>JAJJWX010003269.1:0-1496149 GCA_023529315.1 Papaver bracteatum
TGGGTATGAGACATAGAAGAGAATTAGAAGCTGTTGGTGGTAGTATTTGAGGAGCAACTGCAATTGATTCAGATGGGAAATGGTAACTGGAGAGAAATTGGTTTGCTTCCATGGGTGATGCTGGTGGTGAGATTCAGTTGGACAGATGTGCTAGTAGAGATCAGATGCTAGATGAGTTTAGAATGAAGCTGTTTGAGGTGATGATAAGATTGCAATGGCCTGGGATGAATTCAGAAATTGAGGTTGGTGTGCAAGAGCTGCGGTGCAGTGATATGGGTGGTGATTTACAAGCTGGTGATCATGTAATGGAATTTGGAGCTGAAGTGCAACTGCAATTTGTTGCTGTGGTTGTTAGTTCCATTGGAGTGAAGGGGTTTAGGTTGAGCTATGAAGTGGAGGTACTAGCTGCTGCTCTAGTGAAAAAATTGAAGTTCCTGGGAGAATGGAGGAATGGAGGAATGGAGTTGCAATTGTAGAACTTGGTGTTGCAGTGAGTAAGACAATGGCAGCAAAGGGGACTCAAGGAAAGATATGGTGATGATTGTTATTAAAAAGTGCAGGAATTGAACCAAGGAGCAGCTGCATTTACAAACAGCTACAGTAGCAGATGCATAGCTGGAGAAATTACAGGGTGTACAGCCATCATGGCTGGGTGTGCAGAGTGAAGCATGGTCATCTTGGCCGTGAATAATAATGTTCAGTGCAAGTGGCTTGGTCAGAACTAGTCAGCCGAGTTAGCCAGCTGACTCGGTTCTGACTCGTTCTAAATCAGCCCCTTGACCCTTGACTAACCTTTGACCATTAAGTTTGACTACTTTGACTGTTAGTCATGACGGTTGACCAACAGAATATTCCCTTACCGGGAGGAATTTTCAGGTAGCCGGCGGCGACAAATTCGGAAAAAAACACTGATTTTCCAATGAGCAAAATTACAGAATTTTGTATGGACTTCTCTCATGTGTGTGAAGACTTAGAAGTGGGAATTGGATGGAAACTTGGAAGTTTTTGAGAATTGAATTGGAAATTGGAATATGGCTGAAATTGGGAAAGTGGTGTTCTTATGGAATGAGAAATCTTTTCCTACAAATATATGGAGAGTATTGAAGCCTATAAATAGAGGAGTTCTCTACAACTTTTTACACACATCTACTTTGGAGAAGGAGTTAAAGTGCACAAGGATTGGAGGAAGGAGCAACCATCATCTTTTCAATAATTTTTTCTTTCTTCCTTTATTATTATTATTATTATTGTGTGAACTCCAAATTATGAGTAGCTAATTTTCTTATTGATTGAGGATGAATTCCTAGTTCTTAACATATGGTTTAAGTTTTGTTTCAATTTTACTTTGAAGTTTTTCATATGATTATCGATTGTTTTTACTAATATTAATGTTTATGATTGATTGATAGGTTGTTTGGAGTGCACGCTAAATTGACTTGTTAATTTAATCTAAATCTAGTGAAAGTTAGGGAATACGTAATAGTTTCTTGACTCTTTACATAAGTAGAAAACACAAGACCTTGCGGAGGGATTCCGTGGAGCAATTGTGTGTGAAAACAACGCTAGAAAGTGGACCAAGCGAACCGAGTCTAACTACTAGTACTAAACCTAAGTTCATAAATCTTAATGCGTTCGGGGAATTACATCTTGTAAGCGTACCTCAAGGTGGTTCTTTTGAATAGAATCTGATAACTAAGCAGACTTGTTACTCGGTGAAATAAGGAATTTTGGGGTTAGCTAAGCGAACCTGCTATCCTACGGTTGGTGATAATCTATGACTAATAACAAGTGGAAAAGAACATAACTTTAATCATTGTTTTGCAGCGAAGAAGGATTCCTTGATCTATTCTCTCTTATTGAATTCAACTTACACTTTTAATTACTTTGTTTATTTCTTTTGCTTTTAAAATCTTGAACCAATACCCCCCTTTTTGTGACATTATAAGACAACTATAATCTCTTGCTCCTCGTGGGATCGACCTTGACTACCCTATATTACTCTTTAATTAGGTAGTAAAGTATTAATTAATTTGTTATGGTTACAACACGCATACACAGTCGGGCTGACGACTTTAAACCAAGTGCTACATGGGAGGCAACCCATGGAATGAGTATTTTTTGTCTTAATTTTATTTTTTGTTCTTGTCTTATTTTTTTAGCTTTTCTTGTTGTGTATTTATTTTTTCTGATTTCTTGTCACATTTCATATAAGATTTCCCACCTTGACTTTACTTGGATGACTCAATTACATTGAGGACAATGTAAAGTTTAAGTGTGGGGGAGTGGTTAAGCTTGCATTGTAAATTTCTAAAAAAATTCATGATTTTTCAACTTTTTTGTAAATCAGTGAATGAAAACTCCAACTTGTAGTTAGTTTAGAGTCCCACAGTATACATGTCGCAAAGGTTACATCGAAATTCTCACAAGAATGACTGAACTTAGAGATGCCAGAGAACGTGATCGGGTTTCTTGCTAGTATGAGAGTTAAAGTTTGATTTAACCATGACAGTGTAAAATAAGGTGCAGACTGAATTCGGTATTAAAGTTGTGATCCCCTATAGTAGAGACTACCCATGTAACATCATGAGAGGCACCAACCTTCACTTCTTTGTGCGTGTCTAAATATGTTCTTTTAGAGTGTGTGTCACCGTACGGAAACTCCGAGTAGAATGGTGAGCTACCCAACCTCCTACCAATATAAGCACTACTTTGATCTCTTGAGTGCTATTTTATCAATCATGATGGTGACATCGAATTGCTAACTTACATACCACTTGTAATCTTGTTCGCAGTTAGCACCATCCACTTTATCCCTCTCTACACCAACAGGTCCATAGAAACACCATCATCATCAACTAAAGGAGCATCACAAATTCGAAGGAAAGTTGAAGACGTTCAAGGTTTACAAGCAATGGTACAGAAATAAGCAGATTTAAAATTCAAGTAAAGCAACAAGACAAGGAACGGAATTTTTACAAGTTGAAAACTTATGTACAAGAGTGAAGATTATCAAGATGAGAGTTCAAGAAGTTTATTATATCGAGACATACAAGTTTTGAAGAATCGAGCGGTAAAGTACTTACACCATGGTCTTTGTACTTGCATTTTTATTTTATCTCATTTGTTAATTTGTATTTTATTCTCTTTTCTCAAAAAAAAAATGAAAAAAAAATGAAAAAGAATAAAAGAAATAAATGAAAATTTATTTTTTTTAAAAAGAGAGAGAGACAAGAGAAAATTTTGTCAGGTTCATTATTATTTTTATTATTTTGTTTTCATTTTGTATTTGTTTTATTTTTCTTGTCTCATTTTTTTTTTAAAAGAGAAAAGAAAAAGAGAAGGAAGAAAAAAGAAGGAATATCCATAATGAAGTTTCAAGCAGCAAGAAATTAGAGAAAAGTGTTACATTCTCAAGATTCTACGAAGTTCAAGAGTCATCATCGACAATTAAAGACCGAAGACGAAGATGAAGACAATGATTGAAGACCCAAGACGTTTATATGGATGCTATGAGAGTGGTTCTAACTGCACGTCGAACGGATAATGAGGTAAGTAAGCATATTCCCACCTACGTTAAGTGGTTGATTTCCTTTCTTAGAGATCGTCAGAAAAAAGGGTTTTCAAAATGAATAAAAGATGTGGGTTTTCAAAACAATTCGGAGGGTTTTGCCTTCCTACTATTCAACGTGTCACATGACTCTCTCTTCCTTCCTACCTGGACACAGGTGTGACCCATAAAAAGCTATTTATTATTGAGAGCAACTTCATAAAACCCTTTCTTGTGAGGCAGAGTTGAGACTTTCGATCACTCTCGAACCTGAATTTCTTTCGATAAGGGATGGTTATTTCTCTCTCAACTTTTAAGGATGAGATTGTGCTCATATATATGTCTTACTTCTTATGACTAGTTTGCAAATTTTTTATGTCATCTTAGCGCGTTGGATGCTATCATTTCGGAGAAGTTGTAAGTTGGAAAAGTAGGTTTTGTGGGTATATCTCTAGTAAACCCTCACGAGACTAAAACTCGTCCACTAGGGACACCTAGGGGTTCAAAGGCTTGTTATACATGCTAAGTGTGACCGTAACCTCAACGAAAAGGAGTTGTATGTATTTTAGAATTAGTTTTATTTTATTTGCTCGAGGACTAGCAAAGTTAAGTCTGGGGGAATTTGATAGGTGTTGTAAACACCTTGTTATTTATCTATTGTTTATGCTTTCTTTGCTACTTTTCTTGTAAATTAGTATCTTATGTTTATTTTTGAGTGCTTAGGTACTTTGGAGTCATTTGGAGCAAAATAAGGAGAAATCGTCCATTTGGAGCGTAAAAGGAAAAAAGGTCAATTCACAGGCGATTAGAACCGGCTAAGGTTGCGCAAAGAGGAAGTGAAGAAAGAACTGTCAGATCCATATAACTGACATGCCAAATAATCTATTGGTAGTCCGTATTCATAACAGTGGGTGCATGTATCAATTTCTACTCCTACACTTGACCTAAAATTCAGAGGAGTCATGTTTCTTATCATTATACCTCATGTTGTCTGAAACCGAGAGAAGAATGGAGGCTTCATTACCCAAAGAAAAGAAGAGATTCAGAGAGATTAGGGATCGAGAGATTGTTGTTGCTGTGAAGATAAAGCTGATGCTATTTGAATCCAAGTTCAGAACATAGAAAATCATATTGAATCTGAGATGGATTGAAAATTAGGGTTTGAATCAGATCGAGAAGAAATTAAATGTGTTTTGAATCAAGTGGACGTTATAACAAGATCGAGAGGAAGATATTGATTTTCATGGATTGCTGCAGTTAAGAGCATGGAGGAACTGAATTAGTTCTAGGGTTGTAGGCACTGGTGGTGACTTAGTTAGCTCAGTGAATGATTGTAGGTTCTGCAGTGGTTGCAATGAGAGTGCAGTTGTGATTGAAATGGAGAATGACTCAAGTTGTGAGATTACTTCAGATGGAGTTGCGGAGTTGGTACTAAAACAGGAAAGAAGATTACAATGTTTTTTGCAGTGAAGGAGTGAAACTCAAATAAACTGAACTGTTAGAGCATTGCTCAGTTGAACCCACCAAGCGTTGGTATGTCAAGGTTGGTTTTCATATTTTAGTGAACCAAAACTCATTTAAGAAGTCGCTTGATTTAAATGTACTAGAGTCAACTTCGTATAGGTTAGCTTGAAAGTATTAGGGTGAGACATTACAAGTATTGCGAAGACTTGAAGAAGTGAAGAAGTGCAGAGTTACAACGACAACATCATCCTTCCACTTGAGGTTAGTGATATTTGACTTGAACTGTTTCATTCCCTAACATATCTTTCAAGTCATGCATATTGAAAACATAAAACTTCGAAGCATGAACACTCTAGATAGACATAGTATTAAGGAATACAAGACATCAACATAATCGTATGAATGCTATTGTGATTATGTATGGGTATGAGGTGAGGATTTCATCCTAGGGAACAATGTTTACATGTGTTCTAAGTAGGCCTGCACATCGGCCGGTCGGCCCGGTTTTTAGGCGAAACCGTCCACCGAGCTGACCAGGGGTTGGTTTTCAAATATGAAACCATGGCCGAGTCGACCATCACTCGGTTCGGTTTTAAACCGATCCGAGTCGGCTCAGTTCGGTACCGGTTTTAAACCGTGTCAGCTTGCCTGCAGTTTTTCCCTGTCATCTTAATTTCCATGCCATCAGATTCAGAACAAGCTAAAAACTTGTTCTTTAAAACAGAAACACACCATGTATAACTAACATAATTATATAAGTTCTTTAAAACAAAAACAAGCTAAAAACTTCAACTTTACTGAGTTTTTAGTTTGAGTTTGATTAACATAAACTGTCTGATAAACATGTAAATAAACTTCAAAGTTCTTAAAGACTTTAACTAACATAACCGAAGGAAGATATTGTTAAAAGTTTAACATAAAGGTTTTAAAACCAGCACTTCCATAGTTCATTTCCATCTCAAGTATGTTGTCTGCAACAAGATCTGTACTTGAATAATCATTAATCAAGCATCATTGGATCGTCAAACTCCTCTTGTACTGGATAAGCACCCAATATTGCTGCAACAAATGATACAAAAAGGGTATTCAATAAAAACATCTCTAATTCAAGCACAGAGAATCCATAATCAAAATATATTATTCAAGTACCAATCAATTAATCAAGCACACAATTGATGAATACAAAAAGGGTATTCAATAAAAACATCTCTAATTCGTGTTCATATACAGAGAAAACTATAATCAAAATGTATCATTCAATTACCAATCAATTAATCAAGCACACAATTGATGAATACAAAAAGGGTATTCAATAAAAACATCTCTAATTCATGTTCATATACAGAGAATCTATAATCAAAAGGTATCATTCAATTACCAATTTACCAACAAAAAAATCAGAACAAAAAATAAAGAAAACCCAATATTTATAAACCTAAGGTTTCATTCAAAACCCCAAATCTGATTTATGTATAACAACAAACAAATTAGAAGCTATCTAAACCTAGGGTTTTATTTCAAACCCCAAATCTGATTTAGGTGTAACAACTAACAACTTACATAAACCTATGGTTTCATTAAAACCCCAAATTAACCTGTAATTGATATCATAGATTCATATGATCAATCGTAGCCCCAACAAGTAACAATCAGAAAAAGAAAAGAAACAAATATCAAATCAAACACTCACAACAGTCAACATCTATATGAAGAAGAAGAGAAGACCATCTATTTGAAAAGAAAAAGAAAGAAAACAAGTAAACGAATTGGAGTCTTTGACTTACGGTTACTTGCGGTGGTGGTGTTAGTGGTGTAAGATCATGAATGATTACTGATTAATCACTACTGCTATGAGATTGAGAAGAAGAAGAGAAGCGTCCGCTAGAGAACTGAGAAAAAAATGAATCAAATGAAAAGAAAAAAGAAGTTTTATGGATGTTAGGGTTAGTAGAATGGATGGCTAGGATTAGGGCTAGGTAGAAATAGAAGGCTAGGATTTAATCGGTACTAATTAGCTCAGATCGGCCGGCTTTTCTCATCATACCGTGCACCGAGACGTGGGATAGCCGGTTATGAAATCAGGTACCATCACCGGCCGTTAGCTAATCAGTACGGCTCGGCTTCAGCTCGGTGTAGCAGGTTTCGGCACGGTGTGTCGGCCCGGCCGGTTTCCTGTGCAGGCCTAGTTCTAAGGAAGTAAGTTCATGATATGTGTTGTGAATCGAAAAGGAAATCGCCAGGAATTATTGGGGTTGTTCTTCATTGCATATCTTATGAACGACCAATATGTGTGATTAGTATAACCGCTCATGACTTGTTTGTATTCTTCGTAAAACTATTCACATGAGGCCTGACTTATGTATTGGTATGACTTTTATTAGTGAAACAGATCTTAAGTAATCACCTGGGGTATGATCGGGTTCTGAATGTCTGAACTTATTACTGGGAGAAGGGGAACCGATCCTAGTAAGAGGTGCAGTGCATCACAAGGGGAACCGATCCTTGTATGAGGTGCAACAAGGTTTATGGAAGAAAGAGGAACCGATCCTATGAACAAGTGTAGTGCATACAATTTAGATACCAAATATATGTGGGTAACCGATCCTAGTACCTAGTCAGCCATATCTTTGGTAAGATAGTGTAACTATGCACAGTACTCACATGGAGGTAGAACCGAAACTTTTTTTGGTAGAACCGTAATCCCATGAGTTGTGATTGAGTGGTACTTGATCAATCACATAGTTCTTGAAAGTCAGATGAACCAATTCTAAACTTGTTTGGAAGTGTGGTAAATCGGTTTCAAGCGAGCAAGCATGGAAAAGACTTGCAATAGTAAGATGTCCTCACTCTTTGAACACAGTGCATTAATGCTTATTCTTTATTGTTCAAAGATATTCCTTAAAGGCTAAGAAGGAAGTAAATCCCAAGATCGAATTTAAATAAGTTAAGAATCTTTTTAATTAAGGGTTTTTAATTATATATGGAAAATAAGAATTAGTAATGTGCATTTGCTAATTAAAGATTTTCCAAGGATATTTCGATCATTATTTTTGGACAGTGCATTCACAGGAATTATGAAAACCAAATTTGGGTAAATATGGGAAATATCTTGAGAATATTTTCGGTTTTGGAAATTCCTTGGTGTCCAAACTTCCTTGTCTATAAATACTTTGAGTTTTCATTTCTAGCAAACTAATCATGCGTAACATAGACTTCCTCTTTTGTCTTTGTTACTGGTGAAGCCGCCTATCAGAGAGGAGAGTAATCTAATTAGGTGAAATCTCTTACGGCCGCTCAATTTAAGTCTTCTTTGGGATTGAGAAGCTCTAGCGCGACCCGTTGGTGGGAAACTAGATATTGCGGTTTATCTTTAGTTTTCGTATTGATTTGATTGACTAACGGTGGTTGAACTTTGATTGCACCTAGTTTGTTTATGCTTGAGAATCTTCTCTTCTGATATAAGATTCACTCAAACTAGTTCAAGGTTTTGACATGGATCTTTAGACTGTTGTTAGATCTAAAGACGATATTGTGATAATCCATTGTTAACAAACTCCGTTCTGTATGTGATTGATCACAAGAGATTCAAGTAGTTGTGTGCAGGTGTTTATTGAAGATTTAAGAATATTTGAAGACAAAGAAGATATTGAAGATTTATGACTTGGTTTTTACAATCTTTGGTGTGCACAATACTTGTTTGGGAAAAAGAGGATCCGACTATAATTGATTTATCCTTTTGGGTATTTTGATAGAATATGTGAGGAAGATCGGCATCAATATGTTTCCTTGTGATTAAAGGTATTGATTGGCTTAATCTTAACAATTTTCTTTGGGTGATTGAACATAAGATAGATCTTGGAACCTGTCAAAGGAGTTTATGTTAAGATAAACAAGGGAACCTTTGCGAAACTCATATCAGTTAGTTGAAGAGAGTTGATACCAAACAGATTTGTTGTTCCTTAACTGTTTGGAATACGAACCAAAGGAATTGGTCCAAGTACGTGTCTTGTTTACAGGTTGGAGGCGTGGGAATACAGACGGAACTAGGTGAACTATAGGTTTAGTTTCTTGGTCTCAACTATACGAAGTTGGTATTATTTTGTATAGCGGCTTAATCATGAGAGTATTCAATTTCGAACTAGGTCCCGGGGTTTATATACATTTGCGGTTTGCTCGTTAACAAAATCTTTCTGTGTCCTTTACTTTAAATTTCCGCATTATAATTGTTTTATTATAATTAAAGTAAATTGCACAAACATTAATTCCTATTTACTTGATACGTGAATCCTATTGCGTTTGGTTAAATCCGAACCTTTGTATCAAGTAAACATACTTTGTTGTTGTATTATCTCGATCTAGTATCCATAGACGATCATACAAAGTGTGAACCGATTTGTTGTATTGTCTCGACTCCGGCCATAGACAATCACTTTTGGGGAAAGGACTTATAGGAAGGAAAAGTAATAGCTTGAGGTATATTTGGGGTACCCTCACCTTTTTAATTGGTAACAGAGCAGGCAAACACGAAAAGATCTAAGAATATGTGTTTGGTGCGGTCCATCCTATAAGATATGATTCATAATAAGAAAAGCAAAGCTAAACTTATGAAGAACTCAGTTAACATAGGGCAAGATAATGAGAACATCATCTCAGAGAAGGCCAATATAAACCGGTCTCAAAAGTATTTTCGAAAGACAAAGAAAAAGTCTATGATTAAAGGTTAAGTTACTCATCAGAAAAGGTTAAGTTTAAAACTCAAGAAATCTGATATGGATTCAAGTCCAATTAGTAGTGAAAATTCATCTGAAAAGAGATTTGATTCTCTCATATGTCCAAGCTCTGAATCTGGTAAGATGATGAGGATATTTTTCAAACAAACCTTTCAGAAAAAGGAAAATCCATTGATAGTCTAGATGATGTCATAGAACTTATAGTTCAATTGAATGTACGGATCTGTGAAGAAAAGCGATATACAGTCAGTCTTCAAAACAATTTGATTGATTGCGAGGAACAAAAATTGAACTTGTGTAACAAAGTTCATCTGCAGACGACAGAGTGTGAATCTCTTACTCATTCGCTGGAGAACTCATTAATGAGGAATAAGGTCCTTACTCAATATCTTCTTACTAGAACCTACCAAAAGGTATATCTAGACAAGTGTTTAGAAAATTATTTCCATCAAGGAATGAGTACCTTAAGGGAACATATAGAATGTCTTGAACAAGAGACTTTAACAATTAGTCAAATAGCTAATCTTGATCATATAGGTTCTAGTTCAAGGAACATTCCATCCTGGGATTAGGATATAATTGAATAGATTGCATCTCGAAATAATCCTAATCAATAGGAAGGGTTCAACACCCAAGATCAGAAGAAAGTATCTTCAAAGAGGGGACTTGATGAGGTAAATCCTCATCCTAATGCTTAAAACGCATTAGAATGTGCATCCTTACTTTGACCTATCTTCGGATGTAAGGAAACACATGTAGCTGGGCAATTAGAATCCTAATAACATCTCTTATTCAACATAGAGACATTACACTATCTACCTTAAGAACGTTTGATAAACTTATGAGTAGAAAGGTGTGTTGCAACAACTCGTGTAAGGAGGATTGTGATATAAGATATCCCATGATACTATTTTCGAAGATAATCTCTTTGAAGTTGTGTATAACACATTAGATGCGAAAATCTTTTCAAATCTGATCAGAATTATTTATTTTAAACTGATATCTATGTTTGGTATGTGTTAAAGGTATTTCAAGTATATGTACTCAGCGTGTCTGAAAAAGTATACTAAAGAATGTATTCTCAAACCATATCTCAAGCAAGTATTCTAAAGGCCTTGAGTGAAATGACTTCTAAGGAAACAGTTCATCTTGATAAGACCTTCAAGAAATCTGGTTGTGAAGATACATAAAATGAAAAGGAAGATGTTACTAATCTTCTTGTCCAAAAAAATTTGGATGCCACGATTGATATTATCAATCTTCGATAGGTTCTCCTCAGTACCATAGAAACTCATCATAGATAGGAAGCACTTCTGAGAAATGTTATTCATAACCAAAGGAAGCTGATCAAACTTGGAATCGGCAATAGGGAGTTCTCTCGTAATATTAATCGAAAGGTTAATGCTCTAGCCTGTGATAATAATCAAGGTACTATGTGTAGAATCCGAGACATCAGTCGAGATGATATTGATGAAGATCTTGAAAATTTTGAAGAAATTGAAGATGATATTTGAAAGATAAGATTAGAAAAATAGACATCAATTTTTGATTGCTTTCATTGATTGTATAATTATATTGAATAAAACTATTATGAATAAAGTTATTTGATTTATAATTTTTCTTGTGATAGTTTTGATTTACATAGCCGATACTTTAATGCTTTATTTATTTTCTATGTATGTGTATGAGATGTTTGATTTCGGTTTTATTACCTTGATATTCGATCTCATAATATGTTGTGTACCCTTATGGTTTGGGTGACTTTTTGATTTAGCAGGATTAAGTTCTAGCCCAAGTTGGTAGGCTTTATCAAAGGATCATGAGGGATTCATGTAGAAACAATATGTGAAAAAGTCACAATATGTTGAATCGGTTTTGGTTTAGCATAAAAGCATATGTGTTTCGACGGTTTTCAACTTTTGCTTGCAATTGTTAAAACCGATTTTCAACCTTTCTCTGGTAAAGGTTGGTTGTTGTTATTCTTTTGTTTTTGGCATGAGAATGACAACATAATGGTATTTCGATATCAATTCTCTCGGAAGAAGAAAACGATGCGATCATATTTGGAGAAGTTGGATGCGAAATTGAGGTAACAATCTTGTTAGTTAATTATTTTCCTGTTTTAAGAAAAGCCTATTTTTATTTGATATATATATATTTTGCTTTTGCTTTTGCTTAAACAAAATTATTGGTACAATTGATGTGTTTATTCCATTATGTATGTATGTTTGTGTGTGATTCAATTGTTTCCGGTTAAGTAAAACTTTTGTTATCTTGCTTTGTTGTGTGATATCAATAGTTTAGGCTTACAAAATTTGGTGCAATTGCGGTGCTTTAATGTATATGTTAATTCAATTGCTTCCAGTTAAGTAAAACAATTGTTATTTTGCTTTATTGTGTAGTATCAATTGTTTAAGCTTACGAAATTTTGGTGCAATAGTGAAACTTTGATTTATGTGTGTTGTTTCAATTGCATCCGGTTGAGGTGAATAATTATGCAAGTTGATTTATTGGTTTGTATGAATTATTTATGGCTTAACGAATGAATATGTTGACGGTACGAGTTGTTTAGTCCAATTCGATTCCGGATAAGATAAACTAAGTTAATTCTGATCTTAGTTAGACTTGTCAAAGTGCAGGTTTCGATTATTCAAGTCTAGTCGAAAGCCTAAACAAGTAAATGCTAGTTAACTAACCTAGTATTTGTCTTGTTTGAAATCTAAAGGTCTAAGTTATATGGATAATTAGAACCTGATAAGAAAACTGGAGTTTATCTTTGTTTTAGTCTTATGGAATGAAGCGGTTGTATTTATACAATCGGTTTAGCAAAGGAATTAAGTTGCTTAGTTGATTTTTGGTTTGCTAAACTAGTTGGGAAAATTGCTTCGGGGAATTATTTCCATGATAACATATCAAAACGTAATTACTTTGTAGTTTCGGTTTTGATATTGGTTATCAAAAATGGTATGTAAAACCCTCGTGCTTGACTCAACGGGTTGCAAGTCTATTCTTGAGATTTGTAAGATCCTTTTCGTGTTTTCCTTTATTTGTTTGCTTCTTTGTCATTTTTGTGACAAAAAGGGGAAAGAATATATGGAGTAAACAAGTGATGTTGGTATCACTCTTATGGTTGGTTGGTGTCACTAGGGAAGAGGACAAATGGTGCTTGAATATTTATCTAACGAATGAGGAAAAGCACAAACTAAGGGGGAGTAACATATCATGTGATTGGGATAACAAAGACGTGCGGATTGAAAATCTACCTATCTCACCTTTAGGGGGAGTATGAGCTTTGTTATTATAATGTCAACAACGGCATTTTAAGTTGAATTAATGCAGGTTATGTGCTGTTGAATTCGGGAATCAAGCGTATGTGTGATGAATTTTTGTAATTTGTTTATCCATATGATTGTAAGAGTTTTGTCACTAAAATTGACAAAGGGGGAGATTGTTAGAGCATTGCTCGGTTGAACCCACCAAGCGTTAGTATGTCAAGGTTGGTTGTCATATTTTAGTGAACCAAAACTCATTTAAGAAGTCACTTAATTTAAATGTACTAGAGTCAACTTTGTATAGGTTATCTTGAAAGTATTAGGGTGAGACATTACAAGTATTGCGAAGACTTGAAGAAGTGAAGAAGTGTGGAGCTACAACGACAACATCATCCTTCCACTTGAGGTTAGTGATATTTGATTTGAACTGTTTCATTCCGTAACGTATCTTTCAAGTCGTGCAATTTGAAAACATAAAACTGCGAAGCATGAACACTCTAGATAGACATAGTATTAAGGAATACAATATGAAGTTTCTTGCTTAACCATTAAACTTTGTATATAAGATATCGATATAATCGTATAAATGCTATTGTGATTATGTATGGGTATGAGGTGAGGATTTCATCATAGGGAACAATGTTTACATGTGTTCTAAGGAAGTAAGTTCATGATATGTGTTGTAAACCGAAAAGGAAATCGCCAGGCGTTATTGGGGCTGTTCTTCATTGCATATCTTATGAACGACCAATATGTTTGATTAGTATAACCACTCATGACTTGTTTGTGTTCTTGGTAAAACTATTCACATGAGGCCTGACTTATGTATTAGTATTACTTTTATTAGTGAAACTAATCTTAAGTAATCATCTGGGGTATGACCGGGTTGTGAGTGTCTGAACTTATTACTGGGAGAAGGGGAACCGATCCTAGTAAGAGGTGCAGTGTATCACAAGGGGAACCGATCCTTGTATGAGGTGCATCAAGGTTTATGGAAGAAAGGGGAACCGATCCTATGAACATGTGCAGTGCATACAAGTTAGATACCAAATATATGTGGGGAACCGATACTAGTACCTAGTCAGCCGTATCTTTAGTAAGCAAGTGTAACTATGCACAGTACTCACATCGAGGTAGAACCGAAACTTGTTTTGGTAGAACCGTAAACCCATGAGTTGTGATTGAGTGGTACTAGATCAATCACATAGTTCTTGAAAGTCAGATGAACCAATTCTAAACTTGTTTGGAAGTGTGGTACATCGGTTTCAAGTGATCAAGCATGGAAAAGACTTGCAAGAGTAAGATGTCGTCACTCTTTGAACACATGGTGCATTAATGCTTATTCTTTATTGTTCAAAGATATTCCTTAATGGCTAAGAAGGAAGTAAATCCCAAGATCGAACTTAAATAAGTTAAGAATCATAAACAGAACCCCTTTCCTTCCTGATTTAAACTGAGAATCAACCCCAAATCTCAATTTGCCTCAAACCCATCTAATTAATCAACAACAAGAGCTCAATTTCTCTATCTCAGAACCAAACCCATTTTTTTTAATTAAGGGTTTTTAATTATATATGGAAAATAAGAATTAGTAATGTGCATTTGCTATTTAAAGATTTTCCAAGGAAATTTCGATCATTATTTTTGGATAGTGTAATGGGGGCACAGGGCCTGATATTGTTCTTGTAACTTTTGCTATTTATTAATACATTTTTGACTTAACAAAAAAAAAAATCAAGGTCGATCCCACGAGGAGCACGAGATTCTAGTTGTCTTATAATGTCACAAAGGGGGGTATGTTTTAGATAAGTAAAAGAAAAGAAAATAAATAAACAAGACAATTAAAGAGATAAGAGAAATCAATAAGAGAGATTAGATCAAGGAATCCTTCTTCGCTGCAAAACAATGATTAAAGTTATGTTCTTTTCCACTTCTTATTAGTCACAAATTATCACCAACCGTGGGTATAGCAGCTAGATCAGTGCTAACCCCAAAATCCATTTTATCACCGGATACGGAAGTTCTCGACTACCGGATTCTATTCACCAAACCACCTAGTAGTAGATCACTCAAGATGTAATTTAGTTAAACGCATTAAGATTTATGAATTTATTAGGTTGATATTAGTAGTTAAACTCTTAGATCAAGGTCCACTTGCTAACGTTGTTGTTACACACAATTACTTGTGTTTGCTACTTATGTGAAAAGTCAAGAAACGATTACTTATCCCCTAACCTCCACTAGCTTTAGATTAGACTAACAAATCAATCTAGTTGTACACCTAGATAATCTATCAATCAATCATGAATGTCTTTAAGATCACTCCTATTAGTAAAAACAAACGATAATCATGTGAAAACTTCAAAGTAGATTTAAAACAAAACTCAAAACATGTTAAGAACTAGGAATTCATCCTCAATCAAATTAGTTACTCATATTAAAGAGTTCACACAAAGAGAAAAAGTATTGTTGTGTAAAAGTGTGCAAAAGTATTGTAAAAGATGTGTGTATCTAAGTGCATCTATATGTATGGAAGTTTAGAAGTTCTTCTCTATTTATAGGCTTCAATGTTCTCCATATCTTCTAAGGAATAGAATCCCTTTCCTTTTGTAGCTCAATTTCCAAATCCAAGCCTTTCTCAAATCTTCCATCTCCTCTTTCCATATTCCCACCAAATTCTTCATTCAATTCCAAGTCCAACTCTTCACATCCCATGAGAAATCCACACAAAATTCTGCAACTTTTGCTTGCCGGAAAACAGGAAATAGGCCGGAATCCGTAAACCCATGTAAGGGAATATTGTCCAAGATTGCTTAGGTCAAACTAACGGTCTTAGTTAGTCTAGATCAGTCATAATCTAGATAACATAGTATCTTACTTGATGCACGACCATCTTGGCCGTCAGCCACCAACCATTATGGTTGTTGCAACCTTCCTGTAATTCATTCAGTTAACTCCATAACCTTCCATTGATTTCCATAACTAGCTCAACCTCGCACTTCAACATGGTTAATTCTCCTCTATGATCGGTTAGCTCAACCATATACAGCAATGATCACTACACCGCACCTTCTCTATACCATTGCTCTACAACACCATTCAACCAACTTCTTCCAAAATCAACTTGCAAGATGAGAATCAACCCCAAATCTCAAAACCCATCTAATTAATCAACAACAAGAGTAACCAAACCCATTTTATCGAGCTTCATACCAACACTCTTTGAAACACGATGCTTGAGTGCATTCACAAATGCATGAAATTACAAACATCTTTAAAACCCAATGAACCAACATCTTCAATTCTTCTCTTGAGTGTCTTCATTACCACCACAATCAAATATTCCTACACAGCAAACCACAAACCCTAATTTCTTAATCATATCAATCGCTTCAATTCATCACTCTCTGTTCACCAACAAAAGAATTTCAAGTTTCTCCTTCAACACCATTAACAATCCCGAAGATCTGATTTCTTCCATCAACATCTCATACTTCAATTTTAAATAAGTTAAGTTCTTCTAAAATCTTTTTCGAATTGAGAGTTGGGTCTGGATTTTAATTATATATGGAAAATAAGAATTAGTAACCTTCCTTTGGATAAGGGCTATCCAATTATAATAACATGCTATTTAAAGATTTTCCAAGGAAATTTAAAATGACCTTTTTGCCCTTTTTATCATTATTTCTTCTCCTTTTTTTGGATAGCAAAGAAAGCATAAACTCTTAGATAGTAAATTAGGTGTATTTTACACCTATCAAGTGCATTCACAGGAATTATGAAAAACGAATTTGGGTAAATATGGAAAATATCTTGAGAATATTTTCGGTTTTGGAAATTCCTTGGTGTCCAAACTTCCTTGTCTATAAATAATTTGAGTTTGCATTTCTAGCAAACTAATCCTGCGTAACATAGACTTCCACTTTTGTCTTTGTTACTGGTGATCACTTTATCGGAGGAGAGTAATCTAATTAGGTGAAATCTCTTATGGCCGCTTAATTTAAAGTCTTCTTTGGGATTGAGAAGCTCTAGCGACCGTTGACTAGTTGGTGGGAAACTAGATATTGTGGTTTATCTTTAATTTTGCAGTATTGATTTGATTGACTAACTAGTGGTTGAACTTTGATTGCACCTAGTTTTATCGGAGAGGAGAGTAATCTAATTAGGTGAAATCTCTTATGGCCGCTTAATTTAAAGTCTTCTTTGGGATTGAGAAGCACTAGCGCGACCCGTTGGTGGGAAACTAGATATTGTGGTTTATCTTTAATTTTCGTATTGATTTGATTGACTAACGGTGGTTGAACTTTGATTGCACCTAGTTTGTTTATGCTTGAGAATCTTCTCTTCTGATATAAGATTCACTCAAACTAGTTCAAGGTTTCGAAATGGATCTTTAGACTGTTGTTAGATCTAAAGACGATCTTGTGATAATCCATTGTTAACAGACTCTGTTCTGTGTGTGATTGATCACAAGAGATTCAAGTAGTTGTGTGCAGGTGTTTATTGAAGATTTAAGAAGATTTTGAAAATTTCTGACTTGGTTTTTACAATCTTTGGTGTGCACAATACTTATTTGGGAAAAAGAGGATCCGACTATAATTGATTTATCCTTTTGGGTATTTTGATAGAATAATTGAGGAAGATCGTCATCAATACGTTTCCTTGTGACTAAAGGTAATGATTGGCTTAATCTTAACAATTGCATTTGGGTGATTGAACATAAGATAGATCTTGGAACCTGGAAAAGGAGTTTATGTTAAGATAAACAAGGTAACCTTTGCGCAACTCTTATCATTTGGTTGAAGAGAGTTGATACCAAACAGATTTGTTGTTCCTTTACTGTTTGGAATACGAACCAAAGGAATTGGTCCAAGTACGTGACTTGTTTACAGGTTGGAGGCGTGGGAATACAGACGGAACTAGGTGAACGATAGGTTTAGTTGCTTGGTCTCAACTATACGAAGTTGGCATTATTTTGTATAGCGGCTTAATTCTGAGAGTATTAATTTCTTGACTAGGTCCCTGGGTTTTTCTGCATTTGAGGTTTCCTCATTAACAAAATCTTGATGTGTCATTTACTTTATATTTCCACATTATAATTGTTTTATTATAATTAAAGTAAATTGCACAAACGTTAATTCCTATTTACTTGATACGTGAATCCAATTGAGTTTGGTTAAGTCCGAACCTTTGTATCAAGTAAACACACTTTGTTGTTGTATTGTCTCGATTTAGTATCCGTAGACGATCACACAAAGTGTGAACCGATTTGTTGTATTGTATCGACTCAGTCCATAGACAATCACTTTCGGGGAAAGGACTTATAGGAAGGAAAAGTAATAGCTTGAGGTATATTTGGGGTACCCTCGCCTTTTTTTGAAATGTGTTGGTTGTATGAATGCAATGGCTAGCATGATGTTGCTGTTGAAACTAAATTGAAATGTGCAGTGAGCACCAGCTGGTTATAAAGTTGTAGAAAATGGACGTGCAGATAGAATAGGTATGCAGATTTGGTGTTAGGCTAAAGTGGCCAGGTTAGATGTTGTTATGACGAGAACAAGCCTGGTACAGCGAGATTTAAATTGCAGGAAGGGTTGGAGCTGCTACTGGTGGTGATGTTAGTTTGAGCTGAAATGCACATGGTGCTGACGGAGAAGCTTGAGAAGGTATAGATAAAGCTGCCGATGGAATTGTCGGTGAACCATGCCCAAGTTTAAATTTGACATGCATGTGATCAATTTTGAAGTGCCCAAGACCGTCGGCTTGTGCTTTCATGCCCATGCCAAAGATTCAATTTGACATGCCCAAGTTTAAATTTGACATGTCTAGGTTCATTTTTGAGATGCCCAAGACCTTAGGCTTTTGCTTCCATGCCCATGCCCAAGATTCAATTTGACATGCCCAAGTTTAAATTTGACATGTCTAGGATCAATTTTGAGATTCCCAAGACCGTAGGCTTGTGCTTGCATGCCCATGCCCAAGATTGAATTTGACATGCCCAAGTTTAAATTTGACATGCATATTATCAATTTTTAAGTGCCCAAGACCGTAGGCTTGTGCTTTCATGCCCATGCCCAAGATTCAATTTGACATTCCCAAGTTTAAATTTGACATGTCTAGGATCATTTTTGAGATGCCCAAGAAAATAAGCTTTTGCTTCCATGCCCATGCCCAAGATTGAATTTGACTTGCCCAAGTTTAAATTTGACATGTCTAGGATTAATTTTGAGATTCCCAAGATCGCAGACTTGTGCTTTCATGCCCATGACCAAGATTCAATTTCACATGCCCAAGTTTAAATTTGACATGCATATGATCAATTTTGAAGTGCCCAAGACCGTAGGCTTGTGCTTTCATTCCCATGCCCAAGATTCAATTTGACATGCCCAAGTTTAAATTTGACATGTCTAGGTTCATTTTTGAGATGCCCAAGACCTTAGGATTTTGCTTCCATGCCCATGCCCATGATTCAATTTGACATGCCCAAGCTTAAATTTTACATGTCTATGATCAATTTGGAGATTCCCAAGACCGTAGGCTTGTGCTTTCATGCTCATGCCCAAGATTCAATTTGACATGCCTTAGTTTAACTTTGACATGTCTAGGATCAATTTTGATATTCCCAAGACCGTAGGCTTGTGCTTTCATGCCCATGCCCAAGATTCAATTTGACATGCCCAAGTTTAAATTTGACATGGCTAGGATCATTTTTGAGATGCCCAAAACCATAGGCTTTTGCTTCCATGCCCATGCCCAAGATTCAATTTGACATGCCCAAGTTTAAATTTGACATGTCTAGGTTCATTTTTGAGATGCCCAAGATTCAATTTGACATGCCTTAGTTTAAATTTTACATGTCTAGGATCAATTTTGAGATTCCCAAGACCGTAGGCTTGTTCTTCCATGCCCATGTTTAAATTTGACATGTCTAGGTTCATTTTTGAGATGCCCAAGACCTTAGGCTTTTGCTTCCATGCCCATGCCCAAGATTCAATTTGACATGCCCAAGTTTAAATTTGACATGTCTAGGATCAATTTTGAGATTCCCAAGACCGTAGGCTTGTGCTTTCATGCCCATGCCCAAGATTCAATTTGATATTTCCAAGTTTAAATTTGACATGTCATAGGATCAATTTTGATATTCCCAAAATTTGACTTGTGATCTTTCATGCCCATGCATAAGATTCAATTTGACATGCCCAAGTTTAAATTTGACATGTCTAGGATCATTTTTGAGATGCCCAAGACCTTAGGCTTTTGCTTCCATGCCCATGCCCAAGATTCAATTTGACATGCCCAAGTTTAAATTTGACATGTCTAGGATCAATTTTGAGATTCCCAAGATTCAATTTGACATGCCCAAGTTTAAATTTGACATGTCTATGATCAATTTTGAGATTCCAAAGACAATTGACATGTCTAGGTTCATTTTTGAGATGCCCAAGACCTTAGGCTTTTGCTTCCATGCCCATGCCCAAGATTCAATTTGACATGCCCAAGTTTAAATTTGACATGTCTAGGATCAATTTTGAGATTCCCAAGACCGTAGGCTTGTGCTTTCATTCCCATGCCCAAGATTCAATTTGACATGCCCAAGTTTAAATTTGACATGCATATGATCAATTTTGAAGTGCCCAAGACCGTAGGCTTGTGCTTTCATGCCCATGCCCAAGATTCAATTTGACATGTCCAAGTTTAAATTTGACATGTTTAGGTTCATTTTAGAGATGCCCAAGACCTTAGGATTTTTCTTCCATGCCCATGCCCAAGATTCAATTTGACATGCCCAAATTTTAAATTTGACATGTCTAGGATCAATTTTGAGATTCCCAAGACCGTAGGCTTGTGCTTTCATGCCCATGCCCAAGATTCAATTTGACATGCCCAAGTTTAAATTTGACATGGCTAGGATCAATTTTGAGATGCCCAAGACCATAGGCTTTTTCTTCCATGCCCATGCCCAAGATTCAATTTGACACGCCCAAGTTTAAATTTGACATGTCTAGGATTATTTTTGAGATGTCCAAGACCTTAGGCTTTTGCTTCCATGATGCCCAAGATTCAATTTGACATGCCCAAGTTTAAATTTGACATGTCTAGGATCAATTTTGAGATTCCCAAGACCGTAGGCTTGTGCTTTCATGCCCATGCCCAAGATTCAATTTGACATGGCCAAGTTTAAATTTGACATTGCTAGGATCAATTTTGAGATGCCCAAGACCATAGGCTTTTGCTTCCATGCCCATTCCCAAGATTCAATTTGACATGCCCAAGTTTAAATTTGACATGTCTAGGTTCATTTTTGAGATGCCCAAGACCTTATGATTTTGCTTCTATGCCCATGCCCAAGATTCAATTTGACATGCCCAAGTTTAAATTTGACATGTCTAGGATCAATTTTGAGATTCCCAAGACCGTAGACTTGTGCTTTCATGACCATGCACAAGATTCAATTTGACATGCCCAAGTTTAAATTTGACATGCATATGATCAATTTTGAAGTGCCCAAGAACGTAGGCTTGTGCTTTCATGCCCATGCCCAAGATTCAATTTGACATGTCCAAGTTTAAATTTGACATGTCCAGGTTCATTTTTGAGATGCCCAAGACCTTAGGCTTTTGCTTCCATGCCCATGCCCAAGATTCAATTTGACATGACCAAGTTTAAATTTGACATGTCTAGGATCAATTTTGAGATTCCCAAGACCGTAGACTTGTGCTTTCATGCCCATGCCCATGCCCAAGATTCAATTTGACATGCCCAAGTTTAAATTTGACATGCATATAATCAATTTTGAAGTGCCCAAGACCGTAGGCTTGTGCTTTCATGCCCATGCCCAAGATTCAATTTGACATTTCCAAGTTTAAATTTGACATGTCTAGGTTCATTTTTGAGATGCCCAAGACCTTAGGCTTTTGCTTCCATGCCCATGCCCAAGATTCAATTTGACAAGCCCAAGTTTAAATTTGACATGTCTAGGATCAATTTTGAGATTCCCAAGACCGTAGGCTTGTGCTTTCATGCCCATGCCCAAGATTGAATTTGACATGCCCAAGTTTAAATTTGACATGCATATTATCAATTTTGAAGTGCCCAAGACCGTAGGCTTGTGCTTTCATGTCCATGCCCAAGATTCAATTTGACATTTCCAAGTTTAAATTTGACATGTCTAGGTTCATTTTTGAGATGCCCAAGACCTTAGGCTTTTGCTTCCATGCCCATGCCCAAGATTCAATTTGACATTCCCAAGTTTAAATTTGACATGTCTAGGATCAATTTTGAGATTCCCAAGACCGTTGGCTTGTGCTTTCATGCCCATGCCCAAGATTTAATTTGACATGCCCAAGTTTAAATTTGACATGCATATGATCAATTTGGAAGTGCCCAAGACCGTAGGCTTGTGCTTTCATGCCCATGCCCAAGATTCAATTTGACATGTCCAAGTTTAAATTTGACATGTCTAGGTTCATTTTTGAGATGCCCAAGACCTTAGGCTTTTGCTTCCATGCCCATGCCCAAGATTCAATTTGACATTCCCAAGTTTAAATTTGACATGTCTAGGATCAATTTTGAGATTCCCAAGACCGTATGCTTGTGCTTTCATGCTCATGCCCAAGATTCAATTTTACATGTCTAGGATCATTTTTGAGATGCATATGACCATAGGATTTGGCTTCCATACCCATGCCCAAGATTCAATTGACATGCCCAAGTTTAAATTTGACATGTCTAGGTTCATTTTTGAGATTCCCAAGACCTTAGGCTTTTGCTTTCATGCCCATGCCCAAGATTCAATTTGACATTCCCAAGTTTAAATTTGACATGTCTAGGATCATTTTTGAGATTCCCAAGACCGTAGGCTTGTGCTTTCATGCCCATGCCCAAGATTCAATTTGATATTTCCAAGTTTAAATTTGACATGCATATGATCAATTTTGAGATGCCCATGACCATAGGATTTTGCTTCCATGCCCATGCCCAAGATTCAATTTGACATGCCCAAGTTTAAATTTGACATGTCTAGGTTCATTTTTGAGATGCCCAAGACCTTAGGCTTTTGTTTCCATGCCCATGCCCAAGATTCAATTTGACATGCCCAAGTTTAAATTTGACATGTCTAGGATCATTTTTGAGATTCCCAAGACCATAGGCTTGTGCTTTCATTCCCATCCCCAAGATTCAATTTGACATGCCCAAGTTTAAATTTGACATGCATATGATCAATTTTGAAGTGCCCAAGACCGTAGGATTGTGCTTTCATGCCCATGCCCAAGATTCAATTTGACATGTCCAAGTTTAAATTTTACATGTCTAGGTTCATTTTAGAGATGCCCAAGACCTTAGGCTTTTGCTTCCATGCCCATGCCCAAGATTCAATTTGACATGCCCAAGTTTAAATTTGACATGTCTAGGATCAATTTTGAGATTCCCAAGACCGTAGGCTTTTGCTTTCATGCCCATGCCCATGCCCAAGATTTAATTTGACATGCCCATGTATAAAATTGACATGCATATGATCAATTTTGAAGTGCCCAAGACCGAAGGCTTGTGCTTTCATGTCCATGCCCAAGATTCAATTTGACATTTTCAAGTTTAAATTTGACATGTTTAGGTTCATTTTTGAGATGCCCAAGACCTTAGGCTTTTGCTTCCATTCTCATGCCCAAGATAAAATTTGACATGTCTAGGATCAATTTTGAGATTCCCAAGACCGTAGGCTTGTACTTTCATGCCCATGCTCAAGATCCAATTTGACATGCCCAAGTTTAAATTTGACATGCATATGATCAATTTTGAAGTGCCCAAGACCGTAGTCTTGTGCTTTCATTCCCATGCCCAAGATTCAATTTGACATGTCCAAGTTTAAATTTGACGTGTCTAGGTTCATTTTTGAGATGCCCAAGACCTTAGGCTTTTGCTTCCATGCCCATGCCCAAGATTCAATTTGACATGCCCAAGTTTAAATTTGACATGTCTAGGATCAATTTTGAGATTCCAAAGACCGTAGGCTTGTGCTTTCATGCCCATGCCAGAGATTCAATTTGACATGCCCAAGTTTAAATTTGACATGCATATGATTAATTTTGAAGTGCCCAAGACCGTAGGCTTGTGCTTTCTTGCCCATGCCCAAGATTCAATTTGACATGTCCAAGTTTAAATTTGACATGTCTAGGTTCATTTTTGAGATGCCCAAGACCTTAGGCTTTTGCTCCCATACCCATGCCCAAGATTCAATTTGACATGCCCAAGTTTAAATTTGACATGGCTAGGATCATTTTTGAGAAGCCCAAGACCATAGGCTTTTTCTTCCATGCCCATGCCCAAGATTCAATTTGACATACCCAAGTTTAAATTTGACATGTCTAGGTTCATTTTTGAGATGCCCAAGATTCAATTTGACATGCATTAGTTTAAATTTGACATGTCTAGGATCAATTTTGAGATTCCCAAGACCGTAGGCTTGTCCTATCATGCCCATGCCCAAGATTCAATTTGACATGTCTAGGTTCATTTTTGATATGCCCAAGACCTTAGGCTTTTGCTTCCATGCCCATGCCCAAGATTCAATTTGACATTCCCAAGTTTAAATTTGACATGTCTAGGATCATTTTTGAGATTCCCATGACCGTAGGCTTGTGCTTTTATGCCCATGCCCAAGATACAATTTGACATGCCCAAGTTTAAATTTGACGTTCATATGATCAATTTTGATGTGCCCAAGACCGTAGGCTTGTGCTTTCATGCCCATGCCCAAGATTCAATTTGACATGTCCAAGTTTAAATTTGACATGTCTAGGTTCATTTTAGAGATGCCCAAGACCTTAGGCTTTTGCTTCCATGCACATGCCCAAGATTCAATTTGACATGTCTAGGATCAATTTTCAGATTCCCAAGACCGTAGGCTTGTGCTTTCATACCCATGCCCAAGTTTAAATTTGACATGCATATGATCAATTTTGAAGTGCCCAAGACCGTAGGCTTGTGATTTCATGTCCATGCCCAAGATTCAATTTGATATGTTCAAGTTTAAATTTGACATGTCTAGGTTCATTTTTGAGATGCCCAAGACCTTAGGCTTTTGCTTCCATGCCCATGCCCAAGATTCAATTTGACAGCCCCAAGTTTAAATTTGACATGTCTAGGATCAATTTCGAGATTACCAAGACCATAGGCTTGTGCTTTCATGCTCATGCCCGAGATTTAATTTGACATGCCAAGTTTAAATTTGATATGCATATGATCAATTTTGAAGTGCCCAAGACCGTAGGCTTGTGCTTTCATGCCCATGCCCAAGATTCAATTTGATATGCCCATGTTTAAATTTGACATGTCTAGGTTCATTTTTGAGATGCCCAAGACCTTAGGCTTTTGCTTCCATGCCCATGCCCAAGATTCAATTTGACATTCCTTAGTTTAAATTTGACATGTTGAGGATCAATTTTGAGATTCCCAACACCGTAGGCTTGTCCTTTCATTCCCATGCCCAAGATTCAATTTGGCATGTCTAGGATCATTTTTGAGATTCCCAAGACCACATGCTTTTGCTTCCATGCCCATGTCCAAGATTCAATTTGACATGCCCATGTTTAAATTTGACATGTCTAGGTTCATTTTTGAGATGCCCAAGACCTTAGGCTTATGCTTCCATGCCCATGACAAGATTCAATTTGACATCCCCAAGTTTAAATTTGACATGTCTAAGATCATTTGTGAGATTCCCAAGACCGTAGGCTTGTGCTTTCATGCCCATGCCCAAGATTAAATTTGACATGCCCAATTTTAAATTTGACATGCATATGATCAATTTTGAAGTGCCCAAGACCGTAGGCTTGTACGTTCATGCCCATGCCCAAGATTCAATTTGACATGTCCGAGTATAAATTTGACATGTCTAGGTTCATTTTTGAGATTCCCAAGACCTTAGGCTTTTGCTTCCATGCCCATGTCCAAGATTCAATTTGACATGCCCAATTTTAAATTTGACATGTCTAGGATCAATTTTGAGATTCCCAAGACCGTAGGCTTGTGCTTTCATGCTCATGCCCAAGATTGAATTTGACATACCCAAGTTTAAATTTTACAAGTCTAGGATCAATTTTGATATTCCCAAGACCTTAGGCTTGTGCTTTCATGCCCATGCTCAAGATCCAATTTGACATGCCCAAGTTTAAATCTGACATGCATATGACCAATTTTGAAGTGCCCAAGACCATAGGCTTGCGCTTTCATGCCCATGCCCAAGATTCAATTTGACATGTCCAAGTTTAAATTTGACATGTCTAGGTTCATTTTTGAGATGCTCAAGACCTTAGTCTTTTGCTTCCATGCCCATGCCCATGCCCAAGATTCAATTTGACATGCCCAAGTTTAAATTTGACAAACATATGATTAATTTTGAAGTGCCCAAGACCGTAAGCTTGTTCTTTCATGCCAATGCCCAAGATTCAATTTGACATGGCCAAGTTTAAATTTGACATGTCTAGGTTCATTTTTGATATGCCCAAGACCTTAGGCTTTTGCTTCCATGCCTATGCCCAAGATTCAATTTGACATGCCCAAATTTAAATTTGACATGTCTAGGATCAATTTTGAGATTCCCAAGACCGTAGGCTTGTGCTTTCATGCCCATGACCAAGATTCAATTTGACATGCCCAAGTTTAAATTTGACATACATATGATCAATTTTGAAGTACCCAAGACCGTAGGCTTGTGCTTTCATGCCCATGCCCAAGATTAAATTTGACATGCCCAAGTTTAAATTTGACATGTCAAGGTTCATTTTTGAGATGCCTAAGACCTTAGGCTTTTGCTTCCATGCCCATGCCCAGATTCAATTTGACATGCGCAAGTTTAAATTTAACATGTTTAGGATCAATTTTGAGATTCCCAAGACCGTAGGCTTGTGCTTTCATGCCCATGCTCAAGATCCAATTTGACATGCCCAAGTTAAATTTGACATGCATATGGTCAATTATGAAGTGCCCAAGACCGTAGGATTTTGCTTTCATGCCCATGCCCAAGATTCAATTTGACATGTCCAAGTTTAAATTTGACATGTCTAGGTTCATTTTTGAGATGCCCAAGACCTTTGGCTTTTGCTTCCATGCCCATGCCCAAAATACATTTTGACATGCCCAAGTTTAAATTTGACATGTCTAGGATCAATTTTGAGATTCCCAAAACCGTAGGCTTGTGCTTTCATGCCCATGCCCAAGATTGAATTTGACATGCCCAAGTTTAAATTTGACATGCATATGATCAATTTTGAAGTGCCCATGACTGTAGGCTTGTGCTTTTATTCCCATGCCCAAGATTCAATTTGACATGTCCAAGTTCAAATTTGACATGTCTAGGTTCAATTTTGAGATGCCCAAGACCTTAGGCTTTTGCTTCCATGCCCATTCCCAAGATTCAATTTGACATGCCCAAGTTTAAATTTGACATGTCTATGTTCAATTTTGAGATTATCAAGACCGTAAGCTTGTGCTTTCATTCCCATGTCCAAGATTCAATTTGACATGTCTAGGATCATTTTTGAGATGCATAAGACCACATGATTTTGCTTCCATGCCCATGCCCAAGATTCAATTGACATGCCCAAGTTTAAATTTGACATGTCTAGGTTCATTTTTGAGATGCCCAAGACCTTATGCTTTTGGTTCCATGCCCATGCCCAAGATTCAATTTGACATGCCCAAGTTTAAATTTGACATGTCTAGGATCAATTTTGAGATTCCCAAGACCGTAGGCTTGTGCTTTCATGCGTATCCTCAAGATTGAATTTGACATGCCCAATTTTAAATTTGACATGCATATGATCAATTTTGAAGTTCCCAAGACCGTAGGCTTGTGCTTTCATGCCCATTCCCAAGATTCAATTTGACATGTCCAAGTTTAAATTTGACATGTCAAGGTTCATTTTTGAGATGCCAAAGACCTTAGGCTTTTTCTTCCATGCCCATGCCCAAGATTCAATTTGACATTCCCAAGTTTAAATTTGACATGTCTAGGATCAATTTTGAGATTCCCAAGACCGTAGGCTTCTGCTTTCATGCCCATGCCCAAGATTCAATTTGACATGCCCAAGTTTAAATTTGACATGCATATGATCAATTTTAAAGTGCCCAAGACCGTAGGCTTGTGCTTTCATGCCCATGCCCAAAATTAAATTTGACATTTTCAAATTTAAATTTGACATGTCTAGGTTCATTTTTGAGATGCCCAAGATCTTAGGGTTTTGATTCCATGCACATGCCCATGCCTATGTCTAGGTTGGTCATGGGAGATTTTAACTGTATTCTAAGTCTGGATGAGAAAAAGGGGGGTCGGGAGCCTAAGACCTCTTCTCTTGATGAATTTCGTGAATGGATGGATGACAACAATCTGTTCGAAGCTGATTATCTGGGAACGAAATTTACTTGGATGAATAGACAAACGGGCTCTAAGAGAATTATAAGTAAACTAGATAGTGCTCTTATTAATGGGGCTTGGTTGGCAAGGTTCGATAACTGGTGTTGAAAAGCTCTCCCTAGAGAAATTTCAGATCATTCGTTCCCTTTGGGCTACCCTGTGGTGGTGGCTCGCCCTAAGAGAGCCCCTTTTAGAATTATAAAATATGGTTCCTGCATTTTGATTTCCTTCTTATGGTTCAGGTGAGTTGGAATGTGCCGGTCCATGGTTCGGCAGATTTTATTTTTCCGTACAAGCTGAAGAGGTTAAAAGGGGTTATCGGAGAATGGAACTTGGGGGTTTTTGGCAACATTAATTCTCGTCTTAAGCAGGATGAGTTGCGATTTGAAACTGCGGCGTGCATCTCAGATGAAGATCCAACTGATATTTCTAAACTGAATATTATGAAGAATTCAATTAAAACTCTTGCTGAAACAAGACTTCAGAACTCTACAATGCTAAAAAAAAGTCAAGAAACCAATGGCTAGTTGAGGGTTCAACCAACTCCAATTTTTTTCACTTTTTTCACAATAGTATTCGAATCATAAGAAGTTCAAACACTATCTCAGAGTTAGAGGATAACAATGGGGTAATTATTTCTGATTGTGATCAAATTCGTGACCATGTGGTAAATTACTATGAATACAAGTTTAATGTCCAGGAGGTTGACTATGATATGGAGTTGTTTGAGTATGACCATGTTTCGATTACCTCAAAGGAAAGTATTGCAATGGACAGTATTCCGACTGATGAGGAAATAAAAAAGGCGGTTTTTTGATTTAGGGGATGATAGTGCTCCGGGACCGGATGGTTTTTCGGGGTGTTTTTATCGCCACTGTTGGGAAATAATAAAGGAGGATTTGGGAAAGGCGGTGAAGCACTGTTGGATCAATCGATATATTCCAAAAAGGGTAAACTCTAGCCTTATGAAGGGGGCTAAGAATCTCAACAATTTTCATCCAATAAGACTTAGTAAAAAAAATATCAAAATCTTTACTAAGATTCTTGCTACTAGACTGGGAACTGTTTTGGACAAGCTGGTTTCAGAGTAGCAGGTGGTTTTTATGAAGGGCAGAAACATTCATGAGAACATTAGTTTGGCATCTGAAATGGTAAATGAGCTTCAAATCAAGCGTAAGGATGGTAACATTGGTCTGAAGCTGGATTCTCAAGCTTTTGACACTGTGTGTTGGTCTTTCGTGCTGGAGGTTTTTCAGAATTATGGTTTTTCGGAACGGTGGTGCTCTTGGATCATCCATATTCTGAAGTCGGCTAGGATATCTATTCTCTTGAACAGAAATCCGGAAGGTTATTTTACAATTAATAGAGGTCTGCGTCAAGGTGACCCTCTATCGCCGTTGATTTTTGTTCTTATTGAAGACGTGTTGAGCAGAAACATTATGAAGCTGTTTGCCGAGAATAAAATGACCCCCATGGTCAGAATAGGTATTTATTCTCCTACGCATATTTTCTTTGCTGACGACATAATGATCTTTTGTAAAGGGAACATAAAAAGTGTGCAAAATCTTATGTCCTTATTGAGTAGCTACCAAAGAGCTTCAGGTCAGACAGTTTGTAGACAAAAGAGTAGAATATCTAGGAGAACTCTTCTGGAAGAATATTTGGGTATGAGTATTGCTGGTTTTTCTGATCGTTATCTGGTTGTGCAAATTATGCCTGGTTAGGTTAAGTATCACCATATTGCCAATGTGGTAGAGAAGATCAAAACGAAGCTCACTGGTTGGAAGGGAAGAAACCTCTCGTTCAGTGACATGATTGTTTTGGTAAAATCTGTCATTAACAGTTACTTTATTCACAACATGGAAATCTATAGGGGGCCAAGAAAGTTCATATCTCAGTGTGAAAGAGCAATTCGTAACTTTATTTGGTCGGGAGACTCAAATGTAAGCAGATCTGTGGTGGTGGCCTTTGATAAAATCTGTTGCCCTATTGAGGAGGGAGGGCTGGGTTTGACTCATATGTCTACTATGAATACTGGGCTACTTATGAATCTTTAGTGGAATATTAGAACTTCGAATAAGAAATGGGAAGGTTTCTTTCGTAATAAGTTCTTTGGAAGAAATGGGCATATTAAAAAATACAGTGTTAAATCTTCTATTATCATTGGTATTCGAAAGGTGTACAAGGTGGTGGACTCTAACTCTAATGTTCTGCTGGGAGATGGTAGGTCTACTTCACTGTACTATGATGCTTGGCAGGATAATCGAAGTTTAGCAGATATCTTAAATGATTATACGCTGGACAAAACTATTAGGGTGAGTGATATGCTGGTCGATAACCAATGGGCGTTCCAAGATGTGCATCGCAACAACTTAAGGGCAGCTCATATTGATGTTAATCAGCTTCAAATCCCTAGTGGAGGGGAAGATACTCGAATTTGGATGCCGGAATACAAAGGAAACTTCACTGTGGGTTCGATAAAAAACTTGATTCGGCAAAGATACGGAGGCCTGGAGGGTTCTTCTCTAATCTGGCGAAATGAAATTCATCCAACTCTGGAGGAAGAAAACTGGAAGTTCTTGCGTAAGTATTGTGCAACCAATAACCTAATCAAAGAAAGATTCAAGATTCAGCTACCTAAAAACTACTCTCTGTGTGGAGAAGCAGAGGAGACGCTTGACCATGTTTTTCTTCACTACTCTTTCGCTGCTAGAGCGTGGAATTGGATTGGGAATCTTTTTATTGTAAAGGCTAACGACAATCTGGTGATCTCTTGCAAAGCTGCTAAGGGAAGGAGTGCCATGATTCGTGACATGTGGCTACTGGAAAAATTGGTTATTAGATCAGAGCTTTGGGTGGTAAGAAACAAGGTTGTGTTCGATGATAAAAAACCCAGCTGGAATTTATTCTCCAGGCGAGTTTTGTTTCTTATTCAAGATTTTTATGTGCGTCTAAAAGGTTACATGTACAACTGTAATGAAGATGTTTTGCTGCTGGAATATTTTCGGGTCAACCATAGGTGTGTAAAGTTTGCTAATCCAGTGGAATGCTTCTGGTACCCACCTGATTATGATGAACTTCAGCTGGGTTGTGATGGGGCGGCAAGGGGAAGTCCGGGCGTGGTAGGTGCTAGAGTTATTGCTAGAGATGCGAGTGGTAAGGTTCTTGGTGCTCTGTCCGTTGGCCTGGGCACAACGACAAACTACTTAGCTGAAATTTACACTATTCTGGTAGGCTTGGAATGGGATACTAGATGGTGTTTCAATAAGGTCTCTATCAGATCTGACTCGGCTACTGTTGTACAAGCTTTTAAGATAACAGCTTACCTTGGTTTGCAACACCACAGTGATTAGCTGTCTCTCAATTTTATGTCAACATTAATTTCGTCCACACCTTTAGGGAAGCTAACTTCTCGGCGGATACCATGGCCAAAATGTATTGTTTACTGGAAAACGAGGTGGGAAATCACTTTGATGGAAGACCAATTTTTCTAAAAACTATTGAAAAGCCGTTTGTGGCTTATTTTAGATTCAATTAGTGTTTAAATATTTTGGGGTACATATACCCTTTGTCTTTAGAAAATCTGATGTATCCTTTGTTATTTATTAATACAAATTTTGGCTTAACAAAAAAAAATGCCTAGGATTCAATTTGACATGCCCAAGTTTAAATTTGACATGTCTAGGATCAATTTTGAGATTCCCAAGACTGTAGGATTGTGCTTTCATGCCCATGCCAAGATTCAATTTGACATGCCCAAGTTAAAATTTGACATGCATATGATCAATTTTGAAGTGCCCAAGACCGTAGGCTTGTGCTTTCATGCCCATGCCCAAGATTCAATTTGACATGTACACGTTTAAATTTAACATGTCTAGGTTCATTATTTAGATGCCCAAGACCTTAGTCTTTTTCTTCCATGCCCATGCCCAAGACTCAATTTGACATGCCCAAGTTTAAATTTGACATGTCTAGGATCAATTTTGAGATTCCCAACACCGTAGGATTGTGCTTTCATGCCCATGCCCAAGATTCAATTTGACATGCCCAAGTTTAAATTTGACATGCATATGATCAATTTTGAAGTTCCCAATACCGTAGGCTTGTGCTTTCATTCCCATACCCAAGATTCAATTTGACATTTTCAAGTTTAAATTTGACATGTCTAGGTTAATTTTTGAGATTCCCAAGACCTTAGGCTTTTGCTTCCATGCCCATTGCCAAGATTCAATTTGACATGCCCAAGTTTAAATTTCACATGTCTAGGATCAATTTTGAGATTCCCAATACCGTAGGCTTGTGCTTTCATGCCCATGCCCAAGATTCAATTTGACATGCCCAAGTTTAAATTTGACATGTCTAGGATCAATTTTGAGATTCCCAAGACCGTAGACTTGTGCTTTCATGCCCATGCTCAAGATTCAATTTGACATGCCCAAGTTTAAATTTGACATGCATATGATCAATTTTGAAGTGCCCAAGACCGTTGGCTTGTGCTTTCATTCCAATTCCCAAGATTCAATTTGACATGCCCAAGTTTAAATTTGACATGCCGAGGATCATTTTTGAGATGCCCAAGACCATAGGCTTTCGCTTCCATGCCCATGCCCAAGAATCAATTTGACATGCCTAAGTTCAAATTTGACATGTCCCGGATCAATTTTTAGATTCCCAAGACCGTAGGCTTGTGATTACATGCCCATGCCCAAGATTCAATTTGGCATGTCTAAGGTCAATTTTGAGATTCCCTAGACCGTAGGCTTGTGATTTCATTCCCATGCCCAAGATTCAATTTCACATGCCCAAGTTTAAATTTGGCATGCCGAGGATCATTTTTGAGATGCCCAAGACCATAGGCTTTCTCTTCCATGCCCATGACAAAGAATCAATTTGACATGCCTAAGTTTAAATTTGACATGTCCCGGATCAATTTTTAAGTTTAAATTTGACATGCCCATGCCCAAGATTCAATTTGGCATGTCTAGGATCAATTTTGAAATTCCCAAGACCGTAGGCTTGTGCTTTCATGCCCATGCTCAAGATTCAATTTGACATACCCAAGTTTAATTTTGACATGCATATGATCAATTTTGAAGTGCCCAAGACCGTAGGCTTGTGCTCTCATTCCCATTCCTAAGATTCAATTTGACATGTCCAAGTTTAAATTTGACATGTCTAGGATCAATTTTGAGATTCCCAAGACCGTAGGCTTGTGCTTTCATGCCCATGCCCAAGATTCAATTTGACATGCCCAAGTTTAAATTTGACATGCATATAATCAATTTTGAAGTGCCCGAGACCGTAGGCTTGTTCTTTCATTCCCATGCCCAACATTCAATTTGACATGCCCAAGTTTAAATTTGACATGTCCAGGATTAATTTTGAGATTCCCAAGACCGTAGGCTTGTGATTTCATGCCCATGCCCAAGATTCAATTTTGCATGTCTAGGATCATTTTGAGATGCCCAAGATCACAGGCTTTTGCTTCCATGCCCATTCCCAAGATTCAATTGACATGCCCAAGTTTAAATTTGACATGTCTAGGTTCATTTTTGAGATGCCAAAGACCTTATGCTTTTGCTTCCATATGCCCAAGATTCAATTTGACATGCCCAAGTTTAAATTTGACATGTCTATGTTCAATTTTGAGATTCCCAAGACCGTAGGCTTGTGCTTTCATTCCCATGTCCAAGATTCAATTTGACATGTCTAGGATCATATTTGAGATGCATAAGACCACAGGCTTTTGCTTCCATGCCCATTCCCAAGATTCAATTGACATGCCCAAGTTTAAATTTGACATGTCTAGGTTCATTTTTGAGATTCCCAAGACCTTATGCTTTTGCTTCCATGCCCATTCCCAAGATTCAATTTGACATGCCCAAGTTTAAATTTGACATGTCTAGGATCAATTTTGAGATTCCCAAGACCGTAGGCTTGTGCTTTCATTCCCATGCTCAAGATTGAATTTGACATGCCCAAGTTTAAATTTGACATGCATATGATCAATTTTGAAGTTCCCAAGACCGTAGGCTTGTGCTTTCATGCCCATGCCCAAGATTCAATATAACATTTTCAAGTTTAAATTTCAAGTTTAGGGTGAGTTATATGCTGGTCGATAACCAATGGGCGTTCCAAGATGTGCATCGCAACAACTTAAGGGAAGCTCATATTGATGTTAATCAGCTTCAAATCCCTGGTGGAGGGGAAGATACTCGAATTTGGATGCTGGAATACAAAGGAAACTTCACTGTGGGTTCAATAAAAAACTTGATTCGGCTGAGATACGGAGGCCTAGAGCGTGCTTCTCTAATCTAGAGAAATGAAATTCATCCAACTCTGGAGGAACAAAACTGGAAGTTCTTGCGTAAGTATTGTGCAACCAATGACCTAATCAAAGAAAGATTCAAGATTCAGCTACCTAACAACTGCTCTCTGTGTGGAGCAGCAGAGGAGGCGCTTGACCATGTTTTTCTTCACTACTCTTTCGCTGCTAGAGCGTGGAATTGGATTGGGAATCTTTTTAATGTAAAGGATAACGACAATCTGGTGATCTCTTGCAAAGATGCTAAGGGAAGGAGTGCCATGATTCGTGACCTGTTGCTGCTGGAAAATTTGGTCATTAGATCAGAGCTTTGGGTGGTAAGAAACAAGGATGTGTTCGATGATAAAAAACCCAGCTAGAATTTATTTTCCAGGCGAGTTTTGTTTCTTATTCAAGATTTTTTTGTGCGTCTAAAAGGTTACATGTATAACTATAATGAAGATGTTTTGCTGCTGGAATATTTTTGGGTCAACCATAGGTGTGTAAAGTTTGCTAATCCAGTGGAATGCTTCTGGTACCCACCTGAAAATGATGAACTTCAGCTGGGTTGTGATGGGGCGGCAAGGGGAAGTCCGGGCGTGGCAGGTGCTAGAGTTATTTCTAGAGATGCGAGTGGTAAGGTTCTTGGTGATCTGTCCATTGGCCTAGGTACAATGACAAACTACTTAGCTGAAATTTACACCATTCTGGTAGGCTTGGAATGGGCTACTATATGGGGTTTCAATAAGGTCTCTATCAGATCTGACTCGGCTACTGTTGTACAAGCTTTTAAGACAACAACTTACCTTGGTTTGCAACACCATAGTGGTTAGCTGTCTCTCAAGTTTATGTCAACATTAATTTCGTCCACACCTTTCGGGAAGCTAACTTCCCGGAGGATACCATGGCCAAAATGTGTTGTTTACTGGAAAACGAAGTGGGAAATCACTTTGATGGAAGACCAATTTTTTTAAAAACTATTGAAAAGCCGTCTGTGGCTTATTTTAGATTCAATTAGTGTTTAAATATTTTGGGGTACATGTACCCTTTGTCTTTACAAAATCGCATGTACCCTTTGTTATTTATTAATACAAATTTTGACTTAACAAAAAAAAATGCCCAAGATTCAATTTGACATGCCCAAGTTTAAATTTGACATGTCTAGGATCATTTTTTAGATGCCCAAGATCTTAGACTTTTGCTTCCATGCACATTCCCAATATTCAATTTGACATGCCCAAGTTTAAATTTGACATGCCTATGATCAATTTTGAAATGCCCTAGACCGTAGGCTTGTGCTTTCATGCCCATGCCCAAGATTCAATTTGACATGTCTAGTATCATTTTTGAGATGCCCATGACCATAGGTTTTTGCTTCCATGCCCATGCCCCAGATTCAATTTAACATGCCCAAGTTAAAATTTCACATGTCTAGGATCAATTTTGAGATTCCCAAGACCGTAGGCTTGTGCTTTCATGCCCATGTGCAAGATTCAATTTGACACGCCCAAGTTTAAATTTGACATGCCGAGGATCATTTTTGAGATGCCCAAGACCATAGGCTTTTGATTCCATGCCCATGCCCGAGAATCAATTTGACATGCCCAAGTTTAAATTTGACATGTCCAGGATTAATTTTGAGATTCCCAAGACCGTAGGCTTGTGATTTCATGCCCATGCCCAAGTTTAAATTTGACATGCATATGATCAATTTTGAAGTGCCCAAGACCGTAGGCTTGTTCTTTCATTCCAATTCCCAAGATTCAATTTGACATGCCCAAGTTTAAATTTGACATGCCGAAGATCATTTTTGAGATGCCCAAGATCATAGGATTTTGCTTCCATGCCCATGCCGAAGAATCAATTTGACATGCCTAAGTTTAAATTTGACTTGTCCAGAATTAATTTTGAGATTCCCAAGACCGTAGGCTTGTGATTTCATGCCCATGCCCAAGATTCAATTTGACATGCCCAAGTTTAAATTTGACATGTCGAGCATCATTTTTGAGATGCCATAGACCATAGGCTTTTGCTTCCATGCCCATGCCAAAGAATCAATTTGACATGCCCAAGTTTAAATTTGACATGTCAAGGATCAATTTTTAGATTCCCAATACCGTAGGCTTGTGATTACATGCCCATGCCCAGGATTCAATTTGGCATGTCTAGGATCAATTTTGAAATTCCCAAGACCGTAGGCTTGTGCTTTCATGCCCATGCCCAAGATTCAATCTGACAAGCCCAAGTTTAAATTTGACATGCATATGATCAATTTTGAAGTGCTCAAGACCATAGGCTTGTGCTTTCATTCCCCTGCCCAAGATTCAATTTGACATGCCCAAGTTTAAATTTGACATGTCCAGGATCAATTTTGAGATTCCCAAGCCCGTAGGCTTTTGATTTCATTCCCATTCCCAAGATTCAATTTGACATGTCCAAGTTTAAATTTGACATGTCTAGGTTAATTTTGAGATTCCCAAGACCGTAGGCTTGTGATTTCATGCCCATGCCCAAGATTCAATTTGACATGCCCAAGTTTTAATTTGACATGTCTAGGATCAATTTTGAGATTCCCAAGACCGTAGGATTGTGCTTTCATGCCCATGCCAAAGATTTAATTTTACATGCCCAAGTTTAAATTTGACATGTCTGGGATCATTTTTGAGATGCCCAAGACCGTACGCTTTTACTTCCATGCCCATGCCCAAGATTCAATTTGACATGCCCAAGTTTAAATTTGACATGTCTAGGTTCATTTTTGAGATGCCCGAGACCTTAGGCTTTTGCTTCCATGCCCATGCCCAAGATTCAATTTGACATTCCCAAGTTTAAATTTGACATATCTAGGATCAAGTTTTAGATTCACAAGACCGTAGGCTTGTGATTTCATGCCCATGCCCAAGATTCAATTTGGCATGTCTAGGATCAATTTTGAAATACACAAGACCGTAGGCTTCTGCTTTCATGCCTATGCTCAAGATTCAATTTGACATTCCCAAGTTTAAATTTGACATGCATATGATCAATTTTGAAGTGCCCAAGACCGTAGGCTTGTGCTTTCATTCCCATTCCCAAGATTCAATTTGACATGTCCAAGTTTAAATTTGACATGTCTAGGTTCATTTTTGAGATGCCCAAGAACATAGGCTTTTGTTTCCATGCCCATGCCCATGCCCAAGATTCAATTTGACATGCCCAAGTTTAAATTTGACATATCTAGGATCAATTTTGAGATTCCCAAGACCGTAGGCTTGCGCTTTCATGCCCATGCCCAAGATTCAATTTGACATGCCCAAGTTTAAATTTGACATGCATATGATCAATTTTGAAGTGATCAAGACCGTAGGCTTGTGCTTTCATTCCCATGCCCAACATTCAATTTGACATGCCCAAGTTTAAATTTGACATGTCCATGATCAATTTTGGGATTCCCAAGACTGTAGGCTTGTGATTTCATGCCCATGCCCAAGATTCAATTTGGCATGTCTAGGATCATTTTTGAGATTCCCAAGACCACAGGCTTTTGCTTCCATGCCCATTCCCAAGATTCAATTTGACATGCTCAAGTTTAAATTTGACATGTCTAGGATCATTTTTTAGATTCCCAATACCGTAGGCTTGTGCTTTCATTCTCATTCCCAAGATTCAATTTGACATGTCCAAGTTTAAATTTGACATGTCTAGGTTAATTTTTGAGATGCCCAAGACCATAAGCTTTTGCTTCCATGCCCATGCCCAAGATTTAATTTGACATGCCCAAGTTTAAATTTGACATGTCTAGGATCAATTTTGAGATTCCAAAGACCTTAGGCATGTGATTTCATGCCCATGCCCAAGATTCAATTTGGCATGTCTAGGATCATTTTTGAGATGCCCAAGACCACAGGCTTTTGCTTCCATGCCCATTCCCAAGATTCAATTTGACATGCCCAAGTTTAAATTTGCCATGTCTAGGTTCATTTTTGATTATTTTTTTTGGTAAGTCTTAGTTTATTAGAACCAAAAAAACGTAATTACAAGAATTACAAAATGGGAGGCTCGAGGCCTCCCCATCCCCATAAACCAAAGGGGCACACTAGAAAACCACAAAACACAAGAAGCTTTTAAAAAACTTTCTAACACAAAAAGGAACAAAAGAGAACAACAAAAAACTAATATCGTTTTCGACCAACTCTAAAATTCCTCTTCTTAATGCTCGCAATTGTTTTTGCCAAATCAAACTCCTGAACTTGGAGGTTGTAATCATCATCAAAATATTCTTCATATTCATCTTCATATTCATCGTCTTCTTCCTCTGAAGCATAATTACCACCCGGTATTAGCATGATAGGAGATTGGGGTTTTTTCTTATTTACCATGAACTCCTTTTTTTCCTTGTAGTAATCTTTTCTAAATTCTGGATTTCTAATAAAATTAGTCTGCACCTGATCATTTTCAATATTGCTCGCCTCGTCTAGTTCCTCACTGGACAAAATATTCCTCATATCAAAAACAACATCATCCAACCTCTCCCTTTTCTTTTTTACTTCTTCTATTCTCTCTAGGAAAGCTTTCTTTTTATCTGTTTCAACATGTGCATCCGGTTTATCATCAGAAATTGCACCCCATTCTTTTGAATTCTTAACTTCTGCCGCCATATTAGCTGCCAGCAGCTCCGCATCTGTTTCAACATGAGCATCCAATAAAGCATTTTCACTTTCCAATATTCCCTCTTTTAAAAAAACTTTGTCTCCACGCCCCAATTCAGAGTTTAGAGAATCAAACGAATTCTTACAAATTAATTCAGATGGACCCTCCACAAAAGTAAAAAGCTTGCCCTTTGCATGCTTCCACTCATTGGAATTAGCCACCCCCCCCCCCCCCATCACCCTTCTTTGTGTTAGCTTTTTGAACATTGGATTCTTCAAAATTCTGTTGAGTTTGAGGAAAAATAGTAGTTTGCTTACCTTTCTCATAAACTTTATCAATCCTTTCACTTGACTTTGTAGTCTTAGAAGTGCCAGCTTGTTCTGAATTCTTTCTACCTTCACGGTTGTCTGTAGCACCCTTTCGAACAGCAATGGCCTCTTTTTCAGCAATAGCGTTTTTGCACCTAATAAGCTTCATCTGAGCTTCACGAAACTCAGCTGAAATTTTTTCAAGCTCCAATTCCAACTTTTTAGTATCACCAAGAGCCGATTGAGGCTGCCCATCAGCTGTACCAACTTCCGGAGGAGTATTAGTCTTTGCATCATCATCATCTTTTCCTTGATTTGCATTGCCTGTATCACCATCAGCACCTTTGGGTAGCCACTTCTGAACATTCTTCACTGAATTTTTCTTGTTCTTCTTTCTACAATCGGTATCAACATGACCAACAATTTTGCAATAAGAACAAGAACTTAGGCTTTTGCTTCCATGCCCATGCCCAAGATTCAATTTGACATGCCCAAGTTTAAATTTGACATGTCTAGGATCAATTTTGAAATTCCCAAGACCGTAGGCTTGTGCTTTCATTCCCATTCTTAAGATTCAATTTGACATGTCCAAGTTTAAATTTGACATGTCTAGGTTAATTTTTGAGATGCCCAAGACCTTAGACTATTGCTTCCATGCCCATGCCCATGCCCAAGATTCAATTTGACATGCCCAAGTTTAAATTTGACATGTCTTGGACCAATTTTGAGATTCCCAAGACCGTAGGCTTGTGATTTCATGCCCATGCCCAAGATTCAATTTGACATGCCCAAGTTTAAATTTGACATGTCTAGGATCAATTTTGAGATTCCCAAGATCGTAGGCTTGTGCTTTCATGCCCATGCCAAAGATTTAATTTTACATGCCCAAGTTTAAATTTGACATGTCTAGGATCATTTTTGAGATGCCCAAGACCGTACGCTTTTACTTCCATGCCCATGCCCAAGATTCAATTTGACATGCCCAAGTTTAAATTTGACATGTCTAGGTTCATTTTTGAGATGCCCAAGACCTTAGGCTTTTGCTTCCATGCCCATGCCCAAGATTCAATTTGACATGCCCAAGTTTAAATTTGACATATCTAGGATCAAGATTTAGATTCACAAGACCGTAGGCTTGTGATTTCATGCCCATGCCCAAGATTCAATTTGGCATGTCTAGGATCAATTTTGAAATTCACAAGACCGTAGGCTTGTGCTTTCATGCCTATGCTCAAGATTCAATTTGACATTCCCAAGTTTAAATTTGACATCCATATGATCAATTTTGATGTGCCCAAGACCGTAGGATTGTGCTTTCATTCCCATTCCCAAGATTCAATTTGACATGTCCAAGTTTAAATTTGACATGTCTAGGTTCATTTTTGAGATGCCCAAGAACATAAGCCTTTGTTTCCATGACCATTAAATTTGTCGATGTAGAAATTCAACACATGATCTCGCAACCTGTCAGGATCAGAAATTGTTTCCCCATTGCCGTCTTCTAACTCTGAAATAGTGTTAGTGCTTCTACGAATGCGAATGCTGTTGTGAAAGAAGTTCGAGTTGGTTGAACCCTCAACTAGCCATCTGTTTCTAGACTGCTGTCTCAACATAGTAGCGTGCTGCAATCTTGTTTCATTTAGGGTTTGCATGGAGTTCTTCATAGCATTCAGCTTAACAATGTTAGTTGGATCCTCGTCTGAGATTCGCGCCGCAATTTCGAAACGCAAGTTATCCTGTTTAAGGCGAGAATTAATATTTTCAAAAACTCTGAAGTTCCAATCCTTCATTACCCCTTTCAACCTCTTCAGCTTGAATGGAAAAATGAAATTCGCATAGCCATGAACCGGCAAGTCCCAGTTCTCCTGCACCATACTAAGGAAGTCTGAATGTAAGTACCACATTTTATGTACTCGAAAAGGAGCTCTCTTAGGGAGAGCCACGAAAAAAGGATACCCCAGCAGCGTCGAGTGATCTGAGACTTCTCTTGGCATAGCTTTGCATCTCCAGTTTACAAACTTTTCCAACCATGCAGAATTAATAAGTGCCCTATCTAGCGTACTTAAAATTCTATCAGTGCCTGATTGTCTATTAGTCCATGTGAATTTGGTACCTAGAGCATCGGCTTTGAACAGGTTGTTAGCGTCCATCCAATCCGAAAACTCATCGATAGCGGAAGTCCTTGGCTCACGACCTACCTTCTTCTCAATAAGGCGTAAAATACAATTAAAGTCTCCCATTACCAACCATGGAGTGATTGTAGTACTCATAGACAACTGATTCCACAGACTTGTACGGGTAACTTGGATATAACTAGCATGAACGAAAGATATGTGCAAACCCTCAACATTAACAGTGATCTCCTGCCTATTCATATGAACTATCACAGGGTTTATTTCATTCAAAAAACACACCCAGAGATTTGCAATACTAGAGGCAGTAGAGTTATGAATTATAGCTGGAGAATAACCTTCCATTTGAAGTCTTCGACCAAAATTTGCCGAGCAGGCCACTTTTGGTTCAGCAAGACAAAAAATATCTGGTTTGAATTCCCTAATTAAACAAGAAATCTTATTTTGGGCCTCTATACGAGCCACCCCATTTATATTCCAAAACAACACCCGCATAATTAAACTTTAGGGGTGGGTTTCTTAATTAGCATAGGTTGTTTAACAGATTTTGAAGACGGAAGGATATCTGGAGAGGTTCCCCTTCTAGCGCGAATACCCAACTGAGAAATATCCTTTTTTTTGGTAAGTCTTAGTTTATTGAAACCAAAAAAACGTAATTACAAGAATTACATAATGGGAGGCTCGAGGCCTCCCCACCCCCATAAACCAAAGGGGCACACTAAAGAACAACAACAAAAAACACAAAAAGCTTAAAAAAAAGCTTTCCAAATCCCAGAAAAAAACAAAATAGAAAAACAAAACTAATATCGTTTGCGTCCAACTCTAAAATTCCTCTTCTTAAGGCTAGCAATTGTTTTTGTCAAATCAAAATCATCATCTTGCTGGTTGTATTCATCTTCAGAATCCTTTTCGTATTCATCTTCATATTCATCTTCTTCTTCCTCCGAAGCATAATTACCACCAGGAATAAGCTTAATAGGAGATTGAGCTTTTTTGTTAGTTGCCATTCTATCTACTAACTCCTTTTTTTCCTTGTAGTATTGTTTTCTAAAGTCTGGATTTCTAATAAAATTACCACGCACTTGATCATTTTCAATAGTGCTCGCCTCGTCTAGTTCCTCACTAGACAAAATATTTTTCATATCAAAAACAACATCATCCAACCTGTCTCGTTGTTTTTTTAACTCTTCTATTCTTTCTAGGAAAGCTCTTTTTTTTTCCGTTTCAACATGAGAAACTGGTTTCCTTATATCATCAGAAATTGTACCCCATTCCTTTGAATTCTTAACTTCGTCCGCCATATTAGCAGCTAGGAGCTCAGCATTTTCAACTTCTAAATTTTCATCGTCTCTAAACCCCAATTCAGAATTTAAAGATTCAAAAGGATTAGCACAAATTATTTCAGAAGTGTTGCATAATGCATCCGCAAACGTAAATTTAGTAGGAGAGGCTTTACTCTTTACATGCTTCCAATCATCTTTAGAAACGTTAACTATTTTCTCTTTGCTAGGATGCTTTGATTGTTGAGCAACTACCGCAGCACCCATGTTTGTAATATTTTTTGTGTTTGAAAAAGTATGAACTTGCTTACCTTTCTCCTGAGTGGCAACAGACTTATTCACGGACTGACCCTCATTAGACGGTTCCATGTCAATGTTGCCTTCCTTTTCCGTATCCACAATAGACAAGGATGGAGCACCCCTGCGTAAAGCAATATCCTTTTGTGCAGCAATAATGTTTTTGCACCTAATAAGCTTCATCTGAGCTTCACGAAACTCAGCTGAATATTTTTCAAGCTCCAATTCCAACTTTTTAGCATCACCAAGAGCAGATTTAGGCTGCCCATCAGCTGTACCAACTTCCGGAGTAGTATTAGTCTTTGCATCATCATCATCTTTTCCTTGATTTCCACTGCCGGTATCACCATCAGTACATTTGGGTAGCCACTTCTGAACATTCTTCACAGTATTTTTCTTGTTCTTCTTTCTACAATCGGTATCAACATGACCAACAATTTTGCAAAAAGAACAAAACTTGGGTATTTTTTGTAGCTCTACAAACTGATCAAAACTTCTACCCCCCACTGTTACATGAATTGAATCTGGAATTTTTTTCCAAAATCAATATTAACCAAAACAGCTGCATAACACCCATACTCATGATTTAATGTCTTCTTATCTACCATAACTGGATTTCCAAGAGTTTTTCCAAGAGATAACAGAACTTTTTCCGTCCATAGCTCTACATACAAAGCCGGAAAATTGACCCAAACCGAAGCATGAGAAGAACTCTCTTTATCCGGATCAAACCATGGGAACCAATCCTGAAGATGTAACTCTTGTTGATTGACTTTCCAAGTTTTCTCACGGACTTTTAGCTTGTTCTCTTCAGATGAAAACTTGATAATAAAAAAGCCCTTATTCATAGGTGTGAATTTTACCATCGCTGGACCGAAACCCCATTGATTTTCCAGGGATCTTGTAACATCATTAAACTTTGCAACCCTAAAATCCAATCTTCCAATAAGACTGAAATTCCAGGCACTTTTACACCCTTCTTGAAAAAATCTAACGGAAGTTCCACAGAGGGTTTATCATCGTTAAAACTAGGATTTGGCAGACTGCCAATATCAATTATAGTAGGATTCAGATTTTGTTTACCTTTAACCATGTCTGCAAATGATGTATTCGCCGTAAGAGAGTTAGACGAAACCTGATGTTGTTGTTCTCCCATTGTAGATCATCCAAAAATGAGCAAACAATAGAGAAAACGATTGTAAAAGCAAAAACCCCAAAAGACGATGAGATTCAGAAGAACAAAGAATCGCTCAAAAAAAAACCAACGAATTTAGGAGAGAGAAAAAGTCAAAATTTACTGTAGCACCTCAGATTTATTTGATACTCGAATTTCCAGCCACTGAAGTTGAAGAAACGTAAGATTGGGTCATCAAAAACCAATCGAAATTGATTTAGATGATCAAAAACATGAACAAAAACGAATCTAGACGAGCTGAAATTTGGAGATGAAATATCCTCTGGATCTGACATAGAATTAAAATCCTTCATAGAATTCAGCGTCCTAGTCATATTTGTATCCCGCAGAGTTCGTGCATTCCTCTTTGCTTCATCAATTTTACCCAGAACCCCATTTTTCTTCCCACCGTTATCACTCCCATCGACTGTATGATCATTAGCTATAGTGTTTTGAAGTTTTCCCTGAATAATAGCTTTCTTATTCTTGACATACTCAGCTTCCAAAATGTTCAAGTCATCTTGGCATTTTTTGTTTAGTTCATCGACGTAACTAGTGTCTCCCACTTCATCGAACTCATCAAATTGTGTTTCAATTGATGTAGATCCCTCATTCATGTCTTTAAATTCCGGAACTACATGAATTATACACGAGGTCTTACCTTTCTTTCTGATCCTCACCTCCTGCCAATCATTCCCTTCCGTCTGCTGATGATCCTTACTGTTGTTAGCCGTATTTGGTATAACTTGAGCTTTGTTCTTTTTCTTCCTACATTCCAAATCTGAGTGACCAATAATACAACAGTTGGAACAAAATTTAGGCCTTTTCTGAATCTCAAAAGTTTGCCAGAATTCCAACCCTCCTACTGAAACATGTATAGCCTCCGAATCCAGTTCCGCAAAATCTATATCAACGAGAACTGAAGCAAAATGCCCATACTCATGGGCAAGTGTTTTTTTGTCTACAACAATCGGATTACCCAGAGCTTTTCCCATAGACAAAATAGTTTTTTCGAGCCAGAACTCCATTGGTAATCCCTGGAACTTAACCCACACTGTTGCTCGAGAAGTTCTCTGTCTATCTGGGTCGAAATTAGGATACCATTCCATCAGATTTAGTTCTTGTTGAGCAATAACCCATTTTTCAGCTTCCAATATATTTGATTTCTCTTCCTGTGATTGCACCTTGATGATGAAGAAACCTCTATTCAGGGGAACAAACTGAACTCGCTCTTCACTTAGTTTCCATTGTTGCAAAAGGTTTTTCTTAACCTCCGAGAACAGAAGTTCCCTTAGATCCAGCCTACCTATTAAGCTGAACTTCCAAATTGCGCATCCTTCCAAGTATAGTTCTTATGGGATTTCCACCGCTGGTTTTCCTTCTTTTTTTGTTGGATTTGGTAAAGATTTCAGATATATCACTGTTTTTGGCATTACCTTTTTACCCTTGAGACGATCTGCATACGTTAAAACCTTGACGGGGATGGATGGATCAACAGGATCCTCCATCAGTAATCAATAGTAATCAACAATAAATGAAAATGAAGGAATCTACAAAAAATTTGCCAAAAATTAAATTTGCCAGAAAAATCGCCCTTTTTAGGAGAGAGAAAGTCTAAAATCCAGGAGTTGTTCGGGATGGGATTGAAAGCAATATGAAAGCACAACCCTACGGTCTTCGGTATATCAATATTGATCCTAGGCATGTTAAATTTAAACTTGGGCATATCAAATTGAATGTTGGGCATGGGCATGAAAACACAACCCTACGATCTTGGGAATCTCAAAATTGATCCTAGGCATGTAAAATTTAAACTTGGGAATGTCAAATTTAATCATGGGCATGGGCATGAAAGTACAAGCCTACGATATTGTGCATCTCAAAATTGATCCTAGGCATGTCAAATTTAAACTTGGGTATATTAAATTGAATATTGGGCATGGGCATGAATGCAAGCGGTCAAATCCAAAATTGATCCTAGACATGTCAAATTTAAATTTGGGCATATCAAATTGAATGTTGGGCATGGTCATGAAATCACAACCCTGTAGTCTTGGGCATCTCAAAATTGATCATATACATGTCAATTTTAAACTTGGGCGTATCAAATTGAATGTTGCGCCTGGGGAAGAAAGCACAACCATATGGTCTTAGGATTCTCAAAATTGAACCTAGGCATGTCAAATTTAAACTTGGGCATATCAAATTGAATGTTGGGCATGGGTATGAATCACAACCCTACGGTCTTGGAAATCTCAAAATTGATCCAAGGCATGTAAAATTTAAACTTGGGAATGTCAAATTTAATAATTGGCATGGGCATGAAAGTACAAGCCTACGATATTGTGCATCTCAAAATTGATCCTAGGCATTTCAAATTTAAACTTGGGCATATTAAATTGAATGTTGGGCATGGGCATGAAAGCACAAGCCTACGGTCTAGGTTATCTCAAAATTGATCCTATGCATGTTAATTTTAAACTTGGGCGTATCAAATTGAATGTTAGGCATGGTCATGAAAGCACAACCCTATGGTATTATGAATCTCAAAATTAAACCTAAGCATGACAAATTTAAACTTGGGCATATCAAATTGAATGTTGGGCATGGGCATGAAAACACAACCCTACGGTCTTGGGCATCTCAAAATTGATCCTAGGCATGTCAAATTTAATCATGGGCATGGGCATGAGAGTACAAGCATACGATATTGTGCATCTCAAAATTGATCCTAGGAATGTCAAATTTAAACTTGGGCATATCAAATTGAATTTTGGGCAGGGGCATGAAAAAACAACCCTACAGTCTTGGGCATCTTAAAATTGATCATATGCATGCAAAATTTAATCATGGGCATGGGCATGAAAGTACAAGCCTACGATATTGTGCATCTCAAAATTGATCATAGGCATATCAAATTGAATGTTGGGCATGGGCATGAAAGAACAACCCTACGGTCTTAGGAATTTCAAAATTAATCCTAGGCATGTCAAATTTAAACTTGGGAATATCAAATTGAATGTTGGGCATTGGGCATGAAAACACAACCCTACGGTCTTGGGCATCTCAAAATTGATCCTAGGCATGTCAAATTTAAACTTGGGCATGTCAAATTTAATCATGGAAATGGGCATGAAAGTACAAGCCTACAATATTGTGCATCTCAAAATTGATCCTAGGCATGTCAAATTTAAAATTGGGAATGTCAAATTTAATAGTGGGCATCGCATGGGCATGAAAACACAACCCTACGGTCTTGGGCATCTCAAAATTGATCCTAGGCATGTCAAATTTAATCATGGGCATGGGCATGAAAGTACAAGTATACGATATTGTGCATCTCAAAATTGATCCTAGGCATGTCAAATTTAAACTTGGGCATATCAAATTGAATTTTGGGCATGGGCATGAAAACACAACCCTACAGTCTTGGGCATCTCAAAATTGATCATATGCAGGCCAAATTTAATCATGGGAATGGGCATGTTTTTACAAGCCTACGATATTGTGCATCTCAAAATTGATCATAGGCATGTCAAATTTAAACTTGGGCATATCAAATTGAATGTTAGTCATGGGTATGAAAGCACAACCCTACGGTCTTAGGCATTTCAAAATTAATCCTAGGCATGTCAAATTTAAACTTGGGAATATCAAATTGAATGTTGGGCATGGGCATGAAAACACAACCCTACAGTCTTGGGCATCTCAAAATTGATCCTAGGCATGTCAAATTTAAACTTGGGAATGCCAAATTTAATAGTGGGCATTGCATGGGCATGAAAGTACAAGCCTACGATATTGTGCATCTCAAAATTGATCCTAGGCATGTCAAATTTAAATTTGGGAATATCAAATTGAATGTTGGGCATGGGCATGAATACACAACCTTACAGTCTTGGGCATATCAAAATTGATGATATGCATGTCAAATTTAAACTTGGGCATATCAAATTGAATGTTGGGCATGGGAATGAAAGAACAACCCTATGGTCTTAGGAATCTCAAAATTGAACCTAGGCATGTCAAATTTAAACTTGGGCATATCAAATTGAATGTTGGGCATGGGCATGAAAGCACAACCCTATGTTCTTGGGCATCTCAAAATTGATCCTAGGCATGTCAAATTTAAACTTGGGCATATCAAATTGAATGTTGGGCATGGGCATGAAAGCACAACCCTACGGTCTTAGGCATCTCAAAATTAATCCTAGGCATGTCAAATTTAAACTTGGGCATATCAAATTGAATGTTGGGCATGGGCATGAAAACACAACCCTACGGTCTTGGGCATCTCAAAATTGATCCTAGGCATGTCAAATTTAAATTTGGGCATGTCAAATTTAATCATGGAAATGGGCATGAAAGTACAAGCCTACGATATTGTGCATCTCAAAATTGATCCTAGGCATGTCAAATTTAAACTTGGGCATATCAAATTGAATATTGGGCATGGGCATGAAAGCACAACCCTACGGTCTTCGGGATATCAATATTGATCCTAGGCATGTCAATTTTAAACTTGGGCATATCAAATTGAATGTTGGGCATGGTCATGAAAGAACAACCCTACGGTCTTGGGCATCTCAAAATTGATCCTAGGCATGTCAAATTTAAACTTGGGAATGTCAAATTTAATCATGGGAATGGGCATGAAAGTACAAGACTACGATATTGTGCATCTCAAAATTGATCCTAGGCATGTCAAATTTAAATTTGGGCATATCAAATTGAATGTTGGGCATGGGCATGAAAACACAACCTTACGGTCTTGGGCATCTCAAAATTGATCCTATGCATGTCAAATTTAAACTTGGGCATATCAAATTGAATGTTGGTCATGGGAATGAAAGAACAACCCTATGGTCTTAGGAATCTCAAAATTGAACCTAGGCATGTCAAATTTAAACTTGGGCATATCAAATTGAATGTTGGGAATGGGCATGAAAACACAACCCTACGGTCTTAGACATCTCAAAATTGATCCTAGGCATGTCAAATTTAATCATGGGCATGGGCATGAAAGCACAACCCTACGGTCTTGGGCATCTCAAAATTGATCCTAGGCATGTCAAATTTAAACTTGGGAATGTCAAATTTAATAGTGGGCATGGGAATGAAAGTACAAGCCTACGATAAAGTGCATCTCAAAATTGATCCTAGGCATGTCAAATTTAAACTTGGGCATATCAAATTAAATGTTGGGCATGGGCATGAAGCACAACCCTACGGTCTTGGGAATCTCAAAATTGATCCTAGGCATGTCAAATTTAAACTTGGGAATGTCAAATTTAATCATGGGCATGGGCATGAAAGTACAATCCTACGATATTGTGCATCTCAAAGTTGATCCTAGGCATGTCAAATTTAAACTTGGGCATATCAAATTGAATGTTGGGCATGGGCATGAAAGCACAACCCTATGGTCTTGGGAATCTCAAAATTGATCCTAGGCATGTCAAATTTAAACTTGGGAATATCAAATTGAATGTTGGGCATGGGCATGAAAACACAACCCTATGGTCTTGGGCATCTCAAAATTGATCCTATGCATGTCAAATTTAAACTTGGGCATATCAAATTGAATGTTGGGCATGGGCATGAAAACACAACCCTACGGTCTTGGGCATCTCAAAATTGATCTTAGGCATGTCAAATTTAAACTTGGGCATGTCAAATTTAATCATGGAAATGGGCATGAAAGTACAAGCCTACGATATTGTGCATCTCAAAATTGATCCTAGGCATGTCAAATTTAAACTTGGGCATATCAAATTGAATGTTGGGCATGGGCATGAAAGCACAACCCTACGGTCTTGGGCATATCAAAATTGATCCTAGGCATGTCAAATTTAAACTTGGGCATATCAAATTGAATGTTGGGCATGGTCATGCAAACACAACCCTACGGTCTTGGGAATCTCAAAATTGATCCTAGGCATGTCAAATTTAAACTTGGGCATGTCAAATTTAATCATGGAAATGGGCATGAAAGTACAAGCCTACGATATTGTGCATCTCAAAATTGATCCTAGGCATATCAAATTTAAACTTGGGCATATTAAATTGAATGTTGGGCATGGGCATGAAAGCATAACCCTACGGTCTTCGGCATATCAAAATTGATCCTAGGCATGTCAAATTTAAACTTGGGCATATCAAATTGAATGTTGGGCATGGTCATGAAAACACAACATTACGGTCTTGGGCATCTCAAAATTGATCCTAGGCATGTCAAATTTAAACTTGGGCATGTCAAATTTAATCATGGGCATGGGCATGAAAGTACAAGCCTACGATATTGTGCATCTCAAAATTGATCCTAGGCATGTCAAATTTAAACTTGGGCATATTAAATTGAATGTTGGGCATGGGCATGAAAGCACAACCCTACGGTCTTCGGCATATCAAAATTGATCGTAGGCATGTCAAATTTAAACTTGGGCATATCAAATTGAATGTTGGGCATGGGCATGAAAACACAACCCTACAGTCTTGGGCATCTCAAAATTGATCCTAGGCATGTCAAGTTTAAACTTGGGAATGCCAAATTTAATAGTGGGCATCGCATGGGCATGAAATTACAAGCCTACGATATTGTGCATCTCAAAATTGATCCTAGGCATGTCAAATTTATATTTGGGCATATCAAATTGAATGTTGGGCATGGGAATGAAAACACAACCTTACAGTCTTGGGCATCTCAAAATTGATGATATGCATGTAAAATTTAAACTAGGGCATATCAAATTCAATGTTGGGCATGGGAATGAAAGCACAACCCTATGGTCTTAGGAATCTCAAAATTGATCCTAGGCATGTCAAATTTAAACTTGGGCATATCAAATTGAATGTTGGGCATGGGCATGAAAGCACAACCCTACGTTCTTGGGCATCTCAAAATTGATCCTAGGCATGTCAAATTTAAACTTGGGCATATCAAATTGAATGTTGGGCATGGGCATGAAAGCACAACCCTACGGTCTTAGGCATCTCAAAATTGATCCTAGGCATGTCAAATTTAAACTTGGGCATATCAAATTGAATGTTTGGCATGGGCATGAAAACACAACCCTACGGTCTTGGGCATCTCAAAATTGATCCTAGGCATGTCAAATTTAATCATGGAAATGGGCATGAAAGAACAAGCCTACGATATTGTGCATCTCAAAATTGATCCTAGGCATGTCAAATTTAAACTTGGGTATATTAAATTGAATATTGGGCATTGGCATGCAAGCACAACCCTACGGTCTTCGGCATATCAAATTAAACTTGGACTATCAAATTGAATGTTGGGCATGGTCATGAAAACACAACCCTACGGTCTTGGGCATCTCAAAATTGATCTTAGGCATGTAAAATTTAAACTTGGGAATGTCAAATTAAATATTGGGAATGGGCATGAAAGTACAAGACTACAGTATTGTTCATCTCAAAATTGATCCTAGGCATGTCAAATTTAAATTTGGGAATATCAAATTGAATGTTGGGCATGGGCATGAAAACACAACCTTACAGTCTTGGGCATCTCAAAATTGATGATATGCATGTCAAATTTAAACTTGGGCATATCAAATTGAATGTTGGGCATGGGAATGAAAGCACAACCCTATGGTCTTGGGAATCTCAAAATTGAACCTAGGCATGTCAAATTTAAACTTGGGCATATCAAATTGAATGTTGGGCATGGGAATGAAAGCACAACCCTATGGTCTTGGGAATCTCAAAATTGATCCTAGGCATGTAAAATTTAAACTTGGGAATGTCAAATTTAATCATGGGCATGGGCATGAAAGTACAAGCCTACGATATTATGCATCTCAAAATTGATCCTAGGCATGTCAAATTTAAATTTGGGCATATCAAATTGAATGTTGGGCATGGGCATGAAAACACAACCCTACAGTCTTGGGCATCTCAAAATTGATCCTATGCATGTCAAATTTAAACTTGGGCATATCAAATTGAATGTTGGTCATGGGAATGAAAGAACAACCCTATGGTCTTAGGAATCTCAAAATTGAACCTAGGCATGTCAAATTTAAACTTGGGCATATCAAATTGAATGTTGGGAATGGGCATGAAAACACAACCCTACGGTCTTGGGCATCTCAAAATTGATCCTAGGCATGTCAAATTTAATCATATCAAATTGAATGTTGGGCATGGGCATGAAAGCGCAACCCTACGGTCTTGGGCATCTCAAAATTGATCCTAGGCATGTCTAATTTAAACTTGGGAATGTCAAATTTAATAGTGGGCATGGGCATGAAAGTACAAGCCTACGATATTGTGCATCTCAAAATTGATCCTAGGCATGTCAAATTTAAACTTGGGCATATCAAATTGAATGTTGGGCAAGGGCATGAAAGCAGAACCCTACGATCTTGGGCATCTCAAAATTGATCATAGGCATGTCAAATTTAAACTTGGGCATATCAAATTAAATGTTGGGAATGGGCATGAAAGCACAACCCTACGGTCTTGGGAATCTCAAAATTGATCCTAGGCATGTCAAATTTAAACTTGGGAATGTCAAATTTAAGCATGGGCATGGGCATGAAAACACAAGCCTACAGTCTTGGGCATCTCAAAATTGATCATAGGCATGTCAAATTTAAATTTGGGCATATCAAATTGAATGTTGGGCATGGGCATGAAAACACAACCCTACAGTCTTGGGCATCTCAAAATTGATCCTATGCATGTCAATTTTAAACTTGGGCATATCAAATTGAATGTTGGGCATGGGCAAGAAAGCACAACCCTATGGTCTTGGGAATCTCAAAATTGATCCTAGGCATGTCAAATTTAAACTTGGGGATATCAAATTGAATGTTGGGCATGGGCATGAAAACTCGACCCTACGGTCTTGGGCATCTCAAAATTGATCTTATGCAAGTCAAATTTAAACTTGGGAATATCAAATTGAATGTTGGGCATGGGCATGAAAAGTGAAAACACAACCCTACGGTCTTGGGCATCTCAAAATTGATCCTAGGCATGTCAAATTTAAACTTGGGAATATCAAATTGAATGTTGGGCATGGGCATGAAAACACAACCCTACGGTCTTGGGCATCTCAAAATTGATCCTAGGCATGTCAAATTTAAACTTGGGAATGTCAAATTTAATCATGGAAATGGGCATGAAAGTACAAGCCAACGATATTGTGCATCTCAAAATTGATCCTAGGCATGTCAAATTTAAACTTGGGCATATCAAATTGAATGTTGGGCATGGGCATGAAAGCACAACCCTATGGTCTTGGGAATATCAAAATTGATCCTAGGCATGTCAAATTTAAACTTGGGCATATCAAATTGAATGTTGGGCATGGGCATGAAACACAACCCTATGGTCTTGGGCATCTCAAAATTGATCCTAGGCATGTCAAATTTAAACTTGGGCATGTCAAATTGAATGTTGGGAATGGGCATGAAAACACAACCCTACGGTCTTGGGCATCTCAAAATTGATCCTAGGCATGTCAAATTTATATTTGGGAATATCAAATTGAATGTTGGGCATGGGCATGAAAACACAACCTTACAGTCTTGGGCATCTCAAAATTGATGATATGCATGTCAAATTTAAACTTGGGCATATCAAATTGAATGTTGGGCATGGGAATGAAAACACAACCCTATGGTCTTGGGAATCTCAAAATTGATCCTAGGCATGTCAAATTTAAACTTGGGCATATCAAATTGAATGTTGGGCATGGGAATGAAAACACAACCCTATGGTCTTGGGAATCTCAAAATTGATCCTAGGCATGTAAAATTTAAACTTTGGAATGTCAAATTTAATCATGGGCATGGGCATGAAAGTACAAGCCTACGATATTGTGCATCTCAAAATTGATCCTAGGCATGTCAAATTTAAATTTGGGCATATCAAATTGAATGTTGGGCATGGGCATGAAAGCACAACCCTACGGTCTTGGGCATCTCAAAATTGATCATATGCATGTCAAATTTAAACTTGGGCATATCAAATTGAATGTTGGTCATGGGAATGAAAGAACAACCCTATGGTCTTAGGAATCTCAAAATTGAACCTAGGCATGTCAAATTTAAACTTGGGCATATTAAATTGAATGTTGGGAATGGGCATGAAAACACAACCCTACGGTCTTGGGCATCTCAAAATTGATCCTAGGCATGCCAAATTTAAACTTGGGAATGTCAAATTTAATAATGGGCATGGGCATGAAAGTACAAGCCTACGATATTATGCATCTCAAAATTGATCCTAGGCATGTCAAATTTAAACTTGGGCATATCAAATTAAATGTTGGGCATGGGCATGAAAGCACAACCCTATGGTCTTGGGAATCTCAAAATTGATCCTAGGCATGTAAAATTTAAACTTGGGAATATCAAATTGAATGTTGGGCATGGGCATGAAAGCACAACCCTATGGTCTTGGGAATCTCAAAATTGAACCTAGGAATGTCAAATTTAAACTTGGGCATATCAAATTGAATGTTGGGCATGGGCATGAAAACACAACCCTACGGTCTTGGCATCTCAAAATTGATCCTATGCATGTCAATTTTTTGGGAAATCAAATTGAATATTTGGCATGGGCATGAAAGCACAAGCCTATGGTCTTGGGAATCTCAAAATTGATCCTAGGAATTTCAAATTTAAACTTGGGCATATCAAATTGAATGTTGGGCATGGGAATGAAAACACAACCCTACAGTCTTGGGCATCTCAAAATTGATCCTATGCATGTCAAATTTAAACTTGGGCATATCAAATTGAATGTTGGGCGTGGACATGAAAACACAACCCTACGGTCTTGAGCATCTCAAAATTGATCCTAGGCATGTCAAATTTAATCATGGGCATAGGGAAGAAAGCAGAACCCTACGGTCTTGGGCATCTCAAAATTGATCCTAGGCATGTCAAATTTAAACTTGGGCATATCAAATTGAATGTTGGGCAGTGGCATGAAAGCATAACCCTACGTTCTTGGGCATCTCAAAATTGATCCTAGGCATGTCAAATTTAAATTTTGGCATATCTTATTGAATGTTGGGCATGGGCATGAAAGCACAACCCTACGGTCTTAGGCATCTCAAAATTAATCCTAGGCATGTCAAATTTAAACTTGGGCATATTAAATTGAATGTTGGGCATGGGTATGAAGCACAACTCTACGGTCTTGGGAATCTCAAAATTTATCCTAGGCATGTAAAATTTAAACTTGGGAATGTCAAATTTAATAATGGGCATGGGCATGAAAGTACAAGCCTACGATATTGTGCATCTCAAAATTGATCCTAGGCATGTCAAATTTAAATTTGGGCATATCAAATTCAATGTTGGGCATGGGCATGAAAGCACAACCCTATGGTCTTGGGAATCTCAAAATTGAACCTAGCCATGTAAAATTTAAACTTGGGCATATCAAATTGAATGTTGGGCATGGGCATGAAAGCACAACCCTGTGGTCTTGTGAATCTCAAAATTGAACCTAGGAATGTCAAATTTAAACTTGGGCTTATCAAATTGAATGTTGGGCATGGGTATGAATCACAACCCTACGGTCTTGGGAAATCTCAAAATTAATCCTAGGCATGTCAAATTTAAACTTGGGAATGTCAAATTTCATAATTGGCATGGGCATGAAAGTACAAGCCTACGATATTGTGCATCTCAAAATTGATCCTAGACATGCCAAATTTAAACTTGGGCATATCAAATTGTATGTTGGGAAGGGACATGAAAACACAACCCTACAGTCTTGGGCATCTCAAAATTGATCATATGCATGCCAAATTTAATCATGGACATGGGCATGAAAGTACAAGCCTACGATATTGTGCATCTCAAAATTGATCCTAGGCATGTCTACATAAGTAAGAAGGGAACGATCAAATTACCTGGCGTACCTGAAATTCATGACGTAGTCTACGTAAAAGGTATGACTGCAAATCTTCTTTATATTAGTCAAATTTGTGACTAGGGCCATCGAGTTGTCTTCAATGCAAATGGATGTGACATTGTAGACAAAACTGGGAAAGTAATTTTTCAAGGAACTCGTGGTAAAAACAACTATTATCTTCTCGATACTTAGTTTAGCAATTTGCAATTTGACTAAGGTGGGGAATCTACACATCTTTGGCATGAACGTTTTGGTCACATCAATTATCTCCTTCTAACTAAGATCATTAACAAAGAACTTGTTAGAGGTGTTCCAAAAATCATTGCAAAGATTGAAGGCGTATGTGGTGCCTGTCAAAAGTGTAAACAAACAAAAGTTTACCATAAATTATCTTGAGATATTCTCACCAAAGCCCCCACTTGATTTAATTCATATGTGTCTCTTCGGGACCAATTCAACATCCCAGTGTTGTTGGCAAGAAGTATGCTTTGGTTATGGTAGATGATTACACCTGATTCACTTGGGTTGCATTTCTATCTCATAAGAATGAAACCCTTGGGGAATTCAAGATTATTGTGAGTAGAATCTAGAACGATCAAGGTCGTAAACTAAAGAAAATTAGGAGCGACCATGGAACTGAATTCAAAGACACTAAAGTATTTGAATTTTGTGACGAACTGGGGATTACTCAACAATATTCTCCACCTATTACTCCTCAATCTAATGGAGTTGCCGAAAGAAAGAACATGAATATTAAAGAGATGGCCAGGGTAATGCTCCACAATAAGAATCTACCTTTAAGATTTTGGGGAGAAGCTGTTTTTATAGCATGTTACTTGATCAACCGTGTTTACTTACGGTCTAAAACTCTCAACACTCCTTATGAGTTATGGTATGGTAGAAAACCCAACTTACAATATCTTAGAGTGTTTGGAAGTAAGTGCTACATACTAAAAGATCGAGAGAAAAGAGGGAAATTTGATACCAAAATTGATGAAGGTATTTTCCTTGGCTATGCTTCTAACAGTCGTGGGTTCCGAGTGTTTAATCTCAGAACACAAGTCATGATGGAATCTGCTAATGTTATTATTAATGATATTAGTGATTTCCATCATGATAATTCTCCTACTGAGTTGCCTCCAACTGAGATAATCGAGAAAGTCAAGGAAATATCAGAATCAGTTGAAGTCATTCCAACTGTTACTAATCCTGATATTTCTAGTGACGAGGAAAGGACACTGATTAGGCCACCCCTGATGAACCAGAACGTGTCCCCCCTCCACGACACCTCTGGGTATAAAGGAATCATGATCCAAACAATATTATTGGAGGAAGAGATTCTACATCTAGAACAAGAGGACAACTTCAAAATATTTGCAATTTTGGTTGTTATCTATCTCTTGTAGAACCAAGAAATATTGATGAAGCTCTCAAGGATCCCGCTTGGGTGAATGCTATGCATAAAGAGTTAAATCAATTTCAAAGGCAAGACGTATGGGAACTCGTACCTTGTCCCTCCAATGTTAATATTGTTGGTACCAAATGGATATTTAAGAACAAGTCTGATGAATTTGGCACAATTGTTAGAAACAAAGCCAGGCTTGTCGCTCAAGGATGCTCACAAATTGAAGGTATCGACTTTGATGAAACCTTTGCACCTGTGGCACGCCTTGAGTCCATTAGGCTCTTATTAGCTCATGCTTGTTTTCTTAGAGTTAAACTTTTCCAGATGGATGTAAAAGCTGCGTTCCTGAACGGGATTTTAAAAGAAGAAGTCTATGTTGCTCAACCAAAAGGGTTTGAAAACCGTGACTTTCCAGATCATGTTCTCAAACTCAAAAAGGCTTTATATGGGTTAAAATAATCACCTAGAGCCTGGTTTTAGAAACTTACCACTTCTCTTATTCGGAAAGGTTTCTCAAGAGGTAGAGCTGATAAGACATTATTTACCAAATGGAGTGGGAAAAGAGTTGTCATTTCTCAAGTATATGTAGATGATATTATCAATGGATCAACATCTGAGAAGCTAGCAAAGGACTTTTAAGTTTCACTGGCTAGAGAATTTAAAATGAGCAATGTTGGTGAATTGAAATTCTTTCTAGGATTAAAAATTCAACAACATAAGGATGGAATTTACTTATCCCAGGAAAAGTATGCAAAGGATCTTGTAACACGGTTCGGCTTGGATAAGTCTTCTCCAAAATTGACACATATGCCTGGTAAATTACATAGAGATGAGAAAGGAGTAAAAGTAGATCAACAGATGTATCAATCTATTATTGGAAGCCTTTTATATCTAACAACTACTAGACCTGGTATTTATTTTAGTGTTGGTTGTTGTTCTAGATTTCAGGCTGATCTAAAGGAATCTCATCTTGCAGCTGGAAAAAGGATCATACGTTATGTCAATCACACTGTTGGGTATGGTCTATCCTACACTTTTGATACTAACACTGACCTTTCCGCCTATTCTGATGCTGATTGGGCAGGATGTAGAAGACATAAAAAGTACATCAGGGGGTTTCTACTATGTAAGACTGAATCTTGTTGCTTGGCACAATAAGAAGCAAAATTCATAATCCATGTCTACATGCGAAGCAGAGTATATTGCTGCTGGGCCATGTTATACACAACTCTTTTGTATGAAACAAATGTTGGCAGAATATGGAGTTGATACTGGAATAATGAAGATCTTTTGTGATAACTCTAATGCGATTCGAATCACTGAGAATCCAGTTGAGCACTCAAGAACAAAACACATTGACATAAGGTACCATTTTATTCGAGATCTTTATGACAATGATATCATAAATATGGAATTTTTGCCTTCCGAATAACAGTTGGCTGACATTCTCACCAAACCATTAGACACTGCCACTTTTCAGCACTTAAGGCAGTCTATTGGTGTTGTTTTGGTTCATTAGATACTTCAGTAACTCTTTCCCCTGTGCTTATCTCGATCTTTTGGGCAATTGAGTTGGAACTCCAATAAGTGAATACCTTATTTATAATTGATTCATCCATTCTTTTCTGTCAGTGTGAATAAATCCTCATTCTCTTTTAAAAATAAGGTCGCTCTTGTTGTTACTTAGGGAATGACATATTATATGGGAGAATTCTTTTGAACTTGTGCTTAATTGCCAAATCTTTGTGGGGAGTGCGGCTGTGGAATATTAGAGGGGTTATCTTGCATCTTTATAAACTCCTTGATGAATGCATTTAGCTTCGGCTTTATAATTGCATCTAAACAAGATGATACACATTTACCTTTGGTCATGAAATGTCTCTTACGGAAATTTCATTAAGATCCCATTCTTGTACCTTTGTCAATTTTATTGACAAAAAGGAGGAAAATTAATAAGTAGTTCACACTACAAATACATATGGTTTTCGGATCATTATGTAAGGGGGAGTGGTTTCCATGTGAGATGGAGTATTGACTAAGGGGGAGTGAAGTATCACCATAGTATTGTTGTTGAAGTTGTGATGCAATTGGACTTTGACACTGTGTAATAATACTATGACACTGTATGACAATGATTGAGAACTGATGCTTTTCTCATTGTCATAGCTATGGATTTTCAACAACGATGATACTAAACTTAAAACCTTTTGGATCATTGGACTACTTGGAAGTGACAAACATTTCGAGTATTGTTGAAGATTATACATGTGGAATAGGAGCTACAAAGTTTATTTATATATTTTTTGTATTCCATATGTATTAATAGTTTTGCCACTAAAATTGACAAAGGGGGAGATTTTTAGAGCATTTCTCGGTCGAATTCGCATGCATTTCTATTTCAAGCATGTTTGTCAATGTTAGTGATCAAAACTATAAAGTCTTTATTTCTAGTCTACTATAGCTAAGGTCTTGGACTAGGATAGAAGTGTAGTTGAGCTCAAGAACTCCATGGAAATCATCATACAAGACGAAGGACTACTCATGGAACCAGTGGATCTTCATCGACTAAAAGGTATGTGGAGACTTGAACTTATCTATCACTCAAAAGTCTATATACTCTATCTCCTATCTTGAGACAAAAGTCGTATTACTATATATACTAAGAATATACACATGTGACATTTCGAGCTGAGTATATCTCGCTTATCTATTTCTCGAAATATGTGTTGGTAAAGCTTTCGCTTTAGCCAAGATCATCTTTTCCTAGTGACGAAAGTCATGTTATATTTCAATCTCTTTGAAAATTGCTTTGACGAAAACTAGTTTGTGAATAACAACTATATGACGTCTTCTGGGAATGTTTCAATGATTGAAATGAGAGTTTAGATAGTATAACCACTGGGGGATATAAACATTGTTGTGGCAACACATATATGTATAAGTCCTTAGCACTTGAACCGAAGTTTGCGAACTTTGTTGATCAAGTGGAAACGGAACTTGAGCAGTCAACTCAGTCCACGAACGTGCGTAGTTCTCGAACCCGAGAATTTCTTATGGAGTTGAATCTCGGTTTCAGGCCTTGAACCCAGTCCGCGAACTTGAGTGGTTATGTCTAAAAACGATGTTTGTGAACTTATTTAAATTATCTAAGGAATGCTATTGCAAACCGTGGCTTTATAGTTCATGAATTGATTCGAGTGAATCACATTTTTTTTGCTTCAATTGTGTCTTGTGTAGTACAAAAGATCTCATAGAAAATGAACAAATCTCTAACTAGTTCATTTGAGTCATTTGGACTAGTTATGGTGAAGAATAATATGGTTGATATGAAAGTTATCATTTGGCTAACCATTTGGTTGAATAATATTGAACGAACTATTGTACACGGTTAGGTACAGTTACAATAACCCAAAATTGTCAAGTACATGTGTGTATGGCAAGCTAAGTTTTCGATCTAACTGTTGAGAGATATTAGCTTGTATCTAATCAGGTTTTCATCTAACGGTTAATATTGAATGCTTTGTTACTAAGCTAACATTGATTGCAAACCCTGATTTGAAAGACTATATAAGGGAGAACTCTAGCAACTGGGAAACCTAATCCCCACAAATTTTGTATGATACTAGTTTGCTAAGCTAGAGACGATTCTCCTTTAACCTTTGGGTTTCTTCTTCTAAAACCAGGTTAACGACTTAAAGACTTCATTGGGATTGTGAAGGCAGACCGGTACTACTTTTCTTGTAGTTGTGTGATCTGATCTTGCTATTTCTATCGTATGAGTACAATTGTAATAATTGGCTTGAGATTTCTATCTCCGATAGGAAAGATATAAAATTAATCACAAACATCTTTATCTCATCGTTTGTGATTCCACAATATATTTTTTCGCTGCGTCGATTAAGACTATTGTGAGGTGATTGATAAAACTGAGTTGTTCTTCGGGAATATAAGTCTGGTTTTATTGATTGGTTCTTGTTCACCTGGATTTATCAAAAGTCGTAACAAAACTCATAGGTTTATTCGTGGGAGACTAATTTATCTATATTGTAGACTTTTCTGTGTGAGACAGATTAGTTTGCTAAAGTCTTCGACTTTGGGTCGTAGCAACTCTTGGTTGTGGGTGAGATCATCTAAGGGAATCAAGTGCGCAGTATCCTGCTGGGATCAGAGGAGTAGGAGCATAACTGTACCTTGGATCAGTGTGAGATTGATTGGGGTTCAACTATAGTCCATACCAAAGTTAATTTGGAGTAGGCTAGTGTCTGTAGCGGCTTAATACAATGTATGTTTAATCTGGACTAGGTCCCGAGTTTTTTTTTTGCATTTGCAGTTTCCTCGTTAACAAAATTCTGGTGTCTGTGTTATTTCTTTTCCGCATTATATTTTTATATAATTGAAATAATACAGGTTGTGCGTTGATCAATCAATTAGAATATCCGACCTTATTGGTTGTTGATTTAAATTGATTGACACTTGGATATTGGTCTTTGGTACCATCCAAGTTATCTCTCTTTGATTAGACTCGTGAATCACATTTGCTTGAGTAAATCAAACTGAGAGATTGAGATAATAACTCCTTGAGTATTTTATATTGGTTGAGTCTAGTGATTCTCTAGAAAATCACTCGGAGTTATCCATACAGATTGCTAATCGAAATATTAGGTGAGGTTGTTAGACCCCCACTTTTTCAGATATATATATATATTGCTTTTGCTTATATAAAATTATTGGTACAATTGATGTGTTTATTCCATTATGTATGTATGGATTTCTGAGTGATTCAATTGTTTTCGGTTAAGTAAAACTTTTGTTATCTTCCTTTGTTGTGTGATATCAATAGTTTAGGCTTACAAAATTTGGTGCAATTGCGGTGCTTTAATGTCTATGTTAATTCAACTGCTTCCAGTTAAGTAAAACAATTGTTATTTTGCTTTATTGTGTAGTATCAATTGTTTAAGCTTATGAAATTTCGGTGCAATAGTGAAACCTTGATGTATACATGTTGTTTCTATTGTATCCGGTTGAGGTGAATAATTATGCAAGTTTATTTATTGGTTTGTATGAATTATTTATGGCATAACGAATGAATATGTTGACGGGATGAGTTGTTTAGTCCAATTCGATTCCGGGTAAGATAAACTAAGTTAATTATGATCTTAGTTAGACTTATCAAAGTGGAGGTTTCGGTTATTCAAGTCTAACCGAAAGCCTAAACAAGTAAATGCTAGTTAACTAACCTAGTATTTGGCTTGTTTGAAATCTAAAGGTCTAAGTTATATGGATAATTAGAACCTGATGAGAAAAATGGAGTTTATCTTTGTTTTGGTCTTATCGAATGAAGCAGTTGTATTTATACAATCGGTTTAGCAAAGGAACTAAGCTGCTTAGTTGATTTTTGGTTTGCTAAACTAGTTGGGAAAATTGCTTCGGGCAATTATTTCCATGATAACATATCAAAACGTAATTACTTTTTAGTTTCAGTTTTGATATTGGTTATCAAAAATGGTATGTAAAACCCTCATGCTTGACTCAACAGGTTGCAAATCTATTCTTGAGATTTGTAAGATCCTTTTCGTGTTGTCCTTTATTTGTTTTCTTCTTTGTCATTTTTGTGACAAAAAGGGGGGGAAATATCTGGAGTAAACAAGTGATGCTGGTATCAATTTATGGTTTATTGGTGTCACTAGGGAAGAGGACAATGGTGCTTGAACGTTTATCTAACGAATGAGGAAAAGCACAGACTAAGATGGGAGTATCAATTATGGTTTATTGGGTTTTTCTGCATTTGCGGTTTCCTCGTTAACAAAATATTGTTGTGTCATTTACTTTATATTTCCACATTATAATTGTTTTATTATAATTAAAGTAAATTGTACAAACGTTAATTCATATTTTCTTGATACGTGAATCCTACTGAGTTTGGTTAAGTCCGAACCTTTGTATCAAGTAAACACACTTTGTTGTTGTATTGTCTCGATCTAGTATCCATAGATGATCACACAAAGTGTGAACCGATTTGTTGTATTGTATCGACCCAGTCCATAGACAATCACTTTCGGGTAAAGGACTTATAGGAAGGAAAAGTAATAGCTTGAGGTTGTTTGTGGGAGAAAAATACTTCTGCCGGTTTAGGTAATTTTGGGTGTGTGTGGATGAGAAGTGAGTTTAAACCTTCAACAAATGTGCTGCACGATGAGCACTTTGATTCGAGAGATAATCTATACAATTCTGGCCTAAACCGAAGACACGGCCGTTCCAGATTTGTTTCGGTCACAGGTGAAGGATGTGAGGTTGATCTTAGGGAGGGAAGAGAAGAAGGTGTTGAGAGTATGAAGATGAAGGCTATTTGATGACTTTTTAACAGAAGGTTGAGCAGGCGAGAAAATTTTGCAGGCAGGCTCTGGGTGTTGAATACGATGGTATCAACACTTGGTGTTCTGTGTTGTTCGAACTTCTGTCCTTGGAAATAGGGAGGAGAACCTATTTATACAAGTCGATAAGCCTTCATTACGTCTCCCGTGGGAAAGTGGAGGAAGTGGAGTGATGGAGGAAGTGGAGTTTTGTTTTAGTGCCACACGGTTGCTTGCCCACTTCTCCTATCATCGCTAACCGCCCATGTTTCCCAGACACGATCTTGTGATGGCGTGTTGCACGCTGCACGTTGTAAACCGCCAGACCAATACCCCAGTTTGTATCCCCCAGTTGTGACGTGATTAATGTCTCGAGTGTGTGGATCGCGGGACCCACAGTAAATAGTGCAGGGTGAACCGTGAACTTGGTATAACATTGTATGCAGCCATCTTCAGGTGACCGTTTGGAGGCTGTATAGACAAGCCATGCCTTGGTCGGTTACCCTGTGAAGAAGAGTGACGGATGGTGATCATGGTGATACCTTGTTTGCTGGTTGATTCGTATCCTAAGTCATTCGTCCAAGCTTGCAAAGTTGGACGGACGAGATGGTTTGCAACCCTACCTGCGATCGTTGGATGAGAGGCGCGCATGCTGCCTCTTTCAACCCAAACGTTTGCATGCTAGGAGAGTTCCAATGGAGGAACCGATCATCCCTGCATGGAGGTGGTACAATGGTGTTCACGCCCATGCCTGCTTGACTCGCAACTATTTAATCTGAGCCACTCGACTCAGGTGGAAAGGATGAGTGGTCGAGATTAGAACTTATGGAGGGGCCGTGACATGCCACCTTTGGGAACGCATACCGAGGAGCTTGACCACTGCTGGTCTAGGCCGATCAGCTAGGCGTGAAGTCGGTCCCACGGTGGTCATGCTAGCATGTTCGGTTCCTTCTAAGTCTCCATCTTTTCCTTTCATCCAAGCCTGCGAAGATGGACGCTCGAGATGTTTTTGCGCCGCAAACCCTAATTAGGGTTTTGGACCGGCCACTTTGGGCGATCGGTTTTGGGTTGCGTGCGCCTCCTTTGGGGAGACCGACCATGTATGCAACATCTTGGGTCGACAGTGAGCATGTACATCCTTGCTCTATGACCCTGGGCGCAATCTAAGCCATCCAACTATGCCTGCGAAGTCGGATGGTCGTGATCGTTTTGGATCTTCTCAACCTGCATAAGGCGTTAATCTAGCCTTGTTTGGGCAATCGTTTCTTGCACCACGGCTTGCCTATGAGGGAGTCGGTCATGTAGGTAGAAAGTGGGCCCGCCAATGGTGTACCATCACTTCACTACTTGTTTTAGGGTATAATCTAAGCCGTCCAACTATGCCTGCGAAGTTGGACGTTCACGATTAAAAGGAACCCTAGCCGTGTGTCATGCTCACTTTGAGCGCACGTTTTGGAAGGACCAACTATAGTTGGCCTTGACCGTTCGGTCATGTATGAAGGTGGGTCCGCGGTGATCATGGTAGCATGCTCAGGACCCCCTGAATCTATATCTACACCCTCCATCTATGCATGCGAAGTTGGATGGATGAGATATATTTATGAGTTTGTTTTCAGCAAGTGAGACTAACATGGGTAGTCTTGCATGCGTTCGACGGGGCTAGTATAACCTTCCGCCAGGTAGCCTACGGGTGTTTGCATGTCGAACACAAGGCTTTAATTAAAGCATTAATAGTAATGATGTATACCTACAGAAAACCGGGATGGTTGCCACATGCTCCGTCGGGATGGTTGCCACATGCTCCGTTCGGGTAGGTTTTAATTCTCGTGGATGGTTGCACATGCTCCAATGAATTAATATGGCTAGAAGTATTCATCGCCTGGAGGCTTTATCCTTTGAAGGACATCAGCTTACAAAAATTGGCTTTTTACAATTTTAGCCTTTAAATAGAAATCCACCATCAACATTAAGTCCCCTGCCTAGCATGCAATGGTTACACTATTGTAGGGTAGGCATGAGATGGTGACAAATATACGTAAAAGAAATAAAGGTAACTAACCTTGGAAGGCAGCCGCTAGTGATTGTCCATGTGAACGTACCGTCGCAAGCATGAAATCTTGGGTGGGCGGTTTCTCTTCTTGGTTTTTTGGAAGCGGAAAGGAATCCTTTTCTAATAAGAATTCTTCAAATTTTGCCTATAAAAGGGAGAACCCTTTTTTCGTTTTTTCTTCACGAATCCTTTTTTTTCGAGTGGACGTCCAACTCTCTCCCGCGCCGTCGTCACCCCAGCCGTCGGAGTTCACCGTCACAGTTGCTGTTTTTTGTCGTCGCCGACGCCGTTCGTCAGGTAGGTGCGATTTTTTTTTTTTTGCAAACCCTAATTATTTAGTTAGAGTTTCTTTTGTATTTTGAGAGGATTGTAGGTGCAACAAAACATACCATAATTAATTCCTTTACCGCCTGTTAGGGTTGCGTAGTAAAAGAAATCATAAACATGTCGTTTGTTCCCTTTATCCTTGCATGTCAAAACCCAGGTTGTAGCTTGATAGAACCGCTGTCTTGAACTTGTAGACATGATAACCAACTGTAGAAAAATATGTTGACATGTTGGCTTAGCTTTAGGGATGCGCATGCAAACTTTAGTGCCCGCCTGCGTGATTTTGAGGTACTCTTGCGCTTGCGTTTACCGAAATTGCTGTAGAATCTTCATACAAACTCGGATTTCGACGTTCCGCATATGTAACTTCAAGCCCAGAAAATTTCCAAGCTTTAACAAAGAAGATTTTTGTATTTTGAGCGTGTTTAGGGGATAAAAACCGTGAAATAGTAAACTTCCAGGAGGTTTTCAGAATTTTTTCAGGTTGCGTGTCTTCTAATGTTTTGGCCACCCCTTCTTGCTCTTTCATCCGATTGTCGTGAAATTTTGATATGTTGTAGGTAACTTCCATATGAAGAGAATGGAACATAACATAACACTAGATTCTATACCCATTGCTCCCAGTTCATAATCGAACATAGGGTAGTGTAAATTTCCCTCAACTGAGTTTGTTTGGAGGACCCTTGAACCATCCCAATCCCATGTAATATCCGTATTAGGTGCCTAACAACGAAGTTGGGAATCACGAGAATATTTTATTGATGTACGACTCCTTGGAAACATGCTAACACTTCCAATCTTATTGCAGTTGCTCAATGATGAACGCGAAGGATAATGTTGTGAAGGGAGGTGTCGACTCTTTTAGAGATGTGCCAAATATAAATGATGGAATGCTTACCAAGTCTTTTCCAAACGTCAAGAGGCACCCCAGACATAATATAATCCTTATTACCGGTTCAGAAAGTGAAGAGAGTCTACCATCGTCTTTAGCAGGCGTGATGAGGCTTTGTATCCAAAAGAAAGAATATCCACCTTCCCCTATTGACTTCAGAATTTGCCAGAATCCACTTGACTCATACGAAGGATGGATGTGGCGCATGTTGGGTAATGAAAAGATTAGAGACAACTTAACCAGGGCGCGAATTCTTGATGCTATTAAGGCGTCTGCAATTCTTCATGTCAAGAAGGATATCCCAGGTTTGGTCGCTTTTGCTGCTCGATGGCGTCCTTCTACGAACACAGCTTTATGCACGTGGGGTGAAATGACTATCACTCTTGAGAGCGTGTCTGCATTAATGAGCCTTCCTGTCGCTGGCAGTCTTAATTGCAAACTGTCTGAAGGCGAAGACATCATCTATCATGCTATAATTCAGAAGGTGAACGAATACGATCAGTTGGAGAAGAAGACAAAATGTTTCTACACTTGGTGGGTAGGTGAATGGTCTTCCACGCAAGGTAATGATGATCTTAGCACAGCTGCATTCTTGTCCTTGTGGTTGTCCAGAGATATCCTTGATGACGGCTCCGACACGAAAACTATTAGAAAGAAAATCATCGTATTCGCCATTAAGATGGGCAAAGGTATAACTCTCCCTTTGGCTTCGTTATTCCTAGGCTCGTTGTATGGTCACCTGAATTATTTAGTGGAGGAGATGTATATTTCCAACGGGTACATGAAGGTGGATACATATGTGCACGTCGCCTTTCTTCAGGAGTTTTTGTGGGAACACTTTAAGGATTACGCTCCCACTCCTACAACCTCAGTCCCCAGCTTATATGGTGATTCAAGAATACTCCGTTGGTAGAATAGATGTCCAAAAGCTGGGGTGAGGCTTGTAGATTTGCTCGATAGTGTGAGTGCCATAGACTTTCATCCTTGGGGGCCGGTTCATCCTTCCGCCATCGTCCCTGTCATTGAGCTGCCGCCTGAGGGGAGAGATATGAGCCCTGAAGAAGTCGTTTTCCTACGGAGCTGTATACCAGGATATGTTACTTCTTTTTGTGATGACAAGCTAAGCATTATTCCATATAATATTGATAGAGCCGCTCTCCAAATGGGTTTTTATCAAGGTGTCCCATTTCGTCATCCCGCAACGCCTTCAGAAGAACTTAAGTCATCATGCCTCGATGTTGATGTTTTCTCGCCGGAGCTGAAACTTCCTTTTCCTTCCCCGGGGAGAAAGCCGGTAGCTACTTCTGGTTACAAAGATTTTTGGAGGGGGAAATTACTGCTCTTTAAATCGTTTGCTAGTGAAACGGTAACTGACCTTCGTGATAAACCTCTTGATGACGTCTTGGCTGGTCATAGGCGATTGAAACCCATTCTAGGGAAACGAGGCAGGGTTAACGCCACCGACTGCAATCTTAAGTCCAAGAAAAAGAAGCAAGCATGTAGTCCAGTAATTCTCAACTCTTCCAATATGCATGTATTCTGAATTCTTTATGCTTAATTTTCAGTTTCGACTTCCATGAGCAGCTTTTACTAATCCTTGTTGGTGATCAGAGGATTCCTGAAGAAAATGCCTTTGCCGCACTGGCCCGAGTTTACAATGAGGAGCGTGGAGGCAACGGGAAGTCTGGAAATCTTCATGCTGAGAAGCCTGGTAATAATGACCTTCATGTAGAATAGTCTGGAAACACTGATCCTCATGCGGAGAAGTATGGAAACATCGATCTTCATGTAGATGAGTCTGGTAACACTGATCCTATCATATACAATGATGAAGATGGTGCAAGATCGATTGAAGAGAATGCCTTTCAGAGCGGTAATTTTAATGAGCTTGTGGATGAGGCCGCATCAGCAATCCAGACCAGCACTTCAAAGAGTTTGAAAGGGACATCTACTGCGATGGTTCCTTCTAAAGAGATGTTGTCGCCAGCAGTCGTTCCTGGTGGTATGTTCGACCTTCCCTTTGATAATCCACGTCCTGATCATGTGTTGGTTGGAGGGTTCAGCGTGCCGGCCCAGTTTGAGGAGTTGTACACCACAATATGGAAGAAATATGGCCATATTGCTACCACCACGAAGCTGAAGAGTCATCTTGCTTTGGTAAATCGCGTTCAGGAGGCCTTACCCTCTATTCGGGAGATGAGTGTCGCAATTGGTCGTGATGTTTCTGAAGACGTGATGGAAGACTGGAAGTTCCACTTGGACGTGTTTGCGCATTATGACTTCAATGCTCCTTGGTTCTTCAAAGGGTTTCATGCAATTCAGGAGATTCAGAAGAAGCAAGGTACGGTGCTTTCCACTGAATGCGTCGCTCGTCAGAAACAAAAGGTTGGTAGGTTGGCCGAAGAGTTGAAATCTCATCAAGCCGTTCTCCGGAAGATGGAAGCCGCTCTTTCTCATAAGGATGAGGTGTTGCTGAAAGATTTTCCCTGAAGTATTCATGCCGCCTACTTGTGTTTTCTCTTTAGATGTTTTTCGAGTGATTGTGAGGATTTCCTTTCACACAGTTTGGTTTTAGGTTTTGAATTGATAGGTGATTGAATCTTGGACTGGTTTATTTACGACATGCTTTTATGAATGCTTGACTTTTGGAAAAGATTATTCTAAAATAGAATCTGAATCTTATATTATGAGTGATCATACATGTCATGTGAAATTGAAAACGCAGTGTGAAAGGGAAAGGTGAGGGGTGGTGAGCATGTATGGTGCTTGCTCATTGAGTATCCTGTTCATATATGTAGGACGCCAAGTCCCCAGTAGGATATATAATTATCTTAGAGTAACGTTTGTTGGGACTTACTTGTCTTTCGAAATCCGTGCATGAGAATGAGTACTCCCGAATACCCTCTCCCCAAAGAGCGCGTGTTAATTTTTTGAGGGGAAATATTTCTTCTCTGAATTTATCTTATCATGGACAATACGTTTCAATGCGTGGCACTCGCTGGTGGGGTGATGGAGAAATCGATGGTAATGACAATACCTCGGGTTGGATGTCTCTTGATCGGTGGGCGGACGCCGCACCGGCGGCAGTTGTAATTCTCCATCACGTACCCATATCTCCAACAACTCCACAATCTTCCTTATGGGAAACGGGAATCGTGGATCTTTTGAGTCTAAACTTTCCTGCGTCGGCGCGTGTCGTGGCTCTTCCCTTAGGTTTCGGTGTGAAGCACGCTTTGGAGATGGAATTGAGGCGTTGTCACGCGTCACTGCATCCGCGACCCTCTTGGTCGGGAGATTCTGCTGAAACATGGAGGATGCTGTGCTGGCGATGGCATTGTCGTTGAGCTGGTGATCATAAGGCTGCAATCTCCTACGTTCATATGCTCTCTGATTGATTTCGCCTTCCTCCAGCGTTTATTCTCCTGGATGAAGAGTCAGCACGGGTTGGGTATTATTCTGAGTCTTGGCAAGAGCCTTGAGGTATAAATCTTCTAACAAGGATTCATATGCAGTTGATTCTCTGTTTTCATCCGGCAAGCGTCGTAATTCTTCATGCTGGTCGATCCGTCTCAAGCTCCCGTTGCCAGGTGAAAGGTTTTGTTGGTCTCTGGGCTCTCTGGGGCCATGTGTTCCGCCAGTTCTTCTGAAAACCTGACCTCCAGAATTTCTTGCATCATTAGTGATACTTTCCGGGTAGCTGCTTGTAGAGCCCTCATGTAATTAAGCCGATATGTTGTTCAAGAGGCGGAAGGTTTCACTCTGCCTTCTGGCAATACCTGCTTGATTTGCCAGGATGTCTTCCAGCATCCTGGTCACATTTTCGATGACACTTGAATTATCCATGGTTTCTGAAGGATTCAACAAACGGGAGTACATCTCGGGATGAACTTTTGGGATTTGGTGAAGAGTGAATTGATAATCAAATCAAATCTAAGATCTGCCTCTCCAAAGTCGAATAAAAACTGGTAGCCTTTAAAGATTCGAGTTCTGCAACCGAGAGATTAACCTCCCACTGTGGTCGCCAATTATTTGTGAGAGAAAACTACTTCTGCCGGTTTAGGTAATTTTGGGTGTGTGTGGATGAGAAGTGAGTTTAAACCTTCAACAAATGTGCTGCACGATGAGAACTTTGATTCGAGAGATAATCTATACAATTCTGGCCTAAACCGAAGACACGGCCGTTCCATATTTGTTTCGGTCACAGGTGAAGGATGTGAGGTTGATCTTAGGGAGGGAAGCAAAGAAGGTGTTGAGAGTATGAAGATGAAGGCTATTTGATGACTTGTTAACAGCATGTTGAGCAGGCGAGCAAATGTTGCAGGAGGGCTCTAGGTGTTGAATACGATGGTATCAACACTTGGTGTTCTGTGTTGTTCGAACTTCTGTCCTTGGAAATAGGGAGGAGAACCTATTTATACAAGTCGATAAGCCTTCATTACGTCTCCCGTGGGAAAGTGGAGGAAGTGGAGTGATGGAGGAAGTGGAGTTGTGTGTTAGTGCCACACGGTTGCTTGCCCACTTCTCCTATCATCGCTAACCGCCCATGTTTCCCTGACACGATCTTGTGATGGCGTGTTGCACGCTGCACGCTGTAAACCGCCAGACCAATACCCAGTTTGTATCCCCAGTTGTGACGTGATTAATGTCTCGAGTGTGTGGATCGCGGGACCCACAGGAAATAGTGCAGGGTGAACCGTGAACTTGGTATAACATCGCATGCATCCATCTTCAGGTGACCGTTTGGAGGCTGTATCGACAAGCCATGCCTTGGTCGGTTACCCTGTGAAGAAGAGTGACGGATGGTGATCATGGTGATACCTTGTTTGCTGGTTGATTCGTACCCTAAGTCATTCGTCCAAGCTTGCAAAGTTGGACGGATGAGATGGTTTGCAACCCTACCTGCGATCGTTGGATGAGAGGCGCGCATGCTGCCTCTTTCAACCCAAACGTTTGCATGCTAGGAGAGTTCCAATGGAGGAACCGATCATCCCTGCATGGAGGCGGTACAATGGTGTTCACGCCCATGCCTGCTTGACTCGCAAAGATTTAATCTGAGCCACTCGACTCAGGTGGCAAAGACGAGTGGTCGAGATTAGAACTTATGGAGGGGCCGTGACATGCCACCTTTGGGGGCGCATACCGAGGAGCTTGACCACTGCCGGTCTTGTCCGATCAGCTAGGCGTGAAGTCGGGCCCACGGCGGTCATGCTAGCATGTTCGGTTCCTTCTAAGTCTCCATCTTTGCCTTTCATCCAAGCCTGCGAAGATGGACGCTCGAGATGTTTCTGCGCCGCAAACCCTAATTAGGGTTTTGGACCGGCCACTTTGGGCGACCGATTTTGGGTTGCGTGCACCTCCTTTGGGGAGATCGACCATGTATGCAACATCTTGGGTCGACAGTGAGCATGTACATGCTTGCTCTATTACCCTGGGTGCAATCTAAGCCATCCAACTATGCCTGCGAAGTCGGATGGTCGTGATCGTTTTGGATCTTCTCAACCTGCATAAGGCGTTAATCTAGCCTTGTTTGGGCAATCGTTTCTTGCACCACGGCTTGCCTATGAGGGAGTCGGTCATGTAGGTAGAAAGTGGGCCCGCCAATGGTGTACCATCACTTCACTACTTGTTTTAGGGTATAATCTAAGCCGTCCAACTATGCCTGCGAAGTTGGACGTTCACGATTAAAAGGAACCCTATCCGTGTGTCATGCTCACTTTGAGCGCATGTTTTGGAAGGACCAACTGTAGTTGGCCTTGACCGTTCGGTCATGTATGAAGGTGGGTCTGTGGTGATCATGGTAGCATGCTCAGGACCCCCTGAATCTATATCTACACCCTCCATCTATGCATGCGAAGTTGGACGGATGAGATATATTTTTGAGTTTGTTTTCAGCAAGTGAGACTAACATGGGTAGTCTTGCATGCGTTCGACGGGGCTAGTATAACCTGCCGTCAGGTAGCCTACGGGTGTTTGCTTGTCGAACACAAGGCTTTAATTAAAGCATTAATAGTAATGTTGTATACCTACATAAAACCGGGATGGTTGCCACATGTTCCGTTCTGGGTAGGTTTTAATTCTCAGAGATGGTTGCACATGCTCCAATGAATTAATATGGCGAGAAGTATTCATCGCCTGGAGGCTTTATCCTTTGCAGGACGTCAGCTTACAAAAATTGGCTTTTTACAATTTTAGCCTTTAAATAGAAATCCACCATCAACAGAGGTATATTTGGGGTACCCTCGCCTTTTCATGAAGACAAGGGATGAAGTACCTACCTATCGTTGGTGAACGAGCAAATGGCGGCAGTACGTCGGCGGCGGCTGGCAGCATCAACGAAGGCAAAGTTAAAACGAGCGGAACAAAAAAGTAAAAAGAAATATAGGAATTAACCCTCTTTTTATATACAAATAATTGAAGAGACCTGGAAGAAGAAGGATTCCTTTGTTAGCTCGAACACCCAAGGAAGGAAACCGGCCCTACCAAATCTCCATACTCACGCCTCGTGTTTAAATGGACAATCACTAGTAGTCGGCCAAAGCTCCTCTGGGTAAGCATCCTTTATATCGTTTTCTTACGTTATATGTCACCATCTAATGCCTACCCACAATAGTGTAACCATCATGTGCTAGGAAGCGGACTTAATGTTGATGGTGGATTTTAGTTCAGGGATAAAATTGTAAAAGCCAAATTTTATACGCTGACATCCTACAGAGGATAAGGATATTTGATAAGTGATGAATACTTCTTCGCTTTATTAATTCAACTAGAATGGAGCATGTAGCAACAATCCCAAATGTTCTGTGAATTAAATACACAAAATTCATCCAGGATGGAGCATGTAGCAACAATCCCAAAAAACCCTGTGAATTTTGGCATTATTAATTGATGCATGAATTGCCTTGTATTTCCTGTGTTTTTCTTAGAAGAACTCTCATTATTGGTGTGGCATGATGACTGATTGTTATTCTCAGTAGAGTAACATGAATATCCAAGTATCGATAGTGAGGCATGCACGAAATACCCGTACAGGCTACATCTCTCGGTGTGTTATACTAGCCCGATTGAGTATATATCTCTTGGTGTGTTATATTATCCCTATTGAGCTGTCTCTTTACCAATTAACCAATTTCTAGACGCTGGAGTAGATCCTAAGGAGATCCCACTTCCCCATGAATTTATCTTGAACCGGGATCTTTTGGCTCAACTTTATCCAAGTTTTGCCGAGGGAGCAACCCCGTTTTTCACCTTGAATTGGTCAAAATATGCCGAATTTCTTACTTTTCGTGGAGGATTAGATCCAGGAATAACTGGGGGTCTATGGCTGACCGATATTGCACACCATCATTTAGCTATTGCAATTCTTTTCCTGATAGCCGGTCACATGTATAGGACTAACTGGGGGATTGGTCATGGCCTGAAAGATATTTTAGAGGCTCATAAAGGTCCATTTACAGGCCAGGGTCATAAAGGGCTCTATGAAATCCTAACAATGTCATGGCATGCTCAATTATCTCTAAATTTAGATATGTTAGGCTCTTTAACCATTATTGTAGCGCACCGTGGGACCGTCTACACGCATGACTGATCGGCCAAGGCCAACCATGGCCGGACATCCCGAAACGCGCGCCCGAAGTAGGCATGTCGTGCGGTTTCCAACTCCTTTGTGGCATGGGATTTATGTTGCAAATTGATCTCAGCCGCTCCTCTTTGCCGGTCAAGTTGAGTGGCCTAGATCGCACCTTCATGGGACAGTGAGGTACAGACGTGTACACCAGCAAGCCGTCTACACGCATTCTCGGTCGGTCCCGCCAAAAACGCCTCCCATGCTTGGTTTCGGTCAAGCTGAAGAGTGATGCTTTCGCACCTCTTCAAATCCATAAAACCTCCATCAACGGTCGCATATGAACTCATCTCGTCCGTACAACTCTACCAGATTGGTTGGTCAGCCCTGACTAGTAGTTAAGCGACTAATGAAACATCCCCATGATCATCGTCCGCCACTCTTCCACATAAAGTGATTGGCCAAATCATGGCTCGACCATAGGGTCACTTAAAGATGGTTGGACGTGATGCTATTTTAAGACGCTTATCCGTGACTTACTCTGTTAAGCCTTAAAACAACGATGCTTCATACATGCTGAATATATTCGATGCATTACATGCAAATAATACACACGATATTTTATAAATATCGTTTTCCCAAATAACTTAGTTATTTAACCTAGAACCATATGCTACCTTATGTGGGTCCGACGATCCACACAATCGAGACATCAAGCATGTCACAAACTGGGGGATACTTACTGGGGTATTGTTCTGGCTGTTTACAACGTGCAATGTGAAACGTGTCGTTACAAGAATGTGTCAGGAAGACATGGACGGTTAGTGATGATGGGAGAAGTGGGCCAAAACGTGATCGTGCAATCACCCACACGACTCCACTACTCCATCACTCAACTTCCTCCACTTCCTACGAGATGAAGGTTTGTGGTCTATGACTTGTATAAATAGGTCCTTTGCCTATTTTACAAACAACACAGACAAACACAGAAAACCAAGTGTTGTCATTCGTATCCAGAAAACACCAGAGCTGATTGCTTACATTATTGTAAGCCAGTTCGATATTCTGATACAAGTCATAAACAACCAACACTTTCATAATATCAACACCTTATTCGCTTCCCTCCCTAAGATCAACCCCATCTCCTTCACTTTGTGACCGAAGAAAGTCTGGAACAACCATTTCTTGGTTTAGGCTAGAATTGTACAGATTGATCTCTCGAATCAAAAGCACTCCCATGCAGTCCATTTATTTAGGGTTCAGATTCATTTCTTATCCTCACACCCAAAATTACCAAAACCAGCAGAAATAGTTTTTACCCATAAACAGTTGTATATTATTTTTATAGGTTTTTGGTTACACTTCACCCAGTTACTATCTTTCCGACTTCTCTCTTTTATAATTCCTCATGTTACTTATATTTTTGGTATTGTTCATTAGAAACATTGAGGACAATGTTAGATTTAAGTTTGGGGGTGGGGTAGAAACTTTTTGTTACCTTTTTGTTGCAATAAATAAACTCTAGAGCCTAGAAATTTATGCTTATTAAGGATGGCACTAACCAATCTAAGTGGATGGAAGCATCTTGGTTGTAGGAGTTGAGGAACCAATCTGTGTAAATAAAAACATCTGAATAGAGTCTATTCATAAAAGCACAGATCTCTGGTGTTAGAAATAACATGGTAGTTTCACCATATCTCGTTGAGTCCTTTCCCCTTCTTATTTTATTTTATTTTTAAAATATGTTTCTCTAAGTGATTTGGTGGGGCACACGTATCGAATTGTTACCACCGCTGGGATGAAGTAGAGTGATTGAGCTCGGAATGGATACTATTTATTTTCTTAAGAGATTGAGGAATTGCATGGCTAGGCATGATGCCAATTTCAAGCTAGGAAATTCTCTTTTTCACAGGATAGGAATTGTGATTCAAAAAGGCATTGGCGCTCAACTTGTTGCTAGATTGCCTGCCCTTCCCTGTAATATTGATTTCCTTTCTTAATATTTTTTAAGAATAAGCCTTGGTGGCGCCTTTTTTTATTAGACCAAACAGAATAAATTTAAAATAAAATAACACTTGGATAGAAATATGTGTGTGTTCTCCCTGTCTCCGTCGCCTAAACAAGTGTAGAACACAGGATCCACGCGAATTACCATGTAATTAGCTGACAAGAAGCATGCGCTTGGATCCGCAAGATCTAATCATGATGTTATAAAAACAAAAAATATTATTATTGAATAAAATTGACCATTGGTTCCCTTGTATATACCAGCTGATTTGATCTAGAATTAGGATTATCGACACTGGTTCCCTTGTATATGCCGGTTGTGTTGATATTAGTCAGACTAGTATCTCAGTCCATTAAGATAGGTTCATCCTGGCAACGGCCTTCAGACAGATATAAGAAACACCGTTCACCTTAGTTAACATCAAAACCATCTACGTTTTTCTCTATATACATCTTCTTAATCTAATCACGTGATTTGTTGATTCCGGATATTGATTTCCATAGTGCGAATATCCGAGTAGAGCTCTGTCACTTATATATGAATTTTAGTATGTGAGTGCAAACTAGTGTACAACAATTGGAATTTCGCATCAGGGTACTTCCTCCTGTAGTCAATGAAAATATGCAAACCAAGGAGGTTCTTTAGTGCCTTTCAAGGTTCTGCGTAGATATCTAGGGTCTGGAGTAAAGGTTTTGTGGGTATATCTCTTGTAAACCCTACCGAGACTATAACTAGGCCACTAGGGCCACCTAGGGGTTCAAAGGCTTGTTGCACATGCTAAGTGCAATCGTGATGCCTGCGACAGTGAGTTAGGATTTTAATTTAGATTTTAGATTTGCTCGAGGACTAACAAATAATAAGTTTGGGGATATTTGATAGACGCATTTTGTGTCTGATTTGTCTCAATTTTATATATTGTTAGGGATCATTTTTGTACTTATTATGGTGTTTTATGTCTATGTAGGTATTTTTGGCCAATAAACATTTTTGGAAAAATCGGCTCGAAAAGTTGTTAAATGCACCCGAAGGAGTTGTTATTGGCACCCATAGTTTGGATAAGGGGCACCTCCAGGGCACCCCACATGCACCTTCTATCGGCACCCCTACTCTGGATAGGGGGAGATTATCATCTTCCCCGTTTGAAATTGAAACTGGCGGGAATTTTTGGTTTTCACGACAGAATTTAGGGTTTGTGATTTGGACGTGTTTTAAGAGGATTCTATCACTGAAACTTCTTGGGACGACTGTATTGGACTGAACATTGATGATGTATTCTCTGGAATCGGAAGAGCTAGGCTAGATAATCATTTTGAGCCTAAATAGGGGAGGATAGTTGTTTTCGGGTTTTTGAAGATGTTCTATGGATAATTAATCACCGAAATTGATTGGGCTGGACTCCTTTAACTTAAATAGGACTGGTATGATGGGTTAACTCGTCTAAATTGGGATAGATCACGAGATTGAGACATAACAGGGGAAGAGACTTCCTAGGGATTTTGTGGAGTATATTTGGCAGTTGCATGAAGGTTTGGGAAAAAATAATCTATGTTATATTTAACTCTATCTAGTATTGGAAGGAGTAGGAAAAATTCAGGGCAGAAACGCGTAGAGAAGCTTGGGAGGGAAATAAAATCCCGAGACTTGAGGTGGAAGAAAAATAAACAATAACACAAGATTTCTTGAGGTATTTTTGACCCTGTTGGCTATATAAAGGATGGGTCGAGTCACAAAAAGGGTTATGTACGCCTTGGGGTAGTTGCAGAGAAGTTTAGGAGGTTGCAGAGACGATTTCACAATTTACAGGAGAGAAGAAGAAGAACAGAAAACAACACTTAGGGAAAGTCGCAGAAACTGTTACCTATTCTTTCAAATCCAATCACTTTGTAATAATTTCCCAACAATTATTTTCTGTTCGCAACAGTTCTGTTAAAGTTTATATGTAACAGTGGGTTCTGTAACAATTATATCTGTTACAAACACACTTCTTTATACCTTTTCTTCTTTGTGAACACCTTTTGATCAATAAAATAAACTTTTGAGCATATTTCGAACATGAGGAGCTAAACCCCATTGCCGAGGCGAAGGAGGAAGCTATTTTTCCAACCAAAAGTGGTATATTCTTATTTATTTAATTATTGCAATTATTATTATGATTATTTTCCTTGAATTATATTATTGAATAATTGATTTTTATTTGAGTGGTTGTGATCTATTTTGATGGAGTATGCTTAGGTTAAGACTTTTGATGCTTCATACTTGATATTTACAATTGTTACTTTGAAAATCTATTTGTCGCAATATTAAAGAATCAAATTAAACGTAAAAATTGCATAGATATAAATATTGGATTGAATCACTTTTAAATTGGAAAATAGTGGAATCTTAGCCTCAGTGTTCTTTTAATCTTGATAACATCTTTGTTTGAGTTTTCTATTTAGTTTTAGAATTTAAGTCTAGAAAAATCCTTCACAAGTTCGAGAAACGAAACTCTTTTTACCACGCTATCTACAAATCACATAAGTATGCTTCCTCGAAATAGAATAAAGTAGATTTGAGAAGGGATCTGCTGCTCCTGAGACTCATGTATATAGCGAGGGCTAGACAGTTTATCTCACGCGCGACCACTAAAACTGTGACACGTGCTCTGTGGAATATTGATATTCACAGTTTTCCCTTTTCTTTCATATTCTACCTGTTTAGTAGGATTGGAAGAAAAAACTTCCATAATGCCCCCATTTTTGCACGTACGGTTAGGTGGTCCCCATGTGTCCTTTCATGCAATAACTTCCCTTTGAATTTCGGAACATCCAAATTTTTGGAATCTTCAGCCGCCTATAAGAAGAGACTGGAAGAAGGATATTCATCAATCTTTTGCTCTCTGTCCCTTTCATAGAGATTTTTTCATCTCGCTTTCTTCCAACTGTTGGTCTTCTTTTCGACTCCCAAAAGCCCTCGATCGTTCTTCATCAGCAGGTTAGTACATATTGTTCTTCGGCCTTACTGTAGCTTTTCGTATTCTCCATGCTTGGCTCTGTTTTTTATTTCTTTGGTTGTTGAAGTCGTTGTTATACTTGCATGTGAAAATTTTGATTCCCCCTTCCTCTTTATCCTGTATGAGAAATTGGGTTTGTTTCCATTTCGTATTTTTACCATGATTGTACCGTGATTGCTTTTTGCTTGTGAATTTTTGAATATGGTTATTAATCGTACTCAATTTTTCTCCATAGAGGGATTAAATCGTTTCCTTTGGTTGGTTTAGTTAAACCCATGCCCAAAGCACTTTTATTTTTGCCCCAATCATGTTTTTGAGCCGACTGTAATTTTGGTCCGCCATTATTGAAGGACTGTTCTTCCTATTGGTGTTAGGAATTATGAGACTTTCGAAGAAGCCTGTGCGCAAAGATCCTAGGCCTAGGTCTGTAGGTACCGAATATCGCAAGATATTATCTTACGAACATCGTAATAAATATAAGAGGAAAGAGTTACAAAATGTTGCGATGGTAGAGGAAGCACGGGGAAGTATGAAGATTTAAGAAGATAGAATAATCTTACGAAGATGTATTGCGATACTTCGCAATACGTATTTAGCTGTACAAATTCCACTATAAATAGGAGTTCAAATGTAAAATTCAGGAGGTTCTTTTAGTGAGTATCAGAATATATCTTAGGAAAGAGAATAGAGAAAGTTGTAACTATTCTAGTTCCATTTAGATATCTTTATGTAATCAATTGAGAGAATTAATAAGAAAATTGTCATTCATCATCAAGAACTTCTTAAGTTTTACAAATTCTACTGAGGGTGTAGTTGTAGGTTATTCTGCAACTACATAATTGGCGCTAGAAACAGGGAGAGAGTAATGGATTTATCCTTCCTGTAACTTGTTGGTTCAAAAATTTCATGAAGATTAGTTATTAACCACACTTTGAGGGAGTAAATATCATCAACAATTTCGTTTAATATTTGAAGTAGCTGTATAGATTATGAAACACCTTCTGAGAATAATGAAGAAGAATCGCCGAATCGTAAAATCATCATCAGCAGCAGGTGTTGGTTCAAGGAAAAACGATCCACCCAAATCTCCTGACAGCACTATCAGCATCAACTCATCAATAGACTATCAAACTCAGAGTGACGAGGAAGAATAGGAAACATCATCGATTCGTAAACACAAGGAAAAATAATCACCAACTCATAAATCACTACCATCAGGTTGTACTTCTCAGGATTTCTCCTCTATCCCGCAAAAATCATCAATCTCTAACTCACTCGCTTCTAATCGAAAAACAAAAGAGGATCGACTTCGATTTACTCATCTCATGATACGGTGTCAAGAAGTTAAAAATATTTACGCATTATCTAGAAGCAGTCTCAAACTCTAGTTGAGTAAAGCCGATAATCTAGCTCATGATAACAAGAAGCTCCGATTGGTAAACGCAGATCTGAAGAATCGGTTGGTTTCTTCCATCATCAACGATTTTCGTTCTCCCAACTAAGTTGTGAAGCTAATCCAGTTACGAATCCAACTAGTGTAATGGGGAATATTAACCAGGGATTTGAAGAGAATTCAGTTCAATTTCAGCCAGAGGGAGCATCTCTACCGAAGAGCATATCCGTTCGTTCGTTCGCTCCTCCTTTCAACCGAATCACCGGTATACATTGTACTGATGATACTACACAATTCGTCCCTAGATCGCAAATTTTTTCTAGTTATGTAGAATTAACCCCCCAAAGATTACGAACATCGTAATAAATTAAAGTTCCTGCGAACCTTGAGGATAAAGAAAATAGTAATGTGAAGCTGCGAATTACTATTGTTGCGAACAAATGTTGAAGCTTCTCAACATTAAAATAGATATGTTGAACGAAGAACAATTAGTAAGGGTGTAGTCTTCAAGACTGGGTTCCTGCTAACAAATATTGAAGCTGCGAAGAAGCAAATGAACAATTAAAGACTAAAGTAGTAATGAAAGACGAAGACAAAACAACTCACAGTCCAGGTCAACTCGCCGGATTTGGTACAAAACCAGGAAGCCAATGGTTCGCAGTATATTGCTTTGTTTAAGGAAATGACCGGAATTAAACTATGTGAAGATGATTTGCTTCGTAACGGGAAGAGGAAAGAACTTTATTCGTAAATATTTAGCTTGCGAACGTTCGCAGAAGTAGCACTTCTACTCTTTTACACTTCGCAAATATTCACTTTGCGAACATTCGCAACACCAACAATTCGCAAATGTTCATTTACTTCATGCAAAGGTTTACTTCACAAAATCTTTGGTTATTTCGCAAGAAAGGGTTAGAACAATTGGATGCTAGCTTCGCAAGAGACAACAAAACCACAAAAGCTAAGTACCTCTTTCCTTAAACATTTTACTTACAAAAAATAAAAGATTTTTGATTTGATTTACAAAGCGCGATACAATCGTAGAATTACAAAGATTTCACAATTACAAAAGAAATTACAAAGATCTCAAGATTTCACAATTGCAAAAGAAACCGAGAAAAACATCTCGCACAAATCAATTTATATATTTCTCTTGAAAAATTTACTTTGCTTCAAATGATATGATATTCAACATGGAGAGTAGTAGATGGCAAACCTTTATGGCGTACACTCGCGAAGCAACATTCGTAAGAGGCAAAGTACCTCAGTGCGTCATATGAGGGGGTACCTATTAGGATCATTTCCATGGAAAAATATTTGTCAAATGAGACGAAATAAATCATACAAAGGAAATCAAAACAAAGAAAAACGATTTGAACTTGCAATTAAATGAATATTTTTCATAAAAAGAAATGTTGAATACTAATCTAAATTTTTATTTGTATTACAGCATAGCATGAGGAAAAGAACATGGAGTGAGAATTTCGCATGATGGATTCGCAATAATTCTTACATTTAGAGGATTAAGTACTTCTTATACTTCTTAAGGATACTTCATACTTCTTATATATTTCGAGGATTAAGTACTTCTTATACTTCTTCAAGGATTGATATTTTTTACCTCGCAACATTCAAGAACTTCACGAAATAATAGAGGCAATTATATACTTTTCAAGGCTAGTATTCTTTCGCTCGTTCCTTCATCAACAAAGATCAAAGACTACTACAACAACGGATTTTTTTCTTAAAGATCGCTCTTCAAGCAATATTCAAGAAAAAAGAGGCAAAATGTAGGAGCGGAATATCGCAACAATATTCACTTGCGAATAATTATCAAAAGAGGTTTGCGAAGTGAAGTTGCGAAGGTTCACAGGATAGTTCTCAAGTCCGAAATTGAAGAACAGATTAGTTGTTAACATTTTGTAAAATCATATAAATAGCCATTTAGGCATAAGAAGAAGGAGAGGTCTTTTTTAGAGAGAGAGACACATTTTGAGAGAGAGAGAAAATGTTAGGAGAGATTTATTTTCTTTATCATCTTCTTCCCCAAAAAACTAGAGCTCCAAATATTCTTTAATGGAGTCTCAATGGTAAAATTATGTAATTACATACAATCACTAGTGAAGAACCATGGATGTAGATCACCATGATCGAACCATGTAAAAATCTTTGTGTCTCTTTATGATTTTAGTACTTTAATTCTTAGTTTTATATCAAATTAATTAGATTTAGGAATCATTTTAATGGATTCTTATGAGGGTGTAGTTGTGAGATAATCCGCAACTACATAATTTGAAGTATTAGAAGTATAGATTCTTCATACATTGAATATTTCTCCATAGTTTGAATACTTCTTCAAAAATGTCTCATACTTATTATATTTCTATAACGGATATTTCATATTTAGTAAATTTTGTGAAGGTTAAATACTTGTTATACTTCTTCATACATTGAATAATTCTTCGCGAATTGAATAATTCCTATACTTCGTCATATATTGAATAATTATTCACGGATTGAATACTTCTAATACTTCTTCAAAGATATTTTATACTTCTTAAGGATATTTCATAAGAATCTATTCTTGTATTTCAAAAGGAGGATTTCTTATTCACAATCGCAACAAGATGAAACTTCGAAAGTTAAATTGGGGCAGATATTCAAATACTTCCAACAAGGTTTAATCATCTAAAGATCAATAATAGGGGGAAAGGAGATACTAAGCTAAGCCTTTAAGTTATATTATTTCTCTTCATATGATCAAATGATGCAAAGAAGGAAAGCATTCAATTTAAGAAAGGTCAAATCATCTTCGCAAAATATCAAATGTACTTCTTAAAAGAATAAAAAAAAATAGTAGGCAGAATTGTTTGCAAAAAGAGAACCAACAGTAGCCAAGAGAAAGAGTTCAAAGGAAAGGAAAACAAGAGAATCAATGATAATTTGAGAAAGAATATTATTATGCTTCATCAACACTCTGTGCTGGGTCTTTAATATGAGCAGGGTCATTAGCAGCATTCGACTTTTGCGAAATATCATCCTTTGTAGAGTCTGCAACAGGAACATCTCTTTGAGGAACAGATTCCTTTTCACCATCAAGTCCTTCATCATCACTCTCATAATCAAAATCACTATCAGGATCACGAACAACTTCATCATCAGATATTCCCAAAGGAGTAATCTTCACAGGAGGCAAGGATCTTGATAAGAGAATGTTATTCACAAAGACTTGGGCTTTCAGATGACTTTCACGAAGTATAGATTTCTGATGGTTGGTATCTTCGATATCTTTGGAATAAGCAAGATAGTTGAATCTCCGAGTTGCACGATCACGAGAGTTGATTAAGCGAGTAGAAAGCAAAGCATTTTTCTTGAGAAGCTCAGAACAGGAGGCTTCTAGTCCATCCTTAGCATTGCGAAGGTTATTCTCAGATTCTACGAGTAAAATAAAATTCAAAGAGTTAAATTTGCGAATATAACAAAATTTAAAGATACATCAGAGGCAGTCAAATTTTAATGACTACCTTCTCTTTGCGAAGTAAGAAATTGAGCTAAAGATAGACAACAATTCTTCATCTGATCCATCGCATAATCAAAACCATCACCAACTAATCCTTTAAGTCTAGATAATCCTTTAAGTCTAGATTGAAGCTTTTGGTCTTTAGAAAGAAGAAAATTTTTATCCTTCGCAAGTTTGGCATTAAGACTTTCTAGTTCAGAGTAATCTTCTTCAAGTTGATTCTTCTTGGTACTTAAGATTATATTCTTATTAATAAGGGACTTCTTCTCAACGGCAAAAGAACTTTTCTCTGCATCTGAAGACCTCTTTAATTCCTCAAGTTCACCTTTTAACAAAGAAAGAAGATTTTCTTGATCGCAACATTTATTCTGAAGAGTGTTTAATTGTTGCGAAGAAACGATCATTGTATTCAAATACGAGCATTTCTCTTCTGATAAGGTTTTGTTCTCTCCTAATAAGTTTTCAATTCTCAAGCTGGCTTTAGTTAAAGAAGAAGTAAGTTGAGATATATCATCATTCAAAATATTTCGGTCATAAATCAGTTGGGTATTCTCTTGGAAAAGAGCATCAAAATTATCAAGAGCACACGAATGAAGATCAGATAAGTGGGAGAATTGGTTCAAGAGGCTTGCATGCTTGGCTTGATATTTTGATGCATCTGATTCATGGCGAAGTACCAACATTCTACATTTCCGGATGGATTCTATAAAGGGGAATGGGTTTTAATGGGTGTTTCAAACATATGAAGAATACAAGTAAACAAAAGGTGAAAATATGAAGATAATAACCATACCTTTCAATTCATCATTCCTTTTGCGAAGGATCGCACAGTCAAGAGAATCGTTTTGAAGCTGATGATTATCTTTACGAAGATTCTCACATTCTTCTCTTGAAGACTTCAAAGATTGGTGAAGTAATTCAACTTCTCTTTCCAAGGATTGACGTGAAATTGAAATATCAGGATTGATGAAACTATTTAGTGCTTCGCAAAACTCATACTGCGAACGAACATTAGTAGACTTCGTAGTACTATTCAAAACTTCAGATAACATTCGGAAAGTTGAGTAAATTCCATCTCGAATTTCTTGAGGAAGAGGAGAAGAATTTGAAGGAATAAGAGCAAGTTGTAAATTGTCTGGGCAACAACACTCAAAGGATTGGGAGTTAAGATAGGTTTTTCAAGAGAAGAGGTTGAAAAAGTATTTTGCGAAGGTTGATCCTGAAGAAGTGTTGATAAATTGACATTAGTGGGAGACTGAAGACTGGGTAATGGAGTAGAGGCAGGAGTTTGCGAAGAAGTGCTTTCACGAGGAGGAGAGGGAAATTCCTTATCAACCTAAGGAAGGAAGTCATCAATTGAAATTATTGGGGTGGGTTTAGTCACTCGAGATCTCTTATTGGGGTTTAATTTTTCGCCAACCTACGAATCAAAATGTAGATTAAAAAACTGAGGCAACAATATATTGTTTAAAAAAGAAGACAGAGTATTTTAACTACCTTTTGATTCTCGGATTTCCTTCTTCGAAGATTAGGGCTTAGATTTATGGTTTGAGGTTTCACCTGAGGAATAGTTTTGCTGAAACAAACCAAAACCAAACAATAAATTATACAGAAATCAAAGAGGAAAATAAGTGAAAGACGCGGAAGATAGAAGAAAATTACCTCGGAGAACTCATGATGATATAAAAAGGAAGAGAAAAATGGTAATGGAGAGTACGATAAGAAGATAAAATTGCAGAAGTAAAAAGAGAAAGTAAGAAAAAGATAAGGAAGAGAATGTAAAAGAGTTTATATAAGGGAATAGCTGGAAAAGGACGGTTACAAAAGATGTGTCCACATTCTAAAAAGAATAAGTAACGGTTATGTTCTCACGATCATTTCTTCTTCGCAGAATTGACATGAGAAGAGGCAAGATGTAGGTACCGAATATCGCAAGATATTAGCTTACGAACATCGTAATAAATATAAGAGGAAAGAGTTACAAAACGTTGCGATGGTATAGGAAGCACGGGGAAGTATGAAGATTTGCGAAGATAGAATAATCTTACGAAGATGTATTGCGATACTTCGCAATACGTATATAGCTGTACAAATTTCACTATAAATAGGAGTTCAAATGTAAAATTCAGGAGGTTCTTTTAGTGAGTATCAGAATATATCTTAGGAAAGAGAATAGAGAAAGTTGTAACTATTCTAGTTCCATTTAGATATCTTTATGTAATCAATTGAGAGAATTAATAAGAAAATTGTCATTCATCATCAAGAACTTCTTAAGTTTTACAAATTCTACTGAGGGTGTAGTTGTAGGTTATTCTGCAACTACAAGGTCGTCTAATTATCCACCTCCGCATATGGATCATCCCGATGCTACGACCTCTCCACCCCCTGAGGATACTAAGATACCTGAGGGAACTGAGGTGTCTGTGGAAACTGAGGTATAAGAGGTTGTCGTTCAGGATCTTCTTCCTCCTCCACCTCACTATGAGCTCTAAAGGTTGCAGCTACATGGCAAGGATATCAACGCTAATTTGTCTTTGAATGAGATCTCCAAGTCTTTCCGCCTGCATAAGTTTGATATCTCCTTTGTTGATGGCCCTGATGTTCTCACTGGATCTCTGATCCAGAGCTTCCCTTATGATGAGAAAAACTTATTGATTAGTGTTGTCCAATTGGCCGCAGGTATACTCCTTCCTATGTATAGTAGAAATGATCCCTTCTACGATGATGTTTTGTCCACTAGGGATGACTCGGTGAACAAAACTCATGTTCAAGGGGTCATGCAATATACTGGTAACTACTGGCGTGCCCTTCGTGAGAGTTGGTACCGTATCAAGGGTAAGACTACTCTGAAGTCTTATGACCCTTTTTGTTCTAAGAGGTCTAAGCAAGAGGATTACACCCCCGCCAATTTCAATGCTACTTATGCTGATGCCATTCAAAAAAACAATCTTTTTCCTTGGAGTGTTGGTTTTCGCTGTATCCATGTTACTGCTAAGTAGATTTTGGAAGGAAATAACATTCGTTTGTTGGAGGAGATTGACAACACTGGGTTGACTATCATCCCCTATTCTGCTAAGATTTCTTGCTGAAGTATGACCGCATTTGTTTGGACCATGATCATCGTTGGGCGCATACTTCTCTTTGTGTGGTGGGTCCCGCATATTTACCACCGCGGATCCCAACGTCCCTCATTCATCTTCGTCTATGCCTCCAAAATATGATGGATATTATCCTTGGATCTTTAACCCTGCCACTCCTGACGAGGTAGGCTTCGTTTGGATTGCTTTTTTATTTCTTCGTTTTTGTTTTACGGCTTTTTGCTAAGTATTTTTGATACTTATTTTGTAGCCTACTCCTACTTTTTCTGCTGGAACTGCTCCTGGATCTACTGGTAACTCTGTGGCTACCCGGAAAAGGAAAAGTAAATATTCGATTGAAGCAACTAAGTCGGAACCTGCAGAGGTAAGGATTATAACCCTTCCTTAGTGTTTGTGGATTCCTTAGTATTTTTCCCCTGATCCTTAGCTCGTGCATGTGTACTTCTATAGTCTTATAAGAAAAAAGGCAAGTTGAAGGCTGTGATTGATGTTGAAGAATCCGATGAGGATCCTAAGGCTGTTGGGGAAGAGACATATGACGAGGACATAGAGGATATCGAGGATACTTCCCTTAGTCCCCACTTAGATGATGTTGAGAAATATTTTTCCAAAGATAGCCCTAGTCCCATTCGTGCTGGTTTTGTGGAATGTGATAACCATCAAGTTGATGTCGGCTCTTCACTGGTGGGCCAAGTTAGTACTCAAGTTGCAACTCCTACTTTGCTGCCGAAGGTACTTGTGTTTTCTGCTCCTAGTGATTTGCAGCTTGTTGCTTCAGCTACTACTAGTGCCATAGTGATATCTTCTACAAGCCTTCTGTCTTCTCCTGATACTTGTCTCCACTCGAGTGGTTTGTTTACGAAGGTTGCTGCTCCTGTGGCGAGGGTCAGTAGCTCAGATTCTCGGCCGAAGAAGAAGGTTGTGATTTTACTTGCCAGCTTCTCCTTCAATGATATGCCTACTTCATTGGGAAGTTCTCAGTCTGTCTCTACCGCCCCAGTTAACAAGGTTGTTGGACCTCCACCTTCGTCACCAGATTGAACCGTACTGGGTAATCTTCCTTCTGCTGGTGATTTGGACTTAGGTGGTACTTCTAGTCAAGCATTTATTTATGTTTCCATCTCATCCACCATGCCATATCTTCGTCGTGGTGAGGATTCAGTACTTGTACCCTATGCTCGTTCTCAAGCAACTGGTAGGTTTTTACGGATCTTGGGAATGGTAAGTTACCTGAAAACTTAAGCCTTGGGATTTCTGATGATGCCATTCTCTAAGCCATATTGCGGGATTCAAAGGGTCCCTTTTCTTCTAAGGTTGATCATCATCAGCTTGTTGATTCTCTGGAGGTTGCTTCAAGATTGGATACTTTGACTGCTTAGTATCAAGTGGCCAAGGATTTATTCTTTGACCTATACTGCCTTCGCTCTAGTCAGAGCTTCGGTGAAATCCGCAGGGGTAGCATCCAAGAGATGGAGGCTTTCATGGATACCTACGCTGATTTACTTCCCCGTGTTTCCTTGTTCTCAGTAAGTAGCTCTTACCTTATTGTCTCGTGCATTGTTTTGAACCTTTCATTTGTTCTTATTCTCCCTTGTTTGCAGCTTTACAAACAAATCGATGTTGGATGTACCTTGTTCAAGTTTTATAGGGCTAAGTGTACTCACTTGAGTGCGCTGTTGGAGCATGCTCGCCAAGATTATGCCTTTATTATCGTACAACATCCTTCTTCCAGTGACGCTGCTTCTGCCACCAAGGTACCTTTGTTAGAAAACGAACTGAGGAAGACTCATAGGTCCTTAGAAGCTTGATTACTGGCTCTTGAGAAATCCAATAATGCTGCGATGGTTGTGGAGGAAGGATGCAAGGCTGATGACTCCTCTTTGGCTGCTGAATCCTCCAAAGTCATAGATTCGTTCCTTCTTCTCTTTATCTTTGTTTTCATTTTTGTCTGGTAGCATAGTACTAAGAGAACCTACGCATGCTAGTTGGTAGCTCCGGTGAGCTAAGACATCTTCGAGATAAAGTATCCAAGTTGACCTCCGATGTTTGGTATTATCAGAAAAACATTTGATAGGTTGATGAACGTGATTGTTCATAATGAGGCCCAAATCTCCCTTGAGTCTGCTCATAATTCAGTCCTTGTGAAGAAGATGGCTTTGTTCCGTAAATAATGTGATGAAACCCTCAAGTGGAAATAGAATCTCATATTAAAGAAAAATGAGGATATTGCATTAGTCAAAAAACGCCTCTCAGCGCAAGAGACCATCCGCAAAAAGTATCATGCGGATTTTGAAGATTCCCGCGCTCCCTTAGCTAAGGTTACCACTGAACGTAACGTATTATCCTCTGATGTCCGTTCTCTTGAGAACAAACTTAGTGAGGTTGGTTCAATGTCTTTCCCATGTCTCAAGCATCTATGGTCAAGAGATTGGAAGAGTTAGAGAATGTTTACCCGGTTTTATCCTCCGAGAATGCTTCATTCTGAATATATGTTGAGGATCTCCAAACCGAACGATATACCCTCGTAGAGGATCTTAATGCCACTGAGGAGGATCTTTCCAAAGCCCGGTATAGTTTAGAAGATTCCCTTAGCTATGCCGGAGGTATCTTAGGGATTTCTTATTCCCGTATCCTTCTTTATGCCCCAGATTGTTTTTGTTTCTTACTCATTCTCTGTGTACCCGCATGTCTCCAGGAGTAGCTTGTAGGAATGAGTACTATGGTCAACCTTCTTGAGAGCAAAGTATCTTCATTGGAGATAGTTCGCCAGTTTGATTCTACTGCAAAGTTTAAATATGAGTCACTTCAGTAGGATAATGATCATCTCACTACTCAGATGATGAAGCTTCGTCAAAAATCATCCTCTGACTTGGAGGCTCAGGCCTCCCAGATGAAGGTGCAATTCGAGCGCTCGGCTATTGATTACATCAATGATGCCTTTTATGAAGTTAAACGCCAAGCTGACGGAGTTGTCTTTCCTCTTCTTCCTTATACTTGATTCTACTGTTTCGAACTTTGTTTAAGTTAAACTCCTCTTTGTCGTTTATGTCCTCAGCTGAGGTGTCTATTTTAGCTGAGATGTCTTCTTTCCTTTAAACAATGCTCCATGGTGGTTTGAACCTTTGTTATCTGTCATGCAACTTTTTAAGAAATGTTAGATATGTTTTGGTAAAATTATTATTTCACCTATATTATTGCATGAATATTTTGTTTAGACGTAATATGTCTAACCGGTCTCACATTCAAGTTATCACAAGGTGCTAAGGTATGCTTAACCTTTGGTGGAACATTCAATGTCCTACCATGATATCCTTTGGACAGAAGGTATCATGGTGGCGAAGGTCCTTACGTGGGAAATAATTTTCCTGTAACCCTATGCGTTCAGCGCGATGGCTGTTTTACTTCGACAAGGTATCTTTATACGGGATATCTTATTTTTTCTTATGCCTTATGGAAGGAGTTGTCGCCCCGAGGATCCGAGATTGACATATGCGCAGTTATGCCTTGCCTTATCGTTACTCCTGACGAAGGGTGTCTATTCTAACCCAACTATACCAATTAGAGTTAAGTCTTTAATAATAAGCTTCTTTCATTGATTAGTAAGGTTTATAATATCTTTTTCCAGGGATAGAACATGGTGGGATGTTGCATACACCTTTCTTCTCCTGAGTAATCGTCATTCTCTTACGAGTAGTACTTTTTTAGGTACATCGCATTCTAAGGATGTTGTAGTATTTCCCCTTTTATGGTTCTTAGGTAGTAAGATCATTTTATGGTGATATCGTGTATGATGTAGGGCCCGTCCCATGTCGTAGCTATCTTTCCCCACTCCTTATTCCTTTGATACGATGGTATTTGAAGTAATATGTATTCCTAAGCCACAAAGTTCCGAGGGATGACCATCTTGTTGTACTCCCGAGCTAGCCTTTGTTGTTAATTAACCATCTTTTGTAGGGCTACCTCCCTTCTTTCTTCAAGGTCGTCCAACTTTTCTAACATCAAGTCTGTTGCTATATTTTTCTCCCAAGCTTCTGTTTTTGTTGTCAGAGGAAGTATAGCCTCTGTTGGGATGACTTCCTAGGCTCCGTAGGTCAGGAAGAATGGAGTTTCCTCTGTGGCTGACCTTCTTGTAGTTCGATAGGCCCATAGGACATTGTGTAGCTGTTCGCACCACCTCTTTTTGTATATGCCTAGCTTCTTTTTTAAGTTCATTGCTATAGTTTTGTTGGTTGCCTCCACTTGTGTATTGCTCTTAGGATATATTGGAGTTGACTTGTTCTTCTGAATGTTTCGATATTCTTCCCTTGTAGATGTTTGCCGTTGTCTGAGACTATGGAGGCTGGTATACCAAACCTACATATGATTTGTTCAAACAAGAATTTGAAGACATCGGTGTCTCTAATTCTCGCCAAAGGCTTTGCTTCCACCCACTTGGTGAAGTAATTCGTAGCTATGATAAGATATTTTCTTTTCGATGTTCCCTCTATCATAGATCCAACAACATCAACCCCTATTTGAAAAATGGTCAAGGGCGGCTGATAACCAAGTTAAGATCCGTTTTTGGTGCTTTGATTTTCTTGGCGAAGCGTTGGCACCTTTCACCTCGCTTAGCCACGTTCTTTAAATCCTCATCCATGCTTAGCCAGTAGTACCCTTGTATTTGTCTTTGACCTCCAAGGACCTTCTTCCACTATGGTTGCCAGCATCTCTACAGTGTATATCATGGAGTATTCTCCTTCCTTCGGTTCGTGGGAGGCACCGCATTAGGGGTCCAAGAAATGACCTCCTATACAGTATTCCATCACGAAGGTTGTACATTATTGCTTTTGACTCGTGTTTCCGAGCTTATTTAACGTCGGATGGTAGTATACCTTTGTCAAGGTGATGGTGGATTAGAATTCTCCAATCATCTTCTGCTTCATTTCTGTTGCCTTCATCTAGCACGGATTGGTCTTCATCAGACTCTTCGTCTAATTCTTTCACCTCTTCGCTTGTTTCTCACTTGTATGCTTTTCTCATGTCCCGAGTTTGGACGGCCAAAGCCTCCTCAGCGCCTTAGATTAGTCCTTCTATCGAAGGTTCATATATCCTTCCAATTTTCACGGCGATGGTGTTTCTGTCCCTTAGCATAGAGGATATGAATGCTAAGGCATCGGCTTGTCTGTTGTCCTTTTGGCATACATGTATGAATGCTATGTTTCTGATTTTGGATGCATATTCCTGAGATAGCTTCATGTACGAAGATAGCACCGGATTAAAAGTTTGGTACTTGAGTTCTATTTTCCAAATGACCAACTGGGAGTCACTAGTCAACTGAACATCTGATAGGCCCAGCTCCAGTGCCAAGCATAGACCATGTATAACTACCTCGTATTTTGTGATGTTGTTGGTATATTTTTCGAATTCTAACCTAAATGCGTAGATGAGTCGGTCTCCAGTAGGGGTTGTTATTAAAATCCCTATGCATGCGCCTTCTCCATTGAAGGATCCATATAATAATATTTCCCACCTTCGTGAATTCCGAGGTTCCAGCAAGTCCTTCGGATCTTGCTTATCTTCCTCCATTCCTGGGATGTGGTCTATTTATGCTTCGTTGCTGAGAGGTAAGTCTGCCAGAAAATCTGCCAAAATCTGTGGTTTCTCAGCCTACATTGTTTCGAAAATTATTTGGAATTCTTTGATCATGGAATTCCATTTTTCCACCTTTCCAATTTTCTCCGTGTTGTCGAGAATTTGACCTATCCGAGCCTTTGTAAAGACTCGGACGATATATGCGTCAAAATATATCCTTAGTTTTTGTGTTGCCACTACTAAGGCATATATGAGTTGCTCCGCCTTGATGTAGTTACGCTTCGCTGAACTGACTATTTTGCTGATGTAATAGATTAGTTTTTCTCCTTGCCCTTGGACTCGTACCATCACTGCGCTTACAACGTAGCTTGTTGCTACAAAGTAGAGAGTGAGTACCTCACCTGGCTTTGGTTTCTGTAAGATAGGTACCGAGGTTAGGTACTCCTTGATTTTTTGGAAAGCTTTTTCGCATTCTGTGGTCCACATGAACCTGCTTCATTTCCTTAGTGTATCAAAAAATTCCTTTCATTTGTCCGATGATCTTGCTATGAATCTTCCCATGGAGGCTAAGATTCCATTTAGTTTTTGTACTTATTTCAACGTTTTGGAGATGGCATATCCATTATTTCTCTGACCCTTTCGGGGCCAACTTATATTCCTCGCTTAGTTACCAAGTACCCTAGGAATCTTCCTGAGGTTACTCCGAACGTACATTTCTCCGGTGTGAATATCAATATTCTACGGAGCACGTGTCATGGGTTTAGTGGTCGCATGCAGGATAAATGTGTATCCCTCGCTACACATAGGAATCTAAGTAGCAGATGACACCTTGGAAGATCTACTTTATCCCATCCCAAGGAAGGATACCTCGACGCTGAGATAAAAAATTAGAACTAGCCTAAAGAGAGGTAGCTGGCGAAGGGACAAAGGTAGATGAAATATCCAGGAAATATCTTATTTACATGCTTAACCAAATCATGTGGAGAGAGATGAGATGGCAGAGTCTGACTGGAGAAGGCTTGCGGTGAACGCAGGTACAACCTATACCAAGGCTGGGTAGTTCCCGAAGGAACGTGGGACAGCTGAGGTGGCAGAGTCCGAATGGAGAAAATGTGCGGTGAGCGAAGGTACCATTTGTATGGAAGGTATATAAGGGAATGATGGACCCAAAGACAACAAAGATATATCTGGAGCAGAAGGGGCTATAAATACCAAGCTTCACCAACAAACGAGGACATTCAATATCTAGGAGAGGAAGATCTAGTCTTAAGATTATACCTCTTTAATGTTTAGAACTTAAGTATTTACTTCAACTTGAGTTCTCTTCATTACATTGGGAAGCATTTAAGATCTTCGTAACCACCCATACTTAATACAAACAATCATTCGTTTCCCCGTGGACGTAGACAAAAGTCGAACCACATAATCTCATGTGTCTTATGATAACTTAGCAGCATTTACATTACACTTGTGTTCTTCGTTATTATTGTGATCTTGAGTACTTTTTATAACTTAGCATTATCAATTCAACAGGGATATCAATGCTACTTAGTATCCGGTTCTCTGAGATGTATACATTACGTAGACTATGGTAAAATTAGTAGTTATAGTTTGGCGCTAGAAGGATTTGCTCACCATCTTGAGTTTTTATGTTCCTTTATTTTTTAACTTACGTATCTTCTTTGACGAAGAGATCTGAGTTTAAAAACGGCGGATCTCACTTCCTAGCGATCCATTCGTATGTTATTTACGTAAGTTTTTCGAGTTCATAGCCTCTACAGACTTACAACCTTAAATATCTACAAAGTTTTCTGCAAAAACGCATTGACAACACGTTAAAACTTTTATTTTATACTAAAACAACTTTTTCCGACAGAGTATCCTTTGGATCTGAGTAACTCTAAGCACTAAGGAATCTCAATGATAATTTAAGGAGAAAAGATCTTACAAAGCATTTAATAACCCCTTTTTCTTGGGAGATCTGACACCTTTTTTAATTGTTTTCAATATTTAAGGTTGTTTTTTCTAAGGGTGTCATAATAAATTCAATACCCATCTTTTCAGACATCATTCTATTATTTTTTCTGAAAAAGATGCTTAGTCATCCTTTGTATAAGAGTATTAATTGCTACTTTTAACAAGGCACCCAAGTAGAATATTTTGCCACTTTTTCTATGACGTCGGGATAAAAAAAGACCGAAGGCATATAGAAACCAAGTGATGTACCAACAAGATCACGAACAACGGTTACGAAGGGAAGATATCAAAAACCATCTCAAGTGAATCAAAGAAATGAATCCGGGGACGGACAAAGCGAAATAGCAAGAAGAAGGCTACCAAAAAACCAACTACCCATGCTGAAGGGATGGGGAAAACATCAGGATCACAACCATTTTACGGCATGCCTTTACCGGAGCATCCCTATGTTACGAAGCCACCTGCGGCTAACGAAGGGTTAACCATAACCTTAGCTCCAACGGGACGAGGGTTGGGAAACCTAACTTCTATCCAGATATATCTTGATGTTAAGGTCATAGAAGAAGGAGTAGATGACTCTGAGGATCCGGCCGACAGCACTCCTCAGGGTGGTGGAATCCACAATGAAGAACAAATGGGAGCGCAAGTAGAAGCTTTGCTACTCTATAACAAGGAGCACGAGGATGCAATGCACGTGATGGCTCATGAAAACCGGAACCTGAAAGATATGTTGGATGTACAGAATGAAGGTTCCCAGACTCACCCTCCATTGATAAGGCGTGAGCACGAAGCTATCTCATAAGACGAAGGTGAGATCTTAACCCACCAAAGTCTAACCCGCCGGGGGGAGCCAGGAAAACACAACATGATCCAGACGAGGTGGATCCAACTTATAAGCCCTCTCAGTCCTATTATGATGAGGAATATTCCAGAGATTCCCACAATGTGTAAATAGTCATGGAACAATGGAGAAAATGCAAAAATACAAGGATTGAAGACTAGACACGCAGGATCAAGGATATAAGAGGTACTCCGAGAAGCGAAAAGAACTCCATTGTCTTTTCGCATTTTGAGGGAGCATATCCCTGCGAAATGCCCAATACATATGTTTCAGGCATACAATGGTACCTCAGATCCCGCAGCCCACCTACGGTACTACATTCGTGTCCTTGCCCATTGGGAAAGAGATGAGATAGTACTTTGTAGGTGAAAAAGCGGGGGTCTAACAACCACACCCAATAATTTATTTATCAATCCGAGAGGAATACTTTCTAGAGAATCAACTAGACAGTTAGACTCAATCTAGAGTAAAATATATCAAAGAGTTTAATATCTCTGTATCACAATGTAATCAACAAATCAAACAGATAGAAATCCGCGAGCCTGATTAATATGTGAAACAACTTGAACGGTACCAAATACCGATGTTCAACTGTCAATCAATTTAAATCAACAACCAAAGGTTGGATATTCTAATTGATTGATCTTAACGCACAACCTATGATATTTCAATTATATAACAAAATATAATGCAGAAAATAAATAACACAGACACCAGAAGTTTTGTTAACGAGGAAACCGCAAATGCAGAAAAATCGCGGGACCTAGTCCATATTGAACACATAATGTATTAAGCCGCTACAGACACTAGCCTACTACAAATTAACTTCGGTCTGGACTGTAGTTGAACCCTAATAAATCTCACACCGATCCAAGGTACAGTTGCGCTCCTTACGTCTCTGATCCTAGCAGGAAACTACGCACTTGATTGCCTTAGTTGATCTCACCCATAACTAAGAGTTGCTATGACCCAAAGTCGAAGACTTTAATAAACAAATTTGTATCACAGAAAAGTCTATAGGAATAGATAAATCTGTCTCCCACGGAAATATCTACGAGTTTTGTTCCGTCTTTTGATAAATCAAGGTGAACAGGAACCAATTGATATACTAGACTTATATTCCAGAAGAACGGCCTAGAAAAATCAATCACCTCACAATAATCTTCATCGACTAGCGAACAAGATATTGTGGAATCACAAACGATGAGATGAAGATGTTTGTGACTACTTTTATATCTTTCCTATCAGAGCAATTAATCTCGAGTCAATTTTACAATTGTACTCAATACGATGGAAACAACAAGATCAGATCACGTAACTATAGAGAAAATAGTTGGGTCTGGATTCACAATCCCACTGAATTCTTTAAGTCATTAACCTACAGGGTCTCGGTAGAAACTAAGGTTAAAGGAGAATCGAATCTAGCTTATACAACTAGTATCACACAGAAGGTGTGGGGATTAGCTTTCCCAGTTGCCAAAGTTCTCCTTTATATAGTCTCCAAATCAGGGTTTGCAATCTAGGTTACCTTGGTAACAAGGCATTCAATATTCACCGTTTTATGAAAACCTGATTAGATTCAAGCTAATATCTTTCAACCGTTAGATCGAACTTAGATTGTTATACACAAATGAAATGCACGTCCATTTAGGTTTGTGTAATCGTACCTAAACTTGTACACCTAGTAGGTTCAACAGTAGTTAACCAAATGGTTAGCCATATGAGCACTTTCATATCAACCTTATTCATCTTCACCATAACTAGTTCAAATGACTCAAAAGAACCAGGGAATTCTGAATCTCAAGAGTTCTCAAAAAAAAAATCCTTTATTTGCTGAATCTCCTTTATTGTCTCCTTCAACTCTTCAAGAACATCATAAAACTTATGAGAATTTGAAGGATCAGCTCTTGGCTTCCTCACGTTCCTTCTTTTTCTTTTCAAAGTTGGAGGTAACAAAGATATTTTTTTTTCCTTCGTGATTGATGGCTTAACAATCATATTAACATCTTTTTCATCAGAAGACATGGTGCTTGGAGTATCCATATGTGTATGGGTTTGTGAGAGGAAGTCACAAAATAAGCTCAACAAGTAGTCTTTGGTTAAAAAGAGTTTCAGGGAAGGAAAAATATATGGAGGGTTACGAAACCTTTAAACATACAGGTTCATGTACACACAACTCTCAACCCTATAAAAGGCAGAATTGTCTATTTTAACCCTCTTTTATTGATTAACCAGGGAAGTCCTTTCCAATATCAATTTAGATATGAAAAGCGACATGAATTCCATACTATACAATGCTCTTAGAGAAAAAACAAAAGAAAGACAAAAATAACTAAAAAGTTTTCTTTTCTTAAAGCCTGAGGTGTGAAAAATCTTATCTCTTTTGATCAGGCACATGAGACAAGATGCACTAACCAACACAATTTAAGTTGTGCCAAGATGAACAATAATATGTCCACCATATCCCTTTTGATTGGAATTCATTGAACACTGTTTCTCATATTTTTTATACCATAAATTTCTTTCCAATGGTATTGTCTTATCCTTGGAAACTAACTTCTATGACGAAGATAAAATCTTACATACCTGTGCGGTCTTTTGAACAAGTTTGAGCTTGTTTGCTCATCGATTTGCTCTTCATTGAAGTTTGTTGACATGTCTTAATTTGTGTTTGTACTTGTAACACTTTGATATCTCATGACCCTTGAGCGAACAATATGAGCATGTCAACCTGGAATATGATTCAGGTATCCGAGATGTGTAAGCTGCTAGACACAAGGTAGAACCTAAAAAATTAGACAAAGAGTTTTCAACGGAAAGGTCAATTTTTTCTTCCAGACTGGTTGAGTTTTCTTCTGAAAGAATTTCAAGATTGATGTATGTATTGCTACAATTATCAAAATCAATATTTTCACAAAGAAGTGCAACACTTGATTTTTCGTCTTCATTAGAATCATAGTTGTCAGACTTTTTTTATCAAGAGTTGCAGCAAGACCTTTGTTCCCAGTGTATTTCTTTCGATTTGGACACTCATTTGCAAAATGACCAAAACCTTTACACTTAAAGCACTGAGGCATATCCTCATCATCAGTCTCATCATTATCCCTATTTTTAGGAGGAACATGATTATGGGGTTTATCTGATGACTTGGATTTATCTCTGGAGAACCGTTTACTTCTCTTCAAAAGAAGGTCCCTAATATGTCTTGTGATCAAAGAGACTGACTTGTAAAGATCTTCATCTGATGAATCAGTCTCAGAAAGATCATCTTCAGAGATGCAAACACTTTTACTTTTATGAAGTATTTTAGTGTTTTTCTGTGCTTTGAATGCAACATCCTTTTCGATTTTGGATGTATGCTCATGATCAAAGATCTTTAGCTTTCCAACCAACGTATTTCTGGAGAGAGCATCAAGGTTATTTCCCTCAATGATGGCATGCTTCTTAGAATCATATCTAGATGGCAACGATCTGAGAATTTTCATCACAATGTCCTTTTCAGGAATAGTCTTACCCAATGCAAATGATGTATTAACAATTTCAGACACTTTGTGATTAAACTCATCAAATGAATCTTCATCTACCATATGAAGGTTTTTCCAATCGGAATTTAGGTTTTGAAGCCTATCTTCCTTTTCACTGGTATTCCTTTCGAATACGGTTTTTAAGATATCCCAAGCATCTTTAGACCGAGTGCACGTAGTCACATGGTGCTGAAGATCTGGGTTAATGGCATGTATGATGGCATTCAAACCATCAGAGTTTTTCATTTCAGCAAGTATCTCAGCAATGTCATATGCACCAATATCCTTAGGAACTATCGTATTTCCTACTGCCACAACAGGATCATTATAGCCATTAACTACATAAACCCATGATTGAAAATCACGCGCTTGAAGAAAGGAACACATAGCAATTTTCCACCACAAGTAATTTGAGCCATCGAAGACTGGTGGTACGTTTATAGAGATACCACTTATGTTCATATCAGATCTGTACAAACACAGACTTATAAGGTCTTCAAACGTGTTTTCCTTCTCTGATACCAATTAAAAAAGCGGAGGTATAACAACCACACCTAACAATTCGTTTGGCAATCCTAGAGGACTTACTCCAATATACTTTATATGTTTCACAATGTAATCAGCAAATCAAACATATAATAATCCGCGAGCCTGATTAATATGTGAACCAACTTGAACGGTACCAAAAACCAATCTTCAAGTGTAAATCAATTTAAATCAACAACCAAAGGTTGGATATTCTAATTGATTGATATTAATGCACAACCTGTGATATTTCAATTATATAAAAAAATATAATGCGAAAAAGAAATAACATAGACACCAGAAGTTTTGTTAACGAGGAAACCGCAAATGCAGAAAAACCCCGGGACCTAGTCTAGATTGAACACACACTGTATTAAGACGCTACAGACACTAGCCTACTACAAACTAACTTCGTTATGGACAATAATTGAACCCCATTCAATATCACACTGATCCAAGGTACAGTTGTGTTCCTTACATCTCTGATCCCAGCAGGATACTACGTACTTTATTTCCTTAAATGATCTCACCCATAACTAAGATTTGCTATGACCCAAAGTCGAAGACTTTAATAAACAATTCTGTATCACACAGAAAAGTCTACAGGAATAGATAAATCTGTCTCCCACAAAAATACCTACGAGTTTTGTTCCGTCTATTGATAAAACAAGGTGAACAGGAACCAATTGATATACCAGACTTATATTCCCGAAGAACAACCTAGAAAATTAATCACCTCACAATAATCTTAATCGACTAGCGAACCAAGATATTGTGGAATCACTAACGATGTGATGAAGATGTTTGTGACTTCTTTTCTATCTTGCCTATCGGAAAAATTAATCTCGAGCCAATTTTACAATTGTACTCAATACAATAGAAACAACAAGATCAGATCACGCAACTACAGAGAAAATAGTTGGGTTTGGCTTCACAATCCCAATGAAGTCTTTAAGTCGTTAACATACAGGGTCTCGGTAGAAACCTAAGGTTAAAGGAGAATCGACACTAGCTTATACAACTAGTATCACACAGAAGGTGTGGGGATTAGCTTTCCCAGTTGCTAGAGTTATCCTTTATATAGTCTCCAAATCAGGGTTTGCAATCTAGGTTACCTTGGTAACAAAGCATTCAATATTCACCGTTAGATGAAAACTTGATTAGATTCAAGCTAATATATTTCAACCGTTAGATCGAACTTAGCTTGTTATACACAAATGAAATGCACGTCCATTTAGGTTTGTGTAACTGTACCTAAACATGTACACCTAGTCGGTTTAACATTAGTTAACCAAATGGTTATCCATATGAGCACTTTTATATCGACCTTATTCATCTTCACCATAACTAGTTCAAATGACTCAAAACAACTAGTTAGAGAGTTGTTCAATTGTCTAGATCTCATAGAATTATATAAAACACAATAGAAACAAAAACGTTTTTGATTCACTCGAATTGATTCATGAACTTTATAGACACGGTTTGCAAATATGCATTCCTTAGTTTATATAAATTTTAGTTCACGAATAAACCGTTTTTAGAAAATAACCCACTCAAGTATGCATACTGGTACGCATACTTACGTACTCGGTTTGAGTTTCTTTTCAGTTCACAAACTCCAGCAGAAATTCATGGGACGTGAACTTTCGGAAGTATGCGTACAGGTACGCAGACTTTAGTTCTGGTTATCCTGAGTAGCAAAGTACCCATACTTTGGTTCAAGGATTTTGGACTTACACACGTATGAGTTCACATACAATGTTTATATCCATTCAAGGTTATATATTCTAAACTCTCATTTCCATCGTTGAAACATTCTTAGAGGATGTTAAATAAAGGTTATTCACACACTATTTTTCATCAAAGCAATTTTCAAGATATTGAAATAACCAACATGACTTTCGTCACTTGTGAAGATGAACTTGGCCAAAGCAAAAGCTTACCAACACATATTTCGAGAAATAGATAAGCGAGATAAACTCGGCAAGTCTATATAGCAATACGACTTTTTCTCAAGATAGGAGATAGAGTAGATAGACTTTTGAGTGATAGATAAGTTCAAGTCTCCACATACCTTTTAGTCGATGAAAATCCACCAGTTCCTTGAGTAGTTCTTCGTCTTTGCATGATGAACTCCGTGGAGTCTAGAGCACAACTACACTTTCTATGAAATTTCGAAACTTAGCTATAAGTAGACTAGAAATCAAGACTTATAGTTTTGGCAACTAAACTTGACAAACAAGCTTGAGATAGCAACGCTTGCGAGTTCGACCGATCAGTGCTCTAACAATCTCCCCCTTTGTCAATTTTAGTGACAAAACTATAAATACATATGGAATACAAAATAAATAAACTTTGCAGCTTCTCTTCCACATGCATGATCTCCTTGGTTCTTCAACATTACTCGAAATCTTCATCACTTCCAAGTACTCCAATGATTCCAAAGATATCAAATGCAACATCATCATTGTTGAAGATCCATAGCCACAACAATGAGAAAACAAAAGCTCTCAATCATTGTTACACAGTGTCATAGTATTATTACAATGCATCAAAGTTCAATACTACAGTGATATGTATCACTCCCCCTTAGTCAATACTTCCTCTCACATGAAAACCACTCCCCCTTACATAATGATCCGAAAACCATATGTATTTGTAGTGTGAACTACACATTAATTCTCCCCCTTTTTGTCAATAAAATTGGCAAAGGTATGAAAACTAGTGGGATCCTAATGAAATTTCCATAGAGACACTGGTAGGCTTAGAAAAGTTACCTACAACTATGTATACTACAAGTGCACAGTGTCGACAAGAAACACAGGGCAAGCACAGGTCCAACCACAGAGACTTGGAGAGTGTAGAAATTTATTCTTTGGTCTAATTGACTGATTCTTAACTAAAGTAACAAAAGGGGATTGTTTTAAGTGTCGATACGACAAGATGTTGGTGTTAACAAGTAATTAAGCAATAGCATATTGTAACAAGTAATTGAGTAGCACTAAGGTGATTGAATTCACCACCTAATCCTATACTAAGGTAATACAACTCAAATTATGTTCTTGTCCTTCCCTTGAAGGTCTCAGGTGGATAAATTATTCAACTGATTTCACTAATTCTCCCCTAGTATTGGTTGTCTTCTTATAGTACAACCAATCACATGCTAATTTGATCATACAGTTAACTATAAATCCTAAAAAAATTAAGCATAGAAAGAACATAACTTGAATATGAAATTAACTTAACATGAAATTAGGGGTTTCATCTACACCCTAGCAAAGTGAATTAGAACATGCTAAAGATGATTAAAAACAATTAAATTTAGGAAAACAAATTGAACCAGATAAAATTGGATTCATTATTACAAAGCATCAACCCCTATTTATACATAAAATTCTCCCTATTCTTCTTCAATTCGACAATTAAGAGGGACCCAACTCACCAAGAACGTGTTCTGATAATTTCCAGCTTCAATTTGTTTCTTTCCATCTAACCCTAATCTTATCTCTTTCAATCTTAGCTTCTAGTGTTAAGGGAGAAGATAAGATGGAGAGAGATATAGAGTGAGGGTTTGATTGTGTTAGTGGAGGTGGCTGTGAATTCAGAGATGGTAGGGGAGTGAATCTAAATGATGAAAGCTCATTGTAGGTGCTGTAAAGAATGGAGAAGAAGATGGGTTTTTTGGTTCTGTCGGGCAGAAGAAAGAATAAGGATGGTAGGGGAATGTTTGGATGTTGCTCTTAGGGGAGAAAATAAGCGACTAGGGTGTGAGGCGGGTGCAGCGAACTCTGATGCAATGCAAGGCTAGGACGTTGGATGGAGCTGCTAGATCAAATCCAACGGGTCAGGATGGAGCGGACTTGGATTCGGGTATGGGTTCGGATATGGATATCTCAAGCCCATGAACTTGTAAACAGGTTGCAACGGATGCGCACGCGGGTTGCAACTTCTCTTCCACAGCCGCTAGGCTCCAATTTTCTGCTCTTTTAGCTCCTCAATTCATCCAATCTTTATTTGGTACCTAAAAACACAAAGTTAATTAATACAAATATTTATTCTTGAAAACAGATAAAATACAGAATTTGGGATAATATCTGATTTTAAAGCGCAAAAGATGACTTAAATGCCAATAAAAAAGGTGTAGAAATATGCAATATTTGGCACTCATCAGACACTTCATGACCAAAAGAAAGCACATATCAAATTTTTAGATGCAATCATATAGCCGAAGCTAAATGCATCCATCAAGGAGTTTATAAAGATACAAGATAACCCTTACAATATTCCACAACCGCACTCCCCACAAAGATTTGGAAATTAAGCACAAGACTAATTAAGAACTCTCCCCCATGAAACCCAAGGATGATACATCATAATTAGCAGGTATAGAGAAAGCTGACTAGGGACGTTGGGATCTGCGGTAGTAAAACCAAAAACCCAGGGACCCACCACACGAAGAGGAGTATGCGCCCAGCGATCATCATGGCCAAGATGAATGCGATCAGTTTTCGGCAAGAAAAGATTAGCAGAGTAGGGGATAACAGTCAACCCAGTCTTGTCAATCTCCTCATACAAACAATGGTTATTGCCTTCCCTAATATGCTTAGCAGTAACATGGATACGACGGGGGCCAACACACCAAGGAAGAAGGTTTCTTTTCTGAATGGCATCAGCATAAGTAGCATTGAAGTTGGCAGGGGTGTAATCATATTGCTTAGACCTCCCAGGAGCAAAAGGGTTATAAGATTTCAAAGTAGTCTTACCCTTGCTACGGTACCAACACTCACGAAGGGCGCGCCAATAATTACCAGTGTATTGCATGATCCCTCAGACCTGAGTTTTTTTCACTGGGTCATCCCTGGTAGACAAAATATTATACTATAAAGGATCCTTCCTACTAAACAAGCAGGAGCATACCTGCGGCCAACTGGCCAACACTGATCAAGAGATTGTTCTCATCATAAGGGAAGCTTCAGATTAAGGATTCAGTGAGAACATCAGGTCCATCAACAAAAGAGACGTCAAACTTATGCAGACGAAAATACTTGGAGATCTCAGCCAAGGATAAATGAACATAGTTATCCTTGTTATGCAGCTGCAACCTTTGGAGATCATAGTGGGGTGGAGGAGGAGGAAGATCTTCAAAAACAACCTCTTCAGCCTCAGCTTCCACAACCATCTCAGTTCCCTCAGATATCTCAGTATCCTCAAGGGGTGGAGAGGGCGTAATATCAGGATGATCCATCCGCGGAGGTGGCTCAGTAGACGATCTAGGCCTCTGATCCTTCCGCACAGGCTTCTTCGGAAGTCTTATAATTCCTAACACCAACAGGAAGAACAGTCCATCAACAATGGCGGACCAAAATTACAGTCGGCTCAAAAACATGATTGGAGCAGAAATAATAGTACTTTGGGCATGGGTTTACCAAAAAAAACCAAAGGAAACGATTTCATCCTTCTAAGAAGTGAAATGGTGTATGATTGATCACCACATTCAAAAATTTGCAAGCAAAAATAAATCACGATACATTCATGGTGAAAACACGAAATGAAAACGAACCCAAGTTCTCATACAACATGAAGAGACAAAGGAGAATTGAAATTCTCATATTCAAGTACAACAACAACTTCAAACAACCAAAAAAAGAGGAACATGACCAAGCATGGAGGATACGAAAAGATATATAAAAATCAAAGGCGAGTATATGCTAACCTGATTGATGAAGAGAAAGCAAGAGATTTGGAAGACGAAGAGCAACCCCGCAGTTGGCAGGAAAAAAAAACAAAAAAATATCTTAGAAAGGGATATAGAGTGACATTTCATGAGGAGAGGGGAAAGTTAATGAAATTCCTTCTTTTATTCTCTTCATATAGGCGGCTAGAGAATCCAAAAATTTGGATGTCCCGAAATTCAAGGGGAAGTTATTGCATGAGAGGACACATGGGGACTACCCAACCAGTACGTGCAAAAATGGCGGCGTTATGGAAGTTTTTTCTTCCAATCCTACTAAATGGTAGAATATGAAAGAAAAGGGTCAAACTGTGAATATCAATATTCTACGGAACGTGTGTCATGGTTTTAGTAGTCGCGTGTAGGATAACTATGTAGCCCTCGCTACACACAGGAATCTGGGTAGCAGAAGACACCTTCGCAGATCTACTTTATCCTATCCCAAGGAAGGATACCTCTACGATTGAGATAGAAAAGTAGAACCTAGCCTAGAGAGAGGCAGCTGACGAAGGGACAGAGGTAGATGACATATCCAATCAGCATTAAATACACAAATCTCTTATCTACACGCTTAACCAAATCACGTGGAGATATATGAGGTGGAAGAGTATGACTGACGAAGGCTGGCGGTGAACGAAGGTACAATATGTACTGAGGCTGGGTAGTTCCCGAAGGAACGTGGGATAGCTGAGGTGACAGAGTCCGACTGGAGAAAGTGTGCGGTGAGTGAAGGTGCCATTTGTACGGAAGGTATATCAGGGAACGATGGACCCAAAAACAACAAAGATATATCTGGAGCAGAAGGGGCTATAAATACCAAGCTTCACCAACAAACAAGGGCATTCAATATCTAGGAGAGAAAAATATAGTCTTAAGCTTATACCTCTTTAATGTTTAGAACTTAAGTATTTACTTCAACTTGAGTTCTCTCTATTACTTTGAGAAGCATTTAAGATCTTTGTAACCACCCATACTTAATACAAACAATTATTTATTTCTTCGTGGATGCAGACAAAATTCGAACCACGTAATCTCATGGTCTTATGATAACTTAGCAGCATTTACATTACACTTGTGTTTTTCGTTATTATTTTGATCTTGAGTACTTTTTATAACTTAGCATTATCAGTTCAACAGAGATATCAATACTACTTAGTATCTGATTCTATGAGTTGTATACATTACATAGACTATGGGAAAATTTAGTTCCGGATTGACTTTCATGTGAAAGATTCTCATGGCTTCAAATATCTCCTTTAGGTCTGATAGGTGAATTTTTGCTTCCTTGATTTTTACAAGCATGTCGTCCACATAAACTTCTAGTATCTTTCCTATCCATGGCTTAAAGATTTTGTCTACCAATTGCTGGTATGTTTCCCCCGCATTCTTTAGTCCAAAAGGCATCCTTGTATAGAAATACAAACCTCGTGGGGGTAAAGAACGTAGTATGCTCCTAATCTTCTTCTGCAAGTGCGATTTGGTTGTAACCGGAGTAACCACCCATGAAGGATAGACTCTGGTGACCTTCGGTTGCATTGACCAGTTGGTCAATATTGGGTAGAGGGTAGTTATCCTTGGGGCATGCTTTGTTGAGATTGCTAAAGTTGATGCAGATACGCATGCCTCCGTTATTCTTAGGCACAATCACCATGTTGGATATCCACGTGGGATATTTGACTTCTCGTATGAATCTTGTTGTTAGGAGTTTTTGCAACTCCTTTTCTACTGCTTCCTGGTAGATATCCTCTACTTTGCGGATATGTTGTTTGATTGACGCAATTTCTGGTTTGATCCGAAGGTGGTGGGAGACCAAATTCGGTCAATTCCTGGCATGTCTTCCATTGACCATGCGAAGATATCTGCGTATTCTCTTAACAACTTTTGTAATTGCATGTCCTCGTCCTCTTATAATAAAGTTCTGATGGTGATCATCTTTGGATTCTTCTTCGTTCCAATGTTGATTTTCTTTGTTGGCTCCACCGGTGAAAAGGTTGGGTTTTTAGGTTATAAAGGAATGCATTTTTGTAATTGTCATTTAGCAGAAGTGTCCGCTATCGTAGCGGCGGAGGTGCTTGTATCCTGATCCGAGGGGGATTTGGGGACTTGGAAGTCTCCGTTTTTTACTTCATTGGCATTCTCCCTTCGTCTTTTCCTTTCATGTTGCTGTGCGGTGGCTCTTTCTTCGTTGATCCTGACCTCCGCTAGATTGAATAGCCTTACATCTTGTTGATCTCCTTTGATTTCCATTTCACCCATGGGTGTTGGGAACCAAAGGTACATATGATAGGTGGAAGCCGTCCCTCTTAAGCGATGGACCCAAAGTTGTCCCATGATGACATTGTAGGGCGAAGGTGCCTCCACAACACAGAGCCTTGTATTGGTTACTAAGGGTCATGCGCGCACCTGCAAGATAATTTCTATTTTTGGTTTAGAGACTGCTCCATTGAAACCGTAGATTATGCGAGTGGATGAATCCATTTTCTCAACTGTTAAACCCATACATACTAAGGTTCGTAGAATAACACATTTAGCGAGCTTCCCCCATCAATGAGGACCTTTGTAGCATTCCATCAGTGGATTGGAAGGGTGATCACAAGTGGATCATTGTGTATCTCGACTTCTTGGTTGACGTCTCTTGTTAATGGCGTAGCCATTTATTCTTCCCAAGCGCTAGTTAGTGGTCCACTTAGCTTGAATACCTCGTGGGTTTCTAGCTTTCTTCTGTTTCGAGCTAGCTCGAGGATATCTTCGAGTAGATCCTTCTGGCCTCTATTTGAGAATGTAATCATGTTAATATATTAGCCATCTTGCGGTAATTCCACCCTTTTCTTGGGGACTACCTCAGTGTTAGAAAATTTTATCTGCATATACTCCATGAATTTTCCTTCGTCTATGAATCTCTGAATTGTGTTCCTCAGGTGGTAGCATGTGTCAGTTGTATTCCCGTATTACTGGTGGTATTCACAGTAATCCTTAGCATCCTTTGTTTTATCCGGTTGGTTTCCCCTAGCGTTAGGGTAGGGAAAGCCCGGCTTCGCTCCCTCATTGCTTAGAATGCGTGAGAAGGTTGTGTTTATCTTTGTGTAGACTTTATCTACAAAGTCTTCCCTTCCTTTTCCTCTGCCTTTGTTATCTCCATATTTTGATCTTTTATCCCGAGAGATGGTTCTGCCCCCATCTTCGTTTTGTCTCTTAGGTATCTCCAGAATTGATTCCAGAGAGTTGGTTCGCTGCGGAGCTGTTGTTGCTTTGGTTTTTGCCCTGAGGTTGTCCTTCTAGATTTCTTCGATTCTGATGTAGCGATCTTGGACAACCCAAAGCTCTCCTTCGGAATCAAGGGATCAGTTATGAAGCTCCACGAAGATAGCTGAGGTTCTATCAAGTCCGTACTTTTAGCAATTAATGCTAATTTCTGGATTGACTTTCCCGATTGCTTGATACGTATTTTTCCACCTGTCTGTGTATTGCATCAATGTTTCCTGGGGTCTGATAGCTAAAGCAAATAGCCTATCTAACCCTACCTTCGTATAATTGTTATACATGTATGTATCCAAGAACAGTAGAAAATTGCTCAAAATAGACAATTGAGTTTGCTGGTAAATTATCATATCACGCCAATGCTGATCCCGTCAAGATTGAAGGAATGTACCTACAAAGTAATACCTCATATATTTCCCAATGGGAAAGGACACGAGTGTAGTATCATAGGTGATTTGGGGGATCTGAGGTACCATTGTATGCATGAAACATAGGTACCGAGAATTTCGCAGGGATAAGCTTCCTCAAAATGCGAGAGGACAGCGGAGATGTTGTTGATTCTTGGAGTACCTCCTCTAATCTTGCGCCTGCGTGGCCAATTTTCAATCCTTGCATTTCTTTCCGCATTTTCTTCATTTGCTCCATGACCATGTCCACATTGTGAGCATCTCTGGAAAATACCTCATCATAATAAGACTGGGAGGGCTTGTAAGTTGGATTCACCTCATTTGGATTGTGTCATGTTCTCCTAGCTCCCCATGTTACATTAGTCTTTGGTGGGTTAATATCCCCCATTCATCAACCTGAGATAGTTCCTTGCTCACGCCTCTTCAAAGGAGGGTGAATTTGGGAACCTTCGATCTGCACATCCAGCATATCTTTCAGGTTTTGTATTTCCAAACCATCACGTGCATTGTATCCTCGTGCTCCTTGTTACGTAGTAGTAGAGATGCTGGCTTCGCTACGATTTGTTCTTCATTGTGGATTCTACCACCCTGGGGAGTACTGTCAGCCGGATCCTCATAGTCATCCACTCATTCTTATATTACCGGAGCATCAGGATATAACTGGATTAGAGTTAGGTTTCCCAGCCCTCGTATCGTATGAGCTAAGGTTCTGGGCGACCCTCCGTTAGCCGCATGTGGCTTTGTAACATGGGGACCCTCCGGTAACGACATGTCGTAAATTGGTTGTGCTCCCGATGCTTGCCACATCTTGTTATTTCACTTTGTCCGTCCTCTGCTTCATTTCTTTGATTCACTTGAAATGGTTTTTGAGATCTTCCTTTTGTAACCGCTGATCGTGAACTTGTTGGTACATCACTTGGTTCTGCATACCTTCGGCTCTTGTTATCCTGAGGTCACAGAAAAAAATGAAAAAGTTTGCTACTTGGGTGTCTTCGTTAAAAGTAGCAATTAATGCTCTGACACAGCAGACGGCTAAGGATCTTTTTCAGAAAAAGTACTAGAATAACGTTTTGAAAAGATAGGTATTTAATTTCTTATGATACCCTTGGAAAAAACGACATTAAATGTTGAAAACAATTGAAAGCAGGTGTCAGATCCCCTAAGATAAGAGGTTATTAAATGCTTTGTAAGATTTATTCTCCTTAAATTCTCATTGAGATTCCCTAGTGCTCAGAGGTACTTAGATCCAAAGGATACTTTATCGGAAAAGGTTGTTTAGTACAAAACAAAAGTTTTAACGTTTTTTTAACACGTTTTTGAGAAAAACTTTGTAGATCTGTAAGGTTGTAAGTATTTAGAGGCTATTGTTGGTGAAAAATTAATCACCCCAACAATCTTCGAGATGTGTGTATGATGATCGAATCGCCACCGTTGATTAGATTCTCCAAAGAATTGTTGATTGAAAATGGTGGGGGTACCTGCAAAGACACTCCGATGCTAAAATCAACAAGAGTTTTATGCAAGTAGGTTGTTAAGGAAAGGAATATAAATTGTGTCCCTTTTGTGTTGAGATTTAGACTCTATATATAGGCAGAACTAGATGTAGCTTTAGGGTTTTGATAGTTATCCCAATAACTTCCCTCATCTGTATAAATCCCAAGAAATATCCAGATTCATGATAAACCCTAATATTTATCATAATCCTTATTTATCTTGAATAATAATTATCTTTAATAATTATTAATATTTAAGATAATTACCCCTTTAATTTAGGATCCTGTATTTATCTAAAATAATATTAATAATTATAAATAAATATTCAAGACTCCTAGGATTCAATAATAAGCCTAGTGGGTTTCCACAATAAACCAACTGGTTTCCCTAACAACCCAAATCCAGGCTTCCACAATAAGCCATGTGAGTCTCCACAATAGACTCACCGGTTTCCACAATAAACCGTGCTAGGCTTCCACAATAAGCCATGTGGGTCTCCCCAATAGACCCACCGGTTTCCACAATAAACCGGGCCAGGCTTCCACAATAATCCATGTGGGTCTCCACAATAGATCCACCGGTTTCCACAATAAACTGTGCTAGGTTTCCACAATAAGCCATGTGGGTCTCCACAATAGACCCACCGGTGTCCACAATAAACAAGGCTAGGCTTCCACAATAAGCCATGTGGGTCTCCACAATAGACCCACCGGTTTCCACAATAAACCGAGCTAGGCTTCCACAATAAGCCATGTGGGTCTCCACAATAGACCCACAGGTTTCCACAATAAACCGTGCTAGGCTTCCACAATAAGCCATGTGGGTCTCCACAATAGACCCACCGGTTTCCACAATAAACCGTGCTAGGCTTCCACAATAAGCCATGTGGGTCTCCACAATAGACCCACCGGTTTCCACAATAAACCGTGCTAGGCTTCCACAATAAGCCATGTGGGTCTCCACAACAGACCCACCGGTTTCCACAATAAACCATGCTAGGATTCCACAATAAGCCATGTGGGTCTCCACAACATACCCACCGGTTTCCACAATAAACCGTGCTAGGCTTCCACAATAATCCATGTGGGTTTCCACAATAAACCCACCGGTTTCCACAATAAATCGTATTTTTTCCATACCAAATAGCTTGTGCGGCATGCACGTACACTATTATAATAGGGTACAAACATCGCCTCCTCTTAACTCTCGACTTTTCGAAGAGTTAAGAAGATTTAAGTCCCGGCTGTCTGTCGTAGCGTGTCTACGGTGACTTCCGTTACTTTTACGAATATGTGGCCGCGAATTTAGCTTTTCCAACCTTTCGGAGTGCGCCCAGGTCAACATTTCCAAGTACTTAAAATATACTTAAAATTTCCATGCACCCTTATACTGCAAGTACCTAGCACACTGGAAACACATTCAAAGTACCAATAATGTACTAAAATTTTTCTTATATAAATTTACGCACGTACCTGCATGTGAGGCTTGACGTGTAGATGTGCTCTCTATTAGCACTTCCTTGTTTTGACCTGGAGTTGGTGACCAGCTACTTTGTTGTTTATCCGATAACCTTTTGTGGCAGTGGCCAGCTTGTTGTGTGGATTTCCCCCAAAGTCGACCATATGCCAAACAGATCGGCATGTTATGTCCTCTTGATCTTCATTAGCTAACAATTGACCGATGTGTTGGTGTGACATCGACGATACACTTCGCACCCAATCAAACAAACCTTACCACCATGATCGATAGGAATTTGACTATCATTTGAATGCAGGTTGATCCCGTATCTTGCTAGGCACATTGATTGCCCATATGCTCTGTAATGGCCTTGAATTTGTTGAATCAACGCTCTTGTGTCTGCGAATAATGAATGTGCGACAATCTCTGGTGTACAGGTTGACTGTCATTAGCTTTTTGTCATATATTTCCTTTCATAATAAGCCATTGATTTCTTTAATAAACCACCGATCTTCCTTAATACGTTCGGTTGGGCTTCCTCAATAATCCATACGTGGTTTCTTTAATAAACCGTTGGGCTTCCTTAATAAGTCCGGTTAGGCTTCCTCAATAAGCCAGCTGGGCCTCTATAATAAGCCATATGAGTTTCCCTTGCTATTTTCGCTCCATTTTAGCTTCAGCTTAATTATGTTGAAACACCTTGTTTTCTCCTTTCTCTTTATTAGAAAGACATCGCAATAATTTCCTCCTCAGGCGTTCGTTCCTTGAACCTTAGCCGCCCCATTACTTTCCACGATACAGAAAAAGATGTCTTCTATTTCTCGAATTCTCAAAACAAGTTGCCTTTGATTGCATGCTTGGTGACACTTTAGACGCCCCTGATATCTGTAGAGATATTGCCAAGTAGAAAAGGCGCCCCCATGTGAAGCAGGAACTAGATCTATAATATCCTATCCTCACTTGCTAGATAGATCTGGGCTTATGATATCTTTTCCATTGCCCTCTTATTTTTGGGTTCATCATGATTTTCCTTTTGGAATCGCCCTCGAAATGTTGTCTTGGTGTGGCGTGTCCCTCGGTTCCGGACCCTTTCACCGTACACGAAAACTTTTCTTTATTTGCGTATCTTCAATTGATTATTTTTTGCTGAAGAACCTCAAGCAATAAATCAAAAAAACTTTGAATTCGATCATGTTGCTATCCTAGAACTCGGTCATATTGCTGCCCCAAGTGCAAAATAAATTTTCTCGAACACTGAAATATTTGCTACCATGTTGGTGTCATTCCTTCGAAACCCGCCTCACGTGTATTTTTAATCTTTTACCCGAACTACCAAGGCAGCGTGGCATACTATGCTGACAACTGCATCTGTATGCTGACATGGCAGTCAATGAATGGACCGATGCAGCTGATATGGCAGTGCTGACTGTACCAAACTCCTCACGTGGATTGATGACTGTATCTGAATGCTGCCATGGCTGTCAATCATTGGACTGATGCTGATGACGTCGTCCCCAGACTGTTACGCAACCTTTGACGTCGTCCCCAGTCTCGTGGATTGCTGACTGTATGAATTTGCCTCGAGCTTGTCTTAATACATAGTGTCAAACATGCATTTAACAATCTCACACGCCTGGAATGACTAATTGTGAAATCATTGGGTGATTAGTGCACCCTCCTATGTCTTTATTCAATAACTGGGTGAAGTCCAGTCCATATGATCCTGAGTTGTCGACTCAGTCTTGGATTCATACGTGCGCTTAGTGATGGACTAAAGCACGACTCTGTTATCTCCTGCTGAACCAGTTTCTGACCAAGCTTCCGCTGGCATCTAGCCATGCCTCCGATGATGGCATGTAAGAGGTCAAGAAGTATAATCAGTTCGATAAAAAGTCTGAATGACCACTTATGTTTCTTGCATCATCTTTCCAATTTTTCCATTCCTGACAGGTGTCTCTAGCACTAACTTTCTTACCAAGATTAGACATATTTCCAGCAGCATCCTTGGTAGTTCGAAGCTGTGATTCCTTGAAGTTTGTAGTAACAACAACCCTCTTTAGAAGAACAAAGGTAAGATTCAATCTTACGTACCTTAGACGATGTTTCTTCAGCTGACGTTCGTAACCTTTAATCTATTAATCAACCAATAATGGCAGTGGCAGTGCATCAAGAGTATTGGACTTCTTCGTGTTATTGTCTGATTTCCCTTTTATACTTTGTCTACGGAGAAGTGTTTTGGATCTGAGGCTTAGTCGTTGATGTGTATCTACTCTTCCCAAAATTGTCTGCGGACCCAAAACATTCCCAATGAAAAATGTAAGCAGCGATTCCAAAGATGCTCATATCCTCGCTCGAAACAGGTAAGCTTTAATTATTCTTGACCTTTATGATTCCTCTCGTGCCACTTCTCCAATAAGTGAACGGCTTGGTATTCTATTAGCTTTTTCCAACTTTAATGTACTCCAGCTGTAGTACATTTCGTACTGTAAACTTCCAAGTCCATAGCCAATGAACATTTAGTCTTGTGAAAAACTATGTATTTGGATCCCGCGTAAAAAATGGTGTGGCCTTCCCAGCTTGAGATGATGCCAGCACCTTCATTTTGCCGCGTACGATTCACGTCTTAACTTTGTCACCGATACAAAGTCTTATCGTACTCGGTCATCGACCGACATCACTGCCAGGAGGAAAACCAATCCCATACGGAATTACGAATTTGAACATCTTTTGGGATTTCAAGACTCCCTGTTTCGTGGAACATATCTCTCTGAACGAGATCGAGAAGCCGATGCCGACGATGACAATGACGTCTCTTTCCATCCCTTTCATCATAGTTAACTTGGACCACAACACTTAGCCTTTTTCCCACCAGACAATTGCACAATTGGTGTGGTGTGGTTACCGCTGAAGATCCCAAACTTCCCAAGCCTCGCACGGACAGCCTCTTGTTTGCTAAGACCTTCTTGTTCAGGATGAAGCCGAAGAAGATATTCGACAAGGGTGTCCGCCATTGTTAATAAAACCATAAAGTACTGTGCATACCTCTCAATCCTCAACTTCTGACTCTTTCGAGCCTCCCCCTCCGTGGGAACCAAATCACCAGCAAGAAGATTGAAGATTTTCCTGCTCCGTTTGGGCCCACAATTGCTTTGGATAAGTAAAATTCACACCATTAAGCTGCATGAGAGGTGGGGTAAGTTCGGTTGGCTCTGGAAAATGAAACTCTACACTGTAGTCTCTCCACTTCTTTGGGGCCTCTGCCACTCATTCTTTGGCCTTCTTTTGTTTAACCGGATTTCCTGTCTTAATTGCATCCTTCACCTGTTTGTCAAGTATTCCAGTTTTCTTATTTGACTCCTTGCGACGTTGATCATACCCTCTTTTAAAATCATCGAAATTTCCACGATACAGTTGAATATTCTGATCATGAAGATGAATAATTTCATTGCAGACAGTATTCAGAAAATCACGGTCGTGAGAGACCACAACAAGTGTCTTCTTCCAACGACACAGGTATTCTTCCAACCAGAGAACAGCACGGAGATCAAGATGGTTGGTGGGTTCATCAAGTAGTAGAAGGGTTGGTCGGAAAAACAGTGCCATAGCTAATGAGATTCTCATCCTCCACCCTCCACTAAAGGAATGTGTGGATTGCTCCTGCATATCTGTAGTGAAACCTAATCCAGCGAGTATCTTCGATGCCTAAGACTCAGCTACATCTGCCCCAATCACCTGCGTCATCATCTTCACCACTGTTTTCCTTTTCCCCATCAAGAGATAAATTTTGCAAAGTTGCAACTTCTGCACGGAGTTTGACGAGTTCTTCATTGGCTGAAACAACAACTTCAAGGGATGATTTCTCATCACCAACTACTTATTGCTCTACCAAAAGAACATCAATGTTTTTCGGCACGAGAATCTTCCCCCAGGAAAGAAGCTTTAATAACGTGGACTTCCCCGTTCTATTAGGTCCAAAAAAAACGTACCTCTTCCCGTGAGATATCTTCACGGATGTATCCTGGAGGAGCGGTCTACCCACTGCGAATACAAAGAAATTTCCAACTGTAATTTATTTAACATTAGCATCAGCATTGTCTTCACCTTCAAGGACTGAAGCACGGGTACCAATGGAAACATTAAAGGCATCATGATCATCCCTTAGCCTGCTGATCCGCCTGATTTCCAATGAGCACATCTACATCCATCTCAAGTTGATTTGCTCATGTTGTATCCATGCGATTGTCTTTCCGTTCGTTGAGCTGGTGGAACGATAGCTTGCTGAGCTGGTGGAACGATAGCTTGACCAACAAGAACGCTGGTTTGCTGTGTAGGAGGTATGTCGGTTCGTATAATAGGATTTGAGCTAACCTGACCAACCAACAGGTGGATTACTAGCCCGTGCTCGCACGTCTCTACTAGCAAAATCCTCTTCTCGCAGGCCCCGATTGCTTGGATATCTAACCGAAGACTCTCCTTGGTACCGGACTCTCTTGAAGTTGGTTGGTGGTGGTGATCTATTCAACACATAGTTCACCCTTGGAGATGTTCTCTCAGACCGTGAACGTGAAGCCGACGCAGTTGACGATACCGACATCGATCTACCATCCCTTTCGTCGTAGTTTTGGACTACAATGTTTCTCAAAGTCCGAGCATTAGCCTGTTGACTTGATTGATGCTGAGTTGGTACGCCTGAGTCCATCCCAAATCGATCTGCTCAAGCTCCAATTGTTTCACTTTTCTTTTTAAACTTTCTTTTAACAACTTTAGCAGAACCTTCTATGACTTTTTGATCTTCCCACAACTTTCAAAAATGTTATAGATTGCTCTACAACCTTCTCAAAAGTTCTGAAGTTCTGTAACTTCTTGGTTGTCGTTATATCCAACCACAACCTTTTCAGAAAAGTTACGAACTGACGTGAGCAACCTTCAGAAAGTTGCGATTCGACTTGCCACTTTATCAAACGACTTTGAAAACTTTTATTCAATTTTTGGGGAGCACGATCTTTCTTTTCGTTCCCCTTAGTCGGCGCAAAAAGATGTTGGTGCAAAATTAATCACCCAAACAATCTTCGAGATGTGTGTATGATGATCGCTGTCGTTGATTAGATTCTCCAAAGAATTGTTGATTGAAAATGGTGGGGGTACCTGCAAAGACACTCCGATGTTAAAATCAACAAGAGTTCTATGCAAGTAGGTTGTTAAGGAAAGGAATAGAAATTGTGTCCCTTTTGTGTTGAGATTTAGCCTCTATATATAGGCAGAACTAGATGTAGCTTTAGGGTTTTGATAGTTATCCCAATAACTTCCCTCATCTGTATAAATCCCAAGAAATATCCAGATTCATGATAAACCCTAATATTTATCATAATCCTTATTTATCTTGAATAATAATTATCTTTAATAATTATTAATATTTAAGATAATTACCCCTTTAATTTAGGATCCTGTATTTATCTCAAATAATATTAATAATTATAAATAAATATTCAAGACTCCTGTGATTCAATAATAAGCCCAGCGGGTTTCCACAATAAACCCACTGGTTTCCCTAACAACTCAAATCCAGGCTTCCACAATAAGCCATGTGAGTCTCCACAATAGACTCACCGGTTTCCACAATAAACCGTGCTAGGATTCCACAATAAGCCATGTGACCCACCGGTTTCCACAATATACCGGGCTAGGCTTCCACAATAAGCCATGTGGGTCTCCACAATAGACCCACCGGTTTCCATAATAAACCGTGCTAGGCTTTCACAATAATCCATGTGGGTCTCCACAATAGACCCACCGGTTTCCACAATAAACCGTGTTAGGCTTCCACAATAAGTCATGTGGGTCTCCACAATAGACCCACCGGTTTCCACAATAAACCGGGTTAGGCTTCCACAATAACCCATGTGGGTCTCCACAATAGACCCACCGGTTTCCACAATAAACCGGGCTAGGCTTCCACAATAAGCCATGTGGGTCTCCACAATAGACCCACCGGTTTCCACAATAAACCGGGCTAGGCTTCCACAATAAGACATGTGGGTCTCCACAATAGACCCACCGGTTTCCACAATAAACCGTGCTAGGCTTCCACAATAAGCCATGTGGGTCTCCACAATAGACCCACCAGTTTCCACAATAAACCGGGCTAGGCTTATACAATAAGCCATGTGGGTCTCCACAATAGACCCACCGGTTTCCACAATAAACCGGGCTAGGATTCCACAATAAGCCATGTGGGTCTCCACAATAGACCCACCGGTTTCCACAATAAACCGGGCTAGGCTTCCACAATAAGCCATGTGGGTCTCCACAATAGACCCACCGGTTTCCACAATAAACCGTGCTAGGCTTCCACAATAAGCCATGTGGGTCTCCACAATAGACCCACCGGTTTCCACAATAAACCGTGCTAGGCTTACATAATAAGCCATGTGGGTATCCACCATAGACCCACCGGTTTCCACAATAAACCGTGCTAGGCTTCCACAATAAGCCATTTGGGTATCCACAATAGACCCACCGGTTTCCACAATAAACCGTGCTAGGCTTACACAATAAGCCATCTGGGTCTCCACAATAGACCCACCGGTTTCCACAATAAACCGTGCTAGTCTTCCACAATAAGCCATCTGGGTATCCACAATAGACCCACTGGTTTCCACAATAAACAGTGCTAGGCTTCCACAATAAGCCATCTGGGTATCCACAATAGACCCACCGGTTTCCACAATAAACTGTGCTAGGCTTCCACAATAATCCATGTGGGTCTCCACAATAGACCCACCGGTTTCCACAATAAACCGTGCTAGGCTTCCACAATAAGCCATGTGGGTTTTCACAATAGACCCACTGGTTTCCACAATAAACCGTATTTTTTCCATACCAAATATCTTGTGCGGCACGCACGTACACTATTTTAATAGGGTACAAACAGCTATGAACTCAAAGAACTTACATAAATAATAGACGAACAAATCACTAAAAGTGAGATCCGATCTTGATATTATCAGATCCCTTCGTCAAGGAAGATGTGCAAGAAAAATAGAAAATAATGGAATGCAAAAAATCAAGCTGGTGAGCAAATCCTTCTAGCGCCAAATTGTGACTACTAATTTCCCCATAGTCTACGTAATGTATACATCTCATAAAATCTGATACTAAGTAGTATTGATATCTCAGTTGAACTGATAATGCTAAGTAATAAAAGATACCCAAGATCACAATAATAACGAAGAACGCAAATGTAAGGTAAATGCTACTAAGTTATCATGAGATGCAAGAGATTACGTGGTTTGACTTTTGTCACGTCCACGGGGTAATGAGTGTTTGTTTGTATTAAATTGTGGTGGTTATAAAGATATTAAATGCTTCCCAAAGTAATAGAGAGAACTCAAGTTGAAGTAAATACTTAAGTTCTATACATTAAAGAGGTATAAGCTTAAGACTAGATCTTCTTCTCCTAGGTATTGAATGCCTTTGTTTGTTGGTGAAGCTTAGTATTTATAGACCCTTATGCTCCAGATATATATTTTTTGTATTTGGGTCTATCGTTCCCTGATATACCTTCCGTACAAATGGTGCCTTCGTTCACCGCGTGTTTTCTCCAGTCGGACTCTGCCACCTCAGCTGACCCACGTTCCTTTGTGAACTACCCAGCCTCAGTACAGATTGTACCCTCGTTCACCGCAAGCCTTCTCCAGTCAAACTCTGCCATCTCATCTCCCTATACGTGCCTTGGTCAATCGTGTATATAAGAGATTGCCGCATTAAATTCTTATTGGATATGTCAGCTACCTCTGTCCCTTCGCCAGTTGCCTCTTTCTAGACTAAGTTTTACTTTACCATCTTAGCCGTCGAGGTATGCTTCCTCGAGATGGGATAAAGTATATTTGAGAAGGTATCTGCTGCTCCTCAGACTCCTGTGTATAGCGAGGGATACACAGATATCTTACGCGCGACCACTAAAACCTTGACACGTGCTTTGTGGAATATTGATACCCACGTGAGTATTTAAGCTCCATCTGCATTATTCACTAATGTCGGGGTCTGCTACATAATAAGCTCCTATATGCATTATTCACTAATGTCGGAGCCTGCTGAGTATCTATTATATGCTATGTTCCCTAGATGAACTCTTGATATTGACATGACATGACAATTAATGTTCGCTCGCGGTTGAGCAGGATGAATTTCCCGAAGTGTCAGGATTAAGATTTGCATGAAAGTACTCAATCGAGGTACGCAAACTGCGCTCCTCTCTGAGAATAAAATTAGTGATTCTGTGTCAACACACAAAATTCACCAAATTTGATTAATTTTGTGTCAGCTCGCAAAATTCAAAATTTTAACTTAATTTTGCCATTTTACAAAAATTAGGTTTTTGTGGCCTACGTAATATCTCGATCCCTATTGGTCGAGACTAAACCTAGGCAATCTAGGAAATTGATCCACCATGGACTAGTAGGAGCAAAATCCTACCAAAAGTTGAAAAAACGAGAAACAAAAAGGAATTGCGGCAAATAAAGGCAGCAACAAAAGGGGCGCGGACGCGCCACTTTGCCGGACGGTTCTCCCTAGCTTGCGTCGCCGTACTATCGGCCGGTCATGCCCATATTGCTGCCCATCGGCCCCTCTTTCCTACCGACCAATCAAATCGCTCTAAATGCGCATCATATACACTTTTAATTAAAGGTGGAAGTTGGCTGGTTGACACGCTTAATTCCTTAAGAAGTCGAATCTTGACTGTCCATATCAGTTTTAAAACGATCACGACCGCACGAATTGGCCGGCCGATTTATCAAGCTTAGAGGCCTCCTGATGTGACTAAACAAGCTCCATGGTATTCACCGGTGGGCCCATGTCTATTCCAACCAATCGAAACTCCCCTAGCCTGTAGGCAGCGCCCTGGATCGCTAGCCAAAGTAGACTAGTCGCGCAGATAGAAAAGAGTTTAATCGAATTAAGACCACACATGGAAGTCTCAAATCGATCGTGGTCGTCCAACTTCGCTAGCCGAATTGGCTGGCATAGATCTGAATTTAACCGACCAGCAAGGCGCGGTCATGCTCATCGGCAGCTCAATGGTAGCTCCAACCAATCGCATTGCTTCAAATATGCCAACAAAGCCTCAAACCAATCGCTCAAAGTAGGATGGTTGTGCGGCTTAAAAACCCTAATTTATATTAATGGCAGCGCATCACTGTCGCAAAATGATCTCGGCCGTCCAACTTGGCTAGCTAAATCGATCGGCCGTCCAACTTGGCTAGCCAAATCGATCGTCCTAGACACCCCCCCCCCCTTATGGGAACTGATCGGCCCATCTTCAGCTCGCTCAAATAGGCTCCTGGCAACTGCTCAAAGTAGGCTAGTCGCGTTTCCTACAAAGGTCTTAAATAAATTCAACGGCAACCAATAACTACCGCAAATCATTTTGGCTGTCTAGCTTGGCCAGCCAAATTGAACGGCTTAGATCAAATCCTAGCGACCAATAAGGTGCCTCCGTGCTGCCCGGAGACGGCCGACCGCGCTTCTTTTAAGACATTAGGTTTCGCGACCAACCAAGACAGGCTCTATACAATGATGTTTCATATGCATCGATTATTTTGTGATGCTTGCTTAAAAGTGATGATTTATATGCATCGATTACAAACGATATTTCATAAAATATCGATTTCATAAATAACTTAATCATTAAACTTAAGAGCATTGCATGTTGTTTTTACGCCAAGTCTCATGACTTGACTTGTCACATATGACTGGGCGTCGCATAGCTTGAACGTAATTGGTCGAAATGATTAGGTCTTGTCAACAAGACCCACTCAGCAACTTGCTACATATTTTTCTACAAAATACTCGAGGCATCAAACATGTCACAAACTGGGAGATGTTCATCAGGTTATTGGTCTGGCAGTCTATAGTGTGCAGCGTGCAACACGCCCATTATAAGAAAGTGTCAGGAAAGGTGGACAGTTAGTGATGGTAGAGAAGTAGTGGGAATAAAACCAACCAGTCTTCCCCTTATAATAGGGACGTGGTTTTCACCATTCTACACGTTCTCCACTTCTCCATCACTCAACTACTTCCACTTCCTATGAGATCAGGGGGTTCGGCTATGACTTCTATAAATAGATTTTCAATATATTTCAACAAACAACAAGTGAGTTCATTAACGCAAGTATCCAGAAAACACCAAAAACTTATTGCTTATATTCCGCAAGCAAGTTCCACATTCTGATACAAGACATAAAACAGCCACACCTTCATAATTCATCATCCTGATCTCAACACCTTCTTCGCTTCCCTCTCTAAGATCAACCCTTCTCCTTCATTTTGTGACCGAAGCATGACTGGAATGGCCATTTCTTGGTTTAGGCCAGAATTGTACAGATTGATCTCCCGAATCTAAAGTACTCCCGTGTAGTATATTTGTTTAGGGTTTAGATTCGCATCTCGGCGACACGCACAAATAACCATTTTTCACTAGATACAGTTTTTACCCTACTACAACTACATTTAGCATTAGTAGCAGCAGGAGGTTTGGCTATGTCAGATATGAGGAAATCAACGTGCCTGCCATTTGTGGCCCTAGGATGACTTCGTTATTGTGTTTGCAGGATTTTTTCCAGGTATGTATAACCATGCAATGATGACTACACCTCCAACACCGGAGTTGCTGTAATACCTTTTCCCATTAATGTACAAATCCTTATCACTGCTTAACCTTTTTCTGCATTGTTGTTTAGCGTCATCAGTAGGAAAGTGCATGTCGTTAAGATGCCTATGAAAAGAACTGCGAACATATCCTCTACCATTAACCCCATCGTTGCAATCATCATAATTCCTGAATGGGCAATGAATACGGTCACCCTGTGAAGGGGATGGTTTGAATTCAGGACTATTGTAAGGAGATGTAGGCAAAGTAGGAGATGCAGGATGGGATGTTGAGGATGAAGAAGATGATCGAGTTTTGGGCATGGCACTAACTGCTCGTAACTACCTTAACCGTCTTAAGTCTGGGAAGATCAGCAAGTGAGAATGGCATCATCAGAAAGAGTATAACAATGGGATTGGAAGGAAGAAGAAATCGATGAAAAACTGTTGAAGAATTCCACAGAAATTATCGGGAACGTATTGCAGGCTTTCTATCGCCCAACAAGTGAAAATAACATCTGAAAAAGCGAGGGTCTAACAACCACACCCAATATTTCGTTTGGCAATCTGAATAGACAAACTCCAATATACTTTCAAGAGAATCAACTAGACAGTCAGACTCAATCTAGAGAAAAGTATATAATGATAGTCGATCTCTGCTGACCAGAATAGAATGAGTTATGGTTAATAAAAGCATGGGTTTCTCCCCTTTAGTTTATGTTATTTTCTGTAGGGTAAATTTTAGGTTGAAATTATGAATCGGTCTTGGCTAAAATTCAAATAGTTCGGTAAGTTAATTCAGTGATTCTTGGTTTAATTCAGTGATTCTTGGTTCATCGAAGGAACTATGGACAGTTTTTCTTTTCTTCAAATGTGAAAGGGCTTAATCTGGTGTCCATATGCAGCATATCTGTCTTTCAACTACAGATGACTATCAAAATAATTTGTTTCTATATAAACTGAAATGGTTCGGACAATTGGTGAGATAATACCATTGTCCTTCTACTCAAAATAATATATAGAGACTGTTTTCACAGTTGATCATCTACTCGGAAATTGTAAACTACCATTGTAAGCAACAAAGAGTATTTTCTAAAGAGACTACTGTCTTTATTCCTATCTGCTAATATGGGAGTTCATGGTGACGACGTGTAGTGTAACCAACAGCATAGCTACGAATATTTTAAAGCAAAAAATTTAATAAATTATTTGAAAGCAAATGACCAAGTCTCCTGCAGTAAACTCATAACACATAGCTATGATATTATTCTTATACGAATGGCAAAATTTAGCTCCTGCAATTAACTTATAACTTGATTTAGTGTCACCAATAGCAATAGATGACTACTATACTAACAAAAAAACAAAAAAAAAGTTCCACTAGAGTTCCCTACTATACATGACTAATATGGAAGGGTAACCAGTGTTAACAGGTAGGTATCTATGTTAACGTCCATTTAATAATTTATCATTATCTGGAGCATACAACAAGTATCAGACATTGTGGCTTTCATTGAGAAACCTACTTCTAGCAAGTAATAGTCGTATCATGAAGGGATCAAAAGTTTGAAAGAAGAAGTCAGAAGGATCAACAATTTCATTCTTTATTTTGATGAAATTTTTAACGGTGTCTCTACCACATCTGTAGTAAGGAAGTACAGCGTAGTTACATATGTTGCCTGTGTTGAAGATACTACAATATGTGATACGTTGTCGCCGTGGAAAAATAAAAGCAATCTTTCTAGTACAATACAACACAAGGCCATGAAACAAGTATGAGAAATGCGCAAAATTACAAGAAACTAAAAGAAATCAATCTCTAAGTAATTACCTGGGGTGGGCTTTACATCAACCACGGGCACATTCTGATCTTGTTTTGGTGCTTTTGGTATCTCCGTGATGAAGGGTTTTGGCACCTCAGGTGGATTGGTGCCCCTGATTAATGCCCAGTTCACCGTTTGAAAGAATGGGTGTTGTCTGATTTCAGTTGCTCCACGTCTATGTGCAAGGCGCTGTTGAGGATCCTTCACAAGCAAACCTTTGATCAAATCTTTCACTGCAAAGCTCACAGTTGGTGTCTCTGGGAATCTGAGGGGTTGCCCCACCACATTTAACAGTGTTGCACGGTTTCCTGACCCTTTAAACGGAGTTTTCCCATACAAAAGCTCATAAAGGAAGATTCCAAACATCCACCAATCAACAGCGCTGCCGTGACCCTCGCCTTTTATAATTTCCGGTGCTAGGTATTCGTGAGTACCCACGAAAGACATTGACCGAGCATCTGTAGGTTCTGCAATGAGCTCAGGACGTGCAGTTATATGATGAAAGACTTCAGTCTTTGGTTTAGTTTTCTTTTCTTTCTTAGATTTTTTTTGTAAAAAGCGAGGCATAAAACATGATGGTTGAATGCAATTGGCTTGAGTTATACAAGAGGCATCAATACCATCAGGCTGAGAATAGTAAGAAGATTTTGATGACTTCACCAGAGTTGGACACACGCCACATGTTAGAGAGAGGTCAAAATCTGAGAGCATGACATGCCCATCTTCCCTTACTAAAACATTCTCTGGTTTAAGGTCTCTGTATATGATCCCGAGCATGTGCAGGTACTCCAAAGCAAGGAGAACCTCGGCTACATAAAACCTGCAATAACATTTTAAAGGTTAATGAAGCAAATAGTGGTTGTGACTCACTAAGCTAATATGTGCTTCGACTGAGCACCTGAATACTCCATTTTACGAAGAACAAAATCTAAACATATTGTAGAACCATTACTCGTGACAGATGCTAATACGGTGTTCTAATCCATCGATTTTCATGTTACTAAATATTCCAGCCAGATTCAATACTCAATATCACTGGTATGTGCTTCAGTGCCGATCGTAGTAGAACCATGCAGAATTGAAATGAGTTACATGCCGAGCTAAATAAAGTGTAAATGGATTCACATTTAGAGCAATAAGAACGCATTTCGGCACACTAAGTCAAGGAGTTTGATCAAAAGAAAATCTAGACATTGCATGTCAGTTCCCCAAATTCAGCAAGTCCTCAAAATGTTAGACAAGGAGCCAAATAGTTCAAGCAATATACAAATAGTTATTCAACATGAGTAAACCAAGTGAGCTAACATCATTCATATGTATCTTCATAATTGAGGGGCAATACCTAGCTGCATTTTCAGAAAAACGCTTCCCTGGTTGTCTTTGCCGCAGTGCATGTAGATCACCCCCAGGGCAGAACTCCATCACCAAACATGAGAACTTTTCAGTCTCGAAGTGCGTATACAAAGTAGGCAGAAAGGGATGATCCAAAGTCTGCAATATCTCTCTTTCTGTCTGAGCTCTCACGAGCTTCTTCCGACTTGCTAGAGCAGCTTTATCCATGACTTTCATAGCGAAATGAGTTTTAGTCCCAGTTAACTCAGATAGGTAAACACTACCTATATCTCCGCATCCCAACCTCCTTAAAATCCTGAAATGATTCAATCCTAACATCCCATCTTGAGAACGAATTGCTTGAATTGCTTCGGATCTTGCATCATTTGCTCGGTGAGGTTTGTTTATCGAACTGTTAACGCTACTAGAACTGCTATCTTCACTAACATCACTGCTAGTACTACCTCTGCAAATACTATTCTTCCCACTATCCACAAAATCACAAGAATTGCTTACTTTGGCACTTCCACTGGATTTTTCAGTATCTCCTGTAATGTCAAAGCTATTCATACCATTTTTCGGACCAGAATTGTCAATCGGGTTTTCAGCATCCATTTCGGGTAATTCGGTAATAGATGAGGAACCGGAAACAAGATCTTCTGAAGCCCCTTCTGTTAATTGCCCATCTACAATGCCACAATTACTAGAAGACGGATCAATTGAGCTCTCAACTACAGCTTCCTCCGCGGATTTCAGTATATCTTTATTTTCCAAACATTCATGTTTGATAGTGCTAGACCCTTTCTGATTGACTTTCACAGGATCCATTCCATGTCCACCATTAGAGGATTGTTTCTCAAGAGACATGGACCAGGAACCAGTACTACTACTATCAACACCGTTTCGAAGCAATTCTCTAGAGAAATTTGAAGCAGGATGAATAACACACTGACCCAATTGAGCACTTGAAGATGTCAATGGTGACAATTCCAAAGTTGTGGCCATTAATCAGAGATTACCCAACTAAAAATCAAACAAATTCAAAATCAGCACATTTTGACAAAATGGGGCATAGTATACATCAACTCAAATCAAGAACTTAACTGAAAATTGGCATGCAAAAGAGTAAGAAATGAAGAATAATTTGTAGTCCACCCATATCCACTGAATCTGGGCATGTTTATTTTATTTTTTTCTTAACAAAAACATAACCATAAACAAGTGTTGGGGGGTGGGGGTGGGTGGGGGGGGAGGGGGGATGTAAATTATACCTGATGAGAGAATGTATGTCTGGATTGAAAGTGGGCAATCTTTGATGGTAGCTTCTAAAATGAGCTAAAAAACCCATAATCAATGTGCCCTTTCAAACCTCATAAAAGAGAGATTGACAATCAAATTCATGCATGGATTCAATATTTAGAGAACGGGGATAAGATTTCTAGGGAACAAAAATAGGAGATTTTTTTTTTTTTGTTATTATCACACATACACAATAAGCAAAGCGACTAGTAGTATAACACAACTACACAAGTTCCTATTCCTTTATCTTCGGGACATTCCCGATAAACAGACAAAATGAGAGAGATAAAGGGCCAATAGTCGGAGTGAGAGGAGAAGAAGATTATTATCTTGTTCTTGATGTTTATGGATTTGTTAAATTCTTCTTTTATGACAAGATATTCTTTTTTCCATTCATTATTCATTTTTCCTATTATTAAAAAACTGTACAAGAAAAAATAAATAATTAAGATTAGAGAGAGAGGACTCTCGGCCTTTGATGCACGTTGTTGTTCAAGTGGCAGACCCAAAAACATTCATCGCTTTCCGTCCAACCTCTTCCACCTCTATTTCGACACACAAGTTACACAACTTTCTAATTCCAAATATATTTATTTATTTATTTATTTTTAATAAAGTGACATTTACAAGTTTGGATGCTTGATATGGATGGAGCACCAAACCAGTAAGAGCTAAACAGTTCTGAATAGTTGAACCATTTGTACATTTGCCTTTTAATTCACCAGGAAGTGTTGAGTGAATAGTGGGTTTTTGTTTGGAGAAGTCTTAGATTTCCTATCCAAAATCCAAGTTCCTTTCGTTTATTGTGGCTGTAGTTCTCTCCACGGTACCTCAGAAGGCAGTAGTCCCATCCCATATACAACTATTTAGTCAAAAAAAATGGCGCCACAGCTGTCTGCAAAGCCGTTTTACTAGAGCTGACGGTAGATAACTAATAAAAACGGAAAATGGGTCATTTATCCAAATATTTTTAAAACATGGACAAATCATTTGACGAGTAAAAAAATTTATACACAACTCGAGCTTACTTAAATCTTCTAATTATGGTTGCACGTGTGTTGTATTAAAAGTAAACATAACCACGTGAGGTTTGTTGTCATAGATGGCTGGCGCACTCTGGTCATCAACTGTGTTGTGCCTTCGTGGTTGTGGATGTATTATGTACTGATAATCTTTCCCTTTTTCTTTTTTGCTGTAACTATACAAGGTACAGCTTGTTAAGTTCACTGGCACTAGTGTACTTAGTATTGCAGCACCTATTCTAGTTTTGTTTACATGGTGTGTTTCAAATTCTACCTTTACGCCCAAAAATCCCACGGCAAAAACCGTGAAGAGATCCAAGGGTCAGTTCGGTGGCGAATACCACATATACTTCAATTTGCAAAGTAAACGTACAATGGCAAGGCACTACAGTATAAGAACAATATCCTCAATTTTTATTATCCCTCCAACAGAGAAAATAAACACAGGCATAGAAATGCAGATAGGTAGCCAAAATAAAGAGTTTATCTTTCGTGCATTTCCAGGTCTAAAAGAAAAACTATGAAAAATTACAGGTGATTGAAATCTTTGGTGGAAAGTGGATAATCTTAAGATAACATCTTAGGGTCCACTTTCACGGTGTAAACAAAAACCTAATCAAGGGGTTAAACATCTCATTAGTTAGACTGGCCAAACCTTTTAGAGTTATTCGCTAAATGTGTATGATCGATCACTGATTGGTTGGAAACAGTAGGGACACTTTCCCTTTGATCATTTCCTCTCCTTTTGGGGACCAATCACGTGTTCTTATATGTGAACTTTCATGGGAGACACTGACAGTTTTATAAAGTCATGTCCACTACTCTGGACCCTTAAGATGCTTCCTTGAGATTCACATGTATGGATATGGTAATACTGAACTATCACTGATGAGAGAGGGGATGAGTTACTAACATGTTCCTTCCCCCCACCTCTAACGTCAGTGAACATCCAATAACTATCCACGTTAATACCAGAATTGGTGGAGTAGCACAATAGTAATGTGGTGCGTTTTGTTCACCCGTGTTACACAATCTGTCTTGACAACGAGTTTCTTTCATATACAGGTGATGAACTACCGAGAAAACAGAAAGGTTTTTGTATAATAATTTGATTTCTTACATGTGAGATGGAGATAATAGACAATGAGGTGGGCAAATTTAGTAACTTATTACTTCATGAATGAATGAATCAAGACTGTTCAAGAAGGTTTTGAAGATACAAGTTGACAATGTATCTACCTGAAGACAGCACATCTAGTCTTTTCTCGCTAGGTTCATACTTCCCTTTTCGAAGCTGATAACGATGCGTTACAGAATAAACCATGTAGATCTGGCCTTCGATTGTTACACTCCCCACACTGCATGTTCTGCAAAAAAAAAAGATCAAATGTATACCGAAAGTAAAACAAATACCTGAACTTTTTGCTGCATTTTCAATGTTGGTTAGATAGCTTTTTCTTTTCTTTGTAGTTCTGGATGAATGTCAAGCTACACATGTTCAGAACAATAAATCAATAAAAAAATACACATGACGTTTAGCATATGCTAATCGTGTGTAACCACATTTAGCAGCCTGCGTTGAGAGACCTAATCCTAACTTAAATGTGACTCCGTTTTTCTATCATCTTTTAACATGACAAGAGTCCAACAGTTCAAATTCAAGAAGCTATACAAATAACGTAAGGCTAGAAATCTAAACAAGTTCAGTGGCGGAACTAGAAAATGAATGTTGGGGTGGCTTGAAAACAAATTGGCTTGACTTGGGCTTGCTTAAGCCTATTGTTTAGGCTTGATTTTTTGTAACCCAATGTAATTGCACTACAAAATGTTATCATTTTTTGGACCTTGGGCTTGCTTAAGCACCCCCAAGCTTCTACATAAATCCGCCACTGAACAAGTTTCTTTTCAACTTTGTTACTTGACATTTTAAATGACTCGGATGATTTTAGAATATAGAGATAATCAATAATAGAAAAAAGGATTGCAACATGTCTAAATTTTGAGCCACAACTTCAGTACATGGTTTATCCTAAACAAATTCATTATTGTTTACAATACAAAGAACGAATCATCCTATTTGAACAGCAAAAGTATTAGGTGTATGAATCCCTAAATCCATCAAGTGAAGTCCAAAGGAAGTAGCCAAACTACATTCAGTAATACAGATCAGGCTTTCTTTTTTGCGTTTCGGAGAAACCTTCGGTCAAATGATTGATTAAGAAAGGAAAACAACACAAGAAATCCAAGAGTCACTGTGGCCTGTGGGAACAGAAAGACCACCAATATATAGCACATGCAAACCTAGCCTCACAATGTGAAAGTGAACAGAAGTGCTACTAGTGGTTGTGAAGATGTATGAAGACAATAAGAGTTGAAGGGATATCAAGAATATCATAAAAGATGTGTCCATGGGGTTGGAGGAATGGGTTTCCACTCTCAACTGATAAAAAATACAGTATTATCAAGATATTGTTCTCGTCAGACTAAATTTTTTGTTTTTAAGTCGACAAAAAGCATATATATGTATTGATGAGACGACAAGCTTAAGAAGCAAATTACCAGTGTGACTTACTATCTCTGTTACTAATCCCCGACAATCCAACATCTTCAAGCTTATAGCTTCAATAATGGTCGAGCTTTTTTTAAGGTCGTTTAGTAGAACAAGTTCATCTATGGATATACCGGTTATTAACTTTTTCTTTAGCAGACATGTCTACGCTCTCAATCAACTGCATGATTAATACTAAAGACTAGACCTGGCCAAGTTACATTTCAATACTATTTTCTTTGCTACACAACAGAGACAGCTACTTCTGGTCGAACTTAAATCCAATTTGAAATATGTTCTTAAAATGCAATTGAGGCAAGAAGAACAGGTTTGTTGACACCTTGTGTTGTATATAGCTAGTTTGGGACGAAATGGATATCTACTGAAGACCCATGTTTTGAAGAATTCAGGATATGAGTGCCCCTCTAAGAGCATAAACCCAACGAATACAATAGTAAGACAGCTTTAATCCTATACACTTGAAAAAAATCTAAGAAGAAGGATTTCATAACAAATTGGGGCTAGAGAAACACTTGATCAAGGCTACAACCTGCCACTCAAGGATGTAATTAAACAAGCAAGTGTCTAACATAATGCAGATATTGGTCTAGCCAATGGACTCTCAAGATACTGATAACCTTTCTCATAGTTGACCTATTTAGCTAAAGTTACCAATCACAACATCATCATCCATAAACAACCAAAAATAAATGAAGGAAACAAATTCCTTGAAACCTCTTAGATGTCAAACTCTCGGTGATGCCAAAGGTAACATAAAGTTTAGCATGTTTTGAACATCCAACTACTTGAGAAATAATACTTAAACTAACTTTAACTTCTATCATTCCCTACACATTCTCGCAAACCACTATTCAAGAATTTCTCTTCACCTTGGCAATTTGCATATTGTTTGTAGTTGTCATCAAGAATGCTAACTAGGATCCCAAACACCAATGCCGATAACCTCAAAAATACCTCCTCCCTCAAAAATACCTCCCTCATTCTTTTCTCTTTACTAGCATTGGCTTCTAACTTTTAACTAACAAGCAAGCACGATTTTGAAACCCTAAGTTACACACAAATTGAGCTTACTAAACCTCAGTTTAAATGTACAATGAACTATCAATTTCAATTTTCTAATAACTAATCCAACAAATGAATATACATAAATTGATGAAAACGAATCAAGAAAAAAAAATCTGGAAAAGGGGAAAAAAAATACTTACAGAGGGAAAACAGCGAATGCCGAGATTATTGGGAGGAGGAGTAATTTCGATGACTTTAAACGGGTAGTTGCTATTTTCTCTGTAGTCTTTCTCTTTTTTCCTGCAGAATACCTGAAATCCTCTTTGTTGTTGTGGCTGCAAAAGTCATAAAGGAGGAAGTACGAATGAATACTAGAGACTTACGAAACAATAATTAATCTGGCGTTAAAACCAGGAATAATTGCATCTTACACATACCGTGTGCAATTGAATCATGTTTGAAGAAGCCATTGCCATTCTCTCTCTTGCTTTGACGGGCAAAGGAATTCCTGGTTGGGGATAACAATTCGTGGTCGAGCGTTTCCCCTATTAACTAACAAAATCAGTTTCATCCCATTCATTTATATTTTCACTTTTTTTTTTGTTTTTTATAGGTTTTTGCGAGAAATTAACATTAGGCTAAGTGGCTAACCCTATGAGCTAGATTTGATTGTTAAATTGGCCAAAAAAGTGTTGCAAATCATTAAAAAAGTATGGAAAAAAAGTTAACACTCGATCTGGCTACTTCTCTCTCTTAGCATTTGCTCGCAGTTCAACTATCAGCGAGATTGAAACGCTGAACCGTTCGGCGTTCAAAAAGTGACATAAACACCAAAGGAAAAAGGTGGAGAGAGATAATGCTTAGTTTTTAAAAAAATAAAATTATGAAACGAGGAATGGTCATGTTTGGCCCCTTGGAAATACATATCCTGGGTTGGGTTATCAAAAAAATAGAGTTAAAACATGTTTGTCTCATTCTAATTCAAATCTTGGATAAGAACTACTAAATCTTCCTTAATTTTTGGAAGCTAAAAAAGAAAGGTTATGATAATCTCCAAAGTAGCTAGGATACCAGTAACCTTACCTAGGTTAGACGGTTCAAGGGGTAGTTATTTTACATTATCAAATATTATTTAAAATTTTAATTTATTTTAATGTTTTAATTTTGTTACTCTAACTAAAATTTTCATAATATACAATTATTATTATAAAAACACAGGGTCAAAGTTCCGAGAGACAAACATAATACATGATAAATGTGTGACAGATATAATGTAGAGGCAAAAAAACATCTCTATTAATATATCTTAGGATAATCCTAATCAAGTTAGAGAAAAAACTTCCCTAGCTAAGTTATGTGTAGTCAAAGCTCCCAAACACGGCCTTAGCGCTGTTCTATTCAGCGTTTCGCAGCTAGATTAGCAATACCATAGGACTTAGGAGGTTTCCCAGGCTGACATGGATGGCCAATCTAGCAGCTAGATATCTAGCCCATATGACTAAGCCTTACACCGAACTAAGATAGAGATATCGATAAATTATTCTTTTTTAATGGAATTCAATTAAACTAGTCGGGACGCCCGTGCTCTGCACGGACCCAAATATTAATAAGTATGTTTTTTTTCTGTTTTTTTTTTTTGAAGCATGCAAATACAAGGAATAACTTGGATGGTACCAAAGACCAATATCCAAGTGACAATCAATGTAAATCAACAACCAAAGGTTGGATATTCTAATTGATTGATCTTCAATGCACAACCTGTATTATTTTAATTATAAAGATAAACAATATAATGCGGAAAATGAAATAACACAGACACCGGAATTTTGTCAACGAGGAAACCGCAAATGCAGAAAAACCCCGGGACCTAGTCCAGATTAAACATACAATGTATTAAGCCGCTACAGACACTAGCCTACTCCAAGCTAACTTCGGTCTGGACTGTAGTTGAACCCCAATCAATCTCACACTGATCCAAGGTACAGTTATGCTCCTACGCCTCTGATCCCAGCAGGATACTACGTACTTGATTCCCTTAGTTGATCTCACCCATAACTAAGAGTTGCTATGACCCAAAGTCGAAGACTTTAATGAACAAATCTGTATCACACAGAAAAGTCTACGGTAATAGATAAATCTTTCTCCCACAAATATACCTACGAGTTTTGTTCCGTCTTTTGATAAATAAAGGTGATCTGGAACCAATTGATAAACTAGACTTATATTCCCAAAGAACATCTCAGTATTATCAATCACCTCACAATAGTTTTAATCGACGCAGGGAAAAAAGACATTGTGGAATCACAAACGATGAGACGAAGATGTTTGTGATTACTTTTTATCTTGCCTATCGGAGATAGAAATCTCAAGCCAATTATTACAATTATACTCGTACGATAAAAGCAGCAAGATCAGATCACACAACTACAATAAAAGTAGTATCGGTCTAGCTTCACAATCCCAATGAAGTCTTTAAGTCGTTAACCTGGTTTAGAAGAAGAAACTAAAGGTTAAAGGAGAATCGACTCTAGCTATGCAACTAGTATCATACGTAAGGTGTGGGGATTAGGTTTCCCAGTTGCTAGAGTTCTCCCTTCTATAGTCTTTCAAATCAGGGTTTGCAATAAATGTTAGCTTAGTAACAAAGAATTTAATATTCACCGTTAGATGAAAACCTGATTAGCTTCAAGCTAATATTTATCAACCGTTAGATCGAAATCATAGCTTGTTATACACACATAAAATGCACGTTTGTAGGCTTGTGAAAACTGTTCCCAAACTTGTACATTAGTTGGTTCAACAATAGTTAACCAAATGGTTAGCCATATGATAACTTTCATATCAACCATATTCTTCTTCACCATAACTAGTTCAAATGACTCAAATGAACTAGTTAGAGAGTTGTTCAATTGCTTAGATATTTATGTACTACACAAGACACAATTGAAGCAAAAACGATTTGATTCACTCGAACCGGTTCATGAACTATATAGCCACGGTTTGCAATAGCATTCCTTAGTTTATAAAGATAAGTTCAAAAACATCGTTTTTAGACATAACCTACTCAAGTTCGCGGATTTAAGCTCCCGGATGGAGTTCACAAACTCTAGCAGAAATTATCGGGTTTGAGAACTTCGCCAGTTCGCAGTCTGGGTTCGCATACTGAAGCTCATGGACTTCTCCGGTTCTCTTGATCAACAAAGTTCGCAAACTTTGGTTCAATGAATAAGGACTTATATATATATATATGTGATTCCACAACAATGCGTATATCGTCCATTGGTTATATTGTCCAAACTCTCATTTCAATCATTGAAACATTCTCATAGGATGTTATATAGTTGTTATTCACAAACCATTTTTCGTCAGAGCAATTTTCAAAGTGATTGGAACTTAACATGACTTTCGTCACTAGGTAAAGATGAACTTGGCTAAAGCGAAAGCTTTACCAACACATATTTCGAGAAATAGATAGGCGAGGTATACTCTTCTCGAAATACCAAATGTGTATAATCTTAGTCTATACAACAAAAAGACTTTTGTCTCAAGATATGAGATAAATAGACTTTTGAGTGATAGATAAGTTCAAGTCTCCACATACATTTTATTCGATGAAGATCCACCGGTTCCTTGAGTAGTCCTTCGTCTTTTATGATGATTCTCATGGAGTTCTTGATCTCAACTACACTTTTTATCCTAGTCCGAGACCTTAGCTATAGTAGACTAAAAATCAAGACTTATAGTTTTAATCACTAACTTAAGATATCAACGCATGCGAGTTCGACCGAGCAATGCTATAACAAAGTCATATTCAGGAGAATTTGGGTTGAAATCCTAGTACACCTTCATCTTAGGAATGCTCAACTCACCAATTAGTTCGTGCATGTAAAGTCTCACTGGATGGAGGAGAAAAGACTATCATTTTCGGTTTCTGGAGCAACTCCAACCATAGTATCGGCATCAACAAGGATATGTGGAGGAACTCCATTCATGGTCTCAGCATCAACAAGAATTTTTGGAGAAAATTCGATTGTGATCTCAAGCATCAGTCATGGGCGCAACATCCGGCTTCATCAACTATCCATTCTCTGAAGCGTTACTCTACGGATCGTACTTCTTCAAGCCCTAATGATTCATATCAATATATGTAGGGATAAAAACATGTTAACTTGAACGTCTTCCCAAAGCTTGCACGACAGACAAGCACAAACCAAAGTCTTCTACAAGATGTTCTCATCGCCTCTACAAATGAGATACGACATGCTTCAGGCCATGGCTTTACAAAAACGTACCAATGGGTAAGGAATGAGACAATGCTTCCTCAACAAAATATGTTCGTATATGTCTCTGCTACAACATACTAAAAGGAACATCAATCGGACATGCTGGCAGAAAGATATGGCTTCCACGCTCATATTCACAGAATCTTAAAATTTACACGGGATTACAAGTTATGAATGTGTATGCATCATTGGTTGCCTTACACATCTTCAAACTGAAGGATTATTTTTGCATATGATTCTTCAGTGTCTTAGCTTCGAAATTTGGGGTCAATCATCGAATTCCGACGTCGTATGAGGTTCCTACAGCTTCCAGAGCACACAACATGCGAGCAGCAATTCTTAGACGGGATTCATAACTTCCATAATCGATTGGTGTCCACCAGGTCTTTCCACTAAGTACTTCATCAAGGTACCTCCAACTTTGACCACCTAGGTTTTTACATCAATTTTTCTACCTGCGTCCTCTATCTAGGTCTTACCAGAAGAAGGGAAAACGAAAAGGAGAGATTTAACAAAATACTAGGGACTGACGGTCCACTGATCATGGCGATCAGTTTCACAGTCCAATACCCGTGGTACCAGACTCTCATGTGCTGATCATTCATCATAAAAGGAATGATACCTCCGGGACATGTAACCATGGTCATTACATCACCCTCTCTTGAGAGCAACCTTAGTTATGGTCCCGTGACCAAGGTTTCAGAAGTGATGTTACGACCGACAGAAACAAGATGGCACTGCAAGCACCATGCTCATGTATAAATCAAAGGTTTCGGATTGAAAATTAATAAATGGAATTTAAATCCTTCATCAAGCGTTCAGGACACAAGTAAATGGTCTAAAGACACAAAATAGACGTTTTACAGCAAGACTGTCTGAAGTGATTTTACACTGCCCTGTACAAAGCGACGAGATGGGAGAAATAGGTAAGGAATATAAGGTTTAGTCATATGTCATTCTATTTGTATGGATGTCCTGTACAACATAACCAAAATTCATAACAATTGGATAAACGATCAAAGATATGTGACCAAAACATTGGACTACATGCCAGCTGAAAATTTTCTGGAAGTCTCCTGAAAGTTTATTGTTTCATCGATTTCAACCTCTAAACATGTTCAAAACTCAAAAAGCTTCTTCTCTAAAGCTTGGAAATTTTTTAAGGATGGAAAATCATGGGTAAATCGCGAAAATCCGACATCGGACGAAGATTCTACGGGGTTTTCATTAAAAGGGAGAGTTCTGAATTTCCTGGTGACATATTTTGGCAAAATTTGCATTCATTCATATGGATCCTCGTTCATTCATTCACAAATCAAAAATTTCATACTTCTATGAAGAAAATATACGATGGATACTTACTGGAGTGGTCCCTAAAGTGCTCAAAGGACCGGAATTGCCAACATCACCATTGGAAACATCATTGCTTTTACTCGGTTTCGAAATCCGGGGGTTTCTTCTTCACCATCTTCCGAAAATGAATGGGAATCATCAATACTCCCTCGTTCCATGGAAATCTCCTCCTGGATGCATCAATAAAAATTAGTGATATTTAATTCAAGGAATGATATAAACGACTATACGAAGAAGTACTTACATCGAATTCTTCCTCAACGCTCGATTCAGAAACCATTTGTTCACCAGCATAGAATTGAAGACTGTCAAGGATTGATGGAGCAAAATTCTGAAAAATAAATAACAAACCTTGGTCTCGTGATCCTAATTGCACGGACAATAAAAATTCATGATATAAGGAGCGCTAACAACTCACCAAAGAGACAAGGGACCTTATAGTGCTCGACCCAGGATAACGTTTTTCGGGTTTATATTGGACCAAAAAGAATTCGTCATTCGCATTTGGATAACTCTTAGTCACCTTTTTTTCCTATTCATCAACTAAAGGAGTCTCATAACCGCCGTTTGACATCTCTGCAAAGTAGATGCAGTATCTATGTGATATTTCTACTTCAGTATGTCATTCAGAGGTGCAAATTTCATCAAAGCAGTGGAATTAAAGCATAACAAAAATGATAAAGGTGCTCACATCAGCGTCTACAAAAATGGTAACTTTAAACTCTTACCTATTTACGATTCCATTAACAGTAGTGATTGTGACACAAGAGTTAATACTTCAAAATTTTCTCGTCTCCTCGAACCTGCAAACACGAGCAAAATTTTTATTCAAAATCATAACTTGATTTTCATGTGAGCAATCCACAAAATTTTCATCGTGTGAGCGACTCTCACCGAGTGAACACTCATTGGTTTTTGTGCATACACTATCGGATCACAAAATCCATACAAACAATATTTTATCAAAAATTGTTTACTTCTAGCAATTGCTGAAAATCAAAAATTGATTTCACATTAATTTTCACTGTATATTCACTGGTTTTTCAAAAATTGGACAGACGTCCATTCTACAATTGTGAAAACTCACATACAAATATTATTTCACCGTGAATAATTGTCTACTTTCAACAGTTGTTCAAAACCAAAACATTGATTTTACAAAAAATATATATTTTAACGTGAAACTCATGTAACTTTGAAAATATATGTATATATATTTTTGCTCCCTCTTGCAAGCATCCGTCTTTGAAACGAGAGCATATTTTCAAAAAAATCATGAAAGCTCACATATCGAAAATAAAAAAATCATGAAAGCTCATAGATAATTTTTTTATTACTAATAGACGCACGTCTATTAAAAAAAACTTTTTTCTCTCGTCCAAGCATCCAACTTTGAAACGAGAGTTTATTCTATTTTGTGAAATCTCACAAAATTTAAAAAAAAAAACCTCTTATGCTAGGGATCATTGTCTGTTTCTTAAACTAGCGAACGAACATCCGTTCCTAAAACAAGGATTTTCCTTTTGGGCCCGGCCCGCAAAAATTAAACCGACCAAAACAGGATGCATGATCGTCCAAATCAGTGGTGCTTCATATCTCTGTGCTCACGGGATGACGCTCTATCATACTATCAGGGTCCTTACATAAGCATTTGCTCGTACATGACACCATTGGAGCAAATCGAGGATTCTGAAAATACCTTTGTACGACTGAGTTCAACCACTTATCTCGTCGGCTAGAAAATCACCATCTAATGCTTACTTCGGAACATGACTGTCCCTCACTAAGCAGGGGACTTAATGTTGATGGTAGATTTTTGACAAAGGTCAAAATCGTAAAATCATGATACTGCATGTTTCTGACCCGGCTTCAGGAACGCATGTGATGATTCATATTTTACGATCCGTGAACCATTTCATGATCTTTGATCGAGTTCCTCTCAGAGCCATGATGAATATGTTTCTCGAAAGGCCTCCCATTAGCTAAGCATTCGATGCTACATATTTCATCATAACCTCTAAGTAGAATAACATAATTGGGCGGTCCTCATACATAATTGTTATTGAAAGGGCTTAGCGCCTTCAGGACATCGGCGATACTCGTTGTTCCCTGACTACAAAGATATACCTACCTATACATAGAAGAATGATTGGGCGGTCCTCCTACATAATTGTTTGTTAAGAGGGCTTAACGCCTTCATGACGTTGGCAACACTCATTGTTCCCTGACTATGTAGAGAGACCGTGTATACATTCAGGCGGCTCTCCTATATAATTGTTTGTTGAGGGGGATAAACGCCTTCAGGACGTTAATAATGTTGCATGTTGTTCCCTGACTATGCATTTTTCGGAACGAGTATGATGCTTCAACTATCTCATATCTCGATTCTACAATAGATTAATTCTACCGTGACATTCGCCACTGAATTCCTAGAAAATAATCTATTATATCTCATTACTCTGTTCCATGAATCCCCGGCTGATTTCATGGATTAGTAATAGATAACCAATTCATCTCATTACTCCGTTTCCCTGAATTCCCCGACCGGATTCACGGATTAGTAATAGATGCACAATTCATGATTATTACTCTGTTTCATGAATAATTCTCCACTGAATTTCATGAATTAGTAATAATTACTCAACAATCGGGCATCTGGACTATCATCGAGTAAGCCCCAATAAAATGGTGAAGTGTACTCAGTAATGATGCACGAACGAATACCCAAATGCACGAACGAGCATTCGAAAATATGGACAAATGAGGAATCCTACACAAAACAGGAGGGAGAAAATAATAATGAAAAATAGAAAATAGGCGCCTAGTGACTGGGCCTACAGGCCATGCCCACCGTGGCCGGTCCCCTACGCCTCTTCCTTTTATTTTTCTTATTTTATTTATTTTCATGAACTTATGAAAACTCCTTCATTCAAGCAACTTTCCTTGTTTGAGCAAAACTCACGGTTTCTCCATATTTTCACGGTTTCATGATAAATAATAAAATAGGGAAAGGTGTTGCGGGACCGGGCTACCTAGCCGGCCGGCCATGCCCTAGCCGTGAACGGTCCCACACCTTGCCATCCTTATTCTCATAATTATTATTTCCCTCACTCATGAAACTCCTCCTTTTGAGCAAAAATTATGGTTTCTTCATATTTTCTCAAAATATTGCCAAAACCATGAAAAAGCCAAAAAGTCAAATGGTCACATGATCGACTAGGCTACTCACGCCAAATAATAAAATATTATTATTTACATATTTTCCAAATTTTTGATCAAACGAGCAAAGTTCTACTTGCTCATTCGAGCAAAATCAAGAATTTCAGTCAAAGATTGAACTCTTCTGAAAATCCAAGATATTTCTCAAACGCACATCAGAAAGTGCCAAAACTCTCAGGATTGAGACACAGACATAATGGTGACACGGGAATGCTTCCTTGACCAACCAAGGCCGGCCCTAAGGCTTGCAAAGAGCCGATCCCACACATTCTTATAATTTTGACCTAATTTGCTCAATTGCTCATATTGGGTCCAAACTCTTTCCAACCAACTTGGAATTTGCTCAATTGACCATCAGCTGGTCCCACGAACACCAAGGGCCGGTTTCATGCCCTCTTTGTCGGTCCATCACTTCTCCATAAATTAGGTTTTATTACCTAATGCTCATACGGGCACTATTTTAACAAATGATGAAACCGATATTTTATCATCATTCTTTCGCCAACCGGTCAACTAAGGACCTTGGTGCATGCTCACTCGAGCACTTGGGTACCACATGGTCGTCCATCATCCCATGTGGTCGGTCCTTCCATCACTTATGATCTATTTTCAGCAATTTATCAATTGACGAACAATTGATCAAAATTAGGGTTTCGAACAAACGCTCCACAAATCATCATTATGAGCAAGTTCAAACACTAATAAATTTATGTTGATCCGGCAATCATCATCTGGATTAATTATATAATATTTGGTATTTTATCAATATTTTAATTTATATTTTATTGGGTCACATCACCAATAAATAATTCGTCGAATTGAGCAATACTTGCTCAGTTGCTCAAATTTTGATCCAACTATCAATATTCAATAATTTATTAGTTATTCGTCGAATTGAGCAATTCTTGCTCAGTTGCTCGAATATTAATCAAACTATCAATATTCAATAATTTATCAGTAATTCGTCGAATCGGGCAATACTTGCTCCATTACTCGAAATATTTGCTCAAACGAGAAATATCAGCATAAGAACCGTACATCTTACATGTTCAATCCATGAATCACTGAGCATTCATCACTCATGCTCAATTCAACAAAACTTAAACTCACCGTCTAAAAGTCAACAACTAACCTAATACGCGTCTGCCTTGCAGATTCCACGTTCGTGAGACATCAATCACGTCACATGAGGGGATATCACTTAGGGTTTGGTTATGGCGGCCTACGGCACGTGTGTTCATCCACGATCAGAAACATGAGTAAGTCGTGCAAGCGGTTGAGGGAGTTAGCAAAGTAGTGGGTGCACTATCAATCAAGTCTTCGCACAACATGGAACTGACTTTACCACGATATGTCACTTTCCCACTCTTTCACTCAAGAAACCATCACACTTACTGGGATCAATGTGTTCACTATTCTGACAATATAAATAAGTCTCGGAATTCACGATTGAGATATACAAAAAAGGCACAGAAAATCCACGAGATATTGAATAAACAATCCATCGTATAACCAAGAATCATCCTGTGAGCAACACTCTCTCAATCATTCGAAACTTATTTACACATACTTGCAGAAACCTTCAACACATCCATAATACTTGATCATCATTGATCCCACAATTCTCAGCTTCCCTCCTACAGATCAACCCATCTCCCTATTTATGACCGAGTTGACTATGGAACGGCCATTGACCTGGTTTAGTCGGAGTTCCACATATTGATCTCTCGACCTCAAAGAACTCTCGTGCAATGCATCTGTGTGAGGTTAAGCAGTTTGCTCGGTTCGAGGAGTCTCGTCCGAACCGTCATCTCCTCAATTCCTTAAAAACTAGCAAATCGTTTTTCCCCATCTACAATATGGTATGTCCCCCCCCCCCCTCCCCCCCTTAGTCTATGCTTTACTATTTCATTAGATATAACGTTTAAACACCATTGTACTTTCCTTAGTGATGCCAAATCACTTGTTTACTCCATATATTTCTCCCCCCTTTTGTCACAAAATGACAAAGGCACGAGCAAATAAAGGATAAACCGAAAAGAGATTACAAATCTTAAAAGACGTGCAAAACCATAAGAGTTAAGCACTAGGGTTCCACACACCATTTTTGATAACCAATATCAAAACCGAACTACAAAGTAAAAATTTTTTTATATGTTACCAAGGAAACAATTTCCCGAAGTAATTTTCCCTAATAGTTTAGCAAACCAATAATTGACTAAGCACCTTAGTTTCTTTGTTAAACCGATTGTACAAATACAATCGCTTGTTCGACAAGACCAAAATAAAGATCAGAATTAACTCTATTTTTCTCATCAGGTTCTAATTATTCAAATAATAACTTAGACCTTTCACTTTTAAACAAGACAAATACTAGGTTAGTTAACTAGAATTTCTTGTTAAGGCATTCGATTAGACTTGAATAACCTAAACCTCCACTTTGATAAGTCTAAATAAGATCATAATTAACTTAGTTTCTCTTATCCGAAATCCAATTGGACTAAACAATTTAAAAAAGTGGGGGTTTAACAACCACACCCAATATTTCGATTAGCAATCTGTATGGACAACTCCGAGTTACTTTCTAGATAATCAACTAGACAATTGGACTCAATCAATAGAAAATATCTCAAGGAGTTTATTATCTCTATCTCTCAATTTGATTTACTCAAGAAAATAAAATCTAAGAGTCTTAATCAAAGAGAGATAACTTGGATGGTACCAAAGACCACTATCCAAGTGTCAATCAATTTAAATCAACAACCAATTAGGTCGGATATTCTAATTGATTGAACAACGCACAACCTGTATTATTTCAATTATATAACAAAATATGATGCGGAAAAGAAATAACACAGACATCAGAATTTTGTTAACGAGGAAATCGCAGCAGAAAAACCCCGGGACCTAGTCCATATTAAATATACACTATATTAAGACGCTACAGAAACTAGCTTACTCCAAATTAACTTCGGTATGTACTATAGTTGAACCCTAACCAATCTCACACTGATTCAAGGTACAGTTATGCTTCTACGCCTATGATCCCAGTAGGATACTGCGCACTTGATTCCCTTAGCTGATTTTACCCACAACCATGAGTTGATACGACCCATAGTCGAAGACTTTAATAAACAAATCTGTATCACACAAAAAAGTTTACAAGATAGATAAATTCGTCTCCCACGAATAAACATATGAGTTTTGTTCCGTATTTTGATAAATCAAGGTGAACATGAACCAATCAATAAAACCATACTTATATTCCCGAAGAACAACTCAGTTTTATCAATCACCTCACAATAGTATTAATCGATGCAGCGAAAAAAGATATCGTGGAATCACAAACGATGAGACAAAGATGTTTGTGATTACTTTTATATCTTTCCTATCAGAGATAGAAATCTCAAGCCAATTATTACAATTGTACTCATACGATAGAAAATGCAAGATCAGATCACACAGCTACGATAAAAGTAGTATCAGTCTGGCTTCACAATCCCAATGAAGTCTTTAAGTCGTGAGCCTGGTTTTAGAAGAAGAAAACCAAAGGTTAAAGGAGAATCGACTTTAGCTTAGCAAACTAGAATCACACAGAATGTGTGGGGAATAGGTTTCCCAGTTGCTAGAGTTCTCCCTTATATAGTCTTTAAATCAAGGTTTGCAATCAATGTTAGCTTAGTAACAAAGCATTCAATATTCACCGTTAGATGAAAACCTGATTAGATTCAAGCTAATATTTATCAACCGTTAGATCGAAAACATAGCTTTTTATACACACATTTACTACACATTTGTGAAAACCGTACCCAAACTTGTACATTAGTTGGTTCAACACTAGTTAACCAAATGGTTAGCCAAATGATAACTTTCATATCAACCATATTCTTCTTCACCATAACTAGTCCAAATGACTCAAATGAACTAGTTAGAGAGTTGTGCAATTGCTTAGATCTTTATGTACTACACAATATACAATCGAAGCAAAAACGATGTGATTCACTCAAATCGATTCATGAACTATAAAGCCACGATTTGCAATAGAATTCCTTAGTTTATTATGATAAGTTCACAAACATCGTTTTTAGACATAACCTACTCAAGTTCGCGGACTTAAGTTCTCAGACGGAGTTCACAAACTCCAGAAGAAATTCTCGGGTTCGAGAACTACGCCAATTCGCGGACTGAGCTCACGCACTACTCCGGTTTCACTTGATCAACAAAGTTCGCAAACTTCGGTTCAAGCAATAAGGACTTATACATATATGTGTTACCACAACAATGCTTATATCCTCTAATGGTTATATTATCTAAACTCTCATTTCAATCATTGAAACATTCTCAGAAGACGTTATATAGTTGTTATTCACAAACTATTTCTCGTCAGAGCGATTTCCAAAATGATTGAAACATAACATGACTTGCGTCACTAGGTAAAGATGAACTTGGCTAAAGATAAAGCTTTACCAACACATATTTCGAGAAATAGATAGGCGAGGTATACTCGGCTCGAAATACCAAATGTGTATAATCTTAGTTTATACAGCAAAACAACTTTTGTCTCAAGATATGAGATAAATAGACTTTTGAGTGATAGATAAGTTCAAGTCTCCACATACATTTTATTCGATGAAGATCCATCGGTTCCTTGAGTAGTCCTTCGTCTTGTATGATGATTCCCATGGAGTTCTTGATCTCAACTACAATTTTTATCCTAGTCCGAGACCTTAGCTATATTAGACTAAAAATCAAGACTTATAGTTTTAATCACTAACATTGACAAACATGCTTGAGATAGCAACGCATGCGAGTTCGACCGAGCAATGCTCTAACAATCTCCCCCTTTGTAAATTTTAGTGGCAAAACTATTAATACATATGGAATATAAAAAATATATAAATAAACTTTGTAGCTCCTATTCCACATGTCTAATCTTCAACATTACTCGAAATATTCATCACTTCCAAGTAGTCCAATGATCCCAAAGGTTGTAGGTTTAGCATCATCGTTGTTGAAAATCCATAGATATAACAATGAGAAAAGCAGTGGTTCTTAATCATTGTTATACATTATCATAGTATTATTACACAACGTCAAAGTCCAATTGCATCACAACTTTAACAACAATACTATGGTGATACTTCACTCCCCCTTAGTCAATACTCCATCTCACATGAAAACCACTACCCCTTACATAATGATCCGAAAACCATATGTATTTGTAGTATGAATTACATATTAATTCTCCCCCTTTTTGTCAATAAAATTTGCAAAGGTACAAGAACGGGATCCTAATGAAATTTCCGTGAGAGACATTTCATGACCAAAGTTAAATGTATATCATCTTGTTTAGATGCAATCATAAATCCGAAGCTAAATGCATTCATCAAGGTATTTATAAAGATACAAGATAACCCCTATAATATTCCACAACCGCACTCCCCACAAAGATTTGACAATGAAGCACAAGTTCAAAAGAACTCTCCCCCATAATATGTCATTATCTAGGGAACAACAAGAGCGAACTTAATTTCAAAAGAAAAAAAAAGATTTCTTTAGACTCAACAAATTACATACAAGTATGAATTTGGAATCCAACAAGAAATATTCAATCATATTAACCAAAGCGAACCAAAATTAATTTGACTAAATATGCTCAACACAAGTAAACTTATGGAGACTTAATAACTCGATTAGATTATTCACAAGAGAACTCATAATTAATCTAACCGGAATACACAATTAAACTAATCACAAAAGTAATCAATTCAATCGTTTATACTCACATAAGAAAATCTATGGAGCGATGACTAAGTTAATCATAAAAATAACCAACCCAGTCAATCATGCTCAACATGAGAAAAACTTACGGAGTCATAACTAAATAATCACACAAGATGATTGATTTAGTACGTAGAGTACCTTACGGAACACAACTAAGCTAATCACAAAAATAATCAACTTGGTTGTCTAGTGCTCAACATAAGACACAATACGGAGTCTCACAGTAATACACAAAAAATGGATCAGGGAAGATCAATTACTGCAGAATACACAAGGATTCATTCTATGTTTCCATCACCATTTGCACAATGACACGGGATAGACATAATCCTTGAATCACAAAATATTTTAACCTATCTTACATCAATAATTGACAATATAGGCTTAAATTTTGTGTTTTGCCAAAAGTCTATTCATTCTTTTATCAATATTTGCATATCAATTCACAAACGACTTTACTTTTGACAAAATATGGGACAATCAAGTTCACGGACGTAAACACACATATCCCATCAAAATATTGCAATATATAAAACCATAAAGATTAGTACTGCAACCATCATCTTCCAAACAAGTTTATAATTTAACACAATAAGTATAAAAACAAGAAGATGAAAACCTTGGACATAGCTATGTGTAATCACAATAATGGCTATTCCAAAACACTAGTTATTCTTCTACATAAAACAAGAAAAATATAAGATTTACTAGACAATAAGAACTCAAGTTGCTAGAAACCATTCATGAGCTAAAGTTCACGTTTGATAGCTTCACGGGTTTCAAGATTTTTGAGCTCGTGATCCATGTTATCAACTGCATCTTCGGAGAAGATATCCTTATTGAGAAGTTCTCTAACATGTGACTTCATGAGACCAAGGTCAGCAATAACCTTTTTCAACTCACTTCTAACCACATCAAGATCCTTCATTGTATCAACAAGTTGCAGTTTCGCTTTCTCAAAGTATTTTAGAAAGTCATGAGCCACTTCAGCAGACACCATATCCTCATTCTCAACATATTGATGTGAGTAGGAATAGTAGCATGAGGCATTAGGTGCACCATCTTCTACAATAGTTCTTTTCTTCCTTCCTTTCGATTCTACACCAAAACCTTTCTCAAGAAATCCCTTAGAAAAAACACCATGGAGAGATGAATAAGAGGACATTCTTGATAATCCAGAAGATACCCTAGATTTTATGTACGTGACTTATGTAACTCAATAGGTCAGTTATTTAAAGGTTTTGTTTGGAAGAAGGACTTTTAGGGTTTTCAAACTGTAAACTAGAGATGGTAACCTGTGTACACATTCGACCACAGTGTACCCCATAAGGAAAAACACAATTCAATTAAACAGGAAAACAATAAAAGACATTGCGGATACTTTTAGGCAATGTTGTCTGCTAGCACTAGTTTAGCTACAAGCGATAAGAGAGGAGCTCAACTAGGCAAAATGCAAATTGCCAAAGTACACCTGACTTTTACACATCTTGCTCAACATGATTTTTATGAGCAAGTTCCTAACTTGTGATTAATTAACACAAATATGAGCTCTGAGTTCATTCAAGGAACTGTGTTTATGATCAAGTCTCTTTTCCCTCCTGAATTGTGAGAGGGATCCCTTTTGATTTGAGAAATTATCATAAAACTTACTGTCATCAAAATATGAGACATAGTTTGAGTTCTTACCAGAATAATCTTGACTAAAGAAGGATGACAACCTGTTGACAATTTCTTTGTAACCTTGAATTATCTTTATCATGTTATTTCTCATATCATCATTTTTTCTTCTTTCTCCTGGAATTTTTTCAAAATCAAGGGACATGTTATTTTCAGGACCAACAGCTTGATTTTTCCTCAGAAGATTTTTATTAAGACTTATGTTCTTCTTTCGAACATTTGAGGAACTCATTGAACTGACCATCCTGGTAACATACACAGGGTACGTATGAAAACCAATGGGTTTCGACATACGAATGTCAGTTACACCTTTGAGGATTAAGTCTAAGGTGTGTTGAAGTTGAACAAGAGAATTTTTATTCAACTTAGAGTTTTTCTTTTGTCTAACAGAACCTTTTGCTTCGCAAAAGAGACACACTTTCTGATCACACGAGTGATTAGGCAGTTTAGTCTTAACATTCTTGTCAGGAGATTTATTCCTTCCATATGGTGTGGAATTTCCTTGATCAGAAGAAACTAACATATCCTTTTTGATTGGGATGGACTCCATTTTTACATCTTGGGCTGGAGCATTTTCAGTTGTAGCATAAGTAGTTGGTATATTGGACTGCTTAGAGCATCGTTGAATAGAGAGATTACTTAAGTGATATTCTATTTTCAATGCATCCTTTTTAAGGTTTGCATCAAGAGTCATACATGAAGGATGATCTTCAGTATTTTCTTTGGATTTGCAGTCTCTGATCATACCAATAAGAACACTGACGTGTTTTTTCATCTGATTTAGTCTATCTTCTTAGATTCTAACAAGATTTAGAATCAACTCACTCTCTTCAGCTGTTTCCCATTTATTTTGAGAAATAGACTCTTTTGAAATGTCATCAGAACAACACATGTCAGAATCTGTCTGTCTAGTTTGAACACGAGGTTCATCTATATTAGACAAGACATAACTTTTGTTTCTGGTGATGCGTTTTTCAGAGATACTACTCTTCTCCATAGAGTCAGATCGCTACAAACACAGACTTGTAAGGTCTTGAACGTGTTTGCCTGCTCTGATACCAATTTAAAAAGCGAGGGTCTAACAACCACACCTAATATTTTGATTAGAAATCTGTATGGACAACTCCGAGTTACTTTCTAGAGAATCAACTAGACAGTTATATTCAATCAATAAAAAATATCTCAAGGAGTTTATTATCTCTATCTCTCAATTTGATTTACTCAAGCAAATACAATCTGCGAGTCTTAATCAAAGAGAGATAATTTGGATGGTACCAAAGACCAATATATAAGTGTCAATCAATTTAAATCAACAACCAATAAGGTCGGATATTCTAATTGATTGAATAACGCACAACCTGTATTATTTCAATTATATAACAAAATATAATGCGGAAAATAAATAACAAAGTCACTAGAATTTTGTTAACGAGGAAACCGCAAATGCAGAAAAACCCCGAGACCTAGTCCATATTAAACATACAATGTATTAAGCTGCTACAGACACTAGCCTACTCCATATTAACTTCGGTATGGACTGTAGTTGAACCCCAACCAATCTCACATTGATTCAAGGTACAGTTATGCTCCTATGCCTATGATCCCAGTAGGATACTGCGCACTTGATTACCTTAGATGATCTCGCCCACAACCAAGAGTTGCTATGACCCAAAGTCAAAGATTTAAATAAACAAATTTGTATCTCACAGAAAAGTCTACAAGATAGATAAATTCGTCTTCCACGAATAAACCTATGAGTTTTGTTCCGTCTTTTGATAAATCAAGGTGAACAGGAACCAATCAATAAAACCAGACTTATATTCCCGAAGAACAACTCGTTTTATCAATCACCTCACAATAGTCTTAATCGATGCAGCGAAAAAAGATATTGTGGAATCACAAACGATGAGACGAAGATGTTTGTGATTACTTTTATATCTTGCCTATCAGAGATAGAAATCTCAAGCCAATCATTACAATTGTACTCGTACGATAGATGATGCAAGATCAGATCATACAACTACGATAAAAGTAGTATCGGTCTGGATTCACAATCCCAATGAAGTATTTAAGTCGTTAACCTGGTTTTAGAATAACAAACCAAAGGTTAAAAGAGAATCAACTCTAGCTTAGAAAACTAGTATCACACAGAATGTGTGGGGATTAGGTTTCCCAGTTGCTAGAGTTCTCTTATATAGTCTTCAAATCAGGGTTTGCAATAAATGTTAGCTTAGTAACAAAGCATTCAATATTCACCGTTAGATGAAAACCTAATTAGATTTAAGATAATATTTATCAACCGTTAGATCGAAAACATATCTTGTTATAGACACATATACTACACATTTGTGAAAACTGTGCCCAAACTTGTACATTAGTTGGTTCAACATTAGTTAACCAAATGGTTAGCCAAATGATAACTTTCATATCAACCATATTCTTCTTCACCATAACTAATCCAAATGACTCAAATGAACTAGTTAGAGAGTTGTTCAATTTCTTAGATCTTTATGTATTACGCAAGACACAATCGAAGCAAAAACGATGTGATTCACTCGAATCGATTCATGAACTATAAAGCCACGGTTTTCAATAGCATTCCTTAGTTTATTATGATAAGTTCACAAACATCGTTATTAGACATAATCTACTCAAGTTCGCGGACTGGGTTCACGGACTTAAGTACCCGAACACAAACTCCAGAAGAAATTATCGAGTTCAAGAACTACGCCAGTTCGTGGACTGGGTTCGCGGACTGAGCTTGTATGCTGAGTTCGCGGACTGAGCTCACGCACTACTCCGGTTTCACTTGATCAACAAAGTTCGCAAACTTCGGTTCAAGCATAAGGACTTATACATATATGTGTTACCACAACAATTCTTATATCCTCCAATGGTTATATTGTCTAAACTCTCATTTCAATCATTTAAACATTCTCAGAGGACGTTATATAGTTTTTATTGACAAACTATTTCTCGTTAGAGAGATTTCCAAAATGATTGAAACATTACATGACTTTCGTCACTAGGTAAACATGAACTTGGATAAAGCGAAAGCTTTACCAACACATATTTTGAGAAATAGATAAGCAAGATATACTTAACTCGAAATATCATATGTGTATAATCTTAGTCTATATAGTAATACGACTTTTGTCTCAAGATAGGATATAGAGTAGATAGACTTTTGAGTGATAGATAAGTTCAAGTCTCCACATACCTTTTAGTAGATGAAGATCCACTGGTTCCTTGAGTAGTCCTTCGTCTTGTATGATGATCACCTTGGAGTTCTTGAGCTCAACTAAACTTTCTATCCTAGTCCGAGACCTTAGCTATAGTAGACTAGAAATCAAAACTTTATAATTTTGATCACTAACATTGAAAAACATGCTTGAGATAGCAACACATGCGAGTTAGACCGAGTAATGCTCTAACACAATTGATCCCGAAAACCCTTTTATTAAGCCATAAACAATTCATACAAATCAACATAAATTAACTTGCATGATTATTTACCTCAACTGGAAGCAATTGAAAGAATCATAGACATTATAGTACGCAATTGCACCGAAATTTTGTAAGCCTAAACAATTGATACCAAACAATAAAGCAAGATAACAATAGTTTTTTTTAACAGGAAATAATAGAATCACACACACATCCATACACAAATAATGGAATAAACATCAATTGTACCGAAATTTTGTTAAGCAAAACCAATAAATATATGCAATAAAATCAAGCTTTTCTTATACAGGAAAATGATTAACTAACAAATTCATTACCTAAAATTCCACATCCTCTTCACCCCAAAAATATATATCATTAAGCGCAATTTCACATAGAACTCACCCCAGAAAGAACAACAACAAAGAGAAACCTTTACCAGAGAAAGGTTGAAAATCGGTTTTAACTAATGCAATGCAAAAGTTGAAACCCCGAAACACATATGCTTTTATGCTAAACCAAATGATTCAACATATTATGACTTTTCACATATTGTTTTCAATCAGAACCCCTTATGATCCTTTGATAAATCCTACCAACATGGGCTAGAACTTAATCCTGCTAAACCAAAAAGTTACCCAAACCATAAGGGTTAACACCATATGAGATCGAATATTAAGGTCATAAAAACGGAAACCAAACATCCCATAAACATACATAGAAATAAAATAAAGCATTCAAGCATAGGCTATGTAATCGAAAATTATCACAAGAAAAATTATAAGCTAATAATTTTATTCATAAATAAGATAGTTTTATTCATAACAGACCTTATACAATTATTGAATGAAATCAAAAACTGATGTCTATTTTTCTTGATTAATTATTGGAAGGGACATTCCTTGTGAGAAAGTACTTTTCGATGCTCTTCTTCAATTTTCGATTCTTGGTTCCAAAATGATGATTCAATCTTTAGAATTTCTTTAAGATTTTATGGATCTTTTCGAGTAGCAAAGCCCAGTTGTTTCTGAAAAAAGTCAAGTTGTTTACCAAGAGTTTCAGGATGAGCTAGAAGATACTTTTTGTTAGAATTCGATGAAATCCTTTCAACTGTTTTATTACTCGATTCACTTCCAATCATTTGACATATAGTCTTTTTAGAGACAGACTTAATGCTTCTCTTGACATCAAAATCATATCCCGCGATGAATTCACAAATCTCTGTAATTATGCATCGAAAACCGAGATGCCTCTTTATTCCTGAGGAAGAAATATAATCTGAGATTTTTATCATCTGACTGACAATAATTCCATAGATGTCAATTTGAGAGTCTCTTGTTAACAGAAAATAAACAAATTCTGCAAAATCTTTGTCCTAGGCTGACTTATCTCCAGTACTTTCAAATAGGGTTTCTAAAGCAAGTTTACCGAATACCCTTAGGTGGAAGGGTATATCTTTTGTTGGTAATCTACTATTTTCCCACTCTGTCGATCTTCCAATGAGATGTGTTGAAATGGAATCGTGCTCAATTTCAACTCCAGTAATCAAGTGATTATATTCCACATTGTACTCAATAGCATTAGAAATTGTTTTACGATCAACATATATAGTAGAGTCCTTGACCAACAAGAGTAACAAAGGTAAGGTTTTTATGATCAACATTATGAATATTCGCATAAAAAACTCTTACAATATCAGGTGAATATTTTTAAAAATCAAAAAACTTTCCCCAGTTTCGATCTTGAACAAACTTCACATAATCCTTATCTTGGACATCTGGATCGAATTTATTTTCAGTAGTGAATTCCATCCTCTTGAGAGTTTCGTATTTCCTGAAGCATGAGCTATCAACAAAACTAGTAAATTCATGCTTGTCATCAATACTGTTAGGAAACTTGATCCTATCAATATCATCATATATGTCTCGGTCATCAGGTGATGTGTCTTTTGATTTCCTTTTTCTCATACTTGCAAAAATATGAAAAACCCTAGTTACAGTTTCGATTAATCTTCCCAATATGTTTCTGAACATAGCAAGAGGTTATCTTTTGCTATCAAAAAGCTTTCACCTCCCACACATATTTAGTATTTGCCTCTCTTTTTAATTATTATTTTTGACGAGAACCTTGAATTTTTTTCTCTCTCTTATGCGTTTTTTTCTCTCCAAAAAATTTTCGGCGATTTTTTTAGGGTTTCAAATTTTTTCACGTTTTCCTTCATCCTTGATCATCTTTTGGTGATTTAGGATGGGGGAAAATACAGTTCCACCTATTAAAACCATGAGTTATGCTGATTTAGTTAAGGGTAAAAAACCCTATATATTAACAGATTATGATTTGTTATCCCTTCCAGAGGTGTCTTCATATCTTGATGAGCCAGGGCTAGTTTTACCTTTAGAATTCACAAAAGAAGAGCGTGATATTTTTCAGTTTAGTCTTATTGGAAGACTGAACTTTATAGATTTGAAAATTAATGAGGTCTAAAGAAGCTTGGAAGAACAATGGGGTTTTGGTGATGGAAGATGCAAGCTGGTTCCTATGACTAAGGGATTCTTCATCATCAAATTGATTTCTTCGGAAGATAAAGAGCGTGTATGCATGGTGATTCATGGAAGGTACAAAATAAAACTATTAGGGTTATGAACTTTTACCCTAACTTTGATCCTGAAAAGCAAAATACATCTCACGCTACAATTTGGGTGAGTTTCCCTGGCTTATACATTGAATTATGGAAAAAAATATTCTTTTATCTATTGCAAGAATTCTTGGTAAGCCAATTGCTATAGACCAAAAACTATTGGATCACGACGTTGGTAATTATGTTGCTGTTCTTATTGACATTGATTTTTCAAAAGAAATTCCTAAGAGAATACATCTTAAAGCCAATGGTAAGGAATTCTGGCAATATGTGGAAGTTTAAGATATGGAGAATATCAAGTTTTGTTCTCATTGTAAATTTATGGGCCATAAATTTGAGAACTATTTGGCAACTCATAAGATATTAGGGAATTCATCTATGGATGGGAAACGAGTTTTGAAAGATACTTTAGTTAACAATCCAAAAAACAAAAAAGAGTGGCAAGTTAAAAATCCTAATACTGACGTTATTGTTTCCCGTGAAGGCCATGAAGATAACATCAGTAAGGAAGATATTCAGTCTGGGAAAGAGATTTATTTTGATAAGTTAGCCAATTCTGATGCTAATAAGGGAAAGGGTGTTTCCTCTTCAGATGTGGGAGTTTCTTCAAATCAAGAGAAAGAGTTAGTTGAGGATAAAAAGTTGGAGGAAGATCTTAATAATTCTTTTGTTGAATACCATGAAGCTCATCTCAAATTGATAAGATGTAAAAACGTAATTGCATCCAAAAAGGATCTTGTTGCACGTACAAATTATGTTCATGGAGTTCATGCACTTGTTCCGCCAGAAAAAATCAAGCAAATGTCCGTGCAGAATAATGTTATTCAACCAACTTCCGTGAACCAAGGTAATACTGGAAGCAAGTCCGTGTCAAACCAAACTAAATAAATTCAGACCGTGAATTCTCGGGGTTTGAATACTCAGTCTGAGACCAAGAAGAATTCTAAGATTATTCAGGTCGTGAACTCTCAGGGATTGACTACAAAGTACAAGCCTAATTCTACATATGATTTTGATGCTAATAAGCCTACTTCTACTTCTCTTGCATCAAAGAAAATTTCTGTTAACAATTCGAATGAGGATTGGAAAACAGTTAAGTGTAAGAACTCCCCTAATAAGGGTATACCTTTTAAATTTAAATCTTTTGAAACTCCTTATGTAGATGAACTTTTTCAAACAAAATTGGTGGTGAAAAACAAGTATGATGCCTTAGATTCTGAGTTAGGTCTTGCTAATAATTCTAGTAAGGCTTTGGTAGAAGAGGAACAAGATGATTCTAGTGACTCAGATAATAGTATGGGTTCGAAAGATTGGGGTAAAGTGGATGCAGATATTCTAGCAAGGAAACAAGCTAGAAAAGTAGCCAAGCAAGCTGCCATGATCATGTTTATTAATTCAAAGGAGGATAATGTTTTTGATCTCGATAATATTTTAACTAAGGAGGAACTAGAGGTGTCAAGTACTATTCAGCTTGATAAAGTGCGTGCTAATTTCAGAGATTCGGCCTTTAGACAAGACTATTTCAAGGAAAAAAGGGAGCAAATGGATAGAATTTCACCTAAGAAAAAAGCTCAATCTCCTATTAAACTTATTCCTGGTGGTAATTATGCTTCAGATGAGGATGCATATGAATATGATGATATTATGAAGATGAATACAAGGAACCTTATGGAGACCTTGATTTGACACAAATAATTGCTGGTCTTCATTCCAAGAAGAAGCATTTTAGAGTTGGAAACAAGGGGCGCAAACAATTTTAATGTTCCTATTTTTTCTCTTTATGTTTATGAGCTTAATTTTTGAGCTTTTAGAGTTTTCCCGCCCCTTTGGTTTATGGGGGTGGGGAGGCCTTGAGCCTCCCATCTTGTAATTACGTTTTTTTGTTATAATAAACCTTGGACTTAACAAAAAAAAATCGAAAACCGAGGCTTGTGGGGAAACAATTCCGATTTTATATCTAGGTATTTCTTTTGGAAAATCGGTTTTTCATGGTATGGATCTTTATCTCGGATTGATTCCATGTTTTTGTCCAAAAATCTGTTTACTCTTTTATTACCAGAATTTGATAACATCATTTGAACTCAAGAATTTTACACTAGAGTATGCAGAGATAACTTTGAACAAAATATGATATTTGTTAAAAATACCATTAGAATCATAAACCCTATAATATTTCAAAAGAGCACTTGCTTCATTAAAACAGTTGTGAGGTGTATGAAGCAATCCATTATTAATAGAATTATTAACTAAAAAATCATTCCTTGTAAGGTTACATGGTTTCCAAAATCGCATCCTATATAGCGATACATTGACAGTCTTAGATATGAAAATGTACATGTATATACTTTGGTGGGATATTCAAAATATCTTTAATATCCCTGATTTTTCAAGAACACAATAGCCATGGTTCATGTAATAAATTTTTTTGAGAGGAATCTTATGCATTTTCGAGATACAACCTGTGACCTGTCTCATAGAGCATTGTATCATTGTCACAGTCAGTATCAAACACAATGATATACAATCCTATGATATCTCACTGATTATGTAAGTCCCTCAAGACATACATAGACATAATTCCAATTCCTAATACATTTAGGAATAAGAGTATTACATACTTCATTCGTGTCTTCCACCACGATTTTTTGAAGTAGTCAAATCCTGCCGTTACGTTAACTAAATCAGACATAGATTCAATTTCTTATAGGTTGGATCGCACCAAACACAGATTGTTAGATCTTTTCGTGTTTGCCTGCTCTGATACCAATTGAAAATACGAGGGTACCCAAATATACCTCAATCTAAAACTTTTCCACCTATAAGTCCTTTCTCTGAAAGTGATTGTCTATGGACTGAGTCGAGACAATACAACTAATTGGTTCACACTTCGTGTGATTGTCTATAGATACGGGATCGAGACAATACGACAATAAGATAACTTGTGTGATTGACTATGGATGCAAGATCGAGACAATACAACAACGAAGTATGTTTACTTGATAATAGGTTCGGACTTAACCAAACACAATAGGATTGCTATCAAGTAAATAGGAATTAACATTTGTGTATTTTACTTCTAATTATAACAAAATAATTATAATTGCGGAAATAGAAAAGTAAACGACACATCAATATTTTGTTAACGAGGAAACCGCAAATGCAGAAAAACCCCGGGACCTTATCCAGAATTGAATACTCTCAGGATTAAGGCGTTATACAAAAGCTAAACCAACTTTGTATAATTGAGACCAAGCAACTAAACCTATGGTTTACCTAGTTCCGTCTGTATCCCTGCACCTCCAACTTGCAATAAGTCACGCACTTAGAACAATTCCTTTGGTTCGTATTCCAAACAGTAAAGGAACAACAAATCTGTTCGGTAACAACTCTTTTCAATCAAGTGATATGATTTTGACAAAAGGCTCTTCCGTTTATCCAAATAAACTCCTTTATCAGCTTCTTAGATTTATCCAATAACAACTACGAAAGTAATTGTCAAGACTTTGCAATCAATACCTCAAATCACAAAAAAAAACGTATTGATGCCGATCTACTCAACTAATCAATCAAGGTTATCACAAATATAAACAAATTATAGTTGGATCCCTAGCCGATCAAGTTTTGTGCACACCAAAGATTATAAACCAAAATCAGAAATCTTCTTAGATCTTCACTAAACACCTGCACACAATCAACTTGAATCTCTTGTGATCAATCACACACAGAACGGAGTCTGTTAACAATGTATTATCACAAGACATCTTTAGATCTACAAACATTCTAAAGATCCCTGTCGAAACTTCGATCTAGTTTGAGTGAATCTTATATCTGAAGAGAAGATTCTCAAGCATAAACTTGTAGATGGGGAAAAACGATTTGTTGGTTTTTGCAGAATTGAGGAGATGACCGTGCGGAGGAGATTCCTTGAACCGAGCGAAATGTTCAACCTCACCCAGATGCACCGCTGTGAAGGGGGTGCTTTTAGTTCGAGAGATCAATCTGTAGTACTCCGGCCTAAACCAAGACAATGGTTGTTCCAGAGTAAATTCGGTCACAAGAGAGGATGGGTTGATCTGTAGGAGGGAAGCTAAAAAAATGTGTGGAATCAATGGTAATCAAAGATTGTAGGTGTATTGTGAATTCTGAATAAGATAAACTCTGAATGATTAAAATTACCCAGTTGAGAGTAATTGCTCAATTGATGAGTGAGGCGTGAAATCGTCGTTGATTTCGTTGCTGTTGTTGTTGTTCGTGTTATTTCAATCATGATTCAGAGACTTATTTATATTACTAGAATTGTAGACACCATGATCCCATGAAGTGTGACAGTTTATGGAATCAAAGAGTGGGGAAGCGGAAATCATGTTTAAAAGAAGTTGCTCATCGTGCAGAGACTTGGTTGATTTTCCACCCACTACTTTGTTAACTCCTTCAACTGATTGCACGACTTGTTCACATTCCATCGTGTGTTTGAACACACGTGCCATAGATCGCCAGACCAAAACCATAATTGATATCCCCCCAGTGACACGATTGATGTCTCGTGGTTAATTTAGTCAGTTGTTGATTTCATGACTTCGTGGGATGATGAGGCCACGTATTTGATGAGTTAAACATGATTTTGTAAAATGTTCTGCAACTCATGAATTAAGCGCATATGCTGAGACAGTGATAGGATTCTCACGTTGAGGTGAGAAAGTGTTGCTCAATAATTTGTTTAATATTGATAGTTCCAATATTCGTTGATTTGAGTAAATATTGCTCATATGAGCAAGTGTTGCTCATCTGATGAATTATTGGCAGCGTGACCAAAATAAAACATTAATTAAAGTGCTGGTAGTTGAACCGAGCATAATTAATAAGAATACTGATCATGAGATCATTGCAAAATTATTAGTGTTTGAATCTGGAATCATGATCCTTGGATTCAGAAACCCTAATTTGATCAATTGATGACCAATTGATGGTTTATTTGAAAATTAACCATGGAATGAAGGAGAAACGGCTTCATGGTACCGTGGTTCGACCATGAAATTCTCATATGCTCGCGTGAGCAAAAACCAAGACCTCCTTGAAGAGTTGGTGAGTTGATGAAAGAATGATTAAATGTTGATTTAATCATTTATTGAATTACTGTTGGGTTCTGTATTAGGTGATAAAACTTAATTAATTATGAAAAGGTGAGGGACCGACCAAGGGGTCATGAAACCGACCCTAGGTGGTCACGGGATCAAATGATGATCGCTCCGTAAAATTCTGAAATTATTTGGAGAGTTTTGGGCCCAATTCGTGCAATTGCGCAAATTAGGTCAAATTGTGAAAACACGTGGGACTGGCTCATTACGAGCCAAAAATCCAACCCTGGTCGGTCAAGGTAACATGCTTTTGTCTTTGAGACATCCATGTCTTAGTCCTGAGAATTTTAATATTTTCTGGTGCACGTTTGAGCGACCATTTGAGAAAACATGACAAACTTTTGGATAAAACCGTCAAAAATTCATCGGATGAAGGAAAATAATGAAAAAGTGAAAGAATTATGAATTGTAGGACCCATCATGTCCAAGGCATGGCCGGCCGTCCAAGGGAGCCATCCCACACATTTTTCATAATTTTGTAATATTTTTCATGGTTTTAGGGAAATATGATAGAACAAGGAGTTTTGCCAAAATTAAAGAGTTTTGTTGAAATCAAGGAATTTCCATGAGATGAAGGAAACATAAAAAATAATAATAAATAAAATAAAGGACGTGTGGGCGTGTGGGACCGGCTTGGAGCATGGTTGGCCGTCCAGGGCCTGGTCACGTGCGTTTTCCCTAATTCTATGTATTATTTCATGATTTGAAGGAATTTTCATAATTTGAAGGAAATATCATGAAATCAAGGAATTTCATGGGATTATGAAAACATGAAAAATATGCTAATAAAAAGTGGGACGTGTGAGCCACCTAGGGTTTGGACGACCGTCCATGGCCCGTGCACACGGGTTTCCCTAATTTTTATTATTTTTCATGGGACCAAGGAAATATCATGAGATTAAGGAGTTTTCATGAAATTAGGGCAATAATAATAAAATAATAAGGAACCATGAGGTGTGGGGCCGTCTGGGACCAAGGCATGGCCAGTTGGCCAATGGTCACTCCCCCATCATGTTTTTCCTAATTTTATATTATTTCCTCCGCGCGAAGGAAGCACCATGAAATTGAGGAGTTTCCTCAAAACAAAGGATATTTGTTCAAGTGAAAGGTTTTTCATGAACTCAAGGAAAACAACAACAAAAATATGATAAAAATATGAAATTGGTGTGGGATTGACCCCTACACGGTCGGCCGGTCAGTGGGTCCATGCTCCCAGCACCTTGGTCAATTTTAATTATTTGTTATTTTTTCATCCTATTTTGCATAGGTTCATCGTTTCGTCATATTTTGAAATACTCGTCCGTGTGGTGATTGTTAATGCATCATCGTTGAATACACTTGCACCATTTGAAACAGGGCTTACTAAGAGGTATCTCTGATGCCCGTGTGTCGAATTTTTATTACTAACCCATGGATTTTTGTTGGGAAGAACCATGGTTTGCGTAATGAAATATCTTGCGAAAATATTTGAATATTTTCAGATATTCTGCGGATGAATCCAAAAATTTAGGTTTGAGACAGGGATTGCTCAGAGGTAGCTCTGATATCCGTGTGTCTAATATGTATTACTATCCCATGGATTTCTGCTGTGAAGAACCATGGTTTGCGTAATGAAATATCTTGCGAAAATATTTGAATATTTTCAAAAATTCTTCGGATGAATCCAAGAATTTAGGAATAATTAATTTATGACTTTACACTAGCAGAGCAAGCTGTCTTGGAGCATTAATTATTCTGATATGAGCTTGCTGAAGCATCATATCCTTTATATAGTCAGGGTAAACTCATTGTTTGTATCCTGAAGATGTTATCGCTCTATACTAGCATATCAAGCTGTCTAGGAGCCGTCCATCCCGTGATACTATATAGAAATAATTACTGAAGTGTTCAGTATTCATGAGATATGTTGTTGTCTAGCCATGAGACCACATATATACACGTACTCTGAGAGAAAGTATTCCCAATCAGAGGATTCGATGAGAGACCCGTGTCTCAGTACTCACGTATGATTGCTGGATCAGAGGTTCGTATAATTATGGGTTTACGATTTTAGCCTTTGTCGAAAATCCACCATCTACAAAACTAACTAGGTGCAATCAAAGTTCAACAACCGTTAGTCAATCAAATCAATTAAAAATTAATAATAAACTACAATTATCTAGTTTCCCACCAACGGTACTCGTAGAGCTTCCCAATCCCAAAGAAGTCTTTAACAAGCGGTCGTAAGAGATTTCGCCTAATTAGGGTACTCTCTGCTCCGAATAGACAGTTCCACCAGTAATAACACAACTAGGTAGTTTTGCTGGCTCTGGGGATTAGTTTGCTCGAAATGCAAACTTCAATATTTATAGACCAAGGAAGTTTGGACACCAAGGAATTTCCAAAATCGAATATTCTCAAATATATGCAATAAGGGCAAAAACGGTTTTCATAGTTCCTGGAAATGCACTGTACAAATATCGACCGAAATCTCATTAGAAAATATCCAACTAGTAAATGCACATTACTAATTTTTATTTTCTAAAGATATGCATTTTAATTGCTGGAAATGAAAAGCATATAAAACTAAAAACCTTAATTAAAAGATTTCTCAATTTATTTCGATCCGGGATTCTCCTTTAGCTAGTAAGGAATATCTTTGAACAATAAAAGATAAGAGTTACTGCACATGTTCAAAGTATGTCGACATTTTTACTTTGTAAATCCTCCTTCATACTTACAATCTTGGAACCGATTTGCCACACTTCCAAACAAGCTTAAAATTGGTTCATCTGACTTCCAAGAACTATGTGATTGATTATCCTATCAAATCACCAATCATGGGTTTAAACGGTTCTACCAAAACAAGTTTCGGTTCTACTTCCATGTGGGTACTAGGATCGGTCACACTAGCTTTCCAAAAATTGGTTGACTATGTACTAGGATCGGTTACCACATATATATGGTATCTAACTTGTATTTGGCTGCACAATTCATAAGAACGGTTACCAATCTTTAAGATTTTGTTGCACCTCTTACAAGGATCGATTCCCCTACTTGTGATTGGTTGCACCTATTACTAGGATCGGTTCCCCAATGTCTAGAGTTGGTCATACCAATTACAGTAAATCGATCATAACATCTCAGGTGATTACTTAAGATCGGTTTCACTAATAAAAGTCATACCAATACAAAAGTCAGGCCTTGTGAATAGTTTTACCATGATACATATACAAGTTATGAGCGGTTATACTAAATACACATATTGGTAATCCAAAGATATGCAATGAATAACAATACCAATAAGCCTAGCGATTTCCATTTCGATTCATAACACAAGTTTACAAATCGTACTTCCTTTAAACGAATGTAAAAACATTGTTTCCTATGACGAAATCTTTACCCATACCCATACATAATCACAATATCATTCATACAATTATGTCGATGTCTTATATACGAAGTTCAAAAGATAGACATTATACTTCGTATTGTAATTCCTTAATACTATGTCTAACTAGAGTATAATCATTCACATCTTCGCGGTTATGTTTTCAATATGCACGACTTCAAAGATACGTTAGGAATGAAACAGTTCAAGTCAAATATTACTAACCTCAAGTGGAAGGATGATGTCGTCGTTGTAGTTCTTAACTTCTTCACATTCTTCAAGTCTTCACGTAATACTTGTAAGTCTCATATCCTAATAACTTTCTAGCTAACCTATACAAAGTTGACTCTGATCGGTCATACCAAATACTAGGATCGGTTACTCCAATTACTAGTATCGGTAACACTAATTACAAATATCGATCATACCATCTTAGGTGATTACTTAAGATCGGTTACACTAATAAAAGTCATACCAATATATAAGTCAGGAATTGTGACTAGTTTTACCAAGATACATAACAAGTTACGATCGGTTCTACTAACTCACACATATTGGTAATCCAAATATATGCAATGAATAACAATACCAATAAGCCTAGCGATTTACCATTCGATTTATAAAACAAGTTAATGAATGTACTTCCTTTAAACGAATGTAAACATTGTTTCTTAGGACGAAATCTTCACCCATACCCATACACATAATCACAATAGCATTCATACGATTATGTCGATGTCTCATATATGAAGTTCAAAATATAAGCGTTATACTTTGTATCGTAATTCCTTAACACTATGTCTACTAGAGTATAATCATTCACAGCTTCACAGTTATGTTTTTAATATAGCACGACTTGAAAACGTTGGGAATAAAACAGTTTAAGTCAAAATATTACTAACCTCAAGAGGAAGGATGATGTTGTCGATGTATCTTGTTACTTCTTCACATTCTTCAATTCTTCGAGTAATACTTGTATGTCTCATTATCCTAATATTTCTAGCCTAACCTATACGAAGTTGTCTCTAGAACATAATCAAGCGACTCTTTAATTGAGTTTTGATTCACTAAAATATGAAAACCAAACTTGACATACCAACGCTTGGTGGGTTCGACTGAGCTATGCTCTAACAATCTCCCCCTTTGCCAATTGGTGAGTTTTGAGGAACTTCTTCCTTCTTGTATTTAGGGACACAATCATGTTCCCTTGTGTTGGATTCTGATGCATTGTGGATGTTGCCAACCAACATTGAAATACCATTGGTATCCCATTCATATAGTATTTCCAAAATACTGAATATGTCCTTAGTAGTATTATAAATTAGAAGAGATAAGGTTAGAGAGAGAGTTTTAGCTTGGTTTTACCATATTTGTGAGAATAAGAGTTTTCTCTTCTTCAACCCTATTTGTGTTCTCTAGGTGGAGTTAGATCATCTAATTCTAGAGATTCAACTAGATGCCTCTTAGTATCTTTTAGTTTCCAATTTATATTGGGGAGAAACTATAAGTTGTAGGAGAAGAATATCCATTTTTAGGTTCTTCCTTTATTTAAAGGGTATAAGAAACTAATTTGGTATATTATTTATCATTTCATTTTATCAATTTCAATTTATCAATTTCAATTTATCAATTTCAATTATAAGCTTCCGCTTCTCATCATTTGGTATCAGAGCTTTGGTTTGATTCTCAAGGGAAAGTGGTGGTGGTGGAGATACTTGTTTTGGTTGTTGATTGTTTTTATTGATAGTGTTTTCAAAGTGGGGTTTTCAATGTTATGTTGATTTCACTATGGGTTCAAAAGGAATAGTTAATTTGGATATGATTCATTCAAAAGATGTGTTTATGAAAGTTGTGCATGAAGTGTTTGATGATATGTATCTAAGAATGGGAGAAATTTGTGAAGAATATTATTTGAAACTTGCAAGTATCTATAACCAAGTAAGGATTCTACCTAATGATTGTGATGATATAAGTGAGCAAGATGTATCAATTTTGGTTGGTGGATATGAAGATGAACAAATCGCCCACAAGATGTTTGCTAAAATGTCTCCACCAAAATTTGATACTTATTTGAGTCATGGGGAAAGTGAAATAGTGGGTAATCTTCCAATCAATCAAGATGGCATGAATGTGGATCAAATGTTTAATTATTTCACTGCTATGGAGCAAGCTCTATCATGTAAGAATCAAGAGAAAGAAGAATACAATCCTTCATATTCAATTTTTGATGAGGTATTTAATGGTAGTGAAGTAAAAGATTTTGGTGTACCAAGGTATGATATTGAATTGGAAAATGCTATGTTAGAAGCATCTCGAGAACAATTTCAAGTATGTGAACCGACTAACAGAAACAAGCCTTCACTCAAGCTACAACGAAATAGGGAGGCAATATATATGAATCTAATTTGGGCTTTCATTGAAGATATGTTTCATGGTTGTAGTATTCGTGCAAGGTTGAGAGAAATTCATGGTGTTTCTTTACTACTTGGGGATGCTCTTAACTATGACCACAAGATGCTACATTTGGTGAGTAACTACAATGGAAGGTGTAGAGGTAGAATCGTCTACAAGCAAGGAAGAAGTTCAAGCACAAATGGAGCATATGCTTTGAAGAATTCGAGGAAGAATTTGTTTAAAGAAGGGAAGGATGATGCATTGTGGATGTTTCCAACCAACATTGAAATACCATTGGTGTCCCATTCCTATAGCATTTCCAAAATACCGAATATATCCTTAGTAGTATTATAAATTAGAAGAGATATGTTAGAGAGAGGGAGTTTTAGCTTGGTTTTACCATATTTGTGAGAATGAGAGTTTTCTCTTCGTCAACCTATTTGTGTTCTCTAGGTGAAACTAGATCATCTAATTATAGAGATTCAAATAGATGCCTTTTAGTATCTTTTAGTTTCCAATTTATATTGGGAAGAAACTATAAGTTGTAGGAGAAGAATCTCCATTTTTAGGTTCTTCCTTTATTTAAAGGGTAGAAAAAAAAATATTGGTAGATTATTTATCATTTCATTTTATCAATTTCAATTATAAGCTTCTGCTTCTCATCAGATTCAAATTCAATCTCTTTATCAAGATATTGCGTGATGCTATATCCTTGATTATATCTTGTGCCCAGGTTGGTATGTTCTTTGAATTCGAACCCATGTGATCTTGATCTGCCATTAAACAAATTGCAGATGTCTTTTGTTCAAGGGGCACCCTAATTACTAAAGGATATCCTAATTACTATCGACACCCTAGAGGATTTGATAAGGGGTGTCCATATTCAACAATATGAATCTGGTTTTTGGGCGGGAATTTTTTGACAGTTATCGGAAGAATTAGGGTTTGATGTTTTGAAGAGATTGAGTTAGATTCAATCGTTGGAATTGATTTGGTTGGACCTTTTGGACATAAACATGGATGGTATGTCCATCAAAACCGGTTAACTTGGGATGCAACGTCGGATTGGAGCAAACAGGGGAAGAAATATCCACGGGTCTATGTTGGTTCGAGTTTGGAAAGTTTGGGAGATTTTTCAGGGATTTGGTACAAGATAATGTTCTTACCATATACAAGATGTTAAATGATGTGTTCTAGGAGCTTAAAAGGGGGATTAAATCTCACAGGGAGGTGAGAATATTATCGGGTTTCTTTATACGGAAGTTTTTTAATGAATAAATGGAAGCCATGAAGAGATAAGGGAAAGATATCCACTGTTTGATTCGCTAGAAGATTGGGGAAGATATTTGACAACTCAGGGACGCGACAAGAGGAAATAAAATGACATTATTACCGTGACTTGGAAGAAAATAATAATCAGATATGAAGGTATTTTAGCGAGATTCTTGATGTTGTTGTGTATAAACAGAGAGGAATAAGTCATAGAAGGTATACAGAGATTTTGGGGAAGAAAGTAGAGGCTTAGAATCATAAAACAAGAGTTCTCGGAAAGTTGCTGCTGCAGCTGTTAATCAAGAACACGAAGAACAAAGGTACGCTCAGGACAATCGCAACAGCAGTCTCAGAAATAGTCTATAGAACCACAGAAGACTTCTATCGTTAAATTTCAGTAGCGAAAATCCTTTAGCTGCTGAGACCCGCAGTGGATATTTTCTTCCTTAGCTGTTTTGTTTTCGTAGCTAAACATCTTTAGCGACAGCAGAATCATTGTAAGCATCTTATACTCTTTTGAATATAATGATTAATCAAGCATCTTATACTTTTCTATGGTTTTGAATATAATGATTAATCAAGTTTTCTCCATTTTTCTAGATTCATGGGTAACTAAATATCTTTTCTATGGTTTTTATGAAGAAACTATTTTTGATGCGTAATTTTTTAAAAAAATCACAAAAATTATTTTCAAGTTTGACAAAAATACTCCTTTAATGAACTCAAATTTTCTTTAGCGATTGATTATTCAAAAATTCAAACTAGCGATAGAGGAAGGATGAGTGATTTTCTCTTCTTTTATAATGCAAAGGTAAGTTCATATCTCTCAATTCCTTCGCTTAAATCCCCCTTTTTCTTTTAATTTTCCTCAATAAATCTCTCGTAACATGTATAAATGTTATGTGTTGAAAATTGTTTTAGGAACTTTCTCTATTTGAAATTTTGATTGTTGTAGTTTAGATAGGACACCGTTTCAAATGTAAGTTCTGCAAAAGGATTTTCCAGGAGGAGTAGCAAAGATCTGTTCTTGTTTTAGGTTAGTCTTGATGGTAATGGGAACAAAAAGGCGAGAACTCAATCATCTGGAAGCGTTGTCTTTGAAGGGAAATAACTAGTGTTCGTGAAAATTCAAACTTTGCAAACTTCAATACCTAGAATGATGAATGAAAGGATAAAGATCGGTGGATATGAAAGTGGCTTTATGTTTCTTTCAAAATAACATTGCATTTAATGTTATACAAACACAAGGATTTAAGATGGTTAGAGATGAAAGTCATAAAAAAAGAGCTTGTAATGTTATATCTTCCAAAGCATATTCTTAAAAGATTGAGTTGGGAGCGAGAATACGGGTTTATTTATAAGGAGATAAAATTGTTTTGAGTAATTTAGGAGTATCCTCATATAATATTTTGTCAAAGAAATTGTTATTGCATCTGAATTGGATTTACTTTGTAATAGTCAAAGATACTATGTACTACATTTTGGGATGAAGGGAAGGAGCTAAATATCGGAAGTTTTTTTGCATGGAGTGGAATCCAAAGTTCACAAAAGTTGTTCATAGTTCTTTTTCTCCTAGAATCATATCTCGATCTAACCTTATGGAATTGAATCCAAGTCATTGATGAAGGAAATAGAGATCAATGTTCAAAAAGTTAAAAACAATCATGAGATTGACTTATGTAATTATAAAAATTGTTTTGAGTCAGTATTCAAAGAAATTGTTATTTGTCTTCCAAAGTAGAATCATATCTTTTTCATAAAAAAACAATCAACTTCAAAGTTTGTCTTAGTATTAATTTTTTTATTAATCAATTAGTTTGTCTTAGTATTTTTTTTTATTAATCTGAAATCAAATCTTTAAAAGAGTCTGAGAATCAAATCCGTTCTTACCACAATTAAAACTACATCAGTTTTTGGCGCCGGCGACGCGAACTTGCCTTTAGGTTAGGTTTTGGATTTTTATTTTATTTTATTTTTTTAGTTTTTTATTAGTTTTTATTTTATTAGTTTAGTTTAGTTTTTTTTTTTATTATTTATTTTCTTTGATTTTACTTGGGTATTTTCTTGTTTTTATTGTAAAGGTAATATTCAACATTTATTATGCAATTTCCTGCCAAAAAGGTAAGTAATAAAGACCCAATTTTTTTTTATATTTTATTCCTTTTTGTATATATTTATTTTATTTTATTTTATATAAAAAAACACGTTGCACACACCATATTGCATCGTCAGAATTACAGAATTTAGGAAACCTGTGGAAAAGTACGCTAAACCCGTGCCTTGGGCTTTATGGGAGTTACCAGCCAAAATTCCACAAGCCTCAGCCTCGTACCTTTAGGTATATTTTGCTAAGGTAACCCAAGCTTACCTAATTTAGTAAACCCTGCATTTGCATGTGCACGATTTTTTTTTTCTTCACTAGTATTCTTGCTTGTGTATGCGACGTTGGAAACGGGTAGGAGATAGACTTGAGAAAAACGGCCTTTTTAATTTGAGTCCAACCCGTTACGCAAATCTAGGTAATACTTCTATTTTTGCTGAAATGGTTAATGAAAAGGATGAAGAGGTCCCACCAACCAAAACTCTTAGGGATCGTTTGAACCCGTCTAGAGTGATACGTGGACCTGGGGTTGTTCTACCGGACACTACCCTTAAGTTTGATATTAAACCTGGGACACTTAGCATGTTGCGTAAGTTTAGGGGGATAAAGAATGAGAACCCGTATACCCACATCCGAGATTTTGAGATGATTTATGACACCATGAGTTATCCTAATGTCACCAAAGACGTTCTTAGGTTAAGTTTGTTCCCATTCTCTCTTGAAGAGAGGGCCAATGAGTGGTATCACGTCATTCCCTCTAAAAAAATCACCACATGGGATCTCCTTGTAGAGGCCTTTATTAAGAAGTTCTACCCACACCACAAGACTGCTGCTGTTCGACAGTCAATCCAAACCTTTAAGCAGAAAATAGGTGAGAGCCTACTACATGATTACAAAGAAAGGTTTAATGAATTGTTACACCAATGCCCGCACCATGGCATTGATAAAGCCCACATGGACCAAATCTTATATGAGGGACTTGATAGTAAAACCCGAATGCATGTAGAAACAATGAGTGATGGAGAATTTACCCATCAAGACCTAGATGAATGTTTTGACGAACTCATTGAGTTATCTGAAAAGACTTGTCAATGGGCTTCAATGAGGGAGACCAAAATAACTAGGAACCCTATCCATAGGGTCAATAGAGTCGATAATGGGTCAAATATCCTTGGGCGTCTAGAGGCCTTAGAGATGAACCAAAGGTCTACCCAAACTATGAGCTATAATAGTGAGCCCAGAACCTATCCATGTACCGTTTGTGGTGACCAAAGTCATGCTAGACCTCAGTGCCCCCTGTTCTACCCTAGTGAAACAACCCATGACCATGTTAGTATCCTACACAGTGGTATAAACTCTAAATATGAGGGTCGAACCAAGTTTGACCCATACTCTAACACCTATAACCCAGGTTGAAGACATAACCCTAATTTCTAGTGGTCTAAAGGTGCCCAACAGGGTGTCCCATCTAGCAACCCACCACTAGGCTTTCCTAGGAACCAACCTTAATTTCAAGAACCGAGCCTAGTTGAACAAAAGGTGTCATCTCTAGAGGAGACTCTTAGATTTTTTATTGATGGTAGTGCCCGAAATAATGCCGAGACTACCCAAAATTTTAAACTTTTAGGACAGAGGTTCGATGAAGTTCAACGTAACCAACAAAACAGTGACCAAGCTATTTCCAACATAGAGACTCAGATAAGTCAACTGTCAAATAGATTAAATGATATGGAAAATGGGAAATTTCTTAGCCAATCGATTCCAAATCCGAAAGGAGTTAACCTGGTTAATGGGTCGGGTAGTTATAAACACAATGAACATGTCGAAGCAGTTGTCACCCTTAGGAGTGGTAAAACTGTAGAGAACTCGGTAGAACCACCTAAAGATAGTAGTCCAGCTGAAAAGGAGACTGAAGTTGACCAAACTTCGTCTAAAGACTCTAATGGACCTGAGAGTGCTAAGAGTCCAAGTGAGGAAGATATCCATGAGAGAGTATACATACCACCCACACCATTTCCTCAGAGACTCGCTAAGAAAAATCCTAGTACATATGCTGAAATTCTAGATATATTTAAGCAAGTTAAGATCAACCTGCCCTTGTTAGATGCAATAAAACATGTACCGGCTATGGCCAAGTTCTTAAAAGAGATGTGCATTGTCAAAAGAGATGCGAGTGTCCGTAAGAAGGAATTTTTGACCCAACAAGTTAGTTCCATAATCTCACAAAAGTACCCTGTCAAATTTAAAGATCCTGGTTGTCCTACCGTCACATGTGTTATAGGTATCCAAAAGATAGAAAATTCTCTTTTAGATCTTGGGGCTAGGGTGAATCTTTTACTTTTCTTGGTATATGAACAACTTGGACTAGGTGAGATTAAACTAACTAGGGTAACACTACAGTTAGCCGATAGGTCAGTAAAAATCCCACGTGGAATTATTGAAGACATTTTGGTTCAGGCAGAAAACTTTATCTATCCAATTGACTTTGTAATTTTAGACACTCAACATGTCTCCAGTCAAGATATCAATATCCCAATCATCTTAGGTCATCTTTTTTTAGCCACTGCAAATGCAGTCATACATTGTCAAACTGGCCAAGTAGAATTTTTCTTTGGGTATCAGAAAATCTCGGTCAACGTTTTTAAGGCGTTACAAGCCCCACTGGAACCTGAACACTATGAGTCTATATGCATGATTGACTCTCTAGTTGAGAATACTTTTACCACTAATAATGTTAGCGATCCTTTCAAGGCCTGCTTGGCCTACTTTGGAGCCTACTATGATGAGGATAGTCATTTTAAATAAGTTAATACATTGTTAGACTCTGCGCCAATAATAAATTATAGAAAATGGCAGCGTAAACCAGAACCTCTTCCGCCGACCATAGATAAACCCCTCCCATCAATAATTAAGGCACCCACCCTTGAATTAAAGTCGCTACCAGATACACCGATATGTATTTCTTGGTAATGAAAATACTATTCCTTCCATAATTGCCTTTGACTTAGAGCCCAATCAGGAAAGTATACTAGTTAGTGTTCTTAGAGAGCACAATACTGCAATAGGGTGGACTATAGCATATTTGAAAGGAATTAGTCCTGCTGATTGTATGCACCACTTCTACTTAGAATAAGGTGCCAAAACCTCAAGAGAAATGCAGAGACGTTTGAATCCTAATATGAAGGAAGTTGTCCGCAATGAATTGCTTAAGTTTTTGGATGCAGGTATTATATACCCCATCTCTGATAGTAAATGGGCCAGTCATGTCCAGGTTATCCCAAAGAAGTCTGGGATTACAGTAGTTGCGAATGAGAACAATGAATTGATCCCTACCCGTGTTACTACTAGGTGGAGAGTTTTTATAGACTACCGTAAGCTGAACTCAACAACTAGGAAAAGCCACTTTCCTCTACCATTCATCGACCATATGTTAGAAAGATTATATAACCATTATTATTTCTTAGATGGATACTCTGGTTATAAACAAATCCCTATAGCACCGGAAGACCAAGAGAAAACAATATTCACATGTCATTTGGTACTTTTGCTTACAGGTGTATGCCTTTTGGGTTGTGTAATGCACCTGCAACATTCCAAAATTTCATGCTAAGTATCTTTTCGGACATGGTTGATCGATTTCTCGAAGTCTTTCCGTGGCCATGCTGGATTTTATCGTCGTTTCATCAAAGATTTTAACAAGATTACTTTACCCCTGTCAAACCTATTTGGTAAAGATATTGCCTTTGTATTTGATGAAGCCCGTGTTGCGGCTTTTGAGAAGCTAAAATCATTATTGAATTCTGACCCTATCATCCAACCACCCAATTGGAACCTCCCATTTGAACTCATATGTGATGCGTATGATTATGCGGTTGGTGCTGTCCTTGGACAACGATATAATAAAGTACCTGGTATAATTTATTATGCAAGTAGGACCCTAAACGATGCCCAGTTGAATTACACAACCACAGAGAAAGAAATGTTAGTCATCGTTTTTGCTTTGTAGAAATTTAGATCATATATCCTAGGGTCTAAGGTCATAGTCTATTCTGATCATGCCGCACTCAAATATCTCATTTCAAAGAAAGATTCTAAACCACGGATGATTAGATGGGTATTGTTATTCCAAGAATTTACTCTAGATATCTTTGATAAGAAAGGGTCTGAAAATGTAATAGCTGACCATTTATCCCGTATCCTTGATGAGAATAGAGATGATGAGAGACCGATCCTTGATAGGTTCCCTGATAAAGAATTATTTTCCATCTCTGTGTTACCCTGGTTTGCTGACATTGTCAATTATTTGGTTACTGGTAAAATTCCCGACCATTGGTCTAAACATGATAGAGATAAATTCTTATATAAGGTTAAATACTTTTTCTGGGATGATCCATACTTATTCAAATAATGCCCTGATCAGATCATCCGTCGTTGTATTCCTGACAACGAAATCTCCAGTGTTTTGACTTTCTGTCATTCTGGAGCTTGTGGGGGTTACTTTAGTTCTAAGAAAACAGTTGCTAAGGTTTTGCAATCCAGTCTTTATTGGCCAACTCTGTTTAAGGACTCCCACCTATTTTGTCAAAGTTGTGATAGGTGTCAAAAGTTAGGAAATATGACCCGACGTAATATGATGCCACTTAGTCCTATACTAATAATAGTGTTTATGGGAGAAAACTGTTTCTGCTGGTTTTGGTAAATTTGGGTGTGTGGATGAGAAACAAATCTAAACCTAAAATAAATGCACTGCACGGGAGTACTTTAGATTTGAGAGATCAAACAACTATATTTTCAGAGAATCGTGAACGATAAATCTGAGACAAAACTAATATATTAAATCAAAGTATCATGTTATGTGAAATCCAACTAATCCATAACCAAAAGAAAATTAAGTACTCATGCTCATGGAGTTCATAATAAGAATAAAAATAAGTTCTATCATCTTGTAAACCCTAGAAACAAAAGTAGAAGAGTTAATATTCTTCGAATAGAGAAAAATCTGTTCTATTATATCTTTCTCCATTTCCATAAAGGATACTCTTTCTCAACTAGGTCACACCTCATTCATCTCAAAAGTCCGTCTCCAAGTGGTCCACCAAGCCCATGTGTTAAAACATCTCTTCTGGAAATTATGGGTCTAAAACAGGGTTGCCGGATTGCTGGTGTCATCACCGGAATCCGGTCGCCGGTCATCGGGATTTGGCACCAGAAAGTTGTCTCAGCCCACCTGAATAATCAGAAACTGTCACCAGGAAATTGTATCCCTCCAGCACCTCAACTCTACTTCTCTGCAATTCAAACATTCACAAAATACCATGTAAGCCAATTCCTTGTTCTTGCGGAAACGTGCTCAAAAGCGTGACTTATAGCTCATATGTCCAATGACCAACTTCCGCATCCGACTCGTTCCACATTTATGATTGATTGAAACATTATAATCCACACTTCAAGTTCCGAAATCCAGCAACCGAAACTACTTCCACCGGCTCGCCATTCTTGTTGCGTTTCTGCACAGTTTCTTCCTTGATCACTACCAATGCCTTCACTGCTTATTGGCAGCTGCAACAACCATTAATCCTTCATTCTCAGTCAAGCATATCCTGCATCACAGCTTATTCATTTACCTGCAGAGCCATCCTCAATGCATCACCATCATCCTAGCCTTCACAACTCAGTTCCATGTCAGCTTCATTGCAGAATTCACCAGGTACAGCATACCTCCAACCCATTCACCATCAGTTCCAACTGCATCAGCTCATTTCGGTTCATCACCATTTACTCCCTGTAGTTTCAGTCACCACTTTCTCCAACTTCCATTTCCGGCCATCTCCCAGATGCTAAGTCACTCATCTGAAGCTTCATCTTCCTCACAACATCAATTCATTTATATCATAACCTGTACCTAGGCATACATCTAAGCAGCAACATAACTCAGAGACATCTCCTTTCTAATGCCTTAAGCCACCACCAGCTGCAATTCAATAACTCCACCTGCAATTTCATATCACATCCATTCTTTGCTCTTCGTATTCACTTAAGCTTCAACTCCACAAACATTTAACTGGTGGCATTTCACTTCATCTTTTGCAATCATCTGTGCCTGCTCACATATCCACAACCTCCATAAGTCATTCCAAAACCAATTTCATCTCAACAAAACCATAACATGTGAATCAAGAGCCAAACATAGATCAAGTTCAACCAATAATTCCACCAAAATCTCAACAACATATTTTCTTGCTCTAGCTCCATCTAATCTGCAGATGCACCTGCAATTTCATACATTCTCGGCATTCGAATACCAGCAATAACAACTTGCGATTGCAACATCAACACCAGTTGGAGCATCACACAACCATGACAATCATCATGTCACAACAGTAAAAGCATCTCCAACTCCCCTGCAATCCTTGTAATATGACCATCTGCATCTTATGTTCACCTCCAATCTCATGCCTTACACTTCAACCATTAACCACAACAACAACTCATTTATTTTCTCTCAGAACCCTAACTCCAGTTTAGACCACCATTTCACTAACTGATCAGTACTTGAGCAATCTCTTCTCAACTCCAATTACCTGCAATTGCATCTCAGGCCATCATTCATTGCTCCCACCATATTCTAAGCCTGCAACACCCATTAGCAGCATCACTCAAATTAATTACCATAACACCATCTCTGGATTTACCAACAGCTGCACACCACAAACCAAGTCATCTGCAATCAATCAACAACATATCCATTGTAATTTCTGCAACAGCTTCAATACATATCAATGCCACAATCACCATCTTCATCTGAATCCCAAGAACACCAACATAACCATCATAACCCAGTTCCTCCATAACAGAATCATCTGCAATCATCTCTTGAATCTCCATCCCCTTCCAAGAGCATCAGAAACCTTAAAAACAATACCCAATTTCTACCATCATCCAAAAATTCCTACAGATTCAACAGCAAATACCCATCCTCTTTCTTGTTCTGAAACTCAGATCTCAAAATCCACTGAATCGATCCACTCCTGCTCATCACAGATATCGAATTCACTCTATGAGTCTTGAATCTAACAAATTCGAGTAAACACATCTCTCAATCGACTGAAACAGTGGCAATAACTCCACCATCTCAATCTCCTGTCTCAACAACTGCCATATTCCTTTCTCCCATCTTCTCTCTAATTTTCAGATTGTGGTAAAGAGAAGAAATTCTTCTCTGAATCTTAGGCTCGTGTAGGAATTAAAATTCCTTAAGGCACCCAGGAAATGGATAAAGACCACCAAAGAATGACATCCCCCTCTTCCTCCATTATGCTCCCAATAGCATATGCATGCGAAATGCCGCTTTCGCCCTTCTACGAATTCTTCCACCAAAAGCAGCCCGTCTCTTACTTCTAAGATCCACTTCTTCTCTTCAATTATATACATCACTAAAGCCGTCATGCTTTTCAGATAAAATTTGCATCACTAAAGCTGACATGCTTTTCAGTCGGAGATGAAGAAATAAAATCTAACAGTGAGAAATAATCCGCCTCCAACAGCAGTTGCACATGAGATGAGGCTTTTGCGTTGTTTCTTCTTCTTCTGTTCCAAATGACTCCAAAATACCTAAATACTCAAAAGCAAACATAAGATACATAATTTACATGAAAACTTAGCAAAGAATGCATAAACAATAGATAAATATCAAGGTGTTTAAGACACCTATCATCGATCTTCCAAATAGGCAGAGAATAGTATTTTTTTTTGCATCAAACAAATGATACAAACTATCCAATGTGACATGATTTTCCTGTAATTTTTCAACACCCATTAGATGACAATGTTTAAAATGTGTACCCATTACCTTTTCGAAGGGATTGTATATATGCGAACCTCTGCCATTAAATCTTCAACAAAGTATTGTGCCCAACAATTCGTCTTAATGAAGGCTTTGGTAGCTTATGTCTTGGACATTTTGTCACTTCCGTATGTTCATACCTTCACTTGGAATACAATCTGGAGACACACTACCTCATAAAGAACCTTGAACACATATTGTACTCCCTAATCCTATTTCAAATTAATAGGTTGTCAATATATCCTTTACCAAAAGTTGACATATTCTACGTTGAATATTTATAAATAAAAAAAAAAATTATGGTATTGTGGATCGTTGCTTTCTAAGATTGTAGTTTTCAAAATTAGCCTCTTCAAGTCCCACGGCTTTCTAAGTTTATATATCTTGTTTGTTTTTAACATTTTAGTTAGCCATATTATGTTTGTTACTAACTTTAAACTTGATGTCATCTTCTATTGTGAACTTTATGTGATTTCAGAATCGAGATATTTATACCTCTTTCATTTGTATCAAGTAATCCGTTGTATATCCCAATAATTCTTCTACAACAATTCCTTTATTTTTCCATTTCCGGACCATCAGTAGCCATTATTGTCAAACGCAATCTGTTTAATTTTTGTTGATGTTATGTATTTGCAATGTTCATTTTTCTTAAATAAATAGATTGTGGAAAAACTAAAAAAAAAGAACATAATTATTACATCGGGTCTAAGTTATTATATCCATAATACTTCGGACACTGCTTCTGGTGCCTTGTTTCCTCAAATTCCTCATTACATTCTAGACAGTACATGCAACACCAATCAATTGCGAAGTGAGCTATTTGCGCAAGTGTGGTCAATGTATCCCTTGCCTGTAATAATAATAACAACACGTCAATTTTTTTCAAGGCATCCAGTTGTAAATGGTATGAATCTAATAGATTTGAATTATACGTCAATCTTAGATATCACCTTCTTCTCACATAACATAGCAATTGAGGAAGGACAAATATTGACCACTCTTTACATAGGTAGAGTTAGCCAAACTATGTTTTGCAATTGTCTTACGTGAAAATTATTATTAATCCACATTTTAGTCAGCTCCTATCGAAGCCGATTGATGTAGTTATACAGTGGTAAGAAATATTTGTTGCTCGGACTTTTATGAAGATTTGATTTCAGATTAATAAAAAAAAAAATACTAAGACAAACTAATTGAAACTGATTGTTGTTTTTTTTTAACCAAGGAGAGAAGATTCTAGGGTTTTGGATTCCACTACTTCCAATATTTGTAAACTCAATAATAGTTTCTTTGACAAAATACTCCTACTTTACTCAAAACAATTTTTGAACTCAATCTCATGCTTTGGAAGATATAACATTACAAGCTCTTTTTTTATGACTTTCGTTGCTATTTTAAGGCCTAATTTTCCTTCGCTTATAAAAGAACGGTATCTAAATTACCCAAAACAATTTTCACGAAGCATATAAAGAAGAGAAAAATTTTAATAGTTTAAAAAACACAATATAGAAGTATTTTTGTCAAAGAAAATAATTACTAAATATTATGCATCAAAAATAGCTTCTTCTAAAACCCTAGAAAAGAAATTTAGTTACTCATAGAACCAGAATTGAAGAAGAATTGATTAATCATTGTATTAAAAATAATGAAATTATGCTTACAACGATTTTTAGTCGCTAAAGGTATTCAGCGACGGAAACTGCTCAGCTTCTTCTGTTACTAAAGGTCTTTCTCTACCAAACAGGGAATGATATATGCCTTCTGTTGTTGAATAACGATATTGTTCTGCGACTGTTTATAGCTGTTCAATGTTCTTCGTGTTCTTGAGTTTAACAACAGCAGCATAGTTTCTTCTACTCGTGATTTCTCGATTCTAAGCTATCCATTCTTCTCCCAAATTCTCCATCTCCACCCTACAACTCCAAATACCTCTTTATATACGCAACAACATCATAAATCCCGAGAATCTCTTTCTTTTTTCTCTTCCGAAAGTCACCAGATTTCTTTCTTTGTTTTGAGAATTATTTCCATGCCTTTCTTCTTCACACGTCTTCTGGTGGTGTACACGGTATAGTCACGTTGCCAGTACAATCTAAACTCATGCATATATACGTCACCACTTCAAATAATAGAGAATCATACCCGATATACAATGTCCTCCTTGTTTTACTTAAAGTACGTGGAAACTTCATTTTCTTCGAATTTGAGACTCTTACCAGGTCTGTTTGAATGAAACATGCCTAAACCAACACTAATCCGTCATTGAGTCTTGCCCGAAACTCCTCCAATTCTCTAACAAACCCGAAAACAAACCCTCTCCTCTGATTTGCATCAAACAGGTTATCCAGCCCAAGCGGGACGAACAAATCACCCATATCCACCATGTTTACTCTTAACAGGCTCATTGCAAACAAATCCATCGATTGAATCTCATCAGTTCTCGGCCAAAATTCGAACCCTAAATCTGGTTCGTGAAGAAAACTTTCCCGCCAAAATCCGTGAGCTCTGATTCTTCTTCTGCCGATTATCTAGCCAATTCTGGTCAAAACAAAGACCATTACCATCCCTGTTACGCTCAAGGGAGAAAAACCACAAAGTTTCAACAATTTAATCTCAGCAAAACACCTTCAAATCTTCAACCCTAATTCTGTTACATAAAAACCCAATTTTCCCGCCAAAATTTCAAATTCAAAAGGTTGAAGATGACCGCCCCTTAACCAATTCTGGTGTCCCTTTAGTAATTTTGGGTACATTTAGCAATTCCTAGAGGTGCGAATAGCGATCTGTGGGGGTACAAAGATGAATTTTGGGTTGTACATAGTAGAATTTCTGGGATGCCTTTATCAACTCCTTTGGGAGCCTTTATCGACTCTTCTGGGACATTTCTGGGGGTATCTTTAACAGTTTCTCGAGAAGCCATCTCTTACCTCTCATATCCACTTCTTTTCTTCAATCACTCTATTCCATCCAGCAGTGGTAAAAATTATATGTGTTGACCCCCACCAAATCACTTAGAGAATCATATAATTTTTCGAATAAAAATAAAATAAAAACAGAACATAGTGTGATGATTCCATTCTAACACCTGAACTCTGTCTTTTAATGAATAGACTCTGTTATTGGGTTCCTTAACTCCTACAACCAATATGTTTCCATCCACTTAGACTGGTTAGTGTCATCCTAAATTGGCACAAATTTCTAGGCTCTTAAGTTTTTATTTTATATCTTATTTTATTATTATAATAAAAATCAAATACAAGGTACAACATCAATGGAGGGTAACCTAGCAACAAGTTGGCCCCCACACCTTTTTTTTTTATTATTAAAAACTAACTAAAAGTTTTTCCCTCACCCCCAAACTTAAATCTAACATTGTCCTCAATGTTTCAAATTAAAGTGCAGTACCAAAAATATAAGTAACAAGATGAATAAAGAGGTAAGTTAGAAAGATAGTACCTGGATGAAGCGTAGCAATCCTTCCATGGGAGCAATAAATACAAAAAGTGCACTAATGTACAACAAGAGGATGGCCTCCCATAAAGCGCTAAGTTTAGTGTCTTCAGCCAGACTTTGTTACCCGTTAAATTAATCCTAGTAGATAGGATCCCTCATCTCCGATTCTTCAATTTCATGACTGGGTAACTCCAAGAATAGTTTCAACCGTTGACCGTTAACCTTGAAAGTTTCTCCGTTCTAAGGATTTTCAACTTCAACTGCACCATGAGGAAAAATAATTTTGACAAAATATGGTCCGGACCACCGAGACCTCAATTTACCAGGGAAAAGATGTAGACGAGAATTGTAAAGAAGAAATTTTTGACCTGGCTCAAATGTCTTTCGAATAATCGATTTATCATGAAAAATCTTAGTTTTCTGCTTGTAAATTTTTCGCACTCTGGTAAGCATCATTACGAATTTATTCTAACTCATTGAGTTGCAGTCTACGGTTATCACCAGCGGTAGGTAGGTCAAAGTTTAGCCGTTTAATGGCCCAATAATCTCGGTGTTCTAATTCTACAGGCAAGTGGCAGGATTTACCGAAGAAAAGTCTGTACGGAGACATCCCTAATGGAGTCTTAAAAGCGGTTCGGTAGGCCCACAATGCTTCTATTAAGCGTAAAGACCAATCCTTTCAAGTAGGGTTTACGGTCTTTTCTAAAATCTGTTTAATTTGCCTATTATACACTTCAACTTGGCCACAAGTTTGTGGGTGGTAAGGTGTGGAAACCTTATGGGTAATGGAGTATTTCTTCATGAGCGTCTCAAAAGACCGGTTACAAAAATGGGAACCTCCATCACTAATGATTGCTCTAGGCATACCAAATCGAGAGAAAATATTGTCTCTAACAAACTTGATCACAATGTGGCGATCATTTGTCTTGGTAGCTATTGCTTCAACCCACTTCGACACATAGTCAATAGCTAATAAGATGTAAAAGCTACCATAGGAATTAACAAAAGGACCCATAAAATCTATACCCCGCACATCAAATATTTATATTATTAGTATAGGATTAAGTACTAAAAGGCATACGTCTGTAAGCAAAAGTACCAAATGGACATGTGAAGGTTGTTTTCTCTTGGTCCTCCGGTGCTATAGGTATTTGGTTATAACCAGAGTAATCATCTAGGAAACAATAATGGATGTGGCCAGCTAATATTTCTAACATCTGGTCAATGAATGGTAGAGGAAAGTGGTCTTTCCTAGTTGTTGAGTTCAGCTTACGATAGTCTATACAAACTCTCTACCCGGTAGTAACACGGGTAGGGATCAATTCATTATTCTCATTCGCAACTAATGTAATCCCAGACTTCTTTGGGACAACCTGGACATGACTTACCCATTTACTATCAGAGACAGGGTATATGATACCCGCATCTAACAGCTTGAGCACCTTAGTGCGGAAAAATTCCTTCATATTAGGATTCAAATGTCTCTGCATTTCTCTTGAGGTTTTGAAACCTTCTTCTAGGTAGATGTGGTGCATACAATCAACAAGACTAATTCCCTTCAAATATGCTATAGTCCACCATATTACTGTCTTGTGCTCACGAAGAACACTAACTAGTCTACTTTCCTGATCGGGATCTAAGTCGGAGGCAATTATGGCAGGAAGAGTATTTTCACTACCAAGAAATACATATTTCAGTGTATCTGGTAGAGGATTTAATTCAAGGGTGGGTGCCTTAACTGATGATGGGAGGGGTTTATCTATGGTCGGCGGAAGAGGTTCTGGTTTACGCTACCATTTTCCATAATTCATTACTGGCGCAGAGTCTAACAACGCATTAACTTCTTCAAAATGACTATCCTCATCATAGTAGGCTCCAAAGTGGGCCAAACAAGCCTCTAAAGTATCACTAACACTATTAGTGGTAAAGGTATTCTCAACTAGAGAGTCAATAATGTATATAGACTCATAGTGTTTAGGGTCCAGTGGGGCTTGTAACGCCTCGAAAACATTCACTGACATTTTCTGATTCTCAAAGGAAAAATCTACTAGGCCAGTTTGACAATGTATGACTGCATTTGCAGTGGCTAGAAACGGAGGACCTAGGATGATTGGGATATTTATATCTTGACTAGAGACAGGTTGGGTGTCCAAAATCACAAAGTCAACTTGATAGATAAAGTTTTCTACCTGAACCAAAACGTCTTCAATAATTCCATGTGGAATTTTGACTAACCTATTGGCTAACTATAGTGTTATCCTAGTTGGTTTCATCTCCCCTAGTCCAAGTTGTTCATACACCGAGAAAGGTAAAAGATTCACACTATCCCCAAGATCTAATAAAGCATTGTTAATCGTTTGGGTACCTATGACACATGTGACAGTAGGACAACCAGGATCTTTAAATTTGATTGGGTACTTTTGTGAGATTATGGAACTAACTTGTTGGGTCAAAAATTCTTTTTATGGACACTCGCATCTCTCTTGATAGTGCACATCTCTTTTAGGAACTTGGCCATAGCCGGTACATGTTTAATGCATCTAATAAAGGCATGTTGATCTTAACTTGCTTAAAGATGTCTAGGATTTCAGCATATGTACTAAGCTTTTTCTTAGCGAGTATTTGAGGAAATGGTGCGGGTGGTATATACACTCTCTCAGGGATATCTTCCTCACTTGGACTCGTAGCACACTCAGGCCCATTAGGGTCTTTAGACGAAGTTTGGTCAACCTCAATCTCTTCAGCTGGACTTTTGTCCTTAGGTGGTTCTACCGAGTTTTCTAGAGTTTTACCACTCCTAAGGGTGAGAACTGCTTTGACATGTTCATTATGGTTAGAACTACCCGACATATTAACCTGGTTAAATCCTTTCGGATTTGGAGTCGCTTGACTAGGAAATGTCCCATTCTCCCTGTATATGGTATATTTTCAACAAAGGCTAAAATTGTAAACCCATAATTATACGAAATTCTGATCCAGCAATCATACGTGAGTATTGAAACACGAGTCTCTCATCGAACCTCTGACTGGGAAATACTATCTCTCAGAGTACATGTAGATATGTAGTCTCTCGGATGGACAACGTCATATCTCATGAATACTGAACACTTCAGTAATTATTTCTATATAGAATCACAAGATTGACGGCTCCTAGATAGCTTGCTCTGCTAGTATAGAGCGATAACTTGTTCAGGATACAAACAACGAGTTTACCCTGACTATATAAAGGATATGAAGCTCCAGCAAGCTCATATCAGGATAATTAATGCTCCAAGACAGCTTGCACTGCTAGTTATAGCCACAAGTTAATTATTCCTAAATTCTTGGATTCATCTATTGAATTTCCGAAAATATTCAAATATGTTCGTTGTATTTCATTACTGCAAACCATGGTTCTTCCCAACAGAATTCCATGGGTTAGTAATATATATTCAACACACGGGAATCTGAGCTATCTCTGAGTAAGCCCCGACCCAAATGGTGCAAGTGTACTCGACGATGATGCACAAACAATCACCGTACGGACAAGTATTTCAAAATATGACGAGACGATGAACCTATGCAAAATAGGAAGGAAAATAATAAATAATTAAAAATTAACCAAGGCGCTGGGAGCATGGGCCCACTGACCGGCTGGACGTGTCGTGGTCAATCCCATGCCAGTTTCATATTTTTTATTATTTTCCTTGAGTTCATGAAAATCCTTTCACTTGAACAAATATCTTTCGTTTTGAGGAAACTCCTCAGTTTCATGGTGTTTCCCTCACACCAAAGAAATAATATAAAATTAAGGAAATATGGTAAAGCCGTGATCATTGACCAACCAGCCATGTCTTGATTCCAACTGGCCTCGCACCTCATGGTTTCGCATTATTTTATTATTATTTCTCTAATTTCATGAAAACTCCTTAATCTCATGATATTTCCTTGATCCCATGAAAAATAATATAAAATTAGGGAAACCCGTGTGACCGGGCCCTAGCCGGCCGGTCAAGCCCTAGCTGGCCCCACACGTCTCATTTTATTATTGTTATATTTTTCATGTTTCCTTGGTCCCATGGAATTCCTTGATTTCATGATATTTCCTTCAAATTATGAAAAATCCTTTAAATCATGAAATAATACATAAAATTAGGGGAAAATGCACGGGATCGTGCCCTAGCTGGCCAACCATGCTCAAGACGGTCCCACACGTCCCTTATTTTATTATTATTATTTTTCATGTTTTCCTCATCTCATGGAAACTCCTTGATTTCAACAAAACTCCTTAGCTTTAACAAATTCCTTGGTTTTATCATATTTCCCTAAAATCATGAAAATATTATAAATTGGGAAAACGTGTGGGATTGGGCCCTTTGGCCGGTCGGCCATGCCTTGGCTATGACCGGTCCCACACTTCATTATTCCCTCTCTTTTTTTTAATTATTTTCCTTCATCTCATGAAGTTTTGACGGTTTTATCAAAAATCTCTGATTTCTTCATATTTTCTCAAATGGATGCTCAACTGCATGCCAGAAAATATCAAAATTCTCAGAACTGAGATACGAACACTTTGACGACGTGAGCATGTTACCTTGACCGACCAGGGTTGGATCCTTGGCTCGCAATGAGCCGGTCCTGTGTATTTTCACGGTTTGACCTAATTTGCGCAATTGCATGTATTAGGTCCAAAACTCTTCCAAACAACTTGGAACTTCATGAAACGATCATCATTTGATCCCGTGACCACCCAGGACCGGTTTCATGACCCCTTGGTTGGTCCCTCATCTCTTCATAATTAATTAGGTCTTATCACCTAAGGTTCAGACGAGCATTTTCGAATAAATGATTAAACCAGCATTTGATCATTCTTTCATTAACAAATCACCAACTCTTCAAAAGGCCTTGGAGTTTGCTCACATGAGCATGTGGGAGCTAAGTGGTCGACCCACGATCCCGTGAAGCCGGTTCTCCTTCATTCTATAGTTAATTTTCAATTAACCATGAATTGGTCATAAATTGATCAAATTAGGGTTTCTGAGTCCAAGGATATAATTCCATATTCGAACACTAATAATTTTACGACGATCTCATGATCAGAATTTTTATTAATTATGCTCGGTTCAACTACCAGTATTTTAATTAATGCTTTATTTTGGTCACGACACCAATGATTCATTAGATGAGCAATACTTGCTCAGATCAAGGAATATTGGTCCAACTATCAATATTCAAACAAATCAGGGTAATACTTGATCGCCTCAACTATCAACGTGAGAATCATGTCCATTTTCAATTCATGAGTTTCAGAACATTTTACAAAATCATGTTTAACTCATTAAATACATGGACTCATTGTCCCATTAAATCATGAAGTCAACAACTGACTAAAGTAACCACGAGATGTCAATCGTGTCACTTGGGGGGATATAAACTAGGGTTTTGGTCTGGCGGTCTACGGCATGTGTGTTCAAATACATGATGGAATGTGAGCAATTCGTGCAATCAGTTGAAGGAGTTAACAATGTAGTGGATGGAAAATCAACCAAGTCTCCTCACGATGAGCAACTGGTTTCAAACACGATTTCCACTTCCCCACTCTTTGATTCCATAAACTGTCACATTTCATGGGATCATGGTGTCTACAATTCCAGCAATATAAATAAGTCTCTGAGTCATGATTGAAACAACAACGACAAGAACAACAACGACCTCACGTCTCACAGAAAACACGAGATCAACAACTCATCAATTGAGCAATTACTCTCAACTGAGCAATTTCAATCATTCAGAACTTATCATATTCAGAATTCACAACACACCTACAATCTTTGATTACCATTGATTCCACACATTTCTCAGATTCCCTCCTACAGATCGACCCATCCTCTCTTGTGACCAAATTTACTCTGGAACGGCCATTATCTTGATTTAGGCCGGAGTACTACAGATTTATCTCTCGAATTCAAAGCACTCCCTTGTTGTAATGCATCTGTGTGAGGTTGAACATTTCGCTCGGTTCAAGGAGTCTCCTCCGTACGGTCATCTCCTCAATTCCATAAAAACAAGAAAATCGTTTTTACCCATCTACACTCCTATCATTTTGCCGGTTAGAAAGTTGACTTACTTGAGTCTCTAGGTTGGAAATTGCATGGTCACTGTTTTGTTGGTTATGCTGACTCGACAGGACAAAGTCATCGAGCTTTTGACTTAAATGGTTGATATTTTGGGTAGTCTCGGCATGGTTTATCACACTACGGTCAATAAAGAGCTTTAGACTTTCCTCTAGAGATGACACCTTTTTATCAACTTGGTTCGGTTCTTGTACTTGAACTTGGTTCCTATAGAAACCTGGTGGTGGGTTGCTAGATGTGCTACCTTGATGGTTACCTTTAGACCACGAAAAAATAGTATTATGTCTCCAACCAGGGTTATAGGTGTTAGAGTATGGGTCAAACTTGGTTCGACCTCATATTTAGAGTTCATACCACCATGTAGGACACTAACCTGGTCACGAGTTGTTTCACTAGGGTAGAAATGGAGGCACTAAGGTCCAGTATGACTTTGGTCACCACAAATGGTACATGGATAGGTTCTGGGCTCAATGTTATAACTCTTAGTTTTGGTGGACCTTTGGTTCATCTCTAAGTCCTCTAGACGCCTAAGGATATCTGACACATTATCGACTCTATTGACCCTATGGTTAGGGTTCCTAATTATTTCGGGCTCCCTCATTGAAGCCAATTGACGAGTCTTTTCGGATAACTAGACCAACTCGTCAAAATAGTCATCTGGGTCTTGATGGGTAAATTCTCCACACTCATTGTTTCTACCTGCATTCGTGTTTCACTATCAAGGCCCTCATATAAGATTTGGGCCATGTGGGCTTTGTCAAAGCCATGATGCGGGCATTGGTATAACAATTCATTAAACCTTTCTATGTAATCATGTAGGCTCTCACCTATTTTCTGCTTAAAGGTTTGGATAGACTGCCTAACAGCAGCAGTCTTGTGGTGTGGGTAGAACTTCTTAACAAAAGCATCTACAATTCCATCCCAGGTAGTGATTGTTTTAGAAGAAATGATATGATACCACTCATTGTCTCTCTCTTCTAGGGAAAAAGGAAACAAACGCAACCTAAGCACATCTTTTGTGACGTTCGGATAATTCATTGTGTCACGGATCATTTCAAAGTCTCTTACATGGGTATACGGGTTTTTATTCTCTATTCCCCTAAATTTACGTAGCATGCCAAATGTCCCATGTTTAATATCGAACTTAACGGTAGTGGCCGATAAAACAACCCCAGGTTCACACATCACTCTAGACGGGTTCAAATGGTCCCTAAGGGTTTTGATTGGTAGAACCTCACCATCATTTTCATTAACCATTTTGGCAAAAATAGAAGTACCACCTATATGGGTTTACTAAATTAGGTAAGCTTGGGCTACCTCAGCAAAATATACCTTAAGGTACGAGGCTGAGGCTTGTGGAATTTCATCTGGTAATTCCCAAATGGCCCAAGGCACGGGTTCAGCGTACTTTTCCACAGGTTTCCTAAAAATAAAATAAAATAGATATACACAAAAAGGAAATAAAACCTTTAATGCATTATGCATCGAGAAAATTGTTGCACAATCTTTTATGCATCGAGAAAATAGATGCATAACTTGATATGCATCCGTAAATATAGATGCATACTGCATTATGCATCAATTTTTTATGTACACACTAAAATCAACCAAAATAATGGTTACATAACTTGTTATGGAGGGAAATATGGCGTGATGATTGATGAGATGGTACCTCCCTTAAATTTTCTTTGTATAGTTTTTCCCTTCTAATTTTTCATTTATGCAAGTTCTAATATTGGGGAAAAAAGCTCCACTAATTATTTTTTTCCTTTTCCGAATAATTAAATGGTTGGAATTGTTCTTCCCAAACTATATGTAATTTCAGTCTCTCATTTCGCGTTTTTTACATCATTCGTTCGTGCCAATAATTTTAGGAATCTTTGATGCTTTAACCTGTGGTAATTCTTCCTGCGATGTCGTTATTTCCACTAAAAAAGGAATGGCTCTCTTAAAACAGGTATAAAAGAAGTCTAAATATCCCCTAACTTTTTTTCAGTTTGCGCGTTATGAGTGATTTTTAGGTCCTGAAAGTTTGGGAGAAAATTGGCTTACCATTAGAAGGTGGGTTTATCTTATCTTCTTACCGTATTTCTTTACTGTATATAATTCTGTTTTGGTCTCCATCAGGTACATATTTGTTAGACAATGTAAGGTAATTTAGAAAACATGGATTCTATTGTTCAGCATACCGGCACTCTAACATAAGACATAGATTAGTAAAATGTATTCCGCTAGCTATTCACTTGATTATTCCACTTAAGTTATTCTGCTAAAAATTTGAAGGGATTGTTTTCCTTCTGATGTTTATTAAGTAGAAATGCTAGGGAACTATTAATTCATAAATTTGAATTTTCTGGTCTTGACAATTATTTTCTCAGTGTGGTTGGAAAACTCAAGTTTGAGGTTGTTTATGTTTCTGTTTTGTAGTTTCTGGGTCTTTTTGGAGATACTCAGTCAATCAAGAAAGATTAGAAACAACATTCAAAGCTCTTTCTGTGCCACAAGGGCTCTTTTCATATTTGATGGGTGCATATCTAGCAGCGCAAAACGTGTGACCTATAGGTTGTGGATCTCAACCACAGGCTTGGAACCAGGCTTCCACGTGCACATGGACAACAATGGAACACTGGCTACACTCAACAGGTGGGAATTTATAGTAAAATGTTAACTATTTTTATTATTATTTTTGCAATTCACAATTCTCACTGCCCAAGATCATTCATTTATTTCCTGGACACTGTTGGCTCAGGATAAAGGTTTAGTAGTTTAATTTTCATGTAATTGAGGTTATGTATGTTCTTAGTTGTATAAGCTGCTTGGTGGTGGGTTAATTTATTTACTTTTTAGTTACATATTGCCAATTAGTTGCTCTTTATATCGGAGATAATGATGAGCGGGACACAATTTAGGATTGCATGTGCTGGACTATTTTGGTTTTACTTAATTTTCTCATCCATTATGGGGACTGACTATTCTATTTTATCATCCACTCGGGTGCAGTTCTTGAAAATCATGAAAGATAGCACATGGTAAAGTAGAGATTTATTCTCTACGATAGCTAGACCATCCAATAAAAAACATGAGCGTTAATTTTGGATTACTACTTTGTTTTGATCTAGAATATAGAAACTTTCTTCTCATGTCCAAGAAGCCGAAGAACAAGGGGATGAAGAGAAAGCAGCAGTTCACCTTATGTGCCTTTGATTGTTTCAAGTAAACCTACATCAGCTGCACTTACAGCTGTTTTATATTCTATAATCGGCAGTTTTATTATTTATTTTTCTCTGGATGCGAGAGATAATTACTTACTTTTGTATTTTACATTAGTTGTGCATTTGAAAATCACTCACGTAGGTGTGCATAAACCAAAAAAAAATCTCAGACAACCATCTCCCAAATCTTACAACAATCACTATCCGACGGCAACTACATCCTGGAACACCTTGCTCACTCAACTTACAAACTCACCAAATTCCAATTCCCCTCTCATTCTCACCTTAACACCTCAGACAACCATCTCCCAAATCTTACAACAATCTGCACCAACAGTTGTAATCTCCTCCTTTTGCTTTTTTTTCTGGAACTTATGGTTAGCTAGGAATGACCTAATATACTGCAAAAAAATAAACAACTTCAGCTGAAATCCTAATATGGGTTAAAAAACTGCAACAAGAATTCACTGCAGCATTAGATTCCTTACCACCGGTCCTACCAGGAGATGCACTGATATATAACCAGTCAAGAGGAGACAAAGGGATATCTACAATATCGGTTGGATGGTCAATTCCAAACATCAATTGGATTAAGATTAACACAGATGAGGCAGCCAGAGGCCACCCAGGTTTTGCGGGATCAGGATTCATCTGCAGAGATTATGAAGCACGAACTTTAATGGCTCTAGCTCAACCTTTAGGAATTACGACTGCATTAACCGCAGAAACTTGGGCTCTTCTACTGGCTTCAAGAACGGCGACAGAACGACAATGGCCAAAAGTTCTCTTTGAAACTGACTCAGAAAACCTTTTGCGCTTCATCACATCCTCTACCCCCCCTCCTTGGCACATCTCAGGGATGATTGAGGAAATAAAGAATAGATTCAAACAGATCCCACAGGCTGCTATTCAACACAACTACAGGGAAGGAAACCAAACAGCAGATGGATTGTCCAATCATGCGGCAGATGGAAGTCAATTGGGATACTCATCAACCAAAATATGGGACCAGTCAATCCCGTTTTTTATTAGTCAAATTATTTTTCACGACTCGATGGGTACCACATACCCACAAAAAATTGTAACATAATTTCCATTTAATAAAATGCATGCTTCAAAAAAAAAATCACGGATTGCCGAAGCATAACACAAAGACAAACAGAACTATCATCTTTTCACGATATTTTTCAAATGTTATTAGTTATTAGTCTTACTTGAAAAAGCAACAATCAATTATTATTCCTTTGCACTTTAATATTTTTTCCTCCCTGTTTTGGTGTGATCAGGAGAGCAACTTCTATCGTTGTTGCTCATATTATCTAATTTTCGACGAGCTTTGATCAAGTAATTTTTTGATTTTTTTTATTTTTATCTTTACAGAACTGCAAATATATGAATCATGTATAATTTTATCCATAAGCAATAGGAAGCATGTTCAGTTAACTGAGGCAGAATTTCATCATAAATTTCACTGTAAATCTGAATTATCAATATCTTTGAGACTAAGGTTCAGGTAACTATCCTCTTTTTTTTTTTTTTTTTTTTGGTTTCAATTTTTGACTGGAAACAAAGACAAATTGGACTACAAGTAACTAGTTGTCAGCCTAGCGACAAGCTGGGCTCCGAGGTAATGTTTTTTTTAAGAGGCAATTTCAATGGGTGTAAAATTGACTGAAGATCTTATATAAAGGCTGCCATTCCGTTGTGGTAAAAAAGGCGAGGCTCATGGAGGATTCATGAGGCTCATGCTGTTATCAGTTGTGGTATTGTGTGGTAATCTTTTTTTACACTGAGGTTTGGTTGATAAAGTGACTAAATAATAGTATGGGAGTGCAATTTGATTGTCAGCCATTGTGCTAATGGGGAGACTTCAGAAATGAAGTTTAGGGTGCAGGGATATCAATCTTCCCTTCACTGTAAACACTAACCCGTTGATCTTCATTGTAAAAGGTTTCATTGGTGTGTTTTAGGATGAAGATTGAGGAGCTGGAGTTTTACAAGTGAAGATTTGGAAGAGCTTTCCGAGAACATAATATGCAACTGAATTTGGATAGGGAAACACCTAAGCATAAGTATTTGCGGGTATTACCCCTGTTCTTATGTCTCCGGAACTATTTTTGTGATCAATTATTTTTAATACTAGAATTCTGTTTTACTGATTTGATTGAATTGTGGTACCTTTTGGATTACAAACGCTGCCACTTGTAAGCAGAGGTTTATTATCTCAATGTCCCTGGATAAAAATGGGAAAAACAAAGCCTGACTAAAACAATGGTTTTTGTACCTCCACAGCAACACCATTTATACATATAGGTGATTGCAAGTAATTTTTCCGGAGAATAATGGTCTCAAAAGATAACAGTTAGGATCATAGATATGAAAGGTATCCATTTTTCCATAATTCAACAACTACATGTACATGAAATGTGAATTAGACTTGACATTTAGCAGTCTGGATTCATTGCTATTGACACACAAAATTCTGATGCAGTGGCAGGAACAAATAGCTCAAGTCGAAAATACATTAAAGGACTGAAAAGACGAACGAGCTTGGATTTAGATGAAGAAGAAGACATAGATCAAAAAAATTGTCGAAGAGAATATTTTATCTAGAATGAACATATTAAGAAGACCGCAACTGCCTTCCTGCAATTGGTTTCCATTACTACCACTGTGAGATTTTTCTTCCCTATAATGGACAAAATTAAAGTGATTTTCTCTGATACAACTTCTCAAAAGATTTATTTGGATTGTATGGGTTACTTAGGCAGTAATTGTCCATTGTATAAGCCAAAGAGCTCCGACCTATTATATTGTTTCTTACCATAAATTGAGTGTTATCATGTATCTCTTCTAGAATCCCATGATTCAGTTCAATCTCTAGCTCTTCTCCAATATTTAATGCTTAATGGATCTTTTTTCTACATCTTCGGAGGAGCATACCGTGTTTTATAACGAGCATATCATCGGAAGAGCATACCGATGCGTAGCACGGGCATAAAATCTAGTTTCCTTTAATAATGCCTCAACTCTTGCTGGCAAGAGATATATTAATCATATTAATCAAGACAAGTGCAGCTCCAGAGGAAGTGGCGGAAAGCAATGGAGGAAATCAGAGCCAAAATGGGTTTCGCATTTGATAAGCATTTCAGAGAAGACATCAGAAGAAAAATGCCAGACTCAAGTTATAGGTTTGTTAAGCTGCATACTTTGCATTGGAATCATTTACCATTTTAAGGCTGATTGTGGCCTTGGGGAATTATGCAACATCTTTCCATTGAAGTAATTTTTCTCATTTAACAGCGAGTAGTAGGGGTGGGACTTGGGTTGGGTCAACCCACCCATCCCATGCCCAACCCGAACGTTGGGCGGACATGGGCAACGTATTTCAAAACTTTGGGCAAGTTTGGGCATAAATTTTATGAACCCGAGTTAAATTTGGACAAGCATGGGCATAAATATTTCTAACTCAAACAACCCGCCCAACCCGAAGAACTATATATAAGATATTTTTTATAATTAATATTATCATCTATTTAGAGAAATTTTAGATATTATCTTCAAATCTATTAATCAAAATATAAATTATATCTATCTCATTAATCATTCGATATGAAAAGAATTTATATTATTGTAAATAATATTCAGTTATTTGGAAATTTAAAATAAATGGAGCAATTAAATCTTATTATTACTAAATTTATTATTATGACATTAACAAACTTGTATGTCTAGTGGAACTTGAGCCAACCCGAGGAACCCGAGGAACATAACTTGGGCAGACTTGGGCAATGCCTCAATGGGTTCCATGGGCAATCTGGGCAAAGAATTCCTAGCTCGGGTCTGCCTTGGCCAAGCCTTCTAACCCGCCCAACCAACCCAAGTCCCACCCCGAGTAGTATTTCAGTGTTCACTGAATTGAGACTTGACTAGAAGAATCAAAATTTATGTTCCATGGCATGTATGCCTTGACACTAGAAAAATCAAACATCCATGTTTTTAGGTCTCAATTACATGACATGCCAAATACTTAGATTTAGAATACCATCGTACATTTCAATACATTTTAGGTCTCGATTACACGAGGTGCCAAACACCAAATACTTGCGTGTAGTTAACATGCAACGAGTTCTCAAAGTAACTGGCAATACCTTGTGTTCCTAATACTTCCGTGCCAAATGGAGCCTTAGATTAGTGTCGTCTAAGATGCTACGTTGAACTGCTTTAAAGCTACATTGGATCACTAAAGACCTCTGCTACACTGGTCCAATTTATCTGCCATAAGGATGGTATCGAGCAGAACCAGAACCAGCACCTCCCCCATAACCCCCTCTACTGCCATATGAGGAGCCTCCACTACCACCTACTCCATAACCACCCCCTAGACCTGCATCATAGCTACCGCCATAGCCACCACCGGCAGCACCACCTCCATATCCTCCATAGCCATCACCAACTCCTCCGTAACCACCTCCTAGATCATAACCTCTGCCATAGCTACTACCACCATAGCGACCTGGGTATCCGAGAGAAGGCTCTCCTCTGTATGCTCCTATACCACCACCACTGTAACCTCCATAACCGCCGCCACCGCCGCCACCACCACCAAATTCACTTCCGTAGCCACCATATCCACCGGATCTACCACCATAACCGCCACCACCACCAGCCCTATAAGAACTAGCACCATAGCCTCCCCCCCCCACCACCACCACCTCCACTGTATCCACCATAAGCATCACCAAATCCAGCACCATAAGAGGGTCTACTATCACTGTAACGCCTTGGGGGTGGCGCTGGAGCGTTTGGTTTCTTTGGTTCAGCCTTCTTGATTTCCACCTACGGCAAAAGTAAAACATCCATCCTGAGTGTCACACACTACATAAAGCACATAAAATTCATAAAAGGTCCCAATATAGGCACACTACATGCTACAACACAAGAAAACAAAGGTCATTCAATTACCCACTAAAGAAAATAATATTATCTAAAAAACGATCTTTCAAACCATCAGCATACAAGAACTCAAAAGAAGAGCTTCGGCAAGGTATACATAACTAAAGGCATCATATCAACACAATACCGTATAAAAATGGCTCATGATTCCATGACAAATGCACAAGAATGAGAAAATTTTCCTTTTAAGAAAAAAAATTGATAATGCAGAGCAAAGGTAAATACCAAAAATTTATAAATCCGCCCAACAATGCTCCAAAAGGCAAGCTACACTAACCTGTGATCCAGCAAAGTCGATCTTGTTCCCTTTAGACAAGAGATCATCAACAGCTTCCTCAGTCTCAAATGTAACAAACCCAAAACCACGAGAACGGCTGGTGGCATGGTCACGCATAATCATATGTTCCTTGACCTCTCCATACTTAGAAAAGAAGTCCTTAAACTCATCTGGAACATTGAAATCGAACATAGGTATGAACATTTGCAGGTTTAAAAATTCAATGTACCAGCTTTTAACAAAAACACATGACAACATAATAATACCTTCTGCAACACTTGTAGGTATTCCACCCACAAAAATCTTCTTTGTCTTGAAATCCTTAGAACCAATAGCACCTTTGGGTATGGTCCGCTTAATCTCCACCTGATAAAACAAATCAGCGTAACAATGTACAGTAAGTAACCTACAATAAACTGTATAGCTAAATTCAACAAAAAGCTTTACGGATTAAAAAAAAAAAAAAAAACATACTTGTTTCCCATTAATAATATGATTCTCTTGAATGACTCTATCAACAACAGATGAATCTGCATAAGTCACAAACCCAAATCCGCGGGGTAGCCCAGATTTCCGGTCTTTCATTATCACTGAGTCTGTAATTTCACCATATTTACCAAAATGCTTCTGGAATTGAGCTGCAAAAAAAAAACCAAAATAAGAATTAGATTAAATTATGAACAGTAGCCACGGATTATGTCCTACAGGGATCAGTGAATCAATAGCAAAAAGTCTCGTTCGAAGCTCATAGACCGCAAGAACTAAAAGAACAACAAAACTAACCTGTAGTTGTTTCTTTAGCTAAACCCCCTATGAATATCTTTCTGGAAGGAAAGAATAAAAATGGAATCAGAAACCCTAGATCTTTTCAGAAAACTAACAATAATCAGCTAAACATGAACCCCGATAAAGGGTTCAAAACACTTCGACTCATAAAGAGAACTCAAAACCCTAAACGCAAAAAAAAAAAAAAACTAGACCAAAATATCTTTCACAAATAAAATCCAAACTTTACTCAAAAACTAAGTAAGTATTTCATCAGAACAATTATATAAACTAAGAAATAACGAGGTTTAAATATTAAGTTAACTCGAAACCCTAGATTCTCAAATTCGCTAAAACCAGAACAAGATACGAACTTTCAAACAAAATCTGAGCAAAGAGTATCACCATTGCTATATCAAGAGAGAAATTAGGGAAGAAAAAGATTAACTTCATTTACCCAGGACTAGCTCCATCTCCTGTATGAGGATGAAACTTGTCATTGTCTATTCGTTCAGATGAAATTCTAGCGTCGTTAGTTTCTCCATCAGATGTGTTTTCAGCCATGGTTGAATTTTGTGAGAAAAACTAATGGAGGAAGGTTTTTCGGGAGAGGGAGGGGAGGGGAGAGAACGTAAACCCTAAAATAACAAAAGAGAAAGGGCGGTTTTGATTTTCTTTGTAGTGTTTTTATTAGCAAGCTTGTTAAAGGGGCGGTAAGAAACGGTAGAAGGGCGGCAAGTGTGATAGCAATGTCCTTTTTATTGGCTATGAGTGTCCTATTGGGGTGTAGATTGATTAGATTACCCTTTTCACCTTTAATCAACCAAAATCAAATCAATTTTTTTTTAAACCTAATGAATCAAAAAAAATCAAATCAGTTTTTTTTTTCATCTTCTCTTCTCCTCCATCAACCGTAACCTCCATTAAAATTGAAAATTTCATCGTCTTCGATTAATCGGCGATTTGAAAAATATTTGGAAAAACCCAGTTAGGGTTTAGTTTATCGTGTTGGATTTAAGTTAATTTTGTATCAAAAATTAGGGTTTTGTATGAAAATTGAAATTTCTGGGTTTATGTGAGTTACGGTTGGTAAGAACTCAATTACGAACCGTAACTGGAGATTTTGAAGAACATACGGTTGGTAATAGTTCAATTACCAACCGTATGTTCTTATATCTGAGAATTTTCTTCAGTTACGGTTGGTTTCGAGCATTTAATTACCAACCGTAACTCAATTACGGTTGGTATCGAGCATTTAGTTACCAACCGTAACTGGTTTTACAATTGGATCTTCCCCAAATTTAACCAGTTACGGTTGGTATTCGATAACTTACTAACCGTAAGTAAGAGTTACAGTTGGTAACAAGCAAAATTGCAACCGTAAGTTCTTCTGAAAATTCAAAAGTTTTGATTTTGATATGTACTTTAGATAATTTGGAGCGAGAAAAAGCTAATGGAAACTAATTTAGAAGTATACCGGGTCATTGGAATCACTCATTTTGGTTGAGTGAATCAAAATCTAGGGTTTCACAAATATCACATAAGTTTCTTTTTCTTCTCCTCTAAATTTAAATTTTTTTATAACTCTAAAAATCTGATGTTAGAGTTATAATAAGTGAAAATTAATTATCAACACTAATCTTAATTATCATTACTAATCTTGATTATTAACAATAAGGGCTAATTAGTCATTTCCAGATTTTTTTTATAAGGGGCACTTGAATTACCTTGTAATGACATTTTTTGTCTTATTAGGTTGCCGCCCCTCTACCATTTATTGCCGCCCCTTTACCAAGATTGTTTATTAGAGCATCTCCGAAGGACTTAGGGGGGTACATGGTCCGTTTCATATTTTTTCCACCGAAACCCGTCCTTCTAAAATCGGTTTCAGTTTTGTACCGATTCTACTCGGTCCCAGTTTAAACGGGTCGGTTTTGGATAAATGATAACAGCGTTAGTCGTTCTAAAATTTCTAAATTTAATAGAATACATGTTTAACTTGCAATTTTTCCTGCAATTCTTTCAAAACACATGTCTAACAAGCATTCAATATTTGAGTTTAGCTACACTTCAAAACACCAAAAAAAAATAATGTAGCATTGCTTTTATCACCGCATACACCTCTTTAGATGGCAAACTATTACGGTGCTGCAAATGACGCATAATGATGACGCGTTACAGAGTTGAAGGCCAAGTCAGTGTTCAACCGTAATGGCGCATTGCGAAGCCATAATAGCGCAACGCAAGCCATAATAGCGGTAACCTGTGTAGACTGTCAAGTGTCAAGAATGGCGTAACCCTACAGGGCCAATGAAGTGCAAGTGAAGCATTTCATTGTAAATACATTTGGCTAAGGAATGAAGCTTATTAGCCGACACAATGAGGCTTCATTAAGGGAAAGGCAAGACGGGGCCAAAGTTGACAGAGGCAACATGCGATGTTGGCATCAATGCATATCCATGGAATTGAGTTGGCCCAAACTCAAGGATGATGCAAGAAAAGTGGAATAGACTAAGAGTTAGTCTATGCATTAGTTCAAAGCAGGGCCAAAGTCTGAACAGAGCAAACAAGTTGGTAATGCAAGAGTTGCATTGCTATTGTCAAGCTAATTGGCTAAATGAAGCATAGATGACGCACAAGTAACTAGAGTGAGCTTAAGGAGTTGGCCTAGATGATGGAAGCTTAAGAATTGTCCATGCATGAGTTTAGAGTAATAAGCATGCAGGGCCAAGAGGGCTGAACATTGGATCAAGGCAGAATCCAGTATGGCGCAACAAGTGGTGCAATACGGCTCAAGTGACGGTTAGGAGTCGGTTATTGGCTTTGCGAGCATGCCAATGAAGTGAGACAAGATAGAACGGTTATAAAGTGAGTTTATAACAATGTGGAAGGTTCATAACCACCAAGAACATGTGTGGCACCATTTGGCGTGACAACACAAAAGGTGGCAGTTAGTTGGCGGTTATGGAAACCACTTTTGGGACACATGGATGTTCCATGCAGGTGCAAGCGGTTGCACAGAGTTTTGGCCTGATCATTAGCTTGTATAAATAGCTTAGGTCGTGTTTGGCAGCCTTGATATCCTAACCTAGATTTGGTTATCCCTTAAATAACTGTATATTGTGTTTGTGTGGGTGCTTATTCCATGTCAAGATAAGAATAGTGTATCCTACCTAGATTTTAGGAGGAGAAAAAGGTGAGGTTTTGGTATTCCATGTAAAACCTGGAATACCTTAATCCTTTCCTGGGTTAGGCAGTTATTTTTATAATTACTTTTTTTATTTAAATTTTTTTTATGCTCAAAACCATAAATTTATATGGTTCAGTTTATTTATTTATTTTTCAATTAATTAATTTAGCTTATATACAAGTCTGTAGACAAACAACATACTACATTAACCCAACGTGGAAAACAAACACCATTTAAAATAACCATTGCCATGATAGTCTTGGATAAACCGAAAAATACCCTAACATGGATAGCATTTTTCATATCCAAGCTGCCAATAATGTTGGTGTTGTTCATTTGATAGAAGAACCACTAATGTAGAGAAAGTTTTAGGCATTCACCAAGAGGGTGAATGGCCTATTTGGTCCATGTGAAGGATTGTTTTGTATAATCTTCCTTAATGCAATAAAATGGGTTTATTGTGTTAGTTCTTTGTGTTCATTATGTTATTGATCTTGTGAAGTTGTCAATTGGTTTGATGCATGGCATAACCTCTTATGCTTATGGGGGCATGAAGAGTTAGAGAGATAGAAGAAAAGACTTCCGTTGCGTATTTCCTTTTGAGTGAAGGCAGATGCATACTTTGATGCAAGTGTGCAAGGCTGAGTACTTGTGGGTGAAGTTGATTCACTGAACCACATAGTATTGCCGGTCATGTCCCATGAAAATTTTAGGCGATTAAGTGGGCATGTTACACAAACCAAGGAAGATGTCTCATTTTTCATAGCATCATCATGCAATTTCAGTCTACAATTCTTACATGTTGTCATTATTGAAGGTGGTTCATCTTTGTGGAAGTGTTCCCATAGTTTTGAGGTGGTTCTGCGCTTCCTAAAAACTGATGCAACGGCAGTGACAACTTCAGGGTCATTGGAAACGGCAGATGGAACTGGTCCAACTGAACTATCTTGTTGTGAATTATGTATAACTGTACTCAAATGAGGTGGAGGTGGCATCGCAGTTGAGTTGATAAGAGCCTACATATACACAACACCCAAAATCAGTCAAACAATTGATCAAATTTCAAGTTATTTCTCAAATTTACCACAACAATCATATAAGAAAAAAAAATAAAACCCATTTCAATCTTAATCATCAATTCATCATATAAGAAAAACAAAAAATAACTATCACAATCAAAAGCAAACACAAACAAGCAAATGAATCAAAGAGAAATAAGAATTTGCTTGTGTTGATTGCGCTTCTTCCATTATTGAACTGGAGAGAGCAACAAAAGCATGCAAATGTATCATGCAAAATCATTTTCTGAAACCCTAGATTTAATAAATTTAAATTTGTAAAATTAAATAATCAAAACAAAGAGAATTACAAAAGCCTGCAAATGCATCGTGCAAAATCATTTTCTGAAACCCTAGTTTCAATAAATTTAAATTTGTAAAATCAAATGATCAAAACAGTTAAAACAACTTACATAAGTAGGATCAAATGATATATAACATTATTAACATATGTTAAATGATCGATTTGTTTGCTTCGTCTCTCAGCGGTGGTGAAGAGAAGTCAAATCTTTTCAGTTACAAATAAAACTGAGAAGAAGAAAAAAATGTGGTGGTGTTTAAGGCTCAATCATTTCCAGAGATAATGGTGCAAAAAAACTAGTATCACTGGACAATGATGTTTGGCTGCTACTAGCCTGTTACCGATGGAGGCGAAGTGAAGAAGAAGAAGAAGTGAATTAGGTGATGATATAATGAGGTTACAAGAAGATCAAGGGACTGTGTAGATTAAATCATAGGTATTGTATCTACGGCCTATAACAATCATTTTCTACCATCGGATCTTCAACTCGGTTTTCTATCAAACCAAAATCGAACCATTAGCTATTGGTTCCCTTCTTTTTCACTAAAACCAAATCTCTTAATATTTGGTCCGGTTCTGTTTTGTTGAATTTGGTTTGGATCGGCTTGGTTTCTCGGTTTGGTTCAGTATTTGTAAGCCCAAGTGAAAGTATATGTGGATTAATACCTTCTTGTTTTGGATTATTCTTATATGGCCAAGACAAATAAAAGTAAGACTTTGTACCTTTCATCTCCAATGTCAAGGTTTTATTATTCTAAAGCTTTTGTACGTGTTAAATAAAATCTCAAATTATTAAAAAGTAAAAAATAATTTGGAGGAAAGTCCACCTAGAAATACAATTTTGGGTTGGATAAAAAACTGGAGGGAAATTTCCCTCCAAAAAAAAGTCTTTAACTTAACCCGGTATAAAAAAATGGATATAAATCTACAAGAATCGGTACCCATTCGTATTCCTCCCTTTTACAAAGCCAGGAGGTGTTTGAGATTGAGATAGATTGACGCAGAAATATTGGTTAAGATAGAGGATTGATCATCATTACTATTATCTATTACAGTAAAATCTCTTTTGATTTTAGTTTCTCATTTTGATTCCCTTTGCTTAATTAAATTTTATCTTGTTGAGACCAATATTTATTATTTAGAAAGATCCAAAAATTTATATTTATTAATTTATAATTTTTTTTATATATATAATGATTATTGTGCTTCTATTGATATGTGAAAATGATTTGCTGGTTTTTGAGGAAAAGTGAAGAGACGAGCGATTCCTCGATCGAGCAAATTGCCTAAACCTTTAATAAACAGATGCACTTCATGGGAGTGCTTTGAGTTCGAGAGATCAATATGTAGGACTCCGGCCTAAACCAAGACAATGGGTCGTTCTAGAGTCAATTCAGTCACAAAGAGGGATGAGGGTCAATCTGTATGAGGGATGTTGAGATTTGTGAGATCAATGATGATTGAAGGATCGTGTATGTGTTAGAGACTTCTGCAAGTTTTATGAAACGTTAGTGAATTCTGATAAGTTCAACTGAGTTCTGTTGAGTTAAGTTCTTGTTGTTCAATCATGGATTGATGAACTTATTTATATTGCAGGAATAATAAACACATTGGTCTCCAGTAAGTATGGTGGTGGAAGAGTAAAAGAGTGGGAAAGTGGGAAATCGTGGATAAACCAGTTCCTCGTGCGTGGGAGAATTGGTTGATTGTCCATCCACTATTTTTCTAACTCCTTCAACTACTTGCAAGACTTACTCACATTTATCATTTTGGATGTACACACATGTCGTAGACCAAAACCCTAGTGAAGATCCCCCCATGTGACATGATTGATGTCTTATGAATGTGGAGTCTGCAAGACAGACGTGTATTTAATTGGTCAATTGTTGACTTGGCTAGACCATGAGTCATAGCCTTGATGAGCCGAGTGTTAGATCACTGCTCGGTCGAACTCGCAAGCGTTGTTATCTCAATCTTGTTGTCAAGTTTAGTTGCCAAAACTATAAGTCTTGATTTCTAGTCTACTTATAGCTAAGTCTCGGACTAGGATAAAAAGTGTAGTTGAGCTCTAGACTCCACGGAGTTCATCATACAAAGACGATGAACTACTCAAGGAACTGGTGGAACTTCATCGACTAAAAGGTATGTGGACACTTGAACTTATCTATCACTCAAAAAGTCTATCTACTCTATCTCCTCTCTTGAGACAAAAGTCATATTGCTATATAGACTTCGATTATACACATTTACTATTTAGAGCCGAGTTTATCTCGCTTATCTATTTCTCGAAATATGTGTTGGTAAGCTTTCGCTTTGTCCAAGTTCATCTTTACAAGTGACGAAAGTCATGTTGATTATTTTAATATCTTAAAAATTGCTTTGATGAAAAATAGTATGTGAATAACCTCTATTTCACATCCTCTAAGAATGTTTCAATGATTGAAATAAGAGTTTAGAACATGTAACCATCCTTGGATATAAGCATATAATGTTTTCGCGCATTAGTGTATAAGTTCAAAACCGGGAACCAAATGTATGCATACTTGTGTATGTACTAAATGGTTGATCGAGACTGGGTAACCCGCACGCATACTGCCGGAAGGTAAAGTCCGTGAATTTATGTTGAGTTTGGAAATCAAAACCAACTCAATCCGGTTACTGGCGGAAAGTTCATGTCCGTGAATTTCTGCTGAGTTTGGAAACCAAAACAAACTCAAATCCGGTTACTTAAGTACGCATACCCGTACGCATACTTATGTGTGTTACTTTCTAAAATTGGTTTATTCATGAAATTAAATATATATAAACCAAGGAATGTATATTTGCAAACCGTGGCTATAAATTTTATGAATCGATTCGAGTGAATCAAAACCGATTTTGCTTTGATTGTGTCTTGTATACTTCTATGAGATCTAAGCAATTGAACTACTATCTAACTAGTTCTTTTGAGTCATTTGAACTAGTTATGGTGAAGATGAATATGGTTGATATGAAAGTGCTCATATGGCTAACCATTTGGTTAACTATTGTTGAACCAACGACTTGTACATATTTAGGTACGGTTACACAAACCTATATGACGTATATTTCATTTGTGTATAACAAGCTAAGTTCGATCTAACGGTCGAAATATATTAGGTTGAATCTAATCAAGTTTTCATTTAACGGTGATTATTGAATGCTTTATTACCAAGGTAACTTAGATTGAAAACCCTGATTTGGAGACTATATAAAAGAGAACTCTAGCAACTAGGAAACCTAATCCCCATACCTCATGTGTGATACTAGATGTATATATAAGCTAGAGTCGATTCTCCTTTAACCTTAGGTTTCTACCAAGACCATGTAGGTTAACGACTTGAAGACTTCATTGGAATTGTGAAGACATACCCAACTATTTTCTTTGTAGTTGTGTGATATGATCTTGCTGATTCTATCGTATTGAGTACAATTGTAAAATTGGCTCGAGATTAATTTCTCCGATAGGAAAGATAGAAGAGTAATCACAAACAACTTCGTCTTATCGTTTGTGATTCCATGATATCTTGTTTCGCTAGTCGATTAAGATTATTGTGAGGTGATTAATAATTCTAGGCTGTTCTTCGGGAATATAAGTCCGGGTTACCGATTGGTTCATGTTCACCTTGATTTATCAAAAGACTGAACAAAACTTGTAGGTATTTCTGTGGGAGACCGATTTATTTATTCCTGTAAACTTTTCAGTGTGATACAAATTTGTTTATTAAAGTCTTCGACTTTGGATTGTAGCAACTCTTAGTTGTGGGTGAGATCATCTAAGGGAATCAAGTGCATAGTATCATGCTGAGATCAGAGACGTAAGGAGCGCAACTGTACCTTGGATCAGTGTGAGATTGATTTGGGGTTCAACTACAGTCCAAACCGAAGTTAGTTTATAGTAAGCTAGTGTATGTAGCGGATTAATACAGTGTGTGCTCAATGTGGACTAGGTCCCGGGGTTTTTATGCATTTGCGGTTTCCTCGTTAACAAAACTTATGGTATATGTGTTATTTCTTTTCCGCATTATATTTTGTTATCTAATTGAAATATCACAGGTTGTGTGTTAAATCAATCAATTGGGAAATCCGACCTTTGGTTGTTGATTGAAATTGATTGATACTTGAACATTGGTCTTTAGTAACGTTCAAGTTAATTTCTCTTGTGTTCATTTAGACTCGCAGATTTCTATTTGCTTGAGTAAGTATTGAATCGAGAAATTGAGATATAACTCTTTGGTATACTTTTTATTAAGATTGAGTCTGACTATCTAGTTGATTCTATAAAAAGTATATTAGAGTTAGTCCATACAGATTGCTAAGCGAATTATTGAGTGAGGTTGTTGTACCCCCACTTTTTTAATTGGTATCAGAGCAGGCAAATGGGAGAAACTTTTTAGTTGCATTGTTAAACTTCAGAGCCTAGAAATTTATGCTTATTAAGGATGACACTAACCAATCTAAGTGGATGGAAGCATTTTGGTTGTAGGAGTTGAGGAACCAATATGATTAGATGGAAACATCTAAAGAGTCTATTCATAACAATGTTGTAAAACCCGGACCGGCCATCGACCCAGTGATTTCAACTGGTTCACCCACTGGTTTAACCGGGGTCACTGGTTCAGTCATATAATAAGATAGCTAAAGCATGCGACTTATCAGTTATCAATAGATAATAATCCTCAATCAATTCCATAAATATTTTTCTAAGAAAATTAATAAGTACTTCCATTCAAGCATTTGAAATGAGAAAATATTGATTAAGTTTAAAACACCAAAATTAACCAGAAATGTAAAAACTTAAAAAGTAGCCAAACAAGTAGTGTTGCAGTTTGATTCTAAGTTATACTTTAACTCCTATTATCAAGGAAGATTGTTTAGATTGAAATGTTGGTAATAAGCACCATTTGGAACATGGTCCGAAATTTCATTCTCCATATGCATATCAAATTCATTCCAATCACCTGTCACTCCGTCATCTTCATCTGCCATATGAAAAACAATAATTTAGCGAAATACAGCATAATTGAGACCATGTAATCGTAAAACACTATAATTTTTCATTCGAGTACCTTCTCTTGCTTGTGATATATCATGATATCCCTGAGTTTGATTTTCAAATATTGGAATTGTTAAAACAGCAGCTATATCTTCAAGTTCATCAACATCAATTTGGTCTGGCTCATCATCTACTACCAAATCTTCCGTCAGATCAAGTGCATCCGAATCAATAGGATCATAGATTGGTTTCTTAGTCATAGTCCTGAGTGTAAAGATAATATTTAGCATAATGTAAAGGATCTAGTAAATAAGTTTTCAGATTTTAGAAGTATGCCCAGAAGTATACCTATTCTTTAAACGAAGGTTGTAGTGAACATACACCAAATCATTTAGTCGTTGATGCTCCAGTCTGTTTCTTTTTTTGGAATGTACGGTTCAAATACGCTCCAGTAACTCTCACACCCCGACGAACTGCAAGTTTGACTAAGAATTCGAATTGCCAATTTCTGGAGGTTAGGAGTAGCACAGCCAAAGTTCCTCCACCATTCATCTAAAAGATTCTCAAGGAAAAGTGTAAAATTGAGTGGTGAATTAATAATAAAATAATAAAATTCAGCTTAGCGTCCATGTCATAAGAAATTCACCTGGAGCCATCGTTTTACGTTGGTTAATTGCAAGTCTTCAACCAAATTCACCTGTTGCATCCCGGAAAATCTGTTTTTCATTCATCAATTTATCCTGCAATGCTTGATTATATCTTGTGACATCTTCAATAACATCTAAGACAGAGGACTGAATTCTCGGGTCCTTAGACATGTCCTCACTATACTGGAGAGCATGATTCAACCAATATCCCATGATATGAATTTTTTGCGTCAAGTGCTTATGCAACCTATCATTGATAATATTCTTGTAAGGTTCATATTCCCTTCTATATCTGTGGAACATTTTCCCGACATCATTCTTTGCCTTAATAATACTATTGTATAAGTATCCCATTGCAGGCCTTTCTTCTGAATCAACTAACCTTAACACACGAACAAGAGGCTAACTAAGTTTAACAATAGTTGAGCAAGTATTCCAAAACTCCACATCCATTACAACTTTACAAAAATCTCTTGCGGTAGCTTGTCTATAGTAATCAGATTCAACAAATTTCTCACATGTAACTACTGCCTGCAAGTGATGCTTATGGGATAGAATGCTATGTAATGCAATAAAATTTGTAGCAAATCGAGTGGAAGCAGGTCGTATAATTTCTGTCTAGCTGGATCTTTGTCGTAATAAAGTTAAAACAAATAAATGATTGTAAATGTACTTTGTTACCTGCGATGCTTTCTTCACGACATTTTTAATATGAGCTAGTTCTCCAAAATCCTTTAAAATCAAATTGATAGAGTGAGCAGCACAAGGTGACCAGTACATATTAGGGAACTCATCTTGTAATAATTTTCCAGTAAGTGCATAATTTGATGCATTATCAGTTACCATTTGAACAACATGCTTGTCACCAACGATTTCAACAACTTCTTTAAGCAACTTGAAAAGGTTTTCCCCTGTCTTTACTATCTCGGAGGCATCCACTGATTTTAAGAAAACAGTTCCTTTTGGACAATCGACTAAAAAATTTATTAGAGTGCGGTTACTTGTATCTTTCCAACCATCAGCCATAATTGTGCAACATGTATCCGCCCAAAAACTTCGAAAACTTTCCACAAATAATTGCACTTCCTTCACGCTATCTCTTAATAAATTAATGTGAATGTCATAATATGTGGGGGCCTTATATCCAGGACCAATTGCAGCCACGGCTTCTAGCATAGGCTGGAAATAGTACGAGTTTATAGCATTAAAAGGGATGCAAGCATCATACATCCAAGTAGCAATAGCTAAATCCACTTATTGCTTTACTTTTTTACTCGCAAGCGCACTTCTTATAGATGGTTGAGAACCAGGTGTAGTTCGAGGTGCAAAATATGAATCTATCCCCATTTTTGGTTGGCTAGCTCCCATATGCACTGATGCCTTCTTATTACCTCCATTTCTGTTTGCATTTGTGGGTACAGAAGTTCGCGCAGTCATTGGAACTTATTCAATTTCCTGAACTTCAGTATCATCTTCTACACCAAGCTCATTGTCAGGCTCACTTTCTCTTTGTCGCTTCTTTGTAGACGATTCATTTAGAAACTCCTGCATTCTATGTCAAACATCTTGAGTTACTCTTTTACATGGCGTAAATTCCCCTATTTTCCCAGCAAGATATTGTTTAAGTTTATTAACTCCTCCACCTGTTATCTTTTTCCGACAAAGCAAATAGGTTATAGACTTTTTCTGGGACGCTGGATCCTTCTCTTCCAATGCATACTCCCAAGCAGGGTCTGTTTTTCCTCTTTTCTTCTCCGTTTCCGACTGTATAGGTGTACCATCTGGTGGTTGCGAATCGGATGATGCCATCTAAATACTGCAACACAGATTAACTATGTGGTTTAATGAAACAACTACAATCAAAATAAGTAAGAAAGAAAACATAATTTACATCAGAAAAAGTGAAACATATAGTACAAACAATGGATTTGATACAAGGATCAAATGGTATAACTGTATAATAATTACAATCACATGTTGAAACTATTCAGTGTTAGGCAAGCAGGTTGCAATAAAAGTTTCATTGTCATAGTATCATGCTTCTACTGTTCCAATAAATTGAAGCAAATTACGGTTCATAAATCTTAATGAGAATATGAGCAAATCAGGAAATAAGTTGCAAATTAAATTAAAATCAAAAAATAAGTTGCAATACATAAAAGAAAATTAGGGTTTATAATGAAATTAAGAACAAATGGTATAAAACATAAACAAACATACCTTAGAAATTAAAATCGATCACATCAGTGATTTTGGGTTTTGAGTTTTCTTCATCTAGGTTTAGGTTTCAATTTCAGATTAAGAGTCTTGAATCTCTTGATCTTCTTCATAATTGATCTTCTTATATGCATATCCACAACAAATTCTTTGAAAACAAGCAGAAACATAAATTCTCTATTGGAAATTGAGGATTATTAATTTCCCTGTTTGAAAATTGAACCTCCCCAACGACAGTTGAGTTTCTCGGAGAGAAGAGAGAAGAAGATTCGAGATATATGAAAAAAAAAAAAAACTAAACGGAATAGTAAATGGGCGAACCATATAAAAACCAGCTGGATCGATGGTTCGCCGGTTAGACCGGACGGTTCGCCGGGGTTTCTGGTTATTTTAACATATTAGTGGGTCAAGGGTGAACCAATCCATTTTTTCTACTGGTTCACCGGTTCTCTGGTTGAACCGACCTGTCCGGTCCGGGTTTTAAAACATTGATTCATAAAAGCATAGAGCTCAGGTGTTAGAAATAACATGGTAGTTTCGCCATATCTCGTTGAGTCCTTTTTACTTATGTTTTTATTTTATTTTCTTTTTAAAATATGTTTCTCTAAGTGATTAGGTGGGGCTCACGATTCAAGTTGTTACCACTGCTAGGGTGAAATAGAGTGATTGAGTTACTAAAAAAAAAAAAAAAAAAAAAAATTAACACTTGGATAGCAATATGTGCGTGTTCTCCCTGTCTCAGATAGTTTTTAAATTTTTAAATTGTTATCCAAGTGTTAATTTTTTAAATTTTTTTTTTTTAGTAACTCAATCACTCTATTTCACCCTAGCAGTGGTAACAACTTGAATCGTGAGCCCCACCTAATCACTTAGAGAAACATATTTTAAAAAGAAAAAAAAATAAAAACAGAAGTGAAAAGGACTCAACGAGATATGGCGAAACTACCATGTTATTTCTAACACCTGAGCTATGTGCTTTTATGAATAGACTCTTTAGATGTTTCCATCTAATTAGATTGGTTCCTCAACTCCTACAACCAAAATGCTTCCATCCACTTAGATTGGTTAGTGTCATCCTTAATAAGCATAAATTTCTAGGCTCTGGAGTTTAATAATGCAACTAAAAAGTTTCTCACATACCCCCAAACTTAAATCTAACATTGTCCTCAATGTTGTAAAGATAAAATTAAAAGCACGAACAAGGAGAAGCTGTTACCATTTGAAGCAAAAAAGTTAAGGAAAGATATTACCGTGTTACATGAGCATGGGTTACTTCCCAAGAAGTGCTAAGTTTAATGTCTCCAGCCAGACTAAGAAAGAATTAATCACCTCGAATCATATAGCAATAATCGAAACAATTGTGGATCATCTGCATCAAAAAGTGTTAACACAGATAAAAGGAAACTGCAGCAAAATAAGAAAGTGAATAAACATAGCACACCCTTTCCTAGTTTCCTTTTAAAGACAACTACATCTAGTTGTGGTTCAGGTTCAAGTTCAATAAAGGGGTCTAAATAAAATATTTTCATGGGTTGCCCCTCCTCATAAGTAAGATCATAAATATCAGGTTTCTAAGGTCTGGAAAAATTTAGAAGCACACAATAATAACCTGAATAATTGAGGATCCTCTAAGTCAATCAGATTTGACTTACACAGCTGACCATAATGAGAGTGTTGGTAATTATTAAGCTTAAGCAAATGTGTCAATTCTATATTCCTAAAATAATTAGGTTTAGTCTCAGAACTTAATAACTGACACATTTGAAATTCATACGTTCCCACAATTGGAAGAAAAATAATTGGTGGGAAAACAAAGTCGATCTGGGTATCATAGCCTGGATAAACCACATCAACCAGAGGATGGGTTTCTAACAACTGAACTTCTTCCTGGACATCACTAGGTTCGGGAAAACATGTCTGAAGATGATCTTTTAAAATGGTAGAGGTACACATGTCAAGTCCCAAGTGAGGGATCTCTGTAAGAGCTAAAGGTAAGGCATGTGAAGAATGATAATCACCCCCAAACTTAGAGTTTTGGGTGTCTCTAGATAGACTAGCTACAATTTCCCTAATTTCTAGATCATCGGAATCCTGAAAATGGTTAATTGCTTCATGTAGGTCAAATTCAGGTGACGCATCCTCATACATATTTAAAATCTCTACGAGTTCATCTTCTTCGTCTAAGACTATTGTTTCTAAATCCTTGGACTCTAAAACAGTATTCTCAGGATAAACTCGTTCCTATAAACCATTATCGGCTTCGTGATCAAAAGGAAATACTATATCGTCTAAAACGGGGGTATCTCTAGTCAAATCCTCATCCTTTTGAATAGGTGAATAATTATTAAAATTATTTGGATTTGAACTAGAAATAATATTATCATTGTAAAGCTCAATTGGAGTAACATATTCCTGATCACTATGCCTACATATTTCAAATTCTTCATCAACACTATCCTCATCATAATCATCATTATAAGAACATGAAAATGGTTGAACCTCATCTAAACAAGTAGTGTTACCAATTCTAACCTCGTCATCTTGATTATGTGAATAACTATCCTCGTTTTCAAGGGTATTATTGGAAATACTGTATTGGAAATTAAGATTATTTCGAGCAATTCTTTCGTTCCTCAACTTATATGTATTTTCAGCTAGTATCTTGAGAGACTCTTCTAAAGGACGAATAGGACCGGAAGAAACATCGATCATTTTGAGAGACTCTTCTAGAGGACGAATAGGAAAAGAAGGATCATAATAAGGACTAGTTTTCAATTGTTTAATTAAGTCGCCCAAAGACGAAGTACTATAATATTCCTTATTTTCTTGCTCGTATGACCTGTGCGCATGTGGATAGTAATTGGGCTCACCATGGTATGACCCATATTCTTCAAAAGGGCGTTCCCAACCACTATTCACATTATAGTCATAATAAGGATAATGTCCACGTTGCTCAGTCGAATAATCATTGTATTGGCTATTATAATACCAGTTCAAAATTCTATTGTGCACGTGCAAATGCAAGGTTGACTAAAATGGGTAGGCTTAGGTTACCACAGCAAAATATACCCAAAGGTACGAGGATGAAGTTTGTAGACTTTCAGCTGGTAATTCCCATAAGGCCCAAGGCACGGGTTCAGTTTACTAATCCACGAGGTTTCCTAAAATCGGTAGTCTGGCGAAGTTGCATTTGGTGTGTGCAGTGTTTTTTTTTATATAAATAAAATACTAAAAATAAACACAAACAAATAAAATAAAATTACAAGTCCAAAAATAAATAAAGAAACGACTAAAAATAAGATGAAAGTCTAAAAATAAAATCTTCAGTTTCTCCCTTTTTGTAAGGCAAGTTCAACTTTCCACGTTTCGCTTCAAGCCAATCTTGCACAGCAAAAACAAAAATACCAAAGACGTAAAATAGAATAAAAAAATAATCTAAAAAAAATACAAAAAAAAATACAAAACCTAAAAAAAATGCAAACCTAAACCTAAATACAAGTCCGCGTCGACGACGCCAAAAACTGATGTAGTTTTACAAGTGGTAAGTATAGGGTTTGATTCTCGGACTCGTTGAGGTTTTGGTTTTTGATTAATAAAAGAAAATAAGACAGACTAAATAAAATTGATTTTTGTTACCAAGGAGAGAGATACTAGGGTTTCGGATTCCACTACTTCTAACAGTTGTAACAATTAATTTTTTTAATTTACTCTCAAAACTATACAAGGCAATTTTGAACCCAATCTCATGCCTTGGAAAATTTATCATTAATAAAATATCAATTCGACTCAAGTCGATAATCTAAGGCATAATTTTCCTTCGCTTATAAAAGATCGGTAGCTAAACTACCCAAAACAGTTATTATGAAGCATATAAGAAGAGAAAATTTCTGGACAACTAAAACTAATTGGAGAGTAATAATTAAAAGAAAATTAAATATCAAAACTTACATGCTAGAAGTAGTTTCTTCCTCCACCCTAGCGGAGAAATTACTCCATTATTACAAAAGAGAAAAACTAAAAGAAGGGAAAAATAATTCAATGATGGTCTGTACCGGCTCTTCACCCCCCCTCCCCCCAAGAACTCCCTGGCTCTGTCTGTTTTGACACATTATATAGGTTGCAACAAACACCACTTTCTTCTTTTAAATTATTCCTCCACATCAGTGTCCCAATGGCGGAGTGCCATGTGTCATAATTATATTATTTCGACCAATAGAAGTGTGCCACATCACCCTTGCCAACACTCCGATCTCGTCTTATATGGAGATATAGGCTAAATGGAAAGTTCCATGATCACCAGCTGATATTACCCCTCAAACATTAATAGCACCATAGGAATCTTGCAAGTAAAGACAAAAAAGAATATCCCGATAGTAAAAAAAATTATTTTCTTCCTTTGTTATTGTGGTGTTGATCCAGCATGTGGACTTGCCAATTTATGCACGTGACCCACCATGTGGACTTGCATGCTCCCATATTCCACTAGATAGTATCAGTTAATGCCTCCTCAACTTCCTTGACTGGTCCATGCACCTTGCGCATCCGTGTTTTATGATAACCATTGTAGATATTTAGGTCCGCTTCTACCTTATCATCTGCTTTTAGGGCAAAGTAATATTTTTAGTTCAATCGAGCTTTATTTTCTAAAATTTGCAAAAGTAAAAAAAATTATTAAATATATCCAAAATATAGAACTAATGAAATGTATTTTGAGTGGTAAACATGTAAGAATTAAGCATTCATCAGCAAACACGTTAAAGACCTTATAGAAAAAAGTGTTATCTTTATAAACGTACCACCAGTCTTCGATGGCTCAAATTACTTGTGGTGGAATTTTTTTTGTGCGTGCCTTTTTTCAAGCGCGTGATTTTCAATCATGGGTGTATGTAATTAATGGCTATGATGCTCCCGTTGTGGCAGTAGGAGATGCAACCGTACCTAAAGATATTGGTGCATATGATGCTGTTGAGACACTTACTACAAAGCAAAATTCCGACAGTTTGAATGCCATCATACATGCCATTACCCCAGATCCTCATCACCATGTGCTTACGTGCACTCGTTCTAAAGATGTGTGGGATATCTTAGAAACTGTATTCGAAGGGAATACCTCTGAAAAGGAAGTTAGGATTCAAAATCTAAATTCTGATTGGGAAAACCTTCGTATGGCTGATGAAGATTCATTTGATGAGTTTAATCACAAAGTGTATGAAATTGTTAATGCATCTTTTGCGTTGGGTAAGACTATTCCTGAAAAGGACATTGTGATGAAAATTCTCAGATCGCTGCCATCTAGATACGATTCTAAGAAGCATGCCATCATTGAAGGAAATAACCTTGATGCTCTCTCCAGAAATACGTTGGCTGGGAAGCTAAAGATATTTGATCATGCGCACGCATCCAAAACCGGGAAGGATGCTTCCTTTAAAGCACTAAAGAACACTAAATTACTTGATAAAAGTAAAAGTGCTTGCGTCTCTGAGGATGCTTTCTGAGGCTGATTCATCATATGAAGATCTTGACAAGTCATTCTCGTTAATCACAAGTCAGTTTAGAGATCTTATATTGAGGAGAAGTAAACGGTTCTCCAGAGACAAACCCAGATCGTCAGTTAAACCTTATAATCGCATTCCTCCTAAAAACAGGGATGCTGACGAGGGTGATGACAAGGATATTCGGCAGTGATTTAAGTGTAAAGGTTTTGGTAATTTTGCAAATGAGTGTCCAAATCGAAAGAAATACACTAGAAACAAAGGTCTTGCTGCAACTTTTGATGAAATGTCCGACAACTATGATTCTAATGAAGACGAAAATCAAGTGTTGCACTTCTTTATGAAAATATTAATTTTGATAATTGTAGCAATACATACATCAATCTTGATATTCTTTCAGAAGAGAACTCAACCAATCTAGAAGAAAAAACTTACGTTTCCGTTGAAAACTCTCTGTCTAATTTTTCAGGCTCTACTTTGTGTCTAGCAGCTTGCACATCTCGAGCACTTGAATCATATTCCATGTTAACATGCTCATATTGTTCGCTCAAGGGCCATGAACTGTCAAAGTGTTTCAAGTATAAACACAAACTAAGGCATGCCAACAAACTTCAATGAAGAGCAAATCGATTAGCAAACAAGCTCAAACTTGTTCAAAAAACCGCAGAGGTATGTAAGATTTTATCTTCGTCAAAGAAGTTAGATTCCAAGGATTTGTCAAGACCACTAGAGAAAATAGTATGGTTTAAACATTTTGTTAGATCACTGCTTGGTCAAACTCGCTTCTATCTCAAGCATGTTTGTCAATGTTAGTGATCAAAACTATAAGTCTTGATTTCTAGTCTACTACAGCTAATTTCTCGGATTAGGATAGAAAGTGTAGTTGAGCTCAAGAACTCCATGGCGATCACCATACAAGACGAAGAACTACTCAAGGAACTGGTGGAACTTCATCAACTAGAAAATAATTTTCCTTCGCTTATAAAAGATCGGTAGCTAAACTACCCAAAACAGTTATTATGAAGCATATAAGAAGAGAAAATTTCTAGACAACTAAAACTAATTGGAGAGTAATAATTAAAAGAAAATTAAATATCAAAACTTACATGCTAGAAGTAGTTTCTTCCTCCACCCTAGCGGAGAAATTACTCCATTATTACAAAAGAGAAAAACTAAAAGAAGGGAAAAATAATTCAATGATGGTCTGTACCGGCTATTCACGCCCCCCCCCCTAAGAACTCCCCGGCTCTGTCTGTTTTGACACATTATATAGGTTGCAACAAACACCACTTTCTTCTTTTAAATTATTCCTCCACATCAGTGTCCCAATGGCGGAGTGCCATGTGTCATAATTATATTATTTCGACCAATAGAAGTGTGCCAAATCACCCTTGCCAACACTCCGATCTCGTCTTATATGGAGATATAGGCTAAATGGAAAGTTCCATGATCACCAGCTGATATTACCCCTCAAACATTAATAGCACCATAGGAATCTTGCAAGTAAAGACAAAAAAGAATATCCCGATAGTAAAAGAAAATTATTTTCTTCCTTTGTTATTGTGGTGTTGATCCAGCATGTGGACTTGACAATTTATGCACGTGACCCACCATGTGGACTTGCATGCTCCCATATTCCACTAGATAGTATCAGTTAATGCCTCCTCAACTTCCTTGACTGGTCCATGCACCTTGCGCATCCGTGTTTTATGATAACCATTGTAGATATTTAGGTCCGCTTCTGCCTTATCATCTGCTTTTAGGGCAAAGTAATATTTTTAGTTCAATCGAGCTTTATTTTCTAAAATTTGCAAAAGTAAAAAAAATTATTAAATATATCCAAAATATAGAACTAATGAAATGTATTTTGAGTGGTAAACATGTAAGAATTAAGCATTCATCAGCAAACACGTTAAAGACCTTATAGAAAAAAGTGTTATCTTTATAAATGTACCACCAGTCTTCGATGGCTCAAATTACTTGTGGTGGAATTTTTTTTGTGCGTGCCTTTTTTCAAGCGCGTGATTTTCAATCATGGGTGTATGTAATTAATGGCTATGATGCTCCCGTTGTGGCAGTAGGAGATGCAACCGTACCTAAAGATATTGGTGCATATGATGCTGTTGAGACACTTACTGCAAAGCAAAATTCCGACAGTTTGAATGCCATCATACATGCCATTACCCCAGATCCTCATCACCATGTGCTTACGTGCACTCGTTCTAAAGATGCGTGGGATATCTTAGAAACTGTATTCGAAGGGAATACCTCTGAAAAGGAAGTTAGGATTCAAAATCTAAATTCTGATTGGGAAAACCTTCGTATGGCTGATGAAGATTCATTTGATGAGTTTAATCACAAAGTGTATGAAATTGTTAATGCATCTTTTGCGTTGGGTAAGACTATTCCTGAAAAGGACATTGTGATGAAAATTCTCAGATCGCTGCCATCTAGATACGACTCTAAGAAGCATGCCATCATTGAAGGAAATAACCTTGATGCTCTCTCCAGAAATACGTTGGCTGGGAAGCTAAAGATATTTGATCATGCGCACGCATCCAAAACCGGGAAGGATGCTTCCTTTAAAGCACTAAAGAACACTAAATTACTTGATAAAAGTAAAAGTGCTTGCGTCTCTGAGGATGCTTTCTGAGGCTGATTCATCATATGAAGATCTTGACAAGTCATTCTCGTTAATCACAAGTCAGTTTAGAGATCTTATATTGAGGAGAAGTAAACGGTTCTCCAGAGACAAACCCAGATCGTCAGTTAAACCTCATAATCGCATTCCTCCTAAAAATAGGGATGCTGACGAGGGTGATGACAAGGATATTCGGCAGTGATTTAAGTGTAAAGGTTTTGGTCATTTTGCAAATGAGTGTCCAAATCGAAAGAAATACACTAGAAACAAAGGTCTTGCTACAACTTTTGATGAAATGTCCGACAACTATGATTCTAATGAAGACGAAAATCAAGTGTTGCACTTCTTTATGAAAATATTAATTTTGATAATTGTAGCAATACATACATCAATCTTGATATTCTTTCAGAAGAGAACTCAACCAATCTGGAAGAAAAAACTTACGTTTCCGTTGAAAACTCTCTGTCTAATTTTTCAGGCTCTACTTTGTGTCTAGCAGCTTGCACATCTCGAGCACTTGAATCATATTCCATGTTAACATGCTCATATTGTTCGATCAAGGGCCATGAACTGTCAAAGTGTTTCAAGTATAAACACAAACTAAGGCATGCCAACAAACTTCAATGAAGAGCAAATCGATTAGCAAACAAGCTCAAACTTGTTCAAAAAACCGCAGAGGTATGTAAGATTTTATCTTCGTCAAAGAAGTTAGATTCCAAGGATTTGTCAAGACCACTAGAGAAAATAGTATGGTTTAAACATTTTGTTAGATCACTGCTCGGTCAAACTCGCTTCTATCTCAAGCATGTTTGTCAATGTTAGTGATCAAAACTATAAGTCTTGATTTCTAGTCTACTACATCTAATTTCTCGGATTAGGATAGAAAGTGTAGTTGAGCTCAAGAACTCCATGGCGATCATCATACAAGACGAAGAACTACTCAAGGAACTGGTGGAACTTCATCAACTAAAAGGTATGTGGAGACATGAACTTATATATCACCCAAAAGCCTATTTACTCTATCTCCTATATTAAGACAAAAATAGTTTTGCTTTATAGACTTTGATTATACACATTTGCTATTTCGAGACGATTTTATCTCGTCTATCTATTTCCCGAAATATGTGTTGGTAAGCTTTCACTTTGGCCAAGTTCATCTTTACCTAGTGACGCAAGTCATGTTATGTTTCAATCACTTTGAAAATGGTTTGTGAATAACAACTATATATAACGTCCTCTAATAATGTTTCAATGATTGAAATGAGAGTTTAGATTATATAACCATTATTGGATATAAGCATTGTGTGGAAACACATATATGTATAAGTTCTTATTCCTTGGACCAAAGTATGTGTACTTTGCTGATCAGGAAAAGCGGAACAAGAGCTGTGAGCTCAGTCCGCGAACTGGCGGAAGTTCTCTTCCCGAGAAAATTTGCTGGAGTTTGTGAACTCCTTCCGGGAACTTAAGTCCGCGAACTAAGTCTGCATACTTGAGTCGGTTATATGAAGACGATTTTTTGTGAACTTATATTTATATTAACTAAGGAATACAATTTACAAACCGTGGCTATAAAGTTCATAAATCGATTCGAGTGAATCAAACCATTTTTGCTTCGATTGTGTCTTATATACTTCTATAAGATTTCCTTGCAATCGAACAACTCTCTAACTAATTCATTTGAGTCATTTGAACTAGTTATAGTGAAGAAAAATAAGGTTGATATGAAAGTGCTCATATGGCTAACCTTTTGGTTAACTATTGTTGAACCAACAAATGTACAAGTTTGGGTACGGTTACACAAACCTAAAACGTACATTTTATTTGTATGTAACAAGGTAAGTTTTAGATCCAACGGCTGAAAGGTATTAGCTTGAATCTAATTAAGTTTTCATCTAACGGTGAATATTGAATGTTTTGTTACTAAGATAACATTTATTGCAAACCTTGATTTGTAAGACTATATAAGGGAGAACTCTAGCAACTAGGAAACCTAATCCCCACACCTCCTGTGTGATACTAGTTGTATTATCTAGAGTCGATTCTCCTTTAACCTTAGGTTTATTCTCGAGACCCTATAGGTTAACGACTTGAAGACTTTATTGAATTGTGAAGCCAGACCGATACTACTTTCTCGTAATGGTGAGATCTGATCTTGCTGATTCTATCGTGTTGAGTACAATCATAATGATTAGCTTGAGATTAATATCTCCGATAGGTAAGATATAAAAGTAGTTGCAAACATCTTCGTCTCATCGTTTGTGATTCCACGATATCTTTTTTCGCTGCGTCGATTAAGATTATTGTGAGGTGATTGATAATACTAGGATGTTCTTCGAGAATATAAGTCTGGGTTATCAATTGGTTCATGTTCACCTTGATTTAGAAAAATACGGAACAAAACTTGTAGGTATTTCTGTGGGAGACAGATTTATCTATTATCGTAGACTTTTCTGTGTGATACAGATTTGTTTATTAAAATTTTCGACTTTGGGTGGTAGCAACTCTTAGTTGTGGGTAAGATCAGCTAAGGGAGCGGCTTAATACAGTGTGTGTTCAATATGGACTAGGTCCTGTGGTTTTTTTGAATTTGAGGTTTCCTCGTTAACAAAATTCTGGTGTCTGTGTTATTTTTTTTCCGCATTATATTTTGTTATATAATTGAAATATCACAGGTTGTGCGTTATGATCAATCAATTAGAATATCCGACCTTTGGTTGTTGATTTACATTGATTGACACTTGAATATTGGTCTTTGGTACCGTTCAAGTTATTTCACAAAATAATCAGGATCACGAATTTCTATCTGTTCGATTTGCTTATTACATTATGAAATAGAGATATTAGAACTCTTTGATATACTTTATTAAGATTGAGTCTAGTTGATTGTCTTGAAAGTATATCGGAGTTAGTCCATATAGATTTTTAATCGAAATATTGGGTGTGGTTGTTAGACCCCCCCCCTCTTTTTCAATTGGTATCAAAGCAAGCAAACACGTTCAAGACCTTACAAGTCTGTGTTTGTAGGAATCTGACTCTATGGACAGAGGTGCTATCTCTATTAACGTACCACCAGTCTTCTATGGATCTAATTACTTATGGTGGAAAATTGCTATGCGAGCTTTTCTTCAAGCACGTGATTTTCAATCATGGGTATATGTAGTTAATGGCTATGATGCTCCCGTTGTGGTAGTAGGAAATGTAAACGTTCCCAAGAACATTGGCGAATACAATCCTGCCAAGATACTTGCTGCAAAGCAAAATTCTGACAGTTTCAATGCCATCATACATTCCATTACCCTAAATCTTCAGCACCATGTGTCAAATTGCACTAAGTCTAAAGAAGCGTGGGATATCTTAGAAACCGTATTCGAAGGTAATACCAGTGAAAACGAAGCTAGGGTTCAAAACCTTAATTCCGATTGGGAAAACCTTCGTATGGCAGATGAAAATTCATTTGATGAGTTTAATCACAAAGTGTCTGAAATTGTTAATGCATCTTTTGCATTGGGTAAGACTATTCCTGAAAAGGACATTGTGATGAAAATTCTCAGATCGCTGCCATCTAGATACGACTCTAAGAAGCATGCCATCATTGAGGGAAATAACCTTAATAATCTCCAGATATACGCTGGTTGGGAATCTTAAGATCTTTGATCATGAACATTCATCCAAATCTAAGGATGTTGTGTTCAAAGCACTAAAAGACACTAAATTACTTGATAAAAGTAAAAAAAAAGTGTATATCTCTGAAGACGATCACTGTGAGACTGATTCATCATATGAATATCTTCACAAATCTGTCTCGATGATCACAAGACAGTTTAGGGATCTTCTATTGAAGAGAAGTAAACGGTTCTCCAGAGATAAGCCTAAAGCATCAGTCAAACCTCATAATCGTATTCCTCCTAGAAATAGGGATATTGATGAAACTGATGACGGGGATATGCCTCAGTGCTTTAAGTGTAAATAGTTTGGTCATTTTGAAAATGAGTGTTCAAACCGGAAGAAATACACTGGGAACAAAGGTCTTGCTGCAACTCTTGATGAAATATCTGACAGCTATGATTCTAATGAAGACGAGAAATCAAGTGTTGCACTTCTTGGTGAAAATATTGATTTTGATAGTTGTAGCAATACATACATCAATTTTGATATTCTTTCAGAGGAAAACTCAACCAATTTGGAAGAAAAAAATTGACCCCTTCTTTGGAAATTCTATATGTAATGTTTCAGGTTCCACTATGTGTCTTGCTGCTTGCACATCTCAGATGCCTGAGTTTTATCCAAGTTTGACGTGCTCATAATGTTCTCTAAAGGGTCATGAACTATCAAAGTGTTACAAGTACAAACATAAATTGAGGCATGTCAATAAACTTCAACGAAGAGCAAATCGATTAACAAGTAAGCTTAAACTGGCTCAGAAGAGCGCTGAGGTATGTAAGATTTTATCTTCGTCTAAGAAGTTAGTTTCCAAGGATAAAACAAGACCATTAGAGAAAAAAGTATGGTCAAATCATTTTGATAGACAGAGGTCTATGGATTCCTCTATAGAGGAATATGGTGGACAAATATTTGTTCACCACAACGCAACTTGATTGTGTTGTTTTGTAAATCTTGTCTCATGTGCCTGATCAAAAGACACAAGATTATGTACCTCTCGGGCTTTAGAAAAAGTTTGTTCTCTTCTTTTCTTAGTTTTTGTTTTTCCTTGTCTATCAATAAAGGAGGGTTATTCTCGACAATTATACTCTCTTTAGGGTTCATAATGGTGCGTGCACGAACCTGTTAAAGGTAAACCCTACATTCCTTTTTCCCTTCCTGGTAACCTCTTTTATCTTAAGACCGCTTGTTGAGATTGTGATTTCCTCTCACAAACCCCTACATTATGGATACTCCAAGTGTCATGTCTTCTGATGGAAAAGATGTTAATATGATTGTCAAGCCATCAATCATGAAGGAAAAAGAGAAATCTCCATTAGCTCTGACATTGAAAAGAAAATGAAGGAATGTGAGGAAGCCTAGAGCCGTTCCTTCAAATTCTCAGAAGTTTTCTAATGTTCTTGAAGTGTTAAAGGAGATGTAAAAGGAGATTCAACAATTAAAGGATTTAGTGTTTAAGACTAATGAGATTCAGAAGACCCTGGTTCGACATCAGTCAAGAAGGTCATTGATATTAACTCCTATCTTCATGAACCTTATGTCCCAATGGCCATTGACGACAAGGAGTTCGGGGACGATAAAGAATTCTTCAAAGGTCTTAACGTCTAGTAAATCTTCTATTTCGTGTTTTGTTTAGAAGAATACATAGAGTTTGGAATAACCATTATTGTGAATACACATAGCTATGTCCAACGCTTTCATCTTCATGTTTTTAGGTTTATTTGTTTAAATTATAAAACTGTTTGGAAGATGATTTTTGCAGTATTAATCTTTATGATTTTATATATTGCAATGTGTTATGGGATATGTATGTTTGCGTCCGTGAACTATGATTGTCCCATACCTTGTCAAAAGTTAAGTCTTTCATATGTCGATATGCATGTATTGATAAAAGAATGAATGAGCTTTTGATATAACAAAAGTTAAGGATATTATGTCAATTATTGATGGAAGATAGGTTAAAATCTTTTGTTTGCAGGGATTATGTCTATTGTATGTCATTGTGCGAATAGTGATGGAAAATAAAATGAATCCTTGTGTATTCCGCAGTATTGATCTTCCCTGATCCATATTTTTATGTTTATATATTGCGTTGCTCTGTAAGGTTTCTTGTGTTTGAGCATAAACCATTGAGTTGATTATTCTCTTATGATTAACTTAGTTGTTGCTCCATAAGAATCCTTATGATTGAGCATGACCAATTGAATTGATGCTCCGTAAGTTCTCTTATGTTGAGAATGACCAATTAAATTTATCACCTTTTATGGTTCATTTAATTGTGTATTTTGGATTCAAATTCATATTCGTATGCGATTTTTTATGTCCAAATAAATACTTCTTTTCTTTTGAAATTAAGGTCGTTCTTGTTGTTCTTTCGGGAGTGATATTTTATGGGGAAGAGTTCTTAATTAAACTTGTGCTTAATTACCAAATCTTTATGGGGAGTGCAGCTATGGAATATTATAGGGGTTATCTTGTATCTTTATAAACTCCTTGATGAATGCATTTAGATTTGGCTATATGATTTCATCTAAACAAGTTGATATGTGCTTTCTTTTGGTCATGAAATGTCTCTTTTGAAAATTTCATTAGGATCCCATTATTGTACCTTTGCCAATTTTATTGACAAAAAGGGGGAGAATCAATATGTAGTTCACAGTACAAATACATATGATTTTCAGATTATTATGTAAGGGGGGGTGGTTTCCATGTGAGATGGAGTATTGACTAAGGAGGAGTAATACTTATCACCATAGTATTGTTGTCTAAGTTGTGATACAATTGAACTTTGATGCTGCATAATGATACTATGACACTGTATAACAATGATTGAGAATACTTGTTTTTTCATTGTTATAGCTACGGATTTTCAACAAAGATGATGCTGAACTTACAACCTTTGGGATCATTGGAGTACTTAGAAGTGAGGAAGATTTCAAGTAATGATGAATAATAGGCATGTGGAATAGGAGCTACAAAAGTTTATTTACTTATTTTTGTATTCCATATGTATTGATAGTTTTGTCACTAAAATTGACAAAGGGGGAGATTGTTAGAGCACTGCTCGGTCAAACTCGCATACCGTGAATACCACTAAGAGTTAGTCTATTCATTAGTTCAAGGCAGGGTCAAAGTCTGAACAGTGCAAACAAGTTGGTAATGCAAGAGTTGCATTGCTATTGTCAAGCTAATTTGCGAAGTGAAGCATAGATGACACACATGTAACTAGAGTGAGCTTAAGGAGTTGGCCTCGATGATGGAAGCTTAAGAATTATCTGTGCACAAGTTTAGAGTAATAATCATGCAAGGCCAAGAGAGATGAACGTTGGATCAAGGCAGAATCCAGTATGGCGCAACAAGTGGTGCAATACGTCTCAAGTGACGGTTAGGAGTTGGTTATTGGCTTTGCGAGCATTTCAATGAAGTGAGACAAGATATAAAGGTTATAAAGTGAGTTTATAACCATGTGGAAGGTTCATAACCACCAAGAACATGTATGGCACCAGTTGGCGTGACAACACAAAAGGTGGCAGTTAGTTGGCGGTTATGGAAACCACTTTTGGGACACATGCATATTCCATGCAGGTGCAAGCGGTTGCACAGAGTTTTGGCCTTATCATTAGCTTGTATAAATATATTAGGGATCAATAATGTTGGTGTTGTTCATTTGAGAGAAGAACCACTAATGTAGAGAGAGTTTTAGGCATTTACCAAGAGTGTGAATGGCCTGTTTGGTCCATGTGAAGGACTGTTTTGTATAATCTTCCTTAATGCAATAAAATGGGTTTATTGTGTTAGTTATTTGTGTTCATTATGTTGCTGATCTTGTGAAGTTGTCAATTGGTTTGATGCATGGCAGAACATCTTATGCTTATGGGGGCATGAAGGGTTAGAGAGAAAGAAGAAAATACTTTCGTTGCGTATTGCCTTATGAGTGAAGGCAGATGCATACTTTGATGCAAGTGTGCAAGGCTGAGTACTTGTGGGTAAAGTTGATTCACTGAACCACATAGTATTTCCAGTCATGTCCCATGAAAATTTTAGGCGATTAAATGGGCATGTGACAAGATGGTATCAGAGCTGTGTTTTGGGACACAGTTGTTGATTTTTCTCTCTTTTACTCAAGTTGGTGTCATTTGTTTGTCGAATTCAGTGAAGAATTATTTGGGTTTCACTAGTATGGAGACTAGAAGAAGTTGATCTTGTGTGGAAAGATCAATTGGAATGAACTTGAAGCTTGAAGTAGCAGCAGTCCATGCTAGTTTATGAAAAAGGTGTCAAAATTCCTACCCAAAGTGTTAGACGAACGTGCAAGAGTCATTGAAAACCGGGTTTTCAAGTGATGGCATGAAAAAACTAAGGAGTATGCTGACTTCTATGGTGAAAGTCAAGTGTTAAAGTCCATTTTCCTCACAAGTATGCAAAGAAGTTGATGGCCTTCTTTGTGGTGACATCAGTAGCGAGCACATTACGTGTTGTAATAGGAATTTTAGGGGAAATTATCGAATACAAAGAAGTTGATGACCTTTGTAGTGGAAAAGAAGATGAAGAACATGTATATGCGATAGATTGAAGGTGTTTTCATCGTAGCCAGTTGGATGGAAGATTATAGTTATCTCTCTCGAATGCATGTACCTTGGTGGTAATGCAAAGTCTGATTGTGAATCAGCATTTTTGTGGTAATGTGATGCCATAAAAAAAGAATTGTGATGGCCAATTCTTATCTATCATAAATATTATTGAAAGGCTAAAGAAATAAGCGCAAGTTAGGGGAAAACCGATACACCACGGTCTTGCGTTTGCAAAGAGTTCTTCGTTGATGCTAGATGCACACAAGGAGTGTGTTTGCACCTGGTTTATGAGTGGAATCAATATGCTTGGAAAAGTGTGTCCAAAGACCTGCATTTGATCATAACCACAAGCAGATGTTCTTATCAACTACAAATCAACAATTGTTTCTACTCAAGTTTATTTTGGCGGAGGGGAAAGACAAGAGTTTCCAGATGTGCATGGGCAGTAAAACTGAGTTCCAAGTTTGAAGAAGAATGCGGCATTCTTGCTTCATGGAACATAGGCAGTGGCGCCTCATTTACAAGGATTATTGGCCTTGTTTGCAACTGTCCAAGGTGTTTGTCTGCGGAAGTCATTGAGTGATATGACTTTGCTGAGCTTTATGGTGATGCTCAGAGTCACTAAGTTAAGTCCGTTCGAGTTGTGCAAAGGTGCACAAGTTTGTGTCAAGATTTGAGTGCTAATTGGCATAGCATGTACGCAACAATAGCATGAGCCAAATAAGATTTGGGCATGGCCAAGATGCATGATGCGGTTAGAAATGCAAAATTAGACGACTCATAGATGCATGGAAAAAGAAAGACAAAGTAGTGGTGAAACATAAAGATGGCATGTGGCCATTATTGAAGAAATCTTCATGAAAGCTAAATCAACATGATAGAATCCGGTGGAAGAGTGCATGTGGCAAAGTGAATTGCTACATTGGGGACGGTAGGTGGTGTCTCGCTTCCTTTGTTGCTTAGAAGCAAAGTTGAAGTCAGTATTGCAAGGCTTGTTAGGTCTTACAAGTTGTAATCAGTTGGCGCAAGTATTTGCTGAAGTTTGAGTATACTTTCAGTTTGGGTCAAGTGGACCTTGGTGTTGGAATGAAGTCTCTCTATGTAAGGTAGTAGTGAATGAGGGTATTTGAAGTGAAATATCTTGCCTCTTTTTTTCAACGTAAAGCTAGTTCGCGTGGAAGATGCTACATAGCATATTAAGCCAAAATATGCAATAGAAAACACTAAAAGTGAAAGAAGCAAATAGAAGAGTTGGTGGCATAGTTAATTTTGTTGTTGAGAGTTATGTGGAAGTGCGACGGAATATGGCAGCGATAGCATGGAGTAACGCAGCAAGAATGAAGATGTAATTACATCAAATATATGAGTTAAGAGTAACTCATTGTTAGGAAGAACATGATGTTGTTTTTCCGCCACATTAAAGCGTAGAAGTTTGAAAGAGAAAATGATGCTTAAAGTGCTAGTTTCAAAGGCGCGTGAAGAGGATGCCTGGGCTCTAGAGAGAGTCGGTCTAATGGGTTAGGGGTATCCTAAGTCATGACTAATACAAAAGTCATGCATTTAAATCAAGGTGTTGTCTTGGTGCAAGCAAAGAATAACAAGGTGTTGGTTCTTTGGCATACAAATGATGCGAGTCCGAGAAGGTGAAGTTTGCAACATGATTTGGAGGCCAAATCTAGTGAAAGTGCTGATGTTTGCAAAGTGCAGCAAAAGCTATAAGTTGAGGGGCATACCAAGAGTGGTATGAAATCATAAAGTGCATACCTTAAGGCATGGCATGTTTGGCGAAGGCGCAACATGATTGAAGTATAATGCCAAGTCTTGTATAAGTCATGTTAAGTTGCGTGGTGCAACTAAAGTCGGAGAATGAAGGCATAAGACTATGGTAATGATCATTGTGATCATTTGGAGGAATCATTGCTTGTATACACTTAGGCACAAATGATTCAAGTGAAATTCAGGGAGTTGGAAAGAGGAATTTCCAAGTTGCATTTGGGTATTGATGCATGATTTGAGTAGCCGCGTAAGCATATTGCATGATGCCGAGAAGTGGCTCAAGTATATGAGATCAATGGCAAAGCAGTAAAGCTAAGTGATGGTATACAATACTAGGCAGAGAAGTTTTGGCAAGGTTAAAGGCCAAAGAAAGTTTGCTGATTTCTAAAAAGGGCTCAGAAGCGTACAAGGCCAGAGAACAAGTATAACGAGTATACTTTGTTGTGTTCAACGAGGGCATTGAACAGGTTAGGTAGGGGATGTCTATTATGGTGCTGCAAGTGACGCATAATGATGATGCATTACTGAGTTTCAGGCCAAGTCAATGTTCAACCGTAATGGCGCATTGCGAAGCCATAATAGCGCAACGCAAGCCATAATAGTGGTATACTGTGTAGACTGTCAAGTGTCAAGAATGGAATAACCCTACAGGGCCAATGAAGTACAAGTGAAGCACTTTATTGTAAATACATTTAGCTAAGGAATGAAGCTTATTGGCTGACACAATGAGGCTTCATTAAGGGAAAGACAAGACGAGGCCAAAGTTGACAGATGCAACATGTGATGTTGGCATCAGTGTATATCCATGGAATTGAGTTGGCCCAAACTCAAGGATGATGCAAGAAGAGTGGAATAGACTAAGAGTTAGTCTATGCATTAGTTCAAGGCAGGGCCAAAGTCTGAACAGAGCAAACAAGTTGGTAATGCAAGAGTTGAATTGCTATTGTCAAGCAAATTGGCGAAGTGAAGCATAGATGACACACAAGTAACTAGAGTGAGCTTAAGGAGTTGGACTCGATGATGGAAGCTTAAGAATTGTCCATGTTTGAGTTTAGAGTAATAAGCATGCAGGTCCAAGAGGGTTGAACATTGGATCAAGGCAGAATCCAGTATGGTGCAACAAGTGGTGCAATATGTCTCAAGTGACGGTTAGGAGGCGGTTATTGGCTTTGCGAACATGCCAATGAAGTGAGACAAGATAGAACGGTTATAAAATGAGTTTATAACAATGTAGAAGGTTCAAAACCACCAAGAACATGTGTGGCACCATTTGGCATGACAACACAAAAGGTGGCAGTTAGTTGGCGGTTATGGAAACCACTTTTGGGACACATGGCTGTTCCATGCAGGTGCAAGCGGTTGCACAGAGTTTTGTCCCTATCATTAGCTTGTATAAATATCTTAGGTCGTGTTTGGCAGCCTTGATATCCTAACCTAGATTTGGTTATCCCTTAAATAATTGTATATTGTGTTTGTGTGGGTGCTTATTAGGAGGCTATAAAGGTGAGGTTTTGGTATTCCATGTAAAACCTGGAATACCTTAATCCTTTCCTGGGCTAGGCAGTTATTTTTATAACTACTTTTTTTATTTAAATTTTTTTTATGCTCAAAACCATAAATTTATATGGTTTAGTTTATTTATTTATTTTTCAATTAATTAATTTAGCTTATATACAAGTCTGTAGACAAACAACATACTACATTAACCCAACGTAGAAAACAAACACCATTTAAAATAACCATTGCCATGATAGTCTTGGATAAACCGAAAAATACCCTAACATGGATATCTTTTTTCATATCCAAGCTGCCAATAATGTTGGTGTTGTTCGTTTGAGAGAAGAACCACTAATGTAGAGAGAGTTTTAGGCATTCACCAAGAGGGTGAATGGCCTGTTTGGTCCATGTGAAGGACTGTTTTGTATAATCTTCCTTAATGCAATAAAATGGGTTTATTGTGTTAGTTCTTTGTGTTCATTATGTTGCTGATCTTGTGAAGTTGTCAATTGGTTTGATGCATGGAAGAACCTCTTATGCTTATGGGGGCATGAAGAGTTAGAGAGATAGAAGAAAAGACTTCCGTTGCGTATTTCCTTTTGAGTGAAGGCAGATGCATACTTTGATGCAAGTGTGCAAGGCTGAGTACTTGTGGGTGAAGTTGATTCACTGAACCACATAGTATTGCTGGTCATGTCCCATGAAAATTTTAGGCGATTAAGTGGGCATGTTACACAAACCAAGGAAGATGTCTCATTTTTCATAGCATCATCATGCAATTTCAGTCTACAATTCTTACATGTTGTCATTATTGAAGGTGGTTCATCTTTGTGGAAGTGTTCCCATAGTTTTGAGGTGGTTCTGTGCTTCCTAAAAACTGATGCAACGGCAGTGACAACTTCAGTGTCATTGGCAACGGAAGATGGAACTGGTCCAACTGAACTATCTTGTTGTGAATTATGTATAACTGGACTCAAATGAGGTGGAGGTGGCATCGCAGTTGAGTTGATAAGAGCCTACATATACACAACACCCAAAATCAGTCAAACAATTGATAAAATTTCAAGTTATTTCTCAAATTTACCACAACAATCATATAAGAAAAAAAATAAAACCCATTTCAATCGTAATCATCAATTCATCATATAAGAAAAACAAAAAATAACTATCACAATCAAAAGCAAACCCAAACAAGCAAATGAATCAAAGAGAAATAAGAATTTGCTTGTGTTAATTGCGCTTCTTCCATTATTGAACTGGAGAGAGCAACAAAAGCATGCAAATGTATCATGCAAAATCATTTTCTGAAACCCTAGATTTAATAAATTTAAATTTGTAAAATTAAATAATCAAAACAAAGAGAATTAAAAAAGACTGCAAATGCATCGTGCAAAATCATTTTCTGAAACCCTAGTTTCAATAAATTTAAATTTGTAAAATTAAAAGATTAAAACAGTTAAAACAACTTACATAAGTAGGATCAAATGATATATAACATTATTAACATATGTTAAATGATCGATTTGTTTGCTTCGTCTCTCAGCGGTGGTGAAGTGAAGTCAAATCTTTTCAGTTACAAATAAAACTGAGAAGAAGAAAAAAATGTGGTGGTGTTTAAGGCTCAATCATTTCCAGAGATAATGGTGCAAAAAAACTAGTATCACTGGACAATGATGTTTGGCTGCTACTAGCCTGTTACCGATGGAGGCGAAGTGAAGAAGAAGAAGAAGTGAATTAGGTGATGATATAATGAGGTTACAAGAAGATCAAGGGACTGTGTAGATTAAATCATAGGTATTGTATCTACGGCCTATAACAATCATTTTCTACCATCGGTTCTTCAGCTCGGTTTTCTATCAAACCAAAATCGAACCATTAGCTATTGGTTCCCTTCTTTTTCACTAAAACCAAATCTCTTAATATTTGGTCCAGTTCTGTTTTGTTGAATTTGGTTTGGATCAGCCTGGTTTCTCGGTTTGGTTCAGTATTTGTAAGCCTAAGTGAAAGTCTATGTGGATTAATACCTTCTTGTTTTGGATCGTGTATGTGTTAGAGACTTCTGCAAGTTTTATGAAACGTTAACGAATTCTGATAAGTTCGACTGAGTTCTGTTGAGTTAAGTTCTTGCTGTTCAATCATGGATTGATGAACTTATTTATATTGCAGGAATAGTAAACACATTGGTCTCCAGTAAGTATGGCGGTGGAGGAGTAAAAGAGTGAGAAAGTGGGAAATCGTGGATAAACCAGTTCCTCGTGCGTGGGAGAATTGGTTGATTGTCCATCCACTATTTTTCTAACTCCTTCAACTACTTGCAAGACTTACTCACATTTATCATTTTGGATGTACACACATGTCGTAGACCAAAACCCTAGTGAATATCCCCCCATGTGACATGATTGATGTCTTATGAATGTGGAGTCTGCAAGACAGACGTGTATTTAATTGGTCAATTGTTGACTTGGCTAGACCATGAGTTATAGCCTTGATGAGCCGAGTGTTAGATCACTGCTCGGTCGAACTCGCAAGCATTGTTATCTCAAGCTTGTTATCAAGTTTAGTTGCCAAAACTATAAGTCTTGATTTCTAGTCTACTTATATCTAAGTCTCGGACTAGGATAAAAAGTGTAGTTGAGATCTAGACTCCACGGCGTTCATCATACAAAGACGATGAACTACTCAAGGAACTGGTGGAACTTCATTGACTAAAAGGTATGTGGAGACTTGAACTTATCTATCACTCAAAAAGTCTATCTACTCTATCTCATCTCTTGAGACAAAAGTCATATTGCTATATAGACTTCGATTATACATATTTGCTATTTTGAGCCGAGTTTATCTCGCTTATCTATTTCTCAAAATATGTGTTGGTAAGATTTCGCTTTGGCCAAGTTCATCTTTACAAGTGACGAAAGTCATGTTGATTATTTTAATATCTTAAAAATTGCTTTGATGAAAAATAGTATGTGAATAACCTCTATTTAACATCCTCTAAGAATGTTTCAATGATTGAAATAAGAGTATAGAACATGTAACCATCCATGGATATAAGCATATAATGTTTTCGCGCATTAGTGTATAAGTCCAAAACCGGGAACCAAATGTATGCGTACTTATGTATGTACTAAATGGTTGATGGAGACTGGGTAACCCGCACGCATACTGCCGGAAGTTCACGTCCGTGAATTTATGCTGAGTTTGGAAATCAAAACCAACTCAATCCGGTTACTGGCAGAAAGTTCATGTCCGTGAATTTCTGCTGAGTTTGGAAACCAAAAAAAACTCAAATCCAGTTACTTAAGTACGCATACCCGTACGCATACTTATGTGTGTTACTTTCTAAAATTGGTTTATTCGTGAAATTAAATATATATTAACTAAGGAATGTATATTTGCAAACCGTGGCTATAAAGTTCATGAATCGATTCGAGTGAATAAAAACCTATTTTTCTTCGATTGTGTCTTGTATACTTCTATGAGATCTAAGCAATTGAACTACTATCTAACTAGTTCTTTTGAGTCATTTGAACTAGTTATGGTGAAGATGAATATGGTTGATATGAAAGTGCTCATATGGATAACCATTTGGTTAAATATTGTTGAACCAACGACTTGTACACATTTAGGTACGGTTACACAAACCTAAATGACGTATATTTCATTTGTGTATAACAAGCTAAGTTCGATCTAACGGTCAAAATATATTAGCTTGAACCTAATCAGGTTTTCATTTAACGGTGATTATTGAATGATTTTTTACCAAGGTAACCTAGATTGCAAACCTTGATTTGGAGACTATATAAAGGAGAACTCTAGCAACTAGGAAACCTAATCCCCACACCTCCTGTGTGATACTAGTTGTATATATAAGCTAGAGTCGATTCTCCTTTAAGCTTAGGTTTCTACCGAGACCATGTAGGTTAATGACTTGAAGACTTCATTGGAATTGTGAAGACACACCCAACTATTTTCTTTGTAGTTGTGTGATCTGATCTTGCTGATTATATCGTATTGGGTACAATTCTAAAATTGGCTCGGATTCATTTCTCCGATAGGAAAGATATAAAAGTAATCACAAACAACTTCGTCTCATCGTTTGTGATTCCATGATATCTTGGTTTGCTAGTCGATTAAGATTATTGTGAGGTGATTGATAATTGAAGGCTGTTCTTCAGGAATATAAGTCTGGGTTACCGATTGGTTCCTGTTCACCTTGATTTATCAAAAGACTGAACAAAACTTGTAGGTATTTCTGTGGGAGACAGATTTATTTATTCCTGTAGACTTTTATGTGTGATACATATTTGTTTATTAAAGTCTTCGACTTTGGATTGTAGCAACTCTTAGTTGTGGGTGAGATCATATAAGGGAATCAAGTGCATAGTATCATGTTGAGATCAGAGACGTAAGGAGCACAACTGTACCTTGGATCAATATGAGATTGATTGGGGTTCAACTACAGTCCAAACCAAAGTTAGTTTATAGTAAGCTAGTGTCTGTAGCAGCTTAATACAGTGTGTGTTCAATGTGGACTAGGTCCCGGGGTTTTTATGCATTTGCGGTTTCCTCGTTAACAAAACTTATGGTATATGTGTTATTTCTTTTCCGCATTATATTTTGTTATCTAATTGAAATATCACAGGTTGTGTGTTAAATCAATCAATTGGGAAATCCGACCTTTGGTTGTTGATTGAAATTTATTGATACTTGAACATTGGTCTTTGGTAACGTTCAAGTTAATTTCTCTTGTGTTCATTTAGACTCGCAGATTTATATTTGCTTGAGTAAGTATTGCATCGAGAAATTGAGATATAACTCTTTGGTATACTTTTTATTAAGATTGAGTCTGACTGTCTAGTTGATTCTATAAAAAGTATATTAGTGTTAGTCCATACAGATTGCTAAGCGAATTATTGAGTGAGGTTGTTGTACCCCCACTTTTTTAATTGGTATCAGAGCAGGAAAATGGGAGAAACTTTTAAGTTGCATTATTAAACTCCAGAGCCTAGAAATTTATGCTTATTAAGGATGACACTAACCAATCTAAGTGGATGGAAACATCTAAAGAGTCTATGCATAATAATGTTTTAAAACCCGGACCGGCCATCGACCCAGTAAAATCATTGGGTCAAGGTCAACTGGTTCACCCACTGGTTTAACCGGGGTCACTGGTTCAGTCATATAAGAAGATAGCTAAAGCATGCGACTTATCAGTTATCAATAGATAATAATCCTCAATCAATTCCATAAATATTTTTCTAAGAAAATTAATAAGTACTTCCATTCAAGAATTTGAAATGAGAAAATATTCATTAAGTTTAAAACACCAAAATTAACCAGAAATGTAAAAACTTAAAAAGTAGCCAAACAAATAGTGTTGCAGTTTGATTCTAAGTTATACTTTAACTCCTATTATCAAGGAAGATTGTTTAGATTGAAATGTTGGTAATAAGCACCATTTGGAACATGGTCCGTAAATTCATTCTCCATATGCATATCAAATTCATTCCAATTGTCAATCCGTCATCTTCATCTGCCATATGACAAACACTAATTTTGCGAAATACAACATAATTGAGACCATGTAATCGTAAAACACTATAATTTTTCATTCGAGTACCTTCTCTTGCTTGTGATATATCATGATATCCCTGAGTTTGATTTTCAAATATTGGAATTGTTAAATCAGCAGCTATATCTTCAAGTTCATCAACATCAATTTGGTCTGGCTCATCATCTACTACCAAATCTTCCGCCAGATCAAGTGCATCCAAATCAATAGGATCATAGATTGGTTTCTTAGTCCTAGTCCTGAGTGTAAAGATAATATTTAGCATAATTTAAAGGATCTAGTAAATAAGTTTTCAGATTTTAGAAGTATGTCCAGAAGTATACCTATTCTTTAAACGAAGGTTGTAGTGAACATACACCAAATCATTTAGTCGTTGATGCTCCAGTATGTTTCTTTTTTGGGAATGTACGCGTTCAAATACGCTCAAGTTCCTCTCACACCCCGACGAACTGCAAGTTTGACTAAGAATCCGAATTGCCAATTTCTGGAGGTTAGTAGTAGCACATCCAAAGTTCCTCCACCATTCATCTAAAATATTCTCAAGGAAAAGTGTAAAATTGAGTGGTGAATTAATAATAAAATTCAGCTTAGCATCCATGTCATAAGAAATTCACCTGGATCCATCGTTTTACGTTGGTTAATTGCAAGTCTTCAACCAAATTCACCTGTTGCATCTCGGAAAATCTGTTTTTTATTCATCAAGTTATCCTGCAATGCTTGATAATATCATGTGACATCTTCAATAACATCTAAGACAGAGGACTGAATTCTCGGGTCCTTAGACATGTCCTCACTATACTGGAGAGCAGGATTCAACCAATATCCCATGATATGAATTTTTTGCGTCAAGTGCTTATGCAACCTATCATTGATAATATTCTTGTAAGGTTCATATTCACTTCTATTTATGTGGAACATTTTCCCGACATCATTCTTTGCCTTAATAATACTATTGTATAAGTACCCCATTGCAGGCATATCTTCTGAATCAACTAACCTTAACACACGAATAAGAGGCTGACTAAGTTTAACAACAGTTGAGCAAGTATTCCAAAACTCCACATCCATTACAACTTTACAAAAATCTCTTGCGGTGTCTTGTCTGTAGCAATCAGATTCAACAAATTTCTCACATGTAACTACTGCCTGCAAGTGATGCTTATGGGAGAGAATGCTATGTAATGCAATAAAATTTGTAGCAAATCGAGTGGAAGTAGGTCGTATAATTTCTGTCCAGCCGGATATTTGTCGTAATAAAGTTAAAACAAATAAATTATTGTAAATGTACTTTGTTACCTGCGATGCTTTCTTCACGACATTTTTAATATGAGCTAGTTCTCCAAAATCCTTTAAAATCAAATTGATAGAGTGAGCAGCACAAGGTGACCAGTACATATTAGGGAACTCATCTTGTAATAATTTTCCAGCAAGTGCATAATTTGATGCATTATCAGTTACCACTTGAAAAACATGCTTGTCACCAACGATTTCAACAACTTCTTTAAGCAACTTGAAAAGGTTTTCCCCTGTCTTTACTATCTCAGAGGCATCTACTGAATTTAAGAAAACAGTTCCCTTTGGACAATCGACTAAAAATTTTATTAGAGTGTGGTTACTTGTATCTTTCCAACCATCAGCCATAATTGTGCAACCTGTATCCGCCCAAAAACTTCGAAAACTTTCCACAAATAATTGCACTTCCTTCACGCTAGCTCTTAATAAATTAGTTCAAATGTCATTATATGTGGGGGCCTTATATCCAGGACCAATTGCAGATACTGCGTCTAGCATAGGCTTGAAATAATACGAGTTTATAGCATTAAACGGGATGCAAGCATCATACATCCAAGTAACAACAGCTAAATCCACTTGTTGCTTTACTTTTTTGCTCGCAAGCGCACTTCTTATAGATGGTTGAGAACCAGGTGTAGTTCGAGGCGCAAAATATGAATCTATCCCCATTTTTGGTTGGCTAGCTCCCATATGCACTGATGCCTTCTTATTACCTCTATTTTTGTTTGTATTTGTGGGTACAGAAGTTCGCGCAGTCATTGGAACTTCTTAAATTTCCTGAAGTTCAGTATTATCTTCTACACCAAGCTCATTGTCAGGCTCACTTTCTCTTTGTCGCTTCTTTGTAGATGATTCATTTAGCAACTCCTGCATTCTATGTCGAACATCTTAAGTTACTCTTTTACATGGCGCAACTTCCCCTCTTTTCCCGGCAAGATGTTGTTTAAGTCTATTAATTCCTCCACCTGTTATCTTTTTCCGACAAAGCAAACAGGTTATAGACTTTTTCTGGGATGCTGGATCCTTCTCTTCCAATGCATACTCCCAAGCAGGGTCTGTTTTTCCTCTTCTCTTCTCCGTTTATGACTGTATAGGTGTACCATCTGGTGGTTTTGAATCGGATGATGCCATCTAAATACTGCAACACAGATTAACTATGTGGTTTAATGAAACAACTACAATCAAAATAAGTAAGAAAGAAAACATAATTTACATCAGAAAAAGTGAAACATATAGTACAAACAATGGATTTGACACAAGGATCAAATGGTATAACTGTATAATAATTACAATCACATGTTGAAACTATTCAGTGTTAGGCAAGCAGGTTGCATTGTCATAGTATCATGCTTCTACTGTTCCAATAAATTGAAGCAAATTACGGTTCATAAATCTTAATGAGAATATGAACAAATCAGAAAATAAGTTGCAAATTAAATTAAAATAAAAAAATAAGTTGCAATACATAAAAGCAAATTAGGGTTTATAATGAAATTAAGAACAAATGGTATAAAACATAAACACACATACCTTAGAAATTAAAATCGATCACATCAGTGATTTTGGGTTTTGAGTTTTCTTCATCTAGGTTTAGGTTTTAATTTCAGATTAAGAGTCTTAAATCTCTTGATCTTCTTCATAATTGATCTTCTTATATGCATACCCACAACAAATTCTTTGAAAACAAGCAGAAACATAAATTCTCTATTGGAAATTGAGGATTATTAATTTCCCTGTTTGAAAATTGAACCTCCCCAACGGCAGTTGAGTTTCTCGGAGAGAAGAGAGAAGAAGATTTGAGGAATTGAGATATATGAAAATAAAATAAAAATTAAACGGATTAGTAACCGGGCGAACCATATAAAAACCAGTTGGATCGATGGTTCGCCGGTTGGACCGGACTGTTCGACTGGGTTTCTGGTTATTTTAACATATTAGTGGGTCAAGGGTGAACCAATTCGTTTTTTCTACTAGTTCACCGGTTCTCTGGTTGAACCGGCCGGTCCGGTCCTGGTTTTAAAACATTGATTCATAAAAGCACAGAGCTCAGGTGTTAGAAATAACATGGAGGTTTCGCCATATCTCGTTGAGTCCTTTTTACTTCTCTTTCTATTTTGTTTTCTTTTTAAAATATGTTTCTCTAAGTGATTAGGTGGGGCTCACGATTCAAGTTTTTACCACTGCTAGGGTGAAATAGAGTGATTCTGTTACTAAAAATAAAATAAAATAATATTAACACTTGGATAGCAATGTGTATGTTCTCCTTGTCTCCGTCGCCTAAACAAGCGTGGAACGCAAGTTCCATGGGAACTATCATGTAATCTGCTGACAAGAAGCATGCGCTTGGATCCAAAAGATCTAATCATGCAGTTAAAAATAATAATTAAAAAAATATATATTATTAATTAATGTTCAGTGAATAAATTGACCGCTGGTTCCCATGTATATGCCAGACGAGTTGATCTAGAATTATGATTGTCGACCACTGGTTCCCTTGTATATGCCAGTTGTGTTTATATTAGTCAGACTAGTATCTCATCCATTAGGATAGGTTCATTTTGGCAGTGCCCTTCAGAGAGATATGAGAAACACCGTTCACCTAGACAATATCAAAACCATCTATATTTTTCTAATCCATCTCTTAATCTATCCATGTGATTTGTTGACTCCGAATATTGATGTCCATAGTGCAACTATCTGATTAGAGCTCTGTCACTTATATATGAATTTTAGTATGCTTGAGTGCAAACTCGTGTACAACAATTGGAATTTCGCATCAGGGTATTTCCTCCTGTAGTCAATAAGTATGCCAACCAAGGAGATTCTTTAGTGCCTTCCAAGGTTCTGCATAGATAGCTAGGGTATGGAGTAAAGGTTTTGTAGGTATATCTCTGGTAAGCCCTCCCGAGACTATAACTCATCCACTAGGGTCACCTAGGGGTTTAAAGGCTTGTTGCATATGCTAAATGCAACCGACGATGCCTGAGACAATGAGTTAGCAATGTGTCAATTCTATATTCCTAAAATAATTAGGTTTAGTCTCAGAACTTAATAACTGACACATTTTAAATTCACACGTTCCCACAATTGGAAGAAAAATAATTGGTGGGAAAACAAAGTCGATCTAGGTATCATAGCCTGGATAAACCACATCAACCATAGGATGGGTTTCTAACAACTGAACTTCTTCCTGGACATCACTAGGTTCGGAAAAACATGTCTGAAGATGATCTTTTAAAATGGTAGAGGTACACATGTCAAGTTCCAAGTGAGGGATCTTTGTAAGAGCTAAAGGTAAGGCACATGGAGAATGATAATCACCCCCAAACTTAGAGTTTTGGGTGTCTCTAGATAGACTAGCTACAATTTCCCTAATTTCTAGATCATCGGAATCTTGAAAATGGTTAATTGCTTCCTGTAGGTCAAATTCAGGTGACGCATCCTCATACATATTTAAAAACTCTACGAGTTCATCTTCTTCGTCTAAGACTATTGTTTCTAAATCCTTGGACTCTAAAACAGTATTCTCAGGATAAACTCGTTCCTCTAAACCATTATCGGCTTCGTGATCAAAAGGAAATACTATATCGTCTAAAACGGGGGTATCTCTAGTCAAATCCTCATCCTTTTGAATAGGTGAATAATTATTAAAATTATTTGAATTTGAACTAGAAATAATATTATCATTGTAAAGCTCAATTGGAGTAACAAATTCCTGATCACTATGCCTACATATTTAAAATTCTTCATCAACACTATCCTTATCATAATCATCATTATAAGAACATGAAAATGGTTGAACCTCATCTAAACAAGTAGTGTTACCAATTCTAACCTCGTCATCTTGATTATGTGAATAACTATCCTCGTTTTCAAGGATATTATTGATTATGTGAATAACTATCCTTGTATACCAATTCTAAACAAGGGTATTATTTCGAGCAATTCTTTTGTTTCTCAACTTATATCTATTTTCAGCTAGTATCTTGAGAGACTCTTCTGAAAGACGAATAAGACCGGAAGAAACATCCATCAGTTTGAGAGACTCTTATAGAGGACGAATAGGAATAGAAGGATCATAATAAGGACTAGTTTTCAACTGTTTAATTAAGTCGTCCAAAGACGAAGTACTATAATATTCCTTATTTTCTTGCTCGTATGACCTGTGCGCATGTGGATAGTAATTGGGCTCACCATGGTATGACCCATATTCTTCAAAAGTGCGTTCCCAACCACTATTCACATTATAGTCATAATAAGGATAATGTCCATGTTGCTCAGTCGAATAATCATTGTATTGGCTATTATAATACCAGTTCGACATTTTATTGTGCACGTGCAAATGCAAGGTTGACTAAAATGGGTAGGCTCAGGTTACCACAACAAAATATACCCAAAGGTACGAGGCTGAAGTTTGTGGACTTTTAGCTGGTAATTCCCATAAGGCCCAAGGCACGGGTTCAGCTTACAAATCCACGAGTTTTCCTAAAATCGGTAGTCTGACGAAGATGCATTTGGTGTGTGCAGTGTTTTTTTTTTTATATAAATAAAATACTAAAAATAAACACAAACAAATAAAAGAAAATTACAAGTCCAAAAATAAATAAAGAAACTACTAAAAATAAGATGAAAGTCTAAAAATAAAATCTTCAGTTTCTCCCTTTTTGTAAGGCAAGTTCAACTTTCCACGTTTCGCTTCAAGCCAATCCTGCACAACAAAAATAAATACCAAAGAAATAAAATAGAATAAAAAAAATAATCTATAAATAATAATAATAATAAATAAAATATATACAAAACCTAAATAAAACCTAAACCTAAATACAAGTCCGTGTCGACGACACCAAAAACTAATGTAGTTTTACAAGTGGTAAGTATAGGGTTTGATTCTCGGACTCGTTGAGGTTTTGGTTTTTGATTAATAAAATAAAATATGACAGACTAAATAAAATTGATTTTTGTTACCAAGGAGAGAGATACTATGGTTTCGGATTCCACTACTTCTAACAGTTGTAACAATTAATTTCTTTAATTTACTCTCAAAACTATACAAGGCAATTTTGAACCCAATCTCATGCCTTGGAAAATTTATCATTAATAAAATATCAATTCGACTCAAGTCGATAATCTAAGGCATAATTTTCCTTCGCTTATAAAAGATCGGTAGCTAAACTACCCAAAACAGTTATTATGAAGCATATAAGAAGAGAAAATTTCTAGACAACTAAAACTAATTGGAGAGTAATAATTAAAAGAAAATTAAATATCAAAACTTACATGCTAGAAGTAGTTTCTTCCTCCACCCTAGCGGAGAAATTGCTCCATTATTACAAAAGAGAAAAACTAAAAGAAAGGAAAAATAATTCAATGATGGTCTGTACCGGCTCTTCACCCCCCCTCCCCCCAAGAACTCCCTGGCTCTGTCTGTTTTGACACATTATATAGGTTGCAACAAACACCACTTTCTTCTTTTAAATTATTCCTCCACATCAGTGTCCCAATGGCGGAGTGCCATGTGTCATAATTATATTATTTCGACCAATAGAAGTGTGCCACATCACCCTTGCCAACACTCCGATCTTGTCTTATATGGAGATATAGGCTAAATGGAAAGTTCCATGATCACCAGCTGATATTACCCCTCAAACATTGATAGCACCATAGGAATCTTGCAAGTAAAGACAAAAAAGAATATCCCGATAGTAAAAAAAATTATTTTCTTCCTTTGTTATTGTGGTGTTGATCCAGCATGTGGACTTGCCAATTTATGCACGTGACCCACCATGTGGACTTGCATGCTCCCATATTCCACTAGCTAGAAGACTTTAGTATCAGTTAATGCCTCCTCAACTTCCTTGACTGTTCCATGCACCTTGCGCATCCGTGTTTTATGATAACCACTATAGATATTTAGGTCCGCTTCTGCCTTATCATCTGCTTTTCGGGCAAAGTAATATTTTTAGTTCAATCGAGATTTATTTTCTAAAATTTACAAAAGTAAACAAAATTATTAAATATATCCAAAATATAGAACTAATGAAATATATTTTGAGTGGTAAATATGTAAGAATTAAGCATTCATCAGCAGACATGTTAAAGACCTTATAGACAAAAGTGCTATCTTTATAAACGTACCACCAGTCTTCGATGGCTCAAATTACTTGTGGTGGAATTCTTTTTATGCGTGCCTCTTTTCAAGCGCATGATTTTCAATCATGGGTGTATGTAATTAATGGCTATGATGCTCCCGTTGTGGCAGTAGGAGATGAAACCGTACCTAAAGATATTGGTGCATATGCTGCTATTGAGACACTTATTGCAAAGCAAAATTCCGACAGTTTGAATGCCATTACCCCAGATCTTCATCACCATGTGCCTACGTGCACTCGTTCTAAAGATGTGTGGGATATCTTAGAAACTGTATTCGAAGGAAATACCTCTGAAAAGGAAGCTAGGCTTCAAAATCTAAATTCTAATTGGGAAAACCTTCGTATGGCTGATGAAGATTCATTAGATGAGTTTAATCACAAAGTGTCTGAAATTGTTAATGCATCTTTTGCGTTGGGTAAGACTATTCCTGAAAAGGACATTGTGATGAAAATTCTCAGATCGCTGCCATCTAGATACAATTCTAAGAAGCATGCCATCATTGAAGGAAATAACCTTGATGCTCTCTCCAGAAATACGTTGGCTGGGAAGCTAAAGATATTTGATCATGCTCACGCATCCAAAACCGGGAAGGATGTTGCCTTTAAAGCACTAAAGAACACTTAATTACTTGATAAAAGTAAAAGTGCTTGCGTCTCTGAGGATGCTTTCTGAGGCTGATTCATCAGATGAAGATCTTGACAAGTCAGTCTCGTTAATCACAAGACAGTTTAGAGATCTTATATTGAAGAGAAGTAAACGGTTCTCCAGAGACAAACCCAGATCGTCAATTAAACCTCACAATCGCATTCCTCCTAAAAATAGGGATGCTGACGAGGGTGATGACGAGGATATTAGGCAGTGCTTTAAGTGTAAAGGTTTTGGTCATTTTGCAAATGAGTGTCCAAATCAAAAGAAATACACTAGAAACAAAGGTCTTGCTGCAACTCTTGATGAAATGTCCGACAACTATGATTCTAATGAAGACGAAAAGTCAAGTGTTGCACTTATTTATTAAAATATTAATTTTGATAATTGTAGCATTACATACATCAATCTTGATATCTTTCAGAAGAGAACTCAACCAATCTAGAAGAAAAAACTGACGTTTCCGTTAAAAACTCTCTGTCTAATTTTTCAGGCTCTACTTTGTGTTTAGCAGCTTGCACATCTCGAGAACCTGAATCGTATTCCATGTTAACATGCTCATATTGTTCGCTCAAGGGCCATGAATTGTCAAAGTGTTTCAAGTATAAACAAAAACTGAGGCATGCCAACAAACTTCAATGAAGAGCAAATCGATTAGCAAACAAGCTCAAACTTGTTCAAAAAACCGCAGAGGTATGTAAGATTTTATCTTCGTCAAAGAAGTTAGATTCCAAGGATTTGTCAAGACCACTAGAGAAATAGTATGGTTTAAACATTTTGTTAGATCACTGCTCGGTCAAACTCGCATGCGTTGCTATCTCAAGCATGTTTGTCAATGTTAGTGATCAAAACTATAAGTCTTGATTTCTAGTCTACTACATCTAATGTCTCGGACTAGGATAGAAAGTGTAGTTGAGCTCAAGAACTCCATGGGGATCATCATACAAGACGAAGAACTACTAAAGGAACTGGTGGAACTTCATCAACTAAAAGGTGTGTGGAGACGTGAACTTATCTATCACTCAAAAGCCTATTTACTCTATCTCCTATATTGAGACAAAAATCGTTTTTCTATATAGACTTTGATTATACACATTTGCTATTTCGAGCCGAGTTTATCTCGTCTATCTATTTCCCGAAATATGTGTTGGTAAGCTTTCACTTTGGCCAAGTTCATCTTTACCTAGTGACGTAAGTCATGTTATGTTTCAATCACTTTGAAAATGGTTTGTGAATAACAACTATATATAATGTCCTCTAAGAATGTTTCAATGATTGAAATGAGAGTTTAGATTATATAACCATTGTTGGATATAAGCATTGTGTGGTAACACATATATGTATAAGTCCTTATTCCTTGAACCAAAGTATGTGTACTTCGCTGATCAGGAAAACCGAAACAAGAGCTGTGAGCTCAGTCCGCGAACTGGCGGAAGTTCTCTTCCTGAGAAAATCTGCTGGAGTTTGTGAACTCCTTCCGGGAACTTAAGTCCGCGAACTAAGTCTGCATACTTGAGTTGGTTATATCAAGACGATTTTTTGTGAACTTATATTTATATTAACTAAGGAATGCAATTTGCAAACCGTGGCTATAAAGTTCATGAATCGATTCGAGTGAATCAAATCATTTCCGCATTATATTTTGTTATATAATTGAAATATCACAAGTTGTGCATTAAGATCAATCAATTAGAATATCCGACCTTTGGTTGTTGATTTACATTGATTGACACTTGAATATTGGTCTTTGGTACCGTTCAAGTTATTTCACATAATAATCAGGATCACGAATATTTATCTGTTCGATTTGCTAATTACATTGTGAAATAGAGATATTGGAACTCTTTGATATACTTTATTAAGATTGAGTCTAGTTGATTGTCTTGAAAGTATATCGGAGTTAGTCCATATAGATTGTTAATCAAAATATTGGGTGTGGTTGTTAGACCCCCCGCTTTTTCAATTGGTATCAAAGCAAGCAAACACGTTCAAGACCTTACAAGTCTATGTTTGTAGCGATCTGACTCTATGGACAGAGGTGCTATCTCTATTAACGTACCACCAGTCTTCGATGGCTCTAATTACTTATGGTGGAAAATTTCTATGCGAGCTTTTCTTCAAGCACGTGATTTTCAATCATGGGTATATGTAGTTAATGGCTGCGATGCTTTCGTTGTGGAAGTAGGAAATGTAAATATTCCCAAGAACATTGACGAATACTGTCCTGCCAAGATACTTGCTGCAATGCAAAATTCCGACGGTTTGAATGCCATCATACATTCCATTACCCTAAATCTTCAGCACCATGTGCCAAATTGCACTAGGTTTAAAGATGCGTGGGATATATTACAAACCGTATTCGAAGGTAATACCAGTGAAAATGAAGCTAGGGTTCAAAACCTTAATTCCGATTGGGAAAACCTTCGTATGGTAGATGAAAATTCATTTGATGAGTTTAATCACAAAGTGTCTGAAATTGTTAATGCATCTTTTGCATTGGGTAAGACTATTCCGGAAAATGACATTGTGATGAAAATTCTCAGATCGCTGCCATCTAGATACGACTCTAAGAAGCATGCCATCGTTGAGGGAAATAACCTTGATAATCTCCAGAAATACGCTGGTTGGGAATTTTAAGATCCTTGATCATGAACATTCATCCAAATCTAAGGATGTTGTGTTCAAAGCACTAAAAGACACTAAATTACTTGATAAAAGTAAAAAAAGTGTATATCTCTGAAGACGATCACTGTGAGACTGATTCATTAGATGAAGATCTTCACAAATCGGTCTCGATGATCACAAGACAGATTAGGGATCTTCTATTGAAGAGAAGTAAATGGTTCTCCAGAGATAAGCCTGAATCATCAGTCAAACCTCATAATCGTATTCCTCCCAGAAATAGGGATATTTATGAAACTGATGATGGGGATATGCCTCAGTGCTTTAAGTATAAAGAGTTTGGTTATTTTGAAAATGAGTGTTCAAATCGGAAGAAATACACTGTGAACAAAGGTCTTGCTGCAACTCTTGATGAAATATCTGACAACTATGATTCTAATGAAGACGAGAAATCAAGTGTTGCACTTCTTGGTGAAAATATTAATTTTGATAGTTGTAGCAATACATACATCAATTTTGATATTCTTTCAGAGGAAACCTCAACCAATTTGGAAGAAAAAATGGACCCCTTCTTTGGAAACTCTATATGTAATATTTCAGGTTCCACTATGTGTCTTGCTGCTTGCACATCTCAGATGCCTGAATTTTATCCAAGTTTGACGTGCTCATACTGTTCTCTAAAGGGTCATGAACTATCAAAGTGTTACAAGTATAAACACAAATTGAGGCATGTAAATAAACTTCAACGAATAGAAAATCGATTAGCAAGTAAGCTTAAATTGGCTCAGAAGACCGCTGAGGTATGTAAGATTTTATCTTCGTCTAAGAAGTTAGTTTCTAAGGATAAAACAAGACCATTAGAGAAAAAAGTATGGTCAAATCGTTTTGATAGACAGAGGACTATGGATTCCTCTCTAGAGGAACATGGTGGACAAATTTTTGTTCACCACAACGCAACTTGATTGTGTTGTTTTGTAAATCTTGTCTCATGTGCCTGATCAAAAGAGACAAGATTATGTACCTCTGAGGCTTTAGAAAAAGTTTGTCTTCTTCTTTTCTTAGTTTTTGTTTTTCCTTGTCTATCAATAAATGAGGGTTATTCTCTACAATTCTACTCTCTTTAGGGTTCCTAATTGTGCGTGCACAAACCTATTAAAGGTAAACCCTATATTCCTTTTTCCCTTCCTGGTAACCTCTTTTATCTTAAGACCGCTTGCTGAGATTGTGATTTCCTCTCACAAACCCCTACATTATGGATACTCCAAGTGTCATGTCTTCTGATGGAAAACATGTTAATATGATTGTCAAGCCATCAATCATGAAGGAAAAAGAGAAATCTCCATTAACTCTGACATTTAAAAGAAAAAGAAGGAATGTGAGGAAGCCTAGAGCCGTTTCTTCAAATTCTCAGAAGTTTTCTAATGTTCTTGAAGTGTTAAAGGAGATGTAAAAGGAGATTCAACAATTAAAGGCTTTTGCGTTTAAGACTCATGAGATTCAGAAGACCCTGGTTCGACATCAGTCAAGAAGGTCATTGATATTAACTCCTATCTTCATGAACCTTATGTCCCAATGGATATTGACGACAAGGAGTTCGGGGACGATAAAGAATTCTTCAAAGGTCTTAACGTCTAGTAAATCTTTTATTTTCGTGTTTTGTTTAGAAGAATACATAGAGTTTGGAATAACTATTATTGTGAATACACATAGCTATGTCCAACGCTTTCATCTTCATGTTTTTAGGTTTATTTGTTTAAATTATAAAACTGTTTGGAAGATGATTTTTGCAGTATTAATCTTTATGATTTTATATATTGCAATGTGTTATGGGATATGTATGTTTGCGTCCGTGAACTATGATTGTCCCATACCTTGTCAAAAGTGAAGTCTTTCATATGTCCATATGCATGTATTTATAAAAGAATGAATGAGCTTTTGATATAACAAAAGTTAAGGATATTATGTCAATTATTGATGGAAGATAGGTTAAAATATTTTGTTTGCAGGGATTATGTCTATTGTATATCATTGTGCGAATAGTGATGGAAAATAAAATGAATCCTTGTGTATTCTGCAGTATTGATCTTCTCTGATCCATATTTTTATGTTTATATATTGCGTTGCTCTGTAAGGTTTCTTGTGTTTGAGCATAAACAATTGAGTTGATTATTCTCTTATGATTAACTTAGTTGTTGCTCCATAAGAATCCTTATGATTGAGCATGACCAATTGAATTGATGCTTCGTAAGTTCTCTTATGTTGAGAATGTCCAATTAAATTTATCACATTTTATGGTTCATTTAATTGTGTATTTTGGATTCAAATTCATATTCGTATGCGATTTTTTATGTCCAAAGAAATACTTCTTTTCTTTTGAAATTAAGGTCGCTCTTGTTGTTCTTTCGGGAGTGACATTTTATGGGGGAGAGTTCTTAATTAAACTTGTGCTTAATTGCCAAATCTTTATGGGTAGTGCAGCTGTGGAATATTATAGGGGTTATCTTGTATCTTTATAAACTCCTTGATGAATGCATTTAGATTTGGCTATATGATTTCATCTAAACAAGTTGATATGTGCTTTCTTTTGGTCATGAAATGTCTCTTTTGAAAATTTCATTAGGATCCCATTTTCGTACCTATGCCAATTTTATTGACAAAAAGGGGGAGAATCAATATGTAGTTCACAGTACAAATACATATGGTTTTCAGATTATTATGTAAGGGGGAGTGGTTTCCATGTGAGATGGAGTATTGACTAAGGGGGAGTAATACTTATCACCATAGTATTGTTGTCGAAGTTGTGATACAATTGAACTTTGATGCTGCATAATGATACTATGACACTGTATAACAATGATTGAGAATACTTGTTTTTTCACTGTTATAGCTACGAATTTTCAACAACGATGATGCTGAACTTACAACCCTTGGGATCATTGGAGTACTTAGAAGTGAGGAAGATTTCAAGTAATGATGAAGATTAGGCATGTGGAATAGGAGCTACAAAAGTTTGTTTACTTATTTTTGTATTCCATATGTATTGATAGTTTTGTCACTAAAATTGACAAAGGGGGAGATTGTTAGAGCACTGCTCGGTCAAACTCGCATGCTGTGAATACCAATATTATGTGAGCACGTGTCGCGATCTTAGTGGTCGCATACGAATCCAACTATGTAGCCTTTGCTGGACAAAGAAGCCCAAGTAGCAAAGGATACCTCCGCAGATCTACTTTATCTAGCCTCGAGAAAGGAGACCTCGATGGTTGAGATAAGAAGAGTAAAAGCCTAGTCTACTAAGAGGCAGCTGGAGAAGGGACATAGGTAGATAACTCATCTAATCAGCATTAAATGCATAAATCTCTTATCTACACACATGAATCAAGGCACGTGGAAATAGGAGGCATGGTAAAACCTGATTGGCAGAAGATGGCGGTGAACGAAGGTCCAACCTATACTTAGGTTGTGTAGTTCCCGAAGGAACGTGGGTCAGCTCTGGTGGAAGAGTACTACTGGAGAAGGTACGCGGTGGACGAAGGTACCATTGGTACAAAAGGTATATCAGCAGACGATGGACCCAGAGGCAGCGAAGATATACCTGGAGCTGAAGGGGCTATAAATACCAAGCCTCACCAACAAACTAAAGGCATTCAATATCTAGGATAAGAATATCTAGTATTAAGCTTATACCTCTTTAATGTTTAGAACTTAAGTATTGACTTCAACTTGAGTTCTCTCTATTACTTTGGGAAGCATTTAAGATCTTTGTAACCACCACAACTAAATACAAAACAATCACTCATTACCCCGTGGACGTAGACAAATGTCGAACCACGTAAATCTCTTGTGTCTCATGATAACTTAGAAGCTTTTACATTATATTTGTGTTCTTCGTTATTATTGTGATCTTACATATCTTTTATTACTTAGCATTGTCGGTTCAACAGAGGTATCAACACTACTTAGCATCAGATCCTCATAACTGTATACATTACGTAGACTATGGGAAAACGAGTATTCACAGTTTGGCGCCCACCGTGTTTTGCTCACGACTTTGAGTTTAGACACAGTTTTACTTTTAACTTCTGCATCTTCGGAAACGAAGGGATATGTGTTCCAAACGATGAATCTCACTCTCTAGTGACTCATTCATTCGTTATTTGTGTATGTTTTTGGAGTTCATAGCCTCTAAAAATATACGTGGCTACAGATCTACAAAAAGTTCTTCACAAAAACGTACCCACAAAACGAAAAAATCTTTGTTTTATACTAAAACAACCTTTTTTAACAGAGCATATTCTAGATCTGAGAACCTTTGACTGACAGAGGAATCTCAGCGAGATTTTAAGGAAAAAAGATCTTCTAAAGCATTTAATAACCTTGTTTTTTGCGAGATCAGACACCCTTTTTATTGGTTTTCAACGTTTTAAGGTTGTCTTTTCCAAGGGTATCATAAACATTTAATACATGTTTATCAAAGACATTATTTCAGTTATTTTTCTGAAAAAGCTGCTTAGCCGTCTTCTGTGTCAGAGCATTAATTGCTACTTTTGACGAAGGTACCCAAGTAGTAGATTTATTCGCTTTTCTGTGACCGCAGGATACCAAAAGCCGAAGGCATGCAGAAACCAAATGTTGTACCAACAAGCTCACGACCGGCACTCACAAGAGGAAGATCCCAAAATCCGTCTCAAGCAAATCAAAGGAATGAAGCAGAGGACAAAGCGAGATAGCAAGAAGAACAATTGCTACAACACCTATTCCTACTGAAGGGATGGGACAGACGTCAGGAGCTCAACCGATCTACGGTATGCGGTTACCAGAGCATCATATAACTACGAAGACACCTGCGGCGAACGCAGGGTTACCCGAAACCTTAGCCCCTATGGGACGAGGGTTGGGAAACCTAACCCCAATTCAGATAAATCCAGATGCACCAATTATAGATGAAGGGGTGAAAAACTCTGAAGATCCAGCCGACCGCACTCCTCAAGGATGGGGAGCCCATAATGAAGACCAAATGGCGGCACAAGTAGCAACCTTGCTACTCCGTAAAAAGGAGAACGAAGATGCCATGCACGAGATGGACCAAGAGAACTAGAACCTCAAAGGTATGCTAGACACACATATCGAAGGTTCCCAAGCTCTCCCTCCGCAAAAGAGGCATGATAACGGAGCTATCTCAGGAAGACGAAGGTTGGATCTCAACCCACCAAAGACCAATCAACCTAAGGGAGAAAGAAAAGCGCACCACGATCCAGAATAAGCAGATTCAATATACAAACCCTCTCAATCCTACTACGACAAAGCATTTTCCAAAGATGCTCACATTGTGAACATGGTTATGCAGCAAATGGAGAAAATGCAGAGGGAGATACAAGGCCTAAAAACTAGCCATGCAGGCGCAAGACTAGAAGAAGCGCTAAAATAAGCAACCACGTCACCACTATCTTTTCGCATTTTAAGGGAGCCCATCCTTCCGAAATGCCCGGTACCTATGTTCCAAGCATACAATGGTACCTCAGATCCCGCAGCCCACCTACGGTATTACACTCATGTCCTTGCCCATTGGGAAATAGATGAGGTAGTACTTTGTAGGTACTCTCATGCTAGCATGACGGGATCAACACTAGCCTGGTATGATGATAGGTGTCTAAAACACCTAATTTTATATCTAGTATTTATGCTTTCTTTGTTATTATCCTTGTGAATTGTATCTCTTATGTTTAGTTTTGAGTTACTAGGTATTTTGGATTCATTCAGAGCAAAAGAAGAAGAAAGCGTCCATTTGGAGCATAAAGGGCAAAAGCCTCATTTCACGTGCAATTGCTAGTGGAGGCGGAGGCGCTGAGCTGAACCAAGGAAATGATAAGAGGCAACCAGCTGACTGGTTCACTAAGGACAGACCACAAACCGTTAAGGGGGCACCTTCCTATCCTTTAACTCCAGCACCAACAAGACTAGGTCGAATGGAGACCACAAGTTCTTTTCACTGCAAGAGTTGCATCAGTTCTAACAACTCCCTCATGCCGGCAAGCTCAGGTCTGATGGGGTGCTGTCAAGATTACATGAGGGAGTTTCACAGACGAAAAGAGCAAGGTACAGTCTGTAGTATGTTGGGTTAGGAAAGACGATTAACAAGAATGGAGAAACCAGGAAGTTAGACTTGATGATTGTATACCATTGATTCACATTGATGAGCGGAGAAGATTATGTAAGAGTCTGTGAGATATCAAGAAGAATGGGTTGGCTGTTAATGTGATTTTCATTTGGTAATTGGGGCAAATATTGTTGCAGAGAAGTCAACCATGAAATTGAACCTATCACCATTGTTTTAGGTGTTTAATGGATGAAATTGTTGCAGTGTTAGTGTGTTTAAATGAATTATAAACGAATGGGATTGTTATTGAATGAGAATTATTGTAGGGAAGGAGATAAAAAGGCTCGTACAAATCAAGACAGAGTGCATCTATGAAGCACCAGGAAAATGCACACAAAATGCTTGTGTAAAGGCCTGAACAACCAGTGCATTTACCAGAGTTCTGCCGCAACTAATTTCTATGGCTCATACGATTCTGGTGGCTATGCATGAAGAGTTAAGAGCTTGAGATGAAAAAATAAGTTGGGTTGTTTGAATTGAATAAGTTTGAGTGGTGGTTTAATCGAGACTTGGCTGTGAAGAGAAGCAAGTGTTGCTGCTGTCTAATTTGTGCTACTGCTTCCATTAGAATTGTGGTACTGTTTAGTTGTTTCTGTGACTTATTATGAGAATAGTTGTCTCAAATTAAGGAATTGAGTTAGTGATGTGGAGATGGTGTTCAAGAACAATATGGTTAGGATTCTGATATGAAGAATGGTTGTTGCTGGTGGTGGAAGGAAGATCATGGAGAATGGAGAAATAAGAGATGAACTGAATATTTTGAGCTAAAATGGCAGAGGAGGAGATGATATTGGAGGGGTTGTTAGAATGGTCTTGTGCTAAGAAGTTAGTGAAGGTTGTACTGGTACTGAAGCTGCAGAAAATGGGTTGCAGCTTGGATGAGATTGCAGAAAAGTGGAGAAGGGTTTTCTTCTGAAGTTGGTGGCAGTGGTTGGTTGAATTTGGTGGTTAAGGAATTGTGATGTAGTGAAGAGGGAGTGTGTCAGAAGTTGTAGCTGGAGTCTCTAAGCAAGGTAATGTGTTGTGCAGTGAGCTTATGGAACTGAAGGCATTGGTGGAATTGGAGAATGAGTTTTGCAGCTGCAATTTCCAAATGATAATGCAGTCAAATGGAGTTGTATGCAGTGGAGCCGCAGCTGCGGTCTGTGGATGAAATATTGAGGTCTGAGCTTGGCGGTTGGAGATGCAGAGCTAGAGGTGCCATGGCTAGATGGCTGTGAATGGAAGAGTGTTGGTGCTACTGTGAAATTGCGATGGAGATGTTCTTGGTATTTTGCTGCAATGGGTGTTGCAGATTCCAGTGAAAATAGCCACATAAATGGCAGTTGCAAGTAAGATCATGTGGACAGGCTGGAATTGCAGGTGCAGTTGCAATTGGTGGTGATTGAAGGTCGTGTTGGAGCAAATAGGATCAGAAGTTGGAGATTAAAGAGAGAAAGCAGCTGTTAGTTCGCGGCTGTGCATTAAGGGTTAAAACTGATGCTATTGAATACTGATTACGGCGGTTGATTGCATGAGATTGAAGTATTTTGGTCTGAGTTCAGCTGGTGACTGAACGGTGTAGTGAAAGGGTGGCTGTTGATTTCAGCTAAAATGGTTCGAGCTTGAAGAAGATAGTGAAGTGATGAATTCTGATCAGGAAATAAGCTACAGATAGAGGATGATACTGGTGCTGTGTAGTGGGGCAGTTTTGCGGCAGGAACTGTGCAGAAATACAGCGAGAATAGCGAGCCGGTGGTACTAATTCCGGTTGTCGGATTTCAGAGGTTAAAGTGTCGATCATAAAGTTTCAGTGAATCATGAAGGGGGTACGAGTCAGATGCAAAAGTCGACGGCCGGATATATGAGCTACGGGTCACACTTTTGGGTATGTTTTCGTAAGAATAAGGAATTAGTTTAAATGGTATTTTGTGATTGTTTGAATTGCAGAGATATGAAGATGAGCTGCTGGGATATGTACTTGCTAGTGACAGTTTCGGATGAGAAAGGCGGCCAGAGATAGTTTCCCGGTGACCGGATTCCGGTGATGATGTCAGCAATTCCGTCGACCAGTTTTGGACCCAAAAATTCCAGAGATATATTTCTCACACATGGGCTTGGTGGACTGGTAGATGGACGTGGACTTGAAGATTATGAAGACTTAACCTAATTTTGGGAAGAGAAAAACATATAAATAGAAAAGTCTTCTTCTAAAGATATATCTCCATTAGGGAGGCTTCTACTTTTGTTCTAGGGTTTCACATGATAGTTTTTCTTTGCTTTCTATGATGATTTCCGAAAACACAAGTAACTAAGTTTTTATTATTGGTTAAAGATGTAGTTGGATTTTGAAAACAAATTATGGATTTTATGAATTAGTTTTCTCTCAAATATTATCGTTCGATTTCTACTGCGTATAATAATTGCATGATTGATGTATTGCAATATGATTGAATGTTTGTTTAGTTGAGTCTAGAATTAATTGAAAATACATCCACATCTATAGATATTTTAGGGTTCATCATCGAGCGATAACCTTGAATACGAGTAGCATTATATGGTTATGATTTGTAGTGATACACTCTTGTAATCATATGTAGAAATTGACCTTTGTTCGAATTGTTTGCGCAATGTTTACAATTGCATTGATTAGCCTATTTCTAAAACTTAATGCTCATAGGAATTGAACTTAATTAGCGCAAGGCGTTAGGTTATTCTTTAGGTAGAATTCACATACGCAGCTCTAATGTGTGTGTTGATAAATTTAGGAAATTTACCGAGTATTCTTGCAATAAGGTATTCAAGGGCTTTTGATGATAGCGAGATTAAATACGAATTCTAATCATACATTCAATACTTGTTTACAATTGAAGATGAAATCTGTAACCAATATTCTCACTACCTTGATTTGTTTGCTCTATTTCTTTGTTTTGCTTTTATATTAGTTTAATTATATAAAAATCAGAAAACCCCTCATTGTTTTATATAGGAAACCGAAACATATTGACAACCTAGTCCTCTCTGTGGGAACGATCATTTCTTGCCCTTGCTTCATTATATATTTTGAGTAGTAAGAAAGTGTAATTTATTTTTGACGCCTACGACATCGATCATATGACAATTTACCAGCAAACTCAATTGACTCCTTCGAGCAATTATCTACGGTGTTTTTGGATACATACATGTACAAAAAATCAACAAAAGCAGGGTTAGATAAGCTATTTGCTTTAGCTATCGGACCACGGACAGGTGGAAAAAAAAATCCAAGCAATTGGGAAAGTCAATCCAGAAATTAGCATTAACTGCTATAAGTATGGACTTGACAGAACCTCATCCATCTTCGTGGAACTTCACAACAGAGCCCTCAATTCCGAAGGAGAGCTCATGGCTTTCTAAGATCGTTACATCAGACTCGAAGAAATCCATAAGGAAAACCCCAGGGCGCAAGCGAAGACAGCAGCAGCTCCGCAGCAAACCAACTCTCTGGAGCCAATTCCGGAGATACCTAAGCGACAAAATGAAGCTGGGGGAAGAACTAGCTATCGAGACAAACGATCCAAATACGGAGATGGAAAAACAGGCAAATAAAATGAAGTATTTAGGGACAAAATCTACACGAAGCTCAATACAACTTTATCTCACATCCTAAGCAAGGAGGGAGCAAAACTAGGATTTCCTTACCCTAATACTAGGGGAAAGCAGCCAGAAAAAATGAAGGAGGCCAAGGAGTACTGTGCGTACCACCAATACTACGGACATACCACTGATACTTGTTACCACCTACGAAGCGTGGTCCAAAGATTCATCGACAAAGGAAAATTCATGGAGTACATACAGTTACAGCCAGCGGAGACTGAGGAGACCCCAAAGAAAAGGATGGAACTACCTCAGGACGGAAAATACATCAACATGATCACCTTCTCCAATGGAAGCCAAGAAGAAATGCTCGAAGACATACTCGAGTTGGCTCGAAACAGAACAATGATTGAATCCCATGAGGTATTCAAGCTAAGTGGACCACCTACTAGCACTTGGGAGGAATGGATGGCCATGCCATTAACATTCTCAACAAGGGACGTCAACCAGGAGGTTGAAATGCACAACGACCCACTAGTGATCACTCTTCCGATACACAGATGGAATGTTACAAAGGTCCTCGTGGATGGGGGCAGTTCGTTCAATGTGATATTTTACGAACCCTTCCTACGCATGGGTTTGACAGCAGAGCAGATGGATTCTTCCACTTGCACAATATACAGTTTTAATAGAGCATTCCCAACACACGCTTCTATGTAGTGGAGGCACCTTCGCCCCACAATTTCATCATGGGAAGGCTATGGGTCCATAGATTGCGAGGAACAACTTCGACATATCACCAATACTTACACTTTCCTACACCTATGGGTGAAATGGAAATCAAAGGCGACCGGCAAGATGCAAGGCTATGCAACCTAGAGGAAATCAGACTCAACGAAGAAAGAACTGCTGCTCAACAACACGAAAGAAAGAGATGCAAGGAAAACACCAAGAAAGTACAGGACGGAGCCTCCGTAGTACCCAAATCCGTCTCATCACCAAAGACAAGTACCTTCGCCTCCCTAGGCGCAGATGTCTCCGCCAAATTACAATTACACAAAAGCACTCCTTGACGACCTCAGCAACAAATATTCTCACCATTGGAACCAACGAAGAAGATCAACATCGGGACAACGGTGGAGCCAAAGATGCTCAACATCAGAACGATACTTGAAGAGGAAGAGGAGGTATAACTACAAAAATTACTAAAAGACTACGCGGACGTCTTTGCATGGTCATTGGAGGACATGCCAGAAATTGATCCTAATTTGGTCTCACACCACCTTCGCTCAGACCGAAAATACCACCATTCAAGCAGCGCATACGTAAAGTGGCGGACATCTTCCACGAAGGGGTAGAAAAAGAGCTGCAAAAACTACAGACAGTTGGATTCATACGAGAAGTCAAATATCCCACCTGGATATCCAACATGGTCATTGTTCCTAAAAATAACGGAGGCGTGCACATTTGCATCTACTTTAGCAATCTCAACAAAGCATTCCCCAAAGATAGCTACCCACTTCCAAACATTGACTAACTGGTCAACGCAACCGAAGGCCATCAAAGACTATCCTTCATGGATGGATACTCAGGGTACAACCAAATAGCCCTTGCGGAAGAAGACCAGGAGCATAATGCGTTTTTTACCCCACGAGCCTGTGTTGGGTAAATAACGCGGGGCAACATACCAACGATTAGTAGAAAAAATCTTTAAACCATGGATAGGAAAAATACTGGAGGTCTACGTAGACGACATGCTCTTCAAAAGAAAAAAAGAAAAAAAACCATCTCTCAGACCTAAGGGAGATATTCTAATCCATGAGGAACTTTCACATGAAGGTGAACCCGGAGAAATACACGCTCAGAGTTACCTCAGGAAAATTCCTTGGATATCTGGTGACTAAGCGAGGAGTCGAAGTAGACCCTGAAAGGGTCAGAGTAATAATGGAGATGCCATCTCCACAAAATCTAAAAGGAGTACAAAAGCTAAATGGAATCTTAGCCTCCATGGGAAGCATTTTTTGATACGCTGAGGAAAGGAAACAGGTTCATATGGACCGCAGACTGCGAACAAGCTTTTCACAAGATCAAAGAATACTTAGCGTCCGTACCTATTCTACAGAAGCTGGAGCCAGGTGAGGTACTCGCCCTATATCTAGCAGCAACAAGCTACGCTGTGAGCGCAGTATTGGTACGAGACCGAGGGTAGGGAGTAAAGCCCGTATACTATATCAGCAAGACACTCAGTTCAGCGGAGCGTAATTACACCAAGGTAGAAAAACTCATATATGCCTTAGTGGTGGCAACACAAAAGCTAAGGATATATTTCGATGCATACACCATCTGAGTTTTCACAAAGGCTCAGATAAGTCAAATCCTCGATAACACGGAGAAAATTGGAAGAGTGGAAAAATGGAATCCCATGATCAAACAGTTTCATATAATCTTCGAAACTAGGAAGGCAGAGAAGTCACAAATCTTAAAATACTTCTTAGCGGTCCTACCTCTGAGTGACGAAGCAGAGATAGACGACATCCCAGGAATGGAGGAAGAAAAGCCGGAAACAGAAGACATCTTGGAACCGCAAAACTCACGAAGGTAGGAAATATTCATAGATGGCTCCTCCAACGGAGAAGGTGCAGGTATAGGGATTGTAATAACAACCACTACCGGAGACAGACTCATCTACGTATTCAGGTTAGAATTCGAACAATACACTAACAACATCACAGAGTATGAGGCAGTCGTACACGTCCTATGCTTATCACAAGATCTATGCCTATCAGATGTTCGCTTGACTAGTGACTCACAGTTAGTTATTAGACAAATAGAGCTCAAATATCAAACTCTAGATCCAATACTATCTTCGTACCTAAAGCTAGCACAGGAGCATGCATCAAAGATCAACAAGGTCGCATTCAGGCATGTCTGCTGGAAAGACAACAGACATGCAGATGCCTTGGCATTTATATCATCAATGCTGAGGGACAGAAACACCACCTCTGTCCAAATTTGGAGAATTTATGAACCTTCTATAGAAGGACTAACCTCAGCGGAGGAAACCATGGTTGTCCAGACCAGGGCCATGAGAGAAGCATAGAAATAGGATGAAGGAAGGGAAGAACCAGATAATGAAGCCGACGGGTCTGACAAAGATCAATCCATGTCAAACAGAAACAATGAAGGTGAAGCAGAAAATGATTGGAGAATCCCAATACAACGGTACCTTGACAAAGGTACCCTACCCACAGATATCAAAGAAGCTCAAAAAATCGAATCGATGGCAGCAATGTACAGCCTACGGGATGGAATACTGTATAGAAAGTCATTTCTTGGACCTCTGATGCGGTTCCTCTCACAAACCTAAGGGAGAAGAATATTACATGATATACATAGCAGAGAAGCTGGCAATCACAGCGGAAGAAGGTACATGGCAATCAAAGCCAAAATGCAAGGATACTATTGGCTAAGCATGGACGAAGATGCAAAGAACGTAGCAAGGCGTTGCGAAAGATGCCAACGCTTTTCCAAGAAGATTAAAGCACCAATAACGGATCTTAATTCGGTCATCAGCCCATGGCCATTCGCCAAATGGGGAGTTGACATTGTTGGACCCTTGATAAAGGGGACATAAAAAAGAAGATACCTCATAGTAGCTACGGATTATTTCACCAAATGGGTGGAAGCAAGGGCTTTGGAAAGAATTAGGGATACAAACGTCTTTATATTCTTGTTTGAGCAAATCATCTGCAGGTTCGGGATACCAGCCGCCATAGTCTCTAACAATGTCAAACAACTGGAAGTAAAAAACATATAAATGCTATTTAACTCTTTCAACATTCAGAAAAACAAGTCTACTCCGATATATCCCAAGAGCAATGGACAAGCGGAGGCCACTAACAAGATGATAGCAATGAACTTAAAAAAAAAGCTGGGGGCATACAAGAAAAGATGGTGCGAGCAGCTGTACAACGTCCTGTGGGCCTACCATACTACAAGAATGACGGCCATGGGAGAAACTCCGTTCCTGTTAACCTACGTAGCCGAAGCAGTCATACCAACGGAGATAATGCTGCCAACTACGAAAATAAAGGCATGGGAAAAGAACCTGACGACATATCTTATGCTAGAAAAGCTTGATGACCTTAAAGAAAGGAAGGAAGTGGCTTTGAAAAGGATGGTGAACTACCAACGAAGTCTAGCTCGTTAATATAACAAATGGGTAATTCCTAAAAACTTTGTGGTTGAAGAGTACGTACTACATCAAATACCACCATATCAAAGGAAGAAAGAGTGGGGAAAATTAGCCCCGACATGGGACGGACCCTACATCATACATGATATTGCCGGGAAGGGTTCATACTACCTAAGGAACCTCGAAGGAGAAGTATTGCAACACCCTTGGAATGCAATGTACCTAAAGAAGTACTACCCGTAAGTGAATGGTTATCACTCAGGGAAGGAAGGGAAGGGGCAATGGCCCACCATGTTCTATCCCTGATCAAAGGTATTATAAACTAAACTAATCAATGAAAGAAACTTTTTGCTAAGAAAAAGTACATGTTAATCAATGAATAGACACCCTCCGTCAGAATTGACGATGAGGCAAGGCACGACATAACTGCGCATTTGTCAACCTCGGATCCTAAGGGAAAATAAATCCCACTAAAAGGCAGATTATAAGAAATATATCCAATAGAGAGAGATACCTTGTCGAAGTAAAGCAGCCATCGCGCTGAACGCGTATGGTTACAGGAAAATTATTTCCCATGCAGGAACCCTCACGACCATGGTACCTTCTGGCCAAAGGATACTTGGGTAGGATGATGAATGTTCTACCAAAGGTTAAACATACCTTATCACCTTGTGATGACTCGAATGTGCGAATAATTAGACACAACACGTCTACATGCATTCATATAAATATAAAGGTACCATAATAGTGTTACCAAAATACGACTAACATGTCTTAAAAGTTACAGATGACAAAGGTTCAAAACGTAACAAAGGGTTATTCAAGGAAAGGAGACATCAAAGTCCCCTCAGCTGAGGGGCATAATACAACAAAGAAGTTCAGTTAAAAGCAAAGATAAAATAACATGATCATGGGTAAGGAAGATGGGGAAAGATAACTCCCTCAGCCTAGAGCTCAGCCTCCTTAAAAGCGTTATTTATGTAATCGATGGCAGAACGCTCAAATTCCACCTTCATCCGAGAAGCTTGAGCCTCCAGATCCGAAGTCGATTTCTGACGAAACTCCATGACCTGAGTACTAAGATGATCATTAGCTTGCTGAAGTGCCTCAGCTTTAAACTTAACAGCAGCATCAAACTGGCGAGATATTTCCAACACAGATATCTGACCCTCAAGGAGGATAATCTTGGCATTTGCGCCCACCAACTACTCCTATAGACCTGCGAATACGAAGGGTATCAGCAGCAAGAAAAAGTGGTTGAAGACACGAAGGATGCTACGGAAAAAATAATTATCCTAAGCTACCTCTGGCATGGCTAAGGGACTATTCTAAACTATGCTGAGATTCAGCAAGATCTACCTCAGCCGCATTAAGGTCCTCCACAAGGGTATCCCTTTCCCTCCGAAAATCATCAACATCTATCCGAAGTGTGGCATTCTTAGAAGACAAAGCTTGGTACACACTATCTAACTCTTCAAACCTTTTTACTAAGGATGCATGAGACATGGAAGAAGACATGGAGCTAGATCGACGAGTTTGTTCTTAAGAGAACAGACCTCAGAAGTTAAGACATTACGCTCCACAATAACCTTAGCTAAGGAAGCACAAGCATCCTCAAAATCGGCATGATATTTCTTACGAATAATTTATTGGGCCGAGAGACGTTTCTCGACTAAGGAAATATCCTCATTTTGCTTTAGAATGAGACCCTCCTTCCATCTAAGGGCTTCGTCTCACTTCTTACGAAGCAAAGCCATTTGCTTCACTAAGTCCGCATTGTGAGCAGACTTAAGGGAAAGTTGGGCCTCATTATGAACAGTTATATTCATCAGCCTATCAGACTTCTTTTGATAATACCAAACATCGGAAGTTAACTTGGCCAATCGATCTTGGAGATATCTAAGTTCACTAGAGCCACCGGCTGGCAGACGAAGGTTGTCTTAGGACTATGCAACCAAAAATGAAGAAAAAAACTAAGGAGAAGAAGAAACAAACCTATATCTTTGGAGGACTCAGCGGCTAAGGCAGTATCAGCATCTTTGCGACCATCCTCAGCAACCTTGGAAGCATTATTATCTCTCTCAAGAGATAATAAACAAGCTTCCAGAGACCTCCGAGTCTTCCTCAAATCATCCTCTAACGAAGATATCTTAGCAACAAAAGTGGTGTTACTTGAAGAAGGCTGCTGTGCAATAACAAGTGCATATTCCTGACGAGCACATTCCAGCAGGGCACTCAAATGAGTACACTTAGCTCTATAGACCTTGAATAAGGTATAGCCAACATAGATCTGCTTACGAAGCTGCAAACAAATGAGCATAAGAACAGACGAAGGATTGAATTAAGAAAAAATACAATCAAGTAAGAACTACTTACTGAGAATGATGAAGGGCGAGGAAGGAAATTGGCATAGGTATCTGGTCAGTTGTCAGCCGACACAAATATAATTTCACTTTCTTACTTCCTAAAATAAAAATAGTATGCGATAAGAAAGAGTTCGTATCCACAAAGAGGCTATTGTTGTTATGCAAATTTTTTAGTTTCTTAGTAACCAAGGGGGATTTTGATTTATCAAAGCAATAAAAATGAATTGAAAGCAAAGTAATAATAAAAGTAATCAATATGGAGAAAGTATTGGTCACGGGATAGTTTCATTCACAAACTTGAATTCTCAACAATGACTAGAATTGAAATTTAATCTCTCATTTACTAAAAGTCCTAGGATACCTTGATCACAAGAGTATCCCGCTAATTCCCTGATTTCATCACAACCACATTAAAAGATGCATATGTGAATTCTTCCTAGAAAGCAACCTAAAGTGTAAAAGCACAATTAGATTTAACTCCCTAAAAGCAATGAGTTCTATGGAATAAGACTAATCAAGGCAACCAAAATGTGTAAAAGCACTAATTCGATTTAACCCAAGTTATGATTCATATGTGACTAGTAGGATATATCACTACAAGCACTACCCATATTTATGCAACTTAGAATCAGGGATAAACAACATTTTCGTATTGAAAACTCTAATATAGCTCTAGATATGAAAGCAAATCGGATTGATTCCGGACTCAACCAAATAAACAATCAAATCATAAAACAAAATAAACCATGAATCATAATCAATAAAGTATTGAGACAAAACTACATCATTGAATCAAATATCATTTGTGAAATCCACTTTATCCCATAACGAATAATATGAAGTTTAGCTACTCATAGTGTTTTGATTCAACATAATTATTATCAAAAATAAAATGAAGAACATGAAAAATAAATGAAACCAAACCCTAGTAGAATCGCTCTCATCCAAACTCCAGTAGAATAATACGTGATGTATGATATGATAAGTCCCCCGAAAGAATAGAAACTTCTTCCTTTTTATAGTTTTTCAACTTGCCAAAACTAGGTCTAATTCTTCAAAGTCCATCACCAAAAAGTCCACCAAGCCCATGAACCATGTGTGAGAAAAACCCAAGTAAAAGTGTCAAAAATAGCTCACCGGAATACTGGTGCACTGGCCGGAATCCGGCGCCGGATTATAGCTCAGGTGACCGGCAAAGTCCGCCCGGCTACCGGTCAACGAGTCAACTCGATCAGTCCACTGAGTCATTGCCGAGTCAAGACCGAGTCAGCTGGTCTAGTCAGAGTCAGCGTACCGACTCATCTGAATCACTTGGACTAAGGCTAATCAGCTTGCACATGCCATTCAGTCATGCGCCATCTTGTCCCTTTCAACTCATATCTCCTATAGCTTTTTGAACTGCAAAATAGTACCAAACTTCTGCATCTTCTCAGCAGCAACCAACTCCATCTGAGCTTTGTAGCAGCTGCACTACCCATATCAGTTCACCATCATTTGAGATGTAACTCCAATTTACATTTCAACCTAACCTCCAGAACTGCAACAGAGCTTCTCCTCATTTAACTGCTATTATCAACACCAACTATCCACTGCAACATAGCCCAACTCCATAACCAGCTTGAATTGTAGCTTCAACACCCCAGAAATTCACCAATTAATCCTTCCATCTGCCAAAGCAACACCATTCCAAGTACCAGCTTCAGTAAACAACACAATCATCAACAGTGCTTTTAATTCATTGTGGTGGCCTTTCTGCAAAGCAGTTCAGTGCATCACCAGCAACTCAGTTCAATACCAAGATCTCCTCTTCATAACAACACAGATATACAGCTGCAGCATGCCTGCCAAACCCACCTCAGTCCATTGCAGACAAACATACTCGAAACCCTTGCAAACTTCTCACTGCAATAACAACATCATTTCCATGTCTATCTCCAGTTGTGACTTCTCTGTAGCTCACTGTAACTTGAGCTTCATACTCCCTTCTCAGCTACAGACCATCACCAGTTCCATCGTATGCATATCTCTCGCAGCTTCTTTGTTCATCGGCACATCAAATCCATCACCAACAAAGCTGTACTTCAGTTCACTTCATCCAGCTACGCAACCAACTTCCAGCAGATCCATTGCATCTACCACTGATCGGTTGTCAGCCGACACAAAAATAATTCACTTTCTTACTCACAAAATATAAATGAAGTATAAAGTAAGGAAGAGTTCGTATCCACAGAGAGGCGATTGTAGTTATCAATTTCTAGTTTCTAAGTAACCCAAAGGGGGATTTTTGATTTTTGTAAAATTAAAGTAAAATAAAAGCAAAGTAAATATTTGAAATTATCAAGGAGAGAAAGATATTGGTCAAGGAATTCATCTTCAATCTTAAACATGTGCTTGCATACATGATTATAATTACGATTTAATCTCTTTTATTATCAAAAGCCTAGAAAATCAAGAGAGCAAGATAATCTGAAAATTTCCCAAGTTAATCAACACACACATTAGAGCTGCGTATGTGAATTCTACCTAAAGAATAACCTAACGCCTTGCGCTAATCAAGTTCAATTCCCAGGAGCATTAAGTTTTGGAAATAGGCTAATCTATGCAATTGTCATACATTGCGCATAACAATTCGGACAATGGTCATACTCTACATATGATTATAAGAGTGTATCACTACAAACTTTAATCATATCATGCTACTTGTATTTGGGGTTATCGCTCGATGAAAAACCCTAAAATAGCTATGGACAAGATGCAAGTTAAATTAATTGGCCACTTAACTAAACAAACATCAAAACCCTATCACAATACATCAATCATGTGATATTAAAAACAGTAGAGATATGAACGATAATCAAGAGAGAAAACTAATACATCAATCAAGCACAAGTTTTAGAAATCGGACTACATCCTTAACCAATAATAAGAGATTTAGCTACTCATAGCTATGAAGTTCATCATAATCAATAATCAAATAAAGGAGATGAATATTAAATACGAAAGCAAACCCTAGTTGTAGTTTCAGCGTCTCTCTCCTATGCTCCAAGAATAATACGTTTTCTTTGTTGTAGAAACTCTCTTTTTATAGCCCTTTGCTTTCCAAAAATAGGTCAAAGTCTTCAAAATCTTCAAGTCCACGTCCATCTACCAGTCCACCAAGCCCATGTGTGAAAAATATATCTCTGGAATTTTCGGTCCAAAAATGGTCACGGAGTGCTTGACGTCATCGCGGAATCCGGTCACCGGAAAACTTTCTCCGATCGCTTAAACCATTGGAAACTGTCACCAGGCAATTCTACACTTCCAGTAGCTCAACTTTGCTTTCCTTCATTTCAAACATTTGCATAATACCACCTAAACCAATTTCTTGTTCTTGCGAAAACGTACCCAAAAGCGTGACACGTAGCTCATACTTCCAGCCATCAATTCTTGCATCCGACTCATACCCCCCTCGCGATTCACTAAAATATTACGATCGACACTTTAACCTCTGAAATCCAACTACCGGAACTATGCTCACCGGCGCGCCATTTTCACCCCGTTTTCGCACAGTTTCTGCAGCATGTACTCATACCACCAACCGCTGCCATACCATGCTCAATCACCCACTGTATCACTACCAGTCCTTGTACTGCTCTAAAACCTGCAATCTTGGCTCAACTATTCTCTTTGCCATCAGCTGCAACTTCCATTTCCCTGCAATTCCAGCTTCATATTGCATCACCAGCTGCCTCATACTCAAGCTATATGTTCCTGCCATTTCATTAACCACCTCCAAGCCACCATACTTGCAGCTGCAACTCCATCTAGGCTTCATTATCAACTGTAACTGCACTTCATTCCCTTTCTCGTTACTGCCATCGCCAGTACCTCAAACTCCACTTGCCATCTTCCCTTTACTGTCTTAATTCATCGAATTACCAGCATCGATCTCACTTTCAGTAACGCAGCGATCTCACTTTCAGTAACCAGCTCCACCATTACGGCCACTGGCATCAGAAGCAGTGCTTCGTACACTCTCTGCCTTGACCAGGGAAACAGCCATCTCCTCCATATGCATACACCGCAATCAATGTAACACCATTCCGTATCCATAGCTCAGTTGTCCTTCGATCTCAAGACTTCGTTCTAACTCAAGCTCATCATTCCAATAGCAGCTACCGTCCCTAGTCTCGTCTCTGTTATATCTTCCCTGGCTTGCTTCATTACTGCCAGCAACAGCATCACAGTCTAGCGTAATTGCACCACAGAAACTCTCCTCCATTCATTCACATACAGCACCTGCAATCTAGCACAAACACCAGCGTATAATTTTTTTCTCAATTACTGAATCGAGTTCCAGCTGCGAGAGATAACCATCAAACCACACTAATCAAGGCAGTAACATCTCCTATGTTTTAGCTCCAAAATCCCCTCGATCATGAACCATAGTTAACTAGTAGCATCGGCTTAGTTTCCTCATTGTTTTTCCGGCTGAAATACAGCCCAATACTCGACCTAAGCTCCACAGGATTCCAGTAACTTACTGCCGTATATCCAAACTCAACATCTGTGCCATAAACCTCCCTTTTATGCCTTGAAATCTTCAACCTCATAGACCCATAACAACACACGTTTTGAACCCAGTTCAGCTTCAAACTTGAACTCAAAGCCACCACAGCACAGCCAAAGTAATGCCTCCTTTTTATTGAAATCCAGCTCAGTTAAGCTCCAAATGAGAGCTACAAAACCACCAATCCACATTTTAAAGTAGTGAAGAGGAGTTCATTGAGGCCTTCTATTGAATATGCTGTGTGCACAATCCTGATGGTGTAGGAGATGAATATCTTGTGATGTTTAAGCCGCTTCCATGCTTCAATCTCTATGTAAACTCCAATCTGAAACAAACCCAACATTTCTATTGTTCTCATAAGTCACAAACATTCACCATTCACTCCTTTGAACAGCAACAAACCATTATCTTCTTCCTTGGTTCACGTAGTCTTGAAACTCTATCAACTGCTCCTTATTTTGAACCTAATTCAACCTGAAATCTTGAGCTATAACCTCCTCGTGAACTTGAGACACTGATTAACACAAATTCTCAACGAAACCCATGGCATCTATAGTCACCACTGAGGCTCTTGATTCCTAGCGTATCCATCTCGATCCCTGTCTCATCTTTGATTTAAGCATAGCAGCGCCTCCATTCTTGTTCAGGGAGCATGAGTTAATGAGTAAAGGGAAAATTGAGTTTTCTGAGAAACAACTCGACCTAAATCAGGTCTGTCCGTACAGATTGGGATAACTACACCCACTGTTTTTATATAGGCCACAAACAGATTATTTGGCTTGTTAGTTCCAGGTATCTGACAGCCCAATTCTCTATTCGACCTCATTCTTCATCTCCTCCTTGCGCAACCGTAGCTAGTTCCGCTCGCCTGTGAAATGGTCTTTCTGCTCCAAATGAATGCCGTCTTTCGCTTTTCACCAACTGCATCCGTCTCTTATTTCTCATATTCACTTCTTCCCTTCAATGTCTTTTCATCACTAAAGTTGTCATGCTTTTCAGACATAAATCGCATCACTAAAGCCGACATACCTTTCAGACAGAGATGAAGAAATAAAAACGAATAATGAGAAATAATCCGCCTCCAACGCTTTTGCCATGTTTCCTCTCCTTTTGATCCAAACGACTCCAAAATACCTAAATACTCAAAAACAAAACATAAGATACATAATTTACAAGAAAAATAGCAAAGAAAGCATAAATACTAAATATAAAATTAGGTGTTTTAGACACCTATCAAATTCCCCACACTTAAACTTTGCTAGTCCTCGAGCAAATCAAACAAAAAATAATTATAAAACATACATACAACTCCGTCTCGTCGAGGCTATGGTCACTTTAAGCATAAATAACAAGCCTTTGAACCCCTAGGTGTCCCTAGTGGACGAGTTTTAGTCTCGTGAAGGTTTACTAGAGGTCTGCCTACAAAACCTATATTTCAAACTCTGTCTATTTGTGACAAATCAATGAACGAATCCAAAATGACTACAGGAGGAAGTACCTTGCAAATTCAATTCATATATTAGTAAATAAACTCTAATTAGATAGTCGAACAAGCCACAATACTCGGAAACTAACAAACCACAATCACAATGAAAAGATTAAGAAGATGGATATAGATGTAGATGTTGGCGAATATTCACAAGTGATTGATGTTTCCCATATCTGTCTGAAGGTCACTGCCAAGATGAACCTATTCCTATTGGATTGAGCTACTTGGTTTGAATTCTACATCAACTCACCGGCATATACAAGGGAACCAGGAGTGACTTTATTCAACCAATATAATACTTTCTTCTCTTTTTTTTTTCTTTGCTATTTCACTTTTTTTTTTCTTTTCTATTTTTTTAATAGACAACATGATTGGATCAAACTGGATCCAAGCGCATGATTCTTGTCAGCAAGTACATGATAGTTGCCTTGGATCCTGTATTCCACGCTTTTTTAGGCGACGGAGACAGGGACTACGTTTCACACATACTGCTATTCCCAAGTGTCATTTTATTCCGTTTTGGTCTAATTGGTCGGTCTTTTTTTCTTTTTTTATATTTTTTTTCATTCATTTTTTTCTTTTTCTAGTAACTCAATCACTCTATTTCATCCTAGCAGTAATAACACGTCGATGTTTAGTGACCCACCAAAGAACTTAGAGAACAATAGATAAATATGGAAAAATAAATAAAAATAGAACGTGATATGGTGATATTCCGAGATATGGTAACAACTATCATGGTATTTATGATTTCTGAGCTATGTTCGTCCCATTTAGTTAATTGGTTCCTCAACTCCTGCATTCAAAATGGTTCCATCCACTAATGGTGTCATCCTAAAGGCACAAGTTTCTAGATTTCGGAGTTCAAAAAACACAAATTTTTCTTGGTTTTTCTATTTTTCTATTTTTCTATTTTTCTGTTTTGTGTTTTTATTTTTATTTATAACTAAAGGCATCAAACAAAGCAGCAAATAAACTATACAAACATATAAATGCTCCCCCACACTTAAACTTTACATTGTCCTCAATGTAAAATTGAATCGTCCAAAGAAAGTTCATGGTGGGAAATTCCGCAAATGATATGCAAAAACAAGAAAATAAAAATAAAAAACAATGCATAAAAATAAAAAGATAAAGGTAAAGATACAAAACCGGTGGGTTGCCTCCCACTTAGCGCTTGGTTTAAAGTCGTCAGCCCAACGTTCTCCTTGTTTGTTAAGACTCCTCCAGAGGGAGCACTTCCACAAGGTTCACTCCTTCCACAACTTCCGAGGAGAAGTTCTCATAATATGGTTTCAACCGGTGCCCATTCACTTTAAGTTCATTTCCTGTAGCTAAACTACGAATCTCAACTGCACCATGAGAAAACACATTAGTCACAACAAAAGGTCCAATCCAACGTGACCTTAGTTTACCCGGAAATAATTGCAAACGAGAATTAAACAAAAGCACTTTCTGCCCAATGCAAAATTGTTTCTTTGTAATCATATTATCATGAAATTCCTTAGTCTTTTCCTTGTAAATCCTTGAGCTTTCAAATGCATCATTTCGAATCTCTTCTAACTCTTGGAGTTGCAACTTCCTTTGCTTTCCATCCCCATCCAACTCCATGTTGCATTGCTTAATAGCCCAAAACGCCTTATGCTCAATTTCTACGGGTAAGTGACAAGGTTTACCATACACAAGCCTAAAGGGAGACATCCCAATAGGTGTCTTGTATGCGGTTCTATACGCCCACAAAGCATCATTGAGGCGCATGCTCCAATCCTTCCTTGTTGGATTCACCGTCTTTTCTAGAATGGATTTCACCTCTCGGTTGGAAACCTCGGCTTGTCCATTTGTTTGTGGATGGTATGGTGTTGCAATCCGATGCGACACATTGTACTTGCTTAACAAGGCTTGCAAAAACCTGTTTTTGAAGTGTGAACCTCCATCGCTAATTATAGCCTTTGGAATTCCAAACCTTGCAAAAATATTTGCTTGCACAAAATTTGAAACAACTTTAGAATCATTAGTTTGGGTGGCCTTAGCTTCCACCCATTTCGAGACATAATCAACAACAAGCAAGATATAATAATTCCCATTAGAATTGACAAAAGGGCCCATAAAATCGATTCCCCATACATCAAAGACCTCAACAAATTGAATAATAGTTTGTGGCATTTGATTTCGGGCTCCTAGATTTCCTGTTCTTTGGCACCTATCACATGTTATACAAAATGCATGCGCATCCTTAAGCAAAGTCGGCCAATAGAAACCACATTCTAATACCTTGAGAGCGGTTCTCTTGCTCCCAAAGTGTCCTCCACATGCATATGAGTGGCAAAAAGACAAGATAGAGTTAAATTCGGATTCGGGAACGCACCTTCGTATTACTTGGTCACTACAATGTTTCCATAAATATGGATCATCCCATATGTATTGGTTTCCTAACTTCTTAAGTTTGTCCCTCTCAGCACGAGACACGTTCTTTTGGATTTTTTTAGACACTAAGTAATTAACAATATCAGCGTACCATGGTTCTCCAAAGGCAATTGAGAATAGTTGCTCATCCGGGAAACTTTCACGCAACGGGATAGCTTCCTTGTCCACAGCAAGACGGCTCAAGTGATCCGCAACGGTGTTCTCAATTCCTTTCTTGTCCTTGATCTCTATATCAAACTCTTGCAAGAGTAAAATCCATCGTATGAGCCTCGGTTTTGCCTCTTTCTTTGTAAACAAGTACCTAAGTACTGCATGGTCAGAAAAAACAACAACTTTCGTACCAATTAGATAAGAGCGAAACTTTTCCAAAGCAAAAACAATAGCTAATAACTCTTTTTCAGTGGTTGTGTAGTTTTGTTGGGCCTCATTTAACGTTCTAGAAGCATAATAAATGGCATGAGGTATCTTCCCCACATGCTGCCCAAGTACCGCACCAACCGCATAGTCACTTGCATCACACATGAGCTCAAAAGGCTTGCTCCAATCCGGTGGTTTAATGATAAGGGCTGAAATCAAAAGTTCTTTCAAACGATTGAATGACGCCATACACTTCTCATCAAAGTTAAAAACCACATCTTTTTGCAATAAGTTGCAAAGTGGTGATGCTATCTTGGAAAAGTCCTTGATGAATCTACGATAAAAACCTGCATGACCAAGGAAAGAACGAATCTCCCTCACCGTAGTGGGAGGGTTTAGAGCACGAATAAGGTCTATCTTAGATTTATCAACTTCCAAGCCTTTAGAAGATATTATATGGCCTAAAACTATGCCATGAGTTACCATAAAATGGCACTTCTCCCAATTCAGCACAAGATTTGTTTCAACACATCGTTCAAGGATTAGTGACAAATTGTTCAAACAAAGGTCAAATGAATCACCAAAGACACTAAAGTCGTCCATGAACACTTCAATTATGTTTTCAACATATTCTGAAAAGATACTTACCATACACCTTTGAAAGGTAGATGGAGCATTGCATAAGCCAAAAGGCATCCTTCTATACGCAAAAGTACCAAAAGGACAAGTGAAAGTGGTTTTCTCTTGATCCTCCGGTGCTATCACAATCTGATTATAAGCTGAATAGCCATCAAGAAAGCAATAATAAGCATGTCCAGCTAAACTTTCAAGCATTTGATCAATAAAAGGTAATGGAAAGTGATATTTTCTAGTAGTGGCATTCAATTTCCTATAATCAATACAAACCCTCCAACCGGTTTGCACACGAGTTGGGACAAGTTCATTCTCATCATTCTCCACCACCGTCACACCTGATTTCTTTGGTACAACTTGTACCGGGCTTACCCACTTGATGTCGGATATGGGGTAGATAACACCCACTTCCAAAAGCTTGAGTATCTCCTTTTTCACAACTTCTATCATGGGAGGGTTCAAACGACGTTGCGCTTCCCTTGTAGGCTTTGCATCGTCCTCCAAATGGCAGGGCTTATACCCTTGATATCAGTAATTGTCCATCCTATGGCCGTCTTGTTCTTCCTTAGCACCCTTAGAAGTTTTTGCTCCTGTAATTCACCAAGCTCGTTAGAAACAATCACAGGCAACTCTTCATTGTCACCTAAGTACAAGTACTTTAAATGACTAGGAAGAGGTTTCAATTCTAACTTTGGAGATTTAACAATTGAAGGTTCAAGATTTTCATCATTGCGAGGTAAAGAAACATATGAAACATTCTTAAGTGCAGATTTTTCCGGTAACGAGTTAAGAGAACCAATGGTTTCCTTAATCTCATCACCGTATTCCAAACCGTTATCAATAGGTGTAGTGAGCACGGTTTCCAAAGAATCAGCGCCATTCAACTCAAACATTTGTTGCGCCATTGTGTCCATCACATCAACTGAGAAACAAGAGTGGACATCACTAGGATATCTCATCGTCTCGAAAATGTTAAAACGTATTGTCTCTCCATCAAACTCCATAGTCAGCGTTCCCTTATCAACATCAATAATTGTTTTTGCCGTTTTCATGAAGGGACGCCCAAGTAGCAATGGAAGAGACGAGTCCGGTGCACCTTCATCCATCTCTAAGACACAAAAGTCATTTTGGAAATACAAGTTGGTTAACTCTGCACAAGAACATCCTCAACAATACCCATAGGGTAGACATTAGAGCGATCGGCTAATTGCAACACAATTTCAGCCTTTTTGAGAGGACCTAAATCAAGTGAGTTATAAATAGATGCAGGCATAACATTAACGGATGCACCTAAATCCAACATAGATTTATTAAATGTTTTGGTACCAATTGTGACGGGAATGTCAAAGCTACCCGGGTCTTTGCATTTCAGTGGGAGTTTGTGTTGCAAGATTGCCGAAGCATTCTCCCCCATACTAAGCACTTCATTACCCTTGAGCCTTTGCTTATTGGTACACAAGTCCTTCAACACCTTTGCATACTTTGGAACTTGCTTGATTGCATCTATGAGCGGTATGTTCACATGAATCTTCTTGAGAATGTCTAAAATCTCCTTTTCTAGTGCCTCCTTCTTGGAATTTTCAAATCTGCGAGGAAAAGGTAAAGGAGGAACATAAGTAGAAACCGGAGTTTTAGAGCTAGGAATAGGTACCTCAGAAGTTTGGGGAGAATCCTCATTCTTCTCCTCCAAAACAGGTTCCTTTGGTGTCTCCACCTTGCCCGAATCAGCAACTTTGGGTTGCACAAGTTGTGTACCACTACTCAATGTAATTGCATTTACACCCTCCTTTGGGTTGATAGGTTGAGAAGGGAGTTTCCTACTATTTTGTGCCTTCAATTGGCTCAACTCAAGATCCATAGAACCAACTTGGGTCTGCAACTCCTTCATCGAACTCTTGGTCTCTTGTATAAACGATTTCATCAACTCCTCCATACTTGACCCCTGATTTTGAGATTGTTGTTGTTGTTGTTGAAATTGTTGACGCGGCTGGAATTGTTGTTGTTGAGGTTGAAATCCACCCGAATTGTTGAAATTAGGTTGTTGGACCGCTCCTTGCTTGTTGGCATAGCTAAAATTGGGGTGATCTCTCCATCCCGGATTGTAAGTGTTGGAATAAGGATCATACCTTCTCTGCTGATTTGGAAAGACCGCATTAGCTTGCTCATTGGCTTATTCATATCCTTGATGAGAACTTGGGATAACCGCGGATAAAACTTGTTGCATCATTGCTGTCATGTTACCCATTTGTTGACGAAGTTCCTCTACCTCGCTCACTTCATTCACCCTTCTAAGAAGCATGTCCGAACCACGACTCACAAGTTGTTGGGAGTTCGCTACCATGTTCTCAATCAACTCTCTAGCTTGAGTCACCGTCTTGCTTACTAGTGCACCACCACCCGCAGCGTCAATAAGATTCCTATCACTTGATTGGAGTCCTTCATAGAAGTATTGGATAATCATAGCATCGCTGAATTGGTGATGAGGACAGCTTGCCACCAACCTCTTGTATCGTTCCCAACAATCATATAATGATTCCCCCGCATTTTGCTTCATTCCGCAAATCTCCTTGCGAATTTGAGTAGCCTTTGACGCATGAAAATATCTCTCTAGAAAGAGTTTCTTGAGCCCATTCCATGTTGTAACACTTCCGGAAGGCAAATAGTATAACCAATCCTTAGTATTACCTTCCAAAGAAAATCGGAAAACCTTTAACATAGCACCATCCGCCTCCATATTTGCTGGGAGCATAGCCATGACAATGGTGTGAAAATCCATAAGATGCTTGTTAGGATATTCATTCACCAAGCCATGGAACTTTGGTAATTCTCTTAGAAGTCCCGGCTTGATTTCAAAAGTGGAGTTGGTTTGAATGCAACCCTGCTGTATATCCAGCTTGTGAGAAGCTAAGTCTTTAAGTGAACGATCTGCAGGGTCACCCATTGCTTATTCTTCTTCTTCCTCTTCTTCAAAAGGAATCTCGTGTTCTACTTCTCCTTCTTGATGAAAAGCTTCGCCTTCACCCAAGTTGTGTTCTTCCGTTGTGCCTTGTCTTGGTTGGAGTATTGTGCCTTTTCGAGTAGATATCCCGCACCTTGGATAATTCCAATCTTTAGAAGCCAGGGATTAGGTACCTGAAAAACAATTCTCACAAACAAGTAAGAAACAAGACAAGAAACGAAAAGCAGTATGCGGAAAGAACAGTATGCGAACAGAAACTAAAAACTAGATAACAAGCCGAATGCCTCCCCGGCAACGGCGCCAAAATTTGATCGGTTGTCAGCCGACACAAAAATAATTCACTTTCTTACTCACAAAATATAAATGAAGTATAAAGTAAGGAAGAGTTCGTATCCACAGAGAGGCGATTGTAGTTATCAATTTCTAGTTTCTAAGTAACCCAAAGGGGGATTTCTGATTTTTGTAAAATTAAAGTAAAATAAAAGCAAAGTAAATATTTGAAATTATCAAGGAGAGAAAGATATTGGTCAAGGAATTCATCTTCAATCTTAAACATGTGCTTGCATACATGATTATAATTACGATTTAATCTCTTTTATTATCAAAAGCCTAGAAAATCAAGAGAGCAAGATAATCTGAAAATTTCCCAAGTTAATCAACACACACATTAGAGCTGCGTATGTGAATTCTACCTAAAGAATAACCTAACGCCTTGCGCTAATCAAGTTCAATTCCCAGGAGCATTAAGTTTTGGAAATAGGCTAATCTATGCAATTGTCATACATTGCGCATAACAATTCGGACAATGGTCATACTCTACATATGATTATAAGAGTGTATCACTACAAACTTTAATCATATCATGCTACTTGTATTTGGGGTTATCGCTCGATGAAAAACCCTAAAATAGCTATGGACAAGATGCAAGTTAAATTAATTGGCCACTTAACTAAACAAACATCAAAACCCTATCACAATACATCAATCATGTGATATTAAAAACAGTAGAGATATGAACGATAATCAAGAGAGAAAACTAATACATCAATCAAGCACAAGTTTTAGAAATCGGACTACATCCTTAACCAATAATAAGAGATTTATCTACTCATAGCTATGAAGTTCATCATAATCAATAATCAAATAAAGGAGATGAATATTAAATACGAAAGCAAACCCTAGTTGTAGTTTCAGCGTCTCTCTCCTATGCTCCAAGAATAATACGTTTTCTTTGTTGTAGAAACTCTCTTTTTATAGCCCTTTGCTTTCCAAAAATAGGTCAAAGTCTTCAAAATCTTCAAGTCCACGTCCATCTACCAGTCCACCAAGCCCATGTGTGAAAAATATATCTCTGGAATTTTCGGGTCCAAAAATGGTCGCCGGAGTGCTGACGTCATCGCCGGAATCCGGTCACCGGAAAACTTTCTTCGATCGCTTAAACCATTGGAAACTTTCACCAGGAAATTCTACACTTCCATAGCTCAACTTTGCTTTCCTGCATTTCAAACATTTTCATAATACCACATAAACCAATTTCTTGTTCTTGCGAAAACGTACCCAAAAGCGTGACACGTAGCTCATACTTCCAGCCATTAATTCTTGCATCCGACTCATACCCCCCTCGCGATTCACTGAAATATTACGATCGACACTTTAACCTCTGAAATCCGACTACCGGAACTATGCTCACCGGCGCGCCATTTTCACCCCGTTTTCGCATAGTTTCTGCAGCATGTACTCATACCACCAACCGCTGCCATACCATGCTCAATCACCCACTGTATCACTACCAGTCCTTGTACTGCTCTAAAACCTGCAATCTTGGCTCAACTATTCTCTGCCATCAGCTGAAACTTCCATTTCCCTGCAATTCCAGCTTCATATTGCATCACCAGCTGCCTCATACTCAAGCTATATGTTCCTGCCATTTCATTAACCACCTCCAAGCCACCATACTTGCATCTGCAACTCCATCTAGGCTTCATTATCAACTGTAATTGCACTTCATTCCCTTTCTCGTCACTGCCATCGCCAGTACCTCAAACTCCACTTGCCATCTTCCCTTTACTGTCTTAATTCATCGAATTACCAGCAGCGATATCACTTTCAGTAACCAGCTCCACCATTACGGCCACTGGCATCAGCAGTAGTGCTTCGTACACTCTCTGTCGTGACCAGGGAAACAACCATCTCCTCCATATGCATACACCGCAATCAATGTATCACCATTCCTTATCCACATCTCAGTTGTCCTTCGAGCTCAAGACTTCGTTCTAACTCAAGCTCATCATTCCAACAGCATCTACCGTCCCTAGTCTCGTCTCTGTTATATCTTCCCTGGCTTGCTTCATTACTGCCAGCAACAGCATCACAGTCTAGCGTAATTGCACCACATAAACTCTCCTCCATTCATTCACAGCCAGCACCTGCAATCTAGCACAAACACCAGCGTATAATTTTTTTTCTCAATTACTGAATCGAGTTCCAGCTGCGAGAGATAACCATCAAACCACACTAATCAAGGCAGTAACATCTCCTATGTTTTAGCTCCAAAATCCCCTCGATCATGAACCATAGTTAACTAGTAGCATCAGCTTAGTTTCGTCATTGTTTTTCCGGCTGAAATACAGCCCAATACTCGACCCAAGCTCCACAGGATTCCAGTAACTTACTGCCGTATATCCAAACTCAACATCTGTGCCATAAATCTCCCTTTTCTGCCTTGAAATCTTCAACCTCATAGACCCATAACAGCACACGTTTTGAACCCAGTTCAGCTTCAAACTTGAACTCAAAGCCACCACAGCACAGCCAAAGTAATGCCTCCTTTTTATTGAAATCCAGCTCAGTTAAGCTCCAAATGAGAGCTACAAAACCACCAATCCGCATTTTGAAGTAGTGAAGAGGAGTTCATTGAGGCCTTCTATTGAATATGCTGTGTGCACAATCCTGATGGTGTAGGAGATGAATATCTTGTGATGTTTAAGCCGCTTCCATGCTTCAATCTCTATGTAAACTCCAATCTGAAACAAACCCAACATTTCTATTGTTCTCATAAGTCACAAACATTCACCATTCACTCCTTTGAACAACAACAAACCATTATCTTCTTCCTTGGTTCACGTAGTCTTGAAACTCTATCAACTGCTCCTTATTTTGAACCTAATTCAGCCTGAAATCTTGAGCTATAACCTCCTCGTGAACTTGAGACACTAATTAACACAAATTCTCAACGAAACCCATGGCATATATAGTCACCACTGAGGCTCTTGATTCCTGGCGTATCCATCTCGATCCCTATCTCATCTTTGATTTAAGCATAGCAGCGCCTCCATTCTTGTTCAGGGAGCATGAGTTAATGAGTAAAGAGAAAATTGAGTTGTCTGAGAAACAAATCGACCTAAATCAGGTCTGTCCGTACAGATTGGGATAACTACACCCCACTTTTTTTATATAGGCCACAAACAGATTATTTGGCTTGTTAGTTCCAGGTATCTGACAGCCCAATTCTCTATTCGACCTCATTCTTCATCTCCTCCTTGCGCAACCGTAGATAGTTCCGCTCGCCTGTGAAATGGTCTTTCTGCTCCAAATGAATGCCGTCTTTCGCTTTTCACCAACTGCATCCGTCTCTTACTTCTCATATTCACTTCTTCCCTTCAATGTCTTTTCATCACTAAAGTTGTCATGCTTTTCAGACATAAATCGCATCACTAAAGCCGACATACTTTTCAGACAGAGATAAAGAAATAAAAACGAATAATGAGAAATAATCCGCCTTCAACGCTTTTGCCATGTTTCCTCTCCTTTTGATCCAAACGACTCCAAAATACCTAAATACTCAAAAACAAAACATAAGATACATAATTTACAAGAAAAATAGCAAAGAAAGCATAAATACTAAATATAAAATTAGGTGTTTTAGACACCTATCAAATTCCCCACACTTAAACTTTGCTAGTCCTCGAGCAAATCAAACAAAAAATAATTATAAAACATACATACAACTCCGTCTCGTCGAGGCTACGGTCACTTTAAGCATAAATAACAAGCCTTTGAACCCCTAGGTGTCCCTAGTGGACGAGTTTTAGTCTCGTGAAGGTTTACTAGAGGTCTGACTACAAAACCTATATTTCAAACTCCGTTTATTTGTGACAAATCAATGAACGAATCCAAAATGACTACAGGAGGAAGTACCTTGCAAATTCAATTCATATATTAGTAAATAAACTCTAATTAGATAGTCGAACATGCCACAATACTCGGAAACTAACAAACCACAATCACAATAAAAAGATTAAGAAGATGGATATAGATGTAGATGTTGGCGAATATTCAATGTAAATTGTCCTAAATGTAAATTGTCCTCAAACTTTAACTTTACATTGTCCTCAATGTAAATTGAGTCATCCAGAGTAAGTCAAGGTGGTAAATTATGCATGAAAAATGACAAGAAATCAGAAAAATAAAATCAATATAATACAAGAAAAAGCTAAAAACAAAACAAGAAAATGAAAATAAGACAAGAGATACTCATCCTATGAGTTGCCTCCCATTTAGCGCTTGGTTTAAAGTCGTCAGCCCGACTATCTCCTTGCTTTTTACAACTCCTCCAGAGGGAGTGCATCCACAAAATTAGCTCCTTCCACCACTTCGGAAGTGAAATTCTCATAATATGGTTTCAACCGGTGCCCATTAACTTTCAGTTCCTTGCATGTAGCAATACTACGAATTTCTACTGCACCATGAGAAAACACATTAGTAACAATGAAAGGTCCAATCCAACGTGACCTTAATTTACCCGGAAATATATGCAAGCGAGAATTAAACAAAAGCACTTTCTGCCCAACACAAAATTGTTTTCTAGAAATCATAGTATCAAGAAAGGCCTTCGTTTTTTCCTTATAAATGCGAGAGCTTTCAAATGCATCATTGCGAAGCTCCTCTAGCTCTTGGAGTTGTAACTTCCTTTGATTTCCAGCCCCATCCATCTCCATATTGCATTGCTTAATCGGCCAAAATGCTTTATGTTCAATCTCCACGGGTAAGTGACAAGGTTTACCGTACACAAGCCTAAAAGGGGACATCCCAATAGGTTTCTTGTATGCGGAAATAAGCCCACAAAGCATCATTTAGCTGCATGCTCCAATCTTTCCTTATTGGATTCACCGTCTTTTCTAGAATGAATTTCACCTCCCGGTTGGAAACCTCGGCTTGCCCATTTGTTTGGGGATGATAAGGTGTTTGAATCTTGTGAGACACATTGTACTTCTTCAACAAGCTTTGAAAAGTCATGTTGTTGAAGTGAGAACCCTCATCGCTAATTATGGCTCTTGGAATTCCAAACCTTGCAAAAATGTTAGCTTGCACAAAATCTGAAACAACCTTGGAATCATTAGTAGGGGTGGCCTTAGCTTCCACCCATTTAGAGACATAATCAATAGCAAGTAAGATGTAATAATTCCATGAGAGTTGACAAAAGGACCCATAAAATCAATACCCCATACATCAAAAACTTCAATAAATTGAATAAAAGTTTGTGGCATTTGATTTCGGGAACCTAGATTGCCTGTTCTTTGGCACCTATCACAAGTCGTGCAAAATATATGTGCATCCTTAAACAAGGTTGGCCAATAGAAACCGCTTTCAAGTACCTTGTGAGCGGTTCTTTTACTTCCAAAATGTCCTCCGCAAGCATAGGAGTGACAAAATGACAAGATAGAATTAAACTGGGATTCGGGAACGCACCTTCTCATTACTTGGTCGCTGCCATGTTTCCATAAGTATGGATCATCCCATATATATTGGTTTCCTAACCTCTTAAGTTTGTCCCTCTCAGCACGAGACAAGTTCCTTGGGATTTGTTTAGTTACCAAGTAATTCACGATATCCGCATACCATGGTTCTCCAAAGGCAATTGAGAATAGTTGCTCATCCGGGAAACTTTCACGCAATGGGATATCTTCCTTGTCCACAGCAAGACGGCTCAAATGATCCGAAATGGTGTTCTCAATTCCTTTCTTATCTTTGATTTCAATATCAAACTCTTTCAAGATTAAAATCCATCGTATGAGCCTCAGTTTCGCTTCTTTCTTCATTAGCAAGTACCTAAGTGGTGCATGATCAGAAAAAAAAACAACAACTTTTGTACCAATTAGATAAGAGCGAAATTTCTCCAATGCAAATACAATAGCTAAAAACTCTTTTTCAGTGGTTGTGTAGTTTTGTTGGGCTTCATTTAACGTTCTACAAGCATAATAAATGGCATGAGGTATCTTCCCCACACGTTACCCAAGCACCGCACCAACCATGTAGTCACTAGCATCACACATGAGCTCAAAAGGCTTTCTCCAATCCGGTGGTTTAATTATAGGGGATGAAATCAAAAGTTCTTTCAAACGATTGAATGCCGCCATACACTTCTCATCAAAGTTAAGAACCACATCTTTTTGCAATAAGTTGCAAAGTGGTGACGCTATCTTGGAAAAATCCTTGATAAATATACGATAAAAACCTACATGACCAAGAAAAGAACGTATCTCCCTCACCGTAGTGGGAGGGGTTAGAGCACGAATAAGGTCTATCTTATATTTATCCACTTCCAAGCCCTTAGAAGATATTATATGGCCTAAAATTATGCCATGAGTTACCATGAAATGGAACTTCTCCCAATTTAGCACAAGGTTTATTTCAACACATTGTTCAAGGATTAAAGATAAGTTGTTCAAACAAAGATCAAATGAATCACCTAAGACACTAAAGTCATCCATAAACACTTCAATGATGTTTTCAACATACTCGGAAAAGATACTTACCATATACCTTTGAAAGGTAGCTGGAGCATTGCATAAGCCAAAAGGCATCCTTCTATAAGCAAAAGTGCCGAAAGGACAAGTGAAAGTGGTTTTCTCTTGATCCTCCGGTGCTATCACAATCTGATTGTACCCTGAATAACCATCAAGAAAACAATAATAAGCATGTCCAGCTAAACGTTCAAGCATTTGATCAATAAAAGGTAAAGGAAAATGATCCTTCCTAGTAGTAGCATTCAACTTTATATAATCAATACAAACCCTCCAACCGGTTTGCACACGAGTTGGGACAAGTTCATTTTCATCATTCTCCACCACGGTCACACCTGATTTCTTTGGTACAACTTGTACCGGGCTTACCCACTTGCTATCGGATATGGGGTAGATAACACCTACTTCCAAAAGCTTGAGTATATCCTTTTTCACAACTTCCATCATGGGAGGGTTCAAACGACGTTGCGCTTCCCTTGTAGGCTTTGCATCGTCTTCCAAACGAATCTTATGCATACAAACGGCAGGGTTTATACCCTTGATATCAGAAATTGTCCATCCTATGGCCGTCTTATGCTTCCTTAGCACCCTTAGAAGTTTTTGCTCATGTAATTCACTAAGCTCGTTAGAAACAATCACAGGTAACTCTTCATTGTCACCCAAGTACAAGTACTTTAAGTGACTTGGAAGAGGTTTCAATTCCAACTTTGGAGATTTAACAATAGAAGGTAAAAGCTTTTCATCACTGCATGGTAAAGAAATAAAAGAGATATTATGAGTTTCCGGACATCCTTGTAGTGAGTTGAGATCACCAAGGGATTCCTTAACTTCGTTACCACACTCTACTCCATCATCCATGGATGTAGTTAAAACAGTTTCCAAAGCATCATCACCATTCAATTCAAACACTTTTTGCGCCAATGCATCCATAACATCAATGGAGAAACAAGAGTGGACATCACTAGGATATCTCATCGTCTCGAAAATGTTGAAACTTATTATTTATCCGTCAAAGTCCATAGTCAACGTTCCCTTATCTACATCAATGATGGTCTTAGCTGTTTTCATGAAGGGACGCCCAAGTAGAAATGGAAGAGATGAGTCCGGTGAACCTTCATCCATCTCTAACACACAAAAGTCAGCTGGAAATACAAGTTGATTAACCTTCACAAGAACATCCTCAACAATACCCATTGGGTAAACATTAGAGCGATCGGCTAATTGCAACACAATTTCAGACTTTTTCAAAGGACCTAGATTAAGTGAATTATACATGGATGCCGGCATAACATTAACGGATGCACCTAAGTCTAACATTGCTTTGTCAAAAGTAGTGTTACCAATTGTGACGGGGATGTCAAAGCTACTGGTATCCTTGCATTTTAGTGGGAGTTTGTGTTATAAGATTGCCGAAGCATTCTCCACCACACTTAGTACTTCATTGCCTTTAAGACTTTTCTTGTTGGTACACAAGTCCTTCAACACTTTTGCATACTTGGGAACTTGCTTGATAGCATCAATGAGTGGTATATTCACATGAATCTTCTTAAGAACATCTAAAATCTCCTTTTCTAGTTCCGCCTTTTTAGAACTTGCAAATCTGTGAGGAAAGGGTATAGGAGGAACATAAGTACAAACCAGAGTTTTAGAGTTAGGAATAGGTACCTCAGGTGTTTGGGGAATTTCATCCCTCTTTTCCTCCAAAACCGGCTCCTTTGGAGCTTCCTCTTCGCCCAAATCAGCAACTTTGGGTTGCTCAAGTTGTGTACCACTTCTCAACGTAATAGCATTGACACCCTCTTTTGGGTTAATGGGTTGAGAATGGAGTCTCCCACTATTTTGTGCTTTCAACTTGTTGATATCAATTTCCATGGAGCCCACTTGAGTCTGCAAATCCTTAATCGCACTCTTGGTTTGTTGTTGGCTTTCCTTGAACATGGTAGAAATACCTTGCATCATTGTTTGCAACTTTGCATCAATATCGGAACCTTGGTTTTGAACTGGTTGTTGTGGTTGCTAAATTGTTGCTGTTGTTATTGAAATTGTTGTTGCGGTTGAAATCCACTCGGACGGTTGAAAGTAGATTGTTGGACTGCACCTTTCTTGTTGGCATAGCTGAAATTTGGATGATCTCTCCATCCCGGATTGTAGGTGTTGGAATAGGGATCATACCGTCTTTGTGGTTTTGGAAAAACCGCATTAGCTTGCTCCAACTCTTCACCATACGAAGGTAATATAACCGCAGCCATCTTTTGCATCATGTGCTCCATATTGTCCATCCTTTGATCACGGTGTGATGATAATGAATCACTAACTTCATGCACTCCCCTAACCATTGGTTCACCTCTTGTGTAGAATTGTTGCGAGTTTGCAGCCATGCTTTCAATCAACTCGGTATCTTGGGCCACCATCTTGTTCACTAGTGCACCGCCACCCGCAGCGTCAAGAAACATATGTATCACTTGATTGGAGGCCTTCGTAGAAGTACTGGATTATCATAGCGTCACTGAATTGATGGTGAGGACAGCTTGCCACCAATCTCTTGTATCGCTCCCAACATTCATACAAAGATTCTCCCACATGTTTCTTTATTCCACAAATCTCTTTGCGAATTTGAGTACCCTTTGACGCAGGAAAATACCTCTCTAGAAAGATTTTCTTCAACCCGTTCCATGTAGTGACACTTCCGGCAGGAAAACAATACAACCAATCTTTAGCGTTGTCTACCATAGAAAATGGAAACTTTCATCATTGCACCATCGGCTTCAGTCTCTGCTGGAAGCATAGCCTTGACAATGGTATAGAACTCCATAAGATGCTTGTTTGGGTCTTCATTCGCCATGCCATGAAACTTTGGCAACTCTCTAAGCAACCCCGGCTTGATCTCAAAAGTTGAGTTTGTGGATACACCACCGTTGTGCATCAAGCCTATGAGAAGCCAAATCCTTGAGTGTACGATTTGCGTCTTCCATTGCTTCTTCTTCTTCAACTAGTGGTTCTTATACAAATGGAACCTCTAGTTCTTCTTCTAGTTGTAACTCTTCTTCCACTTCTAACTCTTGCTCTTCCGTGTCTTGACTTGGTTGGAGTATTGTGCCTCTTCGAGTAGCAATCCCGCACCTTGGATAGTTCCAATCCTTAGAATCCAGGGATTAGGTACCTGAAAACAATTCTCACAAACAAGTAAGAATCAAGACAAGAAACAAAAAGCAAAGATAAAAGCAAAAATTGTAAAAAGAAACTAAAAACTAATAACAAGCCGTTTGCCTCCCCAGCAACGGCGCCAACTTATGAGCTTCACCCTGTTCATCTCCAGCATACACACTATCTCAGCCAACCACCATCACTGCCAATCAAATCCATTATAAGTTCTTATTGCCAACACCACCAGCTCCAGCTACCAGAGAGCAACTCCATTCCAGAAATACCACCAACAGCAATTTCATACCAGCTCCTCCATGACCCGTTCAATCGCCTCATTTTTGCATCAGAATTATCACAACCCAGGGCTACATCTTGCTTTACTTCAAAAGCACCTCCATTCTAGCTGCATATCTCCACTGCAACATGAACCCAACAGACTCCATTCTTCTCAAATTATTGGTAGCAGAATCACCTCAAAAATGGAATCCAAAGAAAACCCATTTCAATTTTTGCCCTAATTCTTCAGTATCCGAGCTTGATTCACTGATTCATTCTCAGTCAAACTCTTCCACCATTACTATAACAGCAAACCCTATATTGAGGTTAATCTGTTAAACTTTAAATTCATAGCAGATTGAAACCCTGACCTGTAAATCAATCTTCTCCATTCAATCCCTCTTTACTCTCTCTGAATCTCAGACCAAATCTGATTGAGAATTAAGAGAAATGGTTTCTCTGAATTTTAGGGTAAGTGTTGGAAAGGAAAGCTAATGATAAGAGAAATCATTGCTCCTCTGATTCTTAGGTCTTGTGTTAGAATGAAAGTTGATATTTCCACCCAAGGAGAGTAGATAAGAGGTACCAAGGAATGATCCACCACCTTCTCGTGCACCTTAGCCCGCTCCAAGTATAGCTCGCATGTGAATTAGTCTCTTTGCCTTTTACGCTCCAAAATAGACGTTTTCTCCTTCTTTTGCTCCCAATGACTCCATTGCACCTAATAACTCAAAACTAAACATAAGAGATGCAATTCACAACAGTAATAGCAAAGAAAGTATAAAAACTAGGTATAAAATAAGGTGTTTTAGACACCTATCAGTATCCATGAAAGCCTCCATCTATTGGATGCTACCCCTGCGGATCTCAACAAAGATATGATTAGAGCATAGACAATTAGGGTCAAAGAACAAGTCTCTGGCTGCGTGGTACTGCGCAGATAGCACATCCAGCTGCGAAGCTACCTCGAAAGAACTATCAAGATGATGATGATCAACTCCGACAGAGAAGGGACCCTTGGAATCCCACGGGATGGCTTCGAGAATAGCATCATCAGAGCTATCTAAGCTTAAATTCTCCGACAGATTACCTTGGCTTGATTCAACGCGAACATGGGGCACGACTGCTGAACCTTCACCACGATGAAGAGACGGCATGGTGGATGAGCTAGGAACAAAAGGAATAACTCGAGAAATGCCCAGATCCATGTCACCAGCAGTAGGAAGATTACCCAGTACAGTCCAGTTTGGTGACGAACGTGGAGGCCCAACAGCTTTGATAGCATGGGTTGTAGAAACAGACTGAGCACTCCCTAGTGAAGCAGGAGCAACGTTGAAGGAGAAGATAGCTAGTGAAATCACAACCTTCTTCTTCGACTGCGAATCTGTGCTACCAGCCCTCACCGTAGGGATAACAGCCTTAGAAAATAAAAAACTTGATTGAAGGGAGGTAGCAGGAGACGAAGGGATACTCTTAGAAGCCACAACAACGGCTCCAGCAATGGCGGAGATAGCAGGCAAAGCTTTTCTAGGATCAGAAAATGAAGGCATCTCCAAAGACATGGTAGGAGCATGGGATAGAACACTAACATGCTCGATCAACTGAGCACCAATACCAACAAGAAGATTCTCACCCTCAACTGAATCATCTCGGACAGGGCTAGGGATATCTTTGGCAAAATCCTCCTCAATATCATCCAAAGGAGGGGTGATGCCAGTATCCTCGATATCCTCCATGTCCTCATCACATGGTACTCCGCCAACAGCCTTAGGATCCTCTTCCAAAGCATCAAGATCAATAACAGTCTTCAATTTACCCTTCCTCTGAGAAGATTATAAAGAAACACATGCTCCAGCTAAGAATCAGGGACAAGGTACTAAGGAACTTACAAGCACAAAGGTATGATAATGATCCTTACCTCCGCAGGTGATTCAACCAAAGCTTTTCTCTTCCTAGTCCTTGTGGCTACAGAGTTACCAGCAGAGCCTGAAGAAGCCCCAGCAGAAGAAGCAGGGGAAGGCTGCAAAACGAAGCCATCAGAAAAGCAGACAAATATATCAAAGCAGACGAAGTTATTAAAAGCAAAGGTACCTCATGAAAAGTAGCAGGATTAAAAATCCAAGGGCGATACCCATCATACTTCTCGGGCAAAAAACGAGCTGAACGAGGGACAGAGGGATCCACAATGGTGAAACCATAAGCCTAAGGACCAACCACACGAATAGGGTTACGAGCATAGCGATCATCATGATCAAGACGGATGAGGTCATTCTTCAGAAAAGGCATCCTAGCAGAATAAGGGATGGTAGTCAAACAAGTATTATCAATCTCCTCCAACAAGCGAGGGCTATTACCCTCCCTGATTTTCCTAACAGTAACATGGATACGACGAGGACCAACACTCCAAGGAAGAAGATTACTCTTCTGAATAACATGAGCATACGTATCATTAAAGTTGGCGGGGGTGTAATCCTCCTGTTTAGATCTTCCTTCAGCAAAGGGGTCATAATACTCTAGAATTATTTTACCCTTGCTACGGTACCAGCTCTCACGAAGGGCACGCCAGAAATTACCAGTATATTGCATAACTCCTCTAACTTGAGTCTTGTTTGCTGGATCATCCCTCGAAGAAAAAACATCATAGTAGAAGGGATCCTTTCTACTAAACAAAAGGAGGAGCATACCTGCGGCCAATTGTCCAATGATAATAAGAAGGTTATTCTCATCATAAGAAAAATCCTGGATGAGAGACTCAGTGAGAACGTCAGGACCTTCGACGAAGGAAACCTCGAATTTATGAAGACGAAAAGACTTGGTAATTTCAGCAATAGACAATTGAGCAAAGCTGTCTTTGTCACAAAGTTGGAGCCTCTGAAGCTCATAGTGAGGAGGAGGAGGAGGTGAAAGGTCTTCATAAACAGCTTTTTTAACCTCAGGATCCGTAACCTCCTTAGGTACCGTAGACACCTCAGTCCCAGCAGGCACCTCAGAGTCCTTAGGAGGAGGGGACGGCGTATCATTAGGATGATCCATTCACGGAGGAGGATCAGTTGACGAAGATGTCTTCGGACACTTGCGCATAGGCTTCTTTGGGAGCCTCATAATACCTAACACCAACAGGAACAACTTCAACATCAACAATGGCAGAGGAAAATTGTAGTTCGTTCAAAAGTCAAGTAGGGGCAAAAACCGAAATATTTTGGGCATGGGTTTCACTAAACCAACCAAGGGGAACGGTTTGATCACACCATAAGGTAAAAACGAATATCATACAATGAAAGATTGCAATCAAGGGACGATCATGGCAAAATCATCATCAAAAATCAAAATATAACAAAACCCAAGTTCTCATACAATACGAGCAAGTAAAAAAGAACAGAAGTTCTCACATGCAAGGATAACATCAACATCAGAAAATCCCCTAGTTGAAGAAGAAGACACAGGGACAAGCATGAAGAAAATCGAAACTAAAAACGAGTATCACTTACTTGTACGGATAATTATGGAGCCAAAGCACTCGAAGAATCTAAAGGAGCAGTTACCAACAAAAGAAGAATCTCAATGAAAGAGATGGATAGCGACATTCAAGGAAGAAGAAAGGGAATTAATAAAAATTCCTTCTCTTTATTCCCCTCTTATATGCGGCCAGGAAAATCCAAAAATTTGGGTGTCCCGAAATTCAAGGGGAAGTTATTGCATGAAATTCCATGTAGAGACCACCCAATTGGTACGTGCAAAATGGCGGCGTAACGGAAGTTTTCTTCCACATCTACCAAACGGTAGAAAATGAAAGAAAATGGGCAAACTGTGAATACCAATATTCTGTGGAGCACGTGTCGCGATCTTAATGGTCACATACGAATCCAACTATGTAGCCTTTGCTGGAAAAAGAAGCCTAAGTAGCAAAGGATACCTCCACAGATCTACTTTATCTAGCCCCAAGAAAGGAGACCTCGACGGTTGAGATAAGAAGAGTAAAAGCCTAGTATACTAAGAGGCAGCTGGCGAAGGGACAGAGGTAGATGACACATCTAATCAGCATTAAATGCACAAATCTCTTATCTACACGCATGAATCAAGATACGCGGAAAGAGGAGACATGGCAGAACCCGATTGGCAGAAGATGGCGGTGAACGAAGGTACAACCTATACTTAGGTTGGGTAGTTCCCAAATGAACGTGGGTCAGTTGAGGTGGCAGAGTACTACTGGAGAAGGTACACGGTGGACGAAGGTACCATTGGTACGAAAGGTATATCTGCAGACGATGGACCCAGAGGCAGCGAAGATATACTTGGAGCAGAAGGGGTTATAAATACCAAGCCTCACTAACAAACTAAAGGCATTCAATATCTTGGAAAAGAAGATCTAGTCTTAAGCTTATACCTCTTTAATGTTTAGAACTTAAGTATTGACTTCAACTTGAGTTATCTCTATTACTTTAGGAAGCATTTAAGATCTTTGTAACCACCATAACTAAATACAAAACAATCACTCATTACCCCGTGGACGTAGACAAATGTCGAACCACGTAAATCTCTTGTGTCTCATGATAACTTAGAAGCTTTTACATTATATTTGTGTTCTTCGTTATTATTGTGATCTTACATATCTTTTATTACTTAGCATTGTCGGTTCAACAGAGGTATCGATACTACTTAGCATCAGATCCTCAGAACTGTATACATTACGTAGACTACGGGAAAATGAGTAGTCACACATGCGTTTCTATCTCAAGCATGTTTGTAAATGTTAGTAATCAAAACTATAAGTCTTGATTTCTAGTCTACTATATCTAATGTCTCGGACTAGGATAGAAAGTGTAGTTGAGCTCAAGAACTCCATAGCGATCATCATACAAGACGAATAAATACTCAAGTAACTGGTGGAACTTTATCGACTAAAAGTATGTGGAGACTTGAACTTATCTACCACTCAAAAGTCTATTTAATCTATCTCATATATTGAGACAAAAGTCGTTTTGCTATATAGACTTTGATTATACACATTTGCTATTTCGATCCGAGTTTATCTCGTCTATCTATTTCCCCAAATATGTGTTGGTAAGCTTTCTATTTGGCTAAGTTCATCTTTACCTAGTGACGCAAGTCATGTTATGTTTCAATCACTTTGAAAATGGTTTTGACGAAAAATAGTTTGTGAATAACAACTATATATAACGTCCTCTAAGAATGTTTCAATGATTGAAATGAGAGTTTAGATTATATAACCATTGTTGTATATAAGCATTGTGTGGTAACGCATATATGTGTAAGTACTTATTCCTTGAACCAAAGTATGCGTACTTGTTAATCAGTAAAATCGGAATAAGAGCTGTGAGCTCAGTCCGCGAACTGGCAGAAGTTCTCTTCCCGAGAAAATATGTTGGAGTTTGTGAACTCCTTCCGGGAAATTAAGTCCGCGTACTTGAGTTGGTTACATCTAAAGACAATTTTTTGTGAACTTATATTTATATTAATTAAAGAATGCAATTTTCAAATCGCGACTATAAAGTTCATGAATCGATTCGAGTGAATCAAATCGGTTTTGTTTCAATTGTGTCTTGTATACTTCTATAAGATTTCCTTGTAATCGAACAACTCTCTAACTAGTTCATTTGAGTCATTTGAACTATTTATGATTAAGAAGAATAAGGTTGATATGAAATTGCTCATATGGCCAACCTTTTGGTTAATTACTGTTGAACCAACAAATGTACAAGTTTGGGTACGGTTACATAAACCTAAAACGTGCATTTCATTTGTGTGTAATAAGCTAAGTTTTAGATCCAGCAGTTGAAAGATATTAGCTTGAATCTAATCAAGTTTTCATCTAACGGTGAATATTGAATGCTTTGTTACTAAGATAACTGTAGTTGCAGAATAACCTACAACTACACCCTCAGTAGAATTTGTAAAACTTAAGAAGTTCTTGATGATGAATGACAATTTTCTTATTAATTCTCTCAATTGATTACATAAAGATATCTAAATGGAACTAGAATAGTTACAACTTTCTCTATTCTCTTTCCTAAGATATATTTTGACACTCACTAAAAGAACCTCTCGAATTTTACATTTGAACTCCTATTTATAGTGAAATTTGTACAGCTGTTTACGTATTGTGAAGTATCGCAATACATCTTCGTAAGATTATTCTATCTTCGCAAATCTTTATACTTCCCCATGATTCCTCTATCATCGCATTGTTTTGTAACTCTTTCCTCTTATATTTATTACGATATTCGTAAGCTAACGCCTTGTGATATCCGGTACCTACATCTTGCCTCTTCTCATGTCAATTCTACGAAGAATAAATGTCATGAGAACCTCTACTCTCGTAAATTTAATACAGTTATCACCACCTGTTAAATTCGCAACACGTATTATCCTTTTTCATTGAATTTTTGACACGTTTCTTCGTAACCGTTCTTTTCAACCGTTCACGTCTAATCGCATTGATGAGTTTCCATCTTCATCGAACTCTCTCTTCTTTATAAATATTATCTTTTGTTTTTCTTTTTATTCTCTTATCCTATTCATCTTCTTCATCACTTCTGCCTCTGCAATTTATTCCCTTTTTCTGCTACTACGATTTCTTATATCTTTTACCTCTTTTCCTTTCTATTTTCTATCCTACATCCAATGGATCCAAAGAAGAAAACTATTGAAAAAATTAATGCAGAGCTTGCTGATAGGGACCTCATTCTTTCTGAAATTGATGGTTATGACAAGAAGTCTTCTCTCTGTATGGAGATCTTTACCAATCTTGCTTGGAATGATCAGAAAATTTTAATTTCACGAGGTCAAATCCTCGCAGGTCTTCCTCTCCCTATTTATGATGTCAATCTTCCTTTATTCTATGAAATTATTTCCCACCCCAATTTTTTCATGTGCCATTTATCAATTGACTGGTGATTGCATTCGCATTCTGGTCGAATTCGCAACTCGTGCTGCTACTGGAAAATCTTTGTATTCAGTTGACCTTAGGAAACCTGGATTTCAAGATATGGAAATTATTGCTGCAGACTATACAATTGAGAGTTTCTTTAAAAATTACACATTAATTCCTGCAAAGAAGGAAGATAAACGTTGGGGTGTTCGTCTTCATCGTAAAGCTAATATTGCAGCAGATGACCTTCTCATGCACGATATTGATTATGCCTCGGGAAACAATATAACCCCTCGCTGTTCTCATGACGAATATTGGTATAATTACCCTCTAACATTATCGGGTTCTTACATTTCTGGGATAGTAGATCTTCCTGCGAACCTTCGTGACCGTAACTATCAACCTTGGGTCTTTTCTTGGCTGAACGAAGATAAAAATGTATGTATCTCTATCTTCTTATTTTCTTGTTATTCTTCAACTTATTTTCAAATGAGGTAAGAAACACTCTTATATGCTTTCTAAACAATATATTGTTGCCTCTGTTTCTTATCCTTATTTGAATTTGTAGGCTCTTCCTGATTTTCCTGAGGTTGTTGCGAGTGAGAATAAGAATTCTACTTCTTCCAAAAGGCTAACTGCAAGACAAAAAACACTTCACTCTGCGAAGGATACCCAACCTTCTGGTAGTCAAGATGATGCTCTTCTCAAAGGAAAAAGGAAACTTGAGGATGTTGTTTATGAGAGGAAGAAGAAGAAACTCTCAACCAATGTTTACTCCAATGTGATCTCTTCTAGTAAGGATGTTGACGAAGATCAAAGTGATGAAGATGATAAATTTCCTGAGAAGGACTTTAATTCTAATTCTGATACCCTTTCTGATAAAGGAGATGATGATGATGCTGATGAAGATGAAGATTATAGTAATGCGGAAACTTTTGATTCAGCAATGGTTCGAGTATCTGAGGCTTTTCTCCATTCTTCTCGTGGGTTAGGAAACTCTCCTACTGCGAATGCTCGTAAGCTTATTGCGAAGGCTTGCAAAGTTCCTACTGTACTCAATAACAACTCTCTTAGTGGAATTTCAAGATTCGTCTCTCCTGCTACATTATATGCTTTAGGGAGTATGGTAAGTTTCTTTTCTATTCCTTGTTTGTTTCCTTTATTTCATTAATTTCTAATCCTTTTTATTTATTCAAGTTGGAAGAGTCAGCTGCGTAGCTGCTTCAGATTGGGAAAGACGTCATTCCATTGGTGAGAAGAAAACTTTAAACCGTTGTAAGAAGTTGGAGATTGAAAATTCAAAACTTCGTCAGAAAGTAGAGGATTTAAGTATTGATAATGCAGAATTAATATCCCCTCACGAAGATAATCAACAGTCTGTAAGAATCGCAGCTGATAGTTCTTCTCTTCTTGAGGAGAATAATCAACTAAAGCTTGAAAACTCTTTTCTTCGTAATGATAAGAAGCAATTAGAAGGTAAATTATTTGTAATGGTAAGTATTTTGATTACTTTTCCTTCGTAACTTGCTAACCAATTCCTTAATTTCTTCCCTTGCTGCAGAAAATTATACGAAGATGAATGATGATCTGGAAACTATTCTTGCCAGTCGTAACAAGAAGATTTCTGATTTAATATCTCAATTTCTAATTTCCCAGAACAACCATAGTTTATATGTCAAGCGTTTCCGAGCTAAGATGACTCGCAAGATTTGTGAAGACAATCAAATTCCTCTCAAGAAGTACCATACGCTCCTTTCTGAAGAAATTCCTGAGGATACTCCATATCTGGAAATCTCCGATAGTGAAGTTGAAGATGATCCTTCTGAAGAAGAAAAAGAAGATCATTTTGATGGGAATAAATCACCCGAAAAATAGCTTCATTCTTTTTTGTATATCTGCTCTAGTTCTTTTCATATTGTCTGTTTGAATACAATACTTTCTTCTTTCCTGCACTTTTGATCAATCAACAATTTCTTTTTGAAGTTTAACTAGTATTAATGTCTTAATTTTGCGACGATGAATTGATCTTTCTTTGATTGAGTGTTTCCCTTATTCGCATAACTTGATCATGTGGAGAGAAATAATATATCTTAAAGACTTAGCTTAGTATCCCTTTTCCCCCTATTATTGCTCTTCAGATGATCAAATATTGGAAGTATTAGTATATCTGCCTCAATTTAATTTGCAAAGATTCATCTTGTTGCAATTGTGAATAAGAAATCCTCCCTTTGAAATATAAGAAATACGAAGTATGAAATATCCTTACGAAGTATAAGAAGTATAAAATATTTTTGAAAAAGTATTAGAAGTATTCAATCCGTGAATAATTATCCAATGTGTGAAGAAGTGTAAGAATTATTCAATTCATGAAGAATTATCCAATGTATGAAGAAGTATAAGAATTATTCAATCCATGAAGAATTATTCATTGTATGAAGAAGTATAACAAGTATTTAATCTTCGCAAAATTTACTAAACATGAAATATCCGTTATAAAAATATAATAAGTATGAGACGTTTTTGAAGAAGTATTCAAACTATGGAGAAATATTCAATGTATGAAGAAGTATAAGAAGTATGTAATCCTCGTAAAATTTAATGAATACGAACTATCTGTTTTTGATTGCGAGTAAAATCGCATCTTTTGTTATGTCTTCGTGATATATATATTCTTGTAAAAATTCTTCAATGATATTGATGGGATTGTTTTCTTTGTTAGAACTTCATGATATATATTCTTGTAAAAATTCTTCAATGATATTGACTGAATTTCCTTCTTTGTCAGAACTTCATGATATATATATTCTTGTAAAAATTCTTCAATGATATTGATGGAATAAATTTCATTAATTGATGTGGTCTTATCATGCCTTCCTAAGTAAAGGTCTTATTTTGCCACCTCTTTTGTGATAATATTTTTGTATTTGCGATAATATGACAAGTCTGAACATTCTTGCGAATATACAACCTCATGACATTATCGTCTTGCGATGAAATCGCAGGACGTTTTTACACTTTCATGTAATAACCCATTGATCTCATCTTAACTTCTTTGTTATGTTCTGCGAGTTCTCTTTTTTTGTATTATTATTATTATTATTATGAAAATGGGCCACGAAGGCTTTTATTATTAATAAAAAAAAGAAAGAAATAAGTGGTAATTTACAATGATTTGGCGGGGAGGCGCGCGACAAGTTGCGCCCCAATGCCTTTTTGAATAATAATGCCTAACCTGAGGAAAATAAAACTGCCTAAGTTATTGTTAACATCATGACTGGCCATGCAGTTCTTCAATCTTTTCAAAAGGGTTGTAATATCTTCACTTAATTCCCCCAATGTCGTAAACGCTAGGACGCCGAAACCGTATCCATGAGTCGAGCATATGTCAGCATATTTGTTGCGTTTGCGTGTGATAGCAGCGGAGATTGCATGACCTGGGGTGAAAGCGCGGTTTACTCCCTTCGAGAATGGTGAAACACCAGTGACGTCAAAGCATATATCCTTCCCATTCTCCCAGTTATATATCATTAGGTCTGCCGGTTTGAGAGGTGTGCTCCTGTCGGATGCTAGGCCCATTGACGCTTCTTTTCTTGCAGATACTCCCGCTTTATAGCACAACTCCACAAATAAGTCTCGTACCATATCATGACGATATTTTAACCCCACCTCACTAGCACAATGGATAGCATGGTCACCAAATAGATCCATGACACGTTTACAACATGAACAAGTGCTACCTTCAGCAAATAAAGGTATACCCAAGCGATATTGAAGTACCGACCTGAATTGGCGCGGACCTAAGGACTGATTAAGCCCTTGGATAGGGATTGCCTTTAGATAGTCTTGCGCATGAGGTTTCTGATTGCATTGCCATAAGATAGAGTCTCGCTCGGACATATTAAAATTAGATGGTATTTCCTTCATGATAGCAGCATAATAACGAGTTGCCAGTAAGTGCATGGGCTGTGGGGCGACTTCGTTAATATCGAAAGATGAAGGAGATAAACCACATATGCGAATGTAATGGTCCAAAGCTGTGTGAAAGTGAGGGCTAAGGCCAGGAGTACCTTGTAAGATTTGGTTCTGCAAATGTTGAGTTTGGAAACAAGAAGCAATGTAACCATACTGGGTGGTATCGTGCATAGTGTAGACGCCTAAGCCACCGGCTTTGATTGGGAGAGTAGCGATGCTCTGCTGAAGATGACCAAACCCAGCGCCATCACTCGTGATCAAATACTGCAGGTACTGGATAAGGTTCTCGTCAAACTGCTGTTGTGCTGCTTGCATACATTGGGGCCTAGTTGTACGCATTGAAAAGTATAACTTTGAAACGCCAGCACAGTTTCGAAGTAGTAAGAGTTCTGCCTATGGGTCCCGAAGCTTCTTAACACAATCCATGAGAAGAAGTGTTTTGTCTACACGATGTTGGATAATATTGCTACAAAATTCGTCACTCAAACTTACCGGACCCCCAAGCAAACTGACTCCGTTCTCAGGTGTGCCTAGATCAGATGGGAAGATATCATCACATCTTGGGTCGGGGTGCGGCCAAAAAAATTCGGTCTTCTGTATGTTCAACAATAAGCCACGTGCTGGGCCTTCTTCACGCAATATTTGGAGGGCTTTCGCAACTTCAGTTGACTCCCCAACCAAAGTGACATCGTCTAAATACCACAAGTTGAGGTCTAGATGACATTGTGCAGCGATTTGCATTATCAATGGATGGAGGGCTAGGGAAAACAGTAGGGGTCCAAGTGGATCTCCCTGTTGAACGCCTTGCGTTGAAGATAGAGTGTGCTCATTGTAGTAGAGCTTGGAAGGCCGTGCATAACAGAATTCCACCCATTTAGCAATGCTAGGGCATTTCTCACGCACCTCATTGATCAAAACAGTCCGACTAACCACATTGAAAGCATTAGTAAAATCGATAAGCAACATAGTCATGTTGGTTTGAGTACCTTTCAACTCCAGCAGCCTACTCACGGAATGTAAAATGCCTTCTCCCCCGCATGGTGTGCCAACACCAAACTGGTGGTCACCAAGATAGCGAGACATGTCTTTAAGCACAGCAGTTGCGGCCAGTTTAGAGCATAAACGATGCCAAATCGTTCCTACTGCGATCAGACGGATGCCACTTCCTGGTTTTAGTAAAGGCGTTAACGGCGCGCTAGCGATGTACTCGCCAAGGGATAAAGGGCATTGGCCGTCCATCCATAAGTTGATTACTCCGGTGATAGACAACAGTAACTCATCTATCACAGCAGTAGCAGCGCCGCTCGTTGCATCGAGCAAGTGCTGAGCACGCAGGCCATCGCGTCCGCATGATGTTCCTTTCGGAAAACTTCTCAAAGCGCGTACCACAACTTGTGCATCAACAATAGCAGCAGCTGCCTTTGGGCTACCATCTGGGATGACAGGAGAAATTCAGTTGCCTTATTATTATTATTATTATTATTATTATTATTTATTTTTTTTAGAATGCTCGCAGAAATTCAGTTGTTGCACAAATATGACAAGCCTTTATGTTTTCGCAAACAAAAAGCCTCGTGACATTTGCGTCTTATAGCACGTATCAGCTCCCTAATGGAGGGTGCTGCCATTTATCTTCCCCTTGGTTGCCCCTTCAAGGAAGCGTACATCGACCATACAAGGTTATCTCTTCCCATCCGGTTCTGCAAACAACCAGCTTTTGATCGCAACCTCTTATCCTTTTTGCCTATAGGGCTTATAGTTACGAGGTTTCACCCTATGGGGTATCTTTGGGCCAAGTGCATCATTTGCCAAGACTTGTCAAAAATGGCAGATGTGCTTCAAGCCCACCCGGCACTCTTGACTCAACCGTGTACCTCGGCGCCTTGATCATTTTATGCACTTCTTAGGAAAGACAGTATGCCTTATTCGCCCAACCTAAATCATGTTACATCGCATAATATTGCGGAATATCGCAAGATTAGGTGAGAATCCAAGGTGTCTAACTCGGATAGGCACCCCGTTATTGGGTTGTACCCCGTAAAGTTCCATGTACTCAAGTTCCTTGGTGGTGTTCCGGTGTCTCTGAGCCATGCTTATAGGTACCCCCTTAAATGACGCACTTTAGGACTTTGCCTCTTACGAAATGTTTCTTCGCAAACTAGGGTGTACGCCACAAAGGTTTGCCTGTGTAATATTTCTGCGGCTTTCTTTCTTTTTTGAAAGCTGATCACAGATTGCGGTCTTTTATTCTCAAATTAATGTTTGCGTCTTTCTTCCATGAAAGTTAATCGCAATAAATTGTTTTAATTCGTAAAATTTTATCACAAAAAAAAAAATTTGTGTTGCAAAATACCTCATTTCAATTTCTTGTTCCTCAACGTATATCTTGTTATACTTTACGAGCAAACATATTGATTACCTTCTTGTTTCATTACCTTCTTTCTTCTTCCTTCGCAAATCACCTCCCTTTGTTATCCTCGTAAATTTTCTGTATGATTAACATTGTAATTTTATTCTTTCATGTCTTAATCCTCTGCCATTAAATTTTCACTTCTTTTTACAGCCTTTGCTCTTTTTCTCCAATTTTCCTTTTCAGTAGTTTTTCCTTCGTAAACTTCTACTTCTGTATGGTAACATTTCTTTCCTTCAGCCCAATCACCCTTGATAACTCCAACACCCTTCATATGAGGAAACTTTATGCATTGATGCAGAGTGGAAGCTACGCCCAGAATTCCATGAAGCCAGGGTCTTCCTATCAAAGCATTATATGGTGATTCGACATCAACCACGCAAAACAGAATTTCAGTTCGCATTCCACTTAATGAAATTCACATGCTTACTTCTCCTTTAGGTTTATTAGCAGTTCCATTAAAACCATAAATCCTGTAGGTAGAAGGTATTAGATCTGTGTATTTTCCCCCCATAGTTTTGTAAGAAGAATAGAAAAGGATATTGACAGAACTTCCCGTATCAATCAAAATTCTATTAAGACCAATTGATTCTTCCTCCATATCATTTTCACTTTCTTCCATATTCATGAAAATTGCTAACCTTACTACCAATGGGTTATCATGTACTTCACAACCTTCTGGAATTTCAGTAGCTTCAAAAGAAATTTCACGCTTCTACCAATCTTCAAGTCGCGAAATTTTTGCGATGTTCATTATCTCCTTTCATTCACTATCCCTCGCATATACTCTGCTTAACACATTATCATGAAAATCTTCTATGGTTTTATATGAGTGAACAATAGAATTATAGAAAACATCCCTTGCTTTTGACCCCACTTCTATATGTAGGGTTTCTTTTCCCTTTTCTTGTACTGTGTGCTCCCTGCGAGTTATGACTGGAGCCTGTGGTAATTGTTGTGACTGTGTTTGCTTAAGTAAAAAGTGATCCAATTTTCCTTGATCAATCATTCACAAGATAATCCTCTTGATATTATTGCAGTTATTTGTAGAATGTCCATGAAAATGATGATACGAACAAAATTCATGACTTCTTGGACCTATTGGTGGTTCCTTTCCCATATTCCATGGAGTTGGTATATGTTCTATCAGGATAATTTCCTGCCATATCTTTTCTACACTTGTATTCAAAGGTGGCAACTTTATTTCTTCTCTTATCATTCTTTGACCTCCTTGACCATTGTTATAATTTTGTCTCTGATTCCCTTGTCCAAAATAATTTTGCCTTTGTCCCCCGTAATTTTCTTGTTGTTGATCTAATCTTGGGATCTGGTTATTTCCTCCTCGATTGTAGAAATTCCTCTCTCTCTACCATACTCTTCTTGATCTTTGATACCCATTGCTACCATTTTTGGCTGGCTATTATTGATTTTCTTCTCTTCTGAAATTTGCGAAGAAGTTTGCGAGGATGTTTGCGAAGTACCTGCTACAACATTAATTATTTTAGGAAGCAAGTTTGCTCATGTATCTTGATTGTTAGTGTTTGCTACTGGGTATGACTCCATATTGTTTTGCTTTTCCTCTAATGTAATGTACTCCTCTTGCAACTCTCGTAACTCTGTCATCATTATGGAATTCTTTCTTCGGAAGATTTGAACATATAGTTGTTCAGTTGCGAACATCGCATTTATGAAATACAAAATCAAATATCTCTCATCTACGCGCCCTGCCATATCACTGCACATAGTCTTCCATCTTCTTACCAAATGCTTCAAACTTTCACCAATTCTTTGTTTTAAACCAAAAACATCTTCAATACCAAGCCGTGAGGAATGATTTGTGATGTATGCTCCAAGTAAAGTTGCTTGTAAATGATTAAATGATGTAATAGTGTTCTTAGGAAGTCCTTCGAACCACTTTAGATCTTCTCCTGTTAAGCTTGATGCGAAGTACTTGCATAATACATCATCGTGATTCTCCCATTGTAACATGCATATTATGTATGCTTTAATGTGCTGAATAGCACATGAAGTCCCATCAAAGATACTGGTAAGCGTAGGCAGATTGCATTTTGGTGGAATCCCTCCCAATTGTACTTTTCTAGCAAATGGAGTCCTCGCAGCTTCTTCTATTGCTTCATCTAATTGCCTTCTATCTCCTCCTCTTCTATTGTTTATCATCCCTCTCATTTCCGCTAATTCTTGAAAAATCCGTGCATTTGCCTCAGAATTCTCATCCATTGGCCTCTTCAACGCAGCCTCTCTTCTTCTACGTTCTTGCGTCTCTTCTCTTGCGATCCTTCGCATTCTATCATATTCTTCATTAATGTTTTCATTTGCACAATTTTGCAAATATCTTCTTTCTAAATTATCACAATTGTTTTGTTGCAGAGCATCTTGAAATTCTTGTTCTTCCGTTTCTATTCTTCTCATCCTTCTCATGCGAATATCAGGAATTTCTTCTTCTTCATTTCTCCTCCTCCTGTGATTTATTTCTTCTTGATTTTCTTGTATTCTGTTTCGAAAGTTTGTTTCATTCCTCGCCATTTCTGTTTGTTGATTTCCAACTCTTCTCCTAATTCTTTCACACTCAATATTTTGATTGTTACGAGCCTCTTCACGTCTTCTTACTCCATTCTCGTAATTGTTTTGATGTACTGCTTGTTGTCCCTCAGCTGACTCTTCCCCTCGATTTTCTTCACCATTCTGATTGTTCTCTCTTGGATTTGGCCTGGTTCGTAAATTCTCCATGTTTTGTTCGTGGTTTGGTACTAAAATAAAGCGATTCTCTTGATTTCTTTCAACTTGATTCTGTGCTTGTCCTTGCATAGTACTTTCATTATTGATTGTTGGTGAATTTTGTCCTTCTCTTTCTGGTCTAACATTTGATCTTGCAACACTTTGAGATTTCCTCCTCTGTAACATCTCATTTTCCCTCCTCAATTCTTGATTTTGTCTTGTTAGATTAGCACGTTCTTCAGCTTCAAATCTTCGTTCTTCTTGAATTCCTTGTCTCAATGTTTCTAATACCTCCCTTTCTCTTTCAAGAATTGTTCCTCCCATCAGTCTCCCATTTTCTCTGATTTTTGGTGCTCTATATTCTTCTGCTGGTGTATCAGTTCTCCAAGTGTGTATACTCACTTGATCATGATTTATTGTTTGTTGAGCTTGATTTATTCGATTACTCCCTCTCCTACTAGGTTCTCCTGTCATATTTGCTTCTCCTCCTGCAAGTCTTACACTTCTTCTTACTGCAGTTAATGGTTCTGATATATTTCTTCTTCTTGCCATTTCTCTGATGCAGGAATTCTTCAAATCCCTGTTTCTAGCACCAATTATGTAGTTGCAGAATAACCTACAACTACACCCTCAGTAGAATTTGTAAAACTTAAGAAGTTCTTGATGATGAATGACAATTTTCTTATTAATTCTCTCAATTGATTACATAAAGATATCTAAATGGAACTAGAATAGTTACAACTTTCTCTATTCTCTTTCCTAAGATATATTCTGACACTCACTAAAAGAACCTCTCGAATTTTACATTTGAACTCCTATTTATAGTGAAATTTGTACAGCTGTTTACGTATTGCGAAGTATCGCAATACATCTTCGTAAGATAATTCTATCTTCGCAAATCTTTATACTTCCCCATGCTTCCTCTATCATCGCATCGTTTTGTAACTCTTTCCTCTTATATTTATTACGATATTCGTAAGCTAACGCCTTGTGATATCCGGTACCTACAATAACATTGATTGCAAACCCTAATTTGTAAGACTATATAAGGGAGAACTCTAGCAACTGGGAAACCTAATCCCCACACATCCTGTGTGATACTAGTTGTATTAACCAGAGTTGATTCTCCTTTAACCTTAGGTTTCTTATCGAGACCTTGTAGGTTAACGACTTCAAGACTTCATTGGGATTGTGAAGCCAGACCGATACTACTTTCTCGTAGTTGTGTGATCTGATCTTGTTGATTCTATCGTGTTGAGTATAATCATAACGATTGGCTTGAGATTAATATCTCCGATAGGCAAGATATAAAGTAGTCGCAAACATCTTCGTCTCATCGTTTGTGATTCCACAATATCTCTTTCGCCGCGTCGATTAAGATTATTGTGAGGTGATTGATAATACTAGGCCGTTCTTTGGGAATATAAATCCGGGTTATCAATTGGTTCATGTTCACCTTGATTTATCAAAAGACGGAACAAAACTTGTAGGTATTTCTGTGGGAGACAGATTTATCTATTATCGTAGACTTTTCTGTGTGATACAGATTTGTTTATTAAAGTCTTCGACTTTGGGTCGTAACAACTCTTTGTTGTGGGTGAGATCAGCAAAGGGAATCAAGTGCGTAGTATCCTGCTGGAATCAGAGACGAAAGAAGCGCAACTGTACCTTGGATCAGTGTGAGATTGATTTGGGTTCAACTACAGTCCAGGACAAAGTTAGTTTGTAGTAGGCTAGTGTCTGTAGCGGCTTAATACAATGTGTGTTCAATCTGGACTAGGTCCCCGGGGTTTTTCTGCATTTGCAGTTTCCTAGTTAACAAAATTCTGGTGTCTGTGTTATTTTTTTTCCGCATTATATTTTGTTATATAATTGAAATATCACAGGTTGTGCATTAAGATCAATCAAGTAGAATATCCGACCTTTGTTTGTTGATTTACATTGATTGACACTTGAACATTGGTCTTTGGTACCATTCAAGTTATTTCACATAATAATCAGGCTCACGAATTTTTATCTGTTCGATTTGCTGATTACATTGTGAAATATAGATATTAGAACTCTTTGATATACTTTATTAAGATTGAGTCTAGTTGATTCTCTTGAAAGTATATTGGAGTTAGTCCATATAAATTTCTAATAGAAATACTGGGTGTGGTTGTTAGACCCCGCTTTTTCATATTTTGATAGATAGGTTCAATGAATTCCGTTCAAAGAGGTCATGTTGGACCTATTGTTGTTCACTGCAGCACAACTTGATTGTATTGATTGGTGCATCTTGTCTCATGATCCTGATCAAAAAGAGACAAGATTGTGCACACCTCAGGCTTTAGGAAAATATTATTTTTTTTCTCTTTTTTCTTAGTTTTGCCGTGTTTTGAAAGCCTTGAATCCATGACGCCTTTCATATCTAATTGATGTTGGAAAGGACTTTCCTATTCAATCAATAAAATAGGGTTAAAATTGACAATCCTGCCTTTTATAGGGTATACGTTGTGCATACGTGAATCCTTTAAGTGTATAAGGTTCCGTAACCTACATTCCTTTTTCCTTCCCTAAAACTCATTTTATCTTAAGACTGCATGTTGAGACTCAAGTTGTGATTTCCGCTCACAAACCCGTACGTATATGGATACTCCAAGCATTATGTCTTCTGATGGAAAAGATGTTAATATGATTGTTAAGCCATCAATCATGAAGGAAAAAGAAAGATCTCCGTTACCTCCAACTTTGAAAAGAAAAAAAAGGAATGTGAGGAAGCCAAGATTTGTTCCTTCAAATTCTCAGAAGTTTTATGATGTTCTAGAAGAGTTTAAGGAAACAAGGAAGGAAATTCAACAAATAAAGGCTTTTGTTATGAGAACTCTTGAAATTCAAAAGGCCCTGGTTCGATATCATCAACCTAAAAGGTTTGTTGGAATTGACTCCTTTCTTCACGAACCATTTGTTCCAATGGTTGTTGACGACAAGGAGTTCAGGGACGATAAAGAATTTTTTAGAGGTGTCGATGTCTAGGAAAGATTCTTATGAGAATTTTATTCTTGTGTTTTTAAGAAGAATAACTAGAGTTTGGAATAGCCGTTACTGTAGTTACACATAGCTATGTCCAACGTTTTCATCTTCAATGTTTTTAGATTTATTTATTTAAATTCTAAAGTTGGTTTGGAAGATGATTTTTGCAGTATTAATATTTATGGTTTTATATTGCAATTGTTTATGGGATATGTGTGTTTGCGTCCGTGAACTATGATTGTCCCATACATGGTCAAAAGTTAAGTCTTCCGTACGTCGATATGAAAGTATTGATAAAAGAATGAATGAACTTTTGACAAAAACAAAAGATAAGCCTTTTATGTCATCATGCAAATATTGATGAAGAAATGAGGAGCTTTTGTTTACAAAGATTAAGTCTATTGTATGTCATTGTCCAAATAGTGATGAAAGATAGAATGAATCTTCGTTTATTCCGCAGTATTGATCTTCCCTGATCCATATTTTTATGTCTATACTATGCGGCTTCGTAAGTTTTCTTATGTTGAGAATTTTCCAATTAGATTAATCACGGGTTCACTTGTGGTTAATTCAATTGAGTATTTTGGATACAAATTCATACTTTTATGTGAATTGTTGTTGTCCAAAGAAATCCTTCTTTTCTTGTGAAAGTAAGGTCGCTCTTGTTAGAGCACTGCTCGGTCAAACTCGCATGCGTTGCTATCTCAAGCATGTTTATCAATCTTAGTGATCAAAACTATAAAGTCTTGATTTCTAGTCTACTATACCTAAGGTCTCGGACTAGGATAGAAAGTGTAGTTGAGCTTAAGAACTCCATGGCAATCATCATACAAGACGAAGGAATACTCAAGGAACCAGTGGATCTTTATCGACTAGAACGTATGTGGAGACTTGAACTTATCTATCACTCAAAAGTCTATCTACTCTATCTCTTATCTTGAGACAAAAGTCGTTTATCTATATAGACTAAAGATATGCACATGTGACATTTCGAGCTGAGTATATCTTGCTTATATATTTCTCGAAATGGGTGTTGGTAAAGCTTTCGCTTTAGCCGAGTTTATCTTTGCCTAGTGGCGAAAGTCATGTTATGTTTCAATCATTTTGGAAATCGCTCCGAAGAAAAATAGTTTGTGAATAACAACTATATAACACCCTCTGAGAATGTTTCAATGATTGAAATGAGAGTTTAGACTATATAACCATTGGGGGATATAAAAATTATTGTGGCAACACATATATGTATAAGACCTTAACACTTGAACCGAAGTTTGCGAACTTTGTTGATCAAGTGGAACCGGAATGTGAGCAGCAACTCAGTCCGCGAACCCAGTCTGCAAACTGGCGTAAGTTCTCGAACCCGAGAATATCTGCTGAAGTTGAAGCTCAGGTGCAGTCCGCGAACTCAGCCATGAATCGACGAAAGTTCTCATCCCGAGAAATTCTGCTGGAGTTTATTAACTTCAACCGGTTAGCTTGAGTCCGCGAACTCAAGAGGTTATGTATGAAAACGGTGTTCATGAACTTATCTTAAATTACTAAGGAATGCTTTTGCAAACCGTGGCTTTATAGTTCATGAATTCATTCGAGTGAATCACATCATTTTTGATTCAATTGTGTCTCTTGTAGTACTTGAGATCTCATAGCAATTGAAAAAATCTCTAACTAGTTCATTTGAGTCATTGGACTAGTTATGGTGAAGAAGAATATGGTTGATATGAAAGTTATCATTTGGCTAACCATTTGGTTGACTAATATTGAACCAACCATTGTACAAGTTTGGGTACGGTTACACGAACTTAAAAAACGTCAGGTACATGTGTGTATGGCAAGCTAAGTTTTCGATCTAACGGTTGAGAGATATTAGCTTGTATCTATTCAGGTTTTCATCAAACGGTGAATATTGAATGCTTTGTTACTAAGATAACATTGATTGCAAACCCTCATTTGAAAGACTATATAAGGGAGAACTCTTGCTATTGGAAAAACTAATCCCCACATACTTTTCTTGTATGATACTAGTTTTCACTAAGCTAGAGTCGATCTCCATTAACCCTTGAGTTTTTTCTCTAAATTCGGTTAACGACTTAAATTGTGAAGCCAGACCGATACTACTTTCCTTTTAGTTGTGATCTGATCTTGTTGTTTCTATCGTACGAGTATAATTGTAATAATTGGCTTAAGATTTGTATCTCCGATATAAAAGATAAAAGTAGTCACAAACATCTTCGTCTCATTGTTTATAATTCCTCAATAATCTTCTTCGCTGCGTCGATTAAGTTTATTGTGAGGTGATTGATGAAACTGAGTTGTTCTTCGGGAATATAAGTCTGGTTTTATCGATTGGTTCCTGTTCACCTTGATTTATCAAAAGACGGAACAAAACTCATAGGTTTATTCGTGGGAGACGAATTTATCTATTACCTGTAGACTTTTCAGTGTGAGACAGATTTGTTTGCTAAAGTCTTCGACTTTGGGTCGTAGAAACTCTTGGTTGTGGGTGAGATCAGCTAAGGGAATCAAGTGTGCAGTATCCTGTTGGGATCAGAGGCATAGGAGCATAACTGTACCTTGGATCAGTGTGAGATTGGTTGGGGTTCAACTACAGTCCAGACCGAAGTTAATTTGGAGTATGCTAGTGTCTGTAGCGGCTTAATACAGTGTATGTTTAATCTGGACTAGGTCCCGGGGTTTTTCTGCATTTGCGGTTTCCTCGTTAACAAAATTCTGGTATCTGTGTTATTTATTTTCGGCATTATACTTTTATATAATTGAAATAATACAGGTTGTGCATTGTTCAATCGATTAGAATATCCGACCTTATTGGTTGTTGATTTAAATCGATTGACACTTGGATATTGGTCTTTGGTACCATCCAAGTTATCTCTCTTTGATTAGGCTCGTGAATTATATTTGATTGAGTAAATCAAATCGAGAGATTGAGATAATAACTCCTTGAGTATTTTCTATTGATTGAGTCTTGTTGATTCTCTAGAAAAAAACTCGGAGTTGTCCATACAGATTGCTAATCGAAATATTGGGTGAGGTTGTTAGAACCCCGTATTTTCAATTTGGTATCAGAGCAGGCAAACATGTTAAAGACCTTACAAGTATGTGTTTGTAGCGATCGGACTCTATGGACAGAGGTGTTATCTTAATAAACGTACCACCAATCTTCGATGGCTCTAATTACTTATGGTAGAAAATTGCTATGCGAGCTTTTCTTCAAGCACATGATTTTCAATCATGGGTATATGTTGTTAATGGCTATGATCCTCCCGTTGCTGCAGAATGAGAAAATGTTCCAAAGAATATTGCTGAATATACTCCTGCAGAGGTTCTTGCTGCAAAGCAAAACTCCGACGGTTTGAATGCGATCATACATGACATTACCCCAAATATTCTGCACCATGTGTCTAATTTCACTAAGTTGCAAGAAGCTTGGGATATCTTAGCAACTGTATTCGAAGGAAACTCCAGTTAAAAGGATACAAGGCTTCAGAACCTTAATTATGATTGGGAAAACCTTCGTATGGAAGATGGAGAAACATTTAATGAGTTTAATCACAAAGTGTCTGAAATTGTTAATGCATCTTTTGCATTGGGTAAGACTATTCCTCAAAAGGACATTGTGATGAAAATTCTAAGATCACTGCCATCTAGATATGATGCTAAGAAGCATGCCATCGTTGAGGGAAACAACCTAGATACTCTCTCCAGAAACACTCTGGTTGGTAAGCTTAAGATCTTTGATCACGAACTTTCATCCAAGGCTAAGTATGTTGCGTTCAAAGTACTAAAGGGCACTAAATTACTTGATAAAAGTAAAAAAGTGTATATCTCTGAAGATGATCCCTCTGAGATAGATTCATCAGATGAAGATCTTGACAAATCAGTCTCGATGATCACAAGACAGTTTAGGGATATTCTTTTGAAGAGAAGTAAACGGTTCTACAGAGATAAGCCTAATGCATCAGTCAAACCTCATAATCGTGTTCCACCTAAAAACAGGGATATTGATGAAACTGATGAATAGGATATGCCTCAGTGCTTTAAGTTTAAAGGGTTTGGTCATTTTGCAAACGAGTGTCCAAATCGGAAAAAATACACTGGGAACAAAGGTCTTGCTGCAACTCTTGATGAAATGTCTGACGACTATGATTCAAATGAAGATGAGAAATCAAGTGTTGCACTTCTTGGTGAAAATATTGATTTTGATAATTGTAGCAATACACATATCAATTTTGATATTCTTTCAGAAGATAATCCAACCATTCTGGAAGAAAAGGTTGACTGTGTTCTTGGAAACACTAGTTATAATATTTCAGGATCCATTATGTGCCTAGCCGCCTGCACAATTCAGAAGCCTGATTATTATCCAAGTGTGACGTGCTCATATTGTTCATTAAAAGTTCATGAACTCTCAAGGTGTTACAAGTTCAAACACAAGCAAAGACACGTCAACAAACTTCAACGAAGAGCAAATCATCTAGCAAGAAAGCTCAAACTTTCTCAGAAGACCGCAGAGGTATGTAAAATCTTATCTTCGTCTAAGAAGTTAGTTTCCAAGGAAAAATCAAGACCATTTGAGAATAAAGTATGGTCAAATCGTTTTGATAGATAGAGGACTATGGATTCCTCTCAAGAGGAAATTGGTAGAAAAATTGTTGTTCACCACAGCACAGAGTAATTGTGTTGTGTCTAAAATCTTATCTCATGTGCCTGATCAAAAGAGACAATGATTTTGTACCTCTTAGGCTTCAAGGAAAGTTTTGATTCTTCTTTTCTTACACTACACCAAATTAAGGGATTAGCAACTCAAATTCGCAACAGGTCTAAAGCAGTTGCGAAATATCAACTAAAAAACGTTGTTGCTAAATATTCGCAACAGCGTTTTTCTGTTGCGAATTTCGCAACCGCTAAGGCCCTATTGAGATTCGCAACTGCTTTCATCACAAGCGTGCCGCTCGTCTGTGTGGTCGGTCACACATTGACCCATATTTTTGCCCTATTTTGAAGTGCTCTTTAAGCCCCAAATTTTACTTCAACCCATTGACTAAACACCAACATCACTACTGTACCCAACCATTCTCAGCCACAACTCTCTATCTTTAACCCTAGTCATATACTTATCGCATATTCTTTCCTAAACAAACTTCTCTACTCTTCACTTCAGAAATACAAGCAGCCGAGAGACCCTCTCTTCTCTAACTCTCGTTTCTTTCTTTTTTTTCTCTAGATATGCAGTTTCTCAATCTTTATTCTCCTGTTGATCTCCGTCTCTTACTCTTTATTACTTATTTTCCTGATTCATGTTGTTTGTTTGAAGCGATCGATGAAGAACACCTAAAACCTAGAATACAGACTCTATTCTTTTTATGGTTGATGATTATCAAGACTTGGGTGATATGAGGTAATTCTCTCTTCTCTGTTCTTTTTATCGATTTTCCCCAAAATTAATTAGGGTTTCCAATATTTTGCAATTTCGATTTATTGAACTGATTTGTTGAGCTCTATTCTCTATGATTTTTGATCAATTTTCCCCAAAATTTTCAATCATCATTTCCAATTTTTAACAATTCGAGCTTTTTGAACTGATTTGTTGAACTCACAGATACGAGGATGAACCAGTTGAGGATGGTTATGGTAAGTGGATTTATCAAATTTTTTGTTGGGTTCTTTATTTAGGTTTAAGTTTTTTGATTATATTGATTTGTGATTGTAATTGAAATATCAAATTTTTTGTTGGGTTCTTTATTTAGGTTAGTTTTTTGATTATATTGATTTGTGATTGTAATTGAAATAATTGTGATATTTATAGGAAGGTGATGAACCACTTTACGCAACTTTCAATTTTATAACTTCACTGATATTTATTTACTTGTTTTGGTACACTTGATTGTATAAACATATTTATTTACTTGTTTTGGTACACTTGATTGCATAAACAACTACATGTACAACTTTGATTCGAGTGAACGGAGTGTTGTTTATAGGGCACACTGTTTAGAAGATCTCAAACTGAAAGTTGGTTATGATTCAGCGGCGTGACTTGGATCGGCATGTCTTTGGGAGATCTCTGAGGGTCTTATTTCTCTGTAAGAGTATTACTAAATTTAGCTTGATTAGTAAATACATAATTGCGATGTAGCGTTTTTCTGTGAGAGTCTTATATATATATATATATGGACCATCAACCCTTGGATCGTTCGCATGACATTATATGGAGCCTTGCACTGCTTATTTCTTGGGTCCAGCTTGACTAGTAGATACATGATGGCTTTTTATTAGTCTAGCATCGCCTGGGAATAAGGCAATGCTAGGCTCCAAATAATCTGCGTCCTATTTCAATGTGGTTTAGCTTGACGTATATAGACCAAGATTATTTGGAGCCTAGCACTGGTCGTTGCTTTATTCTTATAGTCATCCACTTTGCCTGAATAATAGATGCTTAATGTTCATATGATGAGTTTTGCATTACCATTATATTTTCTTGTGTGTCCCAATTTTAGATCACTTTAGTTACACTTAAGAATCTGGCCTTGTATTGTACACAGAGAGATAGAGGAGATGATAATCACCCTACTCAAAGAGATCCATAAATAGTATTACCCATTTTCCTAAGTCGTTCAATCACTTAAGAAGAATGATTATTTGCAGACACAACTCCACAACATCAGTTTCCGTTTATTACTTTACATTGATCATACACATTATACACTTATTTTAGTTGAACCTTTAAATTTTATTTAATTTACCATCAATTAAACGCACTATATAATCATGAAATTGTTTTTGAAGATTTTAAATTTTAGTCTTTGTTTGTTACTGATTCTCCTTCTTTTGGTGTCGAGGGAATGAATTGTTAGGGAAAGGGAAATGTAGTCTTGTTGTTGATTCTGGGTTTACTCATTCTGCTCATGTTTAGCAAAATTTTACTATTATTCATATACTTGAGCTACACTTAAGAATCTTGGCTTGTATTATATAGAGAGAGAGACATGATAATCTCCTACCCGTAGGGAAGAACAAAAAGAGAGAAGAACAAAATTGCAGCAGAAATCAAGAAGCTTCGATTGAAATATTAAGATCATCACAAACTGCACATTTGGTGTGTTTATTGATGTAACCTACGTACTGTATCAATCAGATTAGTTTCTCTATCGCCCCATCTCATGAAATGTGAACAAAGAACTCTCTTTACTTGTGCTTATACATTGCAATTCTATTAGTAAAGCATTTGTTGTACTTGATTGTTCCAAATAAGTGACCAATAAATGATAGTATTGTATGGTTCTCTTGTTTAACAATTCCATAATTCTGGTATATCACAATATGAAATGAACAATACAGTAGACGATCACTTATTCCGTTCTCTTGTTTAACATAAATTTTAAATATTTCTCACTTATCTCATTTCTCAGACAAGGGGAGTGATTTTTCTATAAAAATCTGTTGATACTATTTGTATTGGTTGTGCAGGTTTCTTACAAATTCATATCTTCGTGAAGAGTCTCCCAACAGTCGTGTGGTTGAGAACCTAGTTGAATGGTAAATCATGAAAGTATACGTTGTTGCTGCAGTCAATTTGGTCAAGGAGAACAAAGTAAAAGAGTTGCTGGAATTGATGTCACATCTATCTAGTCAATGAGAACTGCTTTGGACAAGCAGGTACTACATGTTTGTATTTTAACTTTATTTAATCCCTTAGAAACATCCAACAATGTAAGAGTTTCTTTTCCTTCAAACATTATGTAAGATTCTTAAGATAATAGATATATATCCAAATGACTGTTTTTGTTGTGTAATATCTTTGTATTTAGTTTCATATATAGTTCAATTATGATTGAATATTGAGTATGAGGGTTGTTAGGTTGAATCATAAGAAATGGATGAATCAGGATAATTTCAGGGAAATATCTGGGGGAAATCAGTTTTGACTTGGTTAACGAAGACTTGACCTTCTTTTTTTTCTGTTGCCAAAAAATTAGCAATGGCTTGCGTGTGTTCCTAAATTTTGTTCAAAACCAAGTCTATGTAGACTTGACCTGAAATTAGCAACAGAATAAAAAATTCGCAACAGCTGAGTTTTGTTGCTAAAATTATATTTTCGAAACTGCTAATGTAGTTGCGAAAAACAGTTGCTGTCGCAACAGGGATAAAGCTGTTGCGAAAAACTACAAAAGGGTGTTTCGAAATAGCTGGCTACTGTTGAAACCCCGTTCAGCAACAAGAATAGTCTGTTGCTAATCCCTTAATTTGGTGTAGTGCCAGTCCGCGAACTGGCGTAAGTTCTCGAACCCGAGAATATCTGCTAAAGTTGAAGCTCAGGTGCAGTCCGCGAACTCAGTTCGTGAACTGACAGAAGTTCTCATCCCGAGAAATTCTGCTGGAGTTTATTAACTTCAACCGGTTAGCTTGAGTCCGCGAACTCAAGAGGTTATGTCTGAAAACGGTTTTCGTGAACTTATCTTAAATTATTAAGGAATGCTTTTGCAAACCGTGGCTTTATAGTTCATGAATTGATTCGAGTGAATCACATCGTTTTTGATTCAATTGTGTCTCTTGTATTACTTGAAATCTCATAGCAATTGAACAACTCTCTATTTAGTTCATTTGAGTCATTTGGACTAGTTATGGTGAAGAAGAATATGGTTGATATGAAAGTTATCATTTGGTTGACTAATTTTGAACCAACCATTGTACACGTTTGGGTACGGTTACACGAACTCAGAAAATGTCAAGTACATGTGTGTATGGCAAGCTCAGTTTTTGATCTAACGTTTGAGAGATATTAGCTTGTATCTAATCAGGTTTTCATCTAACGGTGAATATTGAATGCTTTGTTACTAAGCTAACATTGATTGTAAACCCTGTTTTGAAAGACTATATAAGGGAGAATTCTTGCTATTGGAAAAACTAATCCCCACACACTTTTCTTGTATGATACTAGTTTTCTCTAAGCTAGAGTCGATCTTCATTAACCCTTGAGGTTTATCTCTAAATTCGGGTTAACGACTTAAAGACTTCATTGGGATTGTGAAGCCAGACCGATATTACTTTCCTTGTAGTTATGTGATCTGATTTTGCTATTAGAGCACTGCTCGGTCGAACTCGCAAGCGTTGCTATCTCAAGCTTGTTGTCAAGTTTAGTTGCCAAAACTATAAGTCTTGATTTATAGTCTACTTATAGCTAAGTCTCGGACTATGATAGAAAGTGTTGTTGAGATCTAGACTCAACGGAATTCATCATACAAAGACGAAGAACTACTGAAGGAACTGGTGAAAGTTCATCGACTAAAATGTATGTGGAGACTTGAATTTATCTGTCACTCAAAAATTTTATCTACTCTATCTCCTATCGTGAGACAAAACTCATATTGCTATATTGACTTCGATTATACACATTTTCTATTTCGAGCCGAGTTTATCTCGCTTATCTATTTCTCGAAATATATGTTGGTAAGCTTTCGCTTTGGCCAAGTTCATCTTTACAAGTGACGAAAGTCATGTTGATTATTTCAATATCTTGAAAATTGCTTTGATGAAAAATAGTGTGTGAATAACCTCTATTTAACATCCTCTAAGAATGTTTCAATGATTGAAATAAAGAGTTTAGAACATTTAACCATACTTGGATATAAGCATATAATGTGTTCGCGTATTAGTGTATAAGTCCAAAACCAGGAACCAAATGTATGCATACTTGTGTGTATACTAAATGGTTGATGGAAACTGGGTAAGTATGCGTACCCGTACGCATACTGGCGGAAGTTCACGTCCGTAAATTTCTGCTGAGTTTGGAAATCAAAATCAACTCAATACGGCTACCTAAGTATGCGTACCCATATGCATACTGGATGAAATTTCACGTCCGTGAATTTTTGCTGAATTTGTAAACTAAAACAAACTCAAATCTGGTTACTTAAGTACGCATACCCGTACGCATACTTAAATGTGTTACTTTCTAAGATTGATTTATTCGTGAACTTAAATATATATAAACTAAGGAATGCATATTTGCAAACCGTGGCTATAAAGTTCATGAATTGATTCGAGTGAATCGAAACCAATTTTGCTTCGATTGTGTCTTGTCTACTTCTATGAGATCTAAGCAATTGAACAACTCTCTAACTAGTTCTTTTGAGTCATTTGAACTAGTTATGGTGAATATGAATATGGTTGATATGAAAGTGCTCACATGGATAACCATTTGGTTAACTATTGTTGAACCAACGACTTGTACACGTTTAGGTACAGTTACACAAACCTAAATGACGTATATTTCATTTGTGTATAACAAGCTAAGTTCGATATAACGGTTGAAAGATATTAGCTTGAATCTAATCAGGTTTTCATCTAACGGTGAATATTGAATGCTTTGTTACTAAGGTAACTTAGATTGCAAACCCTGATTTGGAGACTATATAAAGGAGAACTCTAGCAACTAGGAAACCTAATCCCCACACCTCCTGTGTGATACTAGTTGTATAAGCTAGAGTAAATTCTCCTTTAACCTTAGGTTTCTACCGAGACCCTGTAGGTTAAAGACTTGAAGACTTCATTGGGATTGTGAAGCCAGACCCTACTATTTTCTTTGTAGTTGTGTGATCTGATCTTGTTGTTTCTATCGTATTGAGTATAATTGTAAAATTGGTTCGAGAATAATTTCTCCGATAGGCAAGATAAAAAAGTAATCACAAACATCTTCGTCTAATCGTTTTTGATTCCACAATATCTTGTTTCACTATTCGATTAATATTATTGTGAGGTGATTGATAATTCTAGGTTGTTCTTCGGGAATATAAGTCTGGGTTATCGATTGGTTCCAGTTCACCTTGATTAATCACAAGATGGAACAAAACTTGTACGAATTTCTATGGGAGAAAGATTTATCTATTCCTGTAGACTTTTATGTGTGATACATATTTGTTTATTAAAGTCTGCGACTTTGGGTCGTAGCAATTCTTAGTTGTGGGTGAGTTCAGCTAAGGGAATCAAGTGCGTAGTATCATGCTAGGATTAGAGATGTAAGGAGCGCAACTGTACCTTGGATAGTGTGAGATTGATTGGGGTTCATCTAATGTCCAGACCGAAGTTAGTTTGCAGTAGGCTAGTATCTGTAGTGGCTTAATATAGTGTGTGTGTTCAATCTGGACTAGGACCTGAGGTTTCTCTGCATTTGTGGTTTCCTCGTTAACAAAACTTCTGGTATCTATGTTATTCCTTTTCCATTATATTTTGTTATATAATTGAAATATCACAGGATGTGTGTTGAATCAATCAATTGGGAAATCCGACCTTTGGTTGTTGATTGAAATTGATTGATACTTGAACATTGGTATTTGGTACCGTTCAAGTTAATTTCTCTTGTGTTCAATTAGACTCGCGGATTTCAATTTTCTTGAGTAAGTATTGAATCGAGAAATTGAGATATCTTTGGTATACTTTTTATTAAGATTGAGTATGACTTTCTAGTTGATTCTCTTAAAAGTATATTAGAGTTATTCCGTACAACCCCACTTTTTCACCGAGAATAATGAACGAATGTGGTATGATATGAGACTCATAGATTAAAGGTGTCTGTTGAGACAGGGTAATGCAAAGACATTGATTCTTGGTGAATTGTGATATATCATTTTACCAGTTGAGGTAATAATGATGTTCTGAAAATTTGGGTCGACGCGCGTTCGATGAGATTGCTCGATCATGGACATATTTTAATATGTTGATCATTTGACAAGAAATCATATGATGTGAGTTATGAATTATGTAGAGCGCTCTAGTATGTCATGAATTGTCGAATGACAAAGTAAGGATTAAAATATTAGTAAATACTAAACGATCGAACGTCCAATTGGATGGAAGTCCAATGAAGTATTAAACGATCGTCCAAGTTGATGGTTATCCAATGGGGGTGCTCTTGTACGTTCGAGCAATCAAAAATTTTGGTAGCAAGACCGAACACTAATTAAGAATATTGATTGTTGTATCGATATAAGAGTTTTCAACATTTATTGAATTATCTTTGATTCAAAATCCTAGTTTTAGAGAAGCCTGAATGGGGAGTTGTCCAATGTGGGTCTAGAAATATCGACCAACCAATGGGCATGAGAGCCAGCCATTGATGGAGAACGGACGTCCGAGCGTGCGGAGGAATGTCCATGAATGAGAATTCCAGAATTATGAAAAGATATGAATTATTATTAAAATAATAATAATAGAGAGACGTGGGACCAGATGGCCATGACGGCCAAGGGACCGTCCAGGTCCGGTCATGGTGGTGCACGGGTCACCATGTCCCTCACGCATCCATTCCTAAAAATCTAAGGTATTTTGTTGGTCATTTGAGCGATATTTTGGATTTTCAGAAGAGTTTGATCTTACTTGAAAATCTCAATTTTGCATGAATGAGCAAATAAGACTTTGCTCATACGTCCTAAATTCCGGAATATTAAAATAATAATATTTTAATATTTATCATGAAAAGCATGGACATCGTGGGACCATTTGACTTTTGGCGTTTTTGAACATTTGAGCAATATTGGAGAGATATGGAAACCAAGAGTTTGAATGTGGGAATTTCAAGAGATGTGGGAGAAATAATAATAAAATATAAAAAAGAAAAGTGAGAGGTGCGGGACCGGCCACGGCCCGGGTATGGCCGACTGGCCGGTGGGCCCGGTCCCGTGTGCCTCTTATTCTTTCTCTTTTATTATTATTTTGCTTCCCATTCCTATTTTGCATAGGTCTCCACACACCCTCGCGAGTGCGTCTAATATTTCTATTTTAAAATATTATTTTAATATTATTGATATAAAAAAAACCTAATAGTCGTGGGACTAGGTTTTTGGAGAGTTGGGAAAAATTTGGAAATTATGGAAGCTAGGAGTTTTGCTCAAACGAGGGAGCTACGATTAATAAAATAAGGAATTAGAGAGGAGTGGGACCAGCCACGGTCATGGCATGGTCGGTGGGCCCAGTCCCAACGACGCCTCTTTCTTATTTTTATTATATTATGTTTTAATACTAGAATATGACCCGTGCCGTAACGGCCCAGGGTTTTGATTGTTGTCATTTATAAGTGATCATTGAAGCTTTTTCCTGTGTTGTACCTTACTGTCTAAATATGATCTTACATAGATAGGGCTGCACAAAAACGAACCTAAACTGAGAACCTAAATAGAAACCGACCTTTTAAAACCGAATCGAACCGAAACCATAGTACAATGGTTTCATTGTGGTTGTCAGTTTTGAAAAACCGACAGAAGTGGTTTCAGTTTCGGTTGTTGCTTAAAACCGAACCGAAAAAACCATGAAAACCGAATGATATATACATTGACTAATTATAGACATCGATATTGATAATATTTAATCGTAGCTGTCAGAATTAGGTATATTGGTCTCATCTTTTTCTTTCCAACATAACAGATCCCTTCTTCTTTCTCTTTCACTCTTTCTCTCGGCTGCTACTGCTTCTCTTCTACGCACAAAGATTCACCACCATCACCAGATTCATCGAATCATCACCATCTTCTTCTTCTTCTACTTCATCATCATCTTAGAATCCACGAAGTAATCACAAATCTATCATGCAAGGTTCTAAATCAGCACCCTTGTAAGTTAATATTTGATTTTAAGTGATATTCCTTTTTTTTTTTTTTTTTTTTTCCTGAACATGGGTTTTCATTAAGTTTATGAATTAAGGTTAATATGTGGGATAATTTGATGTTTGATTGAATTAATTTACTTGTTTTATATGTTTGATATTCAGGATTCAGTGGTTGAACTAAGGATCTGTGCTCTCAATTGGTAACCTATCATTTGAGAGATCTGCATTCAAGAGGTCTGAAAAGCGATTGGGTTTGATTTTAGGTTGGTTAGGTTTTGTATATTGAGGAATTGAATATATCAGGTTTTGTCGGTGTTAATAAATTTGTCTTTTTTAATTGCAGGAAGCATTAGAGATTATTGGCAATTGATATTTGCATGTTTGGTGGTTCATTTCAGTAATTATGTTCATATTTGTATGTTAGATCTAAATACTACAAATCTGGAAAGGTGAGATTTTTTTAATGAATGAATGTTACATTTGAAAGGTTTATATTGTTAGAACTATGGTTTCTCTTGTTAAAAGTTGGAGTATTTTCTTAAATTTGTAAGAAATGTCTAATTCATGCTAAATTATTGTATGGGTTCATGTAGTTTCACCCAAATTCATGTTGCATTGAGGTGTAGTTTTGCTTTTTTTTTGTGTTATGATCTGTGTGAGTCTAGGTTTTGATTGATTGTAACAAGTATGCATTTGTAATTAAGGGAAACATGAGAATTCTGCTATTATTACCAGTTTTCGAGTGTATTAATTGTCATGAATGGATGGTTGAGAAAGTTCTGATTTCCCTGTGTTTGCATGTAAACACTTTTCTGTCTAATTTTATTACAGAATATGTGAAATGCTATAAGAACTGAAATTTCTTAGGTTTGTTTATACCATGTTTGACAGGGATTTCGGCCAATATCTGAATATGAAGGGACATAGATAAATGTAGGTATCTTGTTTTGGAGTATTTGATTGAGTTGCACATTAAGTGTTTGTGTTATTTACTTACTTGTGTGAGTACTCTCCTTTATGCCAAAATAGGTTAAACTCAGGCCATTGCCTTTGAAGGTAGATCATCCTAGTCAAATGTTATGAATGTTCAGGGCTTACTTTACTTGTAGCTTCTTCAATATCAGTACAATTCCTTTGAAGTTTCATTGGTTGAGGTGGTAATGTAACAATCGCATTAGAAATGCATATATTCTAGTAAAAGGATCATCCTCAATTCCAGCTAAATGAATGCTTATTGTTTAGTGCTTGTCTAACATGGTGGTTGCTAATATTGATGTTCTTAGTTACATTATGTACCATTGCATTGATCATGATTGAGAAATTCATATTTAACTCGAGTTTGTGTACGTGCAAGTTACCATTACAACCTCCTATGGAATACCCAATTTCTACACATGCAAAGTGTATTCATTGTAACAAAATATTTCCTGTCGATCCTTTTTAGGAATGAGACCTCTATGTTGATTTTCCATCTAATGTGTAGTCAGTTATGAACTTATGATTATGAATTTTTGATGTTTTTTCGCTTTTGTTATTAAGGAGAAACTAGACTCTTTAAAATTTAATGTTTCTATCAATATGTATTGGAAGTTGGAACATTTGATGTATTTGAAACTTGAATGACATCAGAAAAATTTGCATGTTAGTTTTGTAAGACTGACAGATATAAAAAAATTCAGTGACTTAGCTGGTTAACCAAAAACCGAATGCTTTTATACAAAACCGAGTTGGAACCGAACCGAACTACCTTAATGGTTTCATTGGTTTTCATCATTGGAAAACCGAGTACTTTGGTTTCGGTTTTGGTTTTGCCAAAAACCGATGAAAACCGAACCATGTGCATCCCTATACATAGATACTCAAATTCAAACCGGTATAGAGGTTGATACAATGCAATACTCAAGGCAAGAAAACAATTACATTTATCAGCAAGGGTCTATTTTGGCGAAATTAGTGACCATATGTTTACAGAGAAGATGGAACAATACTGAACCAAGTAACTAAATCGTTCATTTAAACCATTCATTGGACTGTGAAACTGCGTTGCAAGTGTTTTTCCAAAGACGTCAAATCCATATCGATATCACATGGTTGGCCATTACCCACTTGCTCACTTTTGTTGACCCTATAATTGATCTCTGATGCACATCACATAAATGCAAGAATCCAGGGATTTAGTAGGAAAAAATAGCACGTGTATTTCTCATTAATAGGTATGGGTAAAAAGGGAAATTTTGCTTCATACTTCAATTCCGTCAACACCTTCAAAGCAAGACAAATAAATTTTTGAAAAAGAGATCAGTTTCGCTATAGAATTTAAATGTCCTTGCACCCCTCTCTAATTGCTGACAAAGAACCGAATTTCCTGCTCAACTGCACTTCTTTAAGACCCAAAACACAATTTTTCATACCGGCAGCAGTATAACCTACACAACTTTAAAGAGTTTCCTTCTAAAGATGAACACTTGGCTGAATCATAAATTGAAAGAAAACCAACAAAAACAACAATCATCAATGTTGAGAGCTTAACACATCTATAATCCAATATACTCAATTTTGCATTATAAAAACCTGAGTTCTATAATGTTGCAGTAGTTGATGCAAACAAAATGAGGATGAGTGGTTTTGAAGTACGCTCAGTAGGATAATATTAGGCTGGTGATGAATAATAGAAATGGGTTTGACATATCCCAGGCCTCCCCTTCTCCTCTTCCACTGGCAAAGCCTGAACTTGATTGCTTGCTGCAAAAGTGGAGAAGCCTTAACTATCAAAAGAATAATCAATTGAGATCTTTTACCAAATTAAATTAAATAAATAATCAAATTTCTAAAGAGAACAACTAAATGAAAATAGAAAGAGTAATTAAGTAGAGTGGCTTTCAATCTTCAAAAGCTCATGATACTCAGTTTCTCAAATGGAAGGAAATGAAATATAAATCAGAGTAGCAGCAATCCATCCTTTAAATAACCACCTTAAAGGAATAAATACTTCAAAATAAAAAAAAGGATACTATACTACTGTAGGCATACCATTAATGCGGCAACAAAAAAAAACCATTTGCTATGAAGATAAACAAAAATATACTTTAGAGATACAAAATAATTAGTGAGCTAGCAAGACTGCGTAAGATGGTAACTAATTACCTTGGTCTAGAACATTACATGCACAAATCCGCTCCATTTACGAAAAACATCTGGATCACCTTCAATGGTGATTTTTAATATCTCCTCCAATAGTAAGGTTTTTGTTGATTTTGTAGCATCACTCAGTGTGATTGGATGATCCCTTCCTTTAAAAGATTCCAACCTCAAAAATTTCCAGAAAATCCTCCTTTTTCAAGACTTGTATCATTGTTTAATCTCTAGTACTTTGTGATGCATGTGTACCAAATGATTATAAAAAGCACACTAATTAGTAATGGCTTAAAACAACTTATTCTTTGTGGATAGACAAAAAAGTGATGAATATAAACACTTGAGAAGAATGACAAAATAATTATTATTTTTTAGTTTTAATTTTTTAGTTTACTTCACAAAATTTAGATAACGTTGAGTGTTGGCTTGTTCTGTATTACCAATTGGATACTCTTGCGGGCAATAATGCTTGTGGTCTTTACACCACACAACAACATTCAGTGGACAACGTTTATACCACCGAAAACTCTGGCCACAACAACAGGATTTCCCTGCCGTACACTTGCTACAACGACTGTCTGGGGGAGTTAGGATGGGCATGTGGATTTGGACTCGCAGGTTGAATAACAACATCCCTGGGCAATCCCTTTGTTGTTTGCTGGTACGTCCGTATAACTATCGATGGTTACCAGACATCTTTTGACTATGAAAACATGAATTCATAAGTTGGAAGAGCTAAGAGCTACATTATACCTTGTTCTTATTGCAACTTATGTCTCCAGTTTGATATGTATAATCTCCCTGTGTGTCAATCCCTCCACTATATATGTGTAATCCATAAGTCCACCACTTGAAATCAACTACCACATCTTAAAACAACGGTAGATCCAAGTTTTACCACTTCTTAGTTCTTACAAACACTTTGACTAAAATTTGAGTGTACCCCTACCGCATCTAAGTAAAATAGTAATACTTATCAAGCCAAAAGATATGCACAAAATATTGCAAAATGGCAGATCTTGTGGGCAGGTTTTATTTTTTTCAAACTGTCAAGCATTGAATCCGTAAAGTGAAGATACAGAGTAATATAATTCCCAATATTTTCTAGATGCATAGCCTATTAATTAAACGATGAAGGTATGTCATAAGTAACTCTATAGGTATATATAGTTGTATTATGCAAAACACTATCCTTATCAGAGATTCAGATATGTGAACACCAAAAGTATTTTGAGATTTTTAGCAAATTGGTTAAATACTTCAATATGATACCTTTTGCTTTAGGTTCTAAAGAAGCCATAAGAGAAGCGACCATATTTCCTGTGTTATTTTCCTCAACACAATATTTTTCATAATTAGGTTATCTTCCAAATCTTCACCGCCAATCTGCAAATCTCCAAAAAATCTCAAAAATCAGTCAACCCCATCTTTTATACGAACAAACGAAAAAAATCAAAAAATCAGTCAAAAATCTACTTTCCTCAAATTCTCAAATTAAATCCGTATCTACAGAATTATATGTTTTTTATTTTAACAATCAAATCAAGTAGATATTGATAAAAGACACCTAGTTCCATATAACCCAAATGAGAAAGAGAGAAAACCATACCTGGTTTATAATTGAGATTCATTTCTGTATGTGAAGGAGTATACACAATGATGGTATACCTTTCTTTAATGTTAGGTTGAGGTATACCTTTCTGTAATGTGAAGGAGTCAACAGATGTTAAGGTATACCTTTCTGTATCTGGAGCACCTCAGGAATGGACAGGTTGAAGAACGCCTTAGTGGCAACCCACAATATCTGCTGAGAAGCCAAAAACATATAAGGAAATGTATAAGCTTTTCATTGTGGAAACATGAGAGCCTTAATTTTAATGAACAAATGAACTCGCACACTGAACCATTACCCGTGAAATAAGAGGGTTGGCTGAACGTGGCTCCAGATCTTTGAAAGGGATAAAAGTGAACTTGTGATGAGGAATTTCAACTTGAGTGCCAAATATATAAGCTCAGGGAATATATTCTTCCAACATGAAGTAATGGATAAGACTTCCAAATTAACTTCTTGGGAACCACCCCATGAAGTTCATCCCCCTATTGATGCATAAACATTTTTTGATCAGTCCACGGGATAACATGAGACACATTTAACATTTAATAAGTGCTTGGTAATTAGCTAATTTAACATACAAAACATTAGTTGTAGCTAATACTTACATTGTAAGATAGCATGAAGATGTCCAAGATGTGACCTTGTTGGTCTCCATGAAATCCAATTCATTCCACTTCCTAATGATCCTATCGGGTGTGGTTCAAAGTATACATTCTTCAGCCTCGCCTATATGCGAGAAAGCTTTATATGCGGCTGTTACGGGGAGTTTGGAAGGGTCATCTCTAATCTGGGGGCCCATTTTCTACAGATGATCACTGTAGAAAATCATAAGAGCAAAAGTCTTTAATTAAACTGCAGATACATGTAGTTTCTTAATCTACAATACTTCTGAAAGACAACCGCTGCCAAGCATATCAATAAAAAACAATTATAAGAAACCCTTATACAACTAGTCATTGTAAAATCATTGTTGATACTAAAAGAAAGTAAAACATCATAATTTGTAAGCTAAAATCATGGATTTTAGTTTATTGCCAACTAAGGATTCAACAAACCAAATGCCATACTTTTAATGTTTGTGGATTCAATGGTTATACAAAAAGATATATTTGTAAGATCTAAATAGCAAAATCAACCCAATTCAGTAAAGATATATAACAGTCGGAATAAGTATGATTTTTATTTATTTTTTGTTTAAAGTAGCATCTCCAACAGTTATTTAGACAACATCAATAGTAGAAGCTTAAATTAGAAAAAATTACTGACTTAGACAGTATTTGACAGGAATCACTAAATTACTGAACAAAAGGTTGAAATTTCTGTATAAAAAAGATACCTAAATCATAATTCAAACTAATTTTGACAACAGGTTGTAAAATTCTGAGTGTTCAAGGCTCGAACGGAGTAGGATTTACCTGAGATGGATGGAACCTTTTTTCATTTGAAACAAAACAAAGAAAATAACTTAGAAATGTGAAATAGATCTATGGCATGTGTGATTGAAAGACAAACCCGAAAATTAGAGTTAGGAAACCTAAAAACAATTATCAGTTACCTAGTATTCTTGAGACAGTAGGCATCAGAAACATGGGAAGATGATGACCTCTGTTAGGGTTTATGTAGGTGAACCATTTGTAACGTGCTATGAAGAATTCATTGTTGGGTATGAATGATACTCATGAGAGGGCTTAAGTGGTGCAAATAATGAATAACAATGTTGAGATTATTAGTCCCACATTGTCTGGGCATCTAAGATCCTGCGGTTTATAATCCCTTAGGGCTTCTCCACTCATTGCCAATTGGTTTTGAGTTGGATGCCCGTATTCTAACATGGTATCAGAGCAGTCTATTTGCGACGAGTCATTTGACCGCGCCTTTACTCCGCGTCACCCTATTTAATTGTCCACGTGTTAGACCCAACAAGGCTACAAGTAAGGGGGCGTGTTGAGATTATTAGCCCACATTGTCTGGGCATCTAAGATCCTGCGGTTTATAATCCCTTAGGGCCTCTCCACTCATTTCCAATTGGTTTTGAGTTGGATGCCCGTATTCTAACAAACAATGAAGATCGGGAACCCTAATATCAAAGAAGAAGATCGGGAGCCGTAACGTCTGTGCTATAGAAGTAACGCATGAGATAAAGAAAGAAGACTCGAATGTAGGACGTTGGATGAGAGCTTAGGAAGAGGGTGCATTGTGAGCCACGATTTATCTCTTTCGCTTCGCTTCACTTTCAAAGCAATGAGAAAATGATTGATTCAGAACCGTCGGATGGGAAAAAACACATTTGTTTTTGTAAGATAGATCTTTAGCTTTTTATATTTCCTCGTTCGTCCATATTTGGGTACTCGTTCGTGCATTATTGTTAAGTACACTCGCACCATTTTATCGGGGCTTTATCGGTGGTGGCCCATATGCCCAAAGTGAATATTTATTACTAATCCATGGATTTCTGCTGGGAAAAGTAATGAAATATTATAATGAAAATAAAATATTTTCGCAAAATTCAATTGTTGAATTTTACGACTATAATTAATTGATTTATGGCTCTATACCAGCAGGCAATCAGTCTAGGAACATTATATTTATTCGAGATTTGAGGTATGAAGTAGTGGAAGCATCATACTCGTTCTGAATGTTTATTATGCATAGTCAGGGAACATTGCGACATCCTAAAGACGTTATTGCTTTATACTAGTGGTCAATCAGAAGTGTTATTCCAATTATAAGTTTTAGGCATTCATATAGAGAAATAAATTTTTCAGCGGATAAGATGGCCAAGAAAGGAGTTCTGTTGAGTAAAGGAGAGGTACAATACTTTGAAGACAAACCTCAGTTCTTGGGTAAATTAGAAAATGAGGAAGACAAATAATTTAGATTTCAATAGTTCTTCCTTCCCCTGAAAAATCTGGGTGGGCTTGTAATAATGGGCTGGTAGTAATGTTTAATTTGTTTTTCCCTTTGAGCTAGGCCTACAAAATCGTGGGCTTTTTGTAACTTGTAAATGAACATATTTGGTAATAAAATTCATGATTTAGAAGAAAAAAAATACTAGTGGTCAATCCATACTAAATTTGTTCAATATCGATTAAATCTGCAAAATATTGAAAGCTCAGTTGAGAGGCTTTGAGAGGCTATACACTCAGTAAGAGATTATCGTGGCATGAGCTTTCATGCTGAAATTCTGAAATATGAATTTCGTCTATTGCTGGATCAAAAATATGCAAAATTATGATTTTACGATTTTAGCCTTCTTCAAAAATCTGCCATCAGCATTAAATCCCATGCTTAGTGAGGGACATTCATGTTCCGCAGTAAGCACTGGATGGTGATTTTCTAATTATAAACGAAATAAGTAAATGAACTTAATCGTAAGAGATGTTACCAGAATTCCCGCTCTAATGATGTCACGTACGAGCAATAGCTTGAATAAAGATTCAGTATGATAGAGAGTCGTCTAGTGAGCGTGGATTGATGAGGCACTGCTGATTTGGGTGGTGGAATGTCCAATTTTATGGGTTTAACACTTGCGTGCCAGTAACCCAAGAAAGGAAATCCTTGTCTAATTAGGTTTATTTAGAAGAAGAAAAGAATTAGTATAAGAGGATGAGACACTTTTTTTTATTATTCCTTCCCACGACCGACCACCTCCATCTTCTTCTATCTCCCTCGTCCGAGTGGCAGGAGGAAGGAAAAAGTTTTCCGCCGGAACCAGCTGTCGACATCACCATCCGGCTGAAGTTCGACCGACTCCGGCACCGACCAAGTAAGTTTGTTTGTTTTTTTGAATGTACGTGAGTTGTTCACGTTAATTTTTTTTTTATATATATACGTAAGCTTTCACGAAATTTTTTGCTTCAAGAATGAACGTCTGTCCATTTTCAAGAGACGAACAATTGTCCCTAGCACAAGAGAGTTTTTTTTTTTTATCTTATAGACATGCGTCCGATGGTAGTAAAAAGAAATTTTTTGTTTCCCAAATTTAGTAATATGGGGACAAAGATTTGTAGTTGGGTGCAGAACAATCATAGTTTTCAAGAATAACAATAATGCTAGTCAGGGTAGAGGTAATTGCTCTATTTTTTTTTACGAAGATCATCTCTATGATTAATTTTTTGTTTAAGATTTGAAAGAGCATTATGCTCTGCTGCAAGAGAGACAACTTTTTCTCTAGAATTGATTAGTTTCTGAGCAGGAATAGATGAACTCTTGAATCACCTAGTTGAGTTAGAAGTACGAATCGGACCGGGGATTGCTAAATTAGGAGTAAAAATTGAATCATCTGGTTTATCAGTCTGACTAGAAATTTGCTTGAAAATAACTGGTAATCCATTGTCCATAGTAACATGATGTTATGCTTGAACATGACCCACATTAAATATCTTTAGAACACCAATTTTTTTTTCAAAAGGACCCATGTAAAATTTTTGCTTCAATGATTCTTCATATGCTCTTTTAGCGCTTTGTTCAACATCAGCTGCTTTGCCTTTGTTTTTATCATTATGATTAAGTGAGTTCATCTTGTGTATCCAAAACTGTATATTCTTAAATCATAGTAGTATCTCTCATCTCCACAGTGGGGTCAGATTCAGAAGGATGTACTAAAGGTTGTGGTGACATTAATCTGGAAACTTTTGGTAGAGTGTATTTAGTTCTAGATGAACTTGCTTCATTAATTGCCTTTTGTTTAGCTATCTAGTTTGGACAACAATATTTTTAGGATCAATTATATGACAAGATGTACATAAGAACCTTGGTACCCCGAAGTATCTACATTCAGTGAGAAACGGTCGTACTCTTCCTCTAATAATTAGAGGTATACCTACTGGTAGAGCACGTTGAACATGGATACAAACACAAACTTATACATTCTTTTTGAGATGATGATTACCATAAGGCTCCTTCGCTTCAATGAGATCACCAAGTTTGAAAACAAGCTTATATAAATCTTCAAATTCAGTACATTCATTCGGCACATTACATAAGATGAGCCACATCATCTCTTTAGCAAAAAACATTGACAGTTTATTTACCAACCAGTATGAGGTACAACTCTGAGAACAATAAGGTATCCACAAGCAAACCATGGATGTTGCTCATTAACTTTGTTAAAATCATTATGGCTAAGAATCTTATCAGAGCTTTGTTTCTTAAGCCACTAAAGGTATCCACAAGCTAGTGGCCATTGAGAACAAATGTGGTATCTAATAGAAGAGGTAAGAACCAAAGTCTCACTGCAAACATATCGATGAACAAATGTGGAACCATACACTATTTCCAGTTATTGTCATTTTCAACTAAGACCACAGTTTTGTCGATGAAAACCGGTTCAGTAAGAGTTGAAGGGATATTTGTGGATAATATGAGTTTTTTTTTGTCATTTAAGAAGATAGATCTTGAATATCAGTAGTTGTAGAGTTAGGAACCTCTTGGGTTATGGATATCTCCATATAAATAAACAGTCTGATAAAAATAAAAAAGATAGATACTATACGAATTTTGAAATGAGTGGTTGGGGTGTTTATACAAGCATATATGCATAGGACAATGTCAGGTAATGGTAGAGCATGTGATATGAATGCGACATTGCACTATGATGTTCAGATAGATGTAAAGTTTAGTGACTATTAGACACTGAACCTTAAACTAGGAAATATTTGAAGGTTGAAGCTGGTCTATGTAGGTAAAAGGAAATGAAATTGATAAAAGTCTGAAAACTTTTTTGTCATGCAAGTGGTCCAAGATACCCTTATTTACCAAGTTAACCACTTTAACAATACTTCTCCCATGACTTCTGTGAGGGTTAGTATACTTACTCACGTGAATTTGGATTGATAGGTATAATATGAAAAATTTACTAATTGTAATCCTACGGTGGCTTATCATGATTCATAGCAAATACGCAAGCAAGCACCCAACAAACTATGGTTGTTGAGTAATTATTGCAATTGTTTTTTCTCTAACGAGTCAGATACTATTTTTGAATACCTCCAAATGAAATCAACGTGTTTTGGGTGGGTTTATAGGTGGTATGAAATAAGATTTTGGAGTGAAAATGCTTGTGCAAATTGGTGGTGTGAATGAAATTATGAGGTTGGGAGGGAAACACACAATAATTTTGACCAAAGGTCAAAGGGTTAATAAAAATTGAGTGAGAGGTTTTGTGATTTTTAGAACAAACCAACTTGTATTGACAAAGACATGCGGCCCATCCAGCTAATGATAGTGCCTCTCAACAAGTGCTGCCTTTTCCGGATCTGCAAAAAATCAAAGATTTTAATTAGTACCCCAATAAGCCCAAATTAGGTGATCTACCAATGCACCTTATAATGGCAATTATGAAAGGTATTAAGGATAATGAAGTATCTAATTCTAGACTTTGAAAATAGGTTTTCGAGGAGTAATGATGGTTCTGGAGAAGATGCGTAAGGCTTTGAATAGGCGTGAATTGCCAAGGGATGAGACATTTCACCCAACGCCATAAATGACTATTAATGGCAATTTTAAGCGGTTTATAAAAGGAAATTAGAGAAATAATTTCTAACACACATAAAATTCAACCACAATTAGAAATTTTGATTACCATAACAAAGAATTTAAGAAATAATAAACCAAATATAGAGCAACAATGGCACTTTGCATACTTCAAACACCTATAATTTTGTCAGGAGCGTAGCATTAGCTCTTGAAACCAGGGAGATGGTATATTTGAAGAATTTTATGGAGGGTGAACTGAACATGAGAGACCGTAAAGCATAATATAAAAAGATTTCGACAAGAGAATGCTCATGAGTATGCTTTATAAAAAGAAATGAGTATTGCAAGAGATGAGAAGAAACAACGAGAAAGGGATGAAAGAGATGATTCTCGTGTTTGGATAAAAAGCAGCAGTGAAACTAAAGTGAGTCTGAAAAGGTTGGGAATGAAAATAAAGGGGGGGGGGGGGTTCAGGAAGTGACAATAAGGAGAAGCAAAGGAAAATGGCAAAGAGAGAAGGTGGTGCACGGTATGAAAGGTATTTAACATAGAAGGTTAATCATCTAATTTTTGCAAGAAGCATGAGGAAGCGATTATAGATGGAGAGAAAGTTGATGAGAATGGAGTGTTGTTGAGAATGAAGATGACATGGAAGAAGATAAAGACGATGAATAAAACAACGAAGATGCTTCTGATGGTTATGGCACTGCAGCATCAATTAGAAGTGAGGACAATGATCATACTGAAGAAGAGGGACTTGCAACCAGTGAGGAAGATGATTCCGAGTAGTCATCTCAGGAGTAACATTACAAGAAAACGAGGTAGGATTCTAGGATACTCGTAGGTGTTAATCTTGGTTGTAATGAAATGGATTTTTTCTATATAACCAGAATCTTGTTGGTAACTGGTAAAACTTGGAACCAACAAAGGGATCCATCCTTGTCTTCCCTTGTTCACTGCACTCCTCCCTCAACTCATGCACCCTTAATATAATAAGGAATTTTATAGCTGGGACCAATATAAATAGTACTAATGTATCACCAAACTTTATTTATTTTTTAATGCTAATTTGGCTACATTTTTTTTTTACTTTCTCCCACTTAGAAAATTGTTAAAGTTAGGAAACTACATAGGTAGGGAGATTTGACATAATAGGTTACCTATAATCGAGTCTATTAGAGCACTACTCGGGCGAACTCGCAAGCGTTGTTATCTCAAGCTTGTTTGTCAAGTTTAGTTGTCAAAACTATAAATCTTGATATCTAGTCTACTTATAGTTATGTCTCGGATTAGGATAGAATGTGTAGTTGAGCTTTAGACTTCACAACGTTCATCGATTTAAGACAAACAACTACTAAGGGGAGCTTGTGGAACTTCATCAACAAAAGGTATGTGGAGACTTGAACTCATCTATCACTCAAAAGTTGATTTCTATTCTATATCCTATTGAGACAAAAGTGGTATAGCTATATAGACTTAACTTTATACACATTTCATATTTCGAGGTGAGTTTAACTCGCTTAAATATTTATCGAAATATGTGTTGGTAAGCTTTCGCATTAACCAAGTTCATCTTTATTCTTGACGAAAGTAAAAAGATGATCATGCGAAAATCGCCTGGTAACATCTTACATGATTTGTGTGAGATAGTCATTTGATGTAGACTCGGAATGTTTCGTATTGATCATTCGATCACTTGAAAATTTCTTATAAGCTAATATTTTGTGTGAGACAGCTATTTTCGTCTTCTAAGAATGTTTCAATGATTTAAATGGGAGTTTGAAACAATTAACCATTGTCTGGATATAGCACAGTATGCATACCTGTATGGAAACTGTTGTAAAAATGATTCAGGACCGAGAACCAAGTATGCATACCAGTATGCGAATGGTTGTAGCAGTAAAAGTCGGGGAACTAAATTTGCGTACCCGTTTGCAAATTGTTTCACCTGAATTTGATCCGGAACGGCAGTATGCGAACCTGTTTGCGAACTGTCGGAAAAGATCAAGTCTGGAACACAGTATGCGTACCCGTATGCGAACTGTCGGAAAGGATTAAGTCCAGAACTTAAGTTTGCATACCATTTTGCAAACTTATGTGGTTAAGTTCTAAAATTGGTTAAGTATGAATTCATACTCATGAACAAATACATATATATATTAAGGAATGCAATCTTACAAACGTGGCTAAAATGTTCATGAGCCGATTCTTTTGAATCAATCCGATTTTGCTTCAATTGTGTCTTGTATACTTCTATGAGAATATAAACAATTGAAAAACTCTATGAGTAATACAATTAGATTCATTTGATCTAGAAGTGTTAAGATAAATAAGGTTAATACAAAAGTGTTCATATGGCTAACTTCCGTTAACTGTTATTGAGCCAACTAAATATACACGTTTAGGTACATTTACCCGTATCTAATGAAGGTATATTTCATTTGTGTGTAACAAGCTAAGACCATATAATGGTGGAGATATATTAGCTTGAATCTTAAATCAGGTTTCATCTAACGGTGAATGTTGATTGCTTTGTTTCAAAAGTTATCAAACTCTGATTTGAAGACTATACAAGGGAGAACTCTAGCAACTGAGAAACCTAATCCCTACACCTCCTGTGTGATGCTAGTTGCAACTAGAGTTGATTCTCCTTTAACCTAGGTTTTTCCTAAAACCATTATGGTTAACGACTTAAAGACTTCATTGGGATTCTGAAGCCAGGCCCAACTATTTTCTCTATAGTTGCGTGTTATGATCTTACTTTTTCTATCATATTAAGTACTATCTTCTCTAAAATTTGCTTTAGATTTATCTCCGATAGGTCAGATATAAAAAGTAATCACAAAGCTCTTCGTCAAATTCTTTGTGATTCTACAATAACTTTTTCTACTACCATATAATTAAGTCATTGTGAGGTGATTGATATTTCTATGATGATCTTCGGGAATATAAGACCGGATTATCAACTGGTTCTTGTTCACCTTGATTTATCAAAAGATGGAACAAACTTCGTAGTTATTTATGTGGAAGACAAATTTATCTATCAGAATAGACTTTTTCGTGGGAGACATATTTGTTTATCAAGGCTTCGACTTTGGGTCTTGGAAACTCTTTGTTATGGGTGAGATCAACTAAGGGAATCAAGTGCGTAGAGTCCTGATGGGATTCAGAGGTGTAAGGAATGCGATTATACCTTAATCAATTTGAGATTGGTTAGGGATAAATTATATTTCAACCCGAAGTTAACTTGTAGTAGGCTAGAGTCTGTAGCAGTTTAATACAGTGTGGTTTTCAAATATGGACTAGGTCCCGAGGTTTTTCTGCATTTGCGGTTTCCCCGTTAAAATTTTTTCTGGTGTCTGTGTAATTTCTTTTCTGCATTATATTTTCTATATAATTAAAATATCATAGGTTAGTGCGTAGTTCAATCAATTAGATAATCCAACCTTTGGTTGTTGATATAAATTGGTTGGCACTTGAACATTGGTCTTTGGTACCATTCAAGTTGTTTCTCATAATAATCAGGCTCGGGGATTTCTATCTGTTTGATTTGCTGATTATATTGAAAAACATAGATATAACTCTTGGATGTATTTTCCTAGATTGAGTCTGACTTTCTAGTTGATTCTCTTGGATATACATTGGAGGTAGTCCATACAAATTTCCTAAACGAAATATTGAGTGTGGTTGTTAGACCCCCGCTTTTTCAGAGTCAGCAGATTTAGGGTTAGCCGACTTATTTTGAAAGTTAAGCTCTGGTAAACTTTTATTATATTGAATGGTGAAATTTTGTGTTTGGTTATGTTAGAGCACTACTCGTTTGCTACTTAGGTATGTGTACCCATTTGCATACTTGAGTGGGTTAAGTTCGAAAATCGGTTTGTTCATGAACAAATACATTTATATAATAAGGAATACAATCTTTTGCAAAAAGTGGCTATAATGTTCATGAATTAATTTGAGTGAATCAAAATCAATTTTGCTCCAATTGCATCTTGTATACTTCTATGAGAATATAAACAATTGAACAACTTTATAACTAGTTTCATTTGAGTCATTTGAACTAGTTTTGTTTAAGATGAATAAGGTTGATATGAAAGTGTTCATATGTCTAACTTCGGTTAACTATTGTTGAGCCAAATAAGTGTACTCATTTATGTATGGTTACCCATATCTAATTTAAGTCACATTTCATTTGTGTATAACAAGCTAAGTTCGATTTAACGGTTGTAAAATATTAGTTTGAATCTAATCAGGTTTTCATCTAACGGTGAATATTGAATGCTTTGTTACCAAGGTAACATTGATTGCAAACCCTGATTTGAATACTATATAAGGGAGAACTCTAGCAATTGAGAAACCTAATCCCCACACCTCATGTGTGATACTAGTTGCGACTAGAGTCGATTCTCCTTTAACCTAGATTTTTCTAAAACTATTATAGGTTAACGACTTAAAGACTTCATTGGGATTCTGAAGCCAGGCCCAACTATTTTCTCTATAGTTGCATATTATAATCTTACTTTGTTCTATCGTATTGAGTACTATCTTCTCTAAGATTTGCTCGAGATTCAATCTCCGATAGGTAAGTGTTTTAGGGTAAAAACTAGTTCCGTTGTTTTTGGTAAATTTGGGTGTATTGATGAGAAACGAATTCAAACCCTAAACAAATGCACTGTATGGAGTACTTTTAGATTTGAGAGATCAATCTATAAGACTCTGGCCTAAACCAAGAAATGGCCGTTCCAGATTCAATTCGGTCACAAAGTGAAGGAGAAGGGTTGATCTTTGGAAGGGAAGCGAAAAAGGTGTTTGAGATCAGAATGTTGAATTATGAAGGTGTGGCTGCTTTATGACTTGTATCATAAAATGGTTTCTGGTTACTCGTGCTGATAACTTGTCATTTTTTTTTGAAATAGGTTGAAAAGCTATTTATATAAGTCATTGAGCGCACCCTGATCTCATAGGAAGTGAAGGAAGTTAAGTAGTTGAGAAGTGCAGTCATGTGGAAGGTGGTGATCATCATGTTTCTGTTATGAGGGAAGACTAGTCACACCTTCACCCACTAGTCTCATTACTGTTAACCGTCCATCCTTTCTGACACTTTATCGTAATGGGCGCGTTTCATGCCGCACGTTGTAAATAGCCAGACCAATACCCCAGTAAGTATCCCCCAGTTTGTGACATGTTTATGTCTCGAATAAATGGGTCAAGTCATGAGACTCGACGCTAAAATAAGCACATAGTTCTTTTAGGTTAAATAATAAGTTATTTGTGAAATCAATATTTGCATAGCATCGCTTATAGTCGATGTTTATAAAGCATCGCTTTCAAACAAGCAGCTGAAAAATAATCGATATGCTAGATGCATCGTAGTTTCAGAGCTAGATTGAATCAGTCACGAATTGAGCGTCTTAAAAAAAGGTAGCGCAACTGGCCACCTTTGGGTGATCATTCGAGTGACCTATGGGCAAACTATCACTTGGTCGATTGCTCCTTGTGGAGGAGTGATGGCCGGTGGTCACAATGTTGCCTTGTTGGTTTTCTGAAAATAAATCTACACCATCCAACTAGGCTAGAGAAGTTGGATGGACGAGATGATTTACGGTAGTTGTTTATTGCCATTAATGTAATTTTAGGGTTTAGGGGCCCTGCGTCCAACCCTATTTTAGCTAAATGATTCGAAGCGCTGCATGCTAGTTCAAGCAGGCCGATCGGCTTTATGCAAAGGCGGGGCTCCAGTGAGCGTGCTGACCTCTTTTGGTCCGCCTGGAATTGAATCTAAGCCACTTACTTTGGATGGCTTCCGCAAACACCAATTAGGGTTTCAAAGCAGCGCGTTCACCCTGCTTTGGGTGAACGATTCTATACTCTCTTGGCTTGCCGTGAGCAAGTCGACCGACCATGGGTGTAGCTGGGTCGCCGGTGAGCACGCCATCACTTCTTTGATCGTCCGAAGGAAAATCTAAGCCATCCAACTAAGCTAGCCAAGTTGGACAGTCATGATGCTTCTGAGACCGTTTTGGCCGATCTTAACTCGTTTGAGATTTCTTCTTCAACAACGCGATCACCCATATTTGGGGTTAGCGTTCAACGACGTTGGAGTGTGCTAGATGAAGTCCGACCAGTTGGGGCATCAGTGGGCCCGTCGGTGGCCATCCTGTGATCGCCTAGTTTCGCTAGGAGTAGACTAGGACTTTTAAATTGTGTGGCCAAATCATGCGGCCTTGGACATTCTTTAAGACTAATATGAACAATCTAGATTTTCCTTAAGGAATTAATATGTGTTCGATCGCGCTAACTTTTAATAAAAAAAGTGTGTGAACGCGCTGATCTATTTGTCAGAGGGTGGTGTAGCCTGCGTGAATGTTTTCATGCAGGTCTCAATACTGACACTTCGGGAGATTTATGCTATTCTGCTGCGAGTGAACACTAATCGTCATGTCATGCCAATATTGAGAGTTCGACTGTGAACATTGCATAGGAAAATACTAGGCATGCAGCTAGGAGCTTAAATACTCATTAGGCTCTATACTAGTGAGCTTGAGTTTCAATATAATATGAAGAGAGACATAGGCACTCATCAGATTTTGATATATTCTCCAAATTCCCTACGGAATGTAGATATATCAAGGTCTACTACTTCTGATGCCGGGTCAGGTAGACAGACTTTTACAGTTTTCGCCCTAAGATAAAAACCACCATCAACATTAAGATAAAAAGTAGTCACAAACATCTTCGTCTCATCATTTGTGATTCTACAATATCTTGTTCCGCTTCTATACGGTTAAGATCATTGTAAGGTGATTGATATTACTAGGTTGTTCTTCAGGAATATAAGTCCGGTGTATCAATTGGTTCCTGTTCACCTTGATTTATCAAAAGACGGAACAAAAACTCGTAGGTATTTTTATGGGAGACAGATTTGTTTATCAAGTCTTCGACTTTGGGTTGTAACAATCTGACTATATGGACGAGTATATCTCTTATAACGTACCAGTTCAAAAATTACTAGATGTTTTTAAAAGCTTGGATTCACTTGAGAAAAATGTCATATCTAAGTTAATATCTAAGCATTCTCTTGATGTTGAAACTGTTGATGCCTGGGAAACACGCCTAGAAGAATAGTTGGATGAACTTTCTGATGAAGGTGATTCAGATATGAGGACTTCTCATGTCACACATCTTCTGACTCCTCTTTGTCGAGAAAACAAAAAATTGAAAATGATTTACGGAGGTCTTTATGTTTTGAATCACTCTTGCGAAAATAATCTGAGGAAAACCTAAGTAAAAAGTCACTTGAATGTGATAATGTTTATCAAAATACTTCTTGTTGAAAGAGAAAATTGCAGAAATTAAAGCAAGGATTAACTCCCAGCAAGCAAGTTTTGATGACAGAGAAAGTGCTTATGTCGCTCAAGAAAAATGCCTTGAGGCTGATTTAGCTGCTGCTCTTGATAAAATCAAGATGTTGGAATATGACTTGAAGAAGTTCAATGCTAGATCAAGAAAATTAACCAATATACTAGGAGCAAGTAAAAATCATCGTGATGCACAAAGATTGGGCTATAAGGGAATATATGCTCCAAGTACTAGCATAGAGGTAAAATTTGTCAAGGCTAGTGATTCTTCTCAGCAAAAGGTTTCCACTGATGGCAAAAGTGAAATTCATTCACCGGCAATTAAGGTTCAAAAGAGAAAAGTATATCATCCAGAACACATGAATCCGGGTAAGAACGTTCCTTATATTTGTCATTATTGCGGAAATAAAGGTCACCTGGAAAGGAGATGTCATTTTCGTATAAGGAATGAGAAACTTCATGTTGTTCTTGTTTGGGCATCACAAGAAGTTGTGAAACCAAGATATTATGTTAAGGCTAATCACATTAACATTACAGGTTGTAATTATCCAACCTTTAGGCAAAGGAATTAGTGCTATGATAAACCTATATTTGCCTATAAATGTCATATGAATCCTTTTCACAATCGTAATAGTTATCATAAGGATAACTTCGTAAAGACGAAGATAAGATCCGATGCTCCCAATTGGAGAAAGACTAACTTGCAAAACAATAGTCAATCCAATTCTCTTCCGAGAATTCTAGAAGTGAGTAATGGGAAGACGGTTTCGGTTATTCCTAAAACACTCAGAAGTGGATACCAAAGAAAGTCAATGATGCTTTGAGGGTGAAAAAGAATGATCTCCCAGAAAATTCCATGACTATAGAGAAGGAAGTATCCATGATGTTGGAACTTAAAGAGTTCTTTGGACAAATTAATTTGGACGTGAAAGGTTCTAAAGGCGATATCTTTCATGATAATCCAAAAGTGAAATGGAATAAGCCAAAAACTATAGATGGTGAAAAATCCATAGTTGCGGAAAAGTATATTTCAGTCATTTGTGGTGAGAAAGACATTGTTCACCTCAACACAACTTGATTGTTTTATAAGTGCATAATCACCAAGGAATGTCTTGTTATGTATACGGTGAGGGAAGCACGAGAATAGGGGCGCACATATTATGTTAGGTAAGCTATTGAATTTTTGGTAAAGCTGTAGAATTCGCGATTGGATTCTTCTAAAAGGTATGTCTATAAACTTAAGCAACATTTATGTTTTTATTATTTGCTTAAATTTCTTATCATGATCCATGTACCTTGTGTATCGTTCATGTCTACCTAACTTGATTTGTGTTTAAGGTTCTTAGATGTTCAGGTTCGAAAATAGTAGTTCGGGATGTTTGGCCTTCATGATACACATACCAGGTATGCATACCATCTTTTAAAATCAAAATCTAGGGACTTAAATTTACATACCAGTTTGCAAACTGCTCCAGGACACGAAATCTCGTTTGCAAACCCTTTTGCAAACTTTTTCTGTCTTCGGTATTCGATAAAAAACTTGTTTTGGCCGTAACTTCTTCGTTCGAACTCGGAATGACCTCATTATTTTTGCATTATTTTCCTCTTTATATTATCTTCGAAATGGTGATGAGAAACTCTAGATTTGGATGAGTTAAGATTGGTATTTTTCCCGTTTCTTGTTTTTGAGTGTTTTGCTCCGTTTCGTCGCACTTGTTCCAATTTTATTGGACTTGGGCACTTGGATTATTTGAGTATTCTCTTCTAAGCACATTTGTATCTTTTATAAGAACGTTTTTGGTGAATCACAAAGAAGAAATTTCAAGAATGGGAAATAGTACGCATTACTCTGGGATTCTTAAATGTTCACAATTCTCTTATGTGAACTACGGTGCATGGTTGTTAATGAATTTGTATTTTCTTCTTTGTTAAGAAAATATTTTTATACGCCTTTTGTATCCATTCTTGGTGTAAATCCGTGCAAAAATGATTGATTCTACCTTCTAAGGGAAAATCATCTTGTATGTTCTTTACGAGTTTGTTTGTTTCTTCGTTTTGTTATCTAGGAAACTTCTTATGAGAATTTATTGTTATGTTTTAAGAAGGATAACTAGGGTTTGGAATAGCCTATATTGTGATTACACATTGCTATAGCCAACGATTTTCATCTTGCAATGTTTTTAGATTTATTTATTTAAACTCTAAAGTTTATTTGGAAGATGATTTTGCGGTATTTTCTTTATTGATTTTATATATTGCAAAAAAATTGTTATGGGATATGTGTGTTTACATCTGTAAACTATGATTGTCCCATATATGTCAAAAGTTAAAGTCTATTATGTCATTATGCAAATATTGATGGAAAATATAATGAATTTTTGATGTCAAAGATTAAGTTTATTGTGTCATTATGAAAATATTGATGAAAATAGAACGAATCTTTGTATATTCCGCAATATTGATCTTTCCCAGATCCACTTCTATGTGAAAGTACTGTACGGCTCCGTAAGTTGTCTTATGTTGAGCATTTTCGATTAAATTAATCATGGGTTTTCTTGTGGTTAATTTAATTGAGTTTTCTGGATACAAATTCATGTTTCATGTGATTTGTTAATGTCCAAAGAAATCCTTTTTTTCTTGCAAAATTAAGGCCGCTCTTGTTGTTCTTTCGGGAATGACATTTTATGGGGGAAAGTTCATAATTGAACTTGTGCTTAATTGCCAAATCTTTGTGGGGAGTGCGGCTGTGGAATATTGTAGGAGTTTTCTTGTATCTTTATAAACTCCTTGATGAATACACTAAGTTTCGACTATGTGAAATCATCGAAACAAAGTTGATATGTTCTCTTTTAATCATGAAGTATCTCTATGAGAATTTCATTATGATCCCGCTAGTTTTCGTACCTTTCCCAATTTATATTGACAAAAAGAGGGAGAATTATTGTGTAGTTCACACTACAAATACATATGGTTTACGGATCATAATGTAAGGGGGAGTGGTTTTCATTGTGATATGAAGTATTGACTAAGAGGAAGTGATACATATCACCATAGTATTATTGTCAAAGTTGTGATTATTAGAGCACTGCTCGGTCGAACTCGCAAGCGTTGCTATCTCAAGCTTGTTTGTCAAGTTTAGTAAACTATAAGTCTTGATTTCTAATCTACTTATAGCTAATTCTTGGACTAGGATAATAAGTGTAGTTGAGCTCTAGACTCCACGGCGTTCATCATGCAAAGACGAAGAACTACTCAAGGAACTAGTGGATCTTCATCGACAAAAATGTATGTGGAGACTTGAACTTATCTATCACTCAAAAGTCTATCTATTTTATCTCCTATCTTGAGACAAAAGTTGTATTTCTATATAGACTTCGATTATACACATTCGTTATTTCGAGCCGAGTTTATCTCACTTATCTATTTCTCGAAAAATATGTTGGTAAGCTTTCGCTTTGTCCAAGTTCATCTTTACTCGTGACGAAAGTCATGTTGATTGTTTCAATCTCTTGAAAATTGCTTTGATGAAAAATAGTATGTGAATAACCTCTATATAACATCCTCTAAGAATGTTTAAAAGATTGAAATGAGATTTTAGAATATATAACCTTGAATGGATATAAACATTGTATATGAACTCATACTTGTGTAAGTCCAAAATCCTTGAACCAAAGTATGCGTACTTTACTGGTTTAGGATGTCCGGAGCTAAGTCCGCGTACCCGTACCTGTGAATTTCTGCTGGAGTTTGTGAACTAAAAACAAGCTCAATCCGGGTACTTAAGTATGCGTACTTGAGTGGGTTATTTTCTAAAAACGGTTTATTCATGAACTAAACATTTATATATATTAAGGAATGCAATCTTTGCAAACCGTGGATACAATGTTCATGAATCAATTCGAGAGAATCAAAAAACTTTTTGCTTCGATTGTGTCTTATATACATCTATGAGATCTAAGCAATTGAATAACTCTTTAACTAGTTCATTTGAATCATTTGAACTAGTTATGGTGAAGATGAATACGGTTGATATGAAAGTGCTCATATGTCTAACATTGGTTAACTATTATTGAACCAACTAGGTGTACACGTTTAGGTACGGTTACTCAAACCTAAATGAAGTATATTTCATTTGTGTATAACAAACTAAGATTCAATCTAACGGTTGAAGATATTAGCTTGAAGATAATAAGGTTTTCATCTAACGGTGAATATTGAATGCTTTGTTACCAAGGTAACTTAGATTGCAAACCCTGATTTGAAGACTATATAAAGGAGAACTCAAGCAACTGGGAAATCTAATCCCCACACCTCCTGTGTGATACTAGTTGTATAAGATAGTGTCGATTCTCCTTTAACCTTAGGTTTCTATCGAGACCCTGTATGTTAACGACTTAAATATTTCATTGGGATTTTGAAGCGAGACCCAACTATTTTGTTTGTAGTTGCATGATCTGATCTTGTTGTTTCTATCGTATTTGGGTACAAGCGTAAGATTGGCTTGAGATTAATTTCTCTGATAGGCAAGATAGAAAAAGTAGTCACAAACTTCTTCATCTCATCGTTTGTGATTCCACAATATCTTGTTTCGCTAGTCGATTAAGATTATTGTGAGGTGATTGATATTTTTAGGCTGTTTTTCGGGAATATAAGTCTGGTATATCAATTGGTTCCTGTTCACCTTAATTTATCAAAAAACGGAACAAAATTCGTAGGTATTTCTATGGGAGACAGATTTATCTATTCTTGTAAACTTTTTGTGTGATAAAGATTTGTTTATTAAAGTCTTCGACTTTGGGTCGTAGCAACTCTTAGTTGTGGGTGAGATCAGCTAAGGAATCAAGTGTGTAGTATCCTGCTGGGATCAAAGACGTAAGGGGCGAAACTGTACCTTGGATCAGTGTGAGATTGATTGGGGTTCAACTAAAGTCCAGATTAAAGTTAGTTTGTAGTAGGATATTGTATGTAGTGGCTTAATACGGTGTGTGGTCAATCTGGACTAGGTCCCAGGGTTTTTCTGCATTTGTGGTTTTTTCGTTTACAAAACTTTTGTTGTCTGTGTTATTTATTTTTCGCGTTATATTTTATTATATAATTAAAATATCACAGATTATGTGTTGTATCGATCAATTGGTAAATCCAACCTTTGGTTGTTGGTTGTATTTGATTAATCCTTGAACATTGGTCTTTGGTACAGTTCAAGTTATTTCTCTTGTATTCAATCAGACTCACATATTTCTATTTGTTTGAGTTGGGATTGAATCAAGAAATTGAGATATAACTCTTTGATATACTTTTTGTTAAGAAGATTGAGTCTGACTGTCTAGTTGATTCTATCAAAAGTATATTGGAGTTAATTCATACAGATTTCTAAGAAAAATATTGGGTGAGGTTGTTAGACCCCCGTTTTTTCAGTGATACAATTGAACTTTGATGTTGCGTAATAATACCATGACACTGTATAACAATTATTGAGAACAATATTTTTTTTATTGTTATGGCTACGGATCTTCAACAACTATGATGTTGAGTTGAACACGTTCAAAATCACTGGAGTACTTGGAAGTGACGAAGATTTCGAGTAATGTTGAAGAACCAAGGAAATCAAGCATTTGGATGAGAAGCTACAAAGTTTATTTATTTTGTAATCCATATATATTGTTGTTTTTCCACTAAAATTGGCAAAGGGGGAGATTGTTAGAGCACTGCTCGGTCAAACTTGCAAGCGTGCTATCTCAAGCTTGTTTGTCAAGTTTAGTTGTCAAAACTATAAGTATTGATTTCTAGTCTACTTATAGATCTGTCTCGGATTATGATAGAATGTGTAGTTGAGCTTTAGACTTCACGACGTTCATCGATTGAAGACAAAGAACTACTAAGGGGAGCTTGTGGAACTTCATCAACAAAAATTTTGTGGAGACTTGAACTCATCCATCACTCAAAAGTATATTTTTATTCTATCTCCTATTGAGACAAAATTCGTATAGGACTTTACTTTATACACATTTGATATTTCGAGTTGAGTTTAGATCACTTATATATTTCTCGAAATATGTGTTGGTAAGCTTTCGCTTTAACCAAGTTCATCTTTATTCTTGACGAAATTGAAAAGATGATCATGTGAAAATCGCCTAGTAACATCTTACATGATTTGTGTGAGACAGTCATTTGATGTAGACTCAGAATGTTTCATATTGATCTATTTATCACTTGAAAATTGCTTTGAAGCTAATAATTTGTGTGAGACATCTATTCCCATCTTCTAAGAATATTCCAATGATTAAAATGAAGTTTAGAACGATTAATCATTAATTGGATATAACATAGTATGCGTACTTGTATGCCAACTGTTGCAGGTTATTCCAAGTCCGGGAACCATAGTATGCATAGCCGTATGCGTACTGGTTTGATAGTTGAAGTCCGGGAACTTAGTATGCATACGCATACCGTCTTAACAGTTCAAGTCCGGGAATTCAACTGAGTTTGGTCATGTACGACAGTATGCGTACCCATTCGCATACTGGCGAACCTAGACCAAGTCCTGCTACTTAGGTATGCATACCTATTTGCATACTTGAGTGGGTTAAATTCAAAAATCTGTTTGTTCATGAACAAATACATTTATATAATAAGGAATGCAATCTTTTGCAAATCGTGGATATAATGTTCATGAATTGATTCGAGTAAATCAAAATCGATTTTGCTTCAATTGTGTCTTGTATACTTCTATGAGAATATAAACAATTGAACAACTCTAGAACTAGTTTCATTTGAGTCATTTGAACTAGTTGTGTTTAAGATGAACAAGGTTGATATGAAAGTGTTCATATGTCTAACTTTGGTTAAATATTGTTGAGCCAACTAAGTGTACACGTTTAGATATGGTTACCCATATCTAAATGAATTCACATTTCATTTGTATATAACAAGCTAAGTTTGATCTAACGATTGAAAGATATTAGCTTGAATCTAATCAGTTTTTCATCTAACGGTGAATATTTAATGCTTTGTTAGCAAGGTAACATTGATTGCAAACCCTGATTTAAAGACTATATAAGTTAGAACTCTAGCAACTGGGAAACCTAATCCCCACACCTCCTGTGTGATATTAGTTGCGACTAGAGTCAATTCTCCTTTAACCTAGGTTTTTCTAAAACCATTATAGGTTAACAAATTAAAGACTTCATTGGGATTCTGAAGCCATACCCAAGCTGTTCTGATCTTACTTTGTTCTATCGTATTGAATATTATCTTCTCTAAGATTTGCTCGAGATTCAATCTCCGATAGGTAAGATAAAAAGTAGTCACAAACATCTTAGTCTCATCGTTTGTGATTCCACAATATCTTGTTCCGCTTCCATACGGTTAAGATCATTTTGAGGTTATGGATATTACTAGGTTGTTCTTCTGGAATATAAGTCCGGTGTATCAATTGGTTCTTGTTCACCTTGATTTATCAAAAGACGGTATTAAAACTCGTAGATATTTCCGTGGGAGACAGATTTATCTATTTAATAGACTTTTCTGTGCGAGACATATTATTTATCAAGTCTTCGACTTTGGGTCGTAGAAACTCTTAGTTGTGGGTGAGATCATCTAAGGGAATAAAGTGTGTAGAGTCCTATTGGGATTTAGAGGCGTAAGGAACGCGATTGTACCTTAATCAATATGAGATTGGTTAGGGATCAACTACATTCCAGTCCGAAGTTAACTTGTTGTAGGATAGAATCTGTAGCAGCTTAATACAGTGTGGTGTTCAAATTTGGACTAGGTCCCGGGGGTTTTCTGCATTTGCGGTTTCCTCGTTAACAAAATTTCTGGTGTCTGTGTAATTTCTTTTCCGCATTATATTTTCTATATAATTAAAATATCATAGGTTGTGCATAGTTCAATCAATTAGATAATCCAAACTTTGGTTGTTGATATAAATTGGTTGGCACTTGAACATTGGTCCTTGGTACCATTCAAGTTGTTTCTCATAATAATCAGGCTCGCGGATTTCTATCTGTTTGATTTGCTGATTACATTGAGAAACAAAGATATAACTCTTGGATGTATTTTCCTTGATTGAGTCTGACTGTCTCGTTGATTCTCTTGGATATACATTGGAGTTAGTCCATATAGATTGCCTAAACGAAATATTGAGTGTGGTTGTTAGACCCCCGCTCTTTAAGAGTCAGCAGATTTAGGGTTTGCCGACTTATTTTGAAAGTTAAGCTCTGGTAAACTTTTATTATATTGAATGGTGAAATTTTGTGTTTGGTTATGCTAGAAAACTACTCAATTGAACCCAATCAAATGTTGGCATGTCTAGTTTTATTGTCAAGTTTAGTTACAAAACTCAGCTGCTTGAATTATTTACTAAAGTCAACTTCGTTATATTAGAGTTGCGACATAGAAACGTCAAGGAAATCTCTAGTTACTCGTTGAAGAGTTGAAGATAAGCGTAGACATTATCCTTTAGATAGAGTTAGTACATATTAATTTTTACATGTTACATTTCTATCTAGTTCTCATATTCGTTGAAAACATAACATGTGATTTTTTTTACAATGCTTTAGTAATTTAGATGACCTGGCCATTCTTACGATCTAAGTGTCAAAGGAAGGATATATATATATATATTAGTTGTTTCTACAAATTAATGTATAAAGCTATGTAGTATAATTTATTATACTTTTGTAATTCTGACATGACATTAATATGACTCTTGTTATGGATTAATGTTGAACTTTCGAGAAACCAGATATATTTATCTTTTAGTGAATCCAAACTTTGAGTTCATACTAAGATATCTTTTCTCCAGCATAAGTTTAAGTTTGTGTAGACCAGAATTTAGTTTCGAATGTCTACTAGGATTCAACATCGATCCCTATCAGGGCTGATCCCAGGACTAATCCTAGACTTGTATTTTTGGAATCTCTATATTAATTAATACATCTTTAAGATTTCAAAAGACATGCGAGTATGAGTGAAAGTTCTATGTTAGGAAATATTGAACATGTGTTTTAGCTCAAATACATTATTATTCATTAATCAGAACACATATGCGATGCACATGCTTGAATTTGACTCATCCAATAGTAATAAATTTGAAAGCAATGAAATTTTTACGTAACATAAAATTTATTATTCTTATTTGTATTCGTTGCGTAGATAATTCAAAGAGCTTTTCAAATATAGAAATTTTATAAAAATCAGATGTATATTTTGAAAGATATTAAGTTTTTATTTTAAAAATGATCTATTTTTAAAACAACGACATTTCTGTAAATATACACGTTTTTAGTGGCATTTATAATCCAATGATACTTAAAATACATTTATGCCCTTTACTTTCATTGAAATTACATGATATAATGGAGTTCGGTAATTAAATGAGGCAACTTAGTAATTTAAGGGGTCTCATACCAAAAATATCTATTTTATTTATATTAGATTAGATATATATTCCCAACCTTGATATTTGACCCGCCGAAATAACAGATGAGTAATAGCTAATTCTGACTTGGAAAACGTCGTCGCAGAGAGATATTCTTTCCTTCCTATCTACGTCATCAAAGAAGTAAATTTTGGAACAAGAGATTTCCAATCATTTTTTTATATTTCCAATCAGAAAATCATAACACTGTAGTTTTCCTGAAAACTGAAGAGGAGAACTTTAATGGAATCTCGTCGAGATTCCATCAACCTATTAGAAGTGCGGTGACGTATCGTTCATGTGATTTTCTTGATTATTTATGATTTTGAATTGATATTTCGTGCTTCGGTTAAATCCCTAGATGTGGTATGCAAGGATAGATAGGTAATGCTTTAGGATCGCTACTTACGAAGCGAAGGAAGTTACATCGGAGAAACTATATTTTAGAATTTAATATAACATCTTCCGGGACATAAGATTGATTTTGAAATTTGTCTTGAGTAATAAATAGAGATTAGTAGAGTTTTATATGATTGAATCGGTGGAAATCGAAAACTCTAACAACCTTTTCTCATTTTGGTTATGTCTTTATATTTATTATTTCATTTTGCCCGAAATCTGAAAAATCGTTAAACATCATCTTATTTGGTTCTCTTAGTATTAGTTAGTTGTAGTATTTGCACACTCCTCGTGGGAACGACCTGTACTTGCTATTGTCTACTAGTTAGACAATGTGCACTTGCAGTATTTATTGTGGGTTTTCCAAACCTACCACCGCAGCAAGACCCACTTGTACCAAACTTTCTTCCTTTCAAAATTCAGTACACAACAAACTTGATATACTATGCTACAACTAATTTTCGGTTTCATGCGTGTTTCTTCTCCATTCCGCATAAGAAATATTTCATCCTGTCTTAAAAATCTTGTGTTGTATCTTTCTATCTCCCCTATATATTCCACTAGTTTCTCGTTGAAGAGACTCTCCCAACTTCATCCAAATCCAACTAAGTCATACCCATCAACAACATCACATTCTTTGTTGTTTTCCCAGCTAAAAAACTCTGCCTGAGACCAGACCCACTCGAGATCGAGCTTCCTCAGAAACTTGAACCAACTCTCGTCTCATACTCTTCCGTATAACAGCTACCGTATACTCCCACCACCATTCAAAATCGAACTCTCAACTTCCGTTTATCATCATTGCATAATACATCTACAACACCAATTACCATGCCATGTTGACCTCCGATAGCAACACTGTATTCTTTTTCATCGTCACTTCCGATAGTCACCTCTGTACCATGATCAGCGTGATCATCATGAATAACATCGACTATTCGTCATCTCCCTGAATCACCATGGCATCACCGATAACATCTTCATCACAACCATCAATGGCAGTAACCCAACTTGTCCTTCATTACCTTGTTTCTAACCCTTCTATTCTTCCATCATAAACATCTCTTAGATCTACATACCTTTATATTTCAATAATCACCCATCAGACCATGTATATCAGCGACACATAGTTGACCAGGAAAGCTGCACTACACCATATCCTGGATTTCGCAACATTTCAGTTTCGGGAGTGTGCAACGTCCTTTCCGTTGCACCATGTACAACGCCCTAATCCGTTGCACACCCGAAAAACCGTTGCGCAAAATAAATTCCACTCATTTAGTAATTGAAGTTATTGGAGCAACGTCTTGGAAATTCTTAAAATTTTGCGCAACCTTGTGTTTTTTAGTCCATGTGCAACGCCCTGATCCGTTGCACACCCAAAAAACCGTTGCACAAAATAAATTCCACTCAATTAGTAAATTGAAGTTATTGGAGCAACGTCTTGGAAATTCTTAAAACGTTGCGCAACTTTGTGTTTTGTAGTCTTCAGATTTCTTTTTCTTTTAATTTATAAAAGGAATGATTTACTTGAGCGTTGGATGGGTTGGGATCCGTATGCTCAAGATTTATTTGCATAATAACTGTTGGATTAGAAAAACTATGTTTTCATTGGTTTTCATCAGTTATATGCAGATCGCAAAAAAAAAAAAAAAATTATGATTAAAAAATTTCCCCAAATCAATCTCCCTCCCAAACTTGAATCCACAAAATTTCCCCCCCAATTTTTTCCTCTAATTTTATCATCATCTCCATCAACTTCTTAAATTGATTATTTTTATTAGGAAAATGTATTTTTTCAGGCATATTTATTTTTATGTTCACCAATTTATTTTTTCCAGACCTTATTTTCCACTCTTTCTATTTCTTTCCGAGAAATCTCATAACCCAGAGATCGGTCTCTTTTATTTCCCAGAAATCAAAACCTTCCCGTGTAATTAAAAACTCCACTCATAATCAAAACCCAAAGATCTCTTTAGTTGAAAATCTAAGGAAACCAAATCAAGACCTTGAAATATCATCTAAAACCTAGAAATTTAATTTTTTTCATGAAATCTAAAACCAATTCATCTATAGTTGATTGCTTTGTTGATGTTCAAGAGGTATAAAATCTACTATTCTTTGATTTTGGTTTTGTTGGTTATACTATAATCTATTGTTTGACCTAACTCTTTGATGTTTTATGATTTTGTTTTGGATTTTGAAGTTGTATAGATTTAGGTTAATTTTGATAGGTTTTTTCGTCTAGGTGTTCTTAAAATCATGGATGTCAGTAGGTTCACCTGTATCGTATTCATCATCCAAATCTTCATTATCATGAGAATCATCATGGTGTGTAGAATCTCCAATAAAACCATTAAGATGTATGACCAGTTTGTTGACATCTATTGCATTTTTCTCCTCGAAACTTAGAATATGGATTTGTTGGTTTAGAAAGAGGTGGAAATTGTTGCTGAGGACGATTAGAAAAATAAATTGGTGTAGGTTTAGAGTAATTCTGCTGAATAGATGAACTCTCAATAGGTGAAGGGAGAGGAGGTGTAGTATTTGTAGGTAATGGGGTTTGTGAATATGTAAAATTGATTGGAGGTCGTTGTTGACGTTGAGGTGGAGGTGTATGTCATTATGGAAAACTATAATTTGGAGAAGAAGGATAGTACTGATACTAGTAGTTACGACTTGAGAATTGTTGTATCGAGTAGGTGTTATTGTAACGAGGTTGAGAAGAGTTATAAGGACAAGAAAGATGTTTCTCAATATTGATAGCCTGTTGAATAGCTTCAACCATAGTAAAACCAGATTGAGTCATACTGTATTGAATCAACCTATTTAAACCCTCAATGAAATGCGCCACCAACTGTTCCTCTGTTTCCTAAATTTGATTATGAACAAATCTCAACAACATATTCTTCAACAAAGCGAGCTCCTTGTTGACAATTCTACAGTTTAACAAAGAATTGTTGTATGAAGTTTTGAGGTAAAAGTTTATCACATATCAATTTGTGCATACGTTTCCAAGTACGTACTGGAGGTTTATGATAATTGAGTCTATCTTCACAAATTTTTCCCCACCAAGCAGCAGCTCCACCTTTGAGTTTATAAGCCACTAGATTAACTTTTGAATCGTCTGGTATATCCATAAAATCAAAGAAAGCTTCAACTTCGTAAAGCCAATCCAGTAACTCTTCTATTTTGAAACTTCCATTAAAAGTAGGTATATCTGCCTTCAACTTGTATTCTGGTAAAGATCCATATGGTGTATGTCCTTAGAAAATGCGTCTAACATTGGCTGTTGTTCTTGGATGATCGATTGATTTCCCTGATAGTTGATTTTTCTGAATAACTGCAGTGAAGGATGAGGTAGTGACCAAGGTTGAGAGTGAGATTCTCTTCAAGGCCTACTTTCATACGTACCTAGGAGACGAAGAATTCGATGTGGATGCCAAAGAAATATTTGGACAGTCACTACTATCCCTATTCTAATCAAGTCTTCCATCCATTATGTAAACCAAAATAGCTTCATTTGTTTCATACCATCTTATTTATTCCAATGCATTTGTGAAAGTTTGTGTTTAACAGAAGTCTCGGTTAAAATTATATATATATATATATACACTAGGTATCAATGGGGCATTACGGCCCCGGATCAACCTCTCTTCTTAATCTTCCGTAGAGGTTACTTTGGGCCTTACTTTGAGACATTAATTTGACTATCCTATTTATATTAAATGTTATAAGTGTTGGTTGCAGTGACAGTTGGAGCTCGACTGAATTGTGGTTGGTTGTGTGAGATGTTGGGATCACTTAAACCTATGTAACATAGTTGTTAAGCAAAAAACTATACTATAGTATGGTCAAATCTTCTGTCGAACTCTTGACACTAAGGTAAACAATAGAATATTATCTAGGCTAAAATTTCAAGAAACTGATTGGTTCAACAATCTGTGATAAGTACCACCCCAAAATTAAAAAAAGTTACTTGATTTTCCATAAGCATCATTAAGATAAATGTTGCACTTCAGGTTTTTGGGGAGGAACATCAATAATCCTTCAAAAACACAAACATAGATTTATAACCCAATTGAGTATACCAAGTAAATTCATAACTCAGAACATTATAACTTTTAAAAAATCTAAAACAATGTAATTTAAACTTAATGTATAAGCTAGTACCGAAGAGAGTAATCAAATCTTATAGGAATCCATTTCTTTTTAAAAGAAATGGCTATAACTAAACCAATTTATTAACTCTTTAAATTAGTTTTCATAAAATCATTGGCCACTTACTCTTCATCACCGGAGTCTACTTTTTTTCCAGGCTTCATCGAGTCTTTTGGATGATGTGTTTGGCTGCTTTGCTTCCTTTTCGTAACTTAACGCATGTTTCTTACCCCTTTAAGATGTTTCCTTGACTTTATATTTTTTTCGTTTCCTTGTCCTTATATTTGGTAGTATGTGCAACATTTTTTTTCACGACCTGGAGCATGTAGATAGTGATTCATATTTAAACAATGCACACATTTGCCTGTTCGGGAAAAAAGTGATTCATATCATGACATGTAGATAGTGATTCATATCACAAAATGGAGCTTTACATGTAAACCGTGATTCATATTTGAAAAACAAATAAGAGGTGTTTTAGTACCAATAATTTGCAAATCTACTTGGTATTATATATTCAACATCTGAATCCTCTAATTTTCCTTCGGGTTTGAATACATTTGGACCATAAGATTGCTAAATTGGTTGTCTATATCTTACTCCTATATTAAATTTTTAAAACAAACATGTTTTTTCTCCCTTGATAACTGTATGATGAGCATGGGTTCACATAATATTTGTCTATAATCAAGTTAATTGTCCATACTAATATGTCATTACCTCATTGCATTGTTCAAGGTAATCTACATATTATTTGGCAGTGCATTTTATCAACTTTACAGTTGTCTTTTCCATCATTGTGAATACTGTAATATCTTTGTCATCCTTTACTATCAATTTTAATTTGAATACGTGTATGCTTTAAGGCATTAGTAAATCTCGATGCATACTCCATCCATTTATTAAAATAAATAAATAACGTCATTCATCCTCACCATTGTATATCCTCTTCAAATTTGTTTTGGCACTTAGTACACCAAGGTTACTCGTCTTCGCCGTACTCAACCTTTTTACTACATCTGATACATGCCATATATTACCACTCTCTGTTCTTAAACAAGCCCAATAGTGTCGCCTCGCAAGTGAAAGTTTTGCCTTGCCATTTATTCGAAACGGCACACAGTTAAATATGTTTAACTAAAGCAGGTAAACAAAATCAATCAATTACACATGCTTATGTATCATGTCGGTTGGTTCCTGTGTATTCTTTCTATTTTTCTAGGGATCATCATCTAATTGTGGGGAGCCAATATCTGTGATCCGATTAATTGTCTCCTAATTTAATCCTGCATAAATTTAATTTTTAGGCACATAATAAAAGTCATATAGTCTTAATTTTATTCTGCGCACTTACTTCTTAAATTCATTGACTTTTGGTATATCCGGATTGATTTACTCTAGAGGTGGTGGTTCTAGATAACGCAAGTGTACATGTTGCAAGGTATAATTATCTATTAGATAAACGAATAAATTATAATATCATCGCATGATGTGGTTAATTAGGACCACTAACCTCGAAACTTACTTAAAAACATTCCAATAATAATAACAATTTTCGGAGTATTCGTGTGTCCATCTACAACACACTCTTCTAATGATTTGCACCACTCCCCACATAAAGTGACACTCACATCAACCCCATGTTTTAACAACAATATAAGATTAATCATCAGTTCGTAATTTAGACATACCTTTTAAATGATCAGAGTTACTTACTTTGTATTAGTCAAAAAGAAGATTATTTGACCTTTCATCTCCGACTCTAACGGTTTGAAATTTATCCTTGGGATGAATCGAATTTATCTGTTTTTTTATCCAGTTAAACCTTGGGTTCAATTACACGATGTCCACATATAGTGACCAATAGTCTTGTGATGTTGCGGAGGCCTTCTCTTGGTGCAAAATTTCTCAACACTATGATTGGGCAACCAATTTTTTTTTCTAACTTTAATTGAAGCATTCTAGGTGGTTAAAATTCTGCAGGAATTCGCTGTAAATCAGGGGATTATTTCCATCATCATCCACATTTAGCTTTTCTACATCAAGGTGTGTGTACATAGCCCCGTCTAGTTTTTCATCGCTTCTGCATTAATCTTTTGCACATAGTCATTGCAGACTGGTTATCAGTCCAAACATTTTCTTGCATCTATTTACTGATTGGGAAATGTCAACAACTTTCTTGGGACTACCATCACCCTATCATTTATATCCAACAAATATATATATCATAGCCATGTTAAAGGACAAAAACAATAAAGTGATGTAAACAAAATTGGGGGTATTCATACCTCTACTAAGAACTTTTCCAAAGATACATTCTCCGGTTCAAGCGCAATCAACGGTATATTTGATAGAGTGCCAAGATAGTGACATCATTCCAAATCAATCATCTCCCAATACATGCTCCAACGACTTCTTCAAGAAATCTATCGGGTATGATATCAACATTAGCCTAAAGTCCCATCCTATAACAACGGTAATTCCACCAAATGGTTTTTCATTATTCCCAATATCATGTAGTGTTCTATCAACTGCTTCAATGAAAAATCTATGTTGCATGGGAACTTTGTTCCATATAATTAGATTCATTTTTTTCGGAAGTTTAGACTATGAATCTTGTTTTTCAACTCCACAAACACTATTCTCTGTTATTTCTATGGGAATCATGAACATCGAGTATATTGTACGACCTCCTACCAAAATAAGTGAAACAATTCTAGACGAAGAAGCAGACGGAACTACGGGTCCATCCCTGCGACTGCTAGATGCTAATGTTTTATCAATGCTTGCACTACCATTAAGAAGAAAAAAATTTACGGTCACCATCCATCTTAGAACTAAAAAAGGTGTTATATGCCAATGATTGAGAAGAATTCAACTTCTTGATACTCTCTTCGACTTCAGCATCACACATTGCGAGTTGAAGGCTTGGATTCTCCCACATGAACTTGGCACCAACAACATCACTCCATGTTATTTTTGGTCTTTACATATCCTAAAAATCTTTTAGCGACTTGCCATATTCATTCAACTGTTCATCCAAAAAGGTACAACCCAAAATCAAATACCTGCTCATTCGTTGGCTTCCTGATATTACACTTTGTGCGTAGTTCAAAATATAGATCGTCACATATGTTTAGTGTAAATTTTGACCATAAACATTTGGCTGATTGGATTACATTCACAGAAAATAATTTAATTTTCTTAATTAAAATCCAGTTTTCATCAATGCCATCTCTTGTAAACACTTAGATCATTCATTTTCATCTCCTAAAATTCCAAGCATAATGCACGCTCCTTTAAACGTACGATGAAGTTTCTTATCATCGCCATCCCGACTGTTTTCAGGTTGTTAAATGAATTTACACCGGCTACAACTATTAGTAATAAACGAAAATAATTCAATTCACCGGCATTGGGACTGGCAAAGTACATCCTCGCAATCGGAAAACCCTCGCTTTCTCGTCCCATACTAAATGTCATCGAAACGCATGATAAGTATATGCTTTGGAAGTGGGATTCTTCCTATTATACTCAAAGAATGCCATTAATTTTGACTTATACTTAATACGTCATGTAGTCTTTGGTTTTAGACATATGGTTAGGTTTGGTGCAAATAATTTAAAATACCATTAATAAACTTAATAAACTACCATTAGTACATTGTACCACTTAATTACCATTGATATAGTCCGGTTTATGTTATCAAGGTATCACGATTAATATTTCCAGAATGTTTACCTTAGTGTTTTTTTTATTCATGTCTTCCAGGGTAATTAAATGGTGATCATTATTAAATGTAAAAATAACTTATCAAAGTTAATGGCAGTAAAAGTACAATGTACTGACTTTCGTGGTAATGATGGATATATTTATCTAACAAATTAGAATACCAAGGGTAGTTTGAAACGTACAAATGAATAATTACAGTATTTGCTTACTCAAAAGAGAAAAAAATCTACGAATATGAAAGCAATAAGTTTAAATTTTAGAAATCAATTCAGGGAATTTATTTGAAAAGAAAAACAATCTGATTTGAGTCGTTTCCCTAAATCCATGGTCAAAGAACTCTGATAAGTGTAACCTTTCATTGCCAAATTAGCATTCAACAATCAGTGGCTCAGAACAATGCTGACTTCCTAAACAACTATGTCTCATTTTTATTCACGAACAATACATTTACTTGTTAAATGATATAATTCTCGATAGTTGGTAAATATTTCATTACTAATATTTCCTATGGGAAAAAATCAGTAGATTCATGGCCGTATCAATAAAAATTTCTTCAGTTCACCTTCTTAGCATCATCTTCTTCTTCTAACATCTTTTCTAAGATCCAAACCATCTCAATCTGCTACAATCTTTTCATGAGAACGAAACCATCCCCATATTCTTTCTACACAGAAGTACAATTTTGCTCAACTATTATTTCAAGTTCCTCCAAAATTATTTCATCAATTAATATCTTAGCTTTCTCCAAGAATGCTATCACTCCAAATCCAAGCTTGTACGTGTTTTGCCCTATCTTTTACTTTTTCTATCGATATCCAAACTTGTACGTGCTTCGCTCTATCTTCTTCGTATAAATCTTCCATCGTATGCTCAGACATCAATATCGATCAGTAATTACCTCAGGCGCTTTCTGTTCCACTGTATCATAGCTCAAGTATATATGTTTCTCAGGATTTGATCAGATACCCAAGACTGTTCGCCATGTTCCTTTGCTAACTTACTTGAACATGTAATTCATGGCACGACCATTAGTAGGCATGTACATAGCTAAATTCTTCTCACAAAAGAAATTAATTATCTAGGAAAATGCACCATATGTAGGTTAAATTTCCGTGACGTATACACCACTGATAAATTTAAAAACTAAGCTGCAAAAACTACATGGACATCTTCTACTCATGGATAGTCTCTAAACAAATTTCCTTGAATAATCATTTTGCATTTTAGGTTTCGTACCATGGTTGTGGCGAGGCAGTACAAATTTTGGAAAATACATACCTATAGTGACCTCTTGAATACCGATAGAACCTTAGCTAAGTCAATTACGTGCAAAATTTTAGTTTTAGCTAGAAATTGGCAGTTTTACGTGTAGTTCCTAAGGGAACTAAACACATGTCTGTTAAAAATAACCAATGAGGTGTATTTTTTAGACTAAGAAATAGGTAGATCATATGTGGTTCACTAAAATTGGTATAAAATGCCTTTATCGCCAACATGTAGGTTAAATTTATGGTTAGCGATCATTGAAATAAAGCTTAGAAAGCATAAAATGTTTAAGGAAATCAAGGATTATTTATTTCTTGATATTCATTCATGTTTTGTTAGAGTGCACCAAACTTAACTTTCTAAGAGTAGGCAAGTCTGCTAATACCTTAATTGCATACCTGTACACCCCTGCTCCATAACTCAACATTGATTCTATAAGTTGCGGCACGTCCCACTTGGGAGACACATTATATTTTTCAATTGGCATACAGTTCAAGAAACTTACACTCGGTTATACACTCAACACTCTGAAAAAAATACCAAGAAAAAGTATGTTAGATTTAAAGCATAGGATTTCCTGAATTTCTGCTGCTTGTAGGTTTCTGATGACCCTGTCCACCTGTCTCTGAAAACCCACACCCACCGTTGACATTTCTACCTATGAGGGAAAAAATATTAGCATTTGAGTACATCTAGAAACAATCCAAGACGCCTCAATTCAAACCTTAGACGTGTAATGAAGTATAAGGGGTTTGATGAGAAGGAATAAGACTACCTGTAGTTGCAGGAATTCCCACAACACACCCCTTATAATATCTTGATAATAATTTCTTAATCTAAACTCATTTGATATGAAAATGATAATTAAAATACTAAAATTGTAAATAGACACCAGATTTTTACATGGTTCGATCACTTTGATCTACATCCATGATTCTTCACTATGATTGTTTAATTTTACATTTGATTTACATTGATATTCTCCATTAATGGAGTTCTAGATCTAGTTTTTTGGGAATAAGATGATAAAGAAAAATATATTCTCTCTCTCAAAAAATATCTCTCTGCAAAATATCTCTCTCTCTCTCTTACTAAAATTGTCTCTCCCCTTTTCTCTTTCCTGCTTTCCTCTTTATATAGGTGTTTACGTAATGGATGACAGCTCACACTTCCCCTATTTTAGGATCCCTTTCCACAATCTCGCAAGATTTCTCCATATTCTCTCGAGTTCCTGCCTTGTTCTCTCGAGCTCCTGCTTTGTTCTCTCGAGCTCCGCTTCATTCTCGCGAGATTTCTCTACAACCGCAAAATCTTCACATCTTTCTCGTGTTTTATGCTGTCGTTGTCTATTACATCATTAATTTGTGACATTTTCAATGTGTTGTTGAAGAGCTCGCAGAAATGTCGTTATAAATTTCACAAGAGTATTTCTGTGGCGATATTCTGATCCTACATCTTGCCTCTTTTTTCTTGAATATTGCTTGAAAAGCAATCTTTAAGAAAAAATCTGTTGTTGTAGTAGTCTTTGATCTTTGCTGATGACGGAACGAGCGAAAGAATATTGGACTTGAAAAGTACGTACTTGCCTCTATTCTTTTGTGAAGTTCCAGATCTTTGCGAAGTAAATAAGAAGTATCAACTCTTGAAGTACACGAATTATGAAATATCCTTGAAGAAATATAAGAAGTACTCAATCCTCAAAATATAAGAAGTATCCGTCCTTGAATGAAAGTCATAAGTATTGCCTCTATTCATGCGAAATTATTCCTTCATTTTTGGTGAAAATTCTTGTCCATTTTGGAAATGATTCTTTCCGAGAAGATAAAGAACATAAAATGTTTGCTTGGTAATCCATAGTGCCTCTGTTCTTTATCTATGAAGGTAGAATCCTTTAGAAAATGCTAAATGAACGAATTGTTTCTTTATTCTTATCTTGCCTCTGCCTCATGCGATAATATCTTTACGAAAATAATCACATTCTGCGAAATAATCACATCTCCTGCGAGATTCTGAATGTGTCTGCGAGATTCTGAATGATATGCGAATATATGAATAACCCTGCGAAATTATGAATAGTGCTCCTGAAATAGTGCCGCAAAAATGCAAATAATCCTTCTGAGAGACTCTGAATAATACTTCTGAGAAATTATGAATAATACTTCTGAGAGATTCTGAATAGTATTTCTGAGATATTCTAAATAGTACTTGCTATCTCTCTTGTGATGAACAAATCTTTCCTGCACTCTTAAAAGAAAATAGTTAATGTTTGAGATTATTCTATTGGTTTTATTTTGCTTTCCTAGTTAAAGGTCTTATTTTGCCAATTTTTCTTTTTGCGACAAAATCGCAGGACGTTCTTACATTTATATGCAAAAACCCATTGATCTTGCCTTATCCTTGTTTTGTCAATTTTTCTGCGACAATATGACAGGCATAAGTTCTCTTGCGAGAACGAAGCCCCATGACATTGTCGTCTTGCGATGAAATCGCAGGACGTCTTTACACTTTCATGTAAAAACCAATTGATCTCATCTTATCTTTTTCTTTTGGCTTTTTCCTCTGTATAATATTTGTCACGCGACAATATGACAGGCCTAAATGTTCTTGCGAACGTAAAGATCCATGACATTGCCGTCTTTAGACACTTATCATCTCCCTAATGGAGGTTGCTGCCCTTATCTTCCCCCTGGTTGCCCCTTCAAGGAGGGAACATCATCCATACAAGACTAGCTCCTCTCATCCGGATTTACCAATAACCAGTTGTTTTTGCAGCCTCTTGTCCTTTATGCCTATATGACTTATAGTTACAAGACTGCACCCTAAGTGGGGTTTTCTTCGGTCCGAGTGCATCATAGCCAAGACTTTCCAAGAATGGCCAGGGTAGGTTCGTCCGTCCCAGTCACTCTTGGCTCAACCGTGTACCTCGACGCCTTGGTCATACTCTGCACCCCTTAGAAGAGACCCTCAGTCGTCCAACCAGGGTATAACCTTATATAGTTGGAAATCCAAAGTATCTCTCCTGGATATATATCTCAAAGAGATGGACCCCAGTCTCCGTGACTCAGGTTCCAGCAGCGGTATAACCTTATCCTTGAGCCACGCAAAGAGATACCCCCTAATATGGCGTACTTTAGGTCTTACATTTGCCACTTGTGAAATTGTATTCGCAAACTAGGGTGTACACCATAAAGGTTCGTCCCATTCTTATGTCTCTGCGAAATTTTATTCGCGTCTCTGCGGAATTTTCGCGTTTCTTTATTCTTTCATTTCTTCCATCCATTCTTTCATTTATATTATTTCTTTGTGAGATATCTTCGCGAAATAATCATCAACTTTTTTTTTTGCGAGATAATCAAAGATCTGGCGAAGTAATTGAAGGCTAATTGTACGAACAACTATTTAAATTGGTTATGTTGCTCGCAGCTTCTTTGTTGCCTCATAGTTTTTCTTCACATTGTATAGTTGGCGAAGTAAACTTCACAAAATGATTTTTGCTGTCGATGCAAGTCTCAGGAAAATATCTGCGAAGAAAATATTTGCGAAGAGAAATGTTGTCTGAGAAATATCCGTTGATGCAAGGAGAATAGTACGTGGCGCTAGAAAGGTGATGAACCCGCGATATCTTTTCATGTCTTCTCATATAATTCCAACATCTGTTGATGTCTTCTCAGATAGTACGTGTCAATTTCTCATTCAGTACGTCATATTTAATGGACAAAATGTAGTTTTTCCCATTCAGTACGTAAAAGTATTTACTTGCTCGCAGTGCGTACTTTTATCTTTTCATGCTATTGAATGGACAACTAGGAAAATATCTTTTGTTCGCTCTTTGTTTAAGAATTTCGCTATTTGTTCTCGTGAGGAGACCCACGAACTGGTCTTGTCGAAACTTTTTTTTTCTTGTCCACACAGGCATATGGGAAAAAGACATCTGCGAAGTAAAAATCTTAATATTGAAGCTTAGCTTAATTGCTGAGTTCACTTCGTTCCAAGGAAGTGACAAATTAATCTATTCATCGTTTCTTTCTTCTCTGCGCCTTTCTCTCCTTTCATATTTTGCTTTATCTTCGCACATGTTGCGAAGTATTATCACTGCATATTCTACTTCTTCGCAGAATGTTCCTCCGTTGTTATCTGACAAAACAATATCATCTCCGCAGAAACGTTACTACTGTGTACTGTTCATTCGCCTTTTCCTCTTCTTTCAATTTTGCTTCTACTGTTTCGATAATATCCATTGGAGAAAAATTTGTTCATTCTTCTTCATCATTGGTTAAAAGAATTAATAGTTGACCGTACATAGGTTGTGTTACTGATGTGTTTGGATTATTCATCACCTTTCATTGGTTTTGACCAACTTCACTGGTCGTAGTTTTCCTACAAATTTCAACCATCATAGATTAGTGGCTTCCCCCAAAGGGCTTAAATTTTTATTAAATATGGCTTTCTGAGAATTCTAAACATTAATATCATTCAATATAATGCCTTTAGAAGCATAAAAATGAGGATGAAGGCACTCCACTTTTGATTGTGTCTTTCGCGGCTACTGATGTTTATTTCCCCATATATTGACAATGAGCTTATTTAATTGTGTGAGTATGAGTTGGGTTTTCCCCTGTAAATCAAAAAACGTTGATATCATCACATGTTGCTGGTATTTCTGCGAGTTTTATGTTGTGATTAATAATCATCCAAGGAACCGGGATATCATCTTCTTTATGTTACTTTTATTTAGATAAGTTTACTTCAATGATTAATATTCTTTCATTCTATGTTTGTAGTATTCCACTGAACCGTAGCGATGCTTCCCTGTTGCAATATGTCCTTCCATGTCATCTTTATTATCTGCGAATTTCTTCATGTTTTTCTCCTGTTACCTTCTGTTGTTCTAACTTTCGTAAGTTAATAAAATTTGATCGATTTAGTAGTTAGTCATGTCTCTTGATTGCCAATGTTGTTCAGCCAAATAGATGGATTTTTCACTACACCAAAAGAAGAAATTTTTCAGTAGTAAACTTCGCAGAATTTCCTCGCAGGTTGGCCTAAAGTAGTAAACTTCGCAGAATTTCCTCGCAGGTTGGCTTAATGATCTTTCTTTATGGTTCATTGATTCTTCCATCTATAAAGTTCCATCCAGATTGTTTGCTGGCATTCGTCTTTTCTCTTCATCTTAAGTTTATGACACTTCCATGTTTTTCCGGTACATCTGCGAATTTCTCCTACACTACTAAGTTGAGTTCTCTTGTGTGGATTTGCGAAGTTCCAACTCTTTGAATTCAATTATTCGTCAAGATTGTATAGCTGCTGCATTTGGATTTCATTCGGCTTGCAATTATGGCGTGATTTTTCAGCTTTACGTTCATCTCTGCATTATCAGTTAATGCTTGGATCCTTTGGTTGCTTTGCTAGAGTGACAATGTAAACTTGAGTGGAGTATCTTTCTTCGTCCGCGATCCTCTGAGATTTTCGGCGAAATGAATTCTGCCCTAGATTTTGTTGATAGTGACGAAGGGATCAGTTTATTTTTCTCCCTTAACATCTCATCCTTTTCTTTATGATTGTTTCTTGCGAGACTTGGCTTTGCTGGGGAATTTTCTATGCCATTTCTATTCGGTGTATAAAATATGGTGTATTCTTTCTATCTTCTTCGCTGTAACACAAAATAATCAAGGAGAAAATTAGATTGACTTTACTCACTGCTCATCCTATTCTGGCTAATTAATACGGAATATCCCAAAGTCCAAAAACTTAGCATTTGCGTAATCCTATTCTTGGTTTGTCAAACAAATTTCGTTGGTTATAAATCTGCAATCTAAACTCACCTTGAATCAAGTTTTCAAGAGAAAATTAAAATTTTATGAAGGACAGATTAGGAGTTTTGAATCAAGTTTTCACGAAAATTTCGTTTTAAATCATCAAATCTAAAAATTTAAGAGTAAAAATGAAAGAGATAAGGAAGAATTTATCCTTTTAAAACAAATTCTCAATGTAGCTCTGCTTGACTTTGTTGTAATCAATTTCTTCCCTGGATCTGTTTTTGCGTCAGCATCTTGTAGATTGCTGCTACTTGTCTCCTGAAAGTGTATTTTTCTCTTGAATTTTCTTGTTTGCCCTTGAAACATACGGATCTGACCAGATTTGTTGATGATTGTAACTAAACTTTTACGAATCTCCTCTGAACTAACAATTAGTATCTGCCCCCTCCCTGTTTCTAGCGCCAAAATGTAGTTTCAGGAATTCCCACAAAACACCCCTTATAATATCTTGATAATAATTTCTTAATATAAACTCATTTGATATGAAAATGATAATTAAAATACTAAAATTGTAAATAGACACCATATTTTTACATGGTTCGATCAATTTGATCTACATCCATGATTCTTCACTATGATTGTTTAATTTTACATTTGATTTACATTGATATTCTCCATTAATGGAGTTCTAGATCTAGTTTTTGGGGAATAAGATGATAAAGAAAAATATATTCTCTCTCAAAAAAAATATCCCTCTGCAAAATATCTCTCTCTCTCTTACTAAAATTATCTCTCCCCTTTTCTCTTTCCTGCTTTCCTCTTTATATAGGTGTTTACGTATTGGATGACAGCTCACACTTCCCCTATTTTAGGATCCCTTTCCACACTCTCGCTAGCTTTCTCCATATTCTCTCGAGTTCCTACCTTGTTCTCTCGAGCTCCTGCCTTGTTCTCTCGAGCTCCGCTTCATTCTCGCGAGATTTCTTTACAACCGCAAAATCTTCACATCTTTCTCGTGTTTTATGCTGTCGTTGTCTATTACATCATTAATTTGTGACATTTGCAATGTGTTGTTGAAGAGCTCGCAAAAATGTCGTTATAAATTTCACAAGAGTATTGTTGTGGCGATATTATGATCCTACACTACCATAGATGGATCTACAGAGACGATGAACTACCTCAGCTAGCTATCAGTAAACATATTAATTTTCACTGAAGTCCGCTTCAGTATAAGGGTGATAAGTAATAAGTATTGGTAACACACAAAGAATCAAGTAAGCTTTGCTGCGCAAAAATATGTGTAACCATAGGGACCTACGCTATCAGTGGGAATCGAACCCATGACCACATGGTTAAAACACATGCGCTCTTTCCACTGAGCTAAGATGGCTAGTGGCAGCACATGAGGAATGGAAAAGCGATCAGATTCATGATCATGTATTTCAGGCTATTATACTGTAGAATTTTCATAGCATCACAACAACGTACAAATACAATAATAAACATGGATTGATTTCTGTCATACTCACTGCTCTAGTTTTGCAAGGATTTACCAATTGGTGTGAAAGCAAGCAACAACCCTACGAATACAGCATAAACAACACAAATAAGAACAGGTGAAGAAGGGTTCCTCATAACATCTCTTTCATATGCAAACAATTACGCCAACATCCTCTTCGAATGTAAACATGTTAAAGTATACAGTGATATTGAACATTACAACTATTCAGGTTAGCTTGAAATGTACAAAAGAACTTACACATGGCTTAACTAAGGTATCCGTAGCAAGTGCCGGCTAAAAACATATAAAAGTATCAAGTGTAATTTTACTACCCCATTGTTTATTCTTGTTACAGGGTAACAATCAGAGACCATTACTTTGATAATGGTATCTAGGTGTTGTACGCTTTAATGCAACGATCCTAAGATGCTCAACTAACTGAAGAGGATATGCAATATAAGACTCATTTTGGAATGAAGACACTAATGAGCTGTGTCGACTCACTTCATTGTTTGTTGACATATATAACTATGGACCATTGATATGGATAAAGTATCAGTTAATAGTTAATACACTGCTCCTAAGGTTCTTAGCTTACTGAGGAGGATCATTTTTATTTTGTTGCATTTTAGAATTTGAACAAACTATCTTATAATCGAGATATAAGAATTTGTATATGATTCAAAAAATTCAAACCTAAAAAATTCAAACAAACCTAAAATTTTCAAAAATCCCTTCAAAGATCATAAGTTTCCTGACTCACTTCACTGTTTTAGAAACCAAACAAATCAAAACAATGTAAAACCCACAGAGACAAAAAAGCACAAAACCTATGAAAATCCTTAAAATAGAAGTCCAAGAAATCAATATGTTCCAAGAGTATTTGAACCAAAATGTAACCCTTAACCATCAGTGAACATGAAACACATCAGTAAATATAAAAAGATGATGACACTTGAGATCATTGAGCCTGTGACTTTTACGTACTGGCATGGACAATCAGCTCACTATCCCTAAACATGTGTTTATGTATCTCGTGGATATTTATCTCAATGACTCTGTGTTTTGCACTACTAAAATAAACTGCAACGCCTTAAACAACACCCAATATCATATTTCATGCAAGCAGTTGAGTGGAGATAGGGATGTTTGGTCGTTGTAAGTTTTGACCGAAAACTACAATATAAATCTTAATATTAAGTCAGGCTAGATATTTGAACTATTTAAAAAAATCACCAACCAAGAGACTACAACGTAGATTTTGAATGGAAGTTCTATCATGTGCAGTATTGTATACGTGAAACATATATACACAACAATTACCATTAACTAAAATCTCTTATCAACAAACAACCAAATACCCGAAAGCAGCCTAGGCTAGATGTATGTAGACTTAACATAGAAACAGATAGTACCTGTGAGTAAAGTTCTCCTAACTGGAATTATGACAATTACTACCTATGACCACCGCATCACACTATGTCCATGAATGAATCTTAATTCCTAGGTAAGGTTAATCTTTCACTATTGCAGAAACAGTTTAGTAGAAGCTTACACTCGGTTATTCCCTGAAGACCCGACAAAAAATACCAAAAAAGGTAATGTTCAGCTATTAGACATAGAACATGCAAAATTTCTGCTAGTTGTTAGGTTCCTCGTGATCATGGCCACCCATGCCTATGGTCTCTGAGAACCCATCAGTGAAATTTTTACCTGTAAAGGAAAAAGAAAATTAAACGTTGAGTACCTCTAAAAACAATCTAAGACGGCTTAATTGGATAAGAACTCCACTACAATATAGGAAGTATAAGTGGCCTGATAAAAGAATCTCAGTTGGCTATCTATCAACCTATTAATTTCCAGTGGATGTGATGAATTTGATAAGTAATAAGATTTGGTACCTCAGGAAAACCATGTTAGATTAGTTGCACCCTAAAGTGCACCCTAAACTATAGGGTCTCTCCGCCATCTATGGGAATCGAACCCACGACCACATGGTTCAAAGTTCAAACCCATGTGCTCTTCCAGCTGAGCTAAGATGGAAAGGGTAATATATGGAAACTAAATGAGCTCTGGTAGACCGATGAGATTCATAATCATATATCATCTTGGGTTACTATATTGTAGTTACTTCACGGAACAAAAATTCATTATGACTTAAATATTTAACATTATAAAATCAGTCTAGCATCACAATAAACTTATCCAACAACCAAAGGATCCGAACACTTGGCAATTTCATTTAGAAAACAAATCGTGTTAAAAGACAACACAATTCATACTATCAAAGGAATTTCAATCCATTACAACTATGGAAATGACATGGCTTTCTGGATGGTATATGAAGGTGAACATATTTAATACAAAAAGTAAGTATTTAAGGAGAAACATGATTCTCATATCTAAGAGCATCTCCAATGCTAAGTGTGGAAGTCATCCTATGTGGGGGTCTTATTAATATATTTTTTTATTAGGGGTGATTCCTATGTGGCTAAAGCAAATAATTTTTTTACATTTTACCTCAAGTTTCATCTCCAATGCTAAAGTCTTCCTACCATAAAATCAATTTTGGAAACGGGTCATAATTATGAGGAAAAAATATCTTTGAAGTTATCACCCAATAACAATATTTTGTAATTAAAAGAAATCAATTTTGGAATAAAATATTAGTGATGTGTCAATAGACCTAGGGTCATGAAGAATGTGAAGATATGACCTTCTCCTTTACCCCTTCTTATGAGATGGCATCCTTGTCGTGATTTTCATTAACCTTGACCTTAGCATTGGAGATTAATTTTTGGTTAAAAAAGTGTTAAATCCTAGGTATCATGTCTTTTTAAGACCTTCACCCCTAGCATTGGAGATGCTCTAATAGATGCAAAGGAGAATTCATTTGTTCATTGATCTAGAGTTAACCATATCAATCAGCCATACTTAAAGCAAAAGTCATAATATTGATAATCAGACAGCAAATGACAACCCCGGAGAGACTTTATCAAATACCGATGAATGGGAGACTCACGAGGTTGGTGTTGCTGCAGCGAAAATCGTCAATAATCAGGTTATAGATAAAGGAAGAGAATATTGTTGAATTTCTAATCGAACCCCATACTGGTACTTCCTTCCCTGTAAAACTTGGTGATGGAAAGGAGTTAGCTGCAGTATGTTTGAGGAAGAAGTCTTTCCTAGGGATCGGTATTAAGATATACGGATTCGGTATGTATTTCAAACATAGCGCGCGCACACGTACAAGTCCTTCGTTAAGCTCCTGTTTAAGTTTTCTGTAATTCATGTGCAGGGATATATGCAGAAACTGAGAAACTTAAGGAGCTTCTAAGATCTAAGATAAATGAAGTTGACCTTGATGCTGCGAAACCAACAGCAGAGATGTATCAGATGGTAATAGACAGTGCCGTAGGGATGACTGTGAGACTCGTTCTCGCCTTTCCTGGTATCACTATGAGCATGGTTAGAAAGAATTTCGATGAAGGGCTAGGAGCTTCAATAAAAAAACTCAATGGTGGTAAAGAGAACAACGAACTTACCAACATGTACACCTCTATCAACTCTCTTTCTAATCACACAATTTCTTTTTACTTATAGAGACATTGAATCTAAACATCACTTGTAACTGCTGCCACTAGGGTTATGGGTGAAGCTTCAAATGAGATCAAACTACCAGCTGGTTCTGTAATTGAAATAACAAGACTTCCGGGATACATTCTCCAAACAAAGGGTATAGAGGATATTATTTGTTCTCTCATGTGCTTATTTGCATTGGTACATGTTGATATATGGCTGTACCAAACACATGAACATTATTAGCTTATATACTTCCTTTTGTTTGTTTTCGAAATGATTTAGTGAAGGATGAAGCCTACTTCAACATGTATTTGGGAGACGATGTGTTCGACAGGGATGCAAGGGAAAGGTTCGGGCGTATCTTCTCTAGGGAAACATATGTATGAATCGGAAGTATCGATATAGCGTACTCCCTGTATTTTACACTGTCAAATTAAGTTACGAAATCTCATATCTGGTCCTAGTAAATGGATCGTTCAATCCTTATTTTGTCGATTATTTGAAGACGGGCACAATGAGTAAATAACGTCAATGAAAATGTTTTGTTTTTCCATCCTCCATATAACCATCACTACGACGTGATCACCAATCCATCTGCTCCTATTTGTTATCTTTTCAACCTCTTTAACTCTAATCCTGCAATTCCTTTTTTCCGTTCTGATCCGAAATTAGAATGAAGTTTTGCTTAGAGGCATCTTACTCTTACCCCTAATATTTCCCCTAGCAAAATGTAAATCACCTAAATTATGGGTTATGAGTAATGGTTCATGCCGAACAAACAAACAATCACTCCCAACTTGTAATAATCAACAATCGATGACAAATACAGATAATGCTGATGCATTTCAAATTGAACCCCAACCAATGCTGCTTCCTTCCCTGCCAAGCTTTGATGATGGGAAGGAATTGAGTGCAGCGTAGGTGTGAGGAAGAAGTATAATTTTGGCCTTGGTTATTAAAATCTATTGCTTTTAAGGAACTTGTGAGATCTAACAACTGAGATGTGCAATAGTAGGGAGTGGTCCGTATTGAGTATCGTCAAGTTTTGATGAGGTCTTTGGAGCCACTTCATGAAACTTGTAATGGAGGTAGAAGAAATGACGAGCTCAACAGCATGTACTATCAAACCACTCTCTCTAGAAAATACTAGAAACCATCTAACATCTTACAGGGGTTAGTCAATTGGGATTTTCAGAGATATCGAGAGAGTTTTTTTGTAAGAAATTTGGGAAGACTCTCTATAAATCTATTGATTTTGGGTGACTCTCCGAGTGATTTTTAGGAAATCTCAGTGAGTCATTGAGACAAATATATAAGAATTTTATCTTACATACTTCAAATTAGAAGGAAAAATAATTCAAAAATCATTGTATAAAACTATTATATAATAAATAATTCATATATTTATTTATTAATATAAAAAAGATGGAAGAATATAATCAATGAAAAATTGTAAATTTAGAAATCGTGACTATTTAGTCAACCGAAAATTAAACAAAATTGAACATGAACACATAATGCATGGGTTGAGATCTCGCATAATGTGGAGTTTTTGGAAAATGATAAAAAAAATAATTATATATGGATGGATGAAATTTATTATAGCTTATTTGTTTAATTATTTTATTTTTTTGAATATCCTAAAGTCTCTACAAATATCACCTATTTTGGAGAGAATTTGTTTAACGGGTGTTTACTCAATAAATACATTTGTAGATTTGTAGAGATTTAAAAAGAGTCATGAAAATTAATAACTTTGCGAGAATTATACAGAATTGAGCAAACTTTTGCGGAGTTATGCAGAGTTGTCTAATGTCTTGCAGACATTTGTAGAGTCTTGAAGAGTTGTATAAACAAATTTTATATGGAAATATGCATGATAAACATAAATATAAAATTTATTGTAGCTTATTTATTATAGTAACTTCAACTATATTAAACTAAATTATTATTATTTTATATATATAACTTATTTTTTTGGTTCAATGAAATACAATAAAGTGTAACAATAAATTAAAAAATTATTATTGTACATTTGTACATAATAATTAAAATTAAAAAAATATTTAATCATATCATATAATTTATACTCATCTATAATAGGAGTTTTATAGATTGTGTATTCATGAAGAAAAAAAATAAGATAGAGTAAAAAACATCTTTATAAAAAAATTGGAAGTCTTCCAAAATCTTACATATTTTGCAAGACTTTTATCAAGGCAAATATATACCCAAAAGTCACTCAAAGTCTTGAAAATAGATAAGTATGCAAAGTCTTTGAATTTTCAAGTTTACAACGAGTAACACAAACATTAGAAGACCTTTTGACAATCTACAACGAGTAACATAAACTTTGAAAGAGATTTTAAAAGTATACAACCAATAACACAATACTTTGTAAATCCATTAAACTCTTTGGAAATCGATAAAAGTATTTATTGAGTAAACCCCCGTAAGCCTTTATGGTATATTTTCACTTAAAAGTCTTCAAAAGTCTTAAATCATTGATTTGGAAATCCAAATCCAATAACAGAGAATTCTAGTGACTTTCAGGAAGTCACTATCCAATAACAGAGAATTCTAAAGACTTTCAAAAGTCACTATCCAATAACAGAAACTCTCATAGATTTATAAAGACTCCCTATCGATTAACAAGAGATTTGGAATGTCTCCAAAATTCCCTATAAATCTCAGTTGACTAACCCTGTTAATTCTTCCAACTAGATGTAGTATGTAGAGTCTTAATTCTAACTAGATGTAGTTTGTGGAGTTGGCCAACTCTAGTCTAATGTAAATGCGGGGGCCCTTCTTGAAATTTCAGTTCTTTCTGGTAAATGAAAACAGATGGGCATGGCCATCACAACCAATAAAATTTAACAAAATTTGGGGCAATAATGCAAACATACAGGCAACAGCTTATCAAAGCGTTTCAATCACAATAATTTAAGTAAATAATAACTCCCGTATTTTTGGCCAACCATAGTTGAAAAAACAGCAGCACTGGCCACTGAGTGGTGACCAGTGATAGGTACATTTTTAATAACACAGAATAACAAAAAGCAAGAAGAAAACCACAAAGTAAAGATAATATAGACTGCTCCCAACTTATATTTACTCAAGAAAAGACACCCAGATTATAATATTCCAGGGTCAAATCCAAAAGAACATAAAATAGAACTCCAAGGCAGGTTATCACTTGCAAGTGATAATGTCAGCTATACTTACTACTAGGATACTAGCAGATAGTTTTGGTTCTCAGATAAAAACATAAATATCTACATATATATTGAAGGAAATGTTAAAAGATAGATTTCTACTCAGTTTTCTCCCCAGCAACGAGATCCATCACGACGCGCTTAATACTTCCTCCATTCTTGATCAGCAACATTTTGTTTGTTTCTCTGTCAAGAAATCCCTGCAAAAAAACCAACATTGAAGTGAATATATACATATGATGCATCTCAGAAGAAAAAGAAAAGGCGACTTTCATGAAATTAAGGTAAATCCTACCATCTCTCGGAGCTCCTCAAGGATTGGATCCCACTCAGAAACACCACAGAGATCATCCAACGACTGCTCTAGGTTGTACTCGTTCAGACGTAGGATCTCTTTGTTCAAATCGATCTCCTTAAAACCCATATCTGCCAGCTCCTTCAGAAGTGACTCCTCTACATTGTTGTTGATATCATTGCCTTCTGCAGTTCGTGCATCAGACACAGCAGGTAGAGGAGGTGGGACGGCCGAGGAATCAATGACCGGGTAAGATGGCAATGCAGGAGCTACTTCTGGAGAAACAACAACTGAATTGCTAGAACTCGAACCATCAACATCAAGCTCTTTCTCACTCATGACTTCGTCAACCATTGGCTTCACTGATTCAGCATTTTTATCAGAATTCACATTCTGAGGTTCTTCAACATCCACAGGCACAGTGTTCATGTCTATAATCTGAGTTTTTGGTTTAGCATTACTGAATGGTGGAGCATTCAAGTCCGGCAAAGAGTCAAGCGGCAAAGAGTCAAGTAATGAAGTATCAACCTGTCACCACATAGAAAACATTAATAAAAGCACCGACTGGAATCACTCCCAAGTAACAAGTGCTGTAAGCATACCTCGATTAGTACCCAAATCCGCTCCCCAAACATTTCACCAGAAGGTGACATCATCCTCCAGTAAGAAATATAGCGTCCAGGGGCAGCTGGTGCTGTAAAATCAACTGCAATGTCTAGCTCTGTTCCGACAGGGCACCCATCACCAGGAATCTGAAAATTTAGATGCAGTCAGAATCAGATTTACGTTCTAACTTACAACTCACTCCGACATCCAGCAATTCCCAAGAAGAGAAACAAGATAAGAAACAAAGATATCATGATTTGCTAACAGAAATCCAATATGCAAAAAACAGAAGACTAAAAGAAAAGCTCACCTGCGCAGAAACTAAACCGGTAGTAGTAAACTGGTATCCGCCGTTCCATACCAGTTGTGATCCGCAGGGCCATGGAATCATGCCATTATTGACCAAACGCCATATTTTAGTGAACGGAGTTAATGGGGCAACCAGGGTCCCATCTGGAATGTTCACGTCTTGAATGAAATGGCTCTGAAGATATGGGAGCTGTTGCTTCTTCCCACGGCCTTGCAAGATATGTGGTAGATACGGGCTGGGTGGAGCTGGACCATGAGCAAAAGGACGCTGCAAATAATAAAAGCACATTGTCACTACAAGTCAAAATTAAATGCTAGTTAAGTGCTAGAACAGTTCTATATTCACAACACGGTACTCTAGCTCCTTACTGGGCGAGGACATTGGTAAAAGATGGGTTTGTCTATTCTGGTGTATTCAGCATCACTCCCTAATTCCGAGAAGCAAATACTGCAGAGATCGTAATTATCTCTCCTACAAAGAGACACCCATGTAAACAAATTAAAAGAGATTCTTAACTAATTGAAAGGAACCAAAAAGGCATTATATTCTTACACTTTGGACTTAAACCGAGGTCCTGTAATAGGATGTACCCCGCAACCATCGCACTGCACACCCTTGTGGAACACACGACCGGTGCTGTCAAAGTGGCTATAGCTCCTTCTAAATGGAGGAACTCCCCAGTATCCAGCAACAGGCGCAGCTTCAGAAGAATTTCCTCCAATCATCCCGCTAACTGGGGAGCCATGATTGGGTGCAGAAGGCTGAGCGCTACCACTTCCACGCTTTTCCCTTTTCTCACCACATGAGGAAACACGCTTGAGGTTTGGGTTAACAGGAGCGGATGGAGCTTGGGGAATTAGATTTGGCGCTGGTATCACCATAGGTCCGGAAGAACCAGAGCTTCCAGCAGCAAATGATTTTCCACTCGACGCATTTTGAGGTTCGAAAAGATAATCAAATGATAAATCAGAAGTAGGGGAAGTAGAGGAACTGATCCCCTTAGCCTTGGTTGTTTTGGTTGGGTCCAAGGGCGCTTCAGAAGCAGAGGATGATTTCTTGGCATTTTCATTTACTTTATTATCTGCAGAGAGACCAGTTCCATTACCCTGTGACTGGGAAGTTGGAACACTCATACCCAACTTCCCAAAACGCTCTACAAGTTCAGATAATGCTGGAGCAGAGGAAACAGCCTTTGATGCCAAGTCAGAAGAAAGCTTGGACAGCACATCACCCAGCGGATCGGGAAGAGATTTCAAAGCCTCGTTAAGGCCAGAATTGATGCGGTTCAATTGATTACCCAGCTGCTGCTGCTGCGAAGAGGGAGTAGACCATCCACTTGATGTTGCATCAAACATTTCGCCACTACTGGTTTTCAAGAGCACATTTATCCTCAGGGGGTTCAGGCGCTGCCCAATGACATCACGCAGATCCTCATCATCAACAAGTGTTATTACATCTTTGTCTTCATCAATATATGTAAGGGTGATATCATCAACGGAGTTGAACTTGAAAAGAGAAAAAATCTTTGCAGTGAGGCCAGCCATACCCATATCCAGGATGCCATTTGCATTGACAGTCACAGTAAAGCGCCTAAGCATATCTCCATACTTAACCTAAAACAGTGTCAAACCAAATAAGACAATATCATCATTTGCAGGAGTAAATAAACATGTCTTGGAACTCATCATACACAAAAAATAGTACTCAGTTTCCTAAATCTCTATATAAGAGGAATACTCATCATGTGTCACCTAAAGTTTCTCAAAATCAATAGCTCACTAAGATATTATTCTAATTAATCACTGCTGAGATCCACTTCACATTAATAAAACCTAATTCAACTAATTAAGGTTAATCACATCTCATCAAAAATCTATCATCAAATCCAATAAAATACAAACCCGTGAACCACAATTTAAGTTTTCAACCGTAAATACAGATTTGAAAAACAATTAAAGGCATCTCTAGCTTCAATCCATTAAAAAGTTAATTTTTTAGGGCATAAAACATAAAAATTACAAAGGTGAAAATAATAAGCTCAACCGGCTTCTTCTTTTTTTTTGGATCGGTGATAAGCTCAACAGACTTAAACAGTAAAAATCCCCAAAATTGTTCAATTCATAAACAGATTTACTTGAGACATCACCAATTGCATGCTTAAAAAATAAGACTACTTCATAATTCCGATCATCAAAATAATGGTGGAATAATAGAGGGGGTGAAGTAGTATCAAACCTTGATCACAAGATTAGAGTCCATTGTAAAGGGAAAAATAGCTTGATCCTTGAGAAATCTTCAGTGAAGGAGATAAAAGGGTTATTTAGATCAAACAAACCAGGTCTAGTTTGGATTTTTTTGCGGATAAGTAAGAATGATTCTAAAGAGAGATTTAAGTATAAATTGTACTATCCTAAATATGGTTAGTTTTGGTTTATATAGAGACTTTTTCCTGGGTATTCACGAGGACGAAAACGGACCGCTTCATTGGGTTTTTCTTGGTTACAAAGAAAACTATTGGATGGAGATATTTGCTTTGCATATTTTTCGGTTCTAGATTGTTCTTTCTAGATGCCACGTGGATGCGGGTCCTCGTTAGAGAGCTGAATATTGTACCGGATAAAAAAGGTTTTAGAGTTTTTTTTTTTTTTTTTGAGCATCTCTAACAGAAGGTTAAATTACACATAGGATTTTACATCCCATTTATAAAAAACTCATCTCCAACAATAGGTCTTATGAAATAGTAAGGGTGTATGCTTCAAAAAAAAAAAAAAATAGTAAGAGTGTGAAAATAAATACGAAGGTCTTCAAGAAAATGTTAATTACACACCTTCGGATGCACCTCCACCTCATCTTTTTCTTTTTTAATAATTTTTTTTTTCAGATTAAAAATTCGTAAAGAATAAAAAAAAATCGTTAACTCCAACCATTCAGTTTCTTCTTCTTTCTTCTCCGTTCTCACCGATATTTCTTGTGGGAAAGCTAGGGTTTTGCACACAAAGCTAGGATTTTGAACAAACCATGGGTACGTTTTCTAGAAAATAAGAAATCTTTCTTGGCAGAAAGCTATAATGCTTTATTGTGATGAATGGATGACAAAGATAACTGAAAATGTGTTTAGCATGAGATGATTACTTTGAGTTTTTGTACACTCCCCAGTTGATTGACTATATATATGTACGTGATAAAAAAATGATCAACGTTAGATACCAAATCATGATACATAGTTTATTTATTTAGTTATCATATGACATTTACTTAGTTTATTTACTACACGTTTACCACTGATCTTAAATTTCTCTACAGATTTTTACATGGAATTGAATTTCGTATTGATTACTAATTTGATAGATGTTAGATTATGCACTACAATTTTCTGAACTACATATGTATATATGTTCTCACAATCGGATTTTGCTGTGTTTTTTAGGTGTGATAGGTGTCAATGTCCGATACTTCATCAGCTAGTAGTGAGGAATATTCCTGCCTAACAGAGCACGGTTGTTAGATTTTTGTTCATGGATTTTAATTTCTTTATAAATTATCCACGTATGAAATACAAGAGATTAAAACTTCAACTGTTGGAGATAGTTTTTTAGGTTTGAGGTCCTAAATTTATGATATGTGTAGACCCCCAAAATAAAAGGACTAAACAATAAATCCACGTAAGATTTTTTGCACAACTCTTACTTTTTACTTTTTTTTCACCTAGAACAGTAAATTGAACTTACCGATTATTAAACATGTTAAGCTCTAAGAGCAAGTCTTATGGTGGAATCCAAGCAATTCCAAGTTTGAGCAAGTCTTATGGTGGAATCCAAGCAATTCCAAATTTGGGAAAAATATGGAGTGTCAAGTCTAATGTCTTCCAAATAGGGTTGTTCCACACTTTTTCCAATCCATCTTCCAAGGTTTCATGGAATAGTACTCGGAATCCAACAAAAACGCTAAAATGAATGGCTTTTAACGTCAATTTAAATAGCATTCAAAAAACGCTTAAAGGAACATTAAGAGAGAGAAACATATTTGCACCTAAAAATGCTTACAAACACGACAACTTCGGCCGTTTTACTTAGCATAAAAATAACATCTATACACGTGTTAGATTCTAAGTGGTTAAGCCTTTAACCAAATACTAAATTTTGTATGCTTCAAAAAAAAAAAAAAAACTAAATTTTGTGCCCGTGCTACGCACTGGGCGGACCCAAAAACCATATATTTTTGATTTGGTGTGGCTCGGCTTCGCCTCGCCCCGCCCCGATCACGATTTGGAATCTAAGAAAATTAATATTTGCATTGTCGTGAAGGCTAAGATGTCGACATCAATGACTTAAGAATGTGTGTTGTTATGTGCTAAAAAAGAGAGAAGAGATCACCATTAGAAACGAAAAAAAAAATACTAAAAGAAGAAAGATTGAAATAAGTATAAAAGCAGTATTAGAATGTAATTTATAAAGAGATTATGATGTAAATAAATAATAAAAAAGAGATAGAGACGATGATTATGACGTAAACCCGTGCCTCATAAACTCATAATCATCAAGAAAACCATCAGAGGTGTTACGAAGTTTATTTGTCTTGTATGGTAAAGAAAATAGGGTATCTATAATTTAAGACAATCTTTCGGATTGTTATCTTGTTGCACCCTAGAGAACAGAAAGAAAAAAACTAATATAACCAAAAACATATTAGGAAAATTTAGTTCATGATTTTTTTCAAACCGTATATACACGGTCAAGACTAAAAAAGATTAAAAAAAAACTTGGTATAAAAACCAATATATGGAAATTAATAAGATTGTTCAAAAGATTTTTAGATAATGATTTTAGTATAAAAATACGGAAATTGTTAAAAGAATGTTTACGTTTATTTTTTTTATCTTTTTAGTTTAACGTTTTTTTGTATAAAAATTAAAACATGAAAATATTTTCAATATAAAATCCTTATTTTATGGAAATTCGAATATTCTAATGGGAAGGATCGGTGAACAAATGATTTTAACAAAAGCTTTTGACAAAACGCACTCATCGTAGGATATTACATATTTGACGGCTATTATCTTTGATGACATGGCACACAATTTAGCTTAATTGTGTGTTTGGTTTCCTAAGCAGCGTGATTGCAGAAAATTATCAGTTGAATGTATTTCTACATTGTGCTAATCACAATTATCTTAGAATAATGATTCAAAAAGTTCTTATGATTTTCCATATACAAAAATCAAGGTTCTGTTTTTGCTCTTGATGAATTAAACTTTGGAATATCCAATGATAATTAATGGAATAAAATCCTTTTTTAATTTGAAGTTCTCTGTAAAATTTTGTTTAAAACGAACTCACGATACAATTGATCGAACAAAAATGTAAAAATTATCAATTGCTTAGAACTGCGCCGAGCAAAACGGGTGGTTCATATCTTTTATATTAAAGCAAAACAAAAGTTTCTTTTAAATTAATAAATTAATCTAGGGTTACATTTTAGAAACTGAAGAGTTTGACATCATGGTGATCAAAGAACATCATCCCTTATGTGATTTATTGAAAACGGAGGAATGGTTGACGCTCATTCTTATGGTAGATTAGGTTTTTAGGCAACAGTGGCAGTGATGGTGGCGGCTTCAGGGAGTAGGAGTTATGTTCATTCTAATTACCATCGTTTCCAAACACAAACTAATCGTAATTCATATGCCATGTCAACAGAGATGTTAGTGGTTGGATATAAAACATCTTGCGGTTATTATCTCTTGTCAAAAGGCTTTGTTAAAACACTTTGTTGCTTATCTCGTCCGTATTCTAAAATCTTTCTTTCCCTATTAATAAGATTTTGACGTAACTTCTCTGCTTGACGGTGTTACTTAACGTCCAGTTAAGTATTTGGTGTAAACCCGGTGTATTTTTTTAATTAAGTGTAAATCAACACATAAGTCTTGTACACCCACGTTTTTACTAACGGTTTTAGTATTTGGCCGTTAAAATCAGGGGGCTCAGACCAATAACGTTCTCTACTAAGGGGTGTTTTAAAAAAAAATCTTCGACCAATAACGTTACGACACTTGTCTTCTCCAAAATTGGTGTAGTTGAAAGCTTTTATCTAATTTAATTTGAGGTGAGTGTCATGCTCACCGTGTAACGTGGGAACTCATATGACTTAGCCTTTTAAAGGAGGAGTGATAACTATTTTATATCAAAATTAAAAATAGACAAAACAAAAGAAGTTTAATCAGGTGAATGGTCAGTGGACCTTTTAAAGATAAGTTTAGAATTAATCCCAATAGTTTAGCGTTATTTCTCTTTATGCCATCACTACACCAAAACCAGGATTTTGTAACAGTGGAACCTGTCACAATTTATTTTTCAGTCACAGATACACCTGTGATAAGTCCTGCAACAGTTATAACTGTTATTAAATTTTGTATTCGTGATAATAATTAGGAATATTAAATTCTTTCACCACATCTAAAACTACCCCAGAATTATAACACTGAGAATTTTACTTGTCACTAATTCTCCCACATTTGTACAAACTAACAATTATATTTCATTTCTATAAATCAAAATACATTTTTCTTTTTCTTTTTAATCTTCTTAATATTAGAAAACAGAATCAAGACCAAGTCAACAAGTCATGACTTTATTGAAATTTGACTTAGACATATCTGCTTTTTCCGGAGATGGTGAAAATTATCAGACTATCCTTATCGGAATAAGTGCAATAAAAATTCCGAAGATTGTGAAAATTACCAGTCTACCCTTATCGGAAATAAGTAAAGTAAATACTACATAATGTTTAAATGACCATATTACCCTTAGTGGAAAAAAGTGCAACAAAATATTATGCAGACTATGAAAATGACCAGACTACCCTTATCAGAAATAAGTGAAGTAAATATTACAGACTATGAAAATGACCATATTACCCTTAATGGAAATTAGTGCAATGAATGTTATGGAAAATGTGAAAATGACCAGACTACCCTTATCGGAAATAAGTAAAGTAAATATTACAGACTGTGAAAATAACCATACAACCCTTATAAGAAATAAGTAAAGTAAATATTCCAGACTGTGAAAATGACCATTTTACCCTTACTGGAAATAAATGCAATAAATATTATGGAGACTGTCAAAATGACCAGACTACCCTTGTCGGAAATAAGTAAAGGAAATATTACATATTTTGAAAACGACCATATTATCCTTACTATGAAAATGACCATATTACCATTACTAGAAATAAGTGCAATAAATATCATAGAGACTATGAAAACGACTATATTACCCTTACTAGAAATAAGTGCAATAAATATCATGAAAATGACCAAACTACCCTTATTAAAAATAAGTAAAGTAAATATTTCATATTATGAAAATGACTATTTTACCCTTACTGGAAATAAGTGTAATAAATATTCTGGAGACTATGAAAATGACCAGACTACCCTTATGAAAAATAAGTAAAGTAAATGTTACAGACTGTGAAAATGACCATATTACTCTTACTGGAAATAAATGCAGTAAATATCTTGGAGACTATGAAAATGACCAAACTACCCTTATCAAAAATAAGTAAAGTAAATATTACAAACTAAAAATGACCATATTACCCTTACTGGAAATAAGTGCAATAATTATCATGGAGACTTTGAAAATTACCAAACTACCCTTATCAAAAATAAGTAAATTAAATATTACAGACAATAAAAATGACCACTTTACCCTTATTGGAAACATATGCAATAAATATTATGGAGACTATGAAAATGACCAGACTACCCTTATTGGAAATTAGTAAAGTAAATATTACAGACTGTAAAAATGACCATATTACCCTTATTGGAAATTAGTGCAATAAATATTATTAAGAGTGTGAAAATGACCAGACTACCCCTATTAAAAATAAGTAAAGTTGATATTTCAGACTGTGAAAATGACCACATTACCCTTACTAGAAATTAATGCAATAAACATCATGGTGACTATAAAATGACCAAACTGCCCTTATTAAAAATAAGTCAAGTAAATATTATAGTCAGTGAAAATGACCAGTGTACGCTTACTGGAAATAAGGTTAATAAATTTTATAGAGACTGTGCAAATGACCAAACTACCCTTATCGAAAATAAGTAAAGTAAATATTATAAGATATGAAAATTACCATATCACCCTTAATGGAAATCAGTGCAATAAATATTATGGAGACTGTGAAAATGACCAGACTATCCTTTTTTGGAAATAAGTAAAGTAAATATTACAAACTTTGAAAATGATCATATTACCCTTAATGGAAATTAGTGCAATACCGTGAAAATGACTAGACTACCCTTAATAAAAATAAGTAAAGTTAATATTTTAGACTATGAAAATGACCATATTACCCTTACTAGAAATTAATGCAACAAATATCATGGAGACTATAAAAATGACTGAACTGCCTTTATCAAAAATAAGTGAAGTAAATATTACAGTCTGTGAAAATAACCAGACTACCCTTATCGGAAATAAATAAAGTGAATATTACAAACTGTGAAAAATGACCATATTACTCTTAATGAAAATTAGTGCAATAAATATTATGGAGACTGTGAAAATGACTAGACTATCCTTATCGTAAATAAGTAAAGTAAATGTTACATATTTGGAAATGACCATATTACCCTTATTGGAAACAAGTACAGTAAATATTATGGAGACTGTGAAAATGACCATTTTAGCCTTACAGCCGTAAGGGTAAAATGGTCATTTTCCAGTAAGGGTAATGGTCATTTTCACATTCTATAATATTTACTTAATTTATTTTCGATAAGGGTAGTCTGGTCATTTTCTTTGTCACCGAGATATTTAATGCACTAATTTCTAGTAAGGGTAATTTGATCATTTTCATTGTCAGTGATATTTACTTTACTTATTTTCGATAAGTGTAATCTGGTCATTTTCACAGTCTCCATAACATTTATTGCACTTATTTCCCCTAAGGGTAAAATGGTCATTTTCACAGACTGTAATATTTACTTTACTCATATCCGAAAAGTGTGGTCTGGTCATTTTCACAGTCACCATAATATTTATTGCACTTATTTCCAGTAAGGGTAGTATGGGCATTTTGGAAGATTTTCACCATTAGATTTGCACATCCAAGATGTATTCCAAGTAGTGAGGTGGCATGCAATTTGGAAGATGGAATTTCTCCATCATAAGACTTGCTCAAGGTGATATTCTTTGAGTTACACAAACACCATCCATATTATTTGGTACTTTTAAAAACCATATCAAGGAGAAATGAAACAAAAACCCCATTTCAATTTAAAATTGTTAAATTTAGTTTTCATTATTTTTTATATTTCCAATCTTGCCCATCACTATACACATAGGCATATAAATCTTTCTTCTTCTCTCGTAATTCATTTTTTTCCCTCATTTCCCATAACACCACCACCACCTCCTACCTCTGCACCACCACAAACCACTACCAGTTTCAGATTTAATACCAACACCTCATCCTCTTCGTCCTCTTCCATCTCCATCTCCACCAACACTTTTTTTCTTTTTTATTCTACTACCATTTCACATTGCCACCAACAGTACCTCTTCCACCACCAAACCGGTTACGATGTTTAGATCTGCATCAACACCACCTCCTTCATCACATCCTCCTCCCCCTTCACCACCAGAAGCATCACCTCCTCCCCCTTCACCACCAGAAGCATCACCTTCTCCTCCTACCACCAAACCCACAACCATCTCCACTAACACCGCTTTCTTGTCTTCTTTCCCCAACACCCACCAACAACACCTCCCCCTCGTCCTCCGCCACCACAACTAATAGATGAATCGACTGATAGTAATATAATAGAATCTGAGAGTGGGTGTCTTAATCGACCCCAATATATTACCTATACCCTAAAATGAGAAATCATTTATTCTCATTCGATTTTCCCCCAAATTAGTTAGCAGCAGCTAAGGCTGAGATTGGATTTGAGATTGAGACGGGTGATTTATCGATGAAGGAGATTAAAGGGGTTATTATGGAACTTGTTGAGGAGTGAATATGATTTTGATTCTACAAGTCCTAGCTACAACACATCAGAGGAGAGAGAGGAAAAAGATCCCATTCCTTTGTACTTTGTACCTCCTTATGTATACTTTCCCAAAAGCGCTCCCTTTTATGACATCATGCCACATGTCCTAAACCTCCTTAATTACAACTAATGCCACTTCTTCTCTAATATAACCTTCTCATTCTCCATTAATTCCTCCTTATCGTTTCCATCTTATGGATATATTCTAGTGGACTTGGGCCTTAGTCCCCAAGTCCCCCATATTTCATGTTGGGTTTGCCTCCCTTTTAGGGGATCCCTAGCCCTGCTAAGGGGAAACTATTTTCATATATCAATATTAGTCCCCTAACTATTGGGTTAATTGTCAAATAACCCGATAGTCAAATCTTATTTCAACTCTCCCTTCTTACTATATAGATAACTAGTGGCTCTTGTAGCTTCATAGTCATTTCTTACCTAATTTCCCCTCCGTATTACTCGTTTGCTTCCTTGGTCCGAGCTCTGTTCAGATGGCGCGTCTCCTCCAGGGTTATGTTTTGACCTTGGTGCATGTCCCCGCACTGGCGACGGCTTTATTCAAACATGAGGAATTAGCACGATTTTTATTTGTGAAGGCTGAAGTGGAGGTACTACGAGAGCAAAGGGAAGCGAACCGGAATACTATGCGTGCTCAATTCGATGAGCTTACGAGACACACCAGATTTCTCAAGGGTATCATGCGTCTGGGCGCGTGTGTTTCAAGGTTCAGCGCGCGTTAGATGATACAGTCGAAGCTCGCTATGCTGCTGGCCAGCTTTTTAAGGAGTCCATAACAATGGCCACCCATATAGACCGTGCCATAACTGACTGCCATCTTCACATAACTGAAGAGGCTACCTGTCAGCTCCACGGTATGCCTCATCCGCCCGTCTTACTTGCAGGGTGAACTAAAGAGTTTGTTCGTGTTGAGAGTGGAGGTGGGCATGTTGTTGACCCTTAGGATGATTCATGAAGGCAAGGCGCGCAAGGCCTATAATGAGCATGAAGAGACCCTCACATGGGCACGGGAGTCACATGCCTTCAACAAGATTATGGAGGACAGGGGCGGAGCCACATGGGGAGGAGGGTGTGCAATTGTACCCCCTCAAATGTGAGCTCCCAAGCCTAATTTTAACTACTTTATCCCATTTTTAGTCATTTTAACCCTTTTGCACCCCCGTAAAATATGTATTGATCGGCATCTTGCCCACCCATTTCTCAAATCCTGGTTCCGCCCCTAATGGAGGACATTCATTGATAGGTGTAGAATACACCTAATTTACTATCTAGTAGTTTATGCTTTATCTGCTATTTTTCGTGTGAATTATGTATTTTACGTGTGTTTTTGAGTTATTAGGTACTCTGGAGTCGCACGGAGGAAAAGGAGAAGAAATCGTCCAATTTGAGCTAAAAGGGCAAAAAGGTCATTTCACAGGGCAACCACTATCTGGAGTCTAGTCATGGTTAAGGGATAACTCTTTATTTTGAAGTTTTAAAGACGAGCCAGTTATGGTTAAGGGGTTACCATCTAGGTTACCCCTTATAAGTATCAGTGGGTGTAATCCTCACTAGGTACCCCTTATCCAGAAAGCTATTGTGTTATAAGCATCCAAACTGGGGTGGTCTCTATCCTGGGTGTAACCATCAACCAAAACACCTAACCCTAAAATCAAGAAAGTTACTCTCTCGATCATTCGGCATCTGAAATTTAGAAGAAGCAAGTGCATTGCTTTTGAGAAAAATACTGAGGATCTCAGATTGACGCACAGAGATGATGAAGTTAGGGATCGAGAAGAAACAAAGGGGTATGCGTTGAATTGAGAAGATGGAGGAGATGAGATGCGATCGAGAGAAGAAAATAATCATTGGATCTGTGAGAAAAGAAGAAGAACTTAGGGTTGCTGTCTCTCTGAGTATGATGAGAAGATTGGGTTTAATGGGTTTTGGTGATAAATGGGTTATGGTTAATTCAAGGTTTTGTTGTGAATTGAAAGATTGAATCGAAGATGGGTTCTCGTCGCTGGTTGAATCATAGATGGGTTAGATGTTAAATCCGAGCTGTGTAGTTGAAGATCGAGGGGAGAAGTAGCGATTCTTCTTTGTTGTGTTTGAGATGTAGAAGTGGGTCGTCGTTGAATCAAGATGAAATGGAAGAACTAAACTGATGTTGTTGCTTTCCATGGGTACTGATATATTGGGTTTAATGGAGAAGTCTCTTCTATTGATTGATGGTATGAAGGTTGAAGCTAAGAGGTATTACTACTGCACAGGGAGTAAAGAGGTGGATGAATGAAATTATGATAAATTGCAGCTCAGGAATGGAGGAGATTTGTGGTGAAGTTACAGAACATACAGTGATGTTGTTAATACTGGCTAAGGAGGAAGTAATGCTGTTGAGAATTGAAGATCAGTAATGGCATTGGAACCCTGCTGCAGAGTGGGTTGATGTTGCAGGTGGCATTGGACTGTGAATGGGTTGCAGATGGATGGGAGGCACTGATCGATTATGAGCCAAGACAGAACAAGGATTGTGAATGAGTTTGATGTGTTGGGATTTGAGTGAATAGCAGGCTTGTTATAAATGATCTTGTTATGGCGAGTGATGAGAAGAGAGTATTGCGATCGAGTTGAGGCAAAGAAAAGATTGAAGCCAAGTTTTTGCGGCGAGGGAAGGTTACAGAGGCCAGCCATCATGGCTGGGATTAGAATTGGCCGGGATGCACAATGATAGTGCAGCATGGCCATCTTGGCCGTGAACAATGTTCTGTGCAAGTGGCCTGGTCAGAACTAGTCAGTCGAGTTAGCCAGCTGACTCGGTGCTGACTCGTTCTAACTCAGTCCCTTGACCTTGACCCTTGACTAACATTTGACTGTTAAGTTTGACCTTTGACCGTTAGTCCTAACGGTGGACTGACGGAATATTCCGTCACCGGGGGAGAATTTTCAGGTGGCCGGCGGCGCCGGATTCCGGTCTATTTCCGGCCAAAAACCCAGTTTTCCGGCGAGAAAAAGTTGCAGAATTTTGTGTGGATTTCTCTAATGGGATGTGAAGACTTGGACTTGGAATCGGATGAAGAATTTGATTTGAATATGGAAAGAGAAGATGGAAGATTTGAGAAAGGCTTGGATTTGGAAGTTGAGCTACAAAAGGAAAGGGATTCTATTCATTGGAAGATATGGAGAACATTGAAGCCTATAAATAGAGAAGAACTTCTACACTTCCACACTTTCATACACATTGATACACTTTTACACACATAACACTTTTCTTTTCTTTATTATTATTGTGTGAACTCCTTAGCATGAGTAACTAAATTGATTGAGGATGAATTCCTAGTTCTTAACATGTTTTGAGTTTTGTTTCAAATCTACTTTGAAGTTTTCACATGATTATCGTTTGTTTTTACTAATAGGAATGTTTATACATTCATGATTGATTGATAGATTGTTTAGGTGCGCAACTAAATTGATTTGTTAATTTGATCTATAGCTAGTGAAAGTTAGGGGATAAGTAATCGTTTCTTGACTCTTTACATAAGTAGCAAACACGAGACCTTGCGGAGGGATTCCGTGGAGCAATTGTGTGTAAAAACAACGTTAGCAAGTGGACCTTGATCTAAGAGTCTAACTACTAATATCAACCTAATAAATTCATAAATCTTAATGCGTTTAACTAAATTACATCTTGAGTGATCTACTACTAGGTGGTTTGGTGAATAGAATCTGGTAGTCGAGAACTTCCGTATCCGGTGATATAAGGGATTTTGGGGTTAGCACTGATCTAGCTGCTATACTTACGGTTGGTGATAATTTGTGACTAATAAAAAGTGGAAAAGAACATAACTTTAATCATTGTTTTGTAGCGAAGAAGGATTCCTTGATCTAATCTCTTTTATTGATTTCCTTTTAATTGCTTTGTTTATTTTATTTACTTTCTTAAATTCTTAATCAATACCCCCCTTTGTGTGACAATTTTACAACTAGAATCTCGTGCTCCTCGTGGGATCGACCTTGACTACCCTATATTACTTGTTAATTAGGTAATAAAGTATTAATTAATTTGTTGTGGTTACGACACGCATACAAATTTTGGCGCCGTTGTCGGGGAGCATCGGATGATTTTAGTTGTTTTCTTTTTACTTTTTGCTTTATTCTTGCTTTGTTGGATTCTTTATCATATCTAACTTAGTTTTTGAATTGTTTTTCAGGTACCGGTTTTCCATGTATGGTGGACAAGAGCAAGCATATTACAACAATCAATACGATTTTCAACCTCAACATCATGGCAACTTCCAACCATCCTTAGGATACAATCAAAACCAATCTTTTGGCTATGATCAAAATCCTACGGAGCCTTATGGATATTCTCATGCATATCAACAACCTTATGACGGGTATGTAAGTGGACAATTACATGGATGGACAGATAATTATGCTTCTAATACATTGTTTTCTAGTAATGTGCAGAAGGAGAGTTGGGAATATACTCCTCTTCATCGTGTTTTTCCTTCACTTTTTAAGGATATACAATCTAGAAACTCTATACACGGTGGTAAGCGTGTTAATATCTGTAAACTTGCACAAAAGTTATAAAAATTGGAAGATGATGGAGACTCGGAAGAGCTTGTCGCAGAAATTAGTAAGACCATTCATATGGAACTTAAACGACGTCGGGATAAAGGCTATGAAACCGATGAAGATTCTTATTATGGTGATTCCGAAAGCGAAGATGATTGTGTTGAAAAGGACCAACCTTTGGAGACTTTTGATGACGCTAGTGTATCTAACTCAATCCTTGATCTTAATAATGATCAATCACATATTCAAAAGGTAGAGCTTGAGGAAGATGCATTTAATGCTTGGAAAAAATTCCTTAGGGAAAATTATGAGTCCGCGGAAGTGTATGAAAGTTGCAACAATAAGGAAGTTATTTCAACTCCGGATCATACTAAGGATCCTTCACCTATTCAAAAGGAGGAGATTGGGTGTGACTTTCCTATTGTTGTAAACGGTGTAACACCCTCACAAGAAGATCTTACAATTTTTACCGACGAAAATCACTTTAGTGAATGGCCCGATTCCGATGATGAGAATGTTGAAGAGATGATGCTCGATAATGAAACCGAATTGATTGAATTTGTGGAAGACCCAATTGAACTTGCTAATGATTATGATGATGCCGAGACTTTGGTTAAGGTAGAAAATGATGAAGAATGGTTGCAAAGTTTGATAGAGGACCATGATATGCAAGAGGTAAGTAATTCACTCGAATTTTTTAAGGATGAAGAAGATTCCGTAATACAAGAAATTGTGCAAGGTTTGTCTAACCCTTTGCATGTTAATTCTTCTCCTTTACATCTTATTGGATTGAATGTATGTGCTTCGAAAGTACTTTTGAATGATTTTGTTTCTCGATATCCACCATTGGAAACACTTGATTCTAATACTATGCAGGTTTGCCAAGAGGAATGCATGGAAGTTCCCAAATTCTATGTTCTTTATACACTTCCGGGTGTGGACAAGAATAAGTGTGGGGGAAATTTCTATCGAGCTATAACTTTACTATTATTTTCTTGTGCTAATATTTGTATGGATTTATTGTGTGCAAAACAGGTATTATGGGAGGATCCCCAAATTTTCCGATTGTTAGTATATGGGGAATGAATCTTACAAGAGCCATGTCGGGCCGTCGACTTTAAAACAAGCGCTAAGTGGGAGGCAACCCACCGGTTTTGTATCTCTTATCCTTTTGTTTTTATTTGCTTTTTGTTTTGTGTGTTTATTTTTCTTTTTCCATATCATATTAAGATTTCCCACCTTGACTTTACTTGGACGATTCAATTACATTGAGGACAATGTAAGGTTTAAGTGTGGGGGAGTGGCTAAGCATATATTTTTGCATATTTTTTTTTAAAAAAAAAGAGAGATTTTTTTTATTTGCATAAAACTTTCAACTTTTAGAGATTTTAGAGTCACTAGCATACTTCTAGGTATGATTACATAGAGAATTCTGACCGACATAATTGAACTTGGAAATGTTAGGGAACTACGTTCGATTTCTTGCTTGTTAGAGTGTTAAATAATGGATTTAATCATGCCGGTGATGCAAATTTGGTGCAGGGAGAAGTGCGTTATTAGAGTTGTTGATCAATCATTAGTGGAGACTACCCATTTTCATATCAACCAAGGCACCGACCAAAAATTCTTCCTTTACTAAAGAGCTTCTTTTGAGTGTGTGTCACCGTACGTTAATTCCGGGTAGAATGGTGAGCTTCCCAATTTCACACCAATTTCAGCACTATTTTGATCTCTTGAGTGCTAATTTGTGTCAATCATGAGGGTGACGTCTATGATGAAAGCCTCCTTCTTGTAGTTCGATTTGCAGTTAGCACCATTCTTTCTCTCGACAACAACGGGTCCATAGAAACACCATAATCATCAACAACAAGGGAGCGACATCAAAATCTACAAGGAAAGTTGAAAAGGTTCAAGGTTTGAAAGCAACAATGGAAAAAAAAAAAGAGCATAATTTTATATCAAAGTTGAAGACTTACAATACAATGAGGTAGTTCTATATTCAAGTATGAAGACTAATTTACAAGAGCGAAGAAAGTAAAAGGTGAGAATTATTGAAGTTTATGATTTCAAGACGATACAAGTTGTGAAGAATCAAGCGGTAAAGTACTTTTCCACGGTCATGTTTGTTTTGTTTATTTTGTATTTTGTTTCTCTTGTCTAAAAAAAAAATGAAAGAAAAAAAAAATGAAATGAAAAGAAAAGATATATATATATATATATGAGACAAGAGAAATATCTATTATTATTGTTTGAATAAGCCGTGGGGAAGGAAAATCTATAAGGAAGTTTCAAGCGACAAGGAGTTAAGGAAAAAGGTTACAAATTGTTAAGGATCTATGAAGCTAAAGAGTTTATCACCAATAGTTGAAGCCGAAGACGAAGAAGATGAAGACAAGGAGCGGAAGACGTTTCTTTTGGATTCCGTGAGAGTGGTGTTATCATAATTGGCAATCGGATGTGAAGGTAAGTAAGTAATCTCATCCTCGATATAAGTGGTTGATTTCCTTTCTTAGAGATCGTTAGAAAAATGGTTTTTCAAAATGTTAAAAGATGTGGGTTTTTCAAAATTTCGGAAGTTATCCTTCCCACCATTCAACGTGTTGCAGGAATTCTCTCTTCATTCCTACCTGCACACATGTGAGACCCATAAAAAAGCCGTATTTTTGAGTGCAATTATCATAAAACCCTTTTAAGTGAGGCAGAAGTCGAGGCGAAATGCTTATTGATCGTTTCTCAAACACGTGTTCTCTCATTATGGTGTGGTTATTTCTCACTCAACATTTAAGAATGAGAATATGTTCTTTGATATTTCTAACTTCTCATTACTAGCATGCAGAAACTCTATGTCCTCATAGCTCTTTGGATGCCTGGGACGCTGGAACTCTTTGAAGTTGTGAGTTTTAGTTTGATTTGCTCGAGGACTAGCAAAGTCTAAGTGTGGGGGAATTTAATAGGTGTAGAATAGACCTAATTTACTATCTAGTAGTTTATGTTTTCTCTGCTATTTTTCGTGTGAATTATGTATTTTACGTGTGTTTTTGAGTTATTAGGTACCCTGGAGTCGCACGGAGGAAAAGGAGAAGAAATCATCCAATTTGAGCTAAAAGGGCAAAAAGGTCATTTCACAGGGCAACCACTATCTGGAGTCTAGTCATGGTTAAGGGACAACTCTTTATTTTGAAGTTTTAAAGACGATCCAATTATGGTTAAGGGGTTACCATCTAGGGTACCCCTTATAAGTATCAGTGGGTGTAATCCTCACTAGGTACCCCTTATCCAGAAAGCTATTGTGTTATAAGCATCCAAACTGGGGTGGTCTCTATCCTGGGTGTAACCATCAACCAAACCACCTAACCCTAAAATCAAGAAAGTTACTCTCTCAATCATTCGGCATCTGAAATTTAGAAGAAGCAGCTGCTGCTGCTTTTGCCGAGAAACATACAGGGATCTCAGATTAACGCACAGAGATGATGTAGTTAGGGATCGAGAAGAAACAAAGGGGTATGTGTTGAATTGAGAAGATGGAGGAGATGAGACGCAGTCGAGAGAAGCAAATAATCTGCTGGATCTGTGAGAAAAGAAGAAGAACTTAGGGTTGCTGTCTCTCTGAGTATGATGAGAAGATTGGGTTTAATGGGTTTTGGTGATAGATGGGTTATGGTTAATTCAAGGTTTTGTTGTGAATTAAAAGATTGAATCGAAGATAGGTTCTCGTCGCCGGTTGAATCAGAGATGGGTTAGATGTTAAATCTGAGCTGTGTAGTTGAAGATCGAGGGGAGAAGTAGCGATTGCTGCTGTGTTTTGAGATGTAGAAGTGGGTCGTCGTTGAATCAAGATGAAATGGAAGAACTAAACTGATGTTGTTGCTTTCCATGGGTACTGATATATTGGGTTTAATGGAGAAGTCTCTGCTATTGATTGATGGTATGAAGGTTGAAGTCGAGAGGTATTACTCTTGCAGAGGAGTAAAGAGGTGGATGAATGAAATTATGATGAATTGCAGCTCGGGAATGGAGGAGATTGGTGGTGAAGTTACAAGCATACTGATGATGCTGTTAATACTGGCTAAGGAGGAAGTAATGATGTTGAGAATTGAAGATCAGTAATGGCATTGGAACCCTGCTGCAGAGTGGGTTGATGTTGCAGGTGGCATTGGACTGTGAATGGGTTGCAGATGGATGGGAGGCAGCTGCTGCAGTTATGAGCCAAGACAGAACAAGGACTGTGAATGAGTTTGATGTGTTGGGATTTCAGTGAATAGCAGGCCTGTTATAAATGATCTTTGTTATGGCAGTGATGAGAAGAGAGTATTGCAGTCGAGTTGAGGCAAAGAAGAGATTGAAGCCAAGTTTTGCGACAGGGAAGGTTATAGAGGCCAGCCATCATGGCTGGGATTAGAATTGGCAGTGATGCACAATGATAGTGCAGCATGGCCATCTTGGCCGTGAACAATGTTCTGTGCAAGTGGCCTGGTCAGAACTAGTCAGCCGAGTTAGCCAGCTGACTCGGTTCTAACTCGGTTCTAACTCAGTCCCTTTACCTTGACCCTTGACTAACATTTGACTGTTAAGTTTGACCTTTGACCGTTAGTCCTAACGGTGGACTGACGGAATATTCCGTCACCGGGGGAGAATTTTTAGGTGGCCGGCGGCGACGGATTCCGGTCTATTTCCGGCCAAAAACCCAGTTTTCCGGCGAGAAAAGTTGCAGAATTTTGTGTGGATTTCTCTAATGGGATGTGAAGACTTGGACTTGGAATCGGATGAAGAATTTGATTTGAATATGGAAAGAGAAGATGGAAGATTTGAGAAAGGCTTGGATTTGGAAGTTGAGCTACAAAAGGAAAGGGATTCTATTCCTTGGAAGATATGGAGAACATTGAAGCCTATAAATAGAGAAGAACTTCTACACTTCCACACTTCCATACACATTGATACACTTTTACACACATAACACTTTTCTTTTCTTTATTATTATTGTGTGAACTCCTTAGCATGAGTAACTAAATTGATTGAGGATGAATTCATAGTTCTTAACATGTTTTGAGTTTTGTTTCAAATCTACTTTGAAGTTTTCACATGATTATCGTTTGGTTTTACTAATAGGAATGTTTATACATTCATGATTGATTGATAGATTGTTTAGGTGCACAACTAAATTGATTTGTTAATTTGATCTATAGCTAGTGAAAGTTAGGGGATAAGTAATCGTTTCTTGACTCTTTACATAAGTAGCAAACACGAGACCTTGCGGAGGGATTCTGTGGAGCAATTGTGTGTAAAAACAACGTTAGCAAGTGGACCTTGATCTAAGAGTCTAACTACTAATATCAACCTAATAAATTCATAAATCTTAATGCGTTTAACTAAATTACATCTTGAGTGATCTACTACTAGGTGGTTTGGTGAATAGAATCCGGTAGTCGAGAACTTCTGTATCCGGTGATATAAGGGATTTTGGGGTTAGCACTGATCTAGCTGCTATACTTACGGTTGGTGATAATTTGTGACTAATAAGAAGTGGAAAAGAACATAACTTTAATCATTGTTTTGCAGCGAAGAAGGATTCCTTGATCTAATCTCTCTTATTGATTTCCTTTTAATTGCTTTGTTTATTTTATTTACTTTCTTAAATTCTTAATCAATACCCCCCTTTGTGTGACAATTTTACAACTAGAATCTCGTGCTCCTCGTGGGATCGACCTTGACTACCCTATATTACTTGTTAATTAGGTAGTAAAGTATTAATTAATTTGTTGTGGTTACGACACGCATACATTCATAAGTTGGTTGGTGAGGCTGATCATGCCTTAGTCTTAGCGACTATCCAGCGCGAGGATGCGCTTTGATGATGCAATCTTTGGATGCACATATTGCTCATTGTCGCACATTGATAGCGGGTTAAACTTGTGAGGGTAGTTCTAGTTTTATTGTTTCCTCTGTTTTGGGGTATTCTTTATTTTGAATGTATACTAGAATAAACCCGTGCCGTAACGGCACGACATGAGGTTAACAGAGAGTTCTAATAAATATCTAGAGATAACTCATGCCGTAACGACATTGGTTTAGTATGATATTTGACTGGTGCAAATTTTCTTTTTTTCCAGAATTTAAATTAAATCGTGTTCCTTTGCAAGATAGTTTTCAATTTTGTTTTAAACGAAAATAATGTCTATAAGTACATTGTAAAATTATTCATATGCAATATCCAAAACCGAACATAAAATCATTTAAGTTATAGTGTGTATGCATATCTCACTTATGAGTTATGAATAAAAATAAATAAATAAATCTCATTTCCCATTAGATTCATCATGCCGCCACTAAATACAATTAATGCATGTATGATATGTTATGATTTCATTTAATGTTTCTTTGAATATCTTGAGTTAAGAGGTGATGCAATAATTAAAGATTAATAAATTTTGATTCATAATGGGAGGGGTTTCAGAAATAACGACCGTCGGATGACTGGGATGGTCAGATGCAAAGTTTGTCTCTCAAAATGTTATCCGACCGTCCAAGATCAAAAACCCATTTTGTTTTGTATTATAGACTAGCCCTTAACCCGTGCTGTAACGGCACGGGCCATGATGTTGGTTCATTTTTAATATATCGTATAATTTGTGTTCCGAATACTTATCAACTCCTTATGATTTAATATGTGTTTTTCATAAAAATAGTTGGGATTTTCCTCTCTCTTTTTCTTTGTTTTTTCCTTTAATATTTTACCGCCGGAGATTTGCTCAAACGAAAGAAATATAATCTTAACTTCCAGATACTTTTTTATTTAGGTTCATTGCTTATAATGAGATAATGCTCTACATGAACATGGAAGTTTAAATATTTTTTGGAAATATGTCGTCAGCAACACTCATCTCAGTGAAATCAACTAATCAATATCGTCCATAAAAGTCTCCACATGCTCATATTTCGCCCCAGCTGACTCATCTATCATGGTCATGTTGTCGATCCTCCAAATAGGAAGAGAATAGTATTTTTTTGCATCGAACGAATGACACAAACTATCCAATGTGACATGATTTTCCTGTAATTTTTCAGCACCCATTAAATGACAATGTTTAAAATGTGTACCCATTACCTTTTCGAAGGGATTGTATATATGCGAACCGCTGCCATTAAATCTTCAACAAAGTATTATGCCCATCAATTCGTCTTAACAAAGGCTTTGGTAACTTCCAAAGTCTTGGACATCTTGTCACTTCCGTATGTTCCTACCTTCACTTGGAATACAATCTGGCGACACATTACCTCATAAAGAGCCTTTAACACATATTGTACTTCCTGATCCTATTTCAAATTAATAGGTTGTCAATAGATCCTTTACCAAAAGTTGACATATTCTACGTTGAATATTTATAAAAAAAAATTATGGTATTGTGGATCGTTGCTTTCTAAGATTGTAGTTTTCAAAATTGGCCTATTCAAGTCCCACGTCTTTCTAAGTTTATATATTTTGTTTATTTTTAACATTTTAGTTAGCCATATTATGTTTGTTACTAACTTTAAACTTTATGTCATCTTCTACTGTGAACTTTATGTGATTTCATAATCTAAATAGTTATATCTCTTTCATTCGTATCAAGTAATCCGTTGTATATCCCAACAATTCTTCTATAACAATTCCTTTCTTTTGCCATTTTCGGACCATCAGTAGCCATTATTGTCAAACGCAATCTGTCTAATTTTTGTTGATGTTATGTATTTGCAATGTTCATTTTTCTTAAATAAATAGATTATGGAAAAACTAAAAAAAAAAAAAAACATACGTATTACATCGGGTCTAAGTTACTATATCCAAAATACTCCGGACACTACTTCTGGTGCCTTGTTTCCTCAAATTCCTCATTGCGTTCTAGACAATACATGCAACACCAATCATTTGCGAAGTGAGCTATTTGCACAAGTGTGGTCAATGTATCCCTTAACTGTAATAATAATAACAACACGTCAGTTTTTTTCAGGGCGTCCAATTGTAAATGGTATGAATTTAATAGATTTGAATTGTACCTCAATCTTAGATATCACCTTCTTGTCACATAACATAGCAATTGAGGTAATACAAATCTTGACCACTCTTTACATAGGAAGAGTTAGCCAAACTATGTTTTGTAATTATCTTACGTTGAAATTATTATTAATCCATATTTTAGTCAGCTCCTATTGAAGCCGATCTAATTAGTCATATAGAAAGTTAATCTTAAATTTTTGACCTTATCTCTTGACCAAATTATTGAAGTATTCTCAGTCATGTTCCTGCTTTGTGTGATCTACCCATCTGTGTCTACTCTACCTTCTAACCCAGTGAATGAAACCTATACATATTGATCCGTAATTTGATATTGTTGATTTGTCATCAAGAGGTCGCATGATTTGAGAATGTAAAATATAAAAAATATTCTATAAACATCGGAGGAGAAATTTAAATTTATGATTTAGAGTTTTTTATGATGATTTTGATGAACAAACATAATTTTCAAACAAATATTTTAGAATGCAAATACATTTTCCCGGTCAATAAGGTTTTATATCGGGAATTGAGTGAAAGTTGTTGTCTTTGTAGGTAGTTGTCGCGAAACAACTCGACATTGATGGTATTTCGGGAAAAAGAATGTAATAGTACTTGAGAGAGCGATAATATTCACTTACACGGGTACACCAATTGCCTTTATATAATATACGGGTGATCGAACAGTCATGATCATATTGTCTTACACGTTCCGGTATCATCCTCGAAATATTTGGTTTTTGTCCTTATCAATCGTGCTAAAAACAACCAATTACATCTTTCACAATACAATGTTGCATTTTTGTGAAGATTATTTTTTTACTTGGTCAATAAAACTCACTAAAAAGCAAAAACTATTATTATACACTACTATTACCAACACCCACCACCATAAAAACCATCCACCACCACTATTTTTTCCACCAATAGTAATGTTACCGCCTCCACCATTCACAAACTCCTGCCACCGCTTATACTAACCCTACTTCCACTACCACCATTAGAATTAATATAGTTTTTAGTAAAATTATGTATTTATGTTATATTATTAAAGGGACATTTATAATAGAAATTTAATTAATCATTATGAACAATCAATGAGACACTAATTAATAAAACATTTAAAATGGTTAAGTTGAACAAACCTCAGCGGTAGATTTATCTTTGCCAAGGACAAATCCTGACCTCTCTTTATATAAACAAATCAATAATAAATAATTTCATATGTTCTGATCTTGATTCGTGTCGTTCATTTAGGTATTACATACATAACATGGCAATTGATTGCACCAATTTTTTTAAATGGACATGTGTTTTATCGAGTTTATTTTAACATTAGAATGATCAATCACATTTTATACTTTATAATATAACGTTACACATTTTGTGGCGTTACAAAATTAGCATAATATGTTTTTGTTCACCAATACCCGCCATCAAAATAAAACCATATGAATCCACTTTTTTTATCCACCACCACCTAGTGGCGGAGCCAAGGGTTGACTAACCTGGCTCTAACCCCTTAAATTTTTAATAACTACATAATTTTTTTAGTTTATTTTATAAAAATAGTACTTTGTCCATATATATTTATGGTTTAGTCCACCAAAGTTTACATGTTTCTTTAAAAAAAAAAATAGGCCTCCTCAATGTCAATTTTTGACTCCACCAATGCCACCATCACTGCCGCTCATCCCATGAAGTTCAATCACAAATGCCATGTATGAGGTTTAGATTGAACAAAATTTCGTCAATTGATTAGTTTCATTATTATTTTTCCGTGTATATATTATTTTTTTGTATTGCAATCAATTTTATTTTAACATTAAAAAATCATGATTTATACGATATAGTACCAAAGATAACAGGGGTACCATTTGGGTGATCCAACTACGATCATGAAAATATTGTCTTGTATGATATCATTCCTGAAATATATGGTACCTTCCTTTATCAAAAGTGTTAAAAACAACCAACCACATCTTCCACACTACAATGTTATCGATGTTGTAACGACAACATAAAATTAATATTGTCCATCACTACTCACCATCATTCACCGTCACTACATCTTCCACCACAAACCAGGGGCGGAGCCAGGATTTTGAGGAGAGAGGGAGAAAAAATTCTTGGCAAGTTGGATACATGTGAAAAATGGACTTTGTATCCCATTTTACGATAAAAGAACAAAAATAAATATAATTGTGCTTGGCTCCGCACTTAACCACCCACTAATATTTTGGCCTCCACCTCTTCTACTACTCATTGTCGCAGAAAATGTCTATTGATATTATTTATCAAAATTACTTATTAATAGAAATAAATATTATAATTAATTAAGAAAATATTTATAATTAAAAAATAATTAGTCATTTATTATGAGCAATTAGTGAAACACTAATTAATAAAACACTTTATAATGAATAGATTATTTATTATGTGCAATTAATGAAACACTAATTAATAAAGCAATTATGGTATTTAAGTTGAACAAACCACAACTGTTGATTTATCTTTTCTATCAATTCCAACCAAGGTGGAATACTGGTTAGAGGCCACTCTTATGACACGATATGTCATGAGTTCGAACCTCCCCGTTATAATTTTTGAAATTCCAGAATACAGATACAGCTAAGCATCCTTATCGCTACCTAGTACAGTAGCTAGTAATCCTAAGAGATAAATTACATGCAAGTTACCATTTGAAAATACAGTTGAGTTAAATAAGATGATACTTAGCCTTTTATGAGATGAGGCATGTGCCTTGAAGGCCTTGTTCAAGCATTTTTTGCTGGAGGTATGCTATGTGAAGGGCTTGAGGGCACCGATGCATTCAAGTAGTATTGATCGGATTAAGTCCCGCGTCTCTGTTATTTTGTAACTCTCAGGGCCGGACTGGTAGTTTCATAGAAAATGGAAGCGCTAGTGGTGTTGTCACAAGCTGAGATGGTCATAGCTATGGATGTGGGTGTGTTATCGATAATGCAGCGATGCAATGACATCTATTTCCGCTCCATGTATCTTTGGGACTGTAGCCTCAAAGAAGTAGCGCGCAACAGACAAAATCATCTGCCTCAAGCCTTTTGCACCATGATACCTGCGAGGATTATTATTTTTGTTTGCACATAATGAATCAGTCACTGCTCATGCAATTATGCATGGGGGCCTAGGTAATTAAACTATGCTTCAGGAAATTTCTTGATACGCTGTGGGAAATCGGATGCTTATCTCCACTAGTGATTGAGTTTCGTTGTAGAGACTTTGGAATAGCCATAAAATTCACACATTAGTTATCGAAATTGAGGGTTTACTACAATCTAATTATGTTCATAAAGATAACATGAAACAATTTTAATCATCAATAGGAAATGATGTGAATCTCAGATTAGAGTAAATCAATTTGGAAGTCCTTTAAATCTGAAGATATTAGATGGGTAATATAAAGTAGTGATGGTGAAAACAAGTTGATTATAAATCTCATATCAATTTTAAGGTCAGAGCTAGGAATAGAAGTGTTAGAGCATTGCTCTGTCGAACTCACATGCGTTGCTATCTCAAGCATGTTCGTCAATGTTAGTGATCAAAACTATAAAGTCTTGATTTCTAGTCTACTATAGATAAGGTCTCGGACTAGGATAGAAAGTGTAGTTGAGCTCAAGAAATCGATGGCGATCATCATACAAGACGAAGGACTACTCAAGGAACCAGTGGATCTTCATCGACTAAAAGGTATGTGGAGACTTGAACTTATCTATCACTCAAAAGTCTATCTACTCTATATCCTATATTGAGAAAAAAGTCATATTACTATATAGACTAAGATTATACACATATGATATTTCAAGCTGAGTATATCTCGCTTATCTATTTCTCGAAATATGTGTTGGTAAATCTTTCGCTTTAGCCAAGTTCATCTTTACCTAGTGACGAAAGTCATGTTATGTTTCAATCATTTTGGAAATCGCTCTGACGAGAAATAGTTTGTGAATAACAATGTAAATAACGTCCTCTGAGAATGTTTCAATGATTGAAATGAGAGTTTAGACAATATAACCATTAGAGGATTTAAGCATTGTTGTGGTAACACATATATGCATAAGTCCTTATTTCTTGAACCGAAGTTTGCGAACTTTGTTGATCAAGTGAAACCGGAGTAGTGCGCGAACTCAGTCCACGAACTGGCGGAAGTTCTCGATCGAGAATTTCTGCTGGAGTTTGTGAACTCCATCCGGGAACTTAAGTCCGCGAACCCAGTCCGCGAACTTGAGTAGGCTATGTCTAAAAACGATATTTGTGAACTTATCATAATAAACTAAGGAATGCTATTGCAAACCGTGGATTTATAGTTCATGAATTGATTCGAGTGAATCACATCTTTTTTGCTTCGATTGTGTCTTGTGTAGTACATAAATATCTAAGCAATTGAACAATTCTCTAACTAGTTCATTTGAGTCATTTGGACTAGTTATGGTTAAGAAGAATATGGTTGATATGAAAGTTATCATTTGGCTAACCATTTGGTTAACTAGTGTTGAACCAACTAATGTACAAGTTTGGGTACGGTTTTCGCAAGCCTTCAAACGTTCATTTCATGTGCGTGTGACAAGCTAAGTTTTCGATCTAACGGTTGATAAATATTATCTTGAATCTAATCAGGTTTTCATCTAACGATGAATATTGAATGCTTTGTTACTAAGCTAACATTGATTGCAACCCCTGATTTGAAGACTATATAAGGGAGAACTCTAGCAACTGGGAAACCTAATCCCCACACATTCTATGTGATACTAGTTGTGCTAAGATATAGTCGATTCTCCTTTCACCTTTGGTTTTTGTAGGATCATAATATCGCCACAACAATATTCTTACGAAATTATTAACAACATTTCTGTGAATTCTTCAACAACACTCTGCGAGCGTCACAGAATAATTCAAAGAATGATGTAATAGACAACGACAACATAAAACATGAGAATGATGTGAAGATTTTGTAGTTGGAGAGAATGCTCGCGAGAACAAGGCGGGAACTTGCGAGAACAAAGCAGGAAATGAATATTTTGTGGTTATAAAAGAGTCTCGCGAGCACGATAGCAGAGCATGCGAGGAGCATAGCACAGGTCCTAAAATATGGGAAATATGAGTTGAATATGATCTGTCACCCACCATAAAGATACCTATATAAAGAGAAGAGAATGAGAGAGAAAGAGAGAGACAATTTTAGGAGAGAGAGATATTTTGCAGAGAGATTTTTAGAGAGAGAATGTATTTTTCTTTATCATCTTCTTAACCAAAACTAAATTTAGAACTCCATTAATGGAAATTATCAATGTAAATCAAATGTAAATTTTAACAATCATAGTGAATAATCATGGATGTAGATCAAATTAATCGAACCATGTAAAATTCTACGTGTCTATTTATAATTTTTATAATTTTAATCATCATTTTAATATCAAATGAGTTTAGATCTAGAAATTGATATCAAGATATGATAAGGGGTGTGTTGTAGGAAATCTTGCAACTATATTTTGGCGCTAGAAACACTACCTGGTTCTTATTGGATTGAAGGAGATTCAAAGAAATTAATGATCGTCAAAGTTGGATCTCACTGGAAATTTAAGTTACAAGAGTAGAACAGGAGATTTAAGGGAATATTTACATTAACAGATGACAAATAACATGAGTAGTTGAAAGCAAAGATAAGAAAGGACGGTGATGTCCAGGAGCAGATGATGATTGGGAAAAAGAATCATGAAAAAATAAATCAAACGGAATCTTTGCTGATAATGAATCCTAAGAGGATATATCTCTCTTTTACTCTTTAAATCTTATTTGTTAAATTCACAGATTTAACGTTTTCAAACAAATTTTTTATTTTTGACAAGATTCACACAAAATATTATGTTAGGATTTTTGCAAGATTGATATTTCTCCGAACCAAGATTTTAAACAAATATTGAATAAATATTTTCTTTTTCATATACCAAATCTTTCTCTAAAAACCCGTTTAATTGATTTTGAAAATATTACACGTTTGAATTTCCATTTGATTTGGAATTTTACCAAAAAGCGAAATTGTAGGGATTACCAGCCATAAATTAGAGTTCATATTTTGTATTGCTGATTGAGTTAACTTGACTGCTTGTAGCGAAGAAAGAAAACAGAATTTTTTTCAAAAATCCAAAATTTTCGCAATACATCAGTTAACAACAAGGAAAGAATCAAGAGTGATCAAGCCAGCAACATGCGTAGAATACATACTTCATGAATATGAACCAGCGAGAAGAAGAAAACATTGGTCTAGAAAATTTAACTCGAGAAATGCAAACTCATCATTTTCATTAAATCAACATGGACCAAATTTATCAAAGAGGAAAGATCAGTTAAGGAAGAAAGGATATAGAAGAAGTTAACTTTATAAGAGGTTGCACCAAAGACCAATTATGTAATCATCAGCGAGATAAGGTAGCGACCAACCCACTTTTCCTAAATGAGAGTATAATGAAGAGAACTCACCTAAAGATTGCGAGGAGATAATATCACAAGTTATTACTCACAAGTTTGTATGATGGCAGTGTAAAAAATAATATTTTTATGTAGGGAGATTACAGCACCAGAAGCTAGAGAGGATTGATACAACTCGTGACAACCTAAAACACGCAAAGAAAGACACACCCATCTTTGTTAGAATGCAGCTATTCTACTTGTGCAATTTAAGAGTTGCGAGCAACGACGCCAAAAAGAGCACAATCAACTAAGAGAAGCATCATTTTTCTAATGTTCTTGCGGTAAAGTACTGCGAGCAGCATCTTGAATCATTTCCAACATTGCCTATGGGATGAGAATCATTTTGGCACCAACTAAAGACGATGAGGCCGAACTGTATATGAACGGAGTGGAGAACATGGACATTGAGAGCTCCATTATAATTCCAGAGAAATTATAAAATATTGTAGAGAATTCATTACACGTATTTGATTAAACACCAATAGTTAATTCACACAAGAGGATTCAAAAAATGATTAATTAAATGACCAATAGTTATACTAAGAGAATCCATTATAGTTAATTCAACACATCATGGTAGCAAGAACAACTAACCTTAAGGAATCATTAGCAACAGATAAACGGACACAATTTGTAAAATTACTACGTCATCAAATTTCTGCAAGGAGATACTAGATCAAAGCTAGTCAGCTCTGTATTTCATCATCAAAATTTCCTGCGAGCAACACATCCAAAGTTTGGAAAAGCGAATGAAGTAAAAACAGCGAAGAAAAAGAAAATACAGTTGTATTCCAGCGAAGAAGTCATTTCGTCTAAGTATAAGGGCAATTAGCTGGCGAAGAGGACAGTTCCAACAGAGTTTACACGTGTAGTTGTTTTCGATATGAAAATGGACAAGAACGATGGACAACAACTACGTAGTTTAAAATATTACTACATTTTAAACTTGTAATCACACCAACACGTGTATGAAGACAAATTTTTTAAAAAGTAGTTCATTTTCAAGAAGAAAAGATTACCTGATCAACTACGTACTCATGCATTGTAGTACCAAAGTGAGAAAGAAGATCAACCATATAACCACCTTGTCATCAGCAGTGGTAAACCCATGATAGTTTATGAATAAATCAATGGCGAGAATTAAAGGACAAAAACCAGCTAACTATCCAACTAGCACCAGCGAGCAGATGATATCTTGAGAGGAGCCCAATGAGTTTTGTCAACTTCGCAGATTTTCTTAAAAATAAATGGACGAACAGAAACAAAGATGCACATGATGAGATGGCAAGAAACAAAGATGCACATCTACAGATGGGAAAAAGACACAAAGCAAAAAATAAGGACGTACATGGAGAAAAAGTAATAAGAGGACGACAATATGGCTTGCTTTCGCAGACAAAAAAAAAAAAAAAATTGCACAGTTGGTCACTGGCGAGAAGAAGAAGCTTAATATCACAAGATCGAGCCTCACCGCAGCAATATTTTCTCCTGTTTTTTCTAAAGTTGCCTGACGAGAAGATAATAATAGTAAGATGACGATAGTGTAACTTTCTTATGCAAGCAGAAGCTAGTACAGATGGTCAGTAGCGAAGATAAGAAGTTCAATATCGCAGTAACAAGTAGCCCATATGGTTAGAGAAGGAGTATGTAAACTAGAGGACTTGGGTTCGGAACTCCCTACTCGCAGAGAATTTTTTGCTTCACAAAGAGACGTTTATTCTGCAAAGAAGAAAGTTGGTGATTATTTCGCAAGTTAATTTCACAAGAGGGGATTAGAACAATTGGTATGGTGCGAGAGTATGCAAGAGGCAGATCAAGAATTCATTTCTCATTTCTTCTCAATTCATAAGCAAATCAAATACTTCGCGAGAGACGACAGCAACAGAAAATCACATGAAAGCTAACTACCATTTCCTTGAATATTTTATTTACAGAAAATAAAAGATTTTTGATTTAATTTATAAAAAATATTCTATTTGCGATATAATCGCAAGATTTCAAATATTTCAAAAGATTACAAAAAATGAAATCATCGCAAAAAAAATTACAGATCTCCAAAATTTTCAAATATTTCCAAGATTACAGAAAACAAAATTATCGCAAAATTTTCTAAAATTTTAAGATTTACCAAGAGCGATACAATCGCAAGATTTCACAGATTTCTCTAGAATATTTCTTTTACAGAAAAAGATTTTTGATTTAACAACGCGATACAATTGCAAGATTTCTAAGATTTCAAAAGATTTTAAAGAATATTTACTTCCAATATGATGTTATGAGAATGAAAGAAGAAATGAAAGACTGAATGAAAAAATAAAGAAACGCGAAGTTATCGCGAGAAACGCGAATACAATTTCGCAGAGACATAAGAATGGGACGAACCTTTATGGCGTACACCCTAGTTCACGAATACAATTTCGCAAGAGGCAAATGTAAGACCTAATAGTGCGTCATATAAGGGGGTATCTCTTTACATGAATCAGGGATAAGGTTATACCGCTGCTGGAACCTGAGTCATACAGATGTTGGAGTTAAAGAAAACCTATCCAGGAGAGATACCTTGGATTTCCAGCTTTATAAGGTTATACCCTGGTTGGACGACCGAGGGTCGCTTCTAAGAGGTGCATAGTATGACCAAGGCGCCGAGGTACACGGTTGATCCAAGAGTGCCCGGGACGGACGAACCTACCCTGGACATTCTTGGTAAGTCTTGGCTATGATGCACTTGGCCCGAAGAAAACCCCACTTAGGGTGCAGTCTTGTAACTATAAGCCATATAGGCATAAAGGACAAGAGGCTGCGAAAACAACTGGTTGTTGGTAAATCCGGATGGGAGGAGCTAGTCTTGTATGGCCGATGTTCCCTCCTTGAAGGGGCAACCAGGGGGAAGATAAGGGCGGCACCCTCCATTAGGGAGCTGATAAGTGTCTAAAGACGACAATGTCATGGGGATTTATGATCGCAAGAACATTTAGGCCTGTCATATTGTCGCGTGACAAAACATTATACAGAGGAAACAAGCCATGAGAAATTTTTTAAGATGAGATCAATGGGTTTTTACATGAAAGTGTAAAGACGTCCTGCGATTTCATCGCAAGACTGCAATGTCATAAGGTTTTGTTCTCGCAAGGGAACTTAGACATGTCATATTTTCGCAGTAAAATTGACAAAATGCGGATAAGGCAAGATCAATGGGTTTTTACATGCAAATGTGAAGATATCCTGCGATTTTGTCACAGATAAAAAAGAAAATTTGGCAAAATAAGACCTTTAATTAGGAAGGCAAAATAAGACCAATAGAATAATCTCAAACATTAACTATTTTCTTTTAAGAATGCAAGAAATATTTGTTCATCGCAAGAGAGATAGCAAGTACTATTTAGAATCTCTCAGAAATACTATTCAGAATCTCCCAGAAGTATTGTTTAGAATTATTATTCAGCGTCTCTCAGCAGCACTATTTCATAATCTCTCATCATTATTTGAGGAGTACTATTTCATAATTTCGCAGCACTATTCATAATCTCGCATCACTATTCACCAGCTCGCATCACTATTCAGTCACTATTCACGTTACTATTTCAGAATCTTGCAGACTCATTTAGAAACTTGCAAACTCATTCAGCATCTCGCAGACTCTTCCAGAATTTCGCAGGAGATGTGATTATTTCGCAGAATATGATTATTTTATCGAATGAGGCAGAGGCAATTCGTTCATTTAACATTTTCTCACAGATTCTACCTTTATAGATAAAAAACAGAGGCAACTATGGATTACCAAGAAAACATTTTATGTTCTTTATCTACTCGGCAAGAATCGTTTCCAAAATGGATAAGAATTTTCACCAGAAATGAAGTAATAATTTCAGGCAATACTTATGACTTTCATTCAAGGACGGATACTTCTTATATTTTGAGGATTGAATACTTCTTATATTTCTTCAAGGATACTTCATATTTCGCATACTTCAAGAGTTAATACTTCTTATTTACTTAGCAAAGATATGGAACTTCACAAAAGAATAGAGGCAACTACGTACTTTTCAAGTCCAGTATTCTTTCGCTCGTTCCTTCATCAACAAAGATCAAAGACTACTACAACAACTGATTTTTCCTTAAAGATCGCTATTCCAACAATATTCAAGGAAAAAGAGGCAAGATGTAGGATCATAATATCGCCACAACAATATTCTTACGAAATTATTAACAACATTTCTGTGAATTCTTCAACAACACTCTGCGAGCGTCACAGAATAATTCAAAGAATGACGTAATAAACAACGACAATATAAAACATGAGAATGATGTGAAGATTTTGTAGTTGGAGAGAATGCTCGTGAGAACAAGGCGGGAGCTTGCGAGAACAAAGCAGGAAATGAAGATTTTGTGGTTATAAAAGAGTCTCGTGAGCACGATAGCAGAGCCTGCGAGGAGCATAGCACATGTCCTAAAATATGGGAAATATGAGTTGAATATGAGCTGTCATCCACCATGAAGATACCTATATAAAGAGAAGAGCAGGAGATAGAAAGAGAGAGACAATTTTAGGAGAGAAATAGATATTTTGCAGAGAGATTTTTAGAGAGAGAATGTATTTTTATTTATCATCTTCTTCCCCAAAACTAAATTTAGAACTCCATTAATGGAAATTATCAATGTAAATCAAATATAAATTTTAACAATCATAGTGAATAATCATGGATGTAGATCAAATTGATCGAACCATGTAAAATTCTATGTGTCTATTTATAATTTTTAGAATTTTAATCATCATTTTAATATCAAATGAGTTTAGATCTAGAAATTTATATCAAGATATGATAAGGGGTGTGTTGTAGGAAATCCTGCAACTACAATTTTCTTCTTCTAAAACCAGGTTAACGACTTAAAGACTTCATTGGGATTGTGATGCCAGACCGATACTACTTTTATCGTAGTTATGTGATCTGATCTTGCATCTTCTATCGTACGAGTACAATTTTAATAATTGTCTTGAGATTACTATCTCCGATATGCAAGATATAAAAGTAATCACAAACATCTTCGTCTTTTCATTAGTGATTCCACAATATCTTTTTTTGTTGCGTCGATTAAGACTATTGTGAGGTGGTTGATAAAACTGAGTTGTTCATCGGGAATATAAGTCTGGTTTTATTGATTGGTTCATGTTCACCTTGATTTATCAAAAGACGAAACAAAACTCATATGTTTATTCGTGAAAGACGAATTTATCTATCTTGTAGACTTTTCTGTGTGAGACATATTTGTTTATTAAAGTCTTCGACTTTGGGTCGTAGCAACTCTTGGTTATGGGTGAGATCATCTAAGGGAATCAAGTGCGCAATATCCTGTTGGGATCAGAGGCATAGGATCATAACTTTACCTTGAATCAGTGTGAGATTGGTTGGGGTTCAACTGCAGTCTAGACCGAAGTTAATTTGGAGTAGGCTAGTGTCTGTAGGGGATTAATACAATGTATTTTTAATCTGGACTAGGTACCGGGATTTTTCTGCATTTGCGGTTTTCTCGTTAACAAAATTCTAGTGTCTGTGTTATTTCTTGTCCGCATTATATTTGTTATATAATGAAATAATACAGGTTGTGCGTTGTTCAATCAATTAGAATATCCGACCTTGTTGGTTGTTGATTTAAATTAATTGACACTTGGATATTGGTCTTTGGTACCATCCAAGTTACCTCTCTCTGATTTAGACTCGCAGATTGTATTTTCTTGAGTAAATCAAATTGAGAGATAGAGATAATAACTCCTTGAGACATTTTCTATTGATTGAGTCTAACTGTCTAGTTGATTCTCTAGAAAGTAACTCGGAGTTGTCCATACAAATTGTTAATCAAAATATTGGGTGTGGTAGTTAGAACCCCGCTTTTTCAATTGGTATCATAGCAGGCAAACACGTTCAAGACCTTACAAGTCTGTGTTTATAGCGATCTGACTCTATGGACAGAGGTGCTACCTCAATTAACGTACCACCAGTCTTCGATGACTCTAATTACTTATGGTGGAAAATTGGTATGCGAGCTTTTCTTCAAGCACATGACTTCCAATCATGGGTATGATGCTCCCGTTGAGGCAGTTGGAGGTGTAAACGTTCCTAAGAATATTGGTGAATATACTCCTGTCGAGATTATTGTTGCGAAGCAAAACTCCGACGGGTTTGAATGCCATCATACATGTCATTACCCCAAATCTTCAGCAACATGTGTCTAATTGCACTAAGTCGCAAGAATCTTGGGATATCTTAGCAACCGTATTCGAAGGTAATTCCAGTGAAAAGGAAGCTAGACTTCAAAATCTTAATCCTGATTGGGAAAACCTTCGTATGGCATATGAAGAAACATTTGATGAGTTTAATAACAAAGTGTCTGAAATTGTTAATGCATCTTTTGCATTGGGTAAGATTATTCCTGAAAAGGACATTGTGATGAAAATTATTAGATCGTTGCCATCTAGATACGATTCTAAGAAGCATGCCATCGTTGAGGGAAATAACCTTAATACTCTCTCCAGAAATACGCTGGTTGGAAAGCTTAAGGTCTTTGATCATGAACATTTGTCCAAATCTAAGGATGTTGCATTCAAAGCACTAAAGGACACTAAATTACTTGATAAAAGTAAAAAAGTGTATATCTCTGAAGATGATCATTTTGAGACAGATTCATCAGATGAAGATCTTGAAAAATCAGTCTCAATGATCACAAGATAGTTTAGGGATCTTCTGTTGAAGAGAAGTAAACGGTTTTCCAGAGATAAGCCAAAGGCATCAATCAAACCTCATAATCGTGTTCCTCCTAAAATCAGGGATATTGATGAAACTGACAAGGAGGACATACCTTAGTGCTTTAGGTGTAAAGGTTTTGGTCATTTTGCAAATGAGTGTCTAAATCGGAGAAAATACATTGGGAACAAAGGTCTTGCCGCAACTCTTGATGAAATGTTTGACAATTATGATTCTAATGAAGACAAGAAATCAAGTGTTGCACTTCTTGGTGAAAATATTGATTTTGATAATTGTAGCAATACACATATCAATCTTGATATTCTTTCAGAAGAAAATCCAACAGTTCTGGAAAAAAAGTTGACCCAATCTTTGGAAACACTGCTTGTAATGTCTCAGGTCCCAATATGTGCTTAGCTACTTGCACATTTTAGAAGCTTGATTTTTATCCAAGTCTGACGTGCTCATATTGTTCATTAAAGGGTCATGAACTCTCAAGGTGCTACAAGTTCAAACAACAACAAAGGCATGTCAACAAATTTCAATGAATAGCAAATCATCTAGCAAGAAAGCTTAAACTTGCTCAGAAGACCGCTGAGGTATGTAAGATTTTATCTTCGTCTAAGAAGTTAGTTTCCAAAGGAAGACCAAGACCATTTGAAAAGAAAGTATGGTCAAATCATTTTGATAGACAGAGGTATGTGGATTCCTCACAAGAGGAAATTGGTGGACAAATTGTAGTTCACCACAATGCAACTTGATTGTATTTTTTTTAAAATCTTGTCTCATGTGCCTGATCAAAAGAGAAATGATTTTATACCTCTCAGGCTTTAGGAAAAGTTCTTTTCTTAGATTTATATTAGTTTTTGTTTATCAAACAAAATAAAAGGGTATTATCGACAATTTTACCCTTCATAGGAATAAGAGTTGATCGTTTACAAACCTGTTTAAAGGTTTCGAACCCTACATTCCTTTTCCTTCTCTAAAACCTCTTTTTATCTCAAGACTACTTGTTGAGCTAATTTTGAATTCCTCTCACAAACCCATTCGTTCATGAACACTCCAAGAATGATGTCTTCCGATGGAAAGGAAGGTAATACGATTGTTAAGCCATCAATCATGAAGGAAAAAGAAAAATCTCCATTGCCTCCAACCTTGAAAAGAAAAATAAGAAATATGAGGAAGCCAATAGCTGTTCCTTCAAATTCTCAGAAGTTTTCTGATGTTCTTGAAGTGTTGAAGGAGTTGCGAAAGGATATTCAGCAAATAAAGGCTTTTGTGTATAAGACTCATGAGATTCAGAAGGCCCTGGTTCGACAACATCAACCAAGAAGGTTTATTGATATAAACTCCTACCTTAATGAACCTTATGTTCCAATGGCTGTTGACGACAAGGAGTTTGGGGACGATAAAGAATTCTTCAAAGGTCTTATTGCCTAGTAAATCTTCTATTTTTCTTGTTTTATTTAGAAGAATAACTAGTGTTTTGGAATAGCCATTATTGTGATTATACATAGCTATGTCCAAAGTTTTCATCTTCTTGTTTTTAGATTTATTGGTTTAAATTCTAAACTTATTTTGAAGATGATTTTTGCAGTATTAATCTTTTGATTTTATATATTGCAATATTGTTATGGGATATGTAAAAAGAAAAGGGTATTATCGCCAATTTTACCCTTCATAGGAATAAGAGTTGATCGTTTACAAACCTGTTTAAAGGTTTCGAACCCTACATTCCTTTTCCTTCTCTAAAACCTCTTTTTATCTCAAGACTACTTGTTGAGCTAATTTTGAATTCCTCTCACAAACCCATTCGTTCATGAACACTCCAAGAATGATGTCTTCCGATGGAAAGGAAGGTAATACGATTGTTAAGCCATCAATCATGAAGGAAAAAGAAAAATCTCCATTGCCTCCAACCTTGAAAAGAAAAATAAGGAATATGAGGAAGCCAATAGTTGTTCCTTCAAATTCTCAGAAGTTTTCTGATGTTCTTGAAGTGTTGAAGGAGCTGCGAAAGGATATTCAGCAAATAAAGGCTTTTGTGTATAAGACTCATGAGATTCAGAAGGCCCTGGTTCGACAACAGCAACCAAGAAGGTTTATTGATATAAACTCCTACCTTAATGAACCTTATGTTCCAATGGTTGTTGACGACAAGGAGTTTGGGGACGATAAAGAATTCTTCAAAGGTCTTATTGCCTAGTAAATCTTCTATTTTTCTTGTTTTATTTAGAAGAATAACTAGTGTTTTGGAATAGCCATTATTGTGATTATACATAGCTATGTCCAAAGTTTTCATCTTCTTGTTTTTAGATTTATTGGTTTAAATTCTAAACTTATTTTGAAGATGATTTTTGCAGTATTAATCTTTTGATTTTATATATTGCAATATTGTTATGGGATATGTGTGTTTACATCCGTGAACTTGATTGTCCCATATTTTGTCAAAAGTAAAGTCGTTCGTGAATTGATATGCAAATATTTATAAAAGAATGAATAGACTTTTTGCAAAACACAAAAGTTAATCCTATATTGTCAATTATTGATGTAAGATAGGTTAAAATCTTTTGTGATTCAAGGATTATGTCTATTATGTGTCATTGTACAAATGGTGATGGAAAATAGAATGAATCCTTGCTTATTCCACGGTATAAGGTCAATTCTCCGATCCACAATTTTGTGTAAATACTGTGTTGTTCCATGAAGTGTCTTATGTTGAGCACTAAAACAACAAAAGTTGATTGCTTTGTGATTACCTTAGTTGTTGTTCCGTAAGGTACTTTATGTTGAACACGATTGAACTAAATTAATCATCTTGTTTGATTATTTAGTTAGCACTCCATAAGTTTTCTTATGTTTGAGCATTTCTTTGACTGAGTTGATTATTTATGATTAACTTAGTCATTGCTCCATAGATTTTTCTTATGTCGAGTGTGACCAATTAAATTGATTACTTTTTTAATTAGTTTGGTTATCTATGGCAATTTGATTATTTGCGAGTCCTCTTGTGATTAATCTAATTGTTTTCTTAAGTCTCCATAAGTTTACTTGTGTTGAGCATATTTAGTCAAATTAATCTTGGTTCGCTTAGGTTAATATGATTGAATATTTCTTGTTGGATTCCAAATTCATACTTGTATGTAATTTGTTGAGTTTAAAGAAATCCTTCTTTTCTTTTGAAATTAAGGTCGCTCTTGTTGTTCCCTTGGGAATGACATTTTATGGGGGAGTTCTTTTGAACTTGTGCTTAATTTCCAAATCTTTGTGGGGAGTGCGACTGTGGAATATTAGAGGGGTTATCTTGTATCTTTATAAACTCCTTGATGAATGAATTTAGCTTCGGATTTATGATTGCATCTAAACAAGATGATATACATTTACCTTTGGTCATGAAATGTCTCTTACGGAAATTTCATCAGGATCCCGTTCTTGTACATTTGCCAATTTTATTGGCAAAAAGGGGGATAATTAATACTCCCCCCGTTCCATTTTAGATGATGTTTTTGGAGTTTTCACACAGATTATGAAATGGAGAGAGATATAAAGATTTTCCACCTATACCCTTGAGAAAAGTCTTCAAACATTAAATGCTATTAGTACATTTAAAAATAGATTTTTAGTTCCAAGACAAAATGTAAGGGTGTTATTGGTAGTTTTGTGGAAAAAATATGAAAACTTTCAAGTATTATGGAACAAAAAAATAACCCTAAAACATCATTTAAAATGGAACGGAGGGAGTATGTAGTTCATACTACAAATACATATGGTTTTCGGATCATTATGTAAGGGGGAGTGGTATCCATGTGAGATGGAGTATTGACTAAGGGGGAGTGAAGTATCACCATAGTATTGTTGTTAAAGTTGTGATGCAATTGGACTTTGACACTGTGTACTAATACTATGACAATGTATAACAATGATTGAGAACCACTGCTTTTATCATTGTTATAGCTATGGATTTTCAACAACGATGATGCTAAACTTACAACCTTTGGGATCATTGGACTACTTGGAAGTGGTGAAAATTTAGAGTAATGTTGAAGACTAGACATGTGGAATAGGATCTACAAAGTTTATTTATATATATTTTGTATTCCATATGTATTAATAGTTTTGTCACTAAAATTGACAAAGGGGGAGATTATTATAGCATTGCTCGGTCGAACTCGCATGCGTTGCTATCTCAATCATGTTTGTCAATATTAGTGATCAAAACTATAAAGTCTTGATATCTAGTCTACTATAGATAAGGTCTCGGACTAGGATAGAAAGTGTAGTTGATCTCAAGAACCCCATGGAGATCATCATACAAGACGAAGGACTACTCAAGGAACCAGTGGATCTTCATCGACTAAAAGGTATGTGGCGACTTGAACTTATCTATCACTCAAAAATCTATCTACTCTATCTCCTATCTTGAGACAAAAGTCGTATTACTATATAGAAGATTATACACATATGATATTTCGAGCTGAGTATATCTCGCTTATCTATTTCTCGAAATATGTATTGGTAAAGATTTCGCTTTAGCCAAGTTCATCTTTACCTAGTGACGAAAGTCATGTTATGTTTCAATCATTTTGGAAATCGCTCTAACGAGAAATAGTTTGTGAATAACAATATATATAACGTCCTCTGAGAATGTTTCAATGATTGAAATGAGATTTTAGACAATATAACCATTGGAGGATATAAGCATTGTTGTAGTAACACATATATGCATAAGTCCTTATTGCTTGAACCGAAGTTTGCGAACTTTGTTAATCAAGTGAAACCGGAGTAGTGCGTGAGCTCAGTGCGTGAACTGGCAGAAGTTCTCTAGACCGAGAATTTCTGTTGGAGTTTGTGAACTCCATCCGGGAACTTAAGTCCGCCAACCCAGTCCGCAAACATGAGTAGGTTACGTCTAAAAACGATGTTTGTGAACTTATCATAATAAACTAAGGAATGCTATTACAAACCGTGACTTTATAGATCATGAATCGATTCGAGTGATCACATCATTTTTGCTTCGATTGTGTCTTGTGTAGTACATAAAGATCTAAGCAATTGAACAATTCTCTAACTAGTTCATTTGAGTCATTTGGACTAGTTATGGTGAAGAAGAATATGGTTGATATGAAAGTTATCATTTGGCTAACCATTTGGTTAACTAGTGTTGAACCAAATAATGTACAAGTTTGGGTACGGTTTTCACAAGCCTACAAACGTGCATTTCATGTGCGTGTGACAAGCTAAGTTTTCGATCTAACAGTTGATAAATATTATCTTAAATATAATCAGGTTTTCATATAACAGTGAATATTGAATGCTTTGTTACTAAGCTAACATTGATTGCAAACCCTGATTTGAAGACTATATAAGGGAGAACTCTAGCAACTTGGAAACCTAATCCCCACACATTCTGTGTGATACTAGTTGTGCTAAGCTAGAGTCGATTCTCCTTTAACCTTTGATTCTTTTCTTCTAAAACAAGGTTAATGACTTAAAGACTTCATTGGGATTATGAAGCCAGACCGATACTAATTTTATCGTAGTTGTGTGATCTGATCTTGCATCTTCTATAGTACGAGTACAATTGTAATAATTGGCTTGAGATTTCTATCTCCGATAGGCAAGATATAAAAGTAATCACAAACATATTCGTCTCATCGTTTGTGATTCCATAATATCTTTTGTTGTTGCGTCGATTAAGACAATTGTGAGGTGATTGATAAAACTGATCTGTTCTTCGGGAATATAAGTCTGGTTTTATTGCCTATTCACCTTGATTTATCAAAAGACGGAACAAAACTCATAGGTTTATTCGTGGGAGACGAATTTAACTATTTTGTAGACTTTTCTATGTTAGACAGATTTGTTTATTAAAGTCTTCGACTTTGGGTCGTAGAAATTCTTGGTTGTGGGTGAGATCATTTAAGGGAATCAAGTGCGCAGTATCCTGCTGGGATCAGAGGCATAGGAGCATAACTGTACCTTGGATCAGTGTGAGATTGGTTGGGGTTCAACTACAGTCCAGACCGAAGTTAATTTGGAGTAGGCTAGTGTCTGTAGCGGCTTAATATAGTGTATGTTTAATCTGGACTAGGTCCCGGGGTTTTTCTGCATTTTCAGTTTCCTCGTTAACAAAATTCTGGTGTCTGTGTTGTTTCTTTTTCGCATTATATTTTGTTATATAATTGAAATAATACAGGTTGTGCGTTGTTCAATCAATTAGAATATCCGACCTTGTTGGTTGTTGATTTAAATTGATTGACACTTGGATATTGGTCTTTGGTACCATCCAAGTTATCTCTCTCTGATTAAGACTCGCAGATTGTATTTGCTTGAGTAAATCAAATTGAGAGATAGAGATAATAACTCCTTGAGACATTTTCTATTGATTGAGTTTAACTGTCTAGTTGATTCTCTAGAAAGTAACTCGGAGTTTTCCATACAGATTGATAATTGAAATATTGGGTGTGGTTGTTAGAACCCCGCTTTTTCAAGAAGGTTATGATGAATCTTATAAAACATCAGGTCTAAAACATTTTTAAGATCCTTATATCAAAATGATTAGAACGGACAGATAATTGCAAAACCAAGTTCTAATTTCAAATTATATTAACTAATAGAAAATAATTTAGAGATGTCAGTTTATGAAAAACCAAAAATGTTTTTCCGAAAACAAATTTCGAAATTAATCAATTGTTACGATAAATATTAGGATTCGAGACCAAAATGATAAAAAAAAAGATAGAAATCCTTTGAGTTGGAGATTAGCCACCGGTTTAACCAAAACTCTTAATAATATTGGTTTGTATTGAATGAATAAACCCTAGAACAAACTATGAATTTATAGAGTACCTAGCTTGAATCCTAAGCAAATAACAAATTAAGGAAACACAAAATCATTCCTAAAATAGGTAATATTTCTAATCGGTGTTGGTTTCCCAACATCCCCAACCCCTTGAGACACAACTTTTCCTCAAGTTGGATTAAAACTAAAATAAAACATAGATAAATAATTTGTTAAAATATATCTAGCCTAAAAAATATAGTTGGTTTCCCAACATTCCCAACCCCTTGAAACACAACTTGTCCTCAAGTTGGATCGTTAGAAATAGTTCATTGTGAAAACATTATCATTATCTTCCAATAGCAAGACTTGACCCACCCATTTGCATAAATGACCAGGTTTATAAATTTCATCACAGTGGAGACATAAGCCCTGTTTTATCCTTTAATCATGTTCGAACTTCGAAATTCGACGAACTGTAACTGCATTAGATGTAGTTGTTGTAGTAGGTGTTGACGCAGCTTGTATAAATTTTGTAGCGTTGAACCTTGATGTTGCATCAATAGCTTCCTCTTGACAGATTGTCAAATCAAAGGCTTCGGATAAGCTTTTAGGATGAAGTATACGGACACTTGCACTTATATGCTCACGAAGTCCCGAAATAAAAATGCTAATTTGGTGTGACTCCGGCATATCAGAAACAAGATTAAGCAATTTTTCAAATTCAGTGATAAATTCACGAGATGTACCTGTTTTCCTTTACTTAGAGATGCTGGCACATGGATCAATATATTTTCGTGAACTAAAACATGCCCGGATTGTATAAGAAAATTGTTCCCATGTTAATTGTCCTAAGGAGCTAGATATCCAATGATACAAAGAGATAAAATCCCCTTTGAGATGGACAACAGCCATTCTTACCTTTCTAGCCTCTGGCACACCAACCAACGAAAAATATTGTTCTGGCTTGAAAATCCATCCTTCCGGATCAGTTCCGTTAAATACCAGAAATTTCAAATTAATCTGGCTTGCACAGATGACAGGACCAGTCCTAGCATCACCAACACGACCATTATTACCATTTAAATTTTGTGTGTCATCCTTCGCACCATTCTTATTTTGGGTGTCATCCTTCTCGTCATTCTCCTCCGCGATGTTCTCAACAATATTATGTTGTTGCATTTTGAAAAATTTTGCAATAGATTCCAAAGCTACAGTGGCTCTTTCTCGATCTTCAATAGCTCTTTGACGATCTTCTTTCATCTCAGCAAGCACAGAATCTAAAGTCTTTGTTAATCATACAAACAATATAAGAATTTAGCCAATAGGCTCACACAAAGTTCGCAACATAATTTCATACAAGTATCCAGTTATAGGCTAAGTAAAATAACTAATGGTTCTAGTTTTACCAATGGTCTTATAACTTGATATTTAGCATTCCAGTCATAAATCAATATCGACTTATCCAAATGGGGTCAAAATGGTGTCATCGGAAAGCTCTCGAAAATCCCTACAACTTCGCAAAAGGAACCGGAAGCTAATTCGGAAAATAAGTGGTTCAAAAACCTAAAACAAGAATTCTGGCCCTAACTCTACCCCGCGGGATAAACCGGCTCGGCCCGTAAACCGTCCTACTAACCCTGTCCATCTTACTCGATTTGAATCATGGTTCAGCTAGTCTGACACACTTGACTCGCCGAGTCTCCTCGTTTTGACTCGTTGAGTTGACTCATTAACTCACTTCATCTTCTTCCAAAATCTCAAGAGCAATAATTTCATATTTGATAATAATCACCAAAATTATCATAATCTCACTCATTTCAATTCCAAATTAAGCAAACTTGGTGTCTATAGATTTTTAATCCGATATACTATAAATCATAATTAGAAACTATGATTAAATCAACCTATAAGGTCTCTAGAAATCAGAGATAAGTAAAGATTATAATCACATAAAATCATGAATATCAAGACTAAGAACTTGATTGATTCTTATCTACCATCAACTACCCAATCTCTAACTAATAAAATAGAACTAAAATAAATATTACCTTGATTTTTTTATATCCTTGATAACATATTCATCATCATGAACTTCTTTTTCCTTCCTTTCCCTCCATCACTTTAGATCTTTATCTTTAGTCTCCAAAGAAACTAACCTCCATATTCTTCTTTCCAATTCTAATAGCAAACTTATCTAAACAACTCATCCAATTCTCTGTTTTCACCAAAATGCAACACCACCACCTTACACGCACGAGGAGGAGATGACTCTCCTGAAACTTAAGTAAAGATTTGGAGAGGATTTATTTATTTCCATTTTTATTTTTATGTCGACATAATGTGCAGTTAATTGCGTAACAGTCTTTTACCGTTTTGGAAAATCTTAAATTAATGAACATTTATTTTGGTTTTTATTACAAAATTATATTCTCTTTAATTCACTTTTAATGCACATTATTCTCGATTATCTCTCTTCTCCACTATATAAACCTTTTGGTTTCTTCATTCTAATTTGTGTCCAGAAGAAGCTACTATCCTTCTTATTTTCGTCTTTCTCCCTCTGTGTGGTTTTTATATTTCGTGCCATTGTTGTTGAGTTCGTAAGAGTGGGAAAGTATTATAGTGCTTATAATATTTTCAACGGGCAGTTTTATCCTGGATACGACTTCACCACAGGGTATAGGCATCACTCATTTTGAGGCGTACTGGTGAACTATCGTGTTAAGGACAGAGTGTTGAACACGTGACTCTGTCCTCTGTTTGTTGTTTCCATTAAGTGTTTATTTAAGCTTTTTTCAGAAATTTGTTTCTAACTTCATTCTTTCAGTATTTTATTGTTGCAGTAGCAACATACACAGACACTCCTTGCTGGGAAATCTCACAATGCATATCACAGACAAACACATCGTACATACAGATTCAACATATACATCATACTGAAAGATACATGAATAGTACATCAAAGTACACACAATCATTCAGACATAAAGTAAATGCACACAAACTTGTCCAAAAGTAACAAAGACGCATCATGCTCGCAGATAGAAAGAATACTCAATGATTACAAGAAGGTTACAGAGTTCCCACCTGATTTGATGACAATCCACTCCTACCTCGAGATTCGCAATCCACTGGTTCATCCTTTGGATCGATCGTTGTTAATATAAACTAATTGTTAATCATACAAACAATATAATAATTTAGCAAATAGGCTCACACAAAGTTTGAAACATAATTTCATACAAGTCTCCAGTTATAGGCTAAGTAAAATAACTAATGGTTCTAGTTTTACCAATGGTCTTATAACTTGATATTTAGCATTCCAGTCATAAATCAATATAGACTTATCCAAATGGGGTCAAAATGGTGTCATCGGAAAGCTCTCAAAAAGCCCTACAACTTCGCAAAAGGAACCGGAAGCTAATTCGGAAAATAAGTGGTTCAAAAACCTAAAACAAGAATTTTGGCCCTAACTCTACCCCGCGGGATAAACCGGCTCGGCCCGTAAACCGTCCTACTAACCCTGTCCATCTTACTCGATTTGAATCATGGTTCAGCTAGTCTGACACACTTGACTCGCCGAGTCTCCTCGTTTTGACTCGTTGAGTCGACTCATTAACTCACTTCATCTTCTTCCAAAATCTCAAGAGCATTAATTTCAGATTTGATAATAATCACCAAAATTATCATAATCTCACTCATTTCAATTCCAAGTTAAGCAAACTTGGTGTCTATAGATTTGAAATCCGATATACTATAAATCATAATTAGAAACTATGATTAAATCAACCTATAAGGTCTCTAGAAATCAGAGATAAGTAAAGATTATAATCACATAAAATCATGACTATCAAGACTAAGAACTTGATTGATTCTTATCTACCATCAACTACCCAATCTCTAACTAATAAAATAGAACTAAAATAAATATTACCTTGATTTTTTTATATCCTTGATAACATATTCATCATCATGAACTTCTTTTTCCTTCCGTTCCCTCCATCACTTTAGATCTTTATCTTTAGTCTCCAAAGAAACTAACCTCCATATTCTTCTTACCAATTCTAATAGCAAACTTATCTAAAAAACTCATCCAATTCTCTGTTTTCACCAAAATGCAACACCACCACCTTACACGCACGAGGAGGAGATGACTCTCCTGAAACTTAATTTTCAAACATGTTTTTCTTTTTACTATTACTGACCATAGAATAATGTTAAGGGATGTCAACATTTTCTTTTAAAATTAAAACCATATTTACACCCGATTTACACCTAATTAATTATGAGAAAATTAGGCTAAGGCATAACCCATGGATAACCCATAATATGAGGCCCTTAGTTAGAAGAGTTTTATTACTAGGCCCTGAATTAAAAATAAATTTTAATTCGGTTTGAAATGACCAGAATAACCTTCACTATATAAGTATCTAACCTAGGTTTTCTATCAAACCGACACATTCATTTTCATTTCAAGAGAGAGAAACTGAATCTCACCTAAGAAAACTGCAGGTCGAAAACCTTCAAATAAGTGCAGAGAAATTTGTTTCAGAGAATTTTTTTTGCAGATCGAAGAAACGAAAAACTAAAACAGGTAGATTTCGATCAAATCTTCTTCTTCATGTTTAATCTTTTCTTCTTCTTCTTCGTGTTTAACATGTTTTTCGATCTATTTTTGGAACTGTTTTTCGATCTGTTTTTGACATGTTAAATCTCAGTGTATTCGATCTGTTTTTTGCTTCATTCGTTGTTTGATTCAGTCCTTTTTTTGATCAAAGAAGAAGGCGAAGACAGAAGAAGATGAAGAAAGAAGAAGAAGAAGACGAACAGAGGTTTGAATCTGTTTTCGATCTTCTACTTTTCCTCTCTGGTTTTAGGGGTTAGGTTTACTTGATGATTTATGTTGATGTATCATCTGAATCTCATGTTTAGGAGTTTAGGACTATTGCAAATTGATGTTTTCTTACTGTTTAAACTGCAGATTCAGACTCAATTTACATTTTGTGAACTAAAATGATCAAGGAAGAAGAAATCCCCCTGAAGAAGATGCTTTAAGAGGTACTTAGATGTGAAATTATTTGAGTATATGTGTTTTTATGATATCATGCTAGTAAAAATGCATTTCAATGTTTAACTATACAAACAAGGCCTTGTGTAACTTTAAGTTACACATTCAAAATCTAACCACTGACTGTATTGTGGTATGTATATTGAGTGTGTAACTTGAAGTTACACATATAAATGAGCATATATAACTGTAAGTTACACATTCAAGATGTCGCCACTGACTTGCCAAGGAGCTGTGTAACTATAATTTACACATTTGGAATCTCATGTTTTGATCATATGTAATGCTTGAGTATGTGTAACTATAATTTACACATTGAAAATCTCAACACTAACTTGCAAATTGACTGTGTAACTATAAGTTACACATGGAAAATGTAGCGCCCCCTAAGCTAGCAGCTGACTAAACCAAGACATTAACAAAATAAAGAGGCACTAACGAATCTAAATCAAACACTTAAGCATTCAAATAAGAAAAATCTACTACAACTTAACCCAAAACTATCCTCGCTCTGAAATATACATATATACAAAATCTACTCTCAAATTAAACATATACAATAGTGATTTGGTTTACAAATCATATGCAACAATAAACATAACATAAGTTAATCATCTAGCGAACTCAACACTTGAAGCTTTTGCTGCGTTACTCTGATCTGTCACTGAAACTGAAAGTGGGAATGGGTGAGCACATCATCCCTAAAAGGGGTGCCTAGTAGAATAACAACTAGCTTTCAAGTAATCATTAATATGATTCGAAGACAATTCAGGTTTTAGCGAAATTCAGTAATACAAGGAAAGATAATAAAACGTAACGTAGTAACTTCTTCAAAGACATTCATAAATAACAGTAAACATCCATGTATGAGATGTGTGTTGCCACACATAAGGGAAGAATAATATTGCGGTGGATCGCCCTATCCATAATAATGTTGCGGTGTATCACCCTAGCCATATAATACTGAATATATATAAAGGAAGAATAATATTGCAGTGTATCGCCCTAGCCGTGTAATATTGCGGTATATCGCCCTAGCCATAGAATACTAATATTGTGTCGGCACACATCTCATACCACACAGAGCATACAAAGATATGCATGAATTTCACAACACAAAGATTGATTTGAAAAACAATAATGAATACAAGAGAGTTCGTTATCGATTCCCACCTCTTTTGATGACAAGCCTCGCCTACCTCGATATCCATGATCCACTAGTTCATTCTTTATATTGATCTTTGTTGATAAAGATTAATTGTTAACCACACAAGCACTCTAAATATTAGCCAAAAGGCTCAGACAAGGCTCATAAGATAATCTCATACAAGTCTTTAGTTATAAACTAAGTGAACTATCTAATGGTTCTAAGCCCATCTATGGTTCTACACATTTTAATTATCTATCATTAGCTTACAAAGGTTTACTAATCCAATTAGATTGGTTCTACAGTCCATTAGATATGTCTTATGAATATCTACAATTTTGTAGAAGGAACCAAAGGCTAATTCAGACCATAAGAGGTCCAACTCAACTACATAAGCTAAGATAACTATCCATAATCCCAAGTTCTCTAAACAAGCCCATTAACCAAAGGCCTGGTCCATCTGAGTCAACTGACGGTCTCTAACGGTCCAAGGTCAACTAACAGTCAACGTCTAAAGTCAGGTCAACTAATCCAGGTCAAGGTCAGGTCACTGAGTCGAACCAATTCAACTCAGGTTAACATGGAAACCAATGAGTCACAAAGACTCAACTCAGTCAGACTAACTGAGTCAGCTAAACAATTTAGTCAGACATTTGACTGGGATGACTAACATGCATAAAGGTTGATCTTGTTGTTTTTCTTTTGTTCTTGCGAGAGAATGACAACATAATGGGGGAGAGTTCTAACTTGAACTTGTGCTTAATGATATATCTTTCTGGGGAGAAGAGGATGCGGAATCTGAGGTAACAAATTTGTTAGTTTTTCGTTTTCCTATTTAAGAAAAGCCTGATTTTATTGCATATATTTTGCTTTTGCTTAAGAAAATTTCGGTACAATTGATATTTATTCCATGATGTGTGTATGGATGTGTGTGTATGATTAAATTGTTTCCGGTTAAGAAAAAATGTATCAATTTATTTGACTTATGGTTTGATATCTTCTTTATTGTTTGGTATCAAGTGTTTTTGGCTTAACGAAATTTCGGTGCAATTGCGGTGCTATAATGTCTATGTTTGTTTCAATTGCTTCCGGTTAAGAGAAATAATTTTGCAAGCCAATTTATTTGGTTTGCATATATTGTTTATGGCTTAACAAAATACGGGATCATTTGTTTAGTCCAATTCGATTTCGGATAATAGAAACTAAGTTAATTCTCATCTTAGTTAGACTTATCAAATTAAAAGGATTCGGTTATTCAAGTCTAATCGAATTCCTTGGAAATAAATACTAGTTAACTAACCTAGTACTTGTCTTGTCTAAGTTATTGTCGGAATAATTAGAACTTGATCATAAAAATAAAGTTAATTCTGATCTTTATTTTGGTCTTATCGAAATAAGCAATTGTATTTGTGCAATCGGTTTAGCAAGGGAACTAAGTTTCTTAGTCAATTTGTTAAACTATTAGGGAAAATTGCTTCAGGAAATTGTTTCCTTGATAACATATTAAAACCAAATTACTTGTAGTTTCGGTTTTGATATTGGTTATCTAAAATGGTATGTGAAACCTTAGTGCTTAACTCTTATAGGCTGTACAAGTCTTTTAGATTTGTAAGATCCTTTCGGTTTGACCTTTATTTGCTCGGACCTTTGTCATTTTGTGAAAAAAGGGGGAGAAATATATGGAGTAAACAAGTGATTTGTAATCACTAAGGAAAAGGACAATTGTGCTTAAACGTTATTGAAAAAGAGGGGGTCTAACAACCTCACACGAAATTTCTATTAGCAATCTATATGGACAACTCCGAGTTGTTTTCTAGAGAATCAACTAGACTCAATCAATAAAAAATATCTCAATGAGTTATTATCTCAATCTCTTAATTTGATTTACTCAAGAAAATGTGATTCGCGAGTCTAATCAAAGAGAGATAACTTGGATGGTACCAAAGACCAATATCCAAGTGTCAATCAATTTAAATCAACAACCAATAAGGTCGGATATTCTAATTGATTGAACAACGCACAACCTGTATTATTTAAATTATATAGTAAATATAATGCGGAATAGAAATAACACAGATACCAGAATTTTTTAACGAGGAAACCGCAAATGCAGAAAAACCTCGGGACCTAGTCCATATTAAATATACATTGTATTAAGCCGCTACAGACACTAGCCTACTCCAAATTAACTTCGGTCTGGACTGTAGTTGAACCCCAATCAATCTCACACTGATCCAAGGTACAGTTATGTTCATATGCCTCTGATCCCAGCAGGATACTGCGCACTTGATTCCCTTGGCTGATCTCACCCATAACCAAGAGTTGCTATGACACAAAGTCAAAGACTTTAGCAAACAAATCTGTCTCACACAGAAAAGTCTACAAGATAGATAAATCCGTCTCCCACGAATAAACCTATGAGTTTTTGTTCCGTCTTTTGATAAATCAAGGTGAACAGGAACCTATCAATAAAACCAGACTTATATTCCCGAAGAACATCTCAGTTTTATCAATCACCTCACAATAGTCTTAATCGACGCAGCGAAAAAAGACATTGTGGAATCACAAACGATGAGACGAAGATGTTTGTGATTACTTTTATATCTTGCCTATCGGAGATAGAAATCTCAAGCCAATTATTAAAATTGTACTAGTACGATAGAAATAGCAAGATTAGATCACACAACTACAAGAAAAGTAGTATCGGTCTGGCTTCACAATCCCAATGAAGTCTTTAAGTCGTTAACCTGGTTTTAGAATAAGAAAACCAAAGGTTAAAGGAGAATCAACTCTAGCTTAGCAAACTAGTATCACACATAATGTGTGGGGATTAGGTTTTCTAGTTGTAGAGTTCTCCCTTATATAGTCTTTCAAATCAGGGTTTGCAATCAATGTTAGCTTAGTAACAAAGCATTCAATATTCGCTGTTAGATGAAAACCCAATTAGATACAGGATAATATCTCTCAACCGTTAGATCGAAAACTTAGCTTGCCATACATGTAGGATCAGAATATCGCCACAACAATATTCTTACGAAATTATTAACAACATTTCTGTGAGTTCCTAAACAACACACTGCGAGTGCCGCAGAATAATTCAAAGAATGACGTAATAGACAACGACAGCATAAAACACGAGAAAGATGTGAAGATTTTGTAGTTGGAGAGAATGCTCGCGAGAACAAGGCGGGATCTCGCGAGAACAAGGAAGGAAATGAAGATTTTTTGGTTGTAGAGAAATCTCGCGAGAAGCATAGCAGAGCCTGCGAGAAGCATAGCAGAGCCTTCAAGAGGCATAGCAGAGATCCTAAAATATGGGAAATATTAGTTGAATGTGAGCTATCAACCACCATGAAGATACCTATATAAAGAGAAGAGCAGGAGAGAGAAAGGGGGGACATAATTTTAGAAGAGAGAGAGAGATATTTTGCAGAGAGATTTTTAGAGAGAATGTATTTTTCTTTATCATCTTCTTCCCCAAAACTAGATATAGAACTCCATTAATGGAGATTATCAATGTAAATAAAATGTAAATTTAAACAATCATAGTGAAGAATCATGGATGTAGATCATATTGATCGAACCATGTAAAAATATGTGTGTCTATTTACAATTTTTAGTATTTTAATCATCATTTTAATATCAAATAAGTTTAGATCAAGAAATTATTATCAAGATATTACAAGGGGTATGTTGTGGGAAATCCCGCAACTACATTTTGGCGCTAGAAACACTACCTGCTTGTTAGGATTAAAGAAGATCCAAAAAAATTAGCAAGTGTTGATGATGAATTCAGTTGGATCTATGAGATGTAAGGGATAATATGGAAGTTCTGTGCGAGAACTTCACATCCTCCATTAACAATCGACATCTGCATCTCAGAGACGTGATGAGAAACGAATGGTGTACAACAGCCAACAAAATTTAAGAGAAATGTATATAGAGAAAAAGAAGCAGAAATGTTGGGAAGTAGGAGCAGATTCGAAGAAATCTTTAAATAAAATGAAACGACATCAATTAACTATTCAAACAGAACAAATTCTATCTTATCTTTTAAATTATATGTTCATAATATAGATCTGAAAGATTTTGATTTTTAAACTAATATTTTTTTTTTCACAAAAAAATTGTTGTTTTGTTGATATTTTGAATTAGCAAGAGTTTTGATCATTAATTTACATCCATAAATCTTGAATTTAATCATAATTTTGATCGTTTAAACAACTAATGTGAACATACTTTTTGTGATTGAAGTCAAAGATTAAGGAATCAAAAGTTCCAGTGAAATTTCTCTTTTGCGATAAGATGCATCCACCAACTTATCAATACACAACGTCAGCGAATAAATGGATTAAACCAATACCAACATTTAAACAGAAAATTAAGATTCCAACGGAGGAGAAAGCACAAAGGACAAAGACATCACAGTGGATAAAGGAAGAAGACTAATTATTTATTCGCAAAGTACTTCATCAAAAATCGCGAAAAAATAAAATGAAGTTACACCAACAAATAATTCTACAGGACAAAATCTCTTCTCTTTTCTAATTTTATATTCAAAAATTACGTTTAAAAAAAAAATCAAAAAAAAAAAAGAAAACATATGAAAAAATGGAATCCCCAATTGGGGGATATGGATTTTAATTGGGGGATATGAATTACTTCCCCCAACCAAAGGTGGCTGATAAGGGGTGTCTTTTGGGTGCGAAAATACCAAAACACCCTTTCATTAATTAAAAATCATTATGAAATGACTTTTTTGACCTTTCTACTAAACATTAAAATCAAAACCCAAAATCATATATCCCCCTTCTCAAATCAGTACCGGCATAGGGTTAGGTTTTGAAATTTTTATTTTTTATTCATCCTCTTCCTCATCGTTCATTCTTCATCGACGATTAATCGTTTAATCAAAAATTTCTTCGTTGGTCAACCTACCATAACAATGCCTCGGAGAACCAAATCGAAATCAAAACCGAGAACCAAATCGCCTGCTCAACAAACCCATGAACAAAGAATTGAGAACATTGCTCAACAACTAGAAGATGACGCAGCAGCGACCACTAGCAGTCATGGCTTCTCTGAGAAGGTAAGTGATTTTTTACTCATTTATGATTGTTTTAATCGATTCGTAGCCATGGGTTTAGGTTAGAATCGCCAACAATAGCTGAAACTGTCGAGTTCCAGTGAGTATCGGCATTAGATCTTAGTTTGAATACCAAGCCGGTTTAGGTACCGGCATAGAATTTGGGTCGAATACGATGCCGGTTTAACTTCCTGAACCTGAAATATCAATACCGGCATACAATAATGGTTGAATACCATACCGGTTTGAGTTCCTGAAAATTAAATTTTTGGACCGGCATTCGAATTGGGTTGAAGAATATTCCGGTAGTCAACTAAAAACACACAGGAACAATTTTATTTTTACCGGCATTGTGTCTAGGTTTCGTGAATGCCGGTCCTGAAATACCGGAATTACTTAGTTCAATTGGTGTATGCCGGTTTGACACTTGAAACATTCAGGAAGAAACACTGAAAAACCGGCATGCTCGATATTTGAACATATATGCCGGTACATGTTACCGGCATTAGTTTGTTTTAGAGTTGCAATGCCGGTTCCTCAACTGTGATGACTTTTCTTATGTTTGTTTCGTTTGATTATGTTATAGGTCAAAATCCAAAGAAGCGAAGAAAAATAAAGGTCCTATTCTCACTAAAAAAAGGAGGAAGGACGGTCTTGATACTCCCCAGTCCCTGCTTCCACGGGGGAAAGACGCGGGTCGCAAGAAGCGTTTGGGGTTTCAAACAAGAGGGTTAGTTTGGGAGAGTGGTGGTGAACGTAGTGCCCGTGAAGGTACAGTTTTGGACGATGAGAATGATGAAGGGGACAGTGAGAAGGAAGATGATGAGGTTCCCCCAAGTCAATTATCAATCCAAAACGAAGTTGGTGAGACTAGTCAACAACCAACACATGCAAGGGCAAGGGCAAACACAAAGTTAAAGGTTGTCACCTTCCTCACATTGATGACATGATACCCGACCGGGATGATGGTAAAATTTGGGGTCAATCTCCGGAACTGAAAGTACTCTTTGGATACAGGCACTCTTGGGCTCGTACTATCTTTCAAACTTATGTAAGTATTTGTTATTTTGTGCATGTCCATTGTTTTATCTTTTACATTATCTCTTAATCGTATTATCTCATATTTGTAGGATCATACTAAGGCTGTGCGTGTCTGCCGAAACCAATCCACTGCTGAGTGGAAATTGTCATTGGAGCATGAAGATGTCCAAACATTAGTAAAGAACTCGGGTTTGTATTCTTTTGTTTAGAATTACGTTAATCCAGATACAGTGACCGTAAATTGCTTCGTCGAAAGGTATCATGGTGAAACTGATACCATGCACTTCCCGTTTGGAGAGATGACCTTGATTCCTGAAGATGTTCATGACATTCTAGGCTTGAATGTTATTGGAAAATCAATTTCAGAAGGAGTTGAGTCTTGTGACCTAGAATGGATCAAGTTGCACGATTTGACTGCAAAGTTGTTTGGTTGGGACTTCAAAACTTCTTCGGAATTTTTTTTATGTAGCATCGAACGGAAGTAAGACTAAGACATTCAAGCTAACGATGCTTAAGAAGATGTTCGAATATACAAAGGCTAGAAGCTTGGAGGCTGGATGGGACCCTGCACAGATTCGGTATACCGCCGCCGCGTACTTGTTATACCTCTTGGGCACTAGGGCATTCCCTGACAGTAATGGAAACCGGGTAAGTGCAAACTTTCTCCAGTACCTGGACCCGTTGGAAGGTATGTATGGCTATTATTGGGGCACCGCGGTCATGGCACATTTGATGGCGGAGATGAGAAGGGCTTCATTGGCTAAAACAAACCAATTTGTCAGGAATTTCACTCCACTCCAGGTACAATTTTTTTTAATCTATGATCACATGTATTTATTTAACTTATGTTCACATGTATATTGTTGAAACTGGATTAGGTGTGGTGTTATGAACACTTCCCAACCTTGTTCAAGGACTGCCCATTCTTGAAGATCAAAGACCTTGCTGAACCCGATACCCCTAGAGCTCAAAGGTTTAAGTTTAACAGTAATCCAAAGCCTGGTAACAAAGGTTGAGTCATCCATATGAGATTGGCTCTAGATGCTATGAGGAAGGAAGACGTTGTGTTCGACACTTATAAGGAGATTAGAGTATACCGTCAAATTCCAAGAGATGTTTCATTTTACCATGGGCCGTTGTACCACCCAAGAGGATACATCATGGCCGACCCATGCCGTGTGATGCGCCAACATGGATTTAAACAATTATCCCATTTTTGTTCGACCTCTGATGAGAATTATCTTCTTTACTTTTCTCGGTGCAATTCAACTCCCAACAAGTTGCATGTAGTGTATGATCCAGTATCGGAACCAACACATTGGAGGGAAAGAGATCCACGTCGTTTGGTAGATATTAGTAAGTGAGAGATTGCGGAAAATGGTTATGAAGTTGATGACAGCTACATGATGGATTACCTGGAATGGTCACATCCTTATGTCGTGCGCCCTCCCTCCGTCGAAGCTCCACACCAAGAAAACCCTCCTGTTGAAATTCCTCCACCTCCACAACCTACGATGGCCCAACTTCTCAAGACTTTCGGAATGGTGGTAAGTTTTCTTAATTGCTTAATGTAAACAAAATCATATATTAACATATATGATGATTATGTGTTTGATGTATTAAACTAGCGGCGTCGGCTTGGAAAGGTTACGAAGATGTTAGGTTGCAAGCATAAGGACGGAGTTGTGCTATCTCTTCAAGAAATCAAGGAACTCGAGGAAAAGCTTCGTAGAATTGAAGAAACCGACCCTACTGTCAAATCTATGTATGGGGAAACAAGGAAGACGCCAACCCAAAAGAAACAAAAGACTAATTTGTGATGGTTAACTCTTTAGTTTTTTGGTTACGTCAAAAACAATTTCAAACTTGTTTTGGTTTGTACTGTGGGTTAACTCTTTATTTACTTTGGTTTATGTTGAACATGTTTAGAGTTCTGGTTTGAAAGTTAAAATGTTCCGGCATAGGAGAGCTCATTATTTGAAATACCGTTACACATACCGGCATAGTAAGATTCATCAGGTTACACATACCGGCATAGTAAAATTCATTATGTTACATTTTTTGGTTCATGTATAGAAACAGACATGTACCGGCATTGTTATGTTTGATAAGGTCTATACCGGTTTTGAAAATCTCCAAAAACTATTAAATATGTGACAGAAAACCGGCATAGTAATATTCATTTTAACAATGCCGGTATCCAAAAACTCTTAAATACTCTAAAAGAGTTGAACTAATACCGGCATAGTTGTATTGATTTTAGCAGTTCCTGCAATTTGCTTATTTCATTTCAAATTCTCCTTTATTTTGGTCTGATGTAATTGACTACATTGGACTACATTGAAACTTTAAATTAAATAAACAGTGGATGGATTGCACTCAGTTATAGATAATCTATTTCCATCCTTTTTCCACAATTACTGAGCCTTTAAGCATATCCCTAATTTGTTCAAACACATCGTATGGAATAGGGGTGTCAAGGATCATCTTCATTGGCTCTTCTTCTTTTTCAACATATTTCTTTCCCTACATATAACACCCATCACACCCATCGATAGGCTTGCATTGGCCCTTGTGGTTTTCTCTTGACTCTGCTAGTTCAACCGCTTTGTCAAACCATTGAAACTCATCGCACTTTGGGTAATTCAAACACCTTAGAAACATTCTTCCATTTTCAGCATCATCAGTTTTTGCAATCCAAAACCGGCGTGTCCCATCACAGCTTCTACACTTTGAATAAATAAATGGACAGTCCATGGCTAGGTGCGAAGGTGACTTGCAAATTTGACACTTGCAATGATGACTCTGCAAGAGAAAATTATATTAGTTATCCGTCATAGTATTGAAGAGTATGTTGTTAGTAACTATACTTACTTTGCAAATAGAGGTAGATGATGAATCACCCATTATTTGAACCGTGCCTGCTTTCTTGAGAGAATGATTTTTGTTATTTGGTGCTTGTTTTGTGTAGTTTTTTCCAAAGGAATGGGTGATGTTATATAAAAACGAAGCTCCAACGGTCATATTTTTCAAAAAACTAGCCGTTATTTTCGAAGTGTACCCATTCCGGCATTGAAATTATTATACATTGAATGCCGGTGTAGTGGTCATATTTGGGTCGTTTCCTGAATAGAAATTCCTAAAACCCGGCATACCCGTAGTATTACATGTAGTGCCGGAATATAATACCGGCGTAGTTTTACTTCCTCCTTTATCTTCCAGTTCTAGGAATTGAATGCCTAATGGCTAGTTTTTTGAACCATACACTAGAAAACATTTGTTCCGGCGTGGGATCTAAGTTACTTATAGTGCCATCACTAAAGTGGAAAAGAGCCGTTATGACTAAATCTATTTAAATGAATGGATAGACCATTGCACTTGATACCTCACAGATATATCTCCAATGGATTATCACTCACCGGCTGCCAAGTTCATCAATTCCCTTGAAAAAGAAAAACGTTTGAGGAACATATTGTCCACTCCGACAGAAAATCAATCATCAACCACGACCAACTCCGTGGCGACAATACTAGAAAAACTAACAAGGAAGGAAGAAACCACCAAGTCAATTGTCGCAATGGAGGAAGAGATAAGTAAGAGGAACAGAGAAGAAAAAGATGAAGCAAAGATTGAACGTTATCGTCAAAAAATAGATAAGATAAGAGCGGAAGCTCTGGAAGAGGTTAAACGTCAAAAAGAAGCTAAGATAAAAGCAGATGTTGAGGAGGAAACAGAGTGGATTAGAAATTACTACTTAGTATTGGATTTGCCGGAGGATGAACGCCCTTCAGAAGTTTTTTGGGGCCTTGTAATGAGTGGTTCTTACAAGCCTAACATGCTTGAATACGCCGATCAAATAGTACGCATTCGAACAACTGCACTCATCAAATCATGTCTCAAATACAACGAATTCCTTTCAAGATATAGTGGTGATAGGTATGAAGCTCAAGATGCATATACGAAGTGGCGAAAAGAGCCTTTTAGGCATTTTGAAGCAGCTTTGCTTGTTGAATCTCGATATAATAAATGATGTTAGGTGTATTTGGCTTGATATCTTTAATTCTATGTGTAACGTTATTCCTTTCAATGACGAATACCTTGTTAGTTGGAATTTGCTTGAGATCGAATGATGGTACCTTAAAACCGGCATCATGTAAAAGTTTATGGTATATTCCGGTTTTCCCACACTAATGAACTTGTAATGCCGGCATAGACGGTATGTAATTTTATATGCCGGTATTCTGACATTTAAAATTTTATTGAACTTGTTTTACGGTTACAATTTCATTCAACTTATTTGACGGTTACAATTTCATTCCACTATTTTGACGGTTTCCAAATATTTAATGAGTCATTTGAAGGTTACAAAATCGTGGGTTTCTTTAATGGCTCGACGGTTTCAAACTTCTCACGCTATATAAGTGACGTTTTTGGAAAGAAAACTATTCGATCTATTCAATCTCTCCCTAATTTTTTCATCTTCTATACCGAAGCAATGGCTCGTCGCAAATCTCGTGATAACCCCAATCCAGAAATACCGGTTGATGCGCAACAAAGTCCTGAAGAGTCTCCTGGTGAGGTGGAGGTAACATATTTGATTCGTTAAGTCATGTATAACACAAAGTCTCTTGTTGAATTGAAGTACTTTTAGGGTTTATCCAATAATATATAACAAAAAGTGAAACTTGCTAGGGGTTCATGACGGATTAAAATTTCTATTTAGGGTTTTGAAATCGCATTCTAGTCAATTGAAATCAATTTGAAAATTAAAAAAAAACCGTTTAGAATTGTCTAAAAAAATTCAGAAAGCCGGCATTATCGAAATTTGTTGGTCGATGCCGGTTTTTGTTCTGGAGTTCACGGTATGGTAAAAGAGAATGCTGGTATGGGTTCCCTAATATTTTTAAATCCCTGGATAGATTTCAACATGAACTGGAATCCTCGTATTAATCTTTATAATGCCGGTATCAGTTCCGGCACTCTATGTATGGAGCCTTGAATGCCGTTATATGTTCCGGCGTTGTCTATATGTCTAGGTGTGATGCCAGTTTTATGGTTGTTCATTTTGTATGCCGGCATGCAGTATATAACTCCGTTTAACGTGTTGGAACATAGGTCTCACGCACCAAAAATGGACAAAGGAAAAGGAAAAGCGGCTACTACTAAGGTCACAATTCGGGATCACCTAATAAGAAACTCAACCAGCACTGATGATGATGATGAGAATCAAACTCCACAAGAACCGGAACTAGCAGGTGGCTCATCCTCACAAGCAGGTGGCTTAGGACAAACTAATGATGAAAAGGCACCCCCACCTCACTTCCCTGATATGTTAGACCCGATTCCTCACATCAATGATGGCAAATATTGGGGTCAACCTATAAACCCGCAACTTTTATTTTCGTATAAAGACTCTTGGGCTCGATGGATCTATCAAACTTATGTAAGACGTTTGTATCTTGTTATTATATTATTTACCTGTGATCAATTTAATTAAGTTCGTTGTGTTTTTATAGGACCACAGGAAATCCTAGCGTGTTAGCCGCCATCAACAATCAGATGTCTAGCTTTTGGAGGATGAGCGTCTGGCTGTTCAAGAAATAGTCAAAGCATCTGGGTTGTATCCTGCGATAGAAAATTATGTGGCCACTGATACCGTCACGGCAAACTGCTTTTTGGAGAGGTTTTATGGTGAAACTGACACCATGCATTTTCATTTTGGCGAGATGACCATTATCCCTGAAGATGTCCAAAGGATAATAGGACTAGAGGTTCTTAGGAAACCGGTAAAGGTAGAAGACAAGTCAAAGGACCTAGGGTGGGAAAAGATCTATGAGCTCACTGAAAAGTTGTTTGGATGGAACAAGGAAACCATGATGGCAAATTTGTACAAGAAACAAACTTCTCAGACAAAGACTATAACATTCGTCCAACTCACTCAATTGTTTGGGAATACCAAGAACAAGGATTTGACTCCCGCACAAGCTCAACAAACTATCGCAGCATATATGTTGTTCATTTTGGGAACCGCTATATTCCCCGACTCTAATGGTAATAGGGTGCATATGAACAACCTACAGTACTTGGATCCGTTGGAAGACGTTCATAAGTATTCATGGGGCACCACTTTCTTGGCACATTTTTTGGCAGAAATGCGTCGAGCTTCTAAGGCGAAAGGCCGTCAATTTAATGGGAATTTCACTATGATTCAGGTATGGTGAAATACTTATTTTGTGATTGTTATCATTACATTTGTTTGTTTTCAACTATTTATTTTCTTATACATTTTATGGGAACAGGTGTGGGCTTATGAACACTTCCGAGATTTGTTCATAGGGTATAAAGGATTGGAGATTTGGCATGATTATGAACCGAATATGGCTCTAGCTTAGAAATACTACTTCTGCAATACCCCTACTCCTAACAAGAAACGGTTTTTACAAATGAGAGAAGATTTGGACTCGTTTTCTGTGGAAGATGTTGTGTTTGACCCTTATAGGAATGTCAGAGGAGTTCACCTTCTCAGACATGATAATGTTTCATTTTACAACGGACCGTTATTTCATCCAAAAGGATATGTTATGCATAACCCTCTCCGCGTGATGCGCCAACTCGGTTACAAGCAGAAGGATATCACAGATACATCATATCATAAATATTCTCATGACTTTACTAAATTCCAGTCAGATGCGAGCCATAATATGGTATGCTACGATCCAGAACCAATTCTTGCACATTGGATCGAAAGGGAAGAAGAAGAACTTGTGCTGGATAGGGATGATTGGGAATTGGCTGAGAAGGGTCTTGATAGTGAACCAACATTCATGAGCGGACATCTACAGTACTCGCATCCTTATGTTATATGCCCGGATATGGTAGAGGTCCCTCCACCACCAGCACGTCCCTCCACAACTCCAGATACAGTAACCGGACTTCTACAACTCGTTACATTGTTGGTGCTTTCATTATTATTCTCTTAATCTATATCTATCAAATTATAAAATTGTACATACTAAATACATGTTGAAATATCCGTTAACAGCGTCAGTGGATTGGAAACTTGTCAAGGTTCTTTAAGAAGAAGACCAAGAAAGGCGAGTTGCTGACCCAGAAAGAAATGGAGAACGTCGTCCAAAAGTTATACCAAATAGAAGATACTGAGGCAAAAGACTTGTGGGGAGAAAAGAAGAAGAGGGTATACAAGAGGGCAAGAACCGAGTGATCGTGTGGCCTTGATAGTATTATTGTTGTTTATGTCTGTTTGTGTGGCTTGGTAATCTTTGAACATCTTTGCTTCATTTGTTTTCGGTTTGGAACATCTTAACTTTACATTTGGTTTGTTTAAACTTTGCTTATGTTATTTTATGGGATTAGTTCTTTGCTTATGTTATTTTATGTGTCTTGCAATTTCCAATTTCTAGGTTTTAATTTTTCAACACCGGCATAGTATATATCATGTGAACTATGCCGGAATTCTGTTTACTTCCATATTGAAAAAATTAGAGTTCCGGCATAGTATAATTATCCTGAGAACTATTCCGGTACTCTAAATTGCCTATGGGAATAATCTTTCTATGTGTTATACCGGTGGTGTTATGCATTTATTTCCAATGCTGGCACAAAAAATAACATATCTGTGAACTTATGGTGTTATTCCAGCACAAAAGAGAACATATATTGAAACGCCGGTACAAGTACCGGCATAGTAAAGTTTGAATCAAATCACATTGGCACATACATGGCATATGGTTTAATGATTACATTTCAAACTTCCAAAAAAAACAAAAGGTGGCGTATTAGTAAACCACATATATCCAAATTACTCATCATCACTTCCACACGTATGAAGTTGCAAGTCATCCTCTTAAAGAGGTTTCTTTGATAATGCCAAAGCATCCCATAATTGGTGATTCTCCTCATTCAATTCCATCCATCCCTTCCATATATTTGGATCAAGTTCCTTGTTTTTAACCATCCCACAAACAGGTGGCAATGGACAATTGTCCTTGCATTTTAGAATAACGAAATGATTTCCGTTCACGTACGCCAAAACAACTCTTCTCATCTTAAGGGATCCCTCGCATATTTGCCACTTTGGTGTAAATGTTGTGACTACGGTGGGGGAAAAATAATGAACAACACAATTAAATGTATCCGCTACTAGATGCCCACATAGCGGCATCCTCATCCAATATTGAGAAGGAAGAAATGCCATATCCTTCTCGGGTCCTAACACTTGAGCACACATATCATCAAACACCTCGTCGTGACCAACCAATTGCTCATAGAATCTCCTCTTCTTCACAAGTTTATCGTCCATTCTCATTCTAGCATATCGGCATGGTGTCATTCCTTTACTAACAGCCGTCTCGAAGATTCCTAATTGTTCGGTCACGGCATGATAGCCACAATTTCCATCTCCATCGACATCATCCGTGTACGCAATAAACTCGCGAATAACCTGAGGAAGTTGGTCTATGTAAGACTCTATCTTCATATGGTAGTGCCTACAAGTCTTACCCATTTGCGAATCCTTATACATCGTCATATTACCAAATTTTAGCTTTATTATATCCAAACCATCCTCTGCAATCCCTAAACTCCAAATGTCTTTGGTATTAGACGGGAGAATATTCTTCCTTGGCCTACCTCTACCCCTTTTCCTTTGAACCACGGATACATCGACTATTAGTGTAGGTTCGGAATGCTCAAAGACATGCCCTTGGTTGCTTGATGTTGGTACCTTCGCCGGCCTTCCCATTTTCCTTTGAACCTCGGATAGATTGACTATTGGTGTAGGTTTGGAATGCTCACCTTGTTGTCCTTGGTAGCTTAATGTTGGTACCTTCGCCGGCCTTCCCCTTTTCCTTTCAACCTCGGATACATCGACTATTGGTGTAGGTTCGGAATGCTCACCTTGTTGTCCTTGGTAGCTTAATGTTGGTACCTTCGACGGCCTTCCCCTTTTCCGTTGAACCTCGAATAGATCGACTATTGGTGTAGGTTAGGAATGCTCACATTGTTGTCCTTGGTAGCTTAATGTTGGTACCTTCGGCGGCCTTCCCCTTTTCCTTTGAACCTCGGATAGATCGACTATTAGTGTAGGTTCGGAATGCTCACCTAGTTGTCCTTGGTAGCTTAATGTGGGTACTTTTGCCGGCCTTCCCCTTTTCCTTTCAACCTCGGATACATCGACTATTGGTGTAGTAGATTGTTGTTGACTTGATATCGGTTCCTTCTTCGGCCTACCCCTTTTGTTTGGAACGGGCGCTTCCGCGAATCTTGCTTCTAAAATCTCACTTGCACATAGATCTCGTTTTTTTGTTTCCGCGAGTTCCTCTTCACGGCGAGTCATATCTTTTAATTCTTTTCTTTGTTTCTTCCTTGGAATTTTAGTTTGTGGTCTACCCGGCGGATCTCCCTTTGTTGGATCTTCACTATGTGCTATCCATGGCCGTGTAATTAGTCTTAGTTGGCTCAAAAATACTTGTCGGCTAGCCGAGTTGCCACGTGAGTAAGCTTCAAAAAATTCTTGGGCCTCCTTTGTATCCCATGGTGATTGTCCGGGAACTTCGGTAGGGGGAAGGTCGAAAGATAATTGCTTCCAAAACGGATCAATAACACCAATAGGTATCACTTCTTCATACTTCACAAGCATATGTTGACACGGAAGCCCCAAAGAAGACATGTCGGGACAAATACACATGTCACCCGGTTTTCCGTAATTTTTCTCATATTGCATTTGTCTCATCATATGTTTTATTGCCCATTTGGAGACGTTGAACTCTATTCCTTGGAGCAACTTATTATGTGGAAGAAATTAAGTTATCCTTTCCATTGAGCTTTTCTCAAAAGCCTTCTTGATCCTATCGATATCGGCCTTAAAGTGTTGCTCAATTGCCTCGGTGACCGTAACCATGTTTCCCTGGCCGGACTGGATGAGATCTTTAAATCTCCCATGTGAGGACTCCGCTATACTAGTTGCTTCATTCCCATAATGTCTATAACGATTTTTCCACGCACGCACAAATTTTTCCTTGAACTTATCCAACAAATTATTCCGACAATATGAGACGGAACTTGGATCACTTCGTTATATTTGGAAATAATACTGTTCAATCTCTTTTCATACATGTCCTCGGTAAGAGACCAATAAACTTTCTCCCAATCCTTTAGAAATTCCAACCACCTTTTATGATTTTCACCGTATTCTTTGTCGACTTGCTCTTTAATCTTTCCTCTTTCATTTTCTTCTTCTTCGGGTGATAGTTTCTCTTTGCTAACATCTTCCTCAAGTTCATCAACCATTATTTTCTTAATATCAGCCTTTGAGGGTTCAAACAAAGCATGACAATGTTTTTTTCACATTTTCACCTATATGATATGTACATATAAAATTTTGTGCATCCGGATATACGTCGGATATGGCATTCATTAGTGCGTCAAATTGATCGGTTATGATGACCTTCGGACCACGATTTTCCGGGTATAATAATTTCAATTGTCGCAATGCCCAATGATAATTGTAATCCCTCTCGTTTTCCATTAAACACCAAGCCAATGTGAATGTTACCTTGTCCGATGTTTGCCCCACGATGTTGAACAACGACATGTTGTATTTGTTTGTATTGTATGTGCAGTCCATCATAAGAACATCACAACACGTATGTGCCAATTGTGAAAGCAAGGGATGCGAAATGAATATTTGAAGAGGCTTCTCGTCCGGACCTCTTTTAATGATTCGCGTGTAGTTTTGATCCCAAACTATCTTCTCAAATTCTTGCATAACACTCCTCCCTTCCCATTCCAACCTTCTAATGGTTGCTTGTGCACTATAAATTGTACTGACTGAAGAAACGTTAGTCTTATCTTTTTCTTTGAAGGTTCTGAGAATCACTCTTGGTTTGATACATGCTTTGGTCATCATCTTGACATCCTCGAATTGATCAGGTTTTAGCTTCGCAACTAGGGAGTGACCTTCAAAAAATTTCGGATCGGGGTGGTTGTGACGGCCAAACCACACCTTACATTCCCATTCTTTTTCTTCTTCTTTTTCTCCTCTTAGATAGAATACAAGCTTAAAGGGGCAGTCATCCTTCCTCGTATCTGTCTTGTATACCCTATTAATCTTCTTTTCATATACATAACCCTTTCTGTTATGGCTATTCTCCTTGTATTTTCTGCTTCTCTCACAAACCATCTCAAAACGAACATCCGAATGTTGACTATTCCTCACTAAGACACACATGTTCTTAAGCGCCGTTGCTTTTGCCCAAGCAATTACTTCCTTTTCATCTTTTATTCCCTACATAAGGAAAAGAATGGGAGATTACAAGCAAATCCCAATGTTAAATTGTAAAAACTAGGTGAAACCCTTGTTTGGTAACATACCCAAGGTATTTTATAGTATTCCGACATATCCCGATGGAGCGGTTTGGAGTTTGGTTGATCGTTGTATGTCACAATCTAAGGAATGAATGAAAATAAAATTGGATTAGATAAAACCGCCATTGTCGATAAGTAAATTAAACTGCCGGTATTAAAAACCGGCATATATGGTAATTGACATTCCATGCTAGTATTAAAACCGGCATTTATAGAAATTCAGTTACTATTCCGGGAAATAATACCGGCATAGTTAGATCAAAAAAGGGAATGCCGGTATTTAAGTTCAAAATACCATTTGTTTCTGTATGTTTTACATTTTAAACCGGCATTCTCGACATTCAAGGATATATGCCGGTATCATAAACCGGCATGGTTTGTCATGTACGCTTAGTGCCGGTTTGAATATTCCATAGAATATTCGGTGGTAGGTAAAAAGTATAAATTCAAACCGGCATACAATCTTGGTTTGAATACCACGCCGGTATGTTCTTGAACAGTTGGGGATATTTTAAACCGGCATTCAAATTTGTATGGATACAATGCCAGTTATATAGGTTCCGGCATTGTATTCATATAACGAGCATGCCGGTTTTCAGCTTTTTCAAACAGAACTGGCGGTTTCGAAAAAAATAAACAAATTTTCGACCTCTTTGAAGCATTACCTGTGTGTTGGGGCTGCTTGTATGTTGAACATGTTTACTTTCTTGAGTTTGTTCTTCACAAAACTCCTCATGGTCACGAAAATCATGATCCAAGGGTGTTGGTTGATCATATAACTCCAATTGGGAGTTGTTATCATTAACTGAAAATTGAAGATATGATTGTTGTTGTAGTTGAGCCAAGGATTCAGCAGCTGCAAGTCTCTCATCAAATTCATCTTCCAATTCCAAAAAAAAAAATTTACTCTAAATTTTTTCCCCTCCTTCTACCCACAAAAATATCAAATAAACTCAAAAACACTAATTATATCCCCCAAATCATTAAGAATTTACTAATCTTAATTAGTAACTAATCCTAATTAGGGAGGGTTAGATTAGGAATTAATAAATTATTTACATAAGGGGTAACCCAGCTAGGATATTTGGATCCCTATTTTGTCATTTAGTCATATCCCCCAATTAAAAGTCATATCCCCCAATTGGGGATTCAAAACATGTTGTCCATGCGAATTTCAATTTTTTTAGATTGTGCGAGTTTCTCGAATTTCAGAGCATCAAAAAATTTCGTACTTTTTAGGTTATGCGATTTTAAAAATAAAATAAAATTGATGATTATCCTTGTTTTCAATTTTATGAAGTTGATATAAAACTTGCATTACTCGTGGTGATTGCTCGCAGGGAATGAACTCTCACAAGAAAGAAAGATAAAATTGCATGGCTAGAAAAGAAAATAGAAAGGGACAAAGAGAAAAATTATACAAAGGACAACTAAAAAGAATATGTCATGTGAATCTCTCCATTGTTTTACAAGTTGAAGACAATACAGTTGGTCAAACCAAAAGCGTACAAGTTTAAGGTCACGGGATCGATTCTCCCTAACTGCGATATTTTCACAGATTTTTGATGAAATACCAAGGACAAATAAAAGAACAAGTAATAAGTGTTATGCGAAGATATCGCAAAGAAATATTAGAACAGATGGTTTAAGGTTCAAAGAACAAACAAGAGGTCAGGGGTTCGAATTCGCAGAGATTCATATTTTTTCTTCTCATTTTCATTGGCGAGTAAAAGAATAAGGAAAAAAGTTCTGCGTTAATTTCGCAGAGAGGTTCTTGAACAGATAGTACAGTGAACAGTATGGGAGATTGTAGTCACAGGTTCGAATTTGCCTGCGAGCGTAATTTTCTTCTTTTTATAGAGGGTGAAAAAATAGATAATCTCTTAGCATTGTTTCATTATTTTGCAAGCAAGAGGCAGCACAGTTGGTGATCTGCGAAGTTAGTGAGTTCATGGTCGAGAGTTCAAGCCCCAACACATGCATATTTTTTCGCGAAATCCTTGATAATTTCGTAGGTATATTTCACACAGAAGAGAGTTCATGATAATTTCGCAGAGAAATCTCGCAAGCAAGAGAACTAGCACAGTTGGTTGAGGGGCTTGAACGCAAGAAGCAGGTCGCGGGATCAATTCTTGCTTCTCGCAAGTTTATTTTTGTTATGTGAAATTCGCAGTCAGCCTTTGATTATTTCGCATATAAATTTCGCAAGAAAGAGAACTAGCACAGTTGGTTTGGGGGCATGAATGTAAGCAGCATATCGCGGGATCAATTCTTGCTTCTTGCTAGTTTATTTTTGATATGCAAAATTTCTACATAATTGTCTTTGATTACTTCGCAAGATCTTTGATTAATTCGCAAGAGAGGGCTAGCACAGTTGGTTTGTTGCGATAAAATGTAAGAGGCAGGTCAAGGGTTCCAGTCTCATCTCTCACTCTTCTTTTTGCTGTGAGACATTCATACAACTCACATAAGAGCTAAGTACCCTTTCCTAGAACATTTTACTTACTGCAAATAAAATATTTTTGATTTATTTTACAAAAAATGATACCATCGCAAGACTTCAAAGATTTCACATTTTCAAAAAACCGAGAAAATTTGATTTATATATTTCTCTAGAATATTTCTTTTATAGAAAAAGATTTTTGATTTAACAACGCGATACAATCGCAAGATTTCAAATAAGATTTCTAAGATTTCTTTAGAATATTTCTTTTATAGAAAAAGATTTTTGATTTAACAACGCGATACAATCGCAAGATTTCAAAGATTTCTTTTGAATATTTCTTTTACAGAAAAAGATTTTTGATTTAACAACGCGATACAATCGCAAGATTTCAAATAAGATTTTAAAGAATATATAATTCAAATATGATGTTATGAGAATGAAAGAAATGAAACAATTGACAGAAATGCAAGAATAAAGAAACGCGAAAATATCGCGAGAAACGCGAATAAAATTTCGCAGAGACATAAGAATGGGACGAACCTTTATAGCGTACACCCTAGTTCGCGGATACAATTTCGCAAGAGGTAAATGTAAGACCTAAAGTGCGTCATATTAGGGGGTATCTATTTGCATGGCTCAGGGATAAGGTTATACCGCTGCTGGAACCTGAGTCATGGAGAGCTGGGGTCCATCTCTTTGAGATACCTATCCATGAGAGGTACCTTGGATTTCCAACTATATAAGGTTATACCCTGGTTGGACGACCGAGGGTCTCTTCTAAGGGGTGCAGAGACCAAGGCGCCGAGGTACACGATTGAGCCAAGAGTGCCCGGGACGGACAAACCTACCCTGACCATTTTTGGCAAGTCTTGGCTATGATGCACTCGACCCGAAGAAAACCCCACTTAGGGTGCAGTCTTGTAACTATAAGTCATATAGGCATAAAGGACAAGAGGCTGCGAAAACAACTGGTTGTTGGTAAATCCGGATGGGAGGAGCTAGTCTTGTATGGCCGATGTGCCCTCCTTGAAGGTGCAACCAGGGGGAAGATAAGGGCGGCACTCTCCATTAGGGAGCTGATAAGTGTCTAAAGACGGCAATGTCATGGGGCTTTATGATCGCAAGAACATTTAGGCCTGTCATATTATCGCGTGACAAAAATTATACAAAGGCAACAAGCCATGAGCAAAAATTTAAGATGAGATCAATGGGTCTTTACATGAAAGTGTAAAGACGTCCTGCGATTTCATCGCAAGACGGCAATATCATAAGGATTTTTTCTCGCAAGGGAGCTTAGTCTTGTCATATTGTCGCAGAGAAATTGACAAAACAAAGATAAGGCAAGATCAATGGGTTTTTACATATAAATGTGAGAACGTCCTGCGATTTTGTCGCAAAAAGAAAAATTGGAAAAATAAGACCTTTAACTAGGAAGGCAAAATAATACCAATAAAATAATCTCAAACATTAACTATTATGAATAGTGCTTATAAATGCAGGAAAGATTTGTTCATCGCAAGAGCGATAGCAAGTACTATTTATAATCTCTCAGAAATAATATTTAGAGTCTCCCAGAAGTATTGTTCAGAATTTTTCAGAAGTATTATTCAGCAGCGTCTCTCAGCAGCACTATTCATAATCTCGTAGCACTATTTGAGGAGTATTATTTCATAATCTCGTAGCACTATTCATAAGCTCACAGCACTATTCACGTCACTATTTCAGAATCTCACATAAACATTCAGAATCTTGCAGAACTCATTCAGAAACTTACAAACTCATTTAGCATCTCACAGACTCTTCCAGAATTTCGCAGGAGATGTGATTATTTCGCAGAATGTGCTAATTTTCTAAAAAAGATTATCGCATGAGGCAGAGGCAAGATAAGAATAAAGAAACAATCCGCTCATTCAACATTTTTTCAAGGATTCTACCTTCATAGATAAAGAACAGGGGAAACTATGGATTACCAAGCAAACATTTTATGTTCTTTATCTTCTCGGCAAGAATCATTTCCAAAATGGACAAGAATTTTCACCAAAAATGAAATAATAATTTCACATGAATAGAGGCAATACTTATGACTTTTATTCAAGAAAGGATACTTCTTATATTTTGAGGATTGAGTACTTCTTATATTTCTTCAAGGATACTTCATACTTCACATACTTCAAGAGTTGATACTTCTTATTTAATTCGCAAAGATCCGGAACTTCACAAAAGAATAGTGGCAAGTACGTACTTTTCAAGTCCAGTATTCTTTCGCTCGTTCCTTTATCAACAAAGATCAAAGACTACTACATCAACTGATTTTTCCTTAAAGATCACTCTTCAAGCAATATTCAAGGAAAAAGAAGCAAGATGTAGGATCAGAATATCGCCACAACAATATTCTTACGAAATTATTAACAACATTTCTGTGAGTTCCTCAACAACACACTGCGAGTGTCGCAGAATAATTCAAAGAATGACGTAATAGACAACGACAGAATAAAACATGAGAAAGATGTGAAGATTTTGTAGTTGGAGAGAATGCTCGCGAGAACAAGGAGGGATCTCGCGAGAACAATGAAGGAAATGAATATTTTGTGGTTGTAGAGAAATCTCGCGAGAAGCATAGCAGAGCATGCGAGAAGCATAGCAGATATCCTAAAATATGGGAAATATGAGTTGAATGTGAGCTGTCAACCACCATGAAGATACCTATATAAAGAGAAGAGAAGGAGAGAGAAAGGGAGGACACAATTTTAGAAGAGAGAGAGATAGAGAGATTTTTTGCAGAGAGATTTTTAGAGAGAGAATGTATTTTTCTTTATCATCTTCTTCCCCAAAACTAGATATAGAACTCCAGTAATGGAGATTATCAATGTAAATTTAAACAATCATAGTGAATAATCATGGATGTAGCTCATATTGATCGAACCATGTAAAAATCTGTGTGTCTATTTACAAATTTTAGTATTTTAATCATCATTTTAATATCAAATAAGTTTAGATCAAGAAATTATTATCAAGATATTACAAGGGGTATGTTGTGGGAAATCCTGCAACTACAATACACACACGTACTTGACGATTTTGGGTTTGTGTAACCGTAGCCAAATGTGTACAGTAGTTGGTTCAATATTAGTCAACTAAATGGTTAGCCAAATGATAACTTCCATATCAACCATATTCTTCTTCACCATAACTAGTCCAAATGTCTCAAATGAACTAGTTAGAGAGTTATTCAATTGCTATGAGATCTTATGTACTACACAAGATATAATTGAAGCAAAAACGATGTGATTCACTCGAATCGATTCATGAACTATAAAGCCACGGTTTGAAATAGCATTCCTTAGATAATTTAAATAAGTTCACAAACATCTTTTTTAGACATAACCACTTAAGTTCGCGGAATTAAGTAACCGGTTGGAGTTCACAAACTCCAGCAGAAATTCTCGGGTTCGAGAACTTCCGTCAGTTTGCGGACTGAAACCGAGCTACATCTCCAGCAGAAATTCTCGGGTTCGAGAACTATGCATGTTCGCGGACTGGGTTGACTGCTCAAGTTCCGGTTTTCACTTGATCAACAAAGTTCGCAAACTTCGGTTCAAGTGCTAAGGAATTATACATATATGTGTTACCACAACAATGTTTATATCCCCCAGTGGTTATATAAGCTAAACTCTCATTTCAATCATTGAAACATTCTCAGAGGACGTCATATAGTTGTTATTCACAAACTAGTTTTCGTCAGAGAAATTTCCAAAGTGATTGAAACATAACATGACTTTCGTCACTAGGCAAAGATGAACTTGGCTAAAGTGAAAGCTTTACCAACAGATATTTCGAGAAATAGATAAGCGAGATATACTCAGCTCGAAATGTCACATATGTATATCTTTAGTCTATATAGTAAAAAGACTTTTGTCTCAAGATAGGACATAGAGTAGATAGACTTTTGAGTGATAGATAAGTTCAAGTCTCCACATACCTTTTAGTCGATGAAGATCCACTGGTTCCTTGAATAGTCCTTCGTCTTGTATGATGATTGCTATGGAGTTCTCGAGCTCAACTACACTTTATATCCTAGTCCAAGACCTTAGCTATAGTAGACTAGAAATCAAGACTTTATAGTTTTGATCACTAACATTGACAAACATGTTTGAGATAGAAACTCATGCGAGTTCGACCGAGCAATGCTCTAACAATCTCCCCCTTTGTCAATTTTAGTGGCAAAACTATTAATACATATGGAATACAAAAAATATATAAATAAACTTTGTAGCTCCTATTTCACATGTCTAATCTTCAACAATACTCGAAATCTTCGTCACTTCCAAGTAGTCCAATGATCCCAAAGGTTGTAAGTTTAGCATCATCGTTGTTGAAAATCTGTAGCTATAACAATGAGAAAAGCATCGGTTCTCAATCATTGTTATACTGTGTCATAGTATTATTACACATCGTCAAATTCCAATTGCATCACAACTTCAACAACAATACTATGGTGATACTTCACTCCCACTTAGTCAATACTCCATCTCACATGGAAACCACTCCCCCTTACATAATGATCCGAAAACCATATGTATTTGTAGTGTGAACTACAATTAATTCTCCCCCTTTTTGTTAATAAAATTGGCAAAGGTACAAGAACGGGATCCTAATGAAATTTTCGTAAGATACATTTCATGACCAAAGGTAAATGTGTATCATCTTGTTTAGATGCAATCATAAAGCCAAAGCTAAATGCATTCATCAAGGAGTTTATAAAGACGTAAGATAACCCCTATAATATTCCACAGCCGCACTCCCCACAAAGATTTGGCAATTAATCACAAGTTCAAAAGAACTCTTCCCCATAATATGTCATTACCTAAGGAACAACAAGAGCGACCTTAATTTCAACAGAAAGGAAGGATTTATTCACACAAACAGAAAAGAATGGATGAATCAACTACAAACAAGGTATTCACCTACTGGAGTTCTAACTCAATTTCCCAAAAGATCAAGATAAGCACAGGGGTAAGAGTTACTGAAGTAGCTAATGAACCAAAACAACACCAATAGACTTCCTTAAGTGCTTAAAAGTGGCAGTGTCTAATGGTTTGGTGAGAATATCAGCCAACTGTTGTTCGGAAGGCACAAATTCCATATTTATGATACCATTCTCATAAAGATCTCGAATAAAATGGTACCTTATGTCAATGTGCTTTGTTCTTGAGTGCTCAACAGGATTATCAGTGATTCAAATCGTACTAGAGTTATCACAAAAGATCTTCATTATTCCAGTATCAACTCCATAGTCTGCCAATATTTTTTTCATCCATAAGAGTTGTGTACAGCATGAACCAGCATCAATATACTCTGCTTCGCATGTAGACAGGGATTGTGAATTTTGTTTCTTACTGTGCCAAGCAACAAGATTCAGTCCTACATAGTAGAAACCCCCTGATGTACTTTTTCAGTCTTCTACACATCCTGCCCAATCAACATCTGAATAGGCGGAAAGGTCAGTGTTAGTATCAAAAGTGTAGGATAGACCATACCCGACGGTGTGATTGACATAACGTATGATCCTTTTTGCAGCTGCAAGATGAGATTCCTTTGGATCAGCCTGAAATCTAGCACAACAACCAACACTAAAAGAAATATCAGGTCTAGTAGCTGTTAGATATAAAAAGGCTTCCAATAATAGATCGATACATCTTTTGATCTACTTTTAATCCTTTCTCATCTCTATGTAATTTACCAGTAGTAGGCATAGGTGTCAATTTTGGAGAAGACTTATCCAAGCCGAATCGTGTTACAAGATCTCTTGCATACTTTTCCTGGGATAAGTAATTCCATCCTTATGTTGTTGAATTGTAATCCTAAAAATAATTTTAATTCACCAACATTGCTCATTTCAAATTCTCTAGCCAGTGAAACTTTAAAGTCCTTTGCTAGCTTCTCAGATGTTGATCCATAGATAATATCATCTGCATATACTTGAGCAATGGAAACATTTTTTCCCACTCTATTTGGTAAATAAGGTCTTATCAGCTCCACCTCTTGAGAAACCTTTCCGAATAATAGAAGTGGTAAGTTTTTCAAACCAGGATCTAGGTGCTTGTTTTAACCCATATAAAGCTTTTTTGAGTTTGAGAACATGATCTGGAAAGTCACGATTTTCAAACCCTTTTGGTTGAGCAACATAGACTTCTTCTTTTAAAATCCCGTTCAGGAACGCAGATTTTACATCCATCTGGAAAAGTTTAACTTTGAGAAAACAAACATGAGCTAATAAGAGCCTAATGGACTCAAGGCGTGCCACAGGTGCAAAGGTTTCATCAAAGTCGATACCTTCAATTTGTGAGTATCCTTGAGCGACAAGCCTGGCTTTGTTTCTAATGATTGCGCCAAATTCATCAGACTTGTTCTTAAATATCCATTTGGTACCAAGAATATTAACATTGGAGGGACAAGGTACGAGTTCCCATACGTCTTGCCTTTGAAATTGATTTAACTCTTCATGCATTGCATTCAACCAAGCGGGGTCATTAAGATCTTCATAAATATTTCTTGGTTCTACAAGAGACACAGATAACAACCAAAATTGCAAATATTTTGAAGTTGTCCTCTTGTTCTAGCTGTAGAATCTTTTCCTCCAATAATACTGTTTGGATCATGATTCCTTTGAACCCAGAGGTGTTGTGGAGGGGGAACACGTTCTGGTTCGTTAGGGGCGATCTGATCAGTATCTTTCTCCTCGTCACTAGAAATATCAGGATCATTAACAGTTGGAATGACTTCAACTGATTCTGATATTTCCTTGACTTTCTCAATTTTCTCAGTTGGAGGCAACTCAGTAGGAGAATTATCATGATGGAAATCACTAATAATATTAGCAGATTCCATCATGACTTGTGTTATGAGATTAAATACTCAGAACCCACGACTGTCAGAAGCATAGCCAAGGAAAATACCTTCATCACTTTTGGTATCAGATTTTATTTTTTGCTCTCGATCTTTTAGTATGTAACACTTACATCCAAACACTCTGAGATAGTTTAAGTTGGGTTTTCTACCATACCATAACTCATAAAGAGTGTTGAGAGTTTTAAACCATAAGTAAACACGGTTGATCAAGTAACATGCTGTAGAAACAGATTCTCCCCAAAATCTTAAAGATAGATTCTTGTTATGGAGCATTACCCTGGCCATCTCTTGAATATTCCTGTTTTTTCTTTCGGCAACTCCATTAGCTTGAGGAGTAATAGGTGGAGAATATTGTTGAGTAATCCCAAGTTTGTCACAAAATTCAAACACTTTAGTGTCTTTGAATTCAGTTCCACGGTCGCTCCTAATTTTATTTAGTTTACGACCTTGTTCGTTCTGGATTTTACTCACAATAATCTTGAATTCCCCAAGGGTTTCATTCTTATGACATAGAAATGCAACCCAAGTGAATCTGGTGTAATCATATACCATAACCAAAGCATACCTCTTGCCGGCAACAGTGGGCTGTTGAATTGGTCCGAAGAGATCCATATGAATTAAATCAAGTGGGGCTTTGGTGAGAATATCTCGAGATGATTTATGGTGAACTTTTTTTTGTCTACCCTTTTGACAGGCACCACATACACCTTCGATCTTTGCATTGATTTTTGGAACACATCTAACAAGTTCTTTGTTAATGATCTTAGTTAGAAGGCGATAATTGATGTGACCAAAACGTTCATGCCAAAGATGTGTAGATTCCACCGTAGTCAAATTGTAACAATTGCTAAACTGAGTATCGAGAAGATAACAGTTGTTTTTACCAAGAGTTCCTTGAAAAATTACTTTACCAGTTTTGTCCATAATGTCACATCCATTTGCATTGAAGACAACTCGATGGGCTTGTCACAAATTTGACTAATCGAAAGAAGATTTGCAGTCATACCTTTTACGTAGACTACTGTAGATGGTGGATTTTCAACAAAGGGAAAACCCATAAAATCATGATGATGCATGTTCCTGATACGGCTTCAGGCATGTGATGATTCATATTTCACGAAGCCATGATGAATATGTTTTCGAAAAGCCTCTACCAACCGAGCGTTCGATCCCTGGCATTTCATTGTGACCTCTATGCAGCTGGGCGGTTCTTCGAAGATTGAGAACATAGCACCTTCAGGACATCGGTGATACTCATTGTCCCTGACTGCATGAGAGTGACCCCCCCTCTACATAGAAGAACGATTGGGCGGTTCTCCGTCAGATTAAGAGCAACAACACCTTCAGGACAGTGACACTCACTGTTCCTGACTATGTAGAGCGACATGTGTAGACTTGGGTGTTCTCCGTAGTGTCTGAGAGTACCCTCAGGATTTTCCGTCTCCTGACTATGCACATAGATTAATTCTGCCGTGACATTCACCACCGAATTCCCAGAATAATCTATTTATTGCTCCTATTCCATGGTCGAATCCACGGTCTGATCCCATGGAATGACAATAAAAATTGCTCCTATTCCATGGTCTAATCCACGACTTGATCCCATGGAATGGCAATAACAATTGCTCTTATTCCATAGTCGAATCCACGGCCTGATCCCATGGAATGGCAATAATAATTGTTCTGATTCTATGATCGAATCCACGGCTTGATCTCATAGAATAGCAATGAAACAACTATATTATCTCATTACTCCGATTTCATGATCGAATCTACTGATCTCATGAAATGGTGATGGATAAATCTCAATTACTCCGATTATATGGTTGAATCCACGATCCCATGGGATGGTAATGCTCATTTTATTATAAATTCGTAGTCGAATCCACGTCTGATCTTACAAATTGATAATGAAACATCCATTCACTTTTATTACTCAGTTTCATGAATTATTCTCCACCGAATCTCATGAATTGACAATAATTACTCCACAATTGGGCATCTGGACCATCACTGAATAAGCCCCACAAAAATGGTGCAAGTGTACTCGACAATGATGCACGACTGAGCACCCGGATGCGCGAACGAGCATCCAAAAAAATGAAACAATGGAAAGTTTTCCACAAAATAGGAGAGAGAGAATAATAATAAAAAAATAATGGGAAGCGCCCACCGGCCGGTCCCATGCTTCCCCATTATTTTCTTTATTTTTTTACGGTTTCATAAACCCATGGAGAGTTCTCCATCTTGGCAAAAAAAATCCCAATTTGTGCAAAAACTCCAGAGTTCTCCATAACTTGGAGGATTCACCGAATAAATTATAAAATAAGGAGAGGTGTGCGGGACCGGGCAACCTAGCCGGCCGGCCATGCCCAAGCCGTGGCCGGTCCCATACCTCACAATCCTTAGCTTTTTATAATTATTATTCCAAAACTTCATGGATTCTCCATATCTTCAAGGACTCTCCATAACTTCAAGGATTCATGAAAAATAATAATAAAATAGGGAAAGGTGTGCAAGACCGTGCAACTTGGTCGGCCGGCCATGCCCCAGCCATGGTCGGTCCCACACCTTGTAATCCCTAATTTCTCATTATTATTATTTCCGTCAACTCGTGAAACTCCTGGGTTTGAACAAAATTCGTGACTTCTCCATATTTTCTCAAATATTGCTCGAATCACGAAAAACCAAAAGTCAACATGGTCACGCAGCCGGCTAGCCCCTCACTACAATTTTGGATTTTCAAAATATTTTATTTTAATATTTTGAAAATATTGATGAATTGAGCATACATGCTCATTCCACCAAAAAGTCGAGAATTCTCAGCCAAGATGAAATTCTTCTGAAAATTCATAACATCGCTCAAACGCGCATCAGAAAATACTAAAACTCTCAGTATGGAGACACAGACATCATGGAAATATGTGCATGCCTCCATGACCTACCAATTCACTCATAGGGCTTGCACGAAGCCGGTCCCACATATTTTCGCAATTCTGACCTAATTTGTTCAATCGCTCATACTGGGCCCGAGATCTCTCCAATCAACTGGAGAATCCTCCAAATGACCAACACTTGGTCACGTGACCACCAGGATCTGGTCCCATGCCCTCTTGGTCGGTCCCATCTCTCATAACTAGGTTTTACACCTAATGCTGAACCCATCAATATTTTCAGTAAATGGTGAACTCCCCATTTAATCATCACTTTTCACCAACTCTCAAACTGAGAACCCTGGTGCATGCTCACTCGAGTGTTGTGCATCACATGGACGTTCCTCATCCCATGTGGTCGGTACCTCCATCACTCATAATCAATTTTCGACAATTCTCCAATTAATTGAGGATTGTCAAAAATTAGGGTTTTGAATGAACGCTCTGTGAAACCATCATTCTGAGCAATTTCGAACACTAATAAATTTACATTGATTCATCAATCAACATCTAAAATTAATTAAACAATATTCGGTAATCTACCAATATTTTAATTAATATTTTTCTGGGTCACATCACCAGTAAATAATTCACTGAGTCGAGCAATACTTGCTCAATCGCCTGAATATTAATCAATATTCGACAATTCTCTAGTATTTGGTGAATTGAGCAATACTTGCTCAGTTGCCCATCAAATCCTTAAATTTGGAGAATTGAGCAATACTTTCTCAGTTCCCCATCAAAATCCCATAATTCGGTGAATTGAGCAATACTTGCTCAATTGCTCATTGAATTCTTATAATTTGCGGCAATACTTTCTCAACCAATCAATTAGTCAGTAACTTGTCATACTGAATAATTACTGACATCTCTCCAGAGAACTACATGTTCGACCCATGAATTGCTGAGCATTCACCATTCATGCTTAATTCACCAAACTTAGACTTAGTGTCTAATCAGTCAAAAATTGACTAACCTAAACATGTCTTCCCCACAGACTCCATGATTCGTGAAACATCAATCACGTCACAAATGGGGGGATATCACTTAGGGTTTTGGTCTGGCATTCTACGGCACGTGGATTCATCCCACGACGAGAAATGTGCATGAGTCATGTCAACGGTTGAAGAAGTTGGCAAATTAGTGGGTGCACGATCAGTCAAGTCTCCAAACAACGTGGAACTGACTTTACCACGATCTCCCACTTTTCCACTCTTTCACTCAAGAAACCGTCACACTTACAGGGGTCAGTGGTGTTACTACTCTGACAGTATAAATAAGTCTCTGAAATCACGATTGAGGACAACGAATTATAACATCAGTAATCATCCTTGAAGAATTTCTTGAGTAACTACTCTCAAGAATTCACCAATCACTCAGAACTTATCAGAACTCAACAGTCCACCAATACTGTAAAAACCTTCAACACATCCACAATCCTCGATCATCACTGATCCCACATAATTCTCAGCTTCCCTCCTATAGATCAACCCATCTCCCTCTTTGCGACCGAATTGATTCTGGAACGGCCATTGTCTTGGTTTAGGACGAAGTCATACAGATTGATTTCCCGAATCTAAGCACCCATTTGCAGCGGTGCATCTGTGTGAGGATTAACATCTTTCCCGGATGAGGAGTCTCGACAACTCGCTCGAATCTCCACTTTCCCGAAAAACCAGCGACGCATTTTTCCCCATCCACAGATTGGCGACCACAGTGGGAGATTAATCTCTCGGTTGCAATCTCTCATTTTTCTCAAAGATGGTCGGTCTCAGGATTAACCCAACCGCTTCAGATCCTAGCCAGAATATCCCAAATGGTAACATTCCTCGTGTTCTTTCAAATGATTCTGGTTATAATAAACTTTCATAATTTACCTTTCCATTCATCTCCGTTGAACCGATTGATGGAGAGATCCCAAGTCTAGCTGAACTAGCGCGGAGACAGGAAGATTTGTCAAAAAACGTGGATCGGCTGAAAAGGGAAATTGATAACTTATTCACTTGTCTTGTACACGTGAGAAGGATTCTAGGAAAAGAAATGGTGGAACCTCCAAATCCATTACCTTCCGATCCTCCCCAGGCCAATAGCTTTACCACTTATGAGAATCTAGTGGAGCAAGATGTCACACAGCTGATCGAGAATTTATGTGAACTCCTACATTTCTCGAGGGATCAGCGCACATACACTTTTGATGCACTCAACAAAATATCCTCTGATGTGCAAGTCGTCTCACCGTCTCCAGTAACCGAACAAGTATCCATGATGTCCGAACAGTCAATCAATAACATCACCTTCACTGAAGAAGACCGAATGGCAGAAGAAGGACATAGCCGCGCTCTGTTCGGGACTGCCTCCATCAAAGGTGTTGAATTCAGGAGAGTCCTCATCAATACATGTGCTTCCACGAATCTTATCACCATGAGGACTCTCAAAGAGGCCAAGGTTCCACAAACCAAGATCGTTCATCATCCCATACTGATGACAGGTTTTGAAGGAAGCTAGAGTCATACGTACGGGTATGTCTATGTGGATATAAAAGTGGGGCCAATTCAATCCACTGTTAAGTTTCATGTGATCGAGAAAGACCCTGATTACCACATGATACTCGGAAGACCATGGCTTCATGACAAAAAAGTTGTTCCTTTGACATACCACCAGTTTATGAAGGCTTTATTCAATAACAAAATTATCCGCATCCCAGCTTCAGTGTCTCCCTATGCTCCGATTCATGATGCCAAGTTCCTAGAACCTCTAAAGAGCCTTCCTGAGCCTCCAAGCAGGATCTACACTACTCCACTCCCAAGTTGGAAGTCCATTGAGAAAGCTGACAAACCGTCACCAGCGGATGCTAAATCCATCAAGTCGTACACCACGCCACTCAAATGCCGTCAAGATCAAGGTACAACTCATAAAAAGTCCAACTTCATTACTAATCATGACGCAGAGGGGAGAATCATTTATCTCTATTGTTGTAGGATCAGAATATCGCTACAACTATATTCCTGCGAGATTTACAACAAAGTTTCTGCGAGCTTCTCAACATCACTCTGCGAGCGTCGCAGAATAACTCAAAGAATGTCGTAACGGATGACGGTAGCAGAAAACACGAGAAGAGCATGACGAACCTACAAAGAATACAACGTTTGCGAGAGTTAGCATTACAACTGCTGCGAGAGCATCGCGAGCCAGATCCGAAATTAAAGGTTAACTTAGTTGTCATCCACTATGTACTTACCCTATATAAAGAGAACCAATAGATTCAAGAGGAGAGATCAATTTTTAGAGTGTAGAGAAAGTCTTGAGGAGAGAGAAAGTTCTTGTGAGTGGTTGTATTCTTGATTCCTTCCATTTCTTGTAACATTTTTGAGAGTTAATCAATAAAAGTGTTGTTCTTAATCTTCAAATATGTGTTGATAATGGTGAATTCTTGTATGGGGTGTAGTGTAGGAATTCCTGCAACTACATAATGGCGCCAGAAACAGGGATGACTAGAAGAAGAAAGGATTTACAGTGATAATTTGAAAGAATTTGGAAAAGATTTTTATGTGATTTACAACAATATCTCAAAATTAAAGGAATGGCTAGAAGAATAAATACATCAGAACAACCAACAACCGTAAGGAGGAGTAGGAGAATTGCTGGGGAAGAGATAAGTGAAATAGGAGAATCTTCAAGATTGAGAAAAAGGAGCAATAGAACAAGGAATAATGAAGGAAATCAAATTCAACAACCAAATCAGCAAACACCAATACAAATAGAGTTGTGGATTATGATAGAGTGAGCGTGCATACTTGGCGATCGGATTCAATGGAAGAAGCGGAAGATCGACAATTAAGAAATGAAAGGCAAGAGGAAAGAAATCATGAATTAGTTGAAGGATTATTCATGGAGAAGGCGAGAATGAAGCAGTAGATGATTTAAGACAAAGAATACAAGAGGAAAGAAGATTAGAAGCGGAAGAACGTGCGAATCTAACAAGGCAGAATCACGAGTTAAGAATGGAGAATTTGAGATTACAAAAGTACTGCTAGATCAAGTTCAAGATCACTTAGAGAGAACCAAGGCGAAAATCCCCTATGAGAAATGCTGGAGCAAATATCCGAGAGGAAATGCAAAATCCAAATGAAGAGCAGCATCATAGAGAAGAAGAGATGATTAATGATCGCTACATTCCACTCGGTGAAACTGTGAATGGTAGATGTAATAATAGAAATCAAGAGGGTGGAAATAACCAAGATGGTGAAGAAAATCGAGAAGAAGGTAGAAGAATATTACATGGGCGAGAAATTCAAAGAAATCAAAGAATAATTGAGGACGAAAATGAAAGGCATTATGTTGAACAAGCACGTCTAGCTTGCAAAAGAGAAATATTAAGAGCAGAAGTGGAAGAACAAGAGTTTCAAGAAGCAATACGGCAGAATAATCATGACAATCGAGAAAGGAGACGCACACAAAATCGCCATAACAATAATATCAATGAGGAATATGATAAAATACAAAGGAGAATAGAAAGACAACGAAGAGAAACGATGAGAAATGAAGAAATTTGCAGAGAAGAAATTGGAAGGCATAATCAGTTGCGAATTCAAGAAGGAGGTGAAGAGGAAAATCGCAGAAGAAGGCAAAATGAAGATGTAGATGAAGATACACAAAATCTCGCAAGACAAGAAAGACATGAACGTAGAAGAAGGGAAGATGCACTGAAAAGACCAATGGAGCAAAATTCAGCTGGGAATTAACAAATTTTAAGAGAGTTAGTAGAAATGAGGGGAATGTTGAATAACAGAAGAGAAGGAGGCAGAAGGCAACTTGATGAAGCCATTGAAGAATCTGCGAGAACTCCATTCACTCAATAAGTATAATTAGTAGGAATACCCCCAAAATGAAATTTACCAACGTTAACCAGTATCTTTGATGGGACCACTTGTGTTGTTCAACATGTCAAGGCTTATGTTAGGTGTATGCTACAATGGGAAAACCATGATGATGTATTATGCAAATATTTTGCGTCCAACTTAACTGGCGAGGCGCTAAAATGGTTCGAAGGCTTACCCAAAAATACTATAACTTATTTCGACCATTTGCAAGCTACATTTTTGGGAGCATATATAAGCAACAATTCTTCGCGGCCTGGTATTGAAGATGTATTTGGGTTAAAACAGAGGATTGGCGAGAGTCTGAAACACCTAACCATAAGATGGAAGACAATGTGCAGTGAAATGGCAGGAAGGGTGGATGAGAGATACATCATTTTATCTTTCATTAATGCAATGTTTGCAACCAATCTGTTGTACATACAAATTTTCAGAATAAAAAATACAATCACCATGACGGAGCTGCGAGAATTACAAGAGGAATACATTGTATTGGAGGAGAGGCAAAACGATATGGAATCATATCCCATCGCCCGCGAGCACTTCGCAAGTGAAGCAAGAAAAGAATGGGAATGATAATCAACAAAAATTAGTAACTATGGGAAGCAGAGATCAAGAAGAGTTTGAAAGGGAAAGAAATTTCTTCAGTAGAGGTGGAAATAATAAGGTTCAAAGACTTGATCAGCCACAAGAGACTTATGGTGGTCAAAGGCAAAATCATTATAGAGGACAAGGAAGTCTGAAGATAATATGGGAAGAAATTAAGATGCCACCTCTAAATGCTAGCATATAGAAAATTTGGGAGGCTGTAATTCTGATGGAAGACATACCTATACCATGGAATATGGGAAAAGAGCCACACCCAAATAATCGAAATTCAGAATTTTGCACTTATCATCAGTTTCATGGTCATTCAATAAATGAATGCAGGAATGTAAAAAGAATTATCTTGAAGATGATAGATCAGGGAAAATTAAACCATTTTTTAATAAGACATCCACAACCTCAGCAACTACCCCCAGCTCCAGATATTCGCAGAGTGAATACAATTAAGGAAGGCGAAAAGTTTGTGATAGAAGTGGGAGCAAAAGCAAATAATCTGTTCTGTAACTCCATCATACATTTGTACAAAACTATATAGGATTTCCACGACAATGTTCTAAGTAGAGTTTTCACGAGAGACATAGATGGAAGAAAGATAATGAATATTGCGAAAGCTTCGCCATTAGAAGAGTGGCAAAAGCAGACTATTTCTTTTATTGCACAAGAAGTACCTGAACCTGGAGAGATGCATGATAATCCACTTATGGTAAGATTAGAAATAAATCCAAAGCAAATAGAAGAAGAAGATGAAGGAAATGAGGATGATGGAGTTGAAGATTCTTTGGCAATTATCAGAGTTCTAATTGACACTGGAAGTTCAGTGGATATCTTGTTTTATCATGCCTACAAGACTATGGGAGGGAGAGATGAGGATTTGATACCATCAACATATAAGATCTATGGTTTTAATGGTACTTCCAACAAGCCCAAGGGGGAAATTACAATGCGAATTCCATTAAAGGGGTTATCTTCTAAGATCCTATTCTGCGTTGTTGATATTGAATCACCTTATAATGCCCTGATTGGAAAACCTTGGCTACATGGGATATTAGGTGTGGCATCAAATTTCCACCAATGTATTAAATTTCCTCATCCTAATGGTGCTGGAGTTATAAAGGGATATTGGGTTGATGGGAAGAAATACTATGAACTTGATATGGAATCTTGCGAGGAAAGGGCTGCGAAGAACATAAACTGGAAACATAACATCAAGAAAAAACAAAGAGGTGATAAGCTGATGGTTGATACAATAGAGCGGCGAGGGGAAGGAACACTGCGAAATCAACATGAGATGCAAACAATAGATGGCGAGCGTCTCGCAGAGGGAGAAAATGTAGCAAAGCGCAGCAAAAAAGTAGAAGCATAAGATAGTAAGTAGAAAAGGTAGAGTTTCTAAATTGTGAAATAAAAGAGATGTATGAATGATTCGTCAAAGAAAAAATCTACAAAAAATATGTGCTTTGATTCAATGAAGAAGATGAAATTCAAAAATTATTCAAGAGATGAAATGCAAAAAAAGACAATCAAAGAAAAAAGAAATGGCGATATTCGCAAGAAATCTATAAGAATGGGACAAACCTTTATGGCGTACACCCTAGTTCGCGGATAAAATTTTGCAAGAAGAAAATGTAAGACCTAAAGTACGTCATATAAGGGGGTATTTGTTTGCATGGATCAGGGATAAGGTTATACCGCTGCTGGAACCTGAGTCATGGAAAGTTGGGGTCTATCTCCATGAGAGATACCTATCCAGGAGAGGTACCTTGGATTTCCAACTATATAAGGTTATACCTTGGTTGGACGACTGAGGATCTCTCCTAAGGAGTGCAGAGTATGATCAAGGCGCCGAGGTACACGGTTGAGCCAAGGTTGCCCGGGGGTACGGGCCATTCTTGGCAAGTCTTGGCTATGATGCACTTGGCCCGAAGAAAACCCCACTTAGGGTGCAGTCTCATAACTATAAGCCATATAGGCATAAAGGATAAGAGGCTGCGAAAATAACTGGTTGTTGTTAAGACTGGATGGGAGGAGCTAGTTTTGTATGGCCGATGTGCCCTCCTTGAAGGGGAAACCAGGGGGAAGATAAGGGAGGCACCCTCCATTAGGGAGTTGTTAAGTGTCTTAAGAATACAATTATACAGAGGAAAAAAGCCACGAGAAAAAGATAAGATGAGATCAATGGGTTTTTACATAAAAATTTAAAGACGTCCTGCGATTTCATCGCAAGACGGCAATGTCATGGGGATTTATTTTCGCAAGAAAACTTAGGCCTATCATATTTTCGCAGAAAAATTGACAAAACACGGATAAGGCAAGATCAATGGGTCTTTACATGTGAGTGTATAGACGTCCTGCGATTTTGTCGCCAAAACAAAATGTGGCTAAATAAGACCTTTAACTTGGAAGGCATAATAAGACCACAAGAGTTCATGAAATTATGCAGAAATGATCTGCGACATTTACGCAGAGATCACGAGATTATGTAGAAATGATCTGCGACATATACGCAGGGACAGAGGAAAAAATTTACAAACAGATCTTATTAAAAATTAATTTTCTCAATCTTTCATATTACAGATGAATAACAGAGGCAAGTATGGGAATGAATAGAATGATGAAATTGTTATTCATCTTTATATGACAGATTTATGCAGATTAAAAATTAATAAGCATTTTGATTAACCATATTGCAAAAAGGAATTGTTTTTTAATATATGCAGATAGAAGCAAAAGAAACATATATATCAAAGAACTTGAGAAACTGGAGAGATTCGCAGCAATGTGTTACAAGGGGAAAGAGATAAAATAAATGTACAAATATTACGAAGAGATTCCAAGAAAAGATAAATCTATTTAGATCCTTCATTATCTTCACCAGAGTTTCCCTCTTCATCTTCTTCAGCCTCACTATCATAGATGACAAGATTTGGAACATTCTTTGGTATTTCATTCGCGAGATAAGGATACACAGAATGAGGAATCTTATGATCATCGCAGACCATTTTAATAGAATCATTGCGAACACCAAAAAGAGTATTACTAAAGTTCGATAGCGTAATCTGAAGTTGATTTTTGAACTTGGAGCATTTTTCGTTGCGAGAGGATAAGAGATCTGCGAGTTGTCCTTTTTCTTCTTCTAATTCTCTAATTATTTGGCGAAAATTCTTTTCAGATACTGCGAGCAAATGACAACGTGTTAAATAAAATAATGGATATTCAGTTAAGAAAGGGTTTAGCGGAAAAATAAGAAGAATAACCTTCTCTGTCAGAGATCATATCTTTAATCAAGGCAGAATGATCAGCTTGAAGACTAACATTTACACCTAAGTTATTCCTGGAGTTATCAAGAACCTTTGCGGCCCAAGCAAACTCATCTTCACTACTAATGAGGAGGCGAGAGCAAACTTGATTTTCCCTTTCAACAAGAGCTTTATTCTCGCAGATAAGTCTATCTCTTTCAATTTGAACATCAATAAGAGTCTTATGGAAATATGCTAAAGCTTGAGCACCATTTTTAGTAATGAGATCTTTTTCGTCAATAATATCACTGTACTTGGTTCTTAATTTATTAGTTTCTTCTTTTGAGTCAATATAAAGGTGTTTAAACTTATTGGTTAAACTCAAGTTGAATCTATGTTCAATCTTAAGAGATGAATTTTGGATCTAAGTTCATTTATGGAAACAGATTCAGTTTCATCATTTAAAAAGTTGCTCAAGGAATCATTAAGGCGATTGAGGAGGGTATCATCATCTATTGGATTTGGAAAAGAACGAAGGAATACAGCTTCATCAGAGAGGCCGTAAATATCTGCGAAGAGGAATGACTAAATAAGAAAACACAAAGGAATACAGGGATGAAAGGAAAAGAGAAAAATTTCTTACCATAAAGTTGATCATTCGCAGCTTGAAGACTAGCAACCTTATCCTGCGAAGAAGAGAGCTCGGTTTCCAATCGCTTGATTTTGTCATGAAGCTCAGCAGATCCAGATTCCAATTGTACGTGAAGATTAGAAGATTCAGATTTTAATTCTTCATTTTCTTGGCGAAGATTATCAGACTCAGATTCCAACTTTTTATTATTCTGGCGAAGAATGACATTCTTCTTTTCAAAGATTTTACGTCTCTTCTCCAAGTCTGAGGCAACAGAAAAAGAAGCTCTTCCAATCTGCGAAAGAAAATTATCAAAAATTATCAAGATAAATACAAATTAAGATTTTGTAAGGAAATAAGAATACGCATACGTGGCGAAGAAATAAAAACATACCATAGAACCAAGTGAATGTAAGAAACTTAGAGATATGGATCTGGAAACCCCGTGGAGAGATTCATTATTCTCCAAGAGAGGGGCATCACAAATAGTTTCCATGCATTTACAAGCATCAGCAATGGAGTATCTCCAATCCCTAACATAGTGTCAGAGAATATACTGGAAAGCTGAGACATAGAAGACTCAGACTGGGAGGATTCCTTCGCATAAGTAAAATTAACATCACCATCATCGCCATCATCATCATTGTTATCATCGCTATAATTCTCGCCAGATTGAAAAGTTGAAGAAGGAGAAGATTGTACTTTTCTTTTCTTTAAAGGAGGAACACCAGATTTCTCCTTATGGGAAACATCAGGTTTATCCTTGCGAGAAGCACCTTCGCCTTTCCCCTTGGTCCTCGCAACCTCAACAAGTTCTATTTCTTCAATAACCTTCAAACACAGATAAAGATAAGAAATAGAGGCAACAATATATTATTAAAGAATCAAAAAGGAATATTTCTTACTTCATCTGTGATTGCCCGAAGAGCTAATAAATTACTTCGTTTCCCTAATTTCTGGTAGCTAGCTTTCAATCTTTTAATCTGGAAAAATCGGAGGGATCGGCGAGAGTATATATAAAAACATGAGGAAAATAAAAATACAAACTTAAAGTTGCAAGGATATACCTCTCCCTCTTTTTCAGGCCATCTGAACACCCATGGTTGATATGCTGCGAGGTTCGCAGATACAGCATGGGAACCAAATATGTATGGTCCTTCCAGAAATAATGGGAAGACACACCATCTATTATCATTACAGTAGCGAGGAGATGTATTATTGCCCGGATGCCAATCAATATCCAACATAAGAGCCTTATCTTCAGCGACGTCATCTTTTTTATCTAAACGGACACCCCAACAAGTGCTATCCTTCCTCATGGGAATAAGATCATAATTCGCGAAGAAATTCTCTACAATATACTTCGCAGGAACAATAGGAACATCTTTGAACTTAGGGTTCTTTGCCTCAGGAGGGTAGAGAGACTCCTTACCAGCGCCGCGAGTAGCAAACTCAAGCAGCAGACGAATTCAATCTCCACTCAGTTGATATATAGCCCGCGAGAACTTCGCATGAGAAAGAATTTCATATAATAAAGGAAGTCCATGGTTATAAAGATGAATGGGCAGGTTTGCTTCAAGTTGACCTAATGAGACTATGATTTTCTCGCCATTACATGGATGATCAGAAAATAATTTAATGGAGAGTTCAGCCTTAGGGCTTTGATCAGGAATAGTGGATAAGGTAAAACCTTTACCTTTAAGTTTCTTTTACATCTTCTCAAAGGCAAGTACATTTTTATGACCAGGAGGAGGCATCCTTAGTATGGGAATGAAGAAAAGACCGAAAGAAGGAGAAAGAAATTATAGCAGTTGCTGCGGAAGTTGCGGAAGAACAGTAAAATTGCAGAGAGAAAGAAGAAGAAAGTAAAAAGAAGAAAAGAGATAACTAAAGAAGATATATATTGGGGATAAAAGTTCTCGAGAGGAAAGCGCAATTAATGCAGAGAAAAGACGTGAATGGTTGGATCGCAGCGGTTGAAAAGGACGTGTCAGAAGTTAAATGGATAAAAAGATACGTGTAGCAAATCTGGAAAGTGATGCAGATACGTGTCAGAACAAAAGAATGTGAAAGATAGACAGCTGCGATGTAGAATCTGGCGAGTTCAATTTCTCATGAACTTTTCCCCTTCGCATAAAAGACATGAGAAGAGGCAAGATTTAGGATCAGAATATTGCTACAACGATATTCCTGCGAGATTTACAACAACATTTATGCGAGCTTCTTAACAACACTCTGTGAGCGTCATAGAATAACTCAAAGAATGACGTAACGGATGATGGTAGCAGAAAACACGAGAAGATCATGACGAACCTGCGAAGAATACAACGTCTGCGAGAGTCAGCATTACAACTGCTGCAAGAGCATCGCGAGCCAGATCCGAAATTAAAGGTTAACTTAGCTGTCATCCACTATGTACTTACCCTATATAAAGAGAACCAATAGATTCAAGAGGAGAGATCAATTTTTAGAGTGTAGAGAAAGTCTTGAGGAGAGAGAAAGTTCTTGTGAGCGGTTGTATTCTTGATTCCTTCCATTTCTTGTAACATTTCTGAGAGTTAATCAATAAAAGTGTTGTTCTTAATCTTCAAATATGTGTTGATAATGGTGAATTCTTGTATGGGTGTAGTGTAGGAATTCCTGCAACTACAGTCATAAAGATTAGCAATTAACGGGAGAGGTCGATGAAAAGTCTCCCCGCCCCGAATAATCATGCCAGAGTGAACAGTCACTCGACGAAGAGGTTCGAGATACGCCACGACAACTGCAAGATGGCACGGATTCCACAATTGATGACCTCGAGACTATCAACATTGGAACCGACGAAAATCCAAGGCAAATTTTAATCAGTTATGCTCTCTCACAAGAGGAATGAGAAGGATTGATAAGTCTGATGAAAGAGTATCAAGATATCTTCGCCTGGACTTATGAATAAAATGCCCGTCCTTGACGAAAATTTGGTTACTCATCATCTTCATATCACTCCCGGTTCCAAACCTGTCAAATATCCGCCCAGGCAGTTCAGCCATGAAGTCGAGGAACAGATCAAGGTGGAAATTCATAAACTACTTACAGCAGGGTTCATCAAACCCATTCAACACCCGACATGGCTGGAAAACATCGTCCCAGTCAAGAATAAAAATGGCCAGATCCGATGTTGTGTATATTTTAGAAACTAAACAAGTGCTTCCCAAAGGATGATTTTCCACTACCTAACATCGACATGCTCTTCGATGCAACTAGTGGTCATGACATGTTCTCATTCATGGACGGTTATAGCGGATACAACCAAATTAATATATACGAGCATGGCGCTAACAAGACTGCATTCTGGACTCCTATCGGTAATTTTCATTACACAGTAATACCCTTTGGTCTGAAGAATGCAGGTGCCACTTATCAACGAGCCATGACTGCAATATTTTATGACATGATGCACAAGCAAGTAGAGGACTATGTTGATGATGTGGTGGTGAAGTCAAGGACTCGGGCATCTCACCTGGACATTCTGAGACAAGTCTTCAAGAGGTGCAGAGAATACAAGTTGAAGATGAATCCTCTGAAGTGCGCTTTCGGTGTCGCTTCCGGAAAGTTTTCGGGATTCCTAGTCACTGCAGAATGAATCAAGGTGGATCCAGACAAAACAAAAGCCATCAACACCATGCCCCCTCCACGAACTGTGAAAGAACTCCAGAGTTTCATGGGCAAGGTAAACTACGTTCGGCGCTTCATTCATGGACTGGCCCAGCTTATTGCTTCATTTACTCCTCTGCTGAAAAAGTGAGCAAGTTTCATATGTACGACTATTCAACAAGAAGCGTTCTAGAAAATACAACAAATACTGCTATCACCCGATGTCATGAAATCTCCAATCCAAGGAAAACCCCTGATACTTTACACAGCTTCCAGTGATGTCGCCATTGGAGCACTCCTCGCCCAAGATGATGAAGAAGGTATCGAACGCCCAATCTATTACTTCAGTCGAACAATGAAGGATGCTCAACTCCGGTACCCGAAGACTGAAAGGGCGTGTTTAGCATTGTCACATGCAATTCAGAGGTTCATACATTATCTGCTATCAAACGGAGTCGTGCTGGTGGCCAAAGCTGATCCCATAAAGTTCTTACTGTCAAAACCTGCTTTGATCGGGAGACCAGCAAAATGGATACTCCAAATGTAAAAATTTCATATAGCATGTGTCCCTCCGAAATCAATTAAAGGACAAGCAGTCGCGGACTTACTCGCCGCCTTCCCTGGAGAGGACGTCTCAACGTTGCATGAATAAGTACCCGATGAATTTCCAGAAATTTCAATTATCCAGGAAGAAACGTGGCTGTTATATTTTGATGGATCCGCTACTCCAAATAATAATACTGGTAGAGCAGGCATTGTGCTAGTATCACCATCTGGCAAAGTTTTCTCGCATTCGTTCAAGCTGGATTTTCATTGCACCAACAATTCAGCAGAATATGAAGCTTTCCTCTTAGGATTATCTCTAGCCAAGAAAGCATGAGCAAAGCACCTAGAGATCAGAGGAGATTCGAAGTTGCTAGTAACTACACCATTTTAAGGATATAGCAACCCAGAGTAGCAACAACGCTAGTGCCGTTGCGAAATTTCCGTTGCTAATTCCCGTTGCTATATTTTCGCAACAGCTGTTGCCTGTTGCTAATGTAGCGACAGCAGATTTTCAGTTGCGAATAGCAACGGCGAGATGTTCATGCATGCGAAGCACGCGTGTGGTCGGAAACACTTTGACGTTTTTTTTTCGCCCAAGTCAAAGTTTGGTCAGGCTTCTGCTTTATTTTTCCACCCCTTCAGCCTTATCTACCTATACTTAGAATTTTCACAGCCATTCAACCATTTTCATTTTTCATCTCTCTCTCTTTTTTTTTATGCTCCTGCATGATATTTTCTCCCCTTGAAGATTCAGTTGCAGCTCGATCTTAAGTGTTAATATTAAAGGTTTGGTTGCTCGTGTTCGATCTGGTAAGTGTTTATCATTATTAGTTTTTCGATTTCAGTTTACGAATTCTAGCGTTTCACGATTTTAGGGAATTTGATTTCACGTTTCATCTGTGAATCTGTTTTTTTTTTCCATTTTAGTTTACTAATTTTAGGTTCATCTCTGAATCTGTTTTCGATTTAAAAGATTTTGATTTTAGTTTTTCAATTTCAGTTTCTCGATTTTAGGGCTTCATCCGTTAATCTGTTGTTTTTCGATTTTAGTTTTTTGATTTCTTCTTTCTCTTTCGATTTAAAAGGTTTTATTTTTGAATCTAACACGATTTTATTTTTTCCATTTTAGGGTTTGTCAAGGTTGAAAAGATGGACTACTTTGAAGAAAGAACTATGAAGAACTGACAGAAGGTATAAGTTTAATTTATTGTTTTATGTTAAGCTTTTTTAGGGGTTTTGATCAATTTTCAGTTTTGGGTTTAATTTCTATTTTAGGGTTTCATAATGTGAACTGATTTAATGGTTTGTTGTTGTTATATGATTACAGTGTGCTCATCAGAGTTTGTACATAAAAGAACTAGTCAGAGTTGAATTTGGAAGTGTGGGTTTGATTTTTTTTTTTTTTTGTTTTTTTTGTAGTTGGTGATGTTATTATGGAGCTATTTTTCTGTTATCCTAATGGATCCAGGTGGTGTACCATCAAATTGGAGACCTTTCATTGATGAAGAGATAGGAGATACTGATCCATTAACTGGGGGATCAGAATTTGGTTCTGGTTTACAGGGAAATACAAGTGATTTGAATAATAATTCGAGAATTCGGTATTGCAGGAAGTGTAATCAAGTCAAACCACCTCGTTGTCATCATTGTTCCGTTTTTAAGCTATCTTATACTTTACTGAAATTAGCTGATTAAAGAGGTTCTTACTTCTTATACTGATCAATTTCTTTTTGTTGATTTATTTTAGGTGGGAGGTGTGTATTGAAAATGGATCATCATTGTGTTTGGGTTGTTAACTGCATTGGTGCTTTGAATTAAAAGTTCTTCCTTCTGTTTCTGGTATGTTCATTGTACTTGAAAGGACTGAACTTTATGGTGCAACATATTGATTTGTTCATTGTGTATTTCGATCATTATTTGGCCATCCTAAAAACGCAGGTTGCTAGAGTTGATTGAGCTTTGCTATTCTTGAATTTGAGGGAATCTCTAGCTGTTTCTTTATCTTTATGAAGTATATGTAGGGCGTGCTTCGACATGCAAAAAGAAATCTGGTAGAATCTTGGAGGGTTACAACTATGGGGGATTTTCGTGTATGTCCACGACTTAAGCACAAACGTATAGTTACTATTTCATAAGCCACGTCTTCCATTAAAAAAATCCTGCTGTCTCTGCCTCCCAAACCTCCCGATTCTCCAGTACTGTTAGAAAGCAAAATAACTGTCTACTAAGATTGGGTAAATTGTAATTTATGTATATGCTACTAAACTCAGTCAGTAGATAAATTGCTTTATGCCTTATTTGCAGCACAAATTCCCCGTGATTCACTTCTCTAGAGTTTAATAGAATGTAATGTCATTGCCAGCATGTCATGAACACTTGCTCAATTACGTAATAATAATATGTACGATGTATACAGTCACGACATTTGAACAGTGCATCACACAATTAAAGGCGCTTCAGTGATATCGTATAGTATCATGCACGTTTGTAGTGGAAAAACTTTGGCCTGTGGGATGGTTTTTATGAATGAATTGGATTCTGGGTAATTGGAATGGCCGACCAATATTTGTATTGGATTCTGTCTTACTTTCAAATGGTCATCAAACACTTATTGCGCAACAAAAGCCACAGCTTAGTTAGAATTATTCTGGTGTTGTTTGATAGTTCCTGGTGTAGGTAGTACTATTCTGAAATCTAGAAGTGCTTAGTTAAATGATTAATAATAACAATCTCAACTACACTTATATCGTCAAATATCATGTCATTTTTGATGTTTCTATTGATCTTTGCTCATCTCTGATTTCGTTTTGGCAGGCTGCTCTTGGTGGGGTTGTGGGGAACCTGCAGAAAATTCGTGCCTTTCTCCGGGTTAGAGAAATTTTCTTTTAGATGCTACTGCATTTAGGTCCCAGTTCTAGAGGTTGGAATCTAAAGGTTCTTATAAACTGCTTTGCAGATCCGTTTGAGGGAGTATGGGGTTCTAGATTTTGACGCAAACGATGCACACATGCAGCCTCCTGTTGATACGACTTGGAAACATGTGTTTTGACTCTACTTTAGTATTATCTTACGCTCAGTCTTCTTTTGGGCCTTTAAGTTTCTTGTATCTGTGATTGGTTTAAATGATTATAAACTTCATGGTTTAAAGTCTCATTACTAAGCCATTAAGGAATGGGATAAGCTTTTCTTAGTTTTTCCTTCAACTCCATTCTTTCTCAAGTTATCATAAAGGATGAATCTGCATCATCTTATCATCTATAGGATAGATGTACTTAATTTTTAGAACCGAACCATGGGATCCCTTAAAACCTTGCGACAGCGTTGAATCTCAGTGCAAAACATTCGTGACTCGTATTTGAAATGTACTCTACTACCATTTATTTGCAAGGGTGGGGATTTGTTGGTCCCATCAAGTAACACCCTCATGTTTCCCTAGTAGGTGGTGCTACAGTGGCAAGAGAGATGAAGGTTGCAGCAAGTGTTGTCAAGAAATGACTGGATTTTCAACACGACATTTGAGTTAGTTGTGAAGCTACTCCAAATTGAGTTACCCTTCCCTGGTTTTCAACTTGTTAATGCTCCGTTATATATCCTTGGAGTCACTGTTTTTTCCTCCATTACTGCTTATCCTAAGTTATGCTTTGGAGTAGGCTCATAACGTTTTCTCATGCCCCGCTGGTTTTCCATTGGCTTGGTGCCTATTTGGGGGGACCATGTTTCTATTTTTTCTTCTTTTACCATAGTGAATGACATATATTTGATATCTTTGTGATTGTATTGTGTAAAGAGAATTACAAACGCAAGTGCCATTGAGACAATATTACTAAATATCAACTCTTATATTCTTGTTATCATATTTCTTCTATGTTCTGATATTGATTTTATCTTATTAATTACTTGCAAATTTATTTTTTCTTGCGTACTGGTTATTATGATGAAGCTAGAAATGTTGCTTTGTCATCTCGTGCTTCACATCAATTGGCTTCTCAGGTACTTTTCCTGATACTTTTCCATACTTGTTGTGTTCTTTACTAGCAATTAATTCAGGGAAACAAGAACCCATTGTTTGATTGGAAGGAGCTATAAACACTTAACTCCAGCATCTTATCTTTTTTGACCAAGACTCCAATCTCAAGCTGGCATAAATCATATCAGGGTCCTTGACCCACATCTTAGTGGTCATAATGTTGAAATCATCCTTATCAGCATAATAAATTTTTTTTTTTTGCAGCTTGTTGAGTGGATTTCTACTGGAGGTATGGTGTCCCAAGAGACTGCAATTGCTTCCACAGAAGAATGTGAGAAAATGTTGAGGATGGGGGATCGAATTGGTCGATCTGTGTATGACAAGAACAAGTTACTACTTTATGCTATCATATCTGGTTCACGCAAACAGATTGACTGGTTGCTTAGGGATCTACCAACAATTTTCAATACTATCAAGGATTTATTGTGGTTCAAATTTTCAGCAGTTCGAGATCTCCCAGGTGGAGATGCTTCCTCTGCTATTTTGAATGAGGCCATGGTACCTTACAGTTTAGACGATCTGCAGGTTTACCTTAATATGTTTGAGCCTTCGTATTACACAAAGAACGGGAAGGATCCGTTAGTGTACCCTTACATATTACTTTTGAGCATCCAGTTTTTGCCAGCGGTTCTATACTTATCCAAGGAAACTGGAGATGGAGGATTCAATATCGACGCAGTTCATATTTATATTGTTCTATCAGATCATGGGGTTCTTTCTGATAGTGCTAGAACTGGTCCAAAGCTGGGTCTAATGGATGCTTTTGCTGAAACTGCTAGCATGATTCGCCAGTACGGTTCAACATATTTTCATTCAGACAATCTCTCAACGGAACTAGAATATTATGCACAAGCTTCTTCTGCAATGGGTGGTGGAGAGTTATCTTGGACTGGAGGAAACATCAATCAGCAAAGACAGAGACAATTGATGCTAAAGCAACTCCTTACTGAGCTATTATTACGTGATGGTGGCATATCTATTTTTCTTGGTGCAAGAGGTGCTGGCGAGGAAGGTCAACTTAGGAGGTTTCTAAATGACAGAATGGCACAACAACAGTTTTTGCTTGAAGCTGCTCGCCAGTGCCAGGAAGCTGGCCTATACGACAAAGTAAACATCTGCCTCATTTGTTGTTTTTGTTAAATATCTTGTTGGAAATTGATAATTAACTAACTTCTAAAGCTTGGCTATACGAAAAAAAAGATCGTTTGTTGGACGACGGTGACTATATATTCTCTACATGCACGGTAGAAAGAATATGTGCTTTGTTGTCTTAGTCTTCAGTTTTGGATATCTTTAGTAAATCTCATCAAGATTTTTAGTAGAGGAATAGTAGATGTTGCTAGCTTGTCAGGAAACATGATATGCTTTCTCTTATATGATGTTCGCCTGTTCTGGCATTTAATATAGGTCATTTGGCACCTTGCCCACTAGCGCACATGATATTTGTAGGTCCACTAGTGCGACATTCTGTTTTTCCCATGAGCTAACTGTTGAACATTTATATAGTAGAGATAGATAGTACAGACTTTTGATGGAGTTCAGTCGTTAAGAAGCATGGTTCCTGAAATTGACAAACTCTATAAAGACTTAGGAGGAAGAATAATCTCTATTTTTCTTTAATGTTTATTGTGAGTACCATTTTCTCTATTTTTCGTTCATTTATTGTGATGAAGAATAATCTATATTTTCTTGAAATTTTGGTTTGTATAAAAGTTTTTGGAGGAAGTTCATTGCTAATAGGCAATTTTGTGGTCAAATATTTTGTCAAAGCTATTTTCTGAATGGACATAATGGGCCTTACTGTGTTAATTTACTCTCTTGGTGTTTCGGACATTAGTTTACTTGGCTCCTTGGTATATCTTAAGCATTCCTATTTTTACCCCAAAGAAATTCTGGATTTCTGATTCTGTGCATATTATCTTTCGAAGAAAGTACAATATTCCTGATTAACTATAGATATCTAAACTGGACTTGGAAAAATTGCAAGTTGGTGAATTGAATATAACTTATGAAGGACACTATCTTGCTGGTGTGTGCTGTCATTTTGATAGTCATTCAGTTGCTTTGCTTTCTCCCTGTCTTATGTTTATTGAATAAACTTGGAGTTGGAATCAAGGTTTAATTCAAGGTTTGGAGACTACTTTTGGCTTGATTATTTTAAAATGCACTTTCCTTATTTTGGGTTTACGTTGTACTCCTTTTTTAACTGGGAGGGATTATTTTATATGTTACACAGGTTTGTGCTATTAAGGCTCCAGGTTTGGAGAGAACATGAAATATAGTGTACAAGATCTTGCCGTCTTGACTGGGGGTCAAGTAAGCATTGATGTTTCCTCTACGTGTCACTTAAATTGTAGGCTTGTTCTTTCTTCCTTTTAACAACAATTTGTCCTATTTGTGTATTGCATCTCATAACTGAAGAACTAGGCATGAATCTTGAGAAGGTTAAGTTGGAGATGCTTGGAACGTGCAATAAGGTGAGTGATTGTGAATTTCTGATGTTTATAACTACAACAGGATGTCAATGTAGAACCATCTAGTTATTTTAGGAGTTGTTCTAGTGATTTTATATTCACTAAGTGTTTTTTTTTTGTTGATATCTAATATATGTATTGTGTATAGGTGACAATATCTAAGGATGATACTATAGTTCTTGACGGGGCTGGTGACAAGAAATTCATTGAGGAACGATGTGAACATCTAAGAGTTGGAGTTGAAATGAGCACTTATGATTATGATAAAGATAAGTTTCAAGAGAGGCTAGCTAAGCTTTCTGGTGGTGTTGCTGTTTTAAAGGTCTGTCACCATTCCTTAAGACACAACATTGTCATTTTCATTTTCATCGTCTTCTTATTCTATTGTTACTGTTATTTATGGTATGCAATTGTTACTCTGTTACTTGTGCCATAAATGATAACATTGCTCAATGTGCAGATTGGAGGAGCTAGTGAAGCTGAAGTTGGTGAGAAAAAAGACAGTAACTGGTTCTCTAAATGCCACCAAAGCATTGTTCCTGGTATCAGATTGCATTTATCCTTATTGATAAATTGTCTACGGGAAGCTTCATTTTGGTGACTAACACGTTTTTGACTGCAATACTTCGTCGCAGGAGGTGGTATCGCACTGTTATATGCATCAAGGGAGCTGGAAAAACTGGAAATAGCCAACTTCGACAAGATTGGTGTTCAGGTCATACGAAATGCATTCTATATGATTTGTTATTTATTGTCAGGGATTCTGGTTATTTAGGCAAGACTGTCATGCATTCTATGTTTGATGATACTTCTAGTGATATTTAGTCGTTCTTTCCCTGTTTTTCAATGCCTATGTCAGTTACAACATACATAAGTTTACTTGTGTACATTTGTATCAGTTGAAGAATCCTTTATTTTATAATAATATTCTATCTAGTGGTGATTCTCAACTACATTTGTATCTATTTTGTATTGCCATTGTAGTTTGTATTTATGTGTGGATGTTGAATATGGGGAACTGGGTAATTGCAGAGGGGGAATGTGGGGGTAATGAATTTTGACTAGGTCAATAAACATAGACTTGACCTTTTTTTTTGAGGTTGCAAAAGATTAGCAACATCAGGGCTATGTTGCTAAATTAGAACCAGAACCAATACAGTAGAACCAGAACCAACAGTATCTGGTTCTGGGTAGTGGTATTCCTGTAATTAGCAACATATTAGCAACAATAGACTGATGTTGCTAATAAAAAAATTCGCAACGGCAATTGCCGTTGCGAATGTCCGTTGCTGACCAAGATTCGCAACAAAACTTATGTCGTTGCTAAAAATTGCGACACCGTGTTTAGCAACAGCGAAGTCCCGTTGCGACCCCGTTTAGCAACATCTATTGTATATTGCTATATCCTTAAAATGAATGGCATATACTATCTCAAGGAAATAACACGTGCTCCATTCAGAACAGAGGCACAACGACTATTAACTCATTTTTTTGACGCAACAATTGTCCATACTGGCCGCACCAGCAATAGAAATGCTGATTGTCTAGCTACTCTGGCATCCAAACTACAATTCGAAGGGTCTGAGAAATCTATCACCGTGCAAAGACGCTCTGTATCATCTACCTAGCTCACTCAAGTTGAGGATGCTCAGTCAAACGACTGGCGAGTACCCATCATTCGTGAATTGAGCAATTCTCTCACAGAGGGGAACATTAGCCTCAAGGAATTGAATAGCTTCTTTTGCTGCGTGGAGTATTATATTATCGCAATCCTGATGCATCCATCTCATGATGTCTTGGAGATCAGGAATCCAGTGAACAACTCAAGAGCGTACATGAGAAAGTATGTGGGCAAACCCTAGTGGTCACGCTCTACAAAAGGATTCAAAGACTTGGATACTACTGGCCTTCCATGGAAACTCAGTCAAGGATGCTGCAAGGATCGTGTCCCAACTGACATACGCCACCTCATCATCGGGAGGTTCTATCATTTCATGACACTGGAGACTGGAGCGATCCTTACATAAATTATCTTCGCGACAACGATCATCCATCAGAGAAAAAAGTAGCAACCAAACTCGTTCAAAGAGCCAAGCGTTTTGTTTATTTGGAAGGGACTTTATACCGCAAACGTTTTTGGGGAAACCTCCTGAGATGTCTGGCTGAACATGAAACCCCTACAATCCTGAAAGATATGCATGAAGGTGAACACCAAGGAAAGAAAAAATTATTTCTCCAAATCGATGAAAAGTATTACTGGCCAACCATGGAAGACGACGCAGCCTCCTATGTCCGGAGATGCCATCAGTGCCAAGTTCACGGTAATCTCATTCACGCTCCTTGTCTCCCATTAAATTCTGTGAGAATTCCATGGCCTTTCTACAGCTGGGGACTGGATATTGTTAGGAAGATCAATCCAGCATCCTCAAAGCAGCACGAATACATCATCACGTCAACAGAATATTTCACCAAAAGGGTTGAAGCTATTCCTCTCCGAAGCACTACTGGAATTAAAATTTCCGCCTTCATCAAGAAACATATCATATAGAGATTTGTTATTCCTAAGCACATCATCACAGATAATGGAGGACCATTCTCCAACAAGCATGTCATTGAACTGCTCGAAGAATACGATATCAAAAAAATCTTATCCACGCCATACTATCCCCAGGGAAATGGGCAAGCAGAGAGCACCAACAAGACTTTGATCCGGATTCTCAGTCGAACAGTCCATGACAATCCACGAACATGACATGAAGACTTTCCCATGGCTTTATGGGCTTACCGCATTTCACCAAGGAGTTCAATTGGGACTTCACCGTATTCTCTTTTCTATGGTGCAGATGCCACCCTCCCAGCAGAAATCAAAATTCCCTCTGCAAGAATCACGACAGCAAGCGGGATACAATAGGATGAAGCCGAAGTGTCCAATTCGAGTATTGCTGAATTGGACATGCTTGAGTCGAGAAGGGCCAAAGTAGAGAAATATGTAGAAACCTACAAACAGGGGATCTCCAAAGCATACAACAAAATGGTAAGACCTCGAACATTTCAAGTAGGGGATTTAGTTCTGAAAACAACAAATCATATTCAGCAAGACATGTCCGCTCCCAAATTCACTCCTAAATGGGAAGGACCTTATGTAGTCACCAAAGCAGTATCTACTGGATACTACAAAATTGTAGCTGTCAATGGAAGATTCGAAGGAAATGTCATCAACGGAAAATGGCTCAAAGCATATTATGCTTGAGCAATCATCCGAGTATTAAATTTTCAATGTAATTTCTATTTCTTCCAAAGCATGCAATATGCACATTTATTCATAATTCAAAACATTCCATGAATTTAACAAGAATCTTTCAATCACCTACTTTATTCAAAACGAATCTCAAACCTACATAAATAATCTCTCTCCAATGCTCACTCAATCACAACAAATCTTCCAACAAAGGATAATCCTTACATGAGGTTGTTTCAAGAATCTTCTGAAAATTCTCATTTTTCACTCTCAAATCCTAGACGGCTTTATCAACCCTTGCCGACTCCAGAGCCAGTGCTTTCTCCTCTTCTATGATGGCGGATCTAGCGGAGATCATGTTTGCAATGACATTCGCCATGTTAACTTTAATGACTTCGAGTCGACGACGGAGCCAGCTTATGTTGAATCGCAAGACTTCACAATTCGAGATCATGTCATCCCATCTGTGCAACTCTTCATTCTTGACGTCTTGCAGCCGTGTATTATTCATTTTATCAATAATGGGAAGTAATCCCGCAACTGTGGTCAGCAAGGTCTGTGTAAAACCTCTCCACACTTCGGTGGTAGCAAGATGCCCATACCTTCTCCAGATTCTGGTATAGAGAGATGCGTAGCATTTGGGGATGATAAAACCGCCAACCAGTTGATTATCTGGGCAGATGTTCATCATGGGGGTATCGAATGGGAGTCCAGTTATTGGGTACTCACGAGTATCAACCCTAGGATCAGCATCTGCAGGCTTCTCCGAGATCTCAGTATGAAGAACTTTGTTAGTCGCAATCACATACTTTCCATTCCTCTTCTTCGTGGCTTCGGAAACAACATGAACGTCAACCTGCAAAGATGAACCATTCAGAAAACCTGGATAATGACTCAGTCAGTGGATATTTTGATTCGAAGACTTACAGACATTCCATATACAGCTTCACAAGTAGATCTATAACGCATAGGAACCCTAACAGTTCATTTGGGTCTCAGACGAGATTCATTCCCCTAGTTGCCCTGCAATGAATCACTTTATTTAATCAGGATCGATTTCTGATTGATAAAAAAAAACTGGGAAACACGTTATACTTACCTGAGTAGGCGTCCCAGGCTCATACTTTGTCAACGATTCATTTCGAGAGGAGGCACTACTGCCATACATGTTGATGGGAGGTATGATTATGATCGAAATTTCTTCTGATAATATGCGGAAAAAGAAGATATAATGGATCAGTATCAAACCCTATTGAAGGTCGAGATGAAGATATTTATTATATAATGATAAGATAAATCTGTTGGGGTTTCTACTGAAACCCTAAACTACAAATCAGATACGCGGAGATGTGGGAGGAGCACCACAATACTATGGACTGACAGTTCATCTATATAGTCAACGTTGCAGTCGATGACCTAGCGTGCCACGTGCATCCCTAACCATCTCATGTGTTCACGGATCATCATAGCCTACGTGGCCTTGGGTCATATTGTTCAGAGTTGGCATGTAAAGAAATTTGGTAAAGGAAATGTTGGAAAATTATAATTCAAAAATAATTTCTAGCAACATCTCTACAACCAAATTGCTCAAAAATTGGAAAGTATCTACTTCAGCAGAAAGGAAAATTTCAGAAGAAAAAAAAACTCATGAGCAAGATCAGTCAGACTCATCAGAGTCATTGGGTTTGTCAGAATCATTAGACTCGTCGTCGTCGTGTTCTGCTGAATCCTCCTCATGCTCTTCATCAGAATCACTATCGAAGTCATTCACGAAGTCTGGGTGAATATATTCCTTATAGGCTTCCCAGTCAGCTTCCTCCTCACGCTCAACCTAGGGATCAGCTCGGGCCAGCCTCTCCATTTCTCTAGTAAACCGGTCTGGTCTGATGTCACGCTCTGGCGATCCCCATGCGGATCCATCCTATGAAGCGACACCCTCAGAACGGTAACAAAGCTTCTCTTCAGCAGCTGCTACCCGACGCACAATTCGGGCTCTCCTCCGTAGACGGTCCTCCAATTCGTCATCCTCAACCTTTCTCTTCCTGAGTTCATCATAAGTGACTTGTCGGTTGCCAACGGGTGCATTACGATTCTCCTTAGCTCCACCTTTGACTGTGGAAGGTTTGGAATCCTCTTCTGAGGAGCTGGAAGAACAATTGCCACTGCTGCCAGAAGTCACCATATCCTGAAACAAAGAATGTGGAGTTACAAATATGCTCATATTAGCATCTGCAAAAATGGTATTCCTCAATTCTCACCTCTTTACGATTTCACGAACTTAGTGATAACAACGTAAAAACTCCAAAACTTGCTTTTTCTTTCAAACCTGCAAAGTTGAGCATAAAACATATTATTCAAAAGTCTACACTGACTTTCCAAGAAACCATGAGTAATTCACATAACCCTCTATGTGAGCACTCGCTGATTTTATGTATATACATACGCTATAAAATCACTGAATTCGCGAATACACTGTGAATTCACCAAGCTCATAAATTGAGTGTTTCCAAAAACCCAATTTAGTTTAATAAAGCGTGAATAAGTCACGCTCTTTTTTTTTAATTTTTTTTTTTCTTGAGTTAATAACTCACGTAAATAAAAAAAAAAAAACTTTTGTGCTCAACCGAGCATTCGTCTATGGAACCAAGGACTTTCCTATTTTTGTAGAGTTCTCCATATTTCAAATAAAACTTCGAGAGTTCTCAAATAAAATTTCAATATCAACTCCAGGTCTTTTCAAAATTCCTTTAACTATAAGGATTATTATTTACTACTTTTACGAACAAATTACGTTTATAAAAGTATTTGCAAAGTTCATACTTTCAAAAAACGAACTTGGGTTTTCATGAAACCTAATAAACAAAACTTTTGCTACTGCAAATAGACCATGTCTATTCAAAAATTAACATATCTCTTTCATATTAGGGAGTTTTGCTCGTTCCTCCAATTATCGAACAAACGTGCATATACATATATTTTCTAAAAAATCCTTCATAAATCCTACACATACATATGTAACCATGGGATTTTGGGTTTTGTAAACAATCATCAATCATCGAGCCTACAGCAAAGAAAAAAAAAAAAACAATCGCACGGACTTACCTGTCTGCGTCGGCCGGAACTTGGCCGGACATGGGTCGGTCAGGCGCCGGCGACGCTGAACTCCGGCGAGAGTCCTCCTTGTGTTGCTGAAGTCATGAGGGGAGGAAGCTTGGTCGACCATAAAATAAAAATAAATTTTAAGGCTATTCCCTTTTATATCAAATTTAATTCCAAAACCTAATAAGCACGGGTTTCCTTTTTGGGCTCGGTCCCGCAAATCCTAAATCGACCATAACTAAGCTTTTAAACATCCAAATCAGCAGTGCCTCATCTCTCTACACTCATGAAATGACACTCTACCTTACTATCAGAGTTCTCATCCACACATTTGCTCATACATGATCTCATTGGGGTAAATTGAGGATTCTGAAACTACCTTTGTAGACTGAGTTCAAACAGATCTCGTCGACTGAAAATCACCATTTAATGCATACTGAAGAACATGACTGTTCCCCACTATGCAGAGGACTTAATGTAGATGGTGGATTTTCAACAAAGGGAAAACTCGTAAAATCATGATACTGCATGTTCCTGATGCGGCTTCAGGCATGTGACGATTCATATTTTACGAAGCCATGATGAATATGTTTTCAAAAATCCTTTACCAACCGAGCATTCGATCCCTGGCATTTTATTGTGACCTCTATACAGCCGGGCGGTTCCCCGAAGATTGAGAACATAACGCCTTCAGGCCATCAGTGATACTCACTGTCCCTGACTGCATGAGAGTTACCCCCCTCTACATAGAAGAACGATTGGGCGGTTCTCCGTCATATTGAGAGCAACAACACCTTTAGGACAGTGACACTCACTGATCCTGACTATGTAGAGCGACGTGTGTAAACTCGGGTGTTCTCCGTAGTGTCTGAGAGCACCCTCAGGATTTGTCGTCTCCTGACTATGCACATAGATTAATTATGCCGTGACATTCACCACCGAATTCCTAGAATAATTTATTTATTGCTCATATTCCATGGTCGAATCCACGGCCTGATCCCATGGAATGACAATAACAATTGCTCATATTCCATGGTTGAATCCTTGGCCTGATCCCATGGAATGGAAATAACAATTGCTCCTATTCCATGGTCGAATCCACGGCCTGATCCCATGGAATGGCAATAAAAATTGCTCCTATTCCATGGCCGAATCCACGGCGTGATCCCATGGAATGACAATAGCAATTGTTCTGATTCTATGATCGAATCCACGGCTTGATCTCATAGAATAGCAATGAAACAACCATATTATCTTATTACTCTGATTTCATGATCGAATCTACTGATCTCATGAAATGGTGATGGATAAATCTCAATTACTCTGATTCTATGGTCGAATCCACGATCCCATGGGATGGTAATGCTCGTTTTATTATAAATTCGTAGTCGAATCCACGTCTGATCTTACGAATTGATAATGAAACATCCATTCACTTTTATTACTCAGTTTCATGAATTATTCTCCACCGAATCTCATGAATTGACAATAATTACTCCACAATTGGGCATATGGACCATCACTGAGTAAGCCCCACAAAAATGGTGCAAGTGTACTCGACAATGATGCACGACTGAGCACCCGGATGCGCGAACGAGCATCCAAAAAACATGAAACAATGGAGAGTTCTCCACAAAATAGGAGAGAGAAAATAATAAAAAAATAAATAATGGGAAGCGCCCATGGGTCGGGCCCACCGGCCGTCCGGTCGTTCCCTAGCCATGCTTCCCGATGCTTCCCCATTATTTTCTTTATTTTCTCACGGTTTTCATAAACCCATGGAGAGTTCTCCATCTTGGCAAAAAATTCCCAATTTGTGCAAAAACTCAAGAGTTCTCCATAACTTGGAGGATTCACCGAATAAATTATAAAATAAGGAGAGGTGTGCGGGACCGGGCAACCTAGCCGGCCGGCCATGCCCAAGCCGTGGCTCACAATCCTTAGCTTTTTATAATTATTATTCCAAAACTTCATGGATTCTCCATATCTTCATGGATTCTCCAAAACTTCAAGGATTCATGAAAAATAATAATAAAATAGGAAAAGGTGTGCGGGACCGGGTAACTTGGCCGGCTGGCCATGCCCCAGCCATGTTCGGTCCCACAACTTGCAATCCCTAATTTCTCATTATTATTATTTTCCTCAACTCGTGAAACTCCTGGGTTTGAACAAAATTCGTGACTTCTCCATATTTTCTCAAATATTGCTCGAATCACGAAAAACCAAAAGCCAACATGGTCACGCGGTCGGCTAGCCCCTCACGGAAATTTTAGATTATTAAAATATTTTATTTTAATATTTTCAAAATATTTATGAATTGAGCATACATGCTCATTCCACCAAAAAGTCGAGAATTCTCAGCCAAGATGAAATTCTTCTGAAAATTCACAACATTGCTCAAACGCGCATCAGAAAATACTGAAACTCTCAGTATGGAGACACAGACATCATGGAAACACGTGAATGCCTCCATGACCGACCAGGTCACCCCTAGGGCTTGCATGAAGCCGGTCCCACACGTTTTCACAATTCTGACCTAATTTGCTCAATCGCTCATACTCGGCCCGAGATCTCTCCAATCAACTGGAGAATCCTCCAAATGACCAACACTTGGTCACGTGAACACTAGGAGCCGGTCCCATGCCCTCTTGGTCAGTCCCATCTCTCATAACTAGGTTTTACACCTAATGCTGAACCCAACAATATTTTCAGTAAATGGTGAACTCCCCATTTAATCATCACTTTTCACCAACTCTTAAACTGAGAACCCTGGTGCATGCTCCCTCAAGCGCTGGGCATCACATGGACATTCCTCATCCCATGTGGTCGGTCCCTCCATCACTCATAATCAATTTTTGGCAATTCTCCAAATGATGGAGGATTGTCCAAAATTAGGGTTTTGAATGAACGCTCTGTGAAACCATCATTCTGAGCAATTTCGAACACTAATAAATTTACGTTAATTCATCAATCAACATCAAAAATAAATTAAACAATATTCGGTAATCTACCAATATTTTAATTAATATTTTACTGGGTCACATCACCAGTAAATAATTCACTGAATCGAGCAATACTTGCTCAATCGCCTGAATATTAATCAATATTCGACAATTCTCCAGTATTTGGTAAATTGAGCAATACTTGCTCAGTTGCCCATCAAATCCTTAAATTTGGAGAATTGAGCAATACTTGCTCATTTCCCCATCAAAATCCCATAATTCGGTGAATTGAGCAATACTTGCTCATTTTCTCATTGAATTCTTATAATTTTCGGCAATACTTTCTCAACTAGTCAGTAACTTTTCATACTAACATCTCTCTAGAGAACTACATGTTCGACCCATGAATCGCTGAGCATTCACCATTCATGCTTGATTCACCAAACTTAGACTCAGTGTCTAATCAGTCAACAATTGACTAACCTAAACATTTCTGCCCCGCAGACTCCACGATTCTTGAAACATCAATCACGTCACAAATGGGGGGATATCACTTTGGGTTTTGGTCTGGCGGTCTACGGCACATGGATTCATCCCATGATGAGAAATGTGCGTAAGTCATGTCAACGGTTGAAAGAGTTATCAAAGTAGTGGGTGCACGATCAGTCAAGTCTCCAAACGACGTGGAACTGACTTTACCACGATCTCCCACTTTTCCACTCTTTCTCTCAAGAAACCGTCACACTTACAGGGGTCAGTGGTGTTACTACTCTAACAGTATAAATAAGTCTCTGAACTCACGATTGAGGACAATGAATTACAACATCTGTAATCATCCTTGCAGAATTTCTCGAGTAACTACTCTCAAGAATTCACCAATCACTCAGAACTTATCAGAACTCAACAGTCCACCAATATTGTAGAAACCTTCAACAAACCCACAATCCCCGATCATCACTGATCCCACATAATTCTCAACTTCCCTCCTACAGATCAACCCATCTCTCTATTTGCGACCAAATTGATTCTGGAACGGCCATTGTCTTCGTTTAGGCCAGAGTCATATAGATTGATTTCCCGAATCTAAGCACCCCCTTTGCAGCGGTGCATCTGTGTGAGGATTAACATCTTTACCGGCTGAGGATTCTCGACAACTCGCTCGACTCTCCACTTTCCCGAAAAAACGGCGATGCATTTTTCCCCATCCACAACTACGTCATAAATTTCAAGTACGCCAGGTAACTTGATCGTTCCCTTCTTAGTCTTCCTTCATAGTCTTCATCGTTCCCTTCTTAAGCAACATCTTCGAATGTTACTGGTCCTCCTTCATAGTCTTCTGCAGAAACAAACCAAGTAAGATTACATGTCATACATATGTCTGCTACACCCACTATCAAGGAACCATTGAAAAGGTGATGTTTATTTTAAAGCAAAAGCTCCCATACTATTAGTGCAATTCTTTTTGGTGTTTTCTAATAGTTTTGTATGTCTTTTGAGAGACGCAAGAAATTGTTTAGTTTTCTTATAAAGATCACTTGAAACTTTTAAACTCTTTTGAAAAGGCACACACTTATGTTGAAAGTGATTAGAGGAATCACAAAACATACATAGACTAACACCTTTAAGCTTGGTAGAACAGTTCTGAGTCACATCAGTTTCACAACCTTTATACGTTTTTTATCATCTGATATATGACGGTTCCTTAGAGAGGAACTATTATAGTTACCCATATCCATTAAGGAAATTAAATTGGGTTTCAAATCCTTTAGGATTGTAATTTCTGCAATAAGATCAGAATTGATCTGGATTTGTTCATCCATCCTTTGAAGGATAACTAGTTTATCAAAATTTCTTCTACCATTATTTTTTAATCCTGGTGAAGCGTTATAAGAGACTTTGTCATCCATAGAGTCAGATCGCTACAAACATAGACTTTTGAGGTATTGAACATGTTTGCCTTCTCTGATACCAATTGAAAAAGCGGGGGTCTAACAACCTCACCCAATATTTCGATTAGAAATCTGTATGGACAACTCCAAGTTGTTTTTCTAGAGAATCAACTAGACTCAATCAATAGAAAATATCTCAATGGGTTATTATCTCAATCTCTCAATTTGATTTACTCAAGCAAATGTGATTCGCGAGTCTAATCAAAGAGAGATAACTTGGATGGTACCAAAGACCAATATCCAAGTGTCAATCAATTTAAATCAACAACCAATAAGGTTAGATATTCTAATTGATTGAAAAACGCACAACCTGTATTATTTCAACTATATAACAAAATATAATACGGAAAAGAAATAACACAGACACCAGAATTTTGTTAACGAGGAAAGCGAAAATGCAGAATAACCCCGGGACCTAGTCCAGATTAAACATACACTGTATTAGGCCGCTATAAATACTAGCCTACTCCAAATTAACTTCGGTCTGGACTGCAGTTGAACCCCAATCAATCTCACACTGATCCAAGGTACAGTTATGCTCATATGCCTATGATCCCAATAGGATACTGCGCACTTGATTCCCTTAGCTTATCTCAGCCACAACTAAGAGTTTCTACGACCCAAAGTCGAAGACTTTAGCAAACAAATCTGTCTCACACAGAAAAGTCTACAAGATAGATAAATCCATTTCCCACGAATAAACCTATGAGTTTTTGTTTCGTCTTTTGATAAATCAAGGTGAACATGAACCAATCAATAAAACCATACTTATATTCCCGAAGAACAGCTCAGTTTTATCAATCACCTCAAAATAGTCTTAATCGACGTAGCGAAAAAAGATATTGTGGAATCACAAACGATGAGACGAAGATGTTTGTGATTAATTTTTTTATCTTGCCTATATGAGATAGAAATCTCAAGCCAATTATTAGAATTTTACTCGTATTATGGAAACAACAAGATCAGATCACACAACTATAATAAAAGTAGTATCGGTCTGGCTTCACAATCCCAATGAAGTCTTTAAGTCGTTAACCTGGTTTTAGAAGAAGAAAACCAAAGGTTAAAGGAGAATTGACTCTATCTTAGCAACCTAGTATCACACAGAATGTGTGGGGATTATGTTTCCCAGTTGCTAGAGTTCTCCCTTATATAGTCTTTCAAATCATGGTTTGCATTCAATATTCACCGTTAGTTGAAAACCTGATTAGATACAAGCTAATATCTCTCAACCGTTAGATCGAAAACTTAGCTTGCCATACACACATGTACTTGACGATTTTGGGTTTGTATAACCGTAACCAAACGTGTACAATAGTTGGTTCAATATTAGTCAACCAGATGGTCAGCCAAATGATAACTTCCATATCAACCATATTCTTCTTCACCATAACTAGTCCAAATGACTCAAATGAACTAGTTAGAGAGTTGTTCAATTGTTATGAGATCTTATGTACTACAAAAGACACAATTAAAGCAAAAACGATGTGATTCACTCGAATTGATTCATGAACTATAAATCCACGGTTTGCAATAGCATTCCTTAGATAATTTAAATAAGTTCATGAACATCGTTTTTAGACATAACCACTTAAGTTCATAGGACGTCATATAGTTGTTATTCACAAACTAGTTTTCGTCAGAGCAATTTCCAAAGTGATTGAAACATAACATGACTTTCGTCACTAGGCAAAGATGAACTTGGCTAAAGCGAAAGCTTTACCAACACACATTTCGAGAAATAGATAAACGAGATATATTCAGCTCGAAATGTCACATATGTATATCTTTAGTCTATATAGTAAAACGACTTTTGTCTCAAGATAGGAGATAGAGTAGATAGAATTTTGAGTGCTAGATAAGTTCAAATCTCCACATAACTTTTAGTCGATGAAGATCCACTAGTTCCTTGAGTAGTCCTTCATCTTGTATGATTATTGCCATGGAGTTCTTGAGCTCAACTACACTTTCTATCCTAGTCTGAAACCTTAGCTATAGTAGACTAGAAATCAAGACTTTATAGTTTTGATCACTAACATTGACAAAAATGCTTGACATAGCAACGCATGCGAGTTCGATCGAGAAATGCTCTAACAGTTATATCTAACGAAAGAGTAAATCATTGACTAAGGGGGAGCAACATATCATATTGTTTTTGTAGTTATCTTGACTAAAAAAGGAGAATAAGAAAGATGTTAGGATTGAAAATCTACCCATCTTGCCTTTAGGGGGAGTATTAGATTTGTTATTCTAATGTCAATAACGGTATTTATGGATTGAATATATGCAGGTTATTGTATTATTGAAACTTGGAACCAAGCGTATGTGTAATGAATTATTGTAATTTGTTTATCCATATGTATTAAGAGTTTTGTCACTAAAATTGACAAAGGGGTAAATTGTTAGAGCATTGCTCGGTTGAACCCACCAAGCATTGGTATGTTAAGTTTAGTTGTCATATTTTAGTGAATCAAAAATAATCTAAGAGTCGCTTGATTATGTACTAGAGACAACTTCATATAGGTTAGACTAAAAAGTCTAGGATTATGAGACATACTAGTATTACTCGAAGACCTGTAAAATGTGAAGAAGTAACGACCTACAACGACAATATCATCCTTCCTATAGAGGTTAGTAATATTTGACTTGAACTGTTTCATTCCTAACGTATCTTTCAAGTTGTGCTATATTGAAAACATAATTGTGAAGCTATGAACGATTATACTCTAGTAGTGAGAGATGATCACATGATCATAGTTATAAGGAATTAAGATACGAATTATAACACTTATCTTTTGAACTTCGTATATATATATATATATGATATCGACATAATTGTATGAATGCTATTGGGATTATGTGTATGGGTAAAGGTGAAGATTTCATCCTAGGAAACAATGTTTACATTTATTTAAAGGAAGTACATTCATGAACTTGTTTTATGAATCGAAAAGGAAATCGCTAGGATTATTGGTATTGTTATTCATTGCATATCTTTGGATTACCAATATGTGTGAGTTAGTAGAACCGATCATAACTTGTTATGTATCTTGGTATAACTAATCACAATGCCTGACTTATGATTTGGTATGACTTTTATTAGTTTAACCGATCCTAAGTAATCACCTGAGATGGTATGATCGATATTTGTAATTGGTGTGACCGATCCTAGTAATTGGTATGACCGATCACAAAAGTAATATGTAATAGATCCTTGTAATTGGTGTAACCGGTCCTAGTAATTGGTGTAACCGGTCCTGGTAATTGGTGTAACCGATCCTAGTAACTTGTGTAACTGATCACAAGAAATACCATGAGTATATGGTAACCGGTCCTGGTAATTGACGTAACCGATCCTAGTAACTTGTATGTTCGATCACAAGAAAACCTTATTGAGGTACAACCGATCCTTGTGTTTGGTTAAACCGTGAACCCATGATTAATGATTTGATATTTGATCAATTACATAATTGTCTTGGATTAAAAATCTACCCATATTTCCTTTAGGGGGAATATTAGATTTTTTTATTTTAATGTCAACAACGGTATTTATGGATGGAATATATGCAGGTTATTGTACTGTTGAAACTTGGAATCAAGCGTATGTGTAATGAATTCTTGTAATTTGTTTATCCATATGTATTAAGAGTTTTGTCACTAAAATTTACATAGGGGGAGATTGTTAGAGCATTGCTCGGTTGAACCCACCAAGCATTGGTATGTTAAGTTTAGTTGTCATATTTTAGTGAATCAAAACTCATCTAAGAGTCGCTTGATTTTGTACTAGAGACAACTTCATATAGGTTAGACTAATAAGTCTAAGATTATGAGACATACTAGTATTACTCGAATACCTAAAAAATGTGAAGAAGTAACGACCTACGACGACGACATCATCCTTCCTATTGAGGTTAGTAATATTTGACTTGAACTATTTCATTCCTAACGTATCTTTCAAGTCATGCTATATTGAAAACATAACTGCGAAGATATGAACGATTATACTCTAGTAGTGAGACATGATCACATGATCATAGTGTTAAGGAATTAGGATACGAAGTATAACGCTTATCTTTTGAACTTCGTATATATATGACATCGACATAATTGTATGAATGCTATTGGGATTATGTGTATGGGTAAAGGTGAATATTTCATCCTATGAAACAATGTTTACATTTATTTAAAGGAAGTACATTCATGAACTTGTTTTATGAATCGAAATGGAAATAGCTAGGCTTATTGGTATTGTTATTCATTGCATATCTTTGGATTACCAATATGTGTGAGTTAGTAGAACCGATCATAACTTTTTATGTATCTTGGTATAACTAATCACAGTGCCTGATTTATGATTTGGTATGACTTTTATTAGTCTAACCGATCCTAAGTAATCACCTGAGAAGGTATGATCGATATTTATAATTGGTGTGACCGATCCTAGTAATTGGTGTGACCGATCACACAAGTAATTTGTAATCGATCCTTGTAATTGGTGTAACCGTCCCTAGTAATTGGTGTAACCAGTCCTGGTAATTGGTGTAACCGGTCCTAGTGACTTGTGTAACCGATCACAAGAAATACCATGAGTATATGGTAACCGGTCCTGGTGATTGACGTAACTGATCCTAGTAACTTGTATGTTCGATCACAAGAAAACCTTATTGAGGTACAACCGATCCTTGTGTTTGGTTAAAATGTGAACCCATGATTAATGATTTGATATTTTATCAATCACATAATTATCTTGGATTGAAAATCTACCCATCTTGCCTTTATGGGGAGTATTAGATTTGTTATTCTAATGTCAATAACGGTATTGATGGATTGAATATATGCAGGTTATTGTACTGGTGAAACTTGGAATCAAGCGTATGTGTAATGAATTCTTGTAATTTGTTTATCTATATGTATTAAGAGTTTTGTCACTAAAATTGACAAAGGGGGAGATTGTTAGAGCATTGCTCGGTTGAACCCACCAAGCGTTGGTATGTTAAGTTTGGTTGTCATATTTTAGTGAACCAAAACTCATCTAAGAGTCGCTTGATTATGTACTAGAGACAACTTCATATAGGTTAGACTAAAAAATCTAGGATTATGAGACATACAAGTATTACTCGAAGACCTGAAGAATGTGAAGAAGTAACGACCTACAACAACGACATCATCCTTCCTATTGAGGTTAGTAATATTTGACTTGAACTGTTTCATTCCTAACGTATCTTTCAAGTCGTGCTATATTGAAAACATAACTGCGAATATATAAACGATTATACTCTAGTAGTGAGACATGATCACATGATCATAGTGTTAAGGAATTAGGATACGAAGTATAACGTGTAGTTGCAGGAATTCCTACATTACACCCCTCATAAGAATTCACCATAATCAACACATATTTGAAGATTAAGAACAACACTTTTATTGATTAATTCTCAGAAATGTTACAAGAAATGGAAGAAACCAAGAATACAACTGCTCACAAGAACTTTCTCTCTCCTCAAAACTTTCTCAACACTCCAAAATTGATTTCTCCTTCTCTGAGTCTATTGGGTCTCTTTATATAGGGTAGTTACATAGTGGATGACAGCTAAATTTTCCTTTGATTTTGGATCTAACTCGCGATGTCCTCGCAACAGTTGTAATGCTAACTCTCGCAGACGCTGTAATCTTCGCAGAATAGTCATGTTCTTCTCGTGTTTCTGTTACCATCATCCGTTACATCATTCTTTAAGTTATTTTTTTGAGTCAGTCTGCGGCGCTCGCAGAGTGTTGTTGAGAATTTCACAGAAACGTTATTTATTCCGTAAGAATATTTCTGTGGCGATATTCTGATCCTATATCTTTCCTCTTCTCATGTCTTCTCCGTGAAGTGGAGAGGATTATGACAATCTCCATCTATTCAGAATGCCGCAGCTCTTATCTTTCCATATTCTCTTCTCGACAAAATCCTGAAAATTTAGTATAACCGCCTACACGTGTCAAATATCCTTCTTTTCACTGGCACGTCTTTTCTTAACAAGTCATTTTCTTTCGCCTATAAAAGGTAGAATCTGGTACAGAAAAAATCTTCTTCTTCTACTTCTCTATCTTCCTCGTCTTTCGTCTGCAACTTTCTTCGTCCAAAGATTTTTCTGCTATTGCTTTCATGGAGTCATCAAGGTATCTGTTCTTTTAATGTTACTAAACTCAATTATGTTCATCAAAATTTATTTGATCTGTTTTTATTTGATTTTATGTAATTCCCATACTATGTTTTCTTTTCAGCGGAATCACCTCTAATACTAGAATTGTAATTCAAAACCCTAATCCTTCGAGATATTCAGAGCAACAACTCGCTGAAAATAAGAGGAAGCCTGCGAATCATAAGGTAGTAAGAAACATTTATTTTTTTAATAACAATATTGTTGCCTCTGTTTCTTATCTAGGTTATTATTCGCAGGGTGATGAGAACACTAATGCTCCTCGCAAGAAATTTTACCGGGCTAAAATTGTTGATTTTGCTGTTACTCCTCCCCAATTATTTCCTGCTAGTGCTATTCCAGCACCTTCGCAAATTGAACCTATAACTTCTGTCTGCGAGAATGTCGTCAGAAATACTCCTGCCTCAACCGATCCTTTTATAAATGACATTCCTGAAATTACTGTGAATGAAGTTTCTTCCCCTTCTGTCGTAGTTACCTCTCAAGTTAACTCTACTTCAGCCCCATTCATTACTTTTCCTGACACTTCATCTTCAGATGATGTATTAGTTGCGAACGATTGGAATCTCCAACTTTCTATTGTCACTACTTCGCCATCTACATCTCCCCCTTCTTCTAAAGAAACTTCAGTAGGAATAGATGTTGCTTTTAAAGTATTATCTGACATTTTAGATGATGCTAAGAAATCTTCTACTGATCCTGTCAAGCATAGTTTCTGCGAGATTTGAAGAAAATATTTTGGTTATGATCGAATGTCTTCGCAAACATCTCTAGAACATGAAGTTGAAGCTTTAAAGGGGGATCTCCAAGCCAAGACTTTAGAATGTGAAACTCTTCATCACAAACTTAACAATTCTTCGCTGAATTGCGAGAATCTTCACAAGAAAAATGATGAACTAAAAGGTATAACTATTTCTATCTCTGTCTTTGATTTTCCTCCATTAATTGTTTTTCTTCTTTCCCTACTTCCTTTTCTTAAAATCCTTTGTTCGCATATTAAGCCTTAAATCAGAATCGATTAATGGGGATATTCAAAGCTGAATCCGTTGCTGAAGAGATTCGTGTTGATAGAGACTCTTGGATGGACCAATATAACCGATTAGATAATCGTTACACATATTCCCTTGATCAAATAGAGAACCTTACCAATGAGAATACACAATTAGCACAAAAACAAGATCTACTGAGTAGCGAAGTATCTCGCATCTCTTATTTGTTAACCAAGGCCAACTTAGCGACAAAAACTTTATCAGATGAAAACAAGATTTTATCTCAAGAAAAGCGGGATCTTTCAAATAAGGTGGAGAACTTCTCGCAGAAATTAAGCACTCTTCAAAGAATGCATGATAACCAAGAACGGTACCTTCATTCGCTAAAAGATGAGCTTAAAGAAGTAACCGAATCATCTATTACTGAGAGAAATACACTTATCCCAGGTAGAATAGCTTTAAGTATAAAAGTAAGTCAACTCAAAGAGGAATATTCCAAATTAGAGGCGTCCAATTCCGCTCTTGCGAAGACAAATTCTTTTCTCCTCTCCAAAGAAAAGAATTTAAAATCTCTCCTAACAAGTTTAGTTGGAGATAAATTTGATGATGCTATGAGTCATTGGGAAAATACTTGCTTGGCACTAATTCAAAACTTAATTTTGCAAAAAGAATGTAGTCTTTTTGACTGCCTTGTTGATTTTTCTTTTGTTGATTTTCTTGCGAAATCTTTAACGAAATAATCTTTATTTTTATTATTGTTGCTTGCAGCATCTGAGGAAAAGCTTCATTCTACCATCTCTGACTTGAGTGATGATCTGGCTAAGGTTCGCAAAGAAAATGGTGTTCTTACTGCTCGTCTTGTTTACTCTCGCGATCTAGCAGAAAGGAAATATGACTATCTTGAATAATTTAAGAATATCGAGATTAGAAACCGTGATAAAGCTCATCTTCGTCATGTTCATCTTGCTTCTCAAGTTCTAGTAAATGATGTCTTGATGTCCAACTCTCTTCCTCCTATGTCAATTAAACCTATGGAAGTAGGTGAAGATGAGGTTCGCCATGCTGGTGATAGCGATTTCGATTGTGAAGATGGCGAAGAAGACCTTTGTCAAGAAGACCAGGTGGACAATGAAGAAATTCCTCCAGAAAAAGATGCTACTAATGATAGAACATATGCTGATGATAAGTCTGGCGAAGAAGAAGCTATAATTAATCAGAATGAGGAGAATCTTAGAGAAGACAATGTAGCTGGCAAAGATAACAACTCTGGTAAAGATAATGGATCTGGCGAAGTTAACAATGAATGATGAATTTTATCTTTATTTTCTCGAATTATCTCTTCCTTTTCTTGCGAGTGATGTACTTTATACTATTTCTCGAATTCAGTTGTTCTTGCGAGAAATATAATAATATTCTTGCGAGAAAGATAATAATGATGTTTTGTTTATCAATTCCCATATTTGCCTCTTAGTATCTTTCTTGTAATGAATGAAGTTTATCTGCGAATTTATGAATAGTATTCCTGAAATAATACTGCGAATAATGTCTTGAGAGATTCTGAATATTACTCTCACTATCTTTCTCGCAATGAACAAAATTTACCTGCATTTCACGAAAATAATTAATGTTTGCAATTATTCTATTGGTCTTATTTTTCCTTCCTAGTTAAAGGTCTTAGTTTTCCAAATTTTTGTTTTTGCAAGAAAATCGCAGGACATTCTTACACTTGCATGTAAAAACCCATTGATCTTTCCTTATCCGTGCTTTGTCAATTTCTCTGCGGCAATATGACAGGTCTAAGTTTCCTTGCGAAAACAAAGCCCTATGACATTTCCGTCTTGCGATCAAATCGCAGGACGTCTTTACACTTTCATGTAAAAACCTATTGATCTCATCTTATCTTTGTCTCTTGGCTTCTTGCCTCTGTATAATATTTTTCACGCGACAATATGACAGGCCTAAATGTTCTTGAGAACGTAAAGACCCATGACATTGCCGTCTTTAGACACTTAGCTCCCTAATGGAGGGTGCCGCCCTTATCTTCCCCCTGGTTGCCCCTTCAAGGAGGGGTACGTCGGCCATACAAGACTAGCTCCTCCCATCCGGTTTTACCAACAACCAGTTGTTTTCGCAGCCTCTTATCATTTATGCCTATATGGCTTATAGTTACGAGACTGCACCCTAATTGGGGTTTTCTTCGGGCCGAGTGCATCATAACCAAGACTTTCCAAGAATGGCCATGGTAGTTTCGTACGCCCCGGGCACCCTTGGCTCAACCGTGTACCTCGGCGCCTTGGTCATACTCTGCACTCCTTAGGAGAGACCCTCGGTCATCCAACTAGGGTATAACCTTATATATAGTTGGAAATCCAAGGTACCTCTCCTGGATAGGTATCTCTCATAGAGATGGACCCCACTTATCCATGGCTCAGGTTCCAGCAGCGGTATAACCTTATCCCTGAGCCATGCAATCAGATACCCCCTTATATGATATAATTTAGGTCTTACATTTGCCTCTTGCGAAATTTTATTCGCGAACTAGGGTGTACGCCATAAAGGTTCGTCCCATTCTTATATATCTCTTGCGAATATCGCCAATTCTTAAATATTTCTTATATTCTTGCGAATTATCTCGCAGCTCTGATAAAAATATCTTTTATTCATATCTTCTCTGTTTCATCATATATCATATCATCATCTAGCTTTTCTCAGAATTTGTTACTGGTAATATGTTTTTAGATACAATCTGTTCCATAGTTTATCAAGTCTTTGACCAACATCTATTCCTTCAGGGTCCATTAGTTTATATGCCCCTATTCAAACTATCTCTTTAATGATATACGGTCCATCTCATTTTCTCGCCAACTTTCTACCACTTTCTCGCTGATAAACTAGTGTTTCTCGCAGCACTAAATCACCCGGTTGGAATTCACGTTTTTTGATGCGTTTATTATACTCGCGAGCTAATATTCGCTGATAATTTTCCATATGTTGTAAAGATCTTTCTCTATTCTCTTCCAATTCATCAAGTTTATTGAGAATCATACTAGCGCTAAGATTCTTCTCCCAAGCCTCTCTTTTTGTTGTAGGAATGGAAACCTCTGTTGGTAATACTTCTTCAACACCATATGTTAGGAAAAAAGGTGACATCCCGGTTGATTCTCTTCTAGTTGTGTTGTAAGCCCATACTGCATTATGGATCTGTTCACACCATGCTCTATGGTACCCTTCTAACTTCTTTTTTAAGATGTCTGCGATTGTCTTATTAGTTGCCTCAGCCTGACCATTAGCTTGCGGGTACAAAGGAGTAGATTTTCCACATCTTATTTTAAATGCATTGAGTAGCAGCTATATGTTCTGCCCTTCAAATTGCTTTCCATTATCAGACACCAACTGTGATGGAATTCCAAATCTACAAATAATATTTTCAAATATATACGTAAATATGTCTTTGTCGCGGATATGTTGTACCGCTTTTACTTCTGCCCATTTTGTGAAATAATCTGTTGCGACAATTAAGTATCTCTTCTGCCCTGATCCTGGTACAAATGGCCCCAAAATATCTAAGCCCCATTTTCCAAAAGGACATACACTTGTTTAAGACGATAATGGTGCCCCTGGTGCATGTATCTTCTTTCCGTATCGCGGACAATCTTCGCAACGTCTTGATAGTTGTTTCGCATCTTCATGCATATATGGCCAGTAATAGCCTTGCATTTTTGTTATGTAAGCCAAAGACCTCCCTCCGATGTGATTACCAGTATCTCCGCTATGCAACATCTTTAACACCTTTTATCCTTCTTTTCGTGTCAAGCATCTAAGTGATGGCCCATTAAAAGATTTGTGATATAATACTCCATCTCTTAATTCATAATTTGTTGCACGGATCTTCAATTTGTATGCTTCTAATCTATTTCTTGGTGTTTCTCCTCTCGCCAGATAAGCATGGAGCTCTGCCCGCCAATCTACAATATTTCCTCTTGGTTTTCCTTTGCTACTTTCTATTATCATTACATCTGCTTCTTATTCTTCTTTATTGATTGAAGGTGATATAAGCGTCTGAATTTTTATGCATCTCGCGGCTGGATTTGTCATCATGCTGGATATGAAGGCAAAGGCATATGCGAGTCTGTTATCTTTTCTTGAGATATGTCTCCATTTTATTTTTGGATTTTTTGCTGATATTTCTTCAACAAGTTTCTTATATTTCTTTAAGGATGGTTCATTTGTTGTATATTCCCCTTTGATTTGGCGAATAAATAACTGCGAGTCACTGGTAATTCTAGCATTCTCCAACTTCATTTTTATTGCGAATTTCAGAGCATGTATCACAGCTTCATATTCTGTCTCATTATTAGTGGATGCGAATTCCAATCTAAATGAAAAAGCTATTTTTCTCCTTCTGGCGAGATAAAGACAACTCCAACTCCATTACCTTCTCCATTTGATGATCCATCCACTAATATTTCCCATATGTTGGGTTCTGTTAACAGATCTCTTGGGTCTCCATGTTCTTCTTCTATATCTGTAGTTGCAGAATAACCTACAACTACACCCTCAATAGAATTAGTAAAAACTCAAGAAGTTCTTGATGATGAATAACAATTTTCTTATTAATGTTCTCAATTGATCACAAAGAAGTATCTAAATGGAATTAGAATAGTTACAACTTTCTCTATTCTCTTTCCTAAAATATTTTCTAACACTCACTAAAAGAACCTCTCGAATTTTACCTTTGAACTCCTATTTATAGTAAAATTTATACAGTTGTTCATGAGTTACGAAGTATCGCAACTTATACTCGCAAAATTTCATATTTCTCCGCGCTTCTTCTATCATCGTATCATTTTATAACTCTTTTCTCCTGATACTCGTGAACTATTATCTTGCGATATTCAGCACCTACATCTTGCCTCTTCTCATGTCAATTCTACGAAGAAGAAATGATCGTGAGAACATAACCGTTACTTAGTCTTTTGAAATTTTGACACGTCTTTTGTAACCGTTCTTTTTTAGTTATTCCCTTATATAACTCCTTTATATTCTCTTCCTTTTCTTCTTCTTATTTCCGCAATTCTATCTTCTACTCATACTCTCTATCACTATTTTCTCTGCAATTTTTTCTTCTACTGTATCTTCATGAGTTCTCCAAGGTAATTTCCCTATATCTCTGCGTATTTCATTTGTTCTCCTCTTTAATTTTGTATAATTTGTTATCTGATTTTGGTTAATTTCAGCAAAATAACTTCTCGAGATGAAATCTCAACTAAAGAATCCAAGCCTTAATCCACGAAGAAGAAAATCGAGAATCAAAAGGTAGTTAAAATACTCTGTCTTCTTTCTGAACAATATATTGTTGCCTCAGTTTTTAATCTACATTTTGATTCGCAGTTGACAAAAAAACCAAATCCAAGCAAGAGATCTCGAATAATTAAACCCACACCATTAATTCCGATTGATGATTTCCTTCCTGAAGTTGATAAGGAATTTTCCTCTCCTCCTCGTGAAAATGCTTCTTCACATACTCCTGCCTCTACTCCATTACCTGCTTTTCAATCTCCTATCAATGTCAATTTATCAACACTTCTTCAAGGCCAACCCTCTCAAAATATTTCTTCAACTTCTTCTTTTGAAAAACAATCCTCGCAAAATATTCCTTCAACTTCTTCTTTAGAAAAACCTGTCTTATCCCCAAATCCATTGAGTGCTATTTCTCCAGGACAATTTTGCAGCTTGCTCTTATTCCTTCAAATTCTTCTCCTCTTCCTCAAGAAATTCGAGATGGAATTTATTCAACTTCCGAATGTTATCTGAGGTTTTGACCAATATTGCGAAATCTACTAATGTTCGTTCGCAATATGAATTTTGCGAAGTTCTGAATAATTTTGTCAATCCAGACATTTCTTCTTCACGTCAATCCTTGGAAAAAGAAATTGAATTACTTCGCCATTCTTTGAAAGCTTCTCAAGCAGAATGCGAGGATCTTCGTAAAGAAAATCATCATCTTCAGAATAATTCTCTGGACTGTGCGATTCTTCGCAAAAGAAATGATGAACTGAAAGGTATGATTACTATCCTCATATTTTCTCTTTTATTTATTTATATTCTTCATATGCTTGAAACATCCATTAAAACCCATTCCCCTTTATAGAATCCATCCAGAAATGTAGAAGATTGGTACTTCACCATGAATCAGATGCAACAGAATATCGAACCAAGCATGAAAGCCTCTCAAACCAATTCTCCCATTTATCCAATCTTTACTCGTGTGCTCTTGACAACTCTGATGCTCTTTTTCAAGAGAATACTCAATTAATATATGATCGAAAAATTTTGAATGATGACATATCTCAACTTTTTTCTTCCTTAACCAAAGATAATTTGAGAATAGAAACCTTATTAGAAGAGAACAAAACCTTATCAGAAGAGAAATGTTCGTTTTTGAATACAATGATTGTTTCTTCGCAAGAATTAAAGACTCTTCAGAATAAATGTTGCGATCAAGAAAATCTTCTTTCTTTGTTGAAAGGTGAACTTGAGGAATTAAAGATGTCTTCAGATGCTGAAAGAAATTCTTTTGTTGTTGAGAAGAATTCCCTTATTAATAAGAATATAGTCTTGTGTGCTAAGAAGAATCAACTTGAAGAAGATTACTCGTCATTAAAAAGTCTTAATGCCAAACTTGCGAAGGATACAAATTTTCTCCTTTCTAAAGATCAAAAGCTTCAATCTCGACTTAAAGGATTAGTTGGTGATGGTTTTGATAATGCGATGAATCAAATGAAGAACTGTTGTCTATCTTTAACTCAATCTCTTACTTCGCAAAGAGAAGGTAGTCATTAAAATTTGACTGCCTCTGGTACATCTTTAAATTTCACTATATTCGCAAATTTTATTCTTTGAACTTTGTTTTATTTGCATAATCTGAGAATCACCTTCGTAATGCAAAAGCTGGATTAGAAGCCTCCTGTTCTGAGCTTCGTAAGAAGAATGCTTTGCTTTCTACTCGCTTAATCAACTCTCGTGATCGTTCTACTCGGAGATTCAATTATCTTGCTTATTCCAAGGATATCGAAGATACCAATCATCAAAAGGTTATACTTCGTGAAAGTCACCTGAAAGCTCAAGGTTTTGCGAATAACATTCTCTTATCAAGAGGCTTGCCTCCTGTAAAGATTACTCCTCTAAAGATATCTGACGATGAAGTTGCTCGTGAGCCTGATAGTGATTTCGATTATGAGAGTGATGATAAAGATCTTGATGATGAGAAAGAATCTATTCCTCAAGGAGATGTCCCTGCTGCATATTCTTCCAAGGATGATATCTTGCAAAAATCGAAGGCTGCTAATGACCCCTCTGATCTTAAAGATCCAGCACAGAGTGTTGATGAAGCATGATAATATTCCTTGTTCAATTTATCATTGGCTCTCCTTTCTTTCTTTCTTCTGAATTCCTTCCCTTTACTACCGTTGGTTTCCTTTTTTTGCGAACAATTCTATTTTTTGAGAAGTACATTTGATATTTTACGAAGATGATCTATCCTTTCTTTTTGATATTTTGCGAAGATAATTTAACCTTTCTTTGACTAAATTTGCCCTATTTGATCATGTGAAGAGAAATAATATATAACTCACAGATAAAGCTTAGTATATCCTTTTCCCCATATTATTTCTCTTTAAATGATTAAACATTGTTTGAAGTATTAAAATATCTTCCTCAGTTTATCTTGCGAAGTTTCAACCTTTGTAGAAGTATTAGAAGTACCAAATCCATCAAATGAAGAGATATAAGAAGTATTAGAAGTATTCAATCTACCAAATGAATTATTAGAAATACACAATTCCATTTTTCGTATTAGAAGTACTCGATCCACCAAATGAAGAGATATAAGAAGTATTAGATCGAAGTATAATGATTATTTAACTTTCACCAAATGAAATATCCATTAAAGAAGTATAATAAATATGAGATATTCTTGAAGAATTATAAGAAGTATTCAATCTTTTTGTGAAATATTCAATATATGGAGAAGTATAAGAAGTATGTAATTCTCGTAAACTTTTACGAATATGAACTTATCTGTATTTGATTGTTATCAAAATCGCATCTTTTGTTAAGTCTTCATCAAAATTCTTCAATGATGTTGTCCTTTTTTGATAGGAATTCTCGTAAAATTCTTCAATGATATTGCCAGAGCTGTCTCCTCTTCAAAATATCTTGATGTATATTCTTGTAAAATTTCTTCAATGATATTGATGCAATAAATTTCATTAATTTATGTGGTCTTATCATGCCTTCCTAAGTAAAGGTCTTATTTTGCCACCTCTTTTGTATTAATTATTTGCGATAATATGACAAGTCTGAACATTCTTGCGAACATACAACCTCGTAACATTATCGTCTTGCGATGAAATCGCAGGACGTTCTTACACTTTCATGCAAAAACCCATTGATCTCATCTAACTTCTTTGTATAGTATTTTAGCCTCTTCAGGAATTGTTGCGACAATATGACAGGCCTAAATATTCTTGCGAACATAAAGCCCCATGACATTGCCGTCTTGCGATGAAATCGCAGGACGTCTCTACACTTTCATGTAATGACCCATTGATCTCATCTTAACTTTATTATGTTCTGCGAGTTCTTTATTCTTTTCTTTCTTTCTTTCTTCTTCTTTTTTTTTTTTTTTTTAGAAGGCTCGCAGAACTTCATTTGTTGCACAAATATGACAAGCCTTTATGTTTTCGCAAACAAGAAGCCTCGTGACATTTGCGTCTTATAGCACTTATCAGCTCCCTAATGGAGGGTGCTTTCCTTTATCTTCCCCCTGATTGCCCCTTCAAGGAAGCGTACATCGACCATACAAGGTTAGCTCTTCCCATCCGGTTCTTCCAACAACCAGCTTTTGATCGCAACCTCTTATCCTTTTTGCCTATAGGGATTATAGTTACGAGGTTGCACCCTATGGGGTATCTTTGGGCCAAGTGCATCATTTTCCAAGACTTGTCAAAAATGGCAGATGTGGTTCAACCTCACCCGGCACTCTTGACTCAACCGTGTACCTCGGTGCCTTGATCGTTTTCTTCACTTCTTGGGAAAGACAGTATGCCTTAGTCGCCCAGCCTAAATCTTCTTACACCGCATTTTATATTGCGTAATGTCGTTAGATTAGGTGAGAATCCAAGGTGTCTAACCCGGATAGGTACCCCATTATTGGGTTGTACCCCAAAATTTTTACCATGTACTAAGGGCCCTTGGTGGTGTTCCGGTTACCCTTAGCCACGTTATAGGTACCCCCTTAAATGACGTACTTTAGGACTTTGCCTCTTACGAATTATAGCTTCGCGAACTAGGGTGTACGCCACAAAGGTTTGCCTGTATAAAATTTTCTGCGGCTCTCTTTCTTTTTTGGAGGCTGATCACAGATTGCGGTCTTTTATTCACAAATTAATGAAATTTTAATCGGAATATAAATTTTGAAAATTCGTAACTTTTCCCAATTTCCTGCGAGCAAACAATATTCGTAAAAATTTTCATGAGTTTTATGGGTAATACCTTTTCAAATATAGTCTGTTCCAAGGTCTACCGAGCCTCAAACCCATGTCTCTCCCTTCTGGATCCATCAGCCGATAAGCTCCGCTTCCTACAACTTCTTTAATAACATATGGTCCATCCCATTTTGGTGCTAATTTCCCTCCATTTTCTTTTTGATATCGAGGTGTTTCTCGCATGACCAAATCACCTGGTTTATATTCACGTTCAATGACTCTCTTGTTGTATTCTCGAGCTAATCGTTCCTGATAAATCCTCATATGGTGCAAAACCTTTTCTCTTTTTTCTTCCAAATCATCCAATTCTCTTAATATTACTCCTGCACTTAAATTTCTTTCCCAAGCTTCTTTCTTTGTTGTTGGAATTACAACCTCGTAGGTATCTGCTTCTACTCCATATGTTAGACAATAAGGAGACATTCCAGTTGCTTCTCTTCTAGTTGTATTGTATGCCCAGACTGCGCTAGGTACGTGATCGCACCACCCTTTGAGATGTCCTTCTAATTTCTTTTTGATTGTATCTCCGATTGTTTTATTTGTTGCTTCAGCTTGTCCATTAGCTTGTGGATATAACGGGGTTGACTTCCCACATTTTATTCTAAAAGCACTGAGTAACATCTCTATATTCTGCCCCTCAAATTGTTTTCCATTATCAGATACTAGTTGTGATGGAACCCCGTACCTGCAAATGAGGTTCTCAAATATAAACGTAAAAACATCTTTATCACGAATATCTTTGTCTTGCTTTTACTTCTGCGAGCTTCGTGAAATAATCTGTTGCAACTATCAAGTATCGCCTTTGTCCAGATCCGGTATAAATGGTCCAACAATATCCAACCCCCATTTACCAAAAGGCCAGCTGACTTGTTGAAGAAGTTAATGTAGCCCCTGGTGCATGAATTCTTTTACCATGTCGTTGGCATTCCTTGCATCTTCGTACGAACAATTTTGCGTCTGTATGCATATAAGGCCAGTAATATCCTTGTATCTTTGCTCTATATGCTAGAGATCTTCCCCCACTATGATTTCAGCTTCTCCTCCATGTAACATCTTCAATATATTTTCTCCTTCTTCGCGAGTTAAGCACCTGAGAGGTGGTCCACTAAAAGATTTTCTGTATAAAATTCCTTCTCGCAACTCATAGTTTGTTGCACGACTCTTTAGTTTATGTGCTTCTAGTCTATTCCTGGATGTTTCTCCTGTTGCGAGGTATTCATGAATTTCTTTTCTCCAATCTGCGATGTTGTTTGATAATTCTCTTTCTACTTCCATCGCAATGACTTCTTCAATTTCTTTCTCTTTGTCCTTGATGGGTTTTGAATTGTTTGTATTTGGATATTTCTTGTATTTGGATTTGTCATCATGCTTGGAATAAATGCAAAAGCATATGCGAGACAGTTATATTTTCTTGATATATGTCTCCATTTTAATTTTGGTATCTTCGCAGATAATTCCTTAACGAGTTTCTTGTATTTCTTCAAAGAAGATTCATTTGTGGTATATTCCCCTTTAATTTGACAAATCACTAATTGTGAATCACTTGTTATCCTTATACTTTCAAGCTTCTTTTCCATTGCGATCTTTAATGCATGCACTACATCTTCGTACTCTTTTTCGTTGTTCATGGATGCAAATTCTAGTCTGAATGAGAATGCTGTTCTTTCTCCTTCTAGTGAAATCAACACGACTCCAATTCCATTTCCCTCACTATTGGATGATCCATCCACCAGAATTTCCCATCTATCAGGCTCTGTTAACAAGTCTTTTGGATTTCCAAATTCTTCTTCAACATCCATCATTTCCTCTCTTTGCTTCATCTTCTTCCAAAGGAAATTCTGCCAAAAAATCTGCGACAACTTGTGATTTTTGCGATGACAACACTTCATATTTTATCTTGTAATGGTTTAATTGTGCATTCCACCTTTCTATTCTTCCTGACCTTTTTGTGTTCTTCATGACTGATTCAATTGGGACTTTGGTTACCACTTTTATTACATGTGCTTGAAAGTATATTCACAACTTGAATGATGCATAAACCAAGGCTAAGATTAACTTCTCCATTTTAGAATAGTTCTTTTCTGCTGCATTAAAGGTTTTACTAATGTAGTAAATGGGCCTTTCTACTCCTGCGTATGCTCGTAACAGTTAACCGCACTTAGAGCATATGGAGTTGTTGCGAGGTATACCAATAATTCTTCGTTTTTCTCTGGTTTCTGTAGTATAGATGTATTTGCGAGGTATTCTTTGATTCCTTGAAAAGCTTTTTCACATTCATCAGTCCATTTGAATTTTGCTCCCTTCTTAAGTATGTTGAAAAAATGCTTGCACTTGTCTGACATTCGCGAAATAAATCTCCCAAGTGAAGCCAAGAGTCCATTTAGTTTTTGTACTTCTTTTACCGTTGCAGGTGTTGGCATGTCACGAACTGCTTGGACCTTTTCTGGATCAACTTGTATTCCCTCCTTCGATACTATGTATCCCAAGAACTTTCCAGATGAAACCCCAATTATACATTTCTCAGGATTTAATTTGATGTTGAACTTTCTCATTTGCTCAAATATTTCCTTCAAATCTTGCACATGGTCTTTAGCTTCCTTGCTTTTTATCAACATATCATCTACATATACCTCCAAAGTTTTATGTATCCACTTCGCGAACACTTTTTCAACCATACGTTGATATGTAGCACCCGCATTCCGCAAACCAAATGGCATCTTCACATAACAATACAAACCCATTGGAGCAAAAAAGGCAGTATGTTCTTGATCTTCTTCTACGAGTGATATTTGATTATACCCTTTATATCCATCAAGTGAAGTGACTCTATCATGACCTGCAGCTGATTCCACCATTTGTGGTATATCTGGTAATGGAAAATTATCTTTGGGACATGCCTTGTTTAGATCAGTGAAATCTATGCAAATTCTTATTCCTTTATTCTTTTTCGGAACAATGACCATATTCGCAATCCATTCTGGATATTTTGCTTCCCTTATGATCCCTGCATCCAACATCTTTTGTAATTCTTCTTCTATCTGTACATGATAATTTTGTGATATCTTCCTTATTCTTTGTTTGAATGGGCTTATATTTTTATCTATATTCAATCTATGACATGCCACTGATGGATTAATTCATGGTATCTCATCTACACTTCCTGCGAAGATATCTTAATATTCTCGCAAAAGATCAGTAGTCTTTTTTTCTTCTTCTTCATCCATCTTAGTTCCAATTCGTAAGAATAAAGGCTCTTCTTTACTTCCAATATTTATTTCTTTAGTTGGTTCAGCTGCAACATAGCTTGGACTTTTCTCCCCCATAGGTGTTGATTCTTTAATTATTTTTGCTGGTTCCCCTTCTTTTTCTGGAATTTCATTTGGTATACCTCTCCCTTCCTTTGCTCTTATTGTATACACTCGGAATTCTTCTTCTTTTCTTGTTTCCTTCGCAAGTTTCCTACGAAGTTGTTTCTTTCTTGATCTTCCTCCGCATTGTGTTACTTCAATTTGATAACAAAATTTTGCACTATCAAGATCTCCTTTTATTTCTTGAATTCCATTTGGTGTAGGAAATTTGATTTTTTGATGTAATGTTGAAGCAACAGCTTTGATCGCATGAATCCACGGCCTTCCTATCAGCATGTTATATGGAGATTCCATATCTATCACACACAAGATTACACGTGTTTTGATTTCTCCTAGTAATACTCGCAGCACGATTTCTCCTTTAGATTTTGTTGTAGATTTCCCTAATCCATGAATAAGACACTTTGAATTTATGATTTCTTCATATCTAATTCCCATCCCCTTAAGTGCATGATAGAATATAATATTAACAGAACTCCCTGTATCAACCAAAACTCGGTTTAATTTCCATTTTTCTTCAGCTTTCTTATCTTCTAGCATGATTGGTAATGTAATCACCAATGGTGAAGTGTGGTTCAAATCTTCATTTGGAATTTCTGCTACTGAAAATGTGATTTTCTGCTTTTCCCATTCTTCTAAAGTTGTCATCTTTTCTTCCTCCATGATCTTTCTTCCTCTACAATCTCGCTTGTATATTTTTCCCTTCATATTACTATGAAATTCATCAATCATTGTCTGTGATCATATTACATTCTTCTTTTTGCCATCTCCATCTACTGACTTCATTTGATCTTCAAATTTTCCACAATTCCCTCAAATTTAGGCTACCACAATTCTCAAGTCCCTGTTTCTAGCGCCAATTATGTAGTTGCAGAATAACCTACAACTACACCCTCAATAGAATTAGTAAAAACTCAAGAAGTTCTTGATGATGAATAAAAATTTTCTTATTAATGTTCTCAATTGATCACAAAGAAGTATCTAAATGGAATTAGAATAGTTACAACTTTCTCTATTCTCTTTCCTAAAATATTTTCTAACACTCACTAAAAGAACCTCTCGAATTTTACCTTTGAACTCCTATTTATAGTAAAATTTATACAGCTGTTCATGAGTTACGAAGTATCGCAACTTATACTCGCAAAATTATTTCATCCTCGCAAAATTTCATATTTCTCCGCGCTTCTTCTATCATCGTATCATTTTATAACTCTTTTCTCCTGATACTCGTGAACTATTATCTTGCGATATTCAGTACCTACAATATCCATCATTTCTTCCACAGCTTCATCATCTTCTAAGGGAAACTCGGCTAAGAAATCTGCTATCACTTGTGATTTTGGTGAAGATAAAATTTCATACTTGATATCAAAATGTCCTACTTGTGCATTCCATCTCTCAACTCTGCCTGATCTTTTAGAATTATTCATTACTGACTCAATTGGTACCTTTGTTAATACTTTTACTTTATGTGCTTGAAAATAGATGTGAAGCTTAAAGGCTGCATAAACCAATGCCAGAATTAACTTGTCAATCTTTGAATAATTTCTCTCTGCAGAATTAGATGTTTTGTTGATGTAATAAATTGGCTTTTCTATCCCTGCATCTACTCGCAGTAACACCGTGCTTAATGCATATGAGGTTGTCGCAAGATAGATCAATAATTCTTCTCCTGGATCCGCTTTCTGTAAGATAGATATGTTCATTAAATATTCTTTAATTCCTTGTAAATCCTTTTCACATTCATCCGTCCACTTGAATTTTGTTCCCTTCTTGAGTATACTGAAGAAATGTTTTGCATTTGTCTGATGATCGCGAGATAAATCTTCCTAGCAAAGCTAAGAGCCCATTCAACTTATGCACATCTTTTATTATTGCTGGCGATGGCATGTCGCGAATTGCTTGTACTTTCTCTAGATCAACTTGTATTCCTTCTTTTGACACAATATATCCTAAAAATTTCCCTGATGCCACTCCAAAGATACACTTTTCAGGATTCACCTTGATGTTAAAATGTCGCATTTGATCGAAGATTTCCTTCAAGTCTTGTACATGGTTTTTAGCTTCTTTACTTTTGATCAACATGTAATATACATACACCTCTAATTTCTTGTGGATTCACCTCGCAAATACCTTCTCCACCATCCTTTGATATGTTGCACCAGCATTTCTCAAACCAAAGGGCATCTTTGTATAGCAATATAACCCTCTTGGAGCAAAGAATACAGTGTGCTCTTGATCTTCTTCAGCGAGAGGAATATGATTATACCCTTTATACCCATCTAATGAAGATATTCTTGCATTTCCCGCTGCCGATTCAACCATTTGAAGAATGTTTGTTAATGGAAAGCTATCTTTAGGACAAGCTTTGTTTAAATCAGTAAAGTCTATGCAAATTTTTATCCCTTTTTTTTTTCTTTGGAACCACCACCATGTTTGCAATCCATTCCGGGTATTTTGCTTGCCTTATAATTCCTGCGTCAAGCATTTTCTGTAATTCTTCTTCTATTTGAGAATGTTATGTTATTGCAATTTTCCTTATCCTTTGCTTAAATGGTCTTATATCTTTGTTAATTTCTAATTTATGACATGCTACCGCTGGATCTATTCCTGACATCTCATCCATGCTCCACGCAAAGATGTCTTTATATTCTCGCAGGAGATTTATGGTTCGCTCTTCTTCATCGCATCCATTTTAGTTCCAATCTTCAGCATCTTAGGTTCTTCTTCACTCCCAATATTTACTTCCTTTGTTGGTTCTGCTGCGGTGTAGATGGCTTCAGGTTATCCCATTGGTGTTGGTGTTTTCATAGTTCTCGCAGATTTATCTCCTTCTTGCGAGATTTCGCTGGGTATTCCTTTTCCTTCTTTTGCTTTTATCATGTAAACTTTAAATTCTTCTTCTTTATTTGTCTCTTTCACCATTTTTCTGTGAGCTTTTCGCAACTTTGCATTCCTTCATAATTCTTCACTTCAATTTGATAACATAGTTTCGCAAGATCAGTATCTCCTCTTATTTCTCCAATTCCACTAGGCATAGGAAATTTGATACATTGATGCAACGTTGATGCTACAGCCTTGATTGCGTGTATCCATGGTATTCTTAATAGCATGTTATATGGTGACTCCATATCTACCACACATAATGTTACTTGTGTTTCAATCTCTCCTAGCGGAATTCGTACTACTATTTCGCCTGTAGGTTTTGTTAAAGATTTTCCAAAACCATGAATATGATATGTTGAACGAGACATCTCTTCATCCTTGTATCCCATTTTCTTAAATGCATGATAAAATATTATATCTACAGAACTTCCAGCATCTACCAAAGTTCTATTCACAGCCCATTCTTCCGCAGATTTTATTGATTTCTCCTTATTCAATCGTATAACGGACACCGCGATTGCCAAAGGTGATGTATGATCCAAATTTTCTTTTGGTATTTCTGCTGCTGTGAATGTGATTTTCTGCTTTTCCCAATCCTCCAGAGGTGATACCATTTCCACCGTCATAAGTTTCTTTCCTTCAAAATCTCGTTTATGAATCCTTCCTTTGATATTTTCATGGAATTGGTTGATCATTGTTTTTGTTAATGTATTATCTTCCGACTTCCTGTAATTCTCCTTGGCTTTAATCATTTTTCCTTCAATTATTTCACCAACTCATTCGATCATCTTCTTAACTTGATACTAATCTTTTATCCTGTTTTTTCTACAATTTTCAACGTTCATTCCCTGTTTCTAGCGCCATTATGTAGTTGCAGGAATTCCTACACTACACCCCTCATAAGAATTCACCACAATCAACACATATTTGAAGATTAAGAACAACACTTTTATTAATTAATTCTCAATAATTTTACAAGAAATGGAAAAAACCAAGAATACAACCGTTCACAAGAACTTTCTCTCTCCTCAAAACTTTCTCAACACTCCAAAATTGATCTCTCCTTCCCTGATTTTATTGGCTCTCTTTATATAGGGTAGTTACATAGTGGATGACAACTAAGTTTTCCTTTAATTTTGGATCTGACTCGCTATGTCCTCGCAGCAGTTGTAATGCTAACTCTCACATACGCTGTAATCTTCGCAGAATAGTCATGTTCTTCTCGTGTTTCTGTTACCGTCATCCGTTACGTCATTCTTTAAGTTATTTTTTTGAGTCAGTCTGCGACGCTCGCAGAGTGTTGTTGAGAATTTCGCAGAAATGTTGTTTATTCCGCAAGAATATTGTTGTGGCGATATTCTGATCCTACATAACGCTTATCTTTTGAACTTCGTATATATATGACATCGACATAATTGTATGAATGTTATTGGGATTATGTGTATGGGTAAAGGTGAAGATTTCCTCCTAGGAAACAATGTTTACATTTGTTTAAAGGAAGTACATTCATGAACTTATTTTATGAATCGAAAGGGAAATCGCTAGGCTTATTGGTATTGCTATTCATTGTATATCTTTGGATTACCAATATGTGTGAGTTAGTAGAACCGATCATAACTTTTTATGTATCTTGGTATAACTAATCACAATGCCTGACGTATGATTTGGTATGACTTTTATTAGTCTAACTGATCCTAAGTAATCATCTGAGATGGTATGATCGATATTTGTAATTGGTGTGACCAATCCTAGTAATTGGTGTGACCGATATCGAAAGAAATATGTAATCGATCCTTGTAATTGGTGTAACCGGTCCTAGTAATTGGTGTAACCGGTCCTGGTAATTGGTGTAACCGATCCTAGTGACTTGTGTAACCGATCACAAGAAATACCATGACTATATGTTACCCGGTCCTGGTAATTGACGTAACCGATCCTAGTAACTTATATGTTCGATCACAAGCAAACCTTATTGAGGTACAAACGATCCTTGTGTTTGGTTAAACCGTGAACCCATGATTAATGATTTGATATTTCATCAATCACATAATTGTCTTAGATTGAAAATCTACCCATCTTGCCTTTAGTGGGAGTATTAGATTTGTTATTTTAATGTTAATAACGGTATTTATAGATTGAATATATGCAGGTTATTGTACTGTTGAAACTTGGAATCAAGCGTATGTGTAATGAATTCTTGTAATTTGTTTATCCATATGTATTAAGAGTTTTATCACTAAAATTGACAAAGGGGGAGATTGTTAGAGAATTGCTCGGTTGAACCCACCAAACGTTGGTATGTTAAGTTTGGTTGTCATATTTTAGTGAACCAAAACTCATCTAAGAGTCGCTTGATTATATACTAGAGACAACTTCATATAGGTAAGACTAAAAAATCTAGGATTATGAGACATACAAGTATTACTCGAAGACATGAAGAATGTGAAGAAGTAACGACCTACAACGACGACATCATCCTTCCTATTGAGGTTAGTAATATTTGACTTGAACTGTTTCATTCCTAATGTATCTTGCAAGTCGTGCTATATTGAAAACATAACTGCGAAGCTATGAAGGATTATACTCTAATAGTGAGACATGATCACATGATCATAGTGTTAAGGAATTAGGATACGAAGTATAGCGCTTATCTTTTGAACTTCGTATATATATGACATCGACATAATCGTATGAATGCTATTGGGATTATGTGTATGGGTAAAGGTGAAGATTTCATCCTAGGAAACAATGTTTATATTTGTTTAAAGGAAGTATATTCATGAACTTGTTTTATGAATCGAAAGGAAAATCGTTAGGATTATTGGTATTATTATTTATTGCATATCTTTGGATTACCAATATGTGTGAGTTAGTAGAACTGATCATAACTTGTTATGTATCTTGGTATAACTAATCATAGTGCCTGACTTATGATTTGTATGACTTTTATTAGTCTAACTGATCCTAAGTAATCATCTGAGATAGTATGATCGATATTTGTAATTGGTGTGACCGATCCTAGTAATTGGTGTGATCGATCACAAAAGTAATGTGTAATTGATCCTTGTAATTGGTGTAACCGATCCTGGTAATTGGTGTTACCGATCCTAGTGACTCGTGTAACCGATCACAAGAAATACCATGAGTATATGGTAACTGATCCTGGTAATTGACGTAACTGATCCTAGTAAATTGTGTGTTTGATCACAAGCAAACCTTATTGAGGTACAACCGATCCTTGTGTTTGGTAAAACCGTGAACCCATGATTAATGATTTGATATTTGATCAATCACATAGTTGTCTTGGAATACAGATTAACCAATTCTAAACTTGCTTGGAAGTGTGGTGTAATCGATTCCAAGATTGTAAATACGAAAGAGGATTTAGAAATTAAAGATGTCTTTGAACATGATCAGTAACTCTTATCTTTTATTGTTCAAAGATATTCCTTAATTACTCAAGGAGATCCCGGTCCAAAATAAATTAAGAATCTTTTAATTAAGGTTGTTAGTTTTATATGCTTTAATTACCAGCAATTAAATGCATGTCTCTAGAAAATAAAACTTAGTAATGTGCATTTACTAATTTGAGATTTTTTTGTGAGATTTCGGAAATATTGGACAAAGCATTTCCAGGAATTATGAAAACCGATTTTGGGCATTTATTGCATACCTTGAGAATATTAGTGTCGACGTGATCTTTAGAACTGTTTATAGATCTAAAGACATCTTGTGATAATCCATTATTAACAGACTATGTTCTGTGCGTGATTGATCACAAGAGATTCAAGTGGTGTTGTGCAGGTCTTTATTGAATATTAAAGAAGATTTGAAGATAAAGAAGATTTTTTATTTGGTTTATATATCTTTGGGTGTGCACAAACCTTGATCGGCTGGGATCAAAAATAGAATCGAATTTATTCGATTGATTAGTTTTGTAAGATTGGCATCACCTTATAGTTTCTTGTTTGAATCTATATTGATTGATTGCAAATTTAAACTTTGCTACTTCGGTAGTTGTTTGATAGATTTATCTGACCAGGCAAAGGAGTTTGTTTGTTAAACGGAAGAGACTTTGCATATGACTTGAGATATCTTCATCTGAAAGAATCAAGAGAGTTGTTACCAAACAGATTTGTTGTTACTTTACTATTTGGAATACGATCCAAAAAAATTGTTCCAGTGCGTGCACTTATTGAATATTAAAAGCGCAGGGATACTGAAGAAACTAAAAGAACTAGGTTTAGTAGCTTGGTCTCAACTATATGAAGTTGGTTTAGATTTTGTATAGCGGCTTAATTCTGAGAGTATTCAATTCTGGACTAGGTCCCAGGGTTTTTCTGCATTTGTGGTTTCCTCGTTAACAAAATCTTGATGTTTCTTTTACTTTTGTATTTCCGCAGTCATAATTGTTTATTATAATTAAAAGTAAAATACACAAACGTTAACTCTGTATTACTTGATAGTTATCCTATAGAGTTTAGTTAAGTCCGAACCTATTATAAAGTAATCACACTTTGATTGTTGTATTGTCTTGATCATGTATTCATAGAAAATCACACAAAGTGTGAATACCGATTTGTAGTATTGTCTCGACTTTGTCCATAAACAATCACTTTCGGTAAGAGGACTTATAGGTGGATAAAGTACCCTCGTCTTTTCAACCAGGGTCGGTTACGTCAATTACCAGGACCGATTACCATATACTCATGGTATTGTTTGTGATCGGTCACACCAGTCACTAGGATTGGTTACACCAATTACCAGGATCGTTTACACCAATTACTAGGACCGGTTACACAATTTTTTTGTGATCGGTCACACTAATTTCTAGGATCGGTCACACCAATTACAAAAATCGATCATACCATCTCAGGTGATTACTTAGGATCGGTTACACTAATTAATCAAAACTAGTAATACCAAATCATAAGTTAGGCATTGTGATTGATTATACCAAGATACATAACAAGTTATGAATCGGTTTTACTAACTCACACATATTGGTAATCCAAAGATATGCAATGAAAAACAATACCAATTGTTGATGGTGGATTTTAGTTCTGGGCTAAAATTGTAAAACCAGTATTTTATGCGTTTTCACCCTGCAAACGGAAAAGCCATTTAAGAAGTGATGAGTGCAAAAAACCTCTTCACTTCATTCATTCGAAGCAATTCGATAAAATACACAAAAAACCTCCTTGTTGATGTCTTCACGTGTAACAACAATCCCAAATATTCTTTGAATTTTATTAGAATTAACAATTAATACATGATTTGACTTGTATTTTCCGTGTTGTGTTTTCAGCCGAACTCTCATTATTGACATGACATGACGAATGAGTGTTCACTCTCAGCAGAGTAGCATGAATATTCGTTCCAATATTGAGACATGCATGAAGTACTCACACGGACTACATCACTCTCTGACAGAAAGAGTCTCACATCGACGCGCTTTTGTTAGACCGATCGAGCATACTTAATTTCCTTAAGGTAAATCTAGACTATCCATATCAGTCTCAGAAACGATCACAGCCACACAAGTTGGCTGCATGATTTAACCATCCTAGCCAAATCCTGGCAGGAATAAACAATTATCGTGATGACCACCGGAGGGACCACTAATTCCCTAGCCGACTGAACATCACCATGCATCCCCAGCTCATCGAAACATTAACCCTAAATAAGGTATTTGCGCTGGCTAAAGAGAAACTCGAACAAGTTTGACCGCCCAAGACGGTCTCAAAATCATCGCAACCGTCCAACTTTGCAAGATTGGTTAGACGGGCAAGATGATCCGACGAGCAAGATGATCCGACGAGCAATTAGGAGAATGCTGAGATGCACATCGACGACCCCACTTTCTCCTTGCTCGAACTATTTGCCCACGGTGGGGACACTGAGCAGTGAAACGTTCGCTCAAACTATAGCAGTCGTGATGCTTCCAAACCCTAAGCGTCTTAAATCGATCACAACCATCCAAATTAGCCAGCCTATTTGGATGGCTTAGATCGCATTTAGGACCATCAGGAAGGTACGCATGTGTTCTCCGTCAGCCCAACATTATCCCTACGAGATCGATTTCCCCAAAGGAGGCCAATAACATGCCACACCGTTTGGCCAAAGTAGCGTGGACGTTTCTGTTTCGAAACCCTAATTAAGGTTTACGACAATGAACATCTATCTCAAATTGATCGCGTCCATCCATCTTCGCCAGCCTAAACGAAGAGTGTAGATATAGACTTAAGAGGTCCCAAGGATGTCGACGTGATCACCGTGGGCCCACCTGTGCGTGTGACCGGCCATCCTAGGCTAACCATGGCCGATCGCCTCAAAAGGCACGCCCGAAGGGGGTATCTCACTCGTCTTCCAAATCCTTTGCGGCAATGGATTCCTGTCACAAATAGATCACGACCACTCATCTTTGCCAGCCAATTTGAGTGGCCTAGATCAAATCTTCATGAGACAAAGCGGTATGGACATGTACACTGGAAGGTCATCTACATGCATGCCCGGTCGGTCCCACCAAAAACAATACCCATGATTGAATTCGGTCAAGCCATAGAGGGATGCTTGCGCACCTCTTACAAAAAACTAAAAATCTATCAACGGTCGCAGATTTATGCCGTAAGCCATCTCGTCCGTCCAACCTTGCCAGCTTGGTCGGACAACCTAGGTTAATATCTAGACGACCAATGATGCACCTTGGTGATCACCGTCCTCCACTCTTCCACAAGGAGAGATCGACCAGGAGATGACTCGCCCATGCGGCCTCCAAATGATCACTCGAAGATGGTTGGACGTGATGCTATTTTAAGACGTTTAATCCGCGAATCATTCGGTTGAGCTTTAAAACAGCGATGCTTCATACATATTGATTTTTTTCGATGCATTACATGGATTGAGTACACACGATATTTCATGAATATAAATTTCTTAGATAACTTAGTTATTTAACTTAACATCGTGTGCTATTACCAATGACGGGTCCCACGATTCGACCCACTCATTCGAGATATCAAACATGTCACAAACTGGGGAATACTTACTGGGGTATCGGTCTGGCGGTTTACAGCATGCAACACGCCATTGCACGAACGTGTCAGGGGGCATGGACGGTTAACAATGATGAGGGAAGTGGAAAAAGGCATGATCGTGTGACAATCACTCACACACGACCCCACTACTCCATCACTCCACTTCCTACGAGATGAAGGGTTGTGCTCAATGACTTGTATAAATAGGTTCTTCGACCTATCTTCAACACAGAGAAAACCAAGTGTTATCACGTATCCATAAAACACCCAGAACTGATAGCTTACATTGTGCAAGCTTATTCATCATTCTGATACAAATCATAAACATCTAACACCTTCATAATCTCAACACCTTCTTCGCTTCCCTCCATAAGATCAACCCCATCTCATTCACTTTGTGACCGAATTAAGCCTGGAACGACCATTTCTTGGTTTATGCCAGAATTGTATAGATTGATCTCTCGAATCAAAAGAACTCCAATGCAGTGCATTTGTTTAGGGTTTAGATTCATTTCTCATCCACACCCAAAATTACCAAAACCAGCAGAAATAGTTTTCACCCATAAATAATTGGCGACCATAGTGGGAGATTAATCTCTCAGTTGCAATATCAATTCCTAAATTCCCAATTTCGTTTTTCAATCCCAATTTCAAGATGGTGGAACTTAGGTCAGGATCATCAATCAATTCTAATGGAACTAGCGCGGACAACACTATCGGTGCTGATGTCCCTATCAGTGGAACTGTACAGAATGTGATCAATACATCTCGTGGAGCCGCCTCCTCTACCACCAACACCAGCGGAGCACGAGAGTTTCTAGTAGGCGTGACACCTCCTATCACCAAGGCCAGAGCATCCGCAAATCCCGGTATATCTTCAAGCGTAACGCCTCCAATCGTCACTAGAGCAACTGCCACTCCCCCTGTCAGGACGAGGGGCAGGAGGGACAAGAGGAGGACATCCCCCTATTACCATGGTGGATTTGATAGAAATGAAGGAAGTTCTTGCTAGGGCTCAAATGGATATGTCTGTAACTCAGAAGGAGGTACTTACTTTCTCAAAACTTTAACCGAACGATTGCCGCAAGAGTCACGACAGCCCCTGGAGCCAACAAAGAACGCGTTCAGTACACCCGGAGCAGGCGCTTCAACAACGCGAGCCTACATGGATGAAGAAGCTCGTGCCGCTCCTGAATATCCTAGGGAAAGGGACCAGCCATCTAACTTCATTACATGTGAGGACCTGAAGCGACTCCTCCAAAACCGAGACATAGGTGGACATGCACCAACATCAACCTTCATTCCCCTTCCAAGAGGATACACCTCTCCTTAGTTCCCCCTTTATGATGGTACTGGTAATGTTCTTGAACACATCTGCCGATTTTTGGAGTCTTTAGGATAACACGAATATAATCAGGTTATCCGTCAAAAAGAATTCTCAAAGTCACTTACTGGAAGGGCATAAATCTGGTACAACAAAATCACACCTAACATCATATCCAATTGGAGTGAAATGGTCAATGCCTTATAAATAAAATATTTCTTCGTGTCTGAGCAGATCACCTTTTCAGACTTAGGAAGAATGTTTCAACAAAACAACGAGTATCCAAACGATTTTGTTAAGAGATTCAGGATTCAAGCGTTAGATTGTCATGAGCCAAATGTCACCGAACGCCAATTGGTGGAGTCATGCATTAACGGAGTGGTTCTCATATACCATGCTTTGTTAGAGAATCTGGGTTTTAAAACGTTTTCTGAGCTCCATGAAGCCGCTAAGCGTTCATCCACAACGGCCCCAACATTCTTGGAAAGAACCATAGTTGTTCAAAATGAAGATGCACGTGAGATTCGAGGAAGCAGGTGTCTCATTAACAAGCAATATAACACCGTTCCTTCTGTGAGTGTGGTGGGCGAAGGAGGAAAAATAAAATCTCCAGCAGCAGAACAACAACCCAAATGCGCAGCACCAGCGCAGACAACTCCATCCCGAAAAAGCGCGGATAAAAATTCAGTGCAAGAAGCCGGAGATGCGGTCCCAGACTTCCTCTTTCCCATGAATGAAGTCATAGAGCTCTTGGAAGCATGGATTCAATACAACACGATCAAGCTACCTCCTCTTAGATGTACGCCGACTGAAGAAGAAATGGCAAATTCCAAGTACTGGCATTACTATAGGTTCGTCCATCACCCAACCAGTGATTGCAACAAATTGAAGTCCATATTCAGAGAGAAGGTAGAAGTAGGATAGCTCCAATTAGGAATCGAAGGTGTTCATAGAGACCCTCTCCCTATTAGGACTGCATGATTTTCGAGGATTCTGTTCACAATACTGTACAGTGTATGATGGAGAATTTATGTGAAATCTTATATTTTTCCAAGGCGCAACGTCAAGATATATTGGCAGCCATCAATCGCATTGTGTCAGGCAGGCGTTTGTATCCTGAAAAGGAAACACTTTCGGAACCTCAGTCTTTCTTGGAAGATGAAACCAGCCAGGGGAACTGGGGACTCTTGACCATCACTTGTTTGAGGGATGTTGAGCTCGATAGCACATCGATTGATGCAGCCTCCGAATTCAACATCATCACTGTCAAGACTTTGAAAGCCGCAAATATTTCAAAACAGGAAGCTATTCGCGGCCCAACCGTGATCAGGAATTCAGAAGGAGAGTTTGTGGAAGCCTATAGGTACATCGATCTCGAAGTTAAGATGGGTGATGCTCTGACACATGTTAAATTTTACATAGTCAAGGAATACCCGAATTACGATATGATCCTGGGACGCCCGTGGATACACGACAACAAAGCGAAGCTAGGAGTATGCCCTTTGCCGATTTCAATACCTGAAAGAATATCCAACAAGTCGTCCAATCCTGAAGATTACCTATTGTTGTATCAAAAACTTTCAAATGTGATACAACATCCTGGAGAAAGATCATCAGCATACCTTAAAAGGTTCTGATCCCAAGTAAGTCTCATTGAACAACCGTTTTTGCAAACAATCACTCCTCTCCCTACTAAGGCTCGTTACAGGTTTTGCAAGTGAAATCTGTTCACCCAGAGGATAAAATGGCTTAGAAATCTAAATGGGCCTTTGCAACTTACGGTGCCAATGAGTCAGGCTAATGATTAGTGGGCTGCGTTATTATTTGCTTTATGTTGGTCGCACCACTTGAGATAACTTGGCCGCAGACAAGGATTCAAGCCCAGCCCGCTAGTAGCCGAAGGTAAATGAAGGACGTGGCTGTCTCTCAACCACATTTCTCAATGAAAACAAGAAAAAGAAAGTCTCATTTTCCTTCTCATTTAAGCAGGTGGTGATGCTCTTTGCAAAGAAATGGATTTGAGCGTAATTCTTCTTCAAGCTGTCGTCAGAAATCAATTGAGAGGGCTTATACAGATCCAAGTTTATTCTACCACAGCAAAGTAAGGTTATTTTGGTGGCGGTAGGGTGGATTTGCAGGCGCAAATGAAGATGGTTCTGTTGATTTGGATGGGATTATTGAGTTCTCTACAACAACAGTGACACAAGAACAGATCTAGGTGTTCCGAAATTAGTCAGTTCTCAGGTGGACGACATCAATCTGAGATGGGTTTTGATTTTTCGTGATGTATGTTGGTGCTATAACTGGGATTTGAATTTGAAGAATAATTGACTAGTTGTGGATCTGTTATGGGGGGAGTCGATGGACAGATGAAATATATTCTAGTGTCTTCCTACAGCAACAGTGGAGTCTAGGAATCAATGGAGTAGGAGGTGTGCTGATTGTTGTTTGAGATTTAAGAGTTGATTGGTTTGGCAAAGCTAGGTCCTGATGTTGGTTGAATGAGTTGTCTTTGAGGATGTTTGTATGAGCCTAGGTTACTTATTGTATGAGCATTCACATGAGCATCTTGTGGTGCTCAGTATATATGGAAAGTGTTGCTAGGTTCAGCTGGATAGAAGGGATGTTTCAGTTGGTATTTTGGATGGTTACAAAATGGGAAGTGGTACTGTGCTCGACCTGGGGAAGAATTTGTATTGGGAAGTTCAGAGATTATGAGGGGTTGATATTGCAGAAATGGGTCTTACCTAATTTTTGGCATTGATTAATGATCTGCAGGTGGAGACCAAGTCTGAAATGGTTGTGGCAGGTGGTGCTATGAAGCTGGTGTGAGCAGAAATATGTGGAAGACGTTACATATTTATGGATTGTTTTCCCTGATTCCAGGAAATGTTTTGATCAAGTATTACAAATGGGTTTTCTGTGTACCAAATGAAGAGTTGACCGCGGGTTAGTTGAGGTCTTTTCGGCATGAAAATAGGACTAATTCGTTGAGCTACAAATCAGAGAACAAGTCACAGCCTTTGTGTATAAAGGAGAACAACAACAACCAAGAGGGTAAGCGGGAACAACACAATCTTTTCTTTAGTTTACTAATTAGTTCAGTGTTTAGTTCTCTTGTATGTTAGGGTTTCTACTGAATATTTTTCTATGGCTGTCTACATAAAAATGAGAAGCTAAACCCCTCTCTGCCAAGACTAGATGGGAAGCTTAATGGGATTTAGTATTATTTATAGTGATCATAAATGAATTCCATGTTTTAGTCCATTTCTTGTCTATGTTTTGATTGCATTTTTGTGTTGATGATGTTGACAAACTTCATAGATTCATTGTGATTTCCGGATACATTGAATGCTAGGGAATCCCTGTGACATTTCTCAATTGAGCTTTATTTTAGAAACATAATCAATCAGTCATGAATTGGTATCTGTTTTGGTTACTTTAAAAATTCCAATTGCTATATATTCCGGGTAGAACGAATCATTATTCAGTTCTATTCGAGTTATAATTTGATCACATAATACTTGAACACATTAAGTGAAACCTCAAGGTATTAGTAGATTCACATCACCAAACCCGTTTCAAATTGGATATATGGTAGTGAAGGTGACCACATTTCAAGTTGGAAACGTAGCATTGAAGATGACTGCTCAACCTGATTTTCCAATAGCAAAGGAGGATGAACCATACCTGGTGGCAGATGTCATCCTATGCGGCTATTGCAAGATCATCAACGCTAACAAGCTTGAGGGTGTGACGATCCACTCACGATGGCTTAAACCCTACAGTACCTAAAAATGCTGTGATGCACTTTTTCTCCAGCGTTCTCCATTGAACCAGAAAGAAAACCCTAAAAGAAACGTTCCATATCTTCTAGAAAGCGTTGGAGGAATATAATATGTGCAGAGGAAATGAGGGAAAGCACTTGGAGCAGTTTACTCCAACAGAATCAGGCAGAACCCATGTCAGGAGCACAGACAGGTTCGTGGTGTTTCATTATGGCAATACTTTTTCATCACAATAATAACGTGCAACCACATGAAAGCGCATCATTATTCGAGAAGATTCTGATATAGCCATATTGGAAGACTTATCTCAAAAAAAATATGAAATCCTTGTTCAAACAAGCAAGTAAAAAAGAAGGAAACCTTAAACCCAGCTGCCACTGAGTACAAGGAGAAAGTGTTCACAAACTATGCGAAAATACTCGTTCAAAAAAAAAACTAAAGAAGAAAAGGAAATAGGGAGATCTAGTAATCAAGGGGATCAACCGGGCCTTCACCACCGTCAGAGCCTACTTCAACATCGTCGTGATAGGATACTACTGCTTTCTCTTTTGGGTCCGCCTCAACTTCTCTTTCGGATGTTTTTGCATCAGCAGCGTTCTCCGCTTCAACATCTTCAGTAGGGACGGCTTCCATATCTTCTTCAAGAGCCACCGCAACATTGGAGATTGTACTGGAAACCTTCGGATGCTCGGGTTCATCCATATCAGAATCAATGTTTATCACACCATCGTGGATAGTATAATCACCCTTATCTCCATTTGGGGGTCGTTTGTGTTCAGCCCTCCGCCTTTTTATCCGTGATGCGAATCTCTAAGCTCTTGCGCTTACTGGTTGTTGCGACGCTTCATTATGCCTCCATTTCTCCTCCATGTCGATTGAAGCCAGAAGAGCATGAACACTTTCTAGAGCAATGCCCAGATGTAAAATGGACATACCTTGTATAGCACAGCCGGCCTCGCGAAGCGGAAGATCGATTTTAGCCATCACCTCCTCAAACGCTTCAGCCTCGGGCTTGTTGACTTCAAAACTTCTTTACGTAGAGGTTACATAGTAGTTATCACTAACATCTTCCATGATGTACTGCAAAAAGGAATTACAATTGCATCAAAAAAAAAAATCATCATCAATCCATCAAGAGATTAATAAACATGAAGCAATACCTGGAATATAGAAGAAAACAATTATGCGATGGGAGGAAAAGTCTTAGTGTCCTCTTCATATTTCACAATCTAACATGACCCCAAGAAGAAAAGGAGTCTTCACTTGTCGCTTATAAAGGCTATGGATGCGGTATAGCAATTAGCGGATGCTTATCAATCCGAATATCTGAAGGCAGCCGTACAATAAGAAGAGACGCATCTCACACAAAGAGACGAGCCAAATTCTATCCTGGTAACACGCACTGAAACCTTTCTTGTGAATTTATTATTACTGTCACCATCTAATGCCTACCCCGTAATAGTGCAACCATTACGGTCTAGGCAGGGGACTCAATGTTGATGGTGGATTTTAGTTCAGGGCTAAAATTATAAAACCAGTATTTTATGCGTTGTCACCCTGCAAAGGGAAAATCTATTTCACTTTATTCATTCGAAGCAATTCGATAAAATACACAAGATTGACCCAGAATGGTGCGTGCAACAACAATCCCAAATAATCTGTGAATTTTATTAGCATTAACAATTAATGCATGATTTTCCTAGTATTTTCCGTTTTGTGTTCTCAGCCGAACTCTCATTATTGACATGACATGACATGACGACCGAGTGTTCACTCTCAGCAAAGTAGCATGAATCTTGTAAGGCCCGTCCCAATTTTAAGGGGGTATTTGTGTCATTTCACTAATAGGGGTAAATTGGTCATTTTAGGTTAAAAAGGGTACTTTAGTAATTTGAATGCTTAAATAGTTATTCTTTATTTTATTTATTGTGGTTGTGTGATTTTTGTTTAGAAAAATGAAGGAGTGTCTCTCCAAGTCAAAGGTATTGTGGTTTACAATCTAATCAGTTACATACGTGTCCATGGGTGCCACTACTTGTTTTGTTTTGGCTTATCACCTTGTTGCATGTCTAGACGTGATTGGTTATTAGATTAATTAGTCAGGAAACTCTAGAAACTTAATTAACCTTGTGATCCTATTATAGCTCGGTAAAGGCTTGTTGTCATCTCACTACCGGTATAAGACACGTGGAACCAAACCACATGAACGTCTGTTGACTAGGTTTAGGGACACCGACTATATAAATACTTTTAGTCTTGTATATTAGGTTTTGAGATTTCTTAAGGTTTATTTCTCCCTTAGCCGCACAAAAAGAAAAACAGAAGAAGTAGACAGCAAATCGTGAACTATATTGGTGATTCATCTTTTCTAAGTAGGATTATTTGCTAGCGATTGAGGTAGGCGCAACACAATCTAAAACTCTTTTTATTTATAGTTTTGTTAATTAAATTCATGTTTACATATTTTTATGATGCTATTGATGATGATGTGAGCATGATGATTATCGGGCTGCGGTCCATAGGTTGTGATCCTTAAAATTATCTTTGATGGGATACGAGATATCCTTGGGAACGGTTTTGTTTCCCTAAACCCACGTGGGGCTCCCTGGGGCGAGCGGATTTGATTGATTTTATTGTTTTTTATGGATGTGGTGTTTCCATGTGCTTGTGATGCTATTAATCATGCTAGTGGTCTTTAAAGAGATTTAAAAATGTTTTGTTGCTTCTTTTCCTCTTTGGGTGTCACAACTCACGTCGTTTAATGACAAAAAATTCCAGATTTTATGGCACCACAAGGAGTTAATGGCGGAAAAGGGTAGAGATCGGTTTTGGTGCTATTATAGTAGTTTGCATAGAATTTTTGTTTGGAAATTGTAATAAAATATCATTAAACTCTTTTAGATGATTTAATTAGTATTTTATTGATTATCAATACTTTAGTGATTATTGGGTTAATGTATAACCAATGAAAATAAGGCTTTGTTTAGAAAATTCTATTTGATTAAATAATAAAAATATTCTGAGTCATATCAGTTTGACCATTTATTATAATTATTCTATAATACGGTTTTGGGCAATTTTTTTGTGGTATATGCAAAACTCTTTTTAGATGTACGTATAAAAATTTCAGAATTTTCTGAGCCCTATAAGTATTTTAAAAATAATCGTTTATTACTGTACTACATTCATAAAGTTTCTGACAGATTAAATTATATATAGAGTTTCCTTTTCTAAAACTATTCTATGGAACTTTTTTGGCTTTGATGTCTTAATTAAACGTTAAGATCTCTGTTTTTCCTATTTAGAATGGTAAACTAAGTCTAATTTAGAGATTTTAATGATTTGATATGATTTTTTATAAATTGGACTGCCACTGTTTTAAATTTTTGTAGTACTGGTCAACTATGCGTTTGACTATGGTCAATAATTCCTTAAGATAAATCAAAAATCATAGAACAAATTTTAACTGAAATTATACTAAGTTAGAGTTTACAACGTATAAACATAATAATTTTTGGAATTGAAATTTGTTCCGTAAAATTCTTGGAGTAAACTGATGTCTATTTTTATTTTACGTTTGTTCCTTAAAAACGCGACTCTTTTGGATTAAATCTGGTATGTTTAACGGTGATATTAATTTTTATAGTAACCTATAGTTCTTTAGAGTTAATGTGGATTAAAAACCAAGTCAATTTAACGGTTGGATGTTCTAAAAGAATTTTTATGTAACCGCTGACAGAATTTCTGAATTGAACATAAATAAAGACTAGGCAAATAAATGGGTGTTTGGGCTTGGGCCAAAAGTGCAAGTCCGGGATAAAAAAATTAGATGTAGCATTTCGGGTTTCGGGTTTGGATTTGGGTTGGAATCCAGGCCCGAAATTTGGGGTGTTACAGTTTGGTATCAGAGCTAGTCTGATCCTTTGGGCAGGCTAGTTTCTGAATAAGTCAGTGCGTGTGTATATATGCTTGAATGTAGAATTGTTTGTGTATTGTTAATTGTTGTTTGTTAGCATGCGTAATAGGTTGAACTTCTTTTGCATAGAGAATTCTCTCTGTGATACTTATGATTTAATGTCCTTCATTCAGGACATGTCTCGTCGTAATAATGGTTCAACCGGCCCACACGATGAGGGTTTTGGTGATGTTGTCCGTGCCTTGAATGCTGTTGCTCAAGCGATGCAACAACAAGTGAATCTTAATCTGAATGCACCTCCTCCCCCTCCACCACCTAATCAACGAGCTTTATTAGTTAGAAGGTTTATTGAACAAAAGCCTGATTCCTTCAAGGGTAGTCCTGATCCACTAGTTGCTGAAGATTGGATAGATAAGATTGAGAAAATATTCACCCTATTAGGCGTGAATGACGAGGATAAGCTGGATCTTGCTGTTTATAAGCTTGAAGGTGAGGCCACTCGCTGGTGGGACTTGACTCGTCGTTCTAGGAATGATGGTATGTTTACCTGGGTGGAATTTCGACTCGCTTTTCTAAGTAAGTATTTTCCACAAACTGCACGAAACCAGCGCATGATCGAGTTTATGCAGTTGACCCAGAGAAACATGACAGTAGCTCAATACCAAGCCAAGTTTGAAGAACTCTCACGTTTTGCTACTCACCTGGTTGAGAATGAAGAGCTGAAGGCTTTTAAGTTTCAGGAAGGACTTAGGCCTTCAATTAAGAGTAGGTTGTCTATTCTGAAGATTACTTCTTATAATGAGATAGTGGAAAGAGCAATGATTGCTGAGAGAGACATTGAGGAGGCAAATAGAATTCGAGAACGTCATACTGGGGATAAGAACAAGAACAAAAACAACAACAACAACCATCCATACCAGAAGAAAGGAAATGGACCGAATATGGAGCTTCCTGCACCTTCGTGTTATCACTGCAAACAACCTGGACACTTTAAGAGGAACTGTCCTGTACTTATTTCTCAGAGGAACCAACAACCATTTGCACCTCAGAACCAGCATCAAGGGTATCAACAGAACCGTCCTCAGAACAATCCACCACAATACCAAGCTCGACAACCCCCTCAGCAACCTAAGGCCTTTAATATTGCTCATGTTGGACAGGATCCGGATAACTCAGTTGTTGAAGGTACATTCTTAGTTTACAATTCTTGGGCTAAGATATTGTTTGATACTGGTGCTACTCATTCGTTTATTTCTTCTTCGTTCGTTTTGTCCTTGGATTTGAAAACTGAATTGCTTGATGGGTACCTAGGCGTAGCTAGTGCTGTAGGAGGTAGTGCACGTGTTGATCGCGTAGCACGAATGTGTGTGGTACGTATAGCTAAGCATGAGTTTTTTGTTGACCTTTTTGTGATGAATATGTCTGGTTATGATGTAATCTTGGGCATGGATTGGTTATCTACTCATCGTGCTGTTTTTGATTGTTTTCAAAAACGTGTGACTCTGCACTCAGATGGAGGTCCAGTTGTCCACTTTACCGGAACTCGTAGTCTTGCGGCTCCCCTTATCTTGTCGGAAAGACATTTTCGACAGACTCATTCTAGAGGTTTTCTTTATCATTTAGGAATGTTAGAAGACGAGCCACAAAATTCTGTATCTACTATGGGTATCCTTGTGGTAGAAGAGTTTGAAGATGTTTTCCCTGAAGAATTGCCAGGTTTGCCCCCTAGAAGAGAAATTGACTTCACTATTGAAGTTCAACCTGGTACGTCGCCAATTTCGATGGCTCCTTATCGAATGGCACCAATGGAGTTGAAAGAATTAGACAAACAATTACTCGAGTTGGAATCTAAGGGTTTTATTAGAGGTAGTACATCACCTTGGGGTGCACCAGTCCTTTTTGTGAAGAAGAAGGATAACTCGCTGAGATTGTGCATTGACTATAGGAAACTCAATGAAGTTACAGTGAAAAATAAGTATCCCTTACCTAGGATCGAGGATTTGTTTGATCAGTTGAAGGATTCTCAGTTTTTCTCGAAGATTGATATGCGATCATCTTATCATCAACTCCGAATCAAGGAAGAGGATATTCCAAAAACCGCTTTTAGAACTCGATTTGGACACTTCGAGTTTGTGGTGATGCCATTTGGACTCACAAATGCTCCAGCAGCATTCATGGATCTTATGCATCGAATTTTCCGTCCGTACTTAGATAAATTTGTAGTGGTATTTGTAGATGACATTCTTATCTATTCACGGTCACGAGAAGAGCATGAGGAACACCTGAGATTAGCACTGCTAGATTGTTGAGATCTCATCAGTTGTATGCTAAGTTGAGTAAATGTGACTTCTGGCTTTCTGAAATTCAGTTTTTGGGACACGTGGTTTGTAGAGAAGGAATCAAAGTAGACCCAGCTAAGGTTGAAGCAGTTACCAACTGGGAAAGACCAAAGAACGTGTTTGAGATTCGTAGCTTTCTGGGATTAGCGGGTTACTATAGGCGATTCATTCAAGATTTCTCAAGGATTGCTTCACCATTGACGAAATTAACTCGAAAGGATTCCAAGTTCGAGTGGAATAATGATTGTGAAGAGGCTTTCTCCATTCTTAAGGAGAAACTAACTACCGCACCAGTTTTGACAACACCAGTAAGTGGAATTGGTATGTGATCTTTTCTGATGCATCGTTGAAGGGTTTAGGATGTGTTCTTATGCAAGAAGGAAGAGTAGTAGCTTATGCCTCAAAACAATTAAAGGCACACGAATTGAATTACGCAACTCATGACCTCGAGTTGGCAGCTATTGTGTTCGCTTTGAAGTTGTGGAGACATTATCTGTATGGTGAGAAGATAGACATATTTTGTGACCATAAGAGCTTGCAATATATTTTTACCCAACGAGATTTGAACCTGAGACAGAGGCGTTGGGTGGAATTTCTTAAGGATTACACGTATACTTTCCATTACCACCCAGGAAAGGCAAATGTTGTAGCAGATGCTCTTAGCCGAAAATCGAGGGTCGGTGTAGCAAGTATGACTCTTCATGCTTGGGATTTGTGCAGACTTATGGAGGAATGTGACTTGGTCCCGACGAGATGATTTACAATACTTGTAGTTGTTCCAGAATTACAACATCGGATTATAGAAGCTCAACATACTGATAGAGAGATGATTTCAATTTATGTTCAGATAGCGAAAGGTCAAACACCAGAGGGTTGGACTCAATCTGATGGTGGACTTCGCTTTATGGGGAAACTTTTTGTGCCATTGAAATTGAGGATGGAGGTACTAGAACATGCTCATAATTCTAAGTTTACCGTTCATCCAGGAGGATCAAAGATGTACCATGACATGAAAAGGCAATATTGGTGGAAAGGGATGAAGAAAGATGTTGCCTTGTATGTGTCGAGATGTCTCACTTGCCAGCAAGTGAAGATTGATCATCGGAAACCAGGAGGGTTACTTCAACCATTGCCCATCTCTGAATGGAAATGGGAACACATCACTATGGATTTTGTCATGGGATTACCTAGAACTGCACACGGTAAGGATACTATATGGGTTATCGTTGATAGACTTACCAAGTCGGCGCACTTCTTAGCAATCAAGAAGACAGATACGTTAGCCACGTTAAGTCAGATGTATATCCATGAGATAATAAGGTTACACGGTACGCCAGTGTCGATTGTATCTGACAGAGATCCTCGTTTTACTTCTCAGTTCTGGCAGAGTTTACATAAGGCATTAGGTACACGTGTTTCTCTTAGTACTGCCTTTCATCCTCAGACCGACGGGCAGTCTGAGCGGGTAATTCAGATTGTGGAGGATATGCTGCGAGCTTGTGCTTTGGATTTCAAGGGAAGTTGGAGTGAGCACTTGCCATTAGTAGAGTTTGCTTATAACAATAGCCATCAGGCTAGTATCGGTATGGCACCTTTTGAAGCATTGTATGGACGACCTTGTAGATCTCCAGTGTGTTGGACCGAGATCGGCGAACGTAGCATTTTTGGACCTGATTTGGTAAGAGAGACGACTGAGAAGGTTCAGTTAATTCGGCAGAGGTTAATGACAGCTCAGAGTCGTCAAAAGAGTTATGCAGACAAGAGACGCCGACCTTTAGAGTTTACTGAGGGTGACTTGGTGTTACTCAAAGTGAGCCCGAAGAGAGGTGTTAAGCGTTTTGGCAAGAAAGGAAAGTTATCACCACGTTACATTGGGCCTTTCCAAATTATTCGACGTATTGGTGCAGCAGCTTATTAGTTGGAGTTACCTCAGCGAATTGGGCACGTTCATGACACTTTCCACGTGTCAATGTTGCGGAAGTACGAGAGAGATCCATCTTATGTTATCGACCCTACACATGTTATTGCTTGGGAGGATTTGGAGATCCAAGAGGATGCTACATACGTGGAGCGACCTGTTCAAATTTTGGACTTTAAATAGCATGTGCTCCGCACTAAGACCATTCCTATGGTTAAGGTGCGATGGCGGCGCATGAGTCGAGGAAGCGACGTGGGAATTAGAATCCGAGATGCGGACCAAATACCCTGATCTTTTCTAAGGTAACCTCTAAATTTCGTGACGAAATTTCATTTAAGGGGGATAGGATTGTAAGGCCCGTCCCAATTTTAAGGGGGTATTTGTGTCATTTCACTAATAGGGGTAAATTGGTCATTTTAGGTTAAAAAGGGTACTTTAGTAATTTGAATGCTTAAATAGTTATTCTTTATTTTATTTATTGTGGTTGTGTGATTTTTGTTTAGAAAAATGAAGGAGTGTCTCTCCAAGTCAAAGGTATTGTGGTTTACAATCTAATCAGTTACATACGTGTCCATGGGTGCCACTACTTGTTTTGTTTTGGCTTATCACCTTGTTGCATGTCTAGACGTGATTGGTTATTAGATTAATTAGTCAGGAAACTCTAGAAACTTAATTAACCTTGTGATCCTATTATAGCTCGGTAAAGGCTTGTTGTCATCTCACTACCGGTATAAGACACGTGGAACCAAACCACATGAACGTATGTTGACTAGGTTTAGGGACACCGACTATATAAATACTTTTAGTCTTGTATATTAGGTTTTGAGATTTCTTAAGGTTTATTTCTCCCTTAGCCGCACAAAAAGAAAAACAGAAGAAGTAGACAGGCAGCCGTGAACTATATTGGTGATTCATCTTTTCTAAGTAGGATTATTTGCTAGCGATTGAGGTAGGCGCAACACAATCTAAAACTCTTTTTATTTATAGTTTTGTTAATTAAATTCATGTTTACATATTTTTATGATGCTATTGATGATGATGTGAGCATGATGATTATCGGGCTGCGGTCCATAGGTTGTGATCCTTAAAATTATCTTTGATGGGATACGAGATATCCTTGGGAACGGTTTTGTTTCCCTAAACCCACGTGGGGCTCCCTGGGGCGAGCGGATTTGATTGATTTTATTGTTTTTTATGGATGTGGTGTTTCCATGTGCTTGTGATGCTATTAATCATGCTAGTGGTCTTTAAAGAGATTTAAAAATGTTTTGTTGCTTCTTTTCCTACTGGGTGTCACAACTCACGTCGTTTAATGACAAAAAATTCCAGATTTTATGGCACCACAAGGAGTTAATGGCGGAAAAGGGTAGAGATCGGTTTTGGTGCTATTATAGTAGTTTGCATAGAATTTTTGTTTGGAAATTGTAATAAAATATCATTAAACTCTTTTAGATGATTTAATTAGTATTTTATTGATTATCAATACTTTAGTGATTATTGGGTTAATGTATAACCAATGAAAATAAGGCTTTGTTTAGAAAATTCTATTTGATTAAATAATAAAAATATTCTGAGTCATATCAGTTTGACCATTTATTATATTTATTCTATAATACGGTTTTGGGCAATTATTTTGTGGTATATGAAAAACTCTTTTTAGATGTACGTATAAAAATTTCAGAATTTTCTGAGCCCTATAAGTATTTTAAAAATAATCGTTTATTACTGTACTACATTCATAAAGTTTCTGACAGATTAAATTATATATAGAGTTTCCTTTTCTAAAACTATTCTATGGAACTTTTTTGGCTTTGATGTCTTAAGTAAACGTTAAGATCTCTGTTTTTACTATTTATAATGGTAAACTAAGTCTAATTTAGAGATTTTAGTGATTTGATATGATTTTTTATAAATTGGACTGCCACTGTTTTAAATTTTTGTAGTACTGGTCAACTATGCGTTTGACTATGGTCAATAATTCCTTAAGATAAATCAAAAATCATAGAACAATTTTTAACTGAAATTATACTAAGTTAGAGTTTACAACGTATAAACATAATAATTTTTGGAATTGAAATTTGTCCGTAAAATTCTTAGAGTAAACTGATGTCTGTTTTTATTTTACGTTTGTTCCTTAAAAACGCGACTCTTTTGGATTAAATCTGGTATGTTTAACGGTGATATTAATTTTTATAGTAACCTATAGTTCTTTAGAGTTAATGTGGATTAAAAACCAAGTCAATTTAACGGTTGGATGTTCCTAAAAGAATTTTTATGTAACCGCTGCGACAGAATTTCTGAATTGAACATAAATAAAGACTAGGCAAATAAATGGGTGTTTGGGCTTGGGCCAAAAGTGCAAGTCCGGGATAAAAAAATTAGATGTAGCATTTCGGGTTTCGGGTTTGGATTTGGGTTGGAATCCAGGCCCGAAATTTGGGGTGTTACAAATCTCCGTGCCAATATTAAGACATGCACGAAGTACTCACGCATGCTACATCACTCTCTGACAGAGAGAGTCTCGCATCGACGCACTTTGGTTAGCCCGATCGAGAATACTTAATTTCCTAAAGGGAAATCTAGACAGTCCATATCAGTCCCAGAAACGATCACAACCACGCAAGTTGGCCGCATGATTTAACCAGCCTAGCCAAATCCTGGAAGGAATAGGAAATTACCGTGATGACCACCGGCAGGCCTACTAATTCCCTAGCATACCGAACATCACCATGTATTCCCAGCTCATCGAAATGCTAACCCTAAATAGGGTAGTTGCGTTGGCTAAAGAGAAACTCGGACGAGTTTGACCGCCCAAGACGGTCTCAAAATCATCGCAACCGTCCAACTTCGCAAGATTGGTTGGACGGGCTAGATGATCCGACGAGCAATTAGGGTTTATGAAAATGAACATCTATCGCAAATTGATCGCGTCCATCCATCTTCGCCAGCCTAAAAAAAAAGGTTTAGATATAGACTCAAGAGGTCCTAAGGATGTCGACGTGATCACCGTGGGCCCACCTGTGCATGTGACCGGCCTACCTAGGCTAACCATGGCCGAGCGCCTCGAAACACATGCCCAAATGTGGTATCTCACGCGGCTTCCAAATCCTTTGCGATAATGGATTCCTGTCGCAAATCGTTCACGACCACTCATCTTTGCCAGCTAATTTGAGTGGCCTAGATCAAGTCTTCATGAGACAAAGCGGTATGGACATGTACACTGGCAGGCCGTCTACATGCATGCCCGGTCGGTCCCACCAAAAACAACACCCATGCTTGAATTCGGTCAATCCAAAGAGGGATGCTTGCGCACCTCTTAAAAAAAACTAAAAATCTATCAACAGTCACAAATTTATGTCGTAAACCATCTCATTCGTCCAAACTTGCCATCTTGGTCGAACAACCTAGGTTAAAAGCTAGATGACCAATGAAGCACCTTGGTGATCACCTTCTGCCACTCTTCCACAAAGAGCGATCGACCAGGAGATGGCTCGCCCATGCGGCTTAAAAACAATCACTCGAAGATGGTTGGACATGATGCTATTTTAAGATGCTTAATCTGTGACTCATTCAGTTAAGCTTTAAAACAGCGATGCTTCATACATATTGATTGTTTTAGATGCATTACATGCATTGAGTATACACGATATTTCATGAATATCAATTTCTTAAATAACTTAGTTATTTAACTTAGCATTGTGTGCTATTTCCCACGGCGGTTCCCACGATTCGACCCACTCATTCGAGACATAAAACATGTCACAAACTGGGGAATACTTACTGGGGTATTGGTCTGGAGGTTTACAGCGTGCAACGTACAACTTGCAATGCGCCATTACAAGAACGCGTCAGGAGGCATGGACGGTTAACGATGATGAGGGAAGTGGGAAAAGGCGTGATCGTGTGACAATCACTCACACGAACCTACTACTCCATCACTCCACTTCCTTCACTTCATACGAGAAGAAGGGTTGTGCTCAATGACTTGTATAAATAGGTTCTCCGAACTATCATCAACATAGAGAAAACTAAGTGTTATCACGTATCCAGAAATTACCCAGGACTGATAGTTTACATTGTGCAAGCCAGTGCATCATTCTGATACAAGTCATAAACAACCAACACCTTCATAATATCAACACCTTCATAATCTCAACACCTTCTTCGCTTCCCTCCCTAAGATCAGCCCCATCTCCTTCACTTTGTGACCGAAGAAAGTCTGGAACAACAACTTCTTGGTTTAAGCCAGAATTGTATAGATTGATCTCTCAATTTTTTTTTTCTAAATGCAATTTTATTTTTTAAACCAAGAAAAAAGAAGGAGGGGGGCTAAGCCTTACCTCCAAAAAGAACAGAGGGAATGACCGAAACCAAGAAAACCAAAAAAAAAAAAAAGTTACATATTACGAAATTTGTATGACGGAAGAACAGAGTTATCAATGGAAATTTTATGTCTCACAAAATTTGGAGGACTTGTCCACCAACGAGAATCCACAGTAGCGCCGTGCTTTGTTAGTAGATCAGCTACTGAGTTCCCTTCCCGAAAAGCGTGAGTACATATTAGCCTGATGGAGGAGGCGAACTTCAAACAGTTAGTCTAGTGCGTCTTTAACATCCAAGGCACTAAATCTGGTTTTTGAATAGCTTGTATTACAAAGGTGGAGTCACACTCCAACCATAGCCTTCTAATTCTCTTTGTACGGGCTAGACAAAATGCATAGATTTCCCCCCACAGCTCAGCAAACACGGAATTAGTAATTCCTAGATTTTGCGTTAAACATCCTTTCACCAGCCCATTGGAGTCGCGAAAAACCACACCACAGACAGACGGACCAGGGTTTCCTAAATAGCATCCATCTATGTTTGCTTTAGTCCAACCCTTCTCCGGAGGCAACCATTTGACCTCAATGGCTCTATGCATTTTAGGATCCCGCTTCTTGATGCCCAGTAGATCCAAATTCTCTTATCTGCAAACGTGTAAAAATAAAAACTTCCGTTGTGTCTACTAGACTCCACCACCAGGTTGGAGAGCCTAGTGATTGCCTGATGAGGGGAGATAACCCGATGATCAAATCGTAGCATGTTACGGCAAAACCAAATGGTCCAAATGCAGCTAGCCACCGCAACCCAAAGCAGGTTTTTTTTGTTTGAGAACAGGCCACAAAACCTCTCACCGAGTCGAAAACCGAACGCACATCTGAGCAGTTAATCCGGAGTCCGAAAACCTGCCTAATCCAATTCCAGAGCGAAGTAGCAAACACACAGCTAAAAAACAGGTGGCTTTGAGATTCACCACAGCAAGGAGTTTTACATCGATTGCAACAATTCATTGTGTCCATTCCATAGTACCTTACACTATCGTCTGAAGCTATTCTATGATGTAAAACCTTCCACACCGTACAAGCACAACGAGGAGGAATTTTTATGGACCATAAATCTTTGTAGTCCCGCATTTTCATTTCCTTAGGTCTGTGAAAGTTATACGCATCTTTCATATTAATATCTCCAGAAGTACTAACCTTCCACACTTGCGTATCCTCGATGTGAAGAGTAAAAGGAGTTTCTTTAATCCACTACTGAATATGACCTGTTAGCTCCGGCATGTAAGAAGGAATCTTCCACTCTGTATCAACTATAAACTCCGCTACCGTGGTGTGAAGATTAGAATTATCCAGCTCCAAATAATCCTCAATCAAGGTTTCCATATTAGTGTTCCAGTGATCATTCCAGAAATTGATGTTTCTCCCATTACCAACTAGCCATATTGAATTTTGATGGATGATGCTACATTGCTGTTTGATACCAAACCAAGTAGAGGATTTCTTGTAAGCCGCTCCTAAAAAACGATCCTTGATAAAGTTTCCAAAGGTGGAGTTTACTGTCATGAGCTTCCATGTCATTTTCATTAGAGAAGCATCGTTCAGGCTTGTCAAACATTTGATACCAAGACCTCCTTCATTCACCGGGAGACACACCTTGTCCCAAGCAACAATATTGTGATGCAGTATGTTAATATCTCCCGACCAGACAAAGTTTCTGACCCACTTCTCAAGAGTTTGAATGTAAGATGTAGGCCATTTGTAAACATGAAAGCTATACAGAGCAGAGCTGGCAATTAAAGAGTTCACAAGCTCCACTCTTCCCATTATAGATAAGGATATTCCCTTCCAAGTTGAGAATTTTAGTTTTATTCTATCCATAATGTCACGAAAGTGAATTGCTCTAGGCTTACCTTGAAAAATAGGGACTCCCAGATACCTAAAAGTCATGGTACCCATCAGAATGTTGTAAGAAGGCGCGACTGCAGCATTTCTGTCATAAGCAAGCTTGCTAGCATATATTGTACATTTAGCCACACTTATAAATTGGCCTGAGTTGTTACCATACTCCTAAAAAATGTTCATTAACACCCGAATGTCTCGCTTAGTGCGTCTACAGAAAACCATGATGTCGTCCGCATACATTACATGAGATTGGAAGATTGTACCTCTCGGCGAAGAAATGTGATGCAGCTTGCCCTGCGTAAAAACATTGGTGATAGCATTTCCGAAGACATCTTCTGCCAAGCAAAACAGAATTGGTGAGAGGGGGTCACCCTGGCACACTCCTCTCTTGCATGGAAAGTAGCCCATTTCCTTTCCATTAATCACAATTGACAGCTTAGCCGAGCTCAAGATGGCCCGAATCCACCCCACAAAAGTATCACAAAAACCATAACCTTGAAGAGCCTTAATAAGGAATTCCCAGTTTAGAGTATCAAACGCTTTTCTGATATCAAATTTAAGAGCAATGTTGCCTCCAAAACATTTATAGTCAAGTATGTTTACTGCCTCCGAAGTAATACCAATGCAGTCAAAAATATCTCTGCCTTTGAGAAAAGCTCTTTGCTGCGGAGATATCAGTTTTGCAGCAATTGGTATTAGGCGGTTCGCTAAGATCCTGCCAATAATCTTGAAATGGAAATTGCTGAGGGCAATAGGAAGAAATTTCTCAATCACATTCGCACCTGGCTCTTTAGGAATGAGAATAACATGGATGGGATTTGCATTAGGGATTATCCATCCATTTTTGAAAAGAATTGAACCAAATTAGACACATCCGTACCTACTATATCCCAGAACGCAATGAAAAAGTTACCTCCGAAACCATCCGTCCCAGGAGAACCATTAGCATTCATGGCATCCACCGCAGCTTTAGTTTCCAGCTTGTCTGGCATTGCAGTTAGACAAGTGTTATCATCCAAGGACACCATTACCCTAGTATTCCTCCCAATCAAATCTGTGGATATATTAACAGTATTTGAATCATATAAATGCTGGAAATAAGAAACCACGTGGTTTGAAACTTCCTTATGAGAACTCAACAGCTCATTATTTGCTCTCAGGTGAGTAAGCTTGTTAGTAGCCCGTCTGATCTTGGCGTAGGTGTGAAAGAATTTATTTCAAGCATCACCATCCTTTACCCACTTAAGTCGAGACTTGTCTCTCCAGAAATATTTCTGCATTTTAAGATTATCGACCAGATTATTTGAAGCCTCAACCTCGAGCGAGTGAAGATCATATAAGTATCCCTCCTCCCTAATATGCTGCTGGATGTTGTCCATAGTGATTGTAGCAGCACTGACCTTCAAGTTAATATCACCAAAAACCTCCATGTTCCAACACTTAAGCACCGACTTTAGAAGATTTAGCTTTTGAATAAGCACATACATCGGACAACCAGCAAATTGATGTTGCCAAGCATCCTTAACCACATCTCTTAAGCCCGAATGGTTTAACCACATACTCTGGAATTTGAACGAGGAAGCGAAAGTTTTATCACCAGTGTGCAATACCAACAGCAGAGGATAATTATCATATTTAACACGCGGTAACTTGATGCACTCCGTAGAATCCCAGTACAAAAGTCATTGCTCATTACAAATAACTCTAACCAGCCGAAGTTCCATATGATGTCTTCCTTTACGACCATTAGACCAAGTGAACTTTTCCCCCTTGGTATCTAGATGATGAAGATCATTATTCTCCGTGAAGACCAAGAAATCATCACAAGAAAGACGCGAAGGAGGAGGGCATCTAGACTTCTCATGAGCACCCAAGACCGCATTGAAATCACCCATAATGCACCAAGGGCCCTTTATATTAGTCATCAAATCAGTCAAATCAAACCACATATCTCTACAGGTAAGATACGAAGTTGTAGCATAAACACCGGCAATATAGTAATCCATTTCACCCACAGTAGCCTTACAAGAAATCATCTGCCTATTTTTTTATGACATCCAATTTAACATTAGAAGCACATAAACGCCATAAATTCGCCTGCTTATTACCTCTATCATTAACTGCAACTAACTTCAGACCAAGATTATTCCAGAAGTTGATAGGGATAGACGAAAAATTGATCCATGGCTCCACAATAAAGATAAAATATGGAGAAAATTTACGACAATAATTGTAAAAAACAAGTTGCGTGTCAGAGTTACCAAAGCCACGCAAGTTCCAGAATAGCATTCTCATTGAGATGAGTTAATAACGTTCCTTGGATGCATATTCCAAGGTTTAGGTTCAGCTATCTCCGCTTTCTTTTTCTTCTCCCGAGCTCGTTTTTTCTGAGATTTTGTTAGGACTATTTCAAAAGAAGGTCCTTCCTCATTAGCATCGTCCAGCGTCTCCGCACTTACATTATCATCCTCCTGCAGAGTGGGTTTAATAGTCCGTGTTTTGTCTCCCGTATCGCCTTTCAAAGCCTCACCACTTGAAGTGCAACCAGCTCTTTCTAAATCCACTGTTGGAGATTCATTATGATCTGGATCAGGTGTTTCGACATCAGCATCCAATTCAGTATCTAAGGTTTGTGGAGCAACCCCAATAGGTTCTTCCGCAGTTTCATTATCCGCAGTTTGATTGTCCGCAGTTTCATTATCAGCAGTTTCATTATTAGCAATTTCATTATCAGCAGTTTCCTTATCCACCCGGATGGTATTCTCCAGGATTACACCATTTTTTTCACTTGTCTTTTTTGCCATTTTTTTCACTTTCCTAGTAGCATGTGCCTTTACCCCTGCATTTATTTCCTTATCGCATTGAATTTCCTCATTAACTTCCAAATCTAACTGATCAATATCCTCCCCACTAGCATCCTTAGATGTATCATTCATCGGGTCGTTAATCTCAGTAGAAGTCCCAATTCTCTCAAATCAAAAGCACTCTCGTGCAGTGCATTTGTTTAGGGTTTAGATTCATTTCTCATCCACAAACCCAAAATTACCAAAACCAGCAGAAATAGTTTTCACCCATAAACACCAATAAGCCTAGCGATTTCCATATCAATTCATAAAAAACGTTTATCAATGTACTTCCTTTAAATAAATGTAAACATTGTTTCCTATGATGAAATATTCACCTTTACCCATATACATAATCACAATAGCATTCATACGATTATGTCGATGTCATATCTACGAAGTTCAAAAGATAAGCGTTATACTTCGTACTCTAATTCCTTAATATTATGATCATATGATCATTTCTCACTACTAGAGTGAAGTATTCATTCACAGCTTCGCAGTTATGTTTTCAATATAGCACGACTTGAAAGATACGTTAGGAATGAAACAGTTCAAGTCAATATTACTAACCTCAAGAGGAAGGGTGATGTCGTCGTTCTAGCTCGTTACTTCTTCACATTCTTCAGGTCTTCGAGTAATACTTGTATGTCTCATATTCATAGACTTTATAGTCTAACCTATGCGAAGTTGTCTCTAGTACATAATCAAGTAACTCTTAGATGAGTTTTGATTTACTAAAATATGACAACCAAACTTGACATACCAACGCTTGGTGGGTTCAACCGATCTATGCTCTAACAATCCCCCCTTTGCCAATTTTAGTGAAAAAACTCTTAATACATACGGATAAACAAATTACAAGAATTCATTATACATACGCTTCATTCCAAGTTTCAACAGCACAATAACCTGCATATGTTCAATCAATAAATGCCGTTGTTGACATCTGAATAACAAAGCTTATACCCCCTATAAAGGTAAGATAGGTAGATATTCAATCCGAACAACTTTGTTATTCCCCTTTTGTAGTCAATATAAATACACAGTAATATGATATGTTTCTCCCCTTTTCGATAAGACCAAAATAAAGATCAGAATTAACTTTATTTCTCTCATCAAGTTATAATTAGACCTTTATCTTTAGACAAGACAAGTACTAGGTTAGTTAACTAGTATTTCTTGTCAAGGCATTCGATTAGACTAGAATTACTGAATCCTTCAATTTGATAAGTCTAACTAAGATCAGAAGTAACTTAGTTTCTCTTATCCGAAATCGTATTGGACTAGACAAATGATCCCAAATTTTGTTAAGCCATAAACAATACATACAAACCAAAAGAAATTTACTTGCACAATAATTTTGTTAACCGGAAGCACTTGAAACAAACATAGACTTTATAACACCGCAATTGCACCGAAATTTCGTTAAGCAAAAACACTTGATACCAAACAATAAGAAGATACCAAATAATAATCCAAATAAATTGACACTATTTTTCTTAACCGGAAACAATTAAATCACACACACACACACATCCATACACACATAATGGAATATATATATCAATTGTACCGAAATTTTGTTAACCAAAAGCAAAATATATATAATATAAGCAGGCTTTTCTTAAACAGGAGAATGATTAACTAACAAATGTGTTACCTAAGATTTAGCATCCTCTCATCCCTAGAAAGATATATCATTAAGCGAAAGTTCAAGTTAGAACTATCCCCCAGTATGTTGTCATCCTCTCGCAAGAACAAAAGAATAACAACAAAGAATAACCTTTACCAGAGAAAGGTTGAATCGATTTTAACTAATGCATGCCAATCACAAAAGTTGAAAACCCGAAACACATATGTTTATGCTAAACACAACTCATGTAAACACAGATTGATTCAACACATTGTGACTTTTTACATATGAGTTTCAATCGGAACACCTTATGATATTTTGATAAAGCTTACCAACATGGGCTAGAACTTAATCCTGCTAAATCAAAAATCCACAAAAACCATAAGGGTTCACATCATATGAGATCGAATATTAAGGTTATGAATATCAAAATCAGACATCCCATAAACCGAAAACACACAACAAAAAATATAGACATTCAAGTACAGGCTATGTAATCAGAACTATCACAAGACAATTTATAAAATAATAATGTATTCATAAATAACTGATAGTTTTATTAAAAAATAGACGTTATACAATAATCGAAATAAATCAAAAACTGATGTCTATTTTTTCCTTTAATCGCGAGTCTTATGAAGATTGCTTTCGAATTCTGGATTCAGATTCTTATGAGCACTTCCTTTTCCAGTAGAAGATTTGTTCATCTCAAGTAGTTGCGAATAAAGATCAGCTAGTACTTCTTTTGAATCCTTTATTATTAGCTCATGGTGTCTAATACAACTTGTAATAGTAAGAATCTCTCTTCTTAGAGAATATTAAAGATTATCATGTTGTGAGACATCTCGAGTTTCAGTCATAACCAATGCACAAAGTGCTAAATCATCAATAGATGACCCTTCCTTTACGGATTTCTCCATTGATGCAAGATAGTCCTCTCTCAGTCAAGAAGAATATATATAAGAAAGAAGAAAATCAAGGGGTGATATAGTTTGATTTATGGAAATCGAATATATTTATCCCTAAAAGATATCGATTATGAGATTATTGTTACCTAAAGAACAGATTTGCAAATTCTGCCCAGTTTTATGCCTCCTCAAAAGCAGAATTTGGGCAACAAATAAGGATGCATTTTTCAACACAATCAGTGTGTATTGAGGTGAGGATTAATCTCACCACAGGTAACAAAGACATCCTTAGGATGATTTATGAACACAATAGATTGTGTTTCTTTGTGTTCTTTCTTTCTCTTGTTATTGCAAGAATCTGCAACTTCCTTTTGAGATCTAATAAACTCATCAGCCTTAAAAATATTTATGCCCTTACGAAGTGCCTTGATGAATCTATTTTGTTGGAAATTTCCATGGAAGATTGCAGTGTGGTTATTTCCTCCACATAAAGAACTTAACATATTGTCAGAAGAGATACCTTTTCCTTTGTTAGCTTGTATGTTAACGAATTTTTCTTGCTCAGACTTTACCTCTTGAGTTTTATCTGACAGGGATTTCATAATGTTTTCAAGTTCTAGACTTAATATTCGACTTTTCTTAATTCCCAACTCAAGTTTTTCTAAACAGTTCTTTAGGAGTTAATCAGACTCACAAGATGCATCACTGTTAGAATTGGCAAGAAGTGCGTTACAACTTGATATTCCTTCATAGGGTTTTTCCTCCGGGATATCATCTAGGGTAGAGATATAAGCTTTGTTGCACTTCTGAGCTTTTCTGCTAGAACAATATTTTTCCATATGTTCTAACCTACGGTACTTGAAACATTGCATTACTTCATTACCTTTCTTATGACAAAAAGGTAATACATCAGGACTAGATTTATTTTTTAATAAAAAATCATTAATATGTTGTGGCAGGAGAACAATTGTTGAGTTAAGCTCTTTTTCAACAAGTATTTCATCCTCTTGACAACGTTTCTCAGTCAGTTTTATACGTACTTCTTTCGAAGATTGATTTGTATTGACTGAGGCATCATATCCAATATTTCGGTCCTTCAGCAGAGTTTCTTTGTCAAAGATCTTCAACTTTCCTACAAGAGAGCTTCCAGAAAGTATAGAAACATCATTGGCTTCTATTATGGCATGTTTCATAGACTCGTATCTGGATGGTAACGATCTGAGAATCTTGCATACTATTTCCTTTTCAGGTATAGTCTTTCCAAGTGAGAAAGAGGCATTGACAATCTCAGAAATTTTAGAGTTAAACTCCTCGAAGGTATTGTTATCATCCATTTTAAGAAATTCCCATTTAGAAGAAAGAGATAAAAGTCGAGCTTCTCTTTTGGAATCATTTCCTTCGAAAACAGTCTCAAGAGTATCCCATGCTTCCTTAGAAGTTTCACATGACAGAACATGATGTAAGAGATCATGACTTACTGCATGTATTATGGCATTTAAACCATCAGAATTCTGCTTTGCAAGAGCTCTTTCTTCATATGAATAAAACGCTAAGCGTTTAAACCCAGTTTCTGAATATTCCACTTTCGGTCGTTCATATCCTTCTTCGATTAATAGCTAAGTATTAAAATCTCAGGATTGAAGAAAAGATCTCATCGCAGATTTCTATAATGGGTAATTTGTCCCATTAAATCTTGGTGGTACGTTAACTGAATTAGACAAAGATTCAATTCTTATAGGTTGGATCGCACTAAACACAGATTGTTAGATATTTTCGTGTTTGCTTGCTATGATACCAATTAAAAAGACGAGGGTACCCAAATGTACCACAATCTTTAAATTATCCACCTATAAGTCCTATTACCCAAAGTGATTGTCTATGGACAAAGTCGAGACAATACAACAAATCGGTATTCACACTTTGTGTGATCGTCTATGGATACGAGATCGAGACAATACAATAATCAAAGTGAGATTACTTGATAATAGGTTCGGACTTAACCAAACTCTATAGGATCACTATCAAGTAAAGCGGAGTTAACGTTTGTGTATTTTACTTCTAATTATAATTGCGGAAGTAGAAAAGTAAAAGACACAGCAAGATTTTGTTAACAAGGAAACTGCAAATGCAGAAAAACCCCGGGACCTAGTCCAGAATTGATTACTCTCATAATTAAGTCGTTATACAAAATCTAAACCAACTTCGTGTAATTGAGACCAAGCAACTAACCCTAGTTCACTTAGGTTCTTCAGTATCCCTGCGCTTCTGATATTTAATAAGTGCACACACTGGAAGAATTCTTTTGGATTGTATTCCAAATAGTAAAGTAACAACAAATCTGTTTGGTAACAACTTTTTTTATTCTTTCGAGATAAAGATATCTCAAGTCATATGCAAAGGCTCTTCAGTGTAAACAAATAAACTCTTTTTCCTGGTTAGATCAATCCAATCTCTATTACCTAAGTAATAAGATTCGGATTTGTAACAATCAAAATAGATCTCAAGAGAACTATTAGGTGTTAACGATCTAACACAACTAATCAATCGAATAAATCTGATTCTAGTTGGATCCAAGCCGATCCAGGTTTGTGCTACACAAAGATATGAGAAACCAATAAGAAATCTTATTCGTCTTCAAATCTTCTTTAATCTTCAATTAAACGTGCACAATACCACTTGAATCTCTTGTGATCAACCACTCAAAGAATGGAGTCTGTTAACAATGGATTATCACAAGATGTCTTTAGATCTATAAACAGTTCTAAATATCCCGTCGACACTTCGATCTTGTTTGAGTGAATCTTATTTTAGAAGAGAATATTCTCAAGAATAAACAAACTAGGTGAAATCAAAGTTAAACAACCATTAGTCAATAAGATCAATCAAAAACTAATCTATAAACAGTTCTAAATATCCCGTCGACACTTCCTACCAACGGTACTCGTAGAGCTTCTTGATCCCATAGAGGTCTTTAAACGAGCGGTCGTAAGAGATTTCCCCTAATTAGGGTACTTTCCTCTCCGGATAACGGGTCCACCAGAAACAAAAAAAGGATGAAGTTTGCCCGACTCTTAGGATAGTTTGCTTGAAATGCAAGCTTAGGTATTTATAGACCAAGGATGTTTGGACACCAAGGAATTTCCAAAACCTAAAGTAATCTCAAGATATGCAATAAATACCCAATCAGTTTTCATAATTCCTGGAAATGCTTTGTCCAATATTTTCCTAAATATCTCAATAGAAAATCTCTAATTAGTAAATGCACATTACTAATTTTTATTCTCTAGAGATAAGCATTTAATTGCGGGTAATTAAAGCATATAAAACTAACAACCTTAATTAAAAGATTGTTAATTTATTTCAGACCGAGATTTCATTGAGTAATTAAGGAATATATTTGAACAATAAAAGATAAGAGTTATTGTTCGTGTTCAAAGTATGTTGACATCTTTTCTTTGTAAATCATTTTTCATATTTATAATCTTGGAATCGATTATACCACACTTCTAAACAAGTTTAGAATAGGTTCATATGTATTCCAAGATAACTATGTGATTGGTCAAATATCAAATCACACTCATGGGTTCAATCGATTCTACCAATCACTAGGATCGGTTATACATTAATATGGAACACTTGTGATCAGTTACACAAGTTGCCAGGACCGGTTACATTAGTTACCAAGATCGGTTACGTTAATTACCAGGACCGGTTACACCAATTACTAGGACAAGTTACACCAATTACAAGGATCGATTATAAAACTTTTTTGTGATCGGTCACACCAATTACTAGGATAGGTCATACCAATTACAAAAATTGATCATACCATCTCAGGTGATTACTTAGGATCGGTTATACTAATTAATCAAAACTAGTCATACCAAATCATAAGTCTGGCATTGTGATTAGTTATACCAAGATACATAACAAATTATGATCGGTTCTACCAACTCACACATATTGGTAATCCAAAGATATGCAATGAATAACAATACCAATAAGCCTAGCGATTTCCCTTTCGATTCATAAAACAAGTTCATGAATGTACTTTCTTTAAACGAATGTAAACATGGTTTCCTAGGATGAAATCTCCACCTTTACCCATACACATAATCACAATAAAATTCATACGATTATGTCATATCTACGAAGTTCAAAAGATAAGCGTTATACTTCGTAGTCTAATTCCTTAATACTATGATCATATGATCATGTCTCACTATTAGAGTAAAATATTCATTCACAGTTTCGCAGTTATGTTTTCAATATAGCACGACTCGAAAAATATGTTAGGAATGAAACATTTCAAGTCAATATTACTAACCTTAAGAGGAAGGATGATGTCGTCTTTGTAGCTCGTTACTTCTTCACGTTCTTCAGGTCTTCGAGTAATACTTGTATGTCTCATATTCTTATAATTTCTAGTCTAACCTATACGAAGTTGTCTCTAGTACATAATCAAGCGACTCTTAGATGAGTTTTGATTCATTAAAATATGACAACCAAACTTGACATACCAATGCTTGGTGGGTTCAACCGAGCTATGCTCTAACAGTTTGCATACCCGTTCCTAAACTGATTTAACTGTTGAAGTCTGGGAACCGAGTTTGTGTACTCGTTCGCAAACGGTTTCAACTGAGTTCTGTTTGGAGCTAAATTTTTGCAAACTGTTGGCTTGTGACCAATGTCCGGAACTTAAGTTTCCGTACGGGTACGCAAACTTAAGTGGTTAGAGTTCTAAAATCGGTTAAGTATGTTTACATACTCATGAAAAAATACATTTATAAATTAAGGAATGCAATCTTTACAACCAGTGGCTAAAATGTTCATGAACTGATTCTTTTGAATTAATCTGATTTTACTTCAATTGTGTCTTGTATACTTCTATGAGAATATAAATTATTGAATAACTCTATGATTAACACAATTAGATTCATTTGATTATCATTTGGTTTAAAAGTGTTAAGATGAACATGGTTAATACAAAAGTGTTCATATGGCTAACTTCGGTTAACTGTTATTGAGATAACTCAATATACACGTTTATGTACGATTACGCATATCTATATGAAGGTATATTTCATTTGTGTGTAACAAGCTAAGACCATCTAACGGAGGAAAGATTTTGGCTTGAATCTTGAATCAGGTTTCATCTAATGGTGAATATTTATTGCTTTGTTCCAAAGTTACCAAATCCTGATTTGAAGACTATATAATGGAAAACTCTAGAAACTGGGAAACCTAATCCCCAAACTTCATGTGTGATACTAGTTGCGACTAGAATCGATTCTCCTTTAACCTAGGCTTTTTTCTAAAACCATTATAAGTTAATGACTTAAAGACTTCATTGGGATTCTTAAGCCAGACCCAACTATTTTCTTTGTAGTTGTATGTTATGATCTTACTTGTTCTATCGTATTGAGTACTATCTTCTCTAAGATTTTCTCGAGATTTGTCTCCGATAGGTAAGATATAAAAAGTAATCACAAAGCTCTTCGTCTCATTCTTTGTGATTCCATAATAACTTGTTATACTACCAGATAGTTAAGTTATTGTGAGGTTATTGATATTTCTAGGCTGTTCTTCGGGAATACAAGACCAGATTATGAATTGGTTCTTGTTCACCTTGATTTATCAAAAGACGGAACAAACTTCGTAGGTATTTCTGTGGGAAACATATTTATCTATTAAAATAGACTTTTATGTGAGAGACAGATTGGCTTATCAAGTCTTCGACTTTGGGTCGTAGAAACTCTTAGTTGTGGTGGAATCAAGCGCGTGGAGTCCTGCTTGGATTCAGAAGTGTAAGGAATGCGACTGTACCTTAATCAGTGTTAGATTGGTTAGTTCTTAACTAAATTCCAGTCTGAAGTTAACTTGTAGTAGGCTAGAGTCTTTAGCGGCTTAATACATTGTGGTGTTCAAATCTGGACTAGGACCCGGGGTTTTTCTGAATTTACGGCTTAATACACTAGTTAACTAACCTAGGTTTTTTTTCTTGTCTATAGAGAAAGGTCTAAGTTATTGTCTGAATAATTAGAGCCTGATGAGAAAAATATAGTTAATTCTGATCTTTATTTTGGTCTTATCAAAATAAGCGATTGTATGTTTTGCAAGCGGTTTAGCAAGGGAATTAAGTTTCTTAGTCGATTTGTTGAACTATTAGTGAAAATTGCTTTGGCATTTATTTCCTTGATAACATATTAAAATTAAATTACTCGTAGTTTCAATTTTAATATTGGTTATCTAAAATGGTATGTGAAACCTTCGTGCTTAAATCTTATTAGTTGTTTACAAGTATTTTAGATTTGTAAGATCCTTTCGGTTTGTCCTTTATTTGCTTGAACCTTTGTCATTTTGTGACAAAAAGGGGAAAAAAATATATGGAGTAAACAAGTGATTTGTAATCACTAAGGAAAGGACAATTATGCTTAAACGTTATATCTAACGAAAAAGTAAAGCATTAACTAAGGGGGAGAAACATATCATATTTTTGTGTAGTAATTCTGACTACAAAAGGGTAATAACAAAGATGTTCGGATTGAATATCTACCTAGATTTCCTTTATGGAGGAGTATAAGCCTTTTTATTCAAATATCAATAGCGACATTTATTGATCGAATATATGCAGGTTATTGTGCTATTGAAACTTGGAATCTAGCATATGTAAAATGAATTCTTATAACTTGTGTATCCATATCCTATGTAATAAGAGTTTTGTCATTAAAATTGACAAAGGGGGAAATTGTTAGAGCATAGCTCGGTTGAACCGACCAAGCGTTGGTATGTCAAGTTTGGTTGTCACATTTTAGTGTGTCAAAACTCATCTAAAGTCGCTTGATTATATACTCAAGTCAACTTCGTTTAGGTTAGACTAGAAAGTCTAGGAATGTTGATACATATAAGTATTACTCTGAAGACCTGAAGAATGTGAAGAAGAAGCGAACTACAACGACAACATGATCCTTCCTCTTGAGATTAGTAATATTGACTTGAACTGTTTCATTACTAACGAATCTTTCAAGTCGTGCTATATTGAAAACATAACTGCGAAGCTGTATATATTGTATAATAATCTGGTGATGTGACATGGTCATATTTGTATGATCATAATATTAGGAGAATAGATTACGAAGTATAACACTTATCTTTTGAACTTCGTAGATATGACATCGACATAATATTGTATAGATTGTTATGATTATGCGAATGGGTTATGATGAAAATTTCATCCTAGGAAACAATGTTTTACATTTGTTTAAAGGAAGTACATTCATAAACTTGTTTTATGAATCGAAAGGGAAATCATTAGGCTTATTGGTGCTGTTATCCATTGCAAATCTTTGGATTATCAATATGTGTGAGATGAGAGAACCGATCGTAACTTTGTTATGTATCTTGGTATAACTAATCACAATGCCTGACTTATGATTTGGTATGACTAGTTTTTATTAATTGGTGTAACCGATCCTAAGTAATCACCATGATATGGTGTGATCGATATGTGTAATTGGTGCGACCGATCCTAGTAATTGGTGTGACCGAACACAAAGTGTTGTGTAAACGATTCTTGTAATTGGTAATCGGTCCCAGTAATTAGTATAACCGATCCTAGTAATTGGTGTAACCAATCCTGGAAACTGGTGTGACCGATCACAATCAATACCATGAGAATATGGTAACTGGTCCTGGTAATTGATGTAACCGATCCTGGTAACTAATGTAACCGGTCCTGGTAACTTGTGTGACCGATCACAAGTTTTTCCATATTGAGGTATAATCGATCCTAGTGATTGGTAGAACCGATTAAACCCATGTATGTGATTTGATATTTGACCAATCATATAGTGATCTTGGAATACAAGTGAACCAATTCTAAACTTATTTGGAAGTGTGGTATAACCGATTCCAAGAATGTAAATCCATATAAATATGAATAAGGATTTATAGTGAAAAGATGTCAACATACTTTGAACATGTACAATAGCTCTTATCATTTATTGTTCAAAGATATTCCTTAGTACTCAAGGAGATCACGTGACAAAATAAATTAAGAATCTTTTAATTAAGGTTTTTGGTTTTATATGCTTTAATTACCAGCAATAAAATACATATCTCTAGAGAATAAAAAATAGTAATGTTCATTTACTAATTGGAGATTTTCTATTGAGAGATTTAGGAAATTTTATACAAGCATTTATATATTGGAATTAGGAAAACCGAATTTTGCTATTCATTGCATATCTTGAGTATATTTTCGGTTTTGGAAATTCCTTGGTGTCCAAACATCCTTGGTCTATAAATACCTAAGTTTGCATTTCTAGCAAACTATCCTAAGAGCTAGGAAACTTCATTCTTCTTATTTCTGGTGGAGCCGTCTATTCGGAGAGGAAAGTATCCTAATTTGGTGAAATTTCTTGCGACCGCTCGTTTAAAGACTTATGTGGTATCAAGAATTTCTACGAGTACCTTTGGTGGGAAACTAGATAATTTCAGTGTTATTAGTTTTTTCTTGATTTGATTGACTAATGGTTGTTGAAACTTTGATTGCACCTAGTTTGTTTATTCTTGAGAATCTTTTCTTCTGATATAAGATTAACTCAAACTAGATCGAAGTATCGACGAGATATTTAGAACTGTTTGTAGATCTAAAGACATCCTGTGATAATCCATTGTTAACAGACTCTGTTCTGTGTATGATTGATCATAAGAGATTCAAGTGGTATTGTGCGGGTATTTATTGAAGATTAAAGAAGATTTGAAGATGAAGAAGATTTAGTTCTCATATATTTGGGTGTGCACAAACCTTGATCGGCTGGGATTCAACTAGAATCAGATTTATTCGATTGATTAGTTGCGTGAGATCGGCATCACTTTATAGTTTCTCATTGAGATCTATACTGATTGATTGTGAATCTAAACTTAACTACTTTGGTAGTTATTAGATAGAATTATCTAGCCAGGCAAAGGAGTTTATAGATTAAACGGATGATCCTTTGCGTATGACTTGATATGTTTTTATCTTGAAAGAATTGAAAAAGTTGTTACCAAACATATTTGTTGTTCCTTTACTGTTTGGAATACGATTCAAATGAATTGTTCTAATGCGTGCACTCATCCAAGTCGGAAGCGCATGGATACTGAGGAAACTAAGTGAACTAGGGGTAGTTGCTTGGTCTTAACTATACGAAGTTGGTGTAGATTTTGTATAGCGACTTAATTCTGAGAGTATTCATTTCTAGACTAGGTCCCAGGGTTTTTCTGCATTTGCAGTTTTCCTCGTTAACAAAATATTGCTGTGTGATGTACTTTCATTTTCCGCAATTATATTTGTTTATATAATTTAAAGTAAATTACACAAACATTAACTCCGATATACTTGATAGTGATCCTATAGAGTTTGGTTAAGTACGAACCTATTATCAAGTATCACACTTTGGTAGTCGGGTCATCTCAATCTCGTATCCATAGACAATCACACAAAGTGTGAATACCGATTTGTTGCATTGTCTCGACTCTTTCCATAGACGATCACTTTCAGGGACTTATAGATGGATAAATAAAAGATTATGGTGTATTTGGGTACTCTCGCCTTTTCAAAGATGTCGCGCCATATCAAAAATAAAAAATATGGGGGGAGTAGGCGCGTTTAATATATGCCCCACCCAATCCCTCCAAGGCAAAACAAGATGACGCGCCCTATCAAAAATAAAAAGGGGGGAGTAGGTGCGTTTTATATGCGCTCCACCCAATCCCGTCAAGGCAAAAAAAGATGCCATGTTTTACCAAAAATGTAAACCCAATCTAACCCTAACATTGCCAAGTAGCGCGTTTTACACAAAATAACAAGATACTCCGACGCGTAAGTCGGAGGAATTTATGAAACATATAATAAACATAAAATTAATATTGATAGATATAGAGTTAACCAAAGAGGACGTAGAACATAACACCTGAAATTAATACAACACAACTGAAAAAGAGGGGGTCTAACAACCTCACCCAATATTTCGATTAGCAATCTGTATGGACAACTCCGAGTTGTTTTCTAAAGAATCAACTAGACTCAATCAATAGAAAATACTCAAGGAGTTATTATCTCAATATCTCAATTTGATTTACTCAAGCAAATGTGATTCGCGAGTCTAATTAAAGAGAGATAACTTGGATGGTACCAAAAACCAATATCCAAGTGTCAATCAATTTAAATCAACAACCAATAAGGTCGGATATTCTAATTGATTTAACAACGCACAACTTGTATTATTTGAATTATATAAAAATATAATGCGGAAAATAAATAACACAGACACCAGAATTTTGTTAACGAGGAAACCGCAAATGCAGAAAAACCACAGGACCTAGTCCAGATTAAACATACATTAAGCCGCTACAGACACTAGCCTACTCCAAATTAACTTTGGTCTGGACTTTAGTTGAACCCCAATCAATCTCACACTGATCCAAGGTACAATTATGCTCCTACGCCTCTGATCCCTGCAGGATACTGCGCACTTGATTCCCTTAGCTTATCTCACCCATAACCAAGAGTTGCTACAACCCAAAGTTGAAGACTTTAGCAAACAAATCTGTCTCACACAGAGTCTACAAGATAGATAAATCCGTCTCCCACGAATAAACCTATGAGTTTTTGTTCCGTCTTTTGATAAATCAATGTTAACAGGAACCAATAAATAAAACCAGACTTATATTCCTGAAGAACAACTCAATTTTATCAATCACCTCACAATAGTCTTAATCGACGTAGCGAAAAAAGATATTGTGGAATCACAAACTATGAGATGAAGATGTTTGTGATTACTTTTATATCTTTCCTATCGGAGATATAAATCTCAAGCCAATTATTACAATTGTATTCGTACGATAGAAACAACAAGATTAGATCACACAACTACAAGAAAAGTAGTATCGGTCTGGCTTCACAATCCCAATAAAGTCTTTAAGTCGTTAACCTGGTTTTAGAAGAATAAAACCAAAGGTTAAAGGAGAATCGACTCTAGCTTAGCAAACTAGTATCATACAGAATGTGTGGGGATTAGGTTTCCCAGTTGCTAGAGTTCTCCCTTATATAGTCTTTCAAATTAGGGTTTGCAATCAATGTTAGCTTAGTAACAAAACATTCAATATTCACTGTTAGATGAAAACCTGATTAGATACAAGCTAATATCCCTCAACCGTTAGATTGAAAACTTAGCTTGCCATACACCCATGTACTTGACCATTTTGGATTTGTGTAACCGTACCCAAACGTGTACAATAGTTGGTTCAATATTAGTCAACCAAATGGTTAGCCAAATGATAACTTCCATATCAACCATATTCTTCTTCACCATAACTAGTCTCTTAAATGAACTAGTTAGAGAGTTGTTCAATTGATGTGAGATCTTATGTACTACACAAGACACAATTGAAGCAAAAACGATATGATTCACTCCAATCGATTCATGAACTATAAAGCCAAGGTTTGCAATAGCATTCCTTAGATAATTTAAATAAGTTCACGAATATTGTTTTTAGACATAACCACTCAAGTTTGCGGACTGGATTCGCGGACTTAAGTAACCGGTTGGAGTTCATAAACTCCAGCAGAAATTCTTGGGTTCGAGAACTTACTTCAGTTCGTGGACTGTGTTCGCGGACTGAAACCGAGCTACAACTCCAGCAGAAATTCTCAGGTTCGAGAACTACGCACGTTTGCAGACTGAGTTCGCGGACTGGGTTGACTGCTCAAGTTTCGGTTTTCACCTGATCAACAAAGGTTGCAAACTTCGGTTCAAGTGCTAAGGACTTATACATATATGTATTACCACAATAATGTTTATATCCCCCAGTGGTTATATTATCTAAACTCTCATTTCAATCGTTGAAACATTCTCAAAGGATGTCATATAGTTGTTATTCACAAACAAGTTTTCGTCAGAGCAATTTCCAAAGTGATTGAAACATAACATGACTTTCGTCACTAGGCAAACATGAACTTGGATAAAGCGAAAGCTTTACCAACACACATTTCTAGAAATAGATAAGTGAGATATACTCAGCTCGAAATATCACATGTGTATATCTTTAGTCTATATAGTAAAACGAATTTTATCTCAAGATAGGAGATAAAGTAGATAGACTTTTAAGTGATAGATAAGTTCAAGTCTCCACATACCTTTTAGTCGATGAAGATCCATTGGTTCCTTGAGTAGTCCTTCGTCTTGTATAATGATTGCCATAGAATTATTGAGCTCAACTACACTTTATATCCTAGTCCGAGACCTTAGCTATAGTACACTAGAAATCAAGACTTTAAAGTTTTGATCACTAACATTGACAAACATGCTTGAGATAGCAACGCATGCGAGTTCGACCGAGCAATGCTCTAAAAACAACAACATTCAACACAAACAAAATATTCACAAACAACCAAATACATAAAAAAATAGTCTAAGGGAATGAAGGCGCACCAAACAAATAACAGCAAAAGAGGAGAAAGAAACGTAAATAGAATGTATCAAGTAGAATGGAATGTAGACCACTCCTGTCATTTCTTATCAAGTTCCACATGAACCTCCGCCTCCCCAATATCTTCCTGCTTGGATTCACTAGTCACCGCTCCCACACCGGCGATAAGATGGTTTAGCGCCGCCTTCTTATTAGAAGTTACCTTAGAAAGTTGAGCCAACTCTTTCTCCAACAGAGCAATCTTCCCCGGTAGGTGCACGCGCGGGTCATTACGATCCTTCACCTTCGTCAATAATTCATCCAACCACCCAACTTGAAAGCTGAGGCTAACCGCTGAACGAATAATAGTTTCCTAACCACGCAAGACACTCGTATCAATAGGACCGTTCTTCACCCGCGTGAGTTGATTAACTACCTCGAGAATATTTTATTCATATAGCATAAAGTCCGCATGTCGAGGAGACCATCCTTTACCATATGACCACCACCGGGCTCTACACTATCCCTATAAGTGGCAGCCAAGGAAGATGGCACCCAAAAACCATGAACCAAATTATAAGTAGAATGATCAACACCAGCCTCGGTGGCATCTACCACCTTTGAAAATCAAAACTTCGCATCCTCAGGGATTGCTAGCGGGTCAGAGGTGTTGGGACGCTTCTCTGAATGACCAACTAATGAAAAATTACTACCATTTAACCAAGTGTGTTTCACAGACCCATCACCACTAGGATTCACGCGCCTCCCACCTTCAATACTAGAGGCCTCATGTTTTCCAGTTTCTTTAAGCTTATTACCCATATCCTGAAAAAGAGGTGTATGTCTAAGAACGATGACAAAAAAAAAAAAAAAAGGGTAAGTGCTAATAAACATGTGGAGGCGCATCTTATAAAGGAACGAAACAAACAAATATAAAATAGGCGAGAAAGAGACCGACCTCGGGAATAGGAGTATCAAGTGGGTAATCACAAGGCTTCGGATGAGACACTGAGGAGCAAGAAGAAGACCCGAAGTCTCTCGTAGAACCTTCAAAACAAAGAGTAAGCAACATTGCGAAGAGAAACTTAAATATATAAATAGAAAAAATATATATATAAAAGATGCCGTTAAATAAAGGTACACCTGTCAAACAGAGAATGAGTAATCACCTTCAGGATAATCTGGTAGGGCTGCCACGTGGTTTGAGGACCCACCTAAAACATACCGATTTGACCCAGAAAGACTTAGCAAATGTAACACGTTACTAGGGGATTCCAAGGCTTGCCCCCTAATACGAAGGGTATATGCCCGTAAGGGATTAACGGATGATATATGAAGGCACAAAGACACCCATCCATCCCCTTTCGATAACTTAACTCTAAGATTTTACATAAGATCCACGAATGAGGGGGTCGGGCTACCACCAGCGCCTCGCTGAGGCTGATAAAGACTATTTTGCCGGGCCTATATAGGATGCAGAGGCAAGACATCAATAGAATAATAAGGTAGGGAAACATATAACTTAGCCTTTTCCCGTCTAGCCTTCTTACCAAGACTCTTCTCAGACCAATCATTCTCAGGTATGTTGAGATACTCCTCCATTAAGTAAGAGGGCTCCTTCCACCCCACCGGATTGAATAGAGGAGCTTCCCGAGAACGCAATGCCTACTATCTCAAAAAAAAAGGAGAGAGGAGGAAACATAGCAAAAACAAGCAAAGGTAATACCTGCGTCGCCGGAAAACTAGCAGCATGCCTGGGGATATGGAGCCTAGGAGGTTTCTCGCTGGAAAAAGGCTTTGTCCTTTTCTTTTTCCTTATGGGTTCATGACCTTCAGGGGGATCCCAGGAAGTCACCAACGGTTCCAGAGGGCGACCCTTAGTACCCGATTTAAGACCATTTTCCTCATCTATCATATCATTGAGCTTAACCCGGCCAGATGCGTGTAATATCCGGAGATCCTCAAAAGATAAATCAGGAGGAGGATCTGGGTTACGTAAAAAAAATTAGGGCTCGGATACGAATGAGGAGCTGATACTCATGAGACAGCTCGGTAACTGCCAAAGTGCACTCAGGAATAGGCTGCTGGAAAGAAAAGTTAATCCCTATATTTTTGGGTAAAAACTAATTCTGCTGGAAATGGTAAATTTGGGTGTGCCGCCGAGAAACAACTTTGAACCCTAAACAAATGCACTGCACAGGAGTACTTTAGATTCAAGAGATCAATCTTTACAATCCTGGCCTAAACCAAGAAATGGTCATTTCAGTCTTGCTTCAGTCACAAAGTGAATGAGAAAGGTTGATCTTAGGGAGGGAATCGAAGAAGGTGTTGAGATCAAAATATTTAATTTTGAAGGTGTGGTTATTATATGACTTGTATGAGAATATGGAACTAGCTTACGGAATGTAAGCTATAAGTCCTTGGTGTTTTTATGGATACTTGTGTTGATAACCAAAACTGTGTTGTTCGGTTCGAAATAGGTAGAAACCTATTTATACAAGTCATAATTGAACGCACCCTGATCTCGTAGGAAGTGGGAGTGGTTGAGTGATGAATAAGTGGGGTAATGTGTAAATGCTAGAAACCACTTCCCCACTATGAAATAAATGGGTTAGTTTACAACTACTACTTCTTGCCGCCACTAACTGCTCGCTTTCCTGACACTTTATTATAATGGATGTGTTGCACGCTGCACGCTGTAAATTTCCAAACCAATACCCTGATGAACATCCCCCAGTTTGTAACATGTTTGATGTATCGGGTATTTTGGTGGAAAATGTGCAGCAGATTGCTGAGTGGGTCTTGTTTGTAAGACCTAGTTATTCTGACTAATCGCACGCCTGCATAGTGGCACAATATCAATATAGCGCCTGTTAGTGTCCAAGTGAAGAGGTAATGCCTTCCAATGGCGTAATGGCAAGGTGGCGCATGTCAATGGCATAGTAGCAAGGTGTCGCCTGCCAAAGGCATAGCGGTCAAAATGGCGCCTGCTATATCTTGGCATATTGGTGTTAGATCCAAATATGGCTTAATGATATTATCTCTAGTTTCCATATCGAACTTAATTCCTAGGTGATGTTATTTGGCATGGGGCGGCGTAATGGCCCTGGCCAAATTAGGGTTTGGCATGCTAAAAACCTAGTTAGCACGTGTGACATGTGGTCGCGACACAATGACGTTTTTGTGCGGATAGTACTATGGTCGCGTCAAAGGAATTATGGCATTGCCCTAATGTGGGAATGACCATAGGCGCAAGGATAGCCATGGGTGGCCATAGCATGGCGCCATTATTAGGGTTTTCTAGGTCCCACATGGCTTGTGGCATGTTGTTGTCGTGGAATGTGTGACATGTCGATTGGCAAGCTATAATGATTTGGAAGGTTGGATAGCCAATTGGTATGGCACCTACGATGATCACTAGGCGCGATTTGGGATGGCTTGTAGGCAATCCCAGCACTTTGGCGCGAATTGCAGCAGCGGCATTGGCACGTTGCTTGCGGTGGAACGGCGATGCCTATTTGGTCACGTTAGGAGCGGCTGAACTTAATACATCAAGTGGCCAAATCGTATGGCCGTGATTGTTTTTTGGAGACTGGCTTAAATCGTATATCCTAATCCTAATGGAATTAGGCGCATCGACCCACCAACTTCCAATATTTATTAAAAATGTGTGTGGGGGGGATTTGAGCGATCTGATTGGTTGATAAAAAAGGGGTCGGCTAGACATAGGGCGTGGCCACATCTCTTGTGCGCATGGCGCATTTAGAGCGACCTGATTGGCCGATAGGAAAGAGGGTCGGCAAGTATGGGCCCTGCCATATTCCATGTGCATGTGGCGGATTTAGAGCGACCTGATTTGTGACAACCCGGTTTTCTGGACTTCCAGCGGACACGGATTCGACCTTTTTGGGTCGGGTCCGGTCCAGCTTGCAAGCCCAAATTTTCGGACCGCCACTAGTGTAGGACCAGATTTTTTGTTCCAAAAGATTTTAATAAAATAAAAAACTCAAATGAAATGAAATTTATTTAATGAAATATAGTATCACTTTTAAAATTACAAAACTATAAAATATTAGGTACAAAATTATTAAAAGTACAAAACTTTAATATACTAACACCTCGATAAAATCCAAACGCAATACCCAAATTCCCGTGATACATAATAATTTTTTTTACGGCTAGTCTTTCTTTCATTCTCTATGGAAATGGAGGAAAAAGGGGTGAGAAAACCACAGCCCAGTAGGAAGTTTCCAAAAAAATAATAGAGTGCATCGAAAATCAAACAAATGCAGCATATACGATAATTTAAAATCATACATAAAAATTCGCCATAATACTTACGCCATTCTCAGCCACAAATAATCAACATTTTCTTACTCAAAAATCTTCAATCTAAAATTTTAAATCATTAGTCTAGTTGCCATAGTTATTCCGGTAAACAAACCACAATTATTCACAAACAATCTTATTTTTCTTTCTTCAAATGATTCTTAATATAGTTGTCGGAGTTATTCCGGTAAACAAACCAATATTGTTCCCCGAACAGTCTTCCTAGGATAGCCACCAGTGGTGGGATGCCATAAAGGCCTGACATTTCAACATCAGATATATATATATATATATATGTATTTCATTTCTAATCAATTCAATTCATCCACGTATAAACACCAAATTCATTTTCAGAATCCAAAATACTTCACTAAATGCATTCATATAACTTATATGGAATTTTACCCTAATAATGTAAAGTACCAATTCAAAACGAGGAATCAACAGAAAAATGTGTTAAAATAAATTTGAAATTATTAAGTAAAGGAAATTAGGCTTATAAAAGGGTACGACAACTTAATAATTTCATGTCACAAGAGCTAGTCATGGAAAGGGCGCGTGGATCGAGATGACAACAATTGGAAAGAATCAAATAAGCTCATCAAATAAACCAAAATCTTTTTAGCTTACAATCAAAAAGTAAAAATGTGAATGAATATTTAATTCATAGAAAAATTATTTAAGGGCTAGAATCACTTGGTGCTGGATAGGTGGGGAGCTGGGTGAATTTTTGTCTTGTCAAACCAATGTAAATAATTTTGTTTGCAAGGGAAGAAACAAGTCTCACCATTTCTTATTTTTTTTTTATAAGAAAAGGAGAAGAGCGTCTAGTAAGACAGCCCCCTCAAAGTTACAACCTTCGACTTTCCTGTTCTAGTCATAGAAACCGGCTCGTCCTTCAAATTAGAGTTAACATCATTACAATGATCAAAATCATAATAGTTTTCAGGAAGTTGTAAAGCAGTTAGCATAGTATTTAAGTTTTTCCTTCTCCAAGAAGAGTCAGATAAGGATTTAAATTGTCTAGCTATTGTGGCTAGAGAAGGCTTTAGATTTCTTGCCGCAGAGTTTTGATGAACTGTCACTTTGGTTAGGTTTCCTAGAACAAAAAAATTTTGATGGTTGTCATTGTTTCTGCCCTGATGATGATTCCATATGCCCTTGAATCTTTGTTGAACTTCTCATTGGTAGCTTTCTTTGATGGCTTGTATAGTGTGTTCTTCTTCAGCAGCAAAGGAGATGTTAGCTTGTTGCATAGTTTTTCCCCAGGTCAGTGCAATTTCAGCTCCTCTGTTGACTTGATCTGCTCCTCTGATCCATGTGTTGAAATCTTTGTAGTTTCTGGTCCCCACACATTGTCCTACAAAGTCCACAGCAACAAGAGAATAGTTAGTATCACTAGTAGCTGGATAGAGATCAGGTGGATCAATGTGCATGCTAATAGTGATTCCAAATTTATCATGTTGATGTCTGATATTGATGTAGTTCTCAGTATTGTAGGATAGTCTGTTTGGTTGATAGTAAAGATTGTTTAAAATATGTCCTGGTTGATGGTAGATTCTAGGGTAGCTGCATAAATGTTGAGTGATTTCTTTAGTAGTGGTGGTAGCTGTTGGAGTAATTTTCCTGAAGACCCAATCACATCTTGCTTTCCAAATGAACCAGCATATTGTAGCATAAGTTGCATTCCAGCTAGCCTTGTGGTTGTTTTGCTGAAACCAGTGGTTGAGCCAATCATGGAAAGAGTTGAAAGTGGTGAATAGGTTATGTTGGTTTCCAAAAAGCTTCTTCCAAACAGCATCAGCAGCATGGCATGAGAGAAGAACATGTGTTATATCTTCAACCCCATTCTTGCAGTAGGAGCAAATAAGATCAATGTAGCTCAGGATGCTAGCAGTCTTAGCATTAGTTGGTAGTATGCCATGGGCACATTTCCATATGAACACATGAATAACAGGGTTTGTATCTAGATTCCATATTTGAATCCAGGGAGCTAGTTGAATATCATTAGCATATTTGCCCTATATCAGCTTGTCATATAGAGATTTGACAGAGAATTTATTGTTAGTGGTGAGGGACCAACTGAAAATATCATGGTCATTAGTAGAGTGAGGTGTTAAAATAATGAGGTTTTGAATGTCTGGTGGGAACCATTGGATTAGAATATTGGTATCCCATTCTCCATAGATATTGATGAGTTGGTTGATAGTTATGAGGTTTTCTGGACAGAGGGTAGGTTTTATGATTCTTCCAGAGTAGTTTGAGATCCATCTATCTTCCCATATGTATATGTTACTCCCATCTCCCACCTTCCAAATATAATGTTGTTGAAGAAGAGATATTCCTTCCAGAATTCCTTTCCATATCCAATAATCAGTGATTTTTGGTTTGATATCCAATCTTATGACTTCAGTATTGGGGTAATGAGAGGCCTTCATAGTTTTGCTCCATAGGGATTCCGGTTCTGAGACAAGTCTCCAAGCAATCCTGGTTAACATAGCTAGGTTGAAGAGCTCCATATTTTTAAACCCCAGACCTCCCAACTCCTTTGGTTTATTAAATGTTTCCCAAGAAAAGTAGTATACTCCTTTGGATTTGTCTTGTTCCTTATTCCAGAAGAAGTCCCTTTGAATGGCATTGATTTCTTTACAAGTAGATTTTGGGATTATGAAATAGTTCATCTGGTATATACTTGATGTAGAGGTTACAGATTGTATGAGAGTCATTTTCCCAGTTGTAGAGAGGTTTGTCTTCCATCCATCAAACCTGAATTTGAGTTTATCAACACATGGTTTGAATGATTGTATCTTGCTTTTTGTAGTAAATAAAGGAGATCCCAAGTATTTGTCAGCTGGGTTAATTCTTTGAACCTTCATAATATTATTAATACTATCAGCTAGGTCAGGAGCAGTGTTCTTGCTGAAGAAAATTCCAGATTTGGAGAAGTTTATCAGCTGCCCCGAGGATTGCCCAAAATCTTAGAAAATGTGTATAAGGTTGTGGCATTCCTGCATATTAGCTTTGCAGAAGATCATACAGTCATCAGCAAAGAGGAGGTGGTTTATAGCTAGTGCCTCCTTACCAAGTTTGATTCCATGAATGAGATGTTGGTGTTCAGCAGATGTCAGGTACCTGGATAAGGCTTCCATGCAAAAGAGAAATAAGTATGGAGATAGGGGATCACCTTGTCTAAGGCCTCTAGTGGGTTTGAAAAAGGTTCTTGGTGATCCATTGACAAGGACTTCCATGCTAGTGGTGGAGATACATTGATGAATTAGGTTGCACCATTGAGGACTGAAGCCCTTCTGGGAAAGGACTTGGAGGAGAATTTGCTAGTTTACTCTGTCAAAGGCTTCATATCAATTTTTATTCCCATGATTCCATTACCCCCTTTTATCCCTCTTCTGGTATTCATATGGTGGATAATTTCATGGGATATTGCTATGTTGTCATATATTTGCCTTCCATGAATGAAAGAAGATTGAAATGGGGAAATGATTTTGGGAAGTAGGGGTTTTAATCTCTGAGCCATAAGTTTAGAGATGATTTTGTAGGTGGTATTGCATAAGGAGATAGGTCTGTAATGAGTGGGAGATGTGGGTTTGTCAGTTTTGGGGATGAGGGATATGAAGGTTGAATTCATCTCTTTGAGAATATGACCAGATGTGAATTTTTTTTGGATCATGTGTATGATGTATTCTCCTACAATGTCCCAATTAGATTGGAAGAAGTTAGGAGGGAAACCATTGGGACCTGGGGCTTTATCTCCTTCCATACTTAAAAGAATGTTCTTGATTTTCATTGGATCAGGAGTTCTGAGAAGATGGAGGTTTTCTTGGGGGGTAATGATAGTAGGTATGAGTTGTATAATGTGAGGGTTGATGGTGATATTTTCAGCAGTATCCATACTAGTGAAGTGGTTGGTGAAAATTTGTGTGATCTCAGCATTGTCATGTACCCAAGTGCCATCCTGATGTTGTATAGAATCAATTTTGTTTCTTCTGTATCTTTTCTTGACAACAATGTGGAAGTATCCAGTGTTTATGTCCCTAAGCTTTATATGTTGGTCTCTGCTTTTAGTCTTCCAGAAAGATTCTTGAATATGTTGCCAGTGCTCCACTTGATCTTTTGCAGCTTTGAGGTCTACACCTCTAGTAGAGTGAAACTGATTCTTGGTAATCCAGTCAAGGTGTTGTATACTTTCTTCTAGATTAGTTTTTATATTTCCATAGACCTCCTTATTCCATTTCTTCAAGCTGATTTTGATATCCCTCAATTTTCTGGCTATTTTCATAGCCATAGATCCTTTGTGCTTAATTTTCCAGCAGTCAGCTATGATGGTTTTGCAGTCCTCATGATTTAGCCAAGGACCAAAGAATCTTAAGGGTATATGTCCAAGTTTCTAGCTGGGATTGGTATTGAGAATGATAGGGTTGTGATCAGAGCCAATAGCAGTAAGATTTGAAATGGTTGCATTTGGTTGACCGTCTAGCCAAGATTCATTAGCTAGCCCTCTATCAAGCCTTTGTTCAGTGAGTTGAGGACCAGTTCTTCTGTCTGTCCAAGTGAAAGGACATTCTATGTAGCTCAAGTCTGATAGGTTAGCTTCTTCAATCTTGTTTAAGAAAATATCAGCTTCAGATTGATGCAGAGGGTGTTGACTAAACTTCTCATGTTCATACAGGACAAAATTACAGTCTCCCATAACCAACCAAGGAAGAGAGTTAGTAGCATAGGTGTTTTCAATCATATTCCAGGAGAGTAATTTATCCTTAGTAGTGAAGGGGCTGCCATAGTATCCAATGAATAGCCAAGGTTCTCCATGAATAGTTTTAATGATGGCATTGATGTGGTGATCAGAAAAATCAGCAATGGTAATATCTAAGTTATTTTTCCAGGCCATAACTAAACCTCCAGCAGTTTTGGTTTTGCCTTTTGGTTCAACAAACCAGAAGTTAGTGACTCCTATATTTCCTAGGATTTTCTTTAGGTTTCTAGATTGTTGTTTAGTCTCAGAGAGAAAAAAGATATCAGGATTATGTTTATTTAACATGTTATCAAGGTGTCTAATTGTATTAGCCTGTCATAATCCCTGACAGTTCCAAGCAATGATTGAATAGAATTGCCAAAAGTAAGAGATAATGGGATAAGCAAAGATAGTAACTATGTAGCCTAGGAAAAGGTATAAAGTCCTAGTGTTGCAGTCCTCTTTAAGCCAAAGGCCAATAACCATGAATAAAACAGTGAAAGTAGTAGTGTATGTTATATGATTAATAGTGCATACCTTATTGAGATCTGTGTTGATTTCTTCCTGATTACTAGTATAGTTGTCCAACAGCTGATCCTCCTCCATTGGACAATGCTGGTTGTTGCTTCTCTTAGCTGATTGGTGCTCAGTCCATTGCATGGTAGGGTAATCAGGTTGGCTTAAAAGGTTGAACATTTTGCGCTTTGGGTCCACCAATTGAGGGTGGTATTCTGCATCAACATTCTTCAGTTTCCACTCAGTTTTTCTTTTTTCCCATAAGATCTTTTTCTATGTATGGTGATCTTCCATCATCTTTTTCTGAATGTCCTCCAAAGAGGGGAGAATATTGGTTTCATTTTCATTGAGAGAGGCAGAGTTACAATTTTGTTGTGGATGCTTATTGGTGATAGGTGGGAAGATAGTTGAGGAGTCTAACTCTTTTTCAGTACCTGGGGAAAGTAAAGTATTAGAGAAACTCTTTCTAGCAGCTGCTTTGATGTTAGTCTTTTTAGATTTTTGGAACTCTTTTTGTTTGTGACTCTCCACCAAATTTTTGTGTTTTCTCTGACAGGCAAGAGCATCAATGTTAGTAGAATAAATTGGACCAGTAATTGATTTGTTAAGACCAGCCTGAAAGATCATAAGATGTGGTGGTCCATCCAATTCCTCACAAGAGTTACTCAGCAGGGTTTTCTGTTGGGCTAGTCTTAGTTTGGTTGCAAATTCTTCAGCTCCAGCTTTGTCAGTATAGAAGTGGATTCTGGTAGGCTTTGTGGAGGTAGAAGGGGTAGTGGTTTTTTATGAAACAAGCTTGTTGATGGAGGTGGATGTGTATTGGTTTACTGGTGACGTCTGAGATCTTTCTTCATTAGATATGCACATAGGTCCCGGGTGATCCAGAATTTTGCGTATCTTGCATAAGGCAATGCCATGAAGAGCATAAGAAAGTTCAAGCCAAGGTGAGGTAGATTCATCTTCATAAGCATCAATTCCGTATTTTAGAGCTTTAGTGACATCAACAGTGATCAGAACTTCCAGGTTTTTCTACTCCTCATCTCTGCCATAAACTTTTTTTGAACCTTGAAAAATTCCTCTTGTTCCTCCTTTCCTGAAAACTTTGTAGTTAGCCTGATTTGGTAGTAATTTCTTCTTTTCTTCCATAAGGCAGCTTCAGCATTCCTATGTAATTCCCAGTTGTTGTTGATAAAGCGAGTTATTTCTCTTATGTCATAAGATATTTTTCTGCATAATCTCCCAATGTAAATCCACTTCCAATCAATCTTTTTCTTGGGTAAAATATTGGCTTGATTGATGAAGACTTTTTGAAATTGGTCTTCAGGAATGTTTAGAGAGGTGTTCATTTTTTGCACAAGATTTTCTATGTTTTCAGAAATTTTGGTTCCTGAAGAAGATGCCATGAAGGTTTGGTTTAAGGTTCTGGTATTGTACTGATAGTGTATGTGATGTATACAGAAGAGGGTTTGAAGTTTGGGTTTGGATTTAGACTGATTTGGTTTTCTTTAATTTGAATTTTGTTTTGAAAATTGTCATTTTGCTGATAGTACTCTTTTTTTTTGTTGAGGTTTGACAGAGGTTGGTGTATGAAACCACATAAGAGACCAAGCGAAAACCCAATGGATCTAGCTAAGAGATTCTTTTTCAGAGCTGAGTTTGATGTTGCTTTGTATGCCTAGTAATCTGGAAGTGCATCTCCTGCAAAAAGTTATAGTACAAAGACCAAGACCAATATACAAGAAGTATGCAAAGAAGTGAAGAGCATTGTGCTTAAAAGACAGGTCTAGTAAAGCTTTATTTTTGGCTAAGATATTGTCTTTATAGGTCTTAAGCATGGACAAATTGTACTTGTGGCAGGGATAGTGACCTAAGATTTGTAATGTAGTTCTGCTCAGCGTGGTGATCCTTGTGATCAGTTTTGATGGTGGTTGGGTGTTTTTGGTGATGTGAGAGGTAGCTATCTTAAAGCAGGTCAACCTAGTGGTCAAATAGAATAAGTTCGGAAGCGAATTGTACTTTAGGCTACTAGTAAACTTGGATTGTAGAGTGGTAATAATAAGGTACATAGAGGTGGTGAGAGTTACCTGGTGAGGGGTATATAGTACCTTGAAGCGTGTGCAATCACATACCTGTTTCTCCAGCATACCTTGCCCCCCATAGTCCCATAGATGCATCTGACTAGTTTGAAGTTGATTACTGGCTTCCATTATGAACCTCTGTTTTGAATCTGGTGGGTCGGTAAATGGGTTTAAGTTCGAGTTACGGGTAACCCGAATTTGAAGACCATTTCCCAGGAATTTTCCAAGTGTCCGATGTCGCCGTTGCATGTCCAATAGGCCTGGGTTGCGTTTGATAAATCTTTACATGTCCATCGACGGTGTACATTTCCCCGAGATTTCCCAAGAATGATCTCTAAGGATAGAAGTAGACGGGTAAGATATGTCAACTGTTGGCCTTCTCTTCAAAAAACTTTTAGGTGCGTTGGGCATTTCAGTTTTTCCCATTCTCAACTCTGAAACTTCCTCCTCCCATTTTTGCAACTTCCATCGCACTTTCAAGTAACTGCAACTATGTCGAATCAAGAACAGGAGTACATCGAGTATGTAAATCAAGTTAATCGACCCTCCTTGTCCACCAATCAGAGTTCCAATGTCGAGCCAAAGTTCAAGAGGTCCAAGCATAACATGCATGGGAAGCAGGTAAATAATTTTGGTACTCTCGTGATAGATTTTTGATTTTGGGTGTTGGGTGTATAGTGTGTATCTAGTACAGGGTAATTGTTTTGAAATTGTGGTTTGAGTTGGTTCAATTTATGTAATTGATAGGTGATAGATGTAGATAGTGATGATGGGGAACAAGAAACTGACTTGAGGGCTAGAGAGTTTAAGCCACAAGAGCCTGAAGTGCAAGATCGATCTAGTGCAGGGATATTCAGTCCTAAGATGCCCCAACTCCAGGATGCAAAAGAAGGTTGGGTGGTGTATGTTGTTCATCCTAACAAAGGACAGTTCATCATCAATGAGGGTGTTGTGCTTATAGGAGAAGATCAAGTTGTGAGTGGGGGTGTCATGCAGGGTTTCTATTCTGCCCCAGTTCCTGTTGCGGAAAAGGTAAAGATCCGGGAGAACGAGCTTCTTAGTCGTTCCAAAGATGTTGTCACACTTCCCAATTGCCTCATGCTGGCTCCAGAGATGCGACGCTTGGCAGAGGCTGCATACGATCTTTGTGTGTTCGGTCCTGGTGAAATGACTGCTTCTAGTGATGTACCAGATAATGTAATCCTTTCTGCGCCAACTCCCAGAAGCAATTATTCTGTGACTAAGCAGAAAGCTGAATCGAAGAGGAGCAGGGATGGCAAGTAGAATGCAAAAGGAGTGTATTCTGGAGCTAATCTTACAGTGCTAGGTTAGATAAGCATATATGTGAATAGTTCTTTTTGTTTCAGGGTATTGAATATGTTTTGGTAACCAATTAACTGTGGTCTTTTTTTCCCTTTTGGTATTTTGGTAACTTTATGGATATGGTGATATTATCGCATTTGGTTATGATGTTATGACTAATGGAAGTAGGATAAACAATGTTGTTGATATTATGGCTAAAATGTCTGATGTTATGAAATCTAGTTTTGGTTTGAATGTGTAAGGTATATGTTTGTTGAGGTTTGAATCTGTAGTTAGATATCCACATAGGGTAGAACTCTGAGGAGAGACTGGAGCAGTAGGAAATCGCAAGGCAAGTTACCAAAGGGTATATGACCAAAAGGTAAGTGGGGGTCAAGAGGTAACCAGGTTTCTCAGGGAAAACATAGGAGATTGTCCTCTTGAAAGTATATTTATGAACTGATATAGTGCAATAGAAAGTGAAGTAGCTCAACCACATTTTAATAGTATGAAATATGATGTGAAAAGAAAACTTACCAGAGCCCAATAAAGATGGGGGAAAAACAGGTTTGGTAAAGAATAAGCTCCAAGGGATGAAATGTTCTTTCTAGGCAGCATATAAATTATTCACGTACTGGAAGCAAACCCATTTCTAGCAGTTACAGGATGGATGAGGTTTAGTTGGTTTAGAGCAATAGCTCCAGCTTATCAGAAATTTATAGTTCTGAAATAAAGTATCAGTCTCAGTGAGGTTAGGAGGTTGGGGATTTGGGTTATTGGTTGGGTAGTAATTTCTTGTAACTCCAACAATAGCAAAGTTACTATCAGTTTCAGTGATTTTAGTAATAGGTTTAGTAGAATTGAGAGAATTGTAGTATTAGTGATATTGGTGAGTTATGAGATTTTTGTGATTTCTGTGAGATTGAGATGAATGTGTATTATTTTCAGAACTGGGTTTGATGAGAATGTGATTGTGCTCAAGGAAATTGCATTGACAGTTAAGAATTTGTGATTTGTTCTTCATGGTGATTTTCCGACGAAAATCGCCGGCGAAAGAAGACCGTTAGGGGAAAAGACAAGAGGGCAACGGGAGGAAAAAAAGCCGTTGAGGGGAGATCAGACGAGAGAAGGAGGGGATGAGGGGGGAAAGAAGGAGGAGAGAGGGAGGAGAATTTTTTTTTTTGTTTCTTATTGGGTCAGACGATATGATCACTATCTTTAAATGATTAATCAATAAATAAAGGAATAAGTTACTTTTTTTTTGTCGTGAGGTGAAAAGTTAATGCCATTTTTAACTTTGTTGCTTTGCCAAAATCGAGTCATAGCTAATTAGGTAAACATTGAATGAACTGGTATTTGACATAAATCATTTTTTTATTTTTATTTTTTTTTGACGGGAAAGAGCAAATTTTATAAAACATTCTAAGTCACTAAAGAAGTGACAAAGAATCTAGAGAAGATTACATGGAAGTGTGAACTACAACATCCCAATTACAAATTAGTGTGGATAAACTAAAACCAGAAAACATATCAGTGTTTATAGTCCACTGAAACAACAAACACTTTACATCGGCAATGATTTGATCAACAGTTCTAGCCAAATTATTGTAAAATCTATTGTTTCTTTCTTTCCACACACTCCACCAAATAGCAAACGACAAGAAACCCCAAAGTCTATTTAACATCTTCTTGCTTTTTCTATTTTTCCATTCCCATATAGTTCTTTTGACATCACAAGAATGCACCCATCTAATGCCAAAACTGTTCAAGAAATAAGACCATACCTCATATGTTGTCTTGCAATGAATAAAAAGATGAGCATTTGTCTCAATATGTTGTTCACAAAATAAGCAAGTAGCATCTTGAATTAGACCTTCACTATGAAGATAATCCAAAGTAGGAGCACCATTATAACATAAGGTCCAAACCAGAAAAGCCACTTTTAAAGGAATTTTTGGATTCCAAAGTTGCTTGTCAGGAAACACAAGGAAACCATCGGTTTCTAATGTAGCGTGTGCATTTGCTACTGAGAAGCCTTTTCCCAGTCTGTAATCCCAATGTCTGTCATCAGCTACTTTACCTTCCAAAGTAAGAGAATTTAAAGGATCACCAATTACCTGCAATAAGTGCACCACGTCATCCACTTCATTTTCTTTTAGACTCCTAGGAAATTTCAGATCCCAAGCTCCCTCAGCAGACACCATATCCTTCAACACTGCATCTTTGTTTTTAGACAGCTTAAACAAATCAGGAAAAAGAGCTATATCTTTGTTTTTAAATAAATCATTTTGTTAAACGGGAAAAGACAGGTGAAGTAAATTTTAGTTCTGTAAAATGAAAACACTGATATCAAAGAGGGGCCACTACAAGTTTTAGTTTAACGGTCGTCAGAAGGTTCAAAAAAAGATCAATTGAACAGAGGGAAAATGGCACAATGAAACAAATTGAAAACTCGGTCAAATCTGTTATGGTAGGAGGAATTGTTAACCTAATCAGTACATACAGGGGATAAATAGATCGAGTGATAGAATATTGCTCCACTAAATTTTTTTTTAGAAGAAATCAAGGACGTAAATAAGGAATGGTAAAGATGATTAAGAAGATGTATAAATCATACACACAAAATTAAATAATGCTAAAATATTTTAGTTTTTAGTATTAAGGAGAAAACCTCCTACCTCAAAATAACAATCCATAAATTTGATGCACCAACACGCTTTCCAAGAGATTAATGAAGTAGTATTACTTTTTGTTTTGTAAAAGAATAGAGATGGAGTAGAGGAATTAGAGAGAGAAACTTTTTCTTTTAGGGTTTTGAAAAATGACAAAATATATATTTTAATAACCCTAATTATAAAAACAAATGATAGAGAATTGATTAGGTCTTTCTCTACCACACGTGAGATTTAAGAGAATGGATTTGCAACTACTAGAGAACATCCCACAAAAATCATAAGGGGAAAATAAAAATAAGAATCCTTATTCCCAACCACCATAGAGATAAGAGCTATCCTTTTCTTACCTATTACTTAAATTTAGTTATGAACACCCAAATTCAGAAATACGCACCTAACACTACACGGGTTGGATGTTACCGATTTTAGGTTCGAAAACTACTATCAAAAAAACATGGGTCTCACACTATTAACCCGTTAAAAAGGAATTTGTCCCAAATTCCAAAAAAAAAAATCAATAAAGTTAGAACTGTCAAAATCTAATCCGAAAACACGAGGTCTCATATGATTGGTCGATGGGAAAGAGGAGGGACGGCAAGCATCATGGGGGCGTGGCCATCTGCAGGTGGCGCCTGCTAGCCTATGGCACGACCACACCTCCTTTTGTTGTTGCTTCTATTTTCTGCGGCTCCTCTTTTATTTCTTGTTTTCCGATCTTGGGTAGGACTTTGCACCTACTAATCCATGGAGGATCATTTTCCTAGTTTGCCTAGGTTTAGTTTCAACCAGCAAGGTCTGATATACTGCGCATGGCGCAAAAAACCTAATTTTTGTAAATTAATTAGGTTGATATTGGAGTGTTGTGAATTATCACAAAATTATTTAATTATGCATGTTGACACAGAGTTCTTTAAATTTATTGCCAAAGAGCATCATTCTTTCCGACCGAGTACTTTTATGCAAACCTTAACCTCAATACTTCAGGAAATTCATGTGACTCAGCTGCGAGTGAACACTAATTGTCATGTCATATCAATATTAAGGGTTTAGCCGGGGAACACAACACAAAAAGTATTTAATGAGTCCTATATTAATGAATAATACAGGCAGAGTGTCGAAATTTACAGAATATCTGGGATTGTTGCTATATGCACCATTCTGGATAAATTTTAGGTAAACATATTGAATTGCTCAATAAATGCGCAAGTGAAGAGGTTGGGTATTCATCACTTTCGAATGGATCCATTTCTTTGCAGAATGACGGCACATTAAATGCAGGGTTTTATAATTTTAGCCCTGAACTAAAAACTACCATCAACACCCTCAATCGCGCAGGCGCGTCGGCTCCTTGAAGGCAAAACGATCAAAACTAGCAACAATATCCATGATAGAGGAACCACTCCAAGAAGGGAATCTAGAAGGAGACCTTGATCAAACCCAACTTGCCGAGCTACACGGTCAGAGTTATAAGACATAGCAATGAACTTACCAGCGTGAAACCCAGGGAGATAAAGAGGAAACACCCCATCACCGAATCAAAGTCCGGCTCTGATAGGAACTGCGCCGAATCCAATTATGTACCCTCCACCAGTGAAGTAAAATCATAATGCGTCGGACTTGAACAATCACCATGATAAGGAAAAGACTTAAATCTCTTAGCTACATCCATGAATTTAGCTATATCTCCCTTGGTCACCTTCCCTTTACCGTGCCAAAGAGCTATCCGTGGAAAACCATAGGTGACAACGGTCTTACTAACGATACCATCATCATGTTCAACGTCCTCCTCACGATGAACCGCTAAAACATGAGGATCGAGAGCATACCTAGGAAGGTGTTCCTAAGACCATGCCTTCATGAAAGAAGCAGTAATTAAGGTCTTGACCTTATGAAACGCATTTACTATGCGAACATCGTGGAAAAACAAGTCCAGATGACGGTATAGGCCGCCCAAAAAAATTAGCGCAAGAGGAAAAGAGACGCCCGAGACAACAGAACGACCATTGGTACAAGCTCGCTTTTAATAGTGTCATGAGGAATGTAATCAAACATATCATGACAAAGCCAAAACAAATTATAGGCCGCCAACTCGGTACGAGGGTTCTTCTCTTTCCTGCGAGGAGGCATAACCTTTTCGTTAACCAACTTCGGAGCCCAATATTTGATCCAAAGAGGGAAGGAGGCACGACGATTGCGTTTAACAACCAATTCGAGACTCGTTCGTACTATGGGAATTGGTGAGCCATGAATTGCTTCATAAGCGTGGATAGAACCAACGAGCAAACGCTCTCTCGTTGGACGTGGTAAATAAGGTTTTTTTATCCTCGACCGCCTTGGCCTTTCCTTTGGAGGCGGGATACGACTTCCCTTTCTTACTGGCACTTGCAGTCTTTCCTTTGTTTTCCCGCTTTGCCGGAAATTGATCTTTCCTCACTTGCTCGTTGCGAGAATCATCCTTACAATCTGGCAGATAATCCCATAACTCCTTGTCCTCGTCATTTAAAGCTTCAAAAATATCTACCTCATCATACGAGTGACTACAATGAATATGCCCATGAGAGCGACTACGTCCTCTAAGACTGTGGTGGCTTCCCCCTACGCCAAAAACAGGGTATGAACAGAAGATGCCCAACGACAAAAGAGCCACGTCATATCACGCCTACATCTAACTACTTCCCGCTTGAGAGATAAGTTTATGGCTTCCTCGATACCTACCGAACGACGGGAGGCTACATGATTTGGATTGGAGTGGATATAAGACGTCCAATGTGGCCATATGGAAGGTATGGGGGATGAGGAACAAATCTCAATAGTAGGGAGATCATAATTGCCACGATGAATAGCCATATGCGGAACTTTCTTGAACAAGAATGTGTCTAGAGTGTTCGTCTCAGGATACATGAGCCATCCGGGGGAAGGAGGATAGGGTAATACGGAAGGATGGAGAAGGTGCGAAATAAAAACATCATCCATAGGAAGGATGCGCTGACCGTCACATAGACTTCTCAACTTTAGTGCGTGCTTCAAATCAGGGATGCATATGATTTCTAGGATCGTGTATGTCTTACCATATGTCGGCAGGGGTATATGTAATTTTTCCTGATCCGCGTATTCAATTTCTTCGGAGTCAGCGCTCATCACTTCCTCGGACTCCTCTTCCTCCTCCTCGGACGAGATACTACTGGTGGAGCTACTGGATATGGCGCGCATGTGATGTGTCTAGAATGAGATGAAGTAAAATGACATGATAAAACAAAGGGGAAAGAGTAGATTAGTAAAATCAATTACACCAGACCCGCAAGAAGCAGAAGCAGTAGGAGTGTATCAGGCAGCAATGTGGGCTAAGGAAAAAAGCATCAGGAATTTCAGTATTGAAGGGGACTTCGAAAGCTTTTTCAACTACTTAAAGGGAAAGAATTCTGAGGTCTCTTGGAGAAGAAGAGATATCTTAAATAAAGCATCAAAAATAGTCAGAGATTGCCACAACTTTTTGGGTTTCCATTTTGTTCCTCGACTAGGAAATGAAGTAGCAGATGCTCTTGCTAAACATGCTAAAACTTTAGCTTTTGTTACGGATTGGGATAAACTCCCATCTGCTTGTATTTTTCGAAAACTTGCAGTAAATAAATCTAATATTAGGAGAACTTCACAACTCTCCATATTAGATGGCTCTACTTCAGATGTAATTGTGCCTCCTTTGGAATGCTAGTCTTTTTATAAAATGCCTTATTAAAAAAAAAAAAAAAAAAAAAAAAAAGGAAAGGGATAGGAATAATCCAGTAAGTCTATATATAGGAAATATCGAGACTCGGACATGGCGGTTACAAAAAGCGAAGAGAAACTGAAATAAACTATAAAGTTTCTAACACGCCGCGAAAGATCAACCATCACTTAGGGACATGGGGATGACAAAAGGAATCCCCCTGCTTCTGAGAGCGGTGCGCGCGAAGAAACTAATTGACTATTGGGCTATGTTTTTCAATTAACCTAATACTCAGGAGACTAATGTTGATACCTGAAAATTATTAGCCCTTTATCAGGGCTATAAAGCCCTTAAAGGGGAGGCAAACCCAACATAAAACATGCGGTCCATAATATGGAAAGGACAAGGGAGGAATTAATGGGAAAGGAGAAGGGTGTATTAGAAAAGGAGTGGCATTAGTAGTAATTAAGGAGGTTTAGGGACATGTAACATGATGTCATAAAAGGAAGGGCTTTTGGGAAAGTCTATAAAAGGAGGTACATAGTACAATGGAAAGCAAGTTCTCTTTCATGCCATTCCAAGAAAGAGTTGTGATTAGGTGTGACTAGGACGGGTAGAACCAATATCATATTCACCCCTCAACAGCAGACTCTATGGGTATTACGTACCCCCGTGTAATTTCAGTCTAATCTAATAAATTTCATGCTTAAAAAAAATGGGTGCGTAGTATACATTGCAAGTCTCAACTTTCAAGACTCTGTTCCCGAGACAATTATAGATCTTTGGTTCGGCTATTTGAGTACTCAAATGGGCTTTCAGCTCATTAAATAACTGACCGAGATTTGTTTGGGCGTCATTCGGGCCTTCATTGATTTAGTTTAGGGATGCATGCTCTAAAGTATCCTTTAGATATTTGTGGGCATGTTCATATGTGCACAAAGATACAACCATTTAGCAGTCTCTTTAGTAGAATTTGTGTTGTCTCACGTGTTCCTTTTTAAGTGGGTTAATAACATGCCTAGCTCGATTAAGTTTCTAAAAAGACGAGGGTGCCCAAATACACCACAATTTTTTAAATATCAACCTATAAGTCCTATACCAAGTGTGATCGTATATGGACAAAGTCGAGACAATACGACAACTATGGTATGCACTTTGTGTGGTCGTCTATGGATACGAAATTGTGACAATACAACAACAAAATGTTCACTTGATAATAGGTACAATATTAAACCGAAACACTATAGGATCAATATCAAGTGATTAGGATTAACACACAAGTTATTTACTTTATTCTAATATAAAATAATTATAATGCGGAAGTAAACGACTGCCAAGGAGAAGGACTCATACGGGGTGAGACCTCATCACTCGACCGTAAATAACACATCACAAGATTTTGTTAGCGAGGAAACCGCAAATACATAAAAACCCCGGGACCTAGTCCAGTTTTGAATACTCTCAGAATTAAGTCGTTATACAAAATCTAATACCAAATTCGTATAATTGATACCAAGTAGACGACCCCTAGCTACTTAGTTTCCTCAGTATCCTTGCGCCTTCGACTTTTAGAGTCACACACGTGAATAAATACTCCTTTGGATCGTATTCCAAACAAGAAAGGAATGAATTTGTTTGGTAACCACTCCAATCAATCTTTGGTAAAAGATATGTATGATTTGTTGACAACGGCTCTTCCGTTTAAACTAATAAACTCATTTGTCTGGTTAGATCAATCTAAAACTTGATTACCGAAATAATCAATTTCTAGATTCGCAATCAATCAATATAGAACTCAATGAGTAACTATAAAGCGATGCCGATCTTACACAACAAGACAATCAAGTTTATCAAAGATAAACACTATTCTAGTTGGATCTCATCCGATCAAGGTTTGTGCACTATATTCACAAGATACGAAAACTAATAAGAAAATCTTCTTCGTCTTCAAATCTTCAAATCTTCAATATCCTTCAATAACCCACACAACAAATCTTGAATCCTCTTGTGATCAATCACACACAAAATGGAGTCTATTAACAATGGATTATCACAAAATGTCTTTAGATCCAAATATTTTTTTTTAAAGATCCTTGAGTGACCCTTATGCCAGAAGAGAAGGCTCTAAAGAATAATCAAACTAGGTGCAATCAAAGTTTCAACAACCATTAGTCAATCAAATCAATAATCAAAAACTAAAATAATAATGCAATTATCTAGTTTCCCACCAACGGTACTCGTAGAGCTTCTTGATCCCATAGAAGTATTTAAACGAGCAGTCGTAAGAGATTTCTCCTAATTAAGGTACTTTCCTCTCCGGATAGACAACTCCAGCAGAAAAAACACGAATGAAGTTTTCCTGGATCTTAGGATAGTTTTCAAGAAATGCGAACTCAAGTATTTATAGAACAAGGTTGTTTGGACAACAAGGAAATTCCAAAACCGAAAATATTCTCAAGATATGCATTAAAATACCTAATTTCGGTTTTCCTATTTCTAATTAAATACCAAACCATATTTTCGAAATCTCTCTTAGGAAACTTCTATTATTAGTGTAGCACATTAACTGATAATATTTTCCGAAGGATATGCTTTAATTGCATGTAATTAAAATATTTATTATGAAAATCATAATTAAATGCTTTTCAAATTTTCGGTTTGGGATCACCTTGAGTATATTTGAACAATTAATGATAAGAGTGATGTACATGTTCAAATAATATCAACATCTAGAAATTTCTCTCAGCAAACTATAATTCCAAGATCACACAAAACATAAAGATATGTGAATATTGGAAACTCATTTTTGCTCCTTGGGATCGGTTATACCAATACATAAGTCAGGCCTTGTGAATAATTTTACCAAGATACATAAACAAGTTTATGAGCGGTTATACTAAACACACATATTGGTAATTCAAAATAGATTTGCAATGAATAACAATACAAATAAGCCTAGCGATTTCCCATTCGATTCACAAAATGAGTTTATGAACTTACTTCCTTTAAACGAATGTAAGATATTGTTTCCTAAGATGAAATATTTACTCATACCCATACATAATCACAATAGCATTCATATGATCATGTCGATGTCTTATATACAAAGTTTAATTGTTAAGCAATAAACCTCGTATTGTATTCTTTAATACTATGTCTAACTAGAGTATCATACACAGCTTCGCAATTATGCTTTCAATATGCACGGATTGAAAGATACGTTAGGGAATAAAACGGTTCAAGTCGAATATTACTAACCTCAAGAGGAAGGATGATGTTTGTCGTTATAGCTCCATACTTCTTCACATTCTTCAAGTATCCATGTAATACTTGTAAGTCTCATATCCTAATACTTTCAAGCTAACCTATACAAAGTTGACTCTAGTATATAATCAAGCGACTCTTTAAATGAGTTTTGATTCACTAAAATATGACAACCAAACTTGACATACCAAATCTTGGTGGGTTCAACCGAGCTATGATCGAACAATTTCCCCCTTTGTCAATTTTAGTGACAAAACTCTTACATCATACGGATAAACAAATTACAAAAATTCATTATACACATACGCTTGATTCCAAGTTCAACAACACAAAACCTGTATTAAATTCAATCCTTAAATGTCGTTGCTGACATTATGATAACAAAGCTAATACTCCCCCCTAAAGGTAAGATAGGTAGATTTTCAATCCGCACGTCTTTGTTTTTTTCATTTAGTTCCTCATAATTACGTATCATATGATATGTGACTCCCCCTTAGTTTATGCTTTCACTCTTTTCGTTAGAATAAATATTTTAGCACAAATGTCCTTTCCCTTAGTGAAATCACTTGTTTACTCTATATATTTCTCCCCCCTTTTATCACAAAATGACAAAGAAACGAAAAAATAAAGGACAAACCGAAAGGATCTTACAAATATCACAAAGAAAATTTGCAAACCTATAAGATATAAGCACAAGGGTTTTACACACCATTTTAGATAACCAATATCAAAACCGAAACTCCAAGTAATTTGGTTTTAACATGTTATCTAGGAAACAATTGCCCGAAGAAATTTTCCCTAATACTTTACCAACTCAAAAATTGACTAATCACCTTAGTTCTTTTGCTAAACCAATTGCAAAAGTATAATCGTTTGTTCGATAAGACCAAAATAAAGATCAGAATTAACTTTATTTTTCTCATCAGGCTCTAATTATTCTCATCAATAACTTATACCTTTCACTTTTAAACAAGACAAATACTAGGTTAGTTAACTAGTAATTCTTGTTAAGGCGTTCTGTTAGACTTGAATAACTGAAACCTCCACATTTGATAAGTCTTACTAAGATCCGAAAAACTTAGTTTCTTTTATCCGGAAATCACTTGGACTAAACAAATGATCCTGAAACACTTTTGTTAAGCCATAAATAATCCATACAAACCAAATAAATCAAGTTGCATAATCATTTATCTTAACCGGAAGCAATTGAAACAAACATAGACATTATAGCACCGCAATTGCACCGAAATTTTGTAAGCCTAAACAATTGATACCAAACAATAACGAAAGATAACAATAGTTTTTCTTAACCGGAAACAATTGAATCACAATCAAACATCCGTACACAAATAATGGAATAAACATCAATTTTACCAAAATTTTGTTAAGGAAAAGCAATAAAGATATGAAATAAAATCATGCTTTTCTTAAACAAGAAAACAATTAGCTAACAAGATTGTTACCTCAAATTCCGCATCCTCTTCTCCCCTTAAGATATGTCATTAAGTGCAAGTTCACTTAGAACTCTCCCTCATTGAAGTTGTCATCCTCGCGCCAAAACAAAAGAACAACAACAAAGAGCAACCTTTACCAGAGAAAGGTTGAAAAACGGTTTTAACTATTGCGATGCAAAAGTTGAAACCACGAAACACATATGCTTTTATGCTAAACCAAAAGATTCAACATATTGTGACTTTTTCACATATTGTTTCTATAGGAACCCCTCATGATCCTTTAATAAAGCCTACCAACATGGGATAGAACTTAATCCCGCTAAATCAAAAAGTCACCCAAACCATAAGGGTTCACACAATATGAGATCGAATATTAAGGTTAGAAAACCGAAATCAAACATCCCATAAACATACATAGCAATAAAATACAACATTTAAGTACAGGCTATGTAGCCGAATATTATCACAAGAAAAATTATAAAATAATAATTTTATTCATAATAAGATAGTTTTATTCATAATAGACTTCACAATTATTGAAAGAAATCAAAAATTGAAGTCTATTTTTCTGGGTATTTACTCCTTCATCTCAGCACCGGTGAAGGATATGTTATTACTTTCGCACTTCCACTTATGAAATTCTTCCAATAGATAACCTTGTTGCTTGACCAGAATTTCTTGCAGTTGAGATATTTTCGAGAAGAATTCTGCAACAACATGTAATTCGGTCTTAGATTGAACACAGAAGTGTGTCAATGCTTCAATACACTGAGCTTTCTTCAGCATATTCTCTCTTTCCTTCTTGCTAAGCCAATCTCTCTTTTTGATCTTACTCCATGATATCTTGTCCAGAGATGATGCAGATTTATTCTTCAAGAGATCTTTCTGATCTAGCATCTTATCAAGAGAAGACATTGGATCCAGATCCATAGTTCGGACAAGGAATGACCAAAGAATAAAAGGATCTTTATATATTTTTTCGAAAATATAATATTCCCATAAATACAAATATCTTAAATATGTTCAATTACTAGATTTTATTCCCATAATCTACACGAAAGTGCCTTGAACTTTCTTCTTCCTTACACAAAAATTAATACACAGTAAGGAAGATGTTCTAATACCGTTTAAGTGGTATTAGTGTGAGATTTTCTCTCACTATGGAATCTAGAACAGCAAGAGTGTCCTTGATCTAGTATCATATGGAATAATATTTTTTCGTTACCACTGGTTAACGAAGCATCTTGAGATTGACTGAGGTTGCATATGCAACTTTTATCAATTCTGTTCTTGAGACAATTTTTGCATTTTGTCTTATTTTTCCTTTACCATTAGATGACTTACAAACATCAGAAGACATGTCCATTTTTAAAATAGTTAAATCATTAATGGAGGAGGAAGAAATAAGATTAACAACTAATGCAATATTAGTTGTTTCCTCTTCTTCAGAATCATATAAATCAGAGGTCTCATCAAGAGTTACAGCAAGTGCCTTGCCTCTTGTGTATTTCTTAAGATTAGGACAATGTTTAGCAATATGACCAAACCCTTTATACTTGAAGCATTGTGGCTGATATTCATCATCTTCTTCCTAATCTTTCTTGACTGGAACAAGATCATGTGGACGAGATGATTGATGAGTATCTTTAATGAATCTCTTACTCCATTTCTTTAAGAGATCTCGAAACTATCTAGTGATCAGTGATAATGACTGTTCAACTTCATCATCAGACAATTCTGCAATCCGTTCATTTGAATCATCCAAATGTCTATTTTTCTCCATTGGAGCTTTCAGAATCTTTGCAGCTTTAAAAGCAATTCCCTTAGTTTGAATAGACTGTGATTCATGATCAAATATCTTTAACTTTCTAACGAGTATGCTTCGTGAGATAGTTAAAAAATCATTTGCTTCTATGATTGCATGCTTCTTAGAATCGTATATTGATGGCAACAATCTGAGAATTTTGCATATTATGTATTTTTCAGAGATAGTATTTCCAAGAGAGAAAGAAGCATTAATTATCTCAGAGAGTTTGAGGTAAAGATCTTCAAAAGTGTCGTTGTCATCCATTCAAAGGTTTTCCTAGTCGGATAATAGAATTTGAAGTCTAGCTTCTTTCTATGAAGTGTTTCCTTCGAATACGATATGAAGATTATCTTAAGCTTCTTTTGAAGTTAGGCATGTTGATACATGATGTTGTAGATCCCGACTTACAGCATGTACAATAGCATGAAAACCATCTGAATTCTGCTTAGCAAAATCCTTTTCTTCAGTTGAGTAATCTACTAAGCGTTTAAACTCAGTTTTCGAATTTGCTACTTTTGGGCGATTATAACCATCGATGACTAATATCCATGTATTAAAGTCTCGTGATTGAAGAAAAGATCTCATAGAAGATTTCCATTATAGATAGTTTGACCGGTCAAATCTTGGTGGTACGTTAATCGAAGGCGATTCATGAGAACTTGAATTTATTTCTTATAGGTTGGATCGCGCACCAAACACAGATTGTTAGATCTTTTCTTGTTTTCCTACTCTGATACCAATTGAAAAGATGAGGGTACCCAAATATACCTCAATCTAAGACTTTTCCACCTATAAGTACTTTTTTGAAAGTGATTGTCTATGGACTAAGTCGAGACAATACAACTAACCGGTTCATACTTCATGTGATCATTTATGGATACGAGATCGAGACAATACAACAATGAAGTATGTTTACTTGATAATAGGTTCGGACTTAACCAAACTCTAGGGACTATCAAGTAAAATAGGAATTAACGTTTGTGTGATTTAATTTAAATTATAATAAACACAATTATAATTGCGAAAAATAAAAGTAAATGACACAACAAGATTTTGTTAACGAGAAAACCGCAAATGCAGAAAGACCCCGGGACCTAGTACAGAATTGAATACTATCAGAATTAAGCCGCTATAAAAAATCAAACCAACTTCGTATGGTTGAGACCAAGCAACTAAACCTATAGTTCACGTAGTTTTCTCAGTATCCCTGCGCTTCCAACTTGCAGTAAGTCACGCACTTGGAATAATTCCTTTGGTTCGTATTCCAAATAGTAAAGGAATAATAAATATGTTCGGTAACAACTCTTTTCAAACAAAGTGATACGAGTTTGACAAAGGCTCTTCCGTTTAACCAATAAAATCCTTTGTCGGGTCCTTAGATCAATCTCTTTGTAGGACCAGAATATCGCTACAACATTTATCTGCGAGATTAACAACACTTCCATGCGAGCATCACCGCAAGCTTTTAACAACACTTTGCGAGTATCACAGAATAGTTCAAAGAACGACGTAATAGCTGCCGATTGAAGAAACACGGGAAGATCATGACTAATCTGCGATGACTACAATGCTTACGAGATTTGACATTATAGCTGTTGCGAGAAGATTGTAGGACAAATCCGAAAATAAAGAACAGATTAGCTGTCACCCATTATGTAAATTCCTATATAAAGGGTTCCACTTGATTCAGAAAAGGATGATGTATTTTTGAGAGTTGAGAAAGTCTTGAGGAGAGAGAAACAACAAGAGAAAAGTTGTATTCTCGAGTTCTTATATTTCTTGTAAACATTTCTGAAAATTAAATAGTAAAGTGTCATTTTTAATCTTCAAATTTGAGTTGATTATCATAAATTCTTAACAAGGGTGTAGTGTAGGATTTCCTACAACTACATTTTGGCTCCCAAAACAGGGATGAATTTAGGAATATTTGAAGAAAAAGGTAAAAATTGACATTGTGATTAGAAGGAATTTGGAACAATTAGTAAAAAGATCTTACGCAATCTTCAACAGTTTAATAAGAATTAATGGCTGAAAGAAGAAGAAATACATCAGAACCACCAACAACCGTAAGGAGAAGTAAAAGACTTGTAGGAGGAAGAACAAATAAAATGGAAGAATCTTCAAGAGTAAGAACAAGAAGAAATACAATAAGAAATGAAGGAGAAAATCAAATTCAACAGCTGAATTAACAAACACCAATACAAGATAGAGTTGTGGATTATGATAGAGTGAGTGTGCATACTTGGAGATCGGATTCGATGGAAGAAGCAGAAGATCGGCAACTAAGAAATGAAAGAGGGGAGGAAAGAGATCAATCAGTAGTTGAAGGATTAATTCATGGAGAAGGTGAAAATGAAATAGCAGATGATTTAAGACAAAGAGTACAAGAGGAAAGGAGATTAGAAGCGGAAGAACGTGCAAATTTAACAAGATAGAATCATGAGTTAAGAATGGAAAATTTAAGATTACAGAGAAGGAGATCAAGAAGTACTGTTAGATCAAGTTCAAGGTCATTTCGATAAGGACCAAGGCGAAATTCCCCTATGAGAAATGTTAGATAAAATATTCGAGAAGGAATGCAAACTCCAAATAAAGAACAACATCATAGGGAAGAAGAAATAATTGATGATCGCCATGATCCGCGTGGCGAAATTTTGGATGATAGACGTAATAATAGAAATCAAGAGGGAGGAAACAACCAAAATGGTGAAGAAAATCGAGAAGAAGGTAGGAGAATATTACATGGGTGAGAGATTCAAAGAAATCGAAGAATAATAGAAGAAGAAATTGAGAGACATTATGTTGAACAAGTACGTCTAGCTTGCGAGAGAGAAAGATTAAGGGCAGAAGTAGAAGAACAAGAATTTCAAGAGGAAGTACGAAAGAATAACCATGAAAATCGAGAAAGGAGACGTACACAAAATCGCTATAATGATAATATTCAAGAAGAGTATGATAGAATACAGAGGAGAATAAAAAGACATCGAAGAGAAATGAAGAAATTCGCATAGAAGAAAATAAACAGCATAATCAACTGCGGTTTCAAGAAGAAGGTGAAAGATAAAATCGTAGAGAAAGAAAGGATGAAGATGAAGAAGAAGATGCACAAAATCTCGCAAGACAAGAAAGACAAGAACGCAGAAGAATCAACTGCATTAAAGAGACCAATGGAGCAAAATTCAGCTGAGAATGAGCAAATATTGATAGAATTAGCAGAAATGCGAGGAATGATAAACAATAGAAGAGAAAGAGGCAGAAGGCAACTTGATGAAGCTGCGACAACCCCTTTCTCTCAGGAAGTACAACTAAGAGGAATACCCCCTAAATGCAATTTACCAACATTAACCAGTATCTTTGAAGGAACTACTTGTGATGTTCAGCATGTTAAGGCTTATGTCAGGTGTATGCTACAATGGAAGAATCATGATGATGTATTGTGCAAGTATTTTGCGTCTAGCTTAACTGGCGGGGCACTAAAATGGTTCGAGGGATTTCCAAAAAATACTATAACTTCTTTTGATCATTTGCAAGCTACATTTCTAGGAGCATATATAATAAATAATTCATCGCGTCCAGGTATTGAAGATGTATTTGGATTAAAACATAGGATTGGCGAGAGCTTGAAACACTTAACCATAAGATGGAAGTCAATGTGCAGTGATATGGATGGCAGAGTGGATGAAAGATACCTCATTTTGTCTTTCATTAATGCAATGTTCGCAACCAATCTGTTGTACATACAAATTTTCATAATCAAAAATACTATCACAATGACTGAGCTACGAGAACTACAAGAAGAATACATTGCTTTGAAGGAGAAACAAAATGAGATGGAATCATATCCAATCGCAAACACCAGCTCGATAACTCCAAATGGAAGTTTACTTCCTAAGATGATTAACAATGTGGCGAGCACCTCGCAGGCACAACAAGAGAAAGTGGTGATTGATAACCAGCAGAAGTTAGTAGCGATGGGAAGTCGAGATCAAGAAGAGTATGAAAGGGAGAAGAATTATTACAATCGCGGAGGAAATAACAAAATCCAAAGACTTGATAAACCACAAGAAACATATGGTGGTTAGAGGCAAACAATTTTAGAGGTCAAGGTAATCAGAAGATAATATGGGAAGAAATTAAGATGCCACCTCTAAATGCTAGTACAGAAAAAAATTGGGAAGCTATCATTCTGATGGAAAACATACCATCACCATGGAATATGGGAAAAGAGCCACATCCAAATAATCAAAGTCAAGAATTTTTTCCTTACCATCACTTTCATGGTCACTCAGTAAATGATTGCAGGAATGTAAAGAGGATAATTTTAAGGATGATTGATCAGGGGAAGTTAAATCACTTTCTAGTAGGACATCCACAATCCCAGCAGTTACCACCAGCACTAGAAATTCGCAGAGTGAATACTGTAAAAGGAGCAGAAACATTCGTAATAGAAGTTGGGGCCAAAGTAAAGAATTTGTTTTGTAATTCCATTGTACATTCATACAGAACTATTGAGGATTTCCATGACAATGTTTTAAGCAGAGTCTTCGCGAGAGACACAAATGGAAGAGAAATAATGAATATAGTGAGAGCCTCGCCATTAGAAGAATGGCAAAAGCAAATTATATCTTTCACTGCACAAGAAGTACAAGAGCCTGGCGAGCAACACGATAACACATTGGTGGTAAGGTTAGAAATAAATCCAAAGAAGGTGTAATCTCCCCTTTGGGCCATCAATAGAGTTCTAATAGACACAAGGAGTTCAGTCGACATCTTATTCTATCATACCTACAAAACCATGGGTGGAAGAGACGAAGATCTAATACCATCAACGTATAAAATCTATGGTTTTAATAGTACTGCTAACAAGCCCAAAGGGGAGATTACAATGTGAATTCCATTAAAGGGAATATCTTCTACAATCTTATTCTGTGTTGTTGACATTGAATCACCTTATAATGCTTTGATTGGCAGACCGTGGTTGCATGGGATATTAGGTGTGGCATCAACCTATCATCAATGCATCAAGTTTCCACATCCAAAGGAAGTTGGAGTCATTAAAGGAGATTGGGGAGAAAGCAAGAAATGTTATGAAATTGACATGGAAACTTGTGAGGAAAGATCCGCGAGGAATAGAAGTTGGACACAAAACATCAAACAGAAACAAAGAGGTGACAAATTAATGGTTGATACAATAGAACAACGAGAAGATGAAATGCTACGAGATCAAAGAAGTGAAAAATTAATGGTTGGAGGCGAGCGGCTCGCAAATGAAGAAAAAATAGCAAAGCGCAAGAAGAAGGAAGCAATAGAAAGGTAAAATGATGAAATTTAGAGAAGCTTATGAATGATTTGTTTGAAGAAAATGTAATTGAAAAGAGTACTCTGTTTGAAATAATTGCAAAATTTTACAAGAAGAAAGAAGATAAAAGAAGTGAAATTTTATCAGAGTTACAATACTCGCGAGAAGCGCGAATAAAATTACGCAGAGATTAATAGAATGGGACGAACCTTTATGGCGTACACCCTAGTTCGCGGATACAATTTCGCAAGAGGCAAATGTAATACCTAACAGTGCGTCATATAAGGGGGTGTCTCTTTACATGACTCAGGGATAAGGTTATACTGCTGTTGGAACCTGAGTCATGCAGATGTTGGGGTTAAAGAAAACCTATCCAGGAGAGGGATCTTGGATTTCCAACTATATAAGGTTATACCCTGGTTGGACGACTGAGAATCTCTTCTAAGAAGTGCAGAGTATGACCAAGGCGCCGAGGTACACGGTTGAGCCAAGGGTGCCCGGGGCGTACGAAACTACTCTGGCCATTCTTGGTAAGTCTTGGCTATGATGCACTTGGCCTGAAGAAAACCCCACTTAGGGTGCAGTCTTGTAACTATAAGCCATATAGGCATAAAGGACAAGAGGCTGCGAAAACAACTAGTTGTTGGTAAATCCGGATGGGAGGAGCTAGTCTTGTATGGCCGATGTTCCCTCCTTGAAGGGGCAACCATGGGGAAGATAATGGCGGCACCCTCCATTAGGGAGCTGATAAGTGTCTAAAGACGGCAATGTCATGGGGCTTTATGTTCGCAAGAATATTTAGGCCTTTCATATTGTCACGTGACAAAAATTATACAGAGGCAACAAGCCATGAGAGAAAAGTTAAGATGAGATCAATGGGTTTTTACATGAAAATGTACAGACTTCCTGCGATTTCATCGCAAGACGGCAATGTCATAAGGTTTAATTCTCGCAAGAGAGTTTAAACTTATCATATTGTCGCAGAGATGTTGAAAAAATATGGATAAGAAAAAATCAATGGGTCAATACATGCAAATGTACAGACGTCCTGCGATTTTGTTGCAAAAAGAAAAATGTGGCAAAATAAGACCTTTAACTAGGAAGGCATAATAAGACTACAAGATTAAATAATTGCGATAGTGACGCAGAAATTATGAGGTTTGCGATATTTACGCAGAAATCAAAAAAATATGCAATTGTTGCTAGCGATATTATCGCAGATATTGAGGCAACATCTATATAATCTCTACTCAATTTTTTCATATTGCAGATGAATAATAGAGGCAAGTATGGGAATGCATAGAACGATGAAATTATTATTCATCATCATATGATAAAATTGCATAGACATTATTATGACACATTTATGCAGATAGTTTAAGGGTAATAATTATGTTGATTAATTATGTTGCAGAAAAAGAGTTGTTTCCTAATTCATACAGATGAAAGCAAAAGAAATTTATACAAGATTGGAAAAAATCGCAGCAATATTACAGGAAGAAGGAAATAAGTATACAAAAATTACAATGAAGACAAAAAGAAAAGAAGAAACATAACTAATTAGATCCATCACCATTTTCTTCATCAGATTTCTCCCCCTCACCAGATTTTTATTCATTGTCATTATTATCTTCATCCTCGTCAGATTCCTCAGCTTCACTGTCGGAAATAACTAGGTTTGGAGTTTTTGCTGGAATTTCCTTTGCAAGATCAGGATATGTAGAATGAGGAATGTTGTGATCATCGCAAACCAGTTTAATAGATTTATTGTGAACATCAATAAGAGTGGTACTAAAGTTCGCGGTAGTAATCCTTAATTGATCTTTCAGTCGTAAATACTTCTCGTTGCGAGCAGCAAGATTACATGCGAGTTGACTCTTGTCAGTTTCAAGTTCCCCAATTCTTTCAAGATATCTCTTTTCAGCTCCTGAAAGTATATAAAAACAAGTTGAAAATTTTACAAGGAAGAACAATAAGAACAAGAAATTAATAAGGAAGGATGACTAACAACCTTCTCTTTCAGAAATCATGTCTTTAATTAAAGCCACCTGTTCAACATGAAGACTAACATCTACACCTAAGTTATTTCTGGCATTGTCAAGAACCTTCGCAGCCCAAGCATACTCATCATCGTTATTAATAAGAAGACGAGAGCGAACTTGAGTTTCCCTCGCAAGAAGATCTTTATTCTCGCAGATAAGTTTATCTCTTTCCATTTGAATATTAAAAAGAGTTTTATGAAAGTATGATAGGGCCTTGGTGCCATTTTTAACAGCACGATCTTTCTCGTCAATAAGTTCACTATTATTTTTTCTTAATCTAGTGACTTCTTCCTTTGAATTAAGATAAAGGTGCTTAAACTTATTGGTTAAACTTAAATTGAATTTGTTCTCAATCTTTAAGAGATTAAGTTTGGATTTAAGTTCATCTAAAGAAAGAGATCTAATCTGATCGTCTGAGAAATTACTTAAAGAACTATTAAGGTGAGCAAGAAGGGTATTCTCATCTACAGGTTCAAGAAAATATTGGAGGAATGTAGCCTCATCAGTAAGACCATAAATATCTTCAAATTAAGAATGAATGCTTGAATAAGCTGCGATAGGGTAAGAAGAATTAAAAGAGAAAAGAAATAAATCATACCATAGAGTTGTTGATTAGCTTTGTCAAGATCAGAGATTTTTTGTTTATCAACTGAAGTTTCAGTCTCCAACTGCTTATTCTTGTCATGAAGATTAGCAAGTTCAGATTCCATTTGTTCATTCTTCTCGCGAAGATTAGTGAATTTAGATTTTAGTTCTTCATTCTTTTGGCGAAGAACAACATTATTCTTTTGAGAGAATGCACGCCTTTTGTCCAAATCAGTGGCAACAGCAAACAAAGCTCTTCCAACCTGCGAGAGAATAATATAAGTTAAGGCTTAGCGATGGAATAAATACATAAACAGGTTGAAGAAATGAAAACATACCAGGATACCAAGAGAATTTAAGAGACTGGGAGTCAGTGATCTTGAGATTCCTTGGAGAGAATCATTATCTACCAATATGGGAGCATCGCAGACCTTGGCGAGAGCCTGGGATGTCCCATTAAGAACCTCATCTTCATAATTATTAGCGATACCATGAGTAATATCACCAAAAATCTTGGATAATTGAGACATTGAAGACTCAGAAGAGGAAGAATCTTTCATGGAAGGAATGTCATTGTCATCATCAAAATCATCATCATTATTGTCCTTATCAAAATCAACACTTGAATTCTCTGGAATAGATTGAGGAGTTGAAGAATAACAAAATTGGATTTTTCTTTTCTTTAAGGGAGGATCATCAAACTCCTCACTGCGAGGGGCAGTAGGCTTCCCTTTGGGAGGAGCAGTAGATTTCCCCTTACGATCAATTGGAGATTTCACCTTGGTTCTTGGTTCTATTGGTTCTAATTCTTCGATTACCTGCGAGCACAGATAAAGATAAGAAATAGGGGCAACAATATATTGTTAAGATTTATAAAGAAATATTTCTTACTTCATCTGTGAGTAATTGAAGAGCTGAATGAGTAGCAGGTTTCCTAAACTTCTCATAGTTGGCCTTCAATCTCTCAATCTAATAAAAAGGCATAATCAACGAGAGTTTAAAGATACGAAAATCAAAGAGAGATAATAAAAATAACTTGTTATGCAAAGAACTAAGGAGAACATACTTCTTTATCTTTCTCAGGCCAATAGAACACCCATGGTTGGTATTTCACGAGATTCACAGGAAAAGAATGGGTGCCAGAAATATACGGACCCTCTAAAATTAGAGGAAAAATAAACCACTTGTCATCGATGGAATGGCGAGGACCTTGACTGTTATTTGTATTCCAATCAATATCTAACATAAGAGCTTTATCATCAACAATCTTATCTTTCTTTTGTAAGCGGACACCCCAGCAAGTGCGATCTCTCTTCATGGGGATTATGTCATAGTTGATGAAGAAATTATCCACAGTATACATCGCGGGAATGATTGGAACATACTTGAATTGAGGATTCTTCGCAGTAGCAGGGTAGCGAGATCCTTTATCGGCACCGCGAGAAGCATATTCAAGTAGTAATCGAATACAATCTCCACCCAATTGATATACTTCTCGCGAGAACTTCTCGTGAGAAATAATTTCATAGAATAATGGAAGTTCTGGGTTATAGAGAGGAATGGGAATACCAGCTTCAAGCCGACCTAGCGATACTATAACTTTATCACGAGAAAGTTGATGATCAGAAAATAATTTGATGGAAAGTTCGGATTTGGGGTTTTGATCTGGAATTGTAGACAAAGTAAAACCTTTACTTTTGAGTTTTTCTCGCATCTCACCAAAAGCAGCTAAATTTTTAGCACCAATGGCAACCATTTTTTTAGTATGGGAATGAAGAAAAAGGTTGAAAAATAAGAAAGAAATCACAAGCGATAACAGACGCGCAATTTACGGAAGAACAACAAACTTGAAGAGAAGTTACGGAGAAAAAGAAGAAGAAAGTAAGAAGAGGAAAAGAAAAGAATGAAAGGAGTATTTATGGAAGAAGAGATTTCTCGAGAAGATGAATGCAATAAATACAAAGAAAAGACATGAGCGGTCAGATCGCAGCGGTTAGAGAGGACGTGTCTAAAATTTATTGGAAGAGATAATACGTGAAAACAACTGGAGAAGGATACAGAAACGTGTCAGAGGAGAGAAATCTGAAAAGATAAGTAGTTGTGGCATTTTAAGTTCTCATAATATTCTCTTCTTCGCAGAAAAGACATGAGAAGAGGCAAGATGTAGGACCAGAATATCGCTACAACATTTCTCTGCGAGATTAACAATACTTCCCTGCGAGCATCACCGCAAGCTTTTAACAACACTTTGCGAGTATCACAGAATAGTTCAAAGAACGACGTAATAGCTGACGATTGAAGAAAAACGGGAAGAGCATGACTAATCTGCGATGACTACAATGCTTGCGAGATTTGACATTATAGTTGTTGCGAGAAGATTGCAGGACAAATCCGAAAATAAATACAGCTTAGCTGTCACCCATTATGTAAATTCCTATATAAAGGGTTCCACTAGATTCAGAAAAGGATGATGTATTTTTGAGAGTTGAGAAAGTCTTGAGGAGAGAGAAACAACAAGAGAAAAGTTGTATTCTTGAGTTCTTATATTTCTTGTAAACATTTCTGAAAATTAAATAGTAAAGTGTCGTTTTTAATCTTCAAATTTGAGTTGATTATCATAAATTCTTAACAAGGGTGTAGTGTAGGATTTCCTGCAACTACACTCTTAACAACTGCCGAAGTAATTGTTAGACTATGTAATTAATACTATTAATCACAAAGAAGTGTATTGACGCCGATCTACTCTACTAATCAATCTAATCTATCACAAGGATAAACCGATTATAGTTGGATCCATTTCCAGCCAAAAAAAGTATTGTGCACACCAAAGATTATGAATCCAAAAAGTCTTCTTGTCTTCAAATCTTCTTTAATCTTCAATCAACACCTGCACACAATCAACTTGAATCTCTTGTGATCAATCACCCACAGAACGGAGTCTATTAACATTGGATTATCATAAGACGTCTTTAGATTTACAAACAGTCTAAAGATCCCCGTCGAAACTTCGATCTAGTTTGAGTGAGTCTTATATCAGAAGAGAAAATTCTCAAGCATAAACAAACTAGGTGCAATCAAATTTCAACCACCTTTATTCAATCAAATCAATCGAAAACTAAAATAAACTGCAATTATCTAGTTTCCACCAACGGTACTAATAGAGCTTCTCAATCCCAAAGAAGTCCTTAAACTGAGCGGTCGTAAGAGATTTCTCCTAATTAGGTTACTTTACTCTCTAAATAGGCAGCTCCACCTGTAACAACACAACTGAGGTAGTTTTGCTGGATCTGAGGATTAGTTTGCTAGGAATGCAAACTTCAATATTTATAGACAAGGAACTTTGGACACCAAGGAATTTCCAAAACCAAATATTCTCAAAGATATGCAATAAACACAAAATCGGTTTTCATAACTCCTGGAAATGCACTGTCCAAATATTGACCGAAATCCCAATGAAAAATCTATAATCAGTAAATGCAAATTACTAATTATTATTTTCTAAAGATATGCATTTAATTACTGGAGATTAAATAGCATATAAAAACTAAGAAACCTTAATTAAAATATTCTCAATTTATTGTGATCCTGGGATTCTCCTTTAGCTATTAAGGAATATCTTTGAACAATTAATGATAAGAGTTACTGCACATGTTCAAAGTATGTCGACATCCTTATTTTGCAAGTCCTTTTTCATACTTAGAATTGGTTCATCTGACTTCCAAGAACTATGTGATTGATTATCCTATCAAATCACCAATCATGGGCTTCACGGTTCTACCAAAACAAGTTTCGGTTCTTTCTCCATGTGAGTACTATGCATAGTCACACTATTTACCAAAATTTGGTTGACTAGGTACTAGGATCGATTCCCCATAACTTATGGTAACTACCTGTATTCGGTTGCACATGTCCATAGGATCAGTTCCCCCAAAACTACAAACTTGTTGAACATGTTCATAGGATTGGTTCCGCCATCTACTAAAAACGTGTTGCACCTCTTATAAGGATCGATTCCCCTCTTGTAAATTTGTTGCACCTGTTACTAGGATTGGTTCCCCAATTGCTAGATAAAAGTTGTTATTTACAAGGCATCGATCATACCATCTTGAGTGATTACTTAAGATCGGTTTCACTAATAAAAGTCATATCAAAACATAAGTCAGGCCTTGTGAATAGTTTTACCAAGATACATAAACAAGTTTATGAGCGGTTATACTAAACACACATATTGGTAATTCAAAATAGATTTGCAATGAATAACAATACCAATAATCCTAGCGATTTCCATTTCGATTCACAAAACAAGTTTATGAACTTACTTCTTTTAAACAAATGTAAAAAATTATTTCCTAGGATGAAATCTTTACTCATACCCATACATAATCACAATAGCATTCATATGATCATGTCTATGTCTTATATACAAAGTTTAATGGTTAAGTAATAAACCTCGTATTGTATTCCTTAATACTATGTCTAACTAGAGTATCATACACAGCTTCGCAGGTATGCTTTCAATATGCACGACTTGAAAGATACGTTAGGGAATAAAACAGTTCAAGTCGAATATTACTAACCTCAAGAGGAAGGATGATGTTTGTCATTGTAGCTCCATACTTCTTCACATTCTTCAAGTCTTCATGTAATACTTGTAAGTCTCATATCCTAATACTTTCAAGGTAACCTATACAAAGTTGACTCTAGTATATAATCAAGCGACTCTTTAAATGAGTTTTGATTTACTAAAATATGACAACCAAACTTGACATACCAATGCTTGGTGGGTTCAACCGAGCTATGCTCTAATAATATTTGTTATTCCCCTTTTGTAGTATGAAATACCACACAACATGATTATATGTCCCCCCCCCCCCCACCCCACCCCCTTAGTCTATGCTTTACTCTTTCATTAGATATAACGTTTAAGCACATATATCCTTTCCTAGTGATTATAAATCACTTGTTTACACTATATATTTCTCCCCCTTTTGTCACAAAAATGATAAATGTACGGACAAACAAAAGAGAAAACCTAAAGGATCTTAAAATCCACAAGACTTGTACAACCTATAAGAGTTAAGCACGAAGGTTTCACATACCATGTTAGATAACCAATACTAAAACCGAAACTATAAAAGTAATCTAGCTTTAGTATGTTATGAAGGAAACAATTGCCCGAAGCAATTTTTCCTTAGTCTGATAAATCAACTAAGATATCTTAGTTATTACTGAACCGATTGTGTATGTACAATTGCTTATTTCGATAAGACACAAATAGAGATCAAAATTAACTCTATTTCTCTCATTAGGCTCTAATTATTCCATAAGATAACTTAGACCTTTCTCTTTAGACAAGACAAGCACTAGGTTAGTTAACTACTTTTTCTTGTCAAGGATTTCGATTAGACTTGAATAACCGAATCCTACATTTGATAAGTCTAACTAAGATTAGAATTAACTTAATTTCTCTTATTGTCATGTCCCATTCTTATAGGGCACCCATGTATAAGGGAACCCTAGGTGTAATTAGTTATGTTAACATATGTGGCTGGCACATGTGACATTATTCTGCCCTAGTATATATACTGAGTCTGTAATCCTCTTTCGAAAAATACATCGAATTATTGTTGTGTTTTCTTCTTCCCTCAATCGAGGTTTATCTTCAATTTCTACAGTGTAGATCCTGTAGGATTAAGCCTGATTACTTATTTGTAGTGTAGATCACTACAAGTGGCATCAGAGACATTCTTTCCTTGGATTGATCATTGCAGATGGTACTAGATCGAAGGATTTAGCTGAGCAATTAGCTAATGTTCTTCATGTTCAAGAAGTAATTGCAAGGGCTTTAAAAAATAAACCCTCTCATGTGCTTCTAACCAAATACAAGAAAATTTTAGCAACCGAAACGAAGAAATTATTGTTACTGGAGCATGAGATATATGTTAGTCAATCTGGTGATGGGAATTGGGAGATCTTTGAATTAATTGGATCTGTATTGAAGAAAGTGACGCTAATGGAGAAGAAATCAATCAAAAACTTGGAGAATCTCATATTGATTCAATTGCAGTAAACGATTTCATTTCAAAACCTTCAACTCCTCTAGCAGCAGAAGAAGAAAATGGTTCGGTCGACTGCAAATCGATTCCGTCGTTTTTCTTTGAAGAGAAAGAGGATTTAGTAAGTTTAGAGCCAGAAGAAGAAAATCCCATCGATGATTTGGGAAATTGGATTGATATTAAGGGTTTCCAAATTGGATTTGAGGTGGGGTTTTGCGAACAGTTGAAGAAACTCAGCAGCAATGACAACAAACGGAACTGTATGGGATGTTTTTCTCTTCTTTCTGATTGTTCTCGAGTTTTATTTGATAGTGGTAAAAATTATTTAGCTATTGAAAGGTATCCTTATTATGTTAGAAGCATTTCTAAGTTCATTTTTGATATGCTTACTTCTTGCTGGTTCATTTTAACGGGTCAATTTTAATTTCAATGGATGATTATGATGGGAAATGTGTTCAAGAGATGGTTTGTGTATATAGGTACTGGTCAGATTTGATACTCAGTGAAATAATTGTTTGTATACTAATCAAAGGTGGTGTTGCTGGTGCTGCTTGGATATTGTTTGCTAAAAGGCCTGAGAGTAGTGTAGCTTGGAGTTTGAGTTGTGGCCGATTTGATTTTCTCGGGCCACTTAAAAGGGGTAAGGTGATTTACAAATTAATAGTTGATGAATGTCTCTTCCTTATCTTCGGCTCTGTGCGTAGGATGTTTGATCGTGGAAAGGGATGCAAACTTTTTCTTGGGTATTTTTATTTGAATGATGCCTTTGAAATTTGTGTTAATACAATTACTTGTTGTGTGAGTATTCTTCTTGGGTCAATTTGGATAGATGAATACAATGAACATTTAAGATATAAGTTACTGCTAGAGCCTGGGTACCGTTTATTAGACTATTCGAATGTGCTTATCTTTATGGAAAATGGTGATAGCCGTGATGTCAGCAAGTTGTTTGATAGAAGGCGTCAACAAAGTAGTATTCTCTGGACTATTTTTCTACTTCATATGACAAAGAAAGTTGCTTCTAGGAAAGCTCAAGAATTATTTTATCAACTTCACTATTATGGAAGATGGAGTTGGAGTGGTGAATTAGGTTCTCTCACCTTACATCTGCGGTGCGGGTTACTTAATAAACTGGTCACTCATTTTATGATACAAGGGAGTGTAAAGGTACAAAATTCTGTGGACAAAATGGTTGATCAATTAGCTGGCAGTTTGAGTAGAGTTTTTCTGTAGAAAACTCCCTTGATGGAGCTTAGTTATTTCTAGGGTTGTGTGTATGAAGCGACAGAAAGCTATAGTTGGACGAGATTTCTTGCCTGATTACCTAGCTCTACAGAGTGTGGTTGTAGCAAATGGAGTTTCAGCATGGATTTATATGATGGCCAATCTGCTTATGAGCTGAATTTGGAACTAGGTACCATTTAGTTATGTTATTTGGGAATTCAAATGTGTCGGAGTTTGTTCAAAGTGGAGACAAACGAGTTGCCAGCAAGCCGAGTGACAAAATACAACCGCATGATACGGTTCTTTGCATTATTGTGAGACTTCATGTGACAAAAGAATATGAATTTCGCAATGCAGATGAACTAATTCTTCAGATTCATCCTGACAGTAGCTAGAGTTCCAGGGCTAATTATTTAATGATATTTCTGAGCAATGCAAAATGTTTCCATTATAGCCTGGATGTTGCTTGGAAGGTATATGATATAGGAAGGTTGCGAGAATTGAATAAGAGGTATTCTTATTATGTTAGAAGCAGTTTTGAAATCAGTTTTTGTATACTTAATTCTTGTCGGATGGTTCTTAATGGGCCGATTTTAACGAATAAACTCAGTGCACCTATGGTATACATGTTGATTACATACTTCAGGTACGAACTAGAATTTTCATTGGTGAATTGAATGCGTTTTTAATTGCTAAAGATGGTGCCAGTTGTTATTTTACAAAATTGTTAGTGAAACTGTCACAGAGAGGTGGTATCGCCAATTATAGTTATGGTCGAAGGTTGTTTGACCGATGTAAAGATTTTGACGTACTTAGAAGTGGGAATTATGTATATGATCTAATTCTGGAATTTGTGTACTGCTCTGAATTGTTATTCGAGTATTAGTGTTCCTTTTTGTTGGGTATAAATGGTGAAGGTCGTAATGCCAGTATGCTGGGTGGCGAAATGACACAGCTAGGAAATGCTCATAGGGCTAAACTGAGGCTCCAATTGACAAGGGACAGCAAGTCCGGCAATGAATGTATGGTCACTGAGTTACAACCTAGAGTACCTAGTTCTAGGGTTTGTGGTATTAATCCTTGGTATTCAAGCTGTAACGAATTCATTGCACGAGTAGTGGGAATCATTGCCAAGGCTGACCCTGCCAGTTATTCTTCTATTACAAATGATATTGTGTTTATTAAGGTGGGGATCTTAAGTATGGGTTCATGGCCGCCTGATGTCAATGCTGAGATGAAATATCAGGACCTCATATCAAAGATTCAGTTAAGGGTAATATGGTACAATTCAGGGTCATGTAGTGTTGATGATGGTGGTATTACGTCAAGGTGCACTTCTGGTCATGGGTGGCAGCAATTACTCTCAACTTCAGGAAGAAAGAGTCTGGGCAAGTACCTTCTGATGGCAGTTGAATATAACCACCAATTGCAGTTCTTCAGGACTAACGTCACAACAATAAAGGAAAAAGAAGAACCTGCCAACTACATCCGACAACAAATGCATTATATGAGTTATCACATCTATTAATTCCTATTTCAATTGATGCAACCCGACCAGATACGAGGCATTATGTTGCAGGAATAACTCAAGAATTTACGAGTACTACAATACAGTTAGGATCCAATGCTTTCGGAAGTATAAATTCATCTTTTGGCTGCCAAACTGAAATGATCATGCACAAGTTCAAAGGTAAAGAGATACTGCTGGTGCCAATTGGGAGTATTAACACCTATTATCCTTCCCCAATAACTCCTCTCGAAGTCTATGCCCAAGTCTATATCACAATTGATGTCCAAGTTCTTCTAGCTGCAGAGTACAATGGTTGTGCGACTTGCTTCAATATCTGTGCATAAGTTTTTGTCATTGCCATCTTGCAGATAGGTTTAGCAGAGAATGAACTTATTTCAGTATTTAAGGTGATGGAGGACCACATATTTGTCACACATGGCTTTGAATATTTAAAGGCACTATCCATTGTAAAATGTAAGGAGCTTGACATACATGCCATCTGTGAAATTCCTGTCCTTCTCGGACGAGATTGGCTTGATGTGTTCGTAGTGAGAGTATGTTTGCAACTACGGGTTTTTATACAAGACAGTTGCAGGGGATAAATGATGAGGAACAATGATCATACCCTGCTGGTTATGAAAAGGGATCTCTTATACTCAAGGGTGCTGATATGGTCCATTACCATGCTAATTTTGAAGTTGTTATTCTTGGTTTCTGTGGAATCATTGGCATACATGGTTACAGGTATACATCTCTGGCATTATCCGAGAAGCAGCAACTGTGTATTCCTCCAGCCTAGCTCATCCCAACTTCATATCAAGGTCACATTCATATCTTTTACTGTATTGGAGAAGGAGCTGCAGCAGCTGCGTTTGGGGTCCAACTCATTTAACATCGTTGAGGACAAGGATGATTTGGAGGGGTGGGTATTTGTCATTTCCCATTCTTATAGGGAACCCATGTATAAGGGCACCCTGGGTGTAATTAGTTATGTTAACATATGCGGCTGGCACATGTGCCATTATTCTGCCCTAGTATATGTACTGAGTCTGTAATCCTCTTTCGGACAATGAAATGAATTATTGTTGTGTTTTCTTCTTCCCTCAATTGAGATTTATCTTCAATTTCTACAGTGTAGATCCTGTAGGATGATTACTTAGTTGTAGTGTAGATCACTATACTTATCCGAAATAAATGGACTAAACAAATGACCATGTAAATTTTTTGTTAAGAAAAAACAATAGACAAAAACAAAATCATTGACTTGTCATAGTTTTTCTCAACCAGAAGCAATTGAAACAAAGATATTAATGTAAGCACCGCAATTGCACTGAATTTCGTTAAGTAAAAACACTTGATACCAAACAATAAAGAAGATACTAAATCATTAGTCAATAGATTGACACAGTTTTTCTTGACCGGGAACAATTGAATCACAATAATGAATCCATACATAATAATGGAACATATCCATTTTACCGAAATTTTGTTAAGCAAAAGCAAAATATATGCAATAAAATCAAGCTTTTCTTAAACAGGAAAAACGATTAACTAACAATAAAAATCGTTACCTCAATTTCCGCAGCCACTTCTCCCCAGAAAGATATATCATTTAAGTGCAAGTTCAATAAGAACTCTCCCCCTGTTTGTTTTCATCCTCTCACAAGAACAAAAGAATAACAACAAGAGCAACCTTTACCATAGAAAGGTTGAATCGGTTTTAACTAACGCGTGCCAACATCAAAAGTTTAAACCCAAAACCCATATGTTATGCTAAACACAACTTATTTAAACATAAATTGATATCAACATATTGTGACTTTTCACACATGAGTTTTAATTGTATCACCTTATGATCCTTTGATAAAGCTTACCAACAAGGGCTAGAACTTTATCCCGCTAAATCAAAAAGTCACACAAATCATAAGGGCTACCACAATATGAGATCGAATAATTAGGTTAATTAAAACCGAAACTAACAACTCATAAATAGAAAGAAATAACATAAAATATATCATTCAAAGAAGGCTATGCAATCAGAACTATCAAATAATGAAACAAAGATTATATAAAATGTAATTTTATTCATTCACAATAATTGATAGTTTTATTCAAATAGACCTTATACAAAATATCGAAATAAATCAACAATTTGAATATCTTATTTCCAAATAAGAACTCAATCTTATTTTACTTCCATGAGCAACTTAATCCTTCATATCAGTACTAGAGGGAGGTAGGTTATTATTCTCAATCTTGAGCTTTTGAATTTCTTCAAGAAGATAACCTTGTTGCTTGACCAGAATTTATTGCAGTTGAGAAGTTTTGGAGAAGGACACTGCAAGAGCATGTAATTCTGTGTTTGATTGAACACAAAATTGTGTCAATATCTCAATACACTGATCTTTCTTCAGTATATTTTCTCTTTTCTTCTTGCTAAGCCAATCTCTCTTTTGATCTTTCTCTTCGGTTTCTTAGTATCAAGAGATGGTGCAGACTTGTTAGAGCATAGCTCAATTGAACTCATCAACTGTTGGTATGTCAAGTTTGGTAATCATATTTTAGTATCAAAATTCATCTAGAATCGCTTGATGTATACTAGAGTCAACTTCGTTTAGGTTTGACTAGAAAGTTTAGGAATGTTGAGACATACAAGTATTACTCCGAAGACCTGAAGAATGTGAAGAAGTAACGAACTACAATGACGACGACATCCTCCCACTTGAGGTTAGTAATATTGACTTGAACTGTTTCATTCCTAATTATCTTTCAAGTCGTGTTATATTGAAAACATAACTGCGAAGCTGTATATACTGTACATATTGTATATAATACTCTAGTGATGTGACATGATCATAATATTATGATCATAGTATTAAGGAATTAGGCTACGAAGTATAACGCTCATCCTTTGAACTTCGTAGATATGACATCGACATAATCTTGTATATAGTGTTATGATTATGTGAATGGTTATGGTGAAGATTTCATCTTGTGAAACAATGTTTTACTTTTGTTTAAAGTAAGTACATTCATGAACTTGTTTCGTGAATTGAAAGGGAAATCAATAGGATTATTGGTCTGGCTATTCATTACATATCTTTGATGACCAATTTGTGTGAGTTCGTAGAACCGATCTTAACTCAGGTTATGTATCTTGGTATAACCGATCACAATGTCTATACTTATGATTTGGTATGACCGGTCCTGGTAATTGGTGTAACCAATCCTAAGTAATCACCATGAGATGGTATGATCTATCCTTGTAATTGGTGTGACCGATCCTAGTAATTGGTGTGACCGGTCATAAGTATTGTGTGACCGATCCTTGTAATTTGTGTAACCGATCCTAATGACTGGTGTGGCCGACTACAAGTATATACCATGTGTAGATGAAACCGATCCTTGTAATTGGTGTGACCGATCACAAGTAGGTACCATATTTAGGTATAACCGATCCTAGTGATTAGTATAACCGATCCACACACATGTATGTGACTTGGTAAGATCGATCACAACTAACCATTGTGATTTGGTATGACCAATCACATAGTAGTCTTGGAATACTGGCAAACCAATTCTAAACTTGTTTGGAAATGTGGTATAACCGATTCCAAGAAGCAAATCCATGTAAATATGAAATAAGGATTTACAGTGAAAAGATGTCAATATACTTTGAACACGAACAATAACTCTTATCATTTATTGTTCAAAGATATTCCTTGGTACTCAAGGAGATCATGTGCCGAAATAAATTATGGATCTTTTAATTAAGGTTTTTGGTTTTATATGCTTTAATTACCAGCAATTAATGCATAGCTCTAGACAGTCGTAGACGCATGGATACTAAGGGAACTAAGTAACTGAGTGTAGATTACTTGGTCTCAACTATACGAAATTGGATTTGTACTTTGTATAACGGCTTAATTCTGATAGTATTTAAAACTGGACTAGGTCCCGGGTTTTTCGGCATTTGCTGTTTCCTTGTTAACAAAATCTTGTTGTGGCATTTACTTTAATTCCGCATTATATGTGTTGAGATTATAATAAAGTAAATAAAACTTGTACATTAAATCCTAACCACTTGATATTGATCTTGTAGTACATCGATTTTGAATCGTAACTATTATCAAGTGAATACCTAATTGTTATATTGTCTCGACTTTTTCCATAGACGATCGCACTTGGTATCCGATTTATAGGTTGAAACAAAAAATGTGGTGTATTTGGGTATCCTTGTAATTTCAGTTGTGCTTAGTTACAGACTTGGTATCCCCTTGTTTGCTGCCAACAGTTCTTGTATTTGTTGCAACAGAGACATGGAAGTTTATGGTGATCACTCACTTATTGTGCTAGTGAGGTAGGTATTAAGTTTCACCATGATATTGTTAGAGATACTTTTGCGTATATTTGCTATCGTTCTAGTGTACCTTCTAAAGTTGAAGCAACTTTGGGGTTCCTTTATCGTAATGGTGGTGATGCTAGCTAGGACGATAGATATCTTCGTATAAATTGGGAGGAGGGTCGTGATACTTGTTTTGATGTGACTGGGGTCTCTCCTTTTGTTAGGGGTGGTGTGCAAGCCTTTACACCGGGCCTTGCCTTGGCTAAAGCTATTGAGCGAAAGTGGGTTAATTACCTTGATGTATGTAGTGCTAATGGTTATAGTTTTGGTACCCCAGCTTTTACTACCTTGGGTGAGTTTGGTATTGAAATTATCGAGTTTTTGAAAAGGTTGAAGACCTACATAGCTATGCATGACGTAAATATTAATGTTGGTAATTTTATTTTCATCATAATAGGTTTATCTATGAAAAAAGGTGTTGAAGCCCAACTTGTTGCTAGGCTGCCGGCCCATCTGAATTATTGTAAAAACCTTTTGTCTTAAATTTTTTTTTATTTTTCTATTAAAAATATCATTAATAAAATGGAAATAATAATAATAAAATAATATATTTATTTTCCATAAATCTCCCTCCATCATTCTACCGGTGTTGGAGAAGATTCTTCCTCGAATCTTGTCGGTACCATGTTCTACACGTATAACTTGTTGATAAAAATATTGGAACACATGAATTGATGCCCCAAGAAAATAATCTATATACCGTATTGATGCATGGGGAATGATGGGAAGACAAAACGGATCTTCATAGGTTGATTCGACAAGTTCTCCTTTGTTAGGGTATACGCGGAAGGCCATTCGTGTAACCCATTATACACCTTTTATGCTATGTGGATGGCATTATTTATATTCAGAACGAGTCTTGATGACATTCTTGAATTAACATGCTACTGAGAGTATTATATTTAGTACATAGTCATATTAGTATCATCTCAAATCGCAAACTTCCACAGCCGAGTTCCTTGAACATACTATAGCGGCACTATCATATTCAAATTCGTACTGGAATAGCATTGCACTTCAAATCTAGGCTTGGCATATTGCCATAAACCCAAACCTTAGATTATAGCCATATGAAGATCACATCATAATTGATAGCATAATGATTGTGGTACACCGGCTAGGCATATCCAAGCTCATATCATATACTACATATCCCATAATACAACCATTGCAGATCATAACGCCTTGGCTAAGATAAGAATGGACTAAGCTTAGTTGGAATCATCCAAAATCAATCGTCTAAGTCCATGGCATCGTCAAACAAAACTTGGCAAGCTATGGCCAGAATAGTGGCATAGCCATTACCGCGCCATGAGCCACGACCAGGGCCATAGCGCGCGCAATTATCGGACCTTGGCCAGCCATGCCAAGGACATAGCATAAGATGCGCCATTTTCAGACCTTGGTCAGCCACGGCCAAGGCCATAGCATAAGGTGCGATATTGCCGGACCTTGGACTGCCAAGGCCATCATATGAGTTGCGATATTTTAGGATCATGGCAAGCCAAGGCCATAGTATGAGGTGTGACTTTATAGGATCTTGGCTAACTATGGACAAGTCCGTGGCATAGCCATTTGTTGATGGTGGATTTTTGACAAGGACTAAAATCGTAACCTTACATATTCCTGATCCAGTAGTCAGACGAATATTGAGACTCATTCCATGGTGATCTCTGACTGAGTGTATTGCCTCTCAAAACATCCCTAAGAACCTCTAACTAAGTGAATTTCCTCTTAGAGCATACATATGCTCTAAGAACCTCTAACTAAGTGAATTTCCTCAATTGAGACCACGACATATTTCATTAATTATGCAATTTCATTAATCACTTCTGTGTAAAATCGAAATGATTGGACGGATCCTAGATGTATTAATCACTAGTATAGATCAATAACATCTTCAGGATGTCGCAATGTTCCCTGAATTTACAGAATAAACATTCAGATCGAGTATTACGCTACAACTAGCTCATACCACGATTTTCGAATAATTATAATGCTCCCAGATAGCTTTCCTGCTAGGATAAAGCCATCAATCAATTATTTCTAGTCGCAAGATTCATCAATCGAATTCCTAGAAAATATTCTACGTTCTTTATAATATTTCATTACTTCAATTCATGGCTCTTCCCAGAAAAATTCCACGAGTTAGTAATAAATAGTCAACGTACGGGCATCTGAGCCACCACCGAATAAGCCCCGAGAAAATGGTGCAAGAGTACTTAATAATAATGCACGAACGAGCACCGAATGCATGAACGAGCATTCAAAAATACGAACAAACGAGGAAACCTATACAAAATATGAAAGAAAAAAAATATATTAAAAGAGGCGCCTAAGGGACCGGGTCCACCGGCCGGCCAGTCATGCCGCCATGGCCGGTACCATGCCTCTTTCTTTATTTTATCTTATTTTATTATTTTTCCTTGATCTCATGAAAACTCCTTCATTTGAGAAAACTCCTCAGTTTCATCATATTTCTTCCACATGATAAAAATAATCCGTTCCACTTTAGATGAGTGTTTATGGTTATTTTTTTGTTCCACATTACTTGATAGTTTTTCATATTTTCTCACAAAACTACCAAAAATACCCTCACAATTTGTTTTGGAACCATAAGTTTATTTTTAAATACACTAATAACAATTAATGTTTGAAGACTTTTCTCAGGGGCATAGATAAAATTTTTTTATATCTTTCTCCATTTCTTAACCTGCGTGAAAACTCCTAAAACATCATCTAAATTGGAACAGAGGGAGTATAAAATAAGGAAATGTGTCATGGGACCGGACCTACTATCCGGCCGGCCATTCCCTAGCCGTGGCCGGTCCCACACCTTGTAATCCCTTATTTTATTATCATTATTATTATTATTTCCTTCATCTCATGAAAACTTCATCGTTTGAGAAAAACTCCTTCGTTTGAGCAAACTCTCAGTTTCTTCATATTTTCCTTCACATCATGGAAATAATATAAAATTCAAAAAAGTGTCACGTGATCGGGCCTACTAGCCGGCCGGCCATGCCCTAGCTGTGGCCGGTCCCATACCTTGTAATCTCTTATTTTATTATTATTATTTCCTTCATGTTATGAAACTCCTCAGTTTGAGCAAAACCTTGATTTCTTCATGTTTTCTCAAATATTGCTCAAATGCACACCAGAAAATACCGAAGTTCTCTGGGCTGAGACACGGATACTATGGTGACACGGGCATGTTACCTTGACCGACCAGGGTCGACTCTTTGTCTTGCAGGAAGCCGGTGCCACATATTTTCATAATTTGACCTAATTTGTTCATATTAGATTCAAACTCTTCTAAACAACTTGGACTTTCATCAAATGATCGTCAGTCGGTCCCATGACCCCTTGGTTGGTCCCTCACTTTTCCATAATTAGGTTTTATCACCTAACGCTCAAACGAGCACTATTTCAATAAATGATTAAACCAGCATTTAATCATCCTTTCACCAACTGGTCTTCAAAGGACTTTCGTATTTGCTCATTCGAACATCTAGGCACTACATGGTCGGCCCATCATCTCATGTAGCCGGTCACTATCTCACTTAATGGTTGATTTTCAATAAATCATCAATTGATCAAAATTAGGGTTTCAAATCCAACGCTCCGCACAGCATAATTCGAAGCAGGTTCAAACACTAATAATTTTATGTTGATCCCGTAATCAACATTTTAATTGATTATACTCGGTCTAATTGCCAGTATCTTAAATTAATATTTTATTTGGTCCCGCTACCAATAATTCATCAAACGAACAATATTTGCTCAGACGAGCAATATTTGCTCATACTATGAATATTGTAATTCATCATACGAGCAATATTTGCTCAGACTATGAATATTGATTCAACTATCAATATTCAACAATTCATCAAACGAGCAATATTTTCTCAGGAATATTGGTTCAACTATCAATATTCAACAATTCATCAAATGAGAAATATTTGCTCACTTTAACTATTAACATTTATTCGACAATTATACATTTGTCTCAACAAAAATGTTCAATTCATGAATCATAGAGCATTCGTAAATCATGCTCGACTCAGAAATATATAGACTCATCGTCCAATCAAGTCAACAACTGACTAATTAAATACACGTCTTCCTTGCAGACTCCACAATCACGAGAAATCAATCATGTCACATAGGGGATATTAACTAGGGTTTTGGTCTGGCGGCCTACGACACATGTATTCACCCACGACGAGAATGTGACTAAGTCGTGCAAGAGGTTCGAGGAGTTAACAAAGTAGTGGGTGGACAATAAACCAAGTCTCCACACGACGAGTAACTGGTTTGAACACGATTTCCCACTTTCCCACTCTTTAACTCTAGGAACAAGATACACGTTGGCCAGACGGTACCTTGGTGGTTCCTACATGGGCAAAATATTTCATGTAACCCTCTGCGTTTAGCGCAAAGGCTGATTTACTTCGACAAGGTATCTCTATTTGTGGGATATATTGCTAATTATTTGCCTCTTAGTGGGATTCATTTGCCCTAAGGATCCGAGATTGACATATGCGTAGTTATGCCATGCCTTACCTCATTGTCAATTCTAATGGTGGGTGTCATTTCTAACCCTTTGTTTTTTCCGTCGATTCTGACAGTGGGTGTCAGTTATAACCATTTATTTTTCCATGTTTGTTTCATTTCACACGCATTAAAATCTATATTCGAAATCCAAGCTTTATATTGATTGTTGAGGCTTATAATACCTCTTTTCAGGGATATATCACAGTTACATATATAATTATATCCTATAAAGATAGCATACCTTAAAATTGTATTACCTTCAACATTTATTTGTTGTTTTTAATTGATGATGTAGAAGCGCCATGATTGATGTATGTTTGCCCCCTTTTGCTTTTGAAAGCTGGTTCTTGTAGCTTTTAAAAGGAAAAGTATTTGCATTTATGGAGCCTTGATCCGTGTAATCTGAGGTTGCATGTCGGTGTAAGATACATGTTCATCCTGGGGAGCCTCCTTTTAGTTAATGGGTGTCACAAGAAACTTTTCGTGTAGTGATATGCCCCTTGTAGGCTTCGTTATGGTTGCAATGAGTTGCTCTTGTAGGCTTCGTTCCTGCATAAAATAGAAATACGAATTCCTTTGGCACTCTGTGTATTCGAAGGGTAACCCCAAATATTGAATTGTTGCTTCTTCTTAGCCTTGAGGAATTTCTTCTTTCGACGAACTGCCTCTTGGATTAGTCTTTGGCACTTCATACGTTCTTGATGTGATTGTGATAGTGGTAAATAAAGTTCGATTCTCAGACTTGTGAAGATTTGGTCTCAGAATTAAAAAAAATAAAAATAAAGAAAATATATATACAAGTTTGTCACGATATCGAGAGAACTGAGACTCAGGATTCCACCAATTCTTATAATCATGTTGTTCGACTATTAATTCCATAAAATTATAGCTCATAAAATAATAAATATTTAATTTATTATTTTCCAAAAGTAGATTTTGTAAAGTATTAGATGTAAATCACAAGCATGGCGCATCAAAATTTCTTAGACTAAGCATGCGATATCAAACATCGTGATCATCAAACAAATGAAAATATTTTTTCAACATCCTTAAGAAAGGGACAAAATTCAGGAGGACAGATGAATGTGAGAAAGATTTTCAAGGAATAAAAGAATACCTGGTGAATACATCTATTTTACAAAAGGCAGAACCGGGAGAAGAGATGTTAATCTATCTTGCGACAACTTCGCATGCATTAAGTGTTGTGTTATTGCGAGTAGACGCGGGAGTTGAAAAACCAATTTACTACATCAGCAAGACGTTCAATGCCGCAGAGAGAAATTATTCTAAGATTGAAAAACTGATTCTAGCATTGGTTTATGCGACCTTTAAACTTCGCATATATTTTCAGGCACATAAATTTAAAATATTAACAAAGGTACCAATTGAATCAGTGATGAAGAACTCAAAGAGATCAGGCAGAGTTGATAGGTGGAATGCGTAAGTAGGACATTTCGAAATTAAATATGAAGTATTATCTTCACCAAAGTCACAAGTTGTTGCATACTTTTTAGCAAAATTTCCTTTAGAAGATGATGAAGCCGTGGAGGAGATGATGGATATAGAAGAAGAACATGGAGATCCAAAAGACTTGTTAACAGAACCAAATAGATGGGAGATATTGGTGGATGGATCCTCAAACGGGGAGGGTAATGGAGTTGGAATTGTCTTAATTTCACCAGAAGGAAAAGATGCTTTTTCATTTAGATTAGAGTTCGCATCCACTAATAATGAAACATAGTATGAAGCTGTGGTACATGCTCTAAAATTCGCAATAGAAATAAAATTAGAAAATGCTAGAATTACCAGTGATTCACATCAAGTCATTCGCCAGATAAAAGGGGAATACACAACAAATGAACCATCTTTGAAGAAGTACAAGAAACTTGTTGAAGAATTGTCAGAAAAAACCCAAAAATAAAATGGAGGCATATATCGAGGAAGTATAATAGGTTCGCAGATGCTTATGCTTTCATTTCAAGCATGATGACAGATCCAACTGCGAGATGCATAAAAATATAGACACTTTTATCGCCATCAGTCAATATAGAAGAAGAAGATGTAGATGTAATGATAGTAGAAGGTGCTGAAGAAGAGCCAAAAGACAATATCGCAGATTGGAGAACAAAACTTCATGCATATTTAGTGAGAGGGGAAATACCAAGAAACAGATTGGAAGCACATAAACTAAAGAGCCGTGCAACAAATTATGAATTAAGAGATGGGATATTGTATCGAAAATCATTTAATGGACCATCACTCAGATGTTTAACACGACAAGAAGGATATAAAGTATTAAAAATGCTGCATAGTGAGGATGCTGGCAACCACAGCAAAGGAAGATCTTTGGCATATAGAGCAAAACCACAAGGTTATTACTGGCCATATATGCATGAAGATGCAAAATAGGTATCAAGACGTTGCGAAGATTTCCAGCGACATGGAAAGAGAATACATGCACCAGGAGCACCCTTATCATCTTCAACCAGTATATGACCTTTTGGAAAGTGGGGCTTAGATATTATGGGGCCATTTGTACTAGGATATGGACAAAAAAGATACTTAATTGTCGCAACAGATTATTTCACAAAATGGGCAGAAGTAAAAGCGGTACAACACATTCGCGACAAAGACAGATTTATATTCATATTTGAAAATATCATTTGCATATTTGGAATTCCAGCGCAGTTGGTATCTGATAATGGGAAGCAATTTGAAGGGAAGAATATAGAAATGTTGCTTAATGCATTTAAGATAAAATACGGAAAATCTACTCCTTTATATGCACAGGCTAATGGGCAAGCAGAGGCAACAAATAAGACAATCGCAGATATATTAAAGAAGAAATTATAGGGACATAATATAGCATGGTGTGAACAAGTACATAACACAGTATGGTCCTACAACACAACTAGTCGAGAAGCTACTGGAATGTCACCTTTCTGTCTAACATATGGGGTTGAGGCAGTATTACCAACAGAAGTTGATATTCCCACGACAAAAAGAGAATCTTGGGAGAAGAATCTTAGTGCTGGCATGATCTTAAACAAACTAGATGAATTATAAGAGAAGGGAGAAAAGGCTTTACAACATATGGAGAATTATAAACGAAGATAAGCACGAGAATACAATAAGCGTATCAATCCACGTGAATTTCAGCCAGGTGATTTGGTTCTTCGCGAGACGCCAAGTTATCAGCGAGAAGGTGGTGGAAAATTAGTGAAAGAATTGGATGGACCTTACATTATAAAAGAAATAATTGGAACATGGGCATACAAGTTGATGGATCCAGAGGGTAGAGATGTTGGTCAAAGACTTGACAGACTATGGAATAAACTATATTTAAAGAGATATTGCCCGTGAGGAACTTTGAAAATTCTTAGATGATGAAATGATGTATGATGTATGATGCAACAAAGTAAGTATGAACAATTTTTTTTTTTTTGCGAGATTATTCAAGATCAAAATAAAATAAGAATATGCGAAAATTTTGCAAGAGAAAATCAAAGATGGGACGAACCTTTATGGCGTACACCCTAGTTCGCGAATAAAATTTCGCAAGAGGAAAATGTAAGACCTAAAGTACGTCATAGAAGGGGGTATCTGTTGCATGGATCAGCGATGAGGTTACACCGCTGCTGGAACCTGAGTCATAGAGATTTGGGGTCAATAAAAGCCCATTCAGGAGAGACACCTTGGATTATCAACTTGAGCATATGGCTAGAGTTGGGCATTCATGAAAATCGTTTGGAAAAGTGTATGATTGTGATTTTTTGAATTATCCATTCATCACCTTCACAGATTTGGCCAAATCACCGTATGTATGTTTTTTTGTTTGGTGTGATTCTGATACGTGTCGTAACCCCGCCAATTAATCGAGATATTTTCCACTAATTAACTAGTAATATAGCGGTAGTAAGGATCATTCTCACAGAGAGTTGTGTAATAGATAGCAAAATAAGATAAAACAAAGGGGGGTTGGTTGTAAAATAAAAAGATAATAATAAATAAAAGATATGATCAAGGAATCCTTCGCCGTTACCAAGCGATAGATGAGGTTAGTATACTTATTTATCTTCGTTAGAACCATTCATCACCAACCGTAGGAAAGCAGCTAGAGCAGTGATATCCCCAAAGCTCCTTATGTAACCGGATACCGAAGCGCTCGCATATCAAGTTCTATCCAACTGAACCACCAATTAGTAGCGCACTCAAGGTGTAACCTAATCGAAATCTTTAAGTTATATGAACTTAGGTTGATCCAAGCAGTTAGACTCTTAGCGCAAGGTCCACTTACTAGTGTTATATTCACACATGATTGCTCCACATAATCCCTCTGCAAGGTCTCATGTTCTCTACTTGTGTAAGGATTATTCAACAATTACACGGATATCCTAACCCTTTACTAGCAATAGAATGATCAATAGAATAATCCAATTGTACACTTGAATAATCTAGAAATCAATCATAAACCCTAATTATAGCGAAAACAAATGATAAGATGATAAAACTCCGAATAGATTTGTATAATAATAAAGCTTCACACTAGAACATTGAATTCATCCTCAATCAATCAAAGGTTTAGTTACACATAATTGCAAAAGAATGGGTTCCACCTAAAGGGGTAAACCCTAGGTTTTGATATGGAAGATGATAAAAGATAATCAAAAGTCCCTTCTTAAGCCTTTGGATGTATTCTTATATATAACTCTCAAAGTTAGGCTTTAGAATTCTCCCGGGACCGTGTTTCCTTAAGTTGCAAGTCAATTTCGCATCCAAATATGTCCCAGAATTTTTCAGATTTGGCTCATAATGTTCCGACCCTTCCCGGACGAACCTGACAAGTTAAATTTACTCCAGGCGAGTGTTAGGTTCGGCTCACTTGATTAAAATACTTTGGATCCGAACATTCTCCTGTATAATCTTCGAAAATAGTGATTTTTAAGCTCCAGGTTCGGCTGACTCGAGCTGATAAGTTTTGAGCCGAACCTCTCTATGTATCTTCAAGTCTTTCAATCTTGTTTTGCTTGTAACTTCTTCGTCCGAATTCGGAATGATCTCATTCTTTTTGCGTTCTTTTCGTATTCTCGTTCTCTTCAAGATGGTATTAAGAATTTCTAGATTTGAATGATTTAAGCACTTTGCAGCTCCTTTTTGGATGATTTACCTGATATGACACATAAATTAGAAAATAATCATAATAACAAGTAATATGCAAGAATTATAGCTAAAACAAGTATGAAATTGACATTCTAAACATGTAAATTAAGCACTTATCAAATTCCCCCACACTTAGATTTTTCTAGTCCTCGAGCAAACTACTTAAAATACAACAACTCCATGTCATCGAGGATACGAATGCACTTAGCTAATGCAACATGCCTTTAAACCCCTAGGCGTCCCTAGTGACGAGTTATAGTCTCGTGACGGATTACAAGAGATATACCCACAAAACTTACTCCAACTTCAAAGCGTTCCAGCGTTCCAGCGTCCCAAGCATCCAAAGAGCTATGAGGACATAGAGTTTCTGCATGCTAGTAATAAGAAGTTAGAAATACTAAAGAACATATTCTCATTCTTAAATGTTAAGTGAGAAATAACCACACCATAATGAGAGAACGCGTGTTTGAGAGTGATCAATAAGCATTTCGCCTCACTTAAAAGGATTTTATCATAATTGCACTCAATAAGACGGATTTTTTATGGGTTTCACATGTGTACAGGTAGGAATGAAGATAGAAATCCTACACACATTGAATGGTGGGAAGGAAACCTTCCGAATTATTTCTAGAGACCCCACAAGATCGTGGGAAATAAAAATACTTTTTCTAATGATCTCTAAGAAAGGAAATCAACCATTATTATGAGGATGAGAGTACTTACCACCTTCACATACGATTGCAATGATGATAACACCACTCTCATAGCATCCAATAGAAACGTAGTCTTCAGCTCGTCTTCTTCATCTTCTCGGTCTTCGGTCTTCAACTGTTGATGATAAACTCTTGATCTTCATAAAACTTTGACAATTTGTAACTCTTTTCCTCAATTTCCTAGTTGCTTGAAACTTCTTTATATATTATTCTTTCCCATGGCCTTATTAAATAAATTAAAACAATATAACAAAAAAAATCTTGTTTTTTTTTTTTTTTTAATATTAGTGAGACAAGAAAAATAATACAAAAATAACAATGAAAATGGCCATGGTGAAGTACTTTACCGCTTGATTCTTCACAACTTGTATTGTCTCGTATCATAAACTTCAATAACTCTCATCTTTTGATTTTCTTCGCTCTTGTACTTAGTCTTCCACTTTGATATAGAATTACGCTCCTTATATGTAACTCTTCAACATGTATATAAAAATTTGCTCATTATATGTTGCTTTACTTGGATATGAAATTTTCTCTTACTCGTATTGTTGCTTGTAAACCTTAAACGTCCTCAACTTTCCTTGTAGATTTTGATGTCGCTCCACTTGTTGATGATGATGTGTTTCTATGGATCTGTTGTTGGCGAGAGAGAATGGTGCAAACTACAAATCAAACTACAAGAAGGTGGGTTTCATCTATAGGCGTCACCCTCGTGATTGACAAAATTAGCACTCAAGAGATCAAAGAGTAGTGCTTCTATTGGTGGGAGGTTGGGTAGCTCACCATTCTACCCGGAATTAATGTACGGTGACACACACTCAAAAGAAAGCTCTTTAGTCATTTATAAAAAAATCTGGTCTGGTGCCTCAGTTGATATGAAAATAGGTAGTCTCCACTAATGATTGATCAGCAATTCTAATAATGCTATTCTCTCTGCTCCTCATTTGCATCACTGACATGATTAAATTCATTATTTAACACTCTAACAAACAAGAAATCCAACATAGTTCCCTAACACTTCCAAGTTAAGTTATGTCGGTCATAATTCTTTATGTAAACATACCTAGAAGTATGCTAGTGACTCTAAAATCTCTACAAGTTAAAGGTTTTTATGCAAATTTTGAAAAATCAACTCAAAACAGGTAAAAACTCTATATGCAAAATATTCAAACACTCCCCCACACTTAAACTCTACATTGTCCTCAATGTAATTGATTCGTCCTAAGTAAAGTCAAGGTGGGAAATCCTCATATGATACGCAAAAGAAGAAAACTAAAAACAAAAGGATAGAAAATACAAACCAATGGGTTGCCTCCCATGCAGCGCTTAGTTTAACGTCCTCATCTTGACCCGCTGGTTATCATCCATACACCAACAATCTGAAAATTTAGTAGTCTACCCAGAAAACAATCTGCAATTCTAATAACAGCTTCATGAAAACATTAGCACAAGATATAAATATTAAAGCTATCACTTTATTGAAGTTTCCCCCACACTTAGTCCTTTCTACATTCGGAAATGGATAGAGAACATAAAAATCGGGAACTTCAAAAGGTTCTTTAGCATGGCGAACCTGCAAACTATTAGAATCAAACACATCAAGTGGTTGATACTTAGAAGGTTAAAACTTTGGAAGCACATAACTCCAATCCTAAGTGAGGTATTTTCCTAAAAGTCGGGTTAACAACTCGTTGAGAATCTACTTCAATTGGATGGAAAGGATCGATAGATATAGAATTATGTAAAGGATTAGACAAACCTTGTTCTGGATCCTCATATTTTATCTCTAGTGAATTATTTATCTCAAGTATATCGTGGTCCTTTATCGAAATCTTAATTTCTTCTTTAACCGAAATCTCAGCATCATTATATTCCAAGTCAAGCTCAATTGGGTCTTCCACAACTTCAATAAATTTGGTTTCATTCTCAATCTCTATCTCTTCAACACTCTCTTCATCCAAATCAAATTCTGCTCTCATGAACTCTTCCTCGGTATTGATTTTTGGGTATTCTGCATGAGTTTCAGTCGAGGGAATGATTGGGTCTACTTCTTATAAATCAACCGGCTTAAAAACTTTGTAATCCGGATATTTATTGTAACGTTGATATGCGTTTGAGTATGTTACCGTTCATAACAATTGTTCGGTCATACCAAGGCTCCTCCTTTGAATAGGCGAATGATCATTATTAAGATCCGGAGTTGGGATAACTTCATCATTGTTAAAAAAATTCTCCAAGAGCTACTCATCTTTTTCCATTCCTTCCTTAATCTAATCCATGCCTCTTCTTAAGTTGTTCATGCCCTCTTGAAGTTCTTGAAGTGTATCTTCAGTATTTTTATAGTATTCTTATGTATTTTGAATGTATTGGTCCAACTTTTGATTATCCTGATCCAAATTATCCATAAATTGGTGCATTAGATCTGCCAGACTAGAAGAATTATCATTAAAAGCACAACTATCCCCCCATCCTTGTGGTTGCTCACTTACATACCCGTCATAAGGTTGTTGATATGTATGAGAATATCCATAAGGATTTGTGGGTTATTGATCATAGCCAAAAGATTCGTTTTGATTATACCCATAGGATGGTTGGTAGTTGTCATAAGAATGAGATTGAAAACCATATTGATTACCACAATTATATGTCTGATCTTGTGCTCCGTACATGTTATGTCCATAAGAAAACATGACGACTCACAAGAAAGAGAAAATCAAAACAAAAATAAATCTAAAAACAAAAATAAAAAAAGCTAAACAAATAACAAATCAATTAGGAACTGCTCCCTGGCAACGACGCCAAAATTTGATGTGTGTCGTAACCACAACAAATTAATCTAGATATTTCCCACTAATTAACTAGTGATATAGCGGTAGTAAGGATCGTTCCCACGGAGAGTTGTGTAATTGATAGGTTATTTATATAGCAAAATAAGATAAAAAAAAGGGGGGTTGGTTGTAAAATAAAAAGACAATAATAAATAAAAGAGATGATCAAGGAATCCTTCGCCGTTACCAAGCGATAGCTGAGATTAGTATACTTATCTATCTTCGTTAGAACCATTCATCACCAACCGTAGGAAAGCAGCTAGAGCAGTGTTATCCCCAAAGCTCCTTATGTAACCGAATACCGAAGTGCTCGCATATCAAGTTCTATCCAACTGAACCACCAAGTAGTAGCGCACTCAAGGTGTAACCCAATCGAAAGCTTTAAGTTATATGAACTTAGGTTGATCCCAGCAGTTAGACTCTTAGCACAAGGTCCACTTACTAGTGTTGTATTCACACATGATTTCTCCACATAATCCCTCTGCAAGGTTTCACGTTCTATACTTGTGTAAGGATTATTCAATAATTACACGGATATCCTAACCCTTTACTAGAAATAGAATGATCAATAGAATAATCCAATTATACACTTGAACAATCTAGAAATAAATCATAAACCCTAATTATAGCGAAAACAAATGATAAGATGATGAAACTCCGAATAGATTTGTATAATAATAAAGCTTCACGCTAGAACATTGAATTCATCCTCAATCAATCAAAGGTTTAGTTACACATAATTGCAAAAGAATGGGTTCCACCTAAAGGGGTAAACCCTAGGTTTTGATATGGAAGATGATAAAAGATAATCAAAAGTCCCTTCTTAAGGCTCTGGATGTCTTCTTATATAAAACTCTCAAAGTTAGGATTTAGAATCCTCCCGGGACCGCGTTTCCTTAAGTTGCAAGTTACTTTCGAGTCCAAATATGTCCCAGAAGTTGTCAGGTTCGGCTCACTTGATTAAAATAATTTTGAGCCGAACATTCTCATGTACTCTTCGAAAATAGTGATTTTTAAGCTCCAGGTTCGGCTGACTCGAGCTGATGAGTTTTGAACCAAACATCTCTCTGTATCTTCAAGTCTTTCAATCTTGTTTTACCTGTAACTTCTTCGTCCAAACTCAGAATGACCTCATTCTTTTTGCAGTCTTTTCGTATTCTCATTATCTTCACGATGGTATTAAGAACTCCTAGATTTGAATGAGTTGAATTTAGACTTTGGCCTTGATTCATTGATAGACTCCATTTCCTTGTTCATTTAAGCACTTTGCAGCTCCTTTTTGGATGATTCACCTGATATGACACATAAATTAGAAAATAATCATAATAACAAGTAATATGCAAGAATTATAGCTAAAACAAGTATGGAATTGACATTCTAAACATGTAAATTAAGCACTTATCATATTCACAATTTGAATGCTTGGGTTAGTTTATATCATAAGAGATACTCGTAATTATCACAAATATTCATAATTATCACTCGTTTCTAATTTTTACCTTTTTGTTCAATAAAATTCTGATTTATGACTAAAATTATTTTTCACATGTTAACGGTGAATTGTTCGTGGAGACAAAGATATTGTACGTAGTGATTCCAGTACCGAAGACGATTTCGAGATTCGGCAGCTAAAGAAAAGGAAAACCAGAGACTCATTATCCACTAAATGCCATTTTCTAAAGATAAAAGGAAACCAAGAGGCCCGGTAACCTCCAAAAGCTCTTATAAAGAGAATAGTGAAACAAGAAACCGAAGTATCACCATTTTGTGTGATAATTTTTATTTCATGGGTTGAAAAAAGACCCAAGTATCACCATTATTGTTTTAGAGCAGTACAATCATCGATTCTTTAGATTTTAAAGATCTCTTTTTTGTAGCCGAACTTGCCAACTGCGGAAAAATATAAATTTCATTAATCCTTTCTAATGTGAAAGATCAAACTTTCTCAATATTTTCTTGTGAATAATTCATTTATCACCTATTTCTTGAGTGAAAGATTTTACTTTCACATTGTGTTCAAATGAAGTTATAACGATGAATGTTAGGCTTGCTGCAAATTTTTTAGGCTTGAACAGATTCTAAAAGTACGGAAGAAAAGTTTCTGGCAAGTGAAATTCATTAAATCCATGCAGTGGAAGACAAAAAATAGGTGGAGTAATCATTCAAAAAGATTTGGACTACCTCCGAAAGAGATGTTGTTCTAACTACTGTATCACTTAATTCCCATGTGAAAATTTGAATTTTAAGATGAAAAATCAAATTATCATCCACAGTTAAGATGAAAGATGAGATTATCACTTAAAAAATTTAACTTATTATTATCCCACTGGAACTTAGTGCAGCAATAGTTACATTTTTTTAAGCGCAACACCAGCTACATGCTATGCTTTAAAGAAAAAGAAAAAAAGTTACATGCTTTGAGATCTATACCTTTACATTTTTAAGAAATTTACAGAAATCTTAGCTCTTAATTTGATTCACAAAATTCATGATATGCCGCAATAAACAGATGATACCTCGGTAATTCTTGCAATATGTGAAATTTCAGTAGCATTTGATGGACATTATGTCTTATGTTATACTGGAACATAGAATTTCATGTGCATACTTTTTCTAAATAAATTATACAATTTCAACACTTCATGTCAGTCCTAATCACCTTGTTCATGTCATGTACGCCTTCTTCTCTTCATTTTCTTCTTCTTATTCTCAAAGCTTATCACATTTCTTCCGATTCTGGGAAAAATAGAAGAATAAAAAAAGAAAAAGAAAATATATTGTTACCATGATCATGTAAACAATAATATCTTTCCTCTCTTATATTATCTTTTTTTTTTGTGATACTTAATGTTATCAGTGGTTTTGTATGATTAGGTCTTTTGCGATCACATGAGGGTGATAGTTTGAATTATCATTCGGTAACTATATTAAATCTACAAACTAATTACATGGGAAATTCTAGTCTCCACATGAACGTGATAATTGCAATTATCAAAATGTGAGAAAATTAAAATTATCACAATTTGGGAAACTGAAATTATCCTTCTTAGTGAAAATTAAAATTATCCTTTCTGTAATACGAAGTCGTAATGGAAAAATAAAAAAAGAAGCGACTAATTGATTAGTGTTTGTCTTATCCCAATTTCTCAATCTTCCTTATCCCAATATTGATTAGGATTTCCTACTAAGGGAAAAGATTATAATCTCCCAAAAAAGTGGGGGTACAACAACCTCACCCAATAATTCGCTTAGCAGTCTGTATTTCCTAACTTCAATATACTTTTAAGAGAATCAACAAGATAGTCAGACTCAATCTTAACAAAAAGTATATCAAAGAGTTATATCTCAATTTCTCGATTCAATCCTTACTCAAGCAAATAGAAATATCCGAGTCTAATTGAATACAAGAGAAATTAACTTGAATGGTACCAAAGACCAATGTTCAAGTATCAATCAATTTCAATCAACAACCAAAGGTCGGATTTCCCAATTGATTGATTCAACGCACAACCTGTGATATTTCAATTATATAACGAAATATAATGCGGAAAAGAAATAACACAGACACCAGAAGTTTTGTTAACGAGGAAATCGCAAATGCAGAAAAACCTCGGGACCTAGTCTAGATTGAACACACACTGTATTAAGCCGCTACAGACACTAGCCTACTACAAACTAACTTCGATCTGGACTATAGTTGAACCCCAATCAATCTCACACTGATCCAAGGTACAGTTGCGCTCCTTACGTCTCTGATACTAGTAGGATACTACGCACTTGATTCCCTTAGCTGATATCACCCACAACTAATAGTTGTCACGACCCAAAGTCAAAAACTTTAATTAAAAAATCTGTCTCACACAGAAAAGTCTACGATAATAGATAAATTTATCTCCCACAGAAATACCTAATAGTTTTTGTTCCATCTTTTGATAAATCAAGGTGAACAGGAACCAATCGATAACCAGGACTTATATTCCTGAAGAACAGCCTAGAATTATCAATCACCTCATAATAATCTTAATCGAATAGCGAAACAAGATATTGTGGAATCACAAACGATGAGACGAAGATGTTTGTGATTTCTTTTATCTTTCCTACCGGAGAAATTAATCTCGAGTCAATTATTTCAATTGTACTCAATACGATAGAATCAACAAGATCAGATCACACAACTATAGAGAAAATAGTTGGGTCTGGCTTCACAATCCCAATAAAGTCTTCAAGTCGTTAACATACATGGTCTCAGTAGAAACCTAAGGTTAAAGGAGAATCGACTCTAGATTATACAACTAGTATCACACAGGAGGTGTGGGGATTAACTTTCCCAGTTGCTAGAGTTCTCCTTTATATAGTCTCTCAATCAGGGTTTGCAATCTAAGTTACCTAGGTAACAAAGCATTCAATATTCAACGTTAAATAAAAACCTGATTAGATTCAAGCTAATATATTTCAACCATTAGATCGAACTTAGCTTGTTATACACAAATGAAACATACGTCATCTAGGTTTGTGTAACCGTACCTAAACGTGTACAAGTCGTTGGTTCAACACTAGTTAACCAAATGGTTAGCATATGAGCACTTTCATATCAACCTTACTCATCTTCACTATAACTAGTTCAAATGACTCAAATGAACTAGTTCAAGAGCTGTTCAATTGCTTAGATCTCATAGAAGTATCCAAGACACAATCGAAACAAAATCGGTTTTGATTCACTCGAATCGATTCATGAAATTTATAGCCACGGTTTGCACATATGAATTCCTTAGTTTATATAAATTTAAGTTCACAAATAACCCAATTTTAGAAAGTAACACACTTAAGTATGCATACGGGTATGCGTACTTAAGTAACCGGATTTGAGTTTATTTTCGTTTCCAAACTCAGCAGAAATTCGCGGACGTGAACTTTCCGCTAGTATGCGTATGGGTACGCATACTTAGGTAACCGGATTGAGTTGGTTTTTATTTCCAAACTCAACAGAAATTCACGGACGTGAACTTCCGCCAATATGTGTACGGGTACGCATAGTTACCCAGCCTCCATCAACCATTTAGTACACACACAAGTATGCATACATTTGGCTCCCGGTTTTGGGCTTATACACTAATGCGTGAACACATTATATGCTTATATCCAAAGATGGTTACATGTTCTAAACTCTTTATTTCAATCATTGAAACATTCTTAGAGGATGTCAAATAGAGGTTACTCACACACTATTTTTCATCAAAGCCATTTTCAAGATATTGAAATAATCAACATGACTTTCGTCACTTGTAAAGATGAACTTTGCCAAAGCGAAAGCTTACCAACACATATTTCGAGAGCGAGATAAACTCGACTTGAAATAGCAAATGTGTATAATCGAAGTCTATATAGCAATACGACTTTTGTCTCAAGATAGGAGATAGAGTAGATTGACTTTTTGAGTGATAGATAAGTTCAAGTCTCCACATACCTTTTAGTCGATGAAGTTCCACCAGTTCCTTGAGTAGTTCTTCATCTTTGTATGATGAACATCGTGGAGTCTGGAGCTCAACTACACTTTCTATACTAGTCCGAGACTTAGCTATAAGTAGATTAGAAATCAAGACTTATAGTTTTGGCAACTAAACTTGACAACAAGCTTGAGATAGCAACGCTTGCGAGTTCGACCGAGCAGTGCTCCAACATCTCCGACTAAGGGAAAAGCAATACTAATTAATATTGTTTTCTGTAAAACACAAATAAGATAGGAAATAAAAATTGTATGACCGGAAATTATGGTGATGGACCGTTAAATAAGGTAACTAGTTGATCGTAAGACCGTGAGTCAGTATATATACCTTTTTCAATGGATAAAGGTTAATTTAGTCCTACATAAAATGTGAAAACCTAAATTCAATTTAAACGTACTAATCTTAGCCATAAATCTTGTATTTTGGGCTAGACATATATACCATCTTAATGATGAGTTTCTTAAAGAGAGAGGGATCAAACTTAAGTTTCTCGAATTTTTCCACATATAACATTTCATTGGAATTTTTATTTTTATTTATCAATCTTATCTTATCTTATATTATACTAATATAAAGAAAGTACTTCTTTTTGGTACGACCCAAGTTTGGTCCGGTCACCTGTAAATTACGAAGTTACATGATGGTTTGTCAAACGTAATTTCATAAACAACGGAGGATACTTTGATAATACTTTAAACTTTTTTTTTTTAATTTCCAAAAATCTCTCATTACGATTGAAGAGGTATTTTTCGATTCCAATCAAACTTTCTCGATCAGGGATTGGAGTTGGGAACACCTTTCCACCATTGACTCTGTTAACTCCATCAAAACCATCTCTTATTATCCCAAATTATAGTTATATTATCGGGTTGATTTTGTTGGCATCAATTTGAATTAACCCAATTAGTAATTCAAACTAAAACTCCTGCAAACAAGCAACGATAATCTGAAATTCAAATTAACTAGCAACACCATCACCACCACCACTTCTGATAACCTCAATTAGTAAATCTAATTAACACTTCTGTAAACCAGCAACACTACCACCACCACCGAATGATAATCATCAATCAAATTGATTAACAGTTCACACTTCTAATCATTTCAGTTTGCACTTCACATCAATCAAAAACAAACATAAAAATGACATTTTGACGATCAAATCAAAGTCAAATGGATAAGCGCTTACTATAATGAATTAGTGTATCTGCTTCTACGAAGCGATAACTTAGAATTAGAGGATGTATTGCTAATAGAAGATACGTTGTAGAAATTTTGGAAAACTTTTTTTTGTTGTTGTTGAAAATCATTTTACTGATCTCATGAGATTCAAGAGTGTTCTATCGTTGGGTTTTTCATTAACACTAGATTCATGCCCATGCAACGCACTGGCCATTTTTTCTTCCTTAAATCATATTTTTGATTGGGTGTGCGCGGGCTTCGTCCCACCCCGTGGCGATGCATTTTTGCGGCGGTGCGAGTGCATTAAATTGGTGGAGAAAAGATATGGAATTTATTTATTTTTTCTTTTTATTTTCGTAGAAAATATGTGTGAAATATGTAGGTTCTTTTTCCCTTTATGTATTAACTAGATCTTAACTCGTGCCGTAACGACACGGGATGTTTTGTCTCTAATACGATATTGTTCGCATTCCTCTTGCTTCATTTTATTCGTGAGTAATTATTTTGATATTCAAATAGGTTTTGGGAAACAAAATGGGTTACCTGATCTTTTTATTTTTTACTTAAGCATGTTATTCCAATTTATTATCTAGACGGAGTAATAATGTTGTGCCAACATGAAAATAAAATAAAAAATACAGTAAATAAAAAAAATTCCCCATTTATTGTTCCATCATATTATAATTTCAAACTTCAAAAAGAATATTTTATCTAACAGTGCATATACCTAAACTGCCAATCCAACTCCATGATGTTTATGAATACATTTGTTCCGAAATTATTGATAACTAAGGCTCTAAGGAGTGAAGAAAATCCCATAATATTTTCCCTACTATAGATAAACACTATTTATTTATTTATTTCAAATGTGAAAGTTATAAAAATGAAGAACCCTTGGCTATTGGAAGTCTGAGATATATACATGTGAGTTGAAAAAATAAACTTATAATAGTAAATCAAAACATGTGTAAGATTCTTTCTCAATCATATTGATAACATAAAATTGAAGAAATTCGTGGATAAAAAGATTTCACACCAACTATGATAAGTAGTGCATGAATGTCGTTCTCACATCTAGTGATACGCAAGTAATTTGGAGTTTAAAGAGCATAGTCATATTGATATTTGTATCTACATAAATTCAACTAACCTTCCGAAGAAAAATTATTAGTTTCAAGGTAGAGCCGACACAAACTTCTGTCGCCTACAATGTATACAACACACATTGGGTTTAATCGTCCTTGAGATTAAACAAATACCCCAACATTAGTCAAATAATGTCTACAAATACGGGATCGAAACAAAGTGCTAACGGGAAAAATGAGAGACTAACATCAGTTCTACAAATAAAATACCCTATATATATCAAAGTTTGTTAACCAAACATGTATTCAAATTAAAAAGTCATCAACTTAACACAAAAATATAAAAGAACCCAAGTTAAATCAATACTTGCATAAACAAAACTTATAAGAGAATTTTGTAATTATTAAATACCTTTAAAATCACTATTAGAGATTTAATTGAATGCCTCGTTAAAAACTACGGTAGGACGAAATCACCAGATTAATCTGTAGAAATTTCACTGGATATGTAGTAATTCAGAGAAGTTTACACTGGTGGTGATGCGTTCCATTTAAGTGTTGTTCGATTGATTATTTTTTTTTAGAAGGTTTCGGTTTCCATTGGAGAAACCGAGAGGGAGCATTTCATTATATTCATTATCATTCAGAAATCCAAGACCAACTCGCCCTCTGCTTACGGGATCTCAATACAACCTTAGATTTATCTATTGGATGGAGAAACCTTGATACTAAATATGTAGTTTTTAGTGTTATTTATTATATAACGTGACATCCAAATGTTTTTTTCTTCTTCTTAATTTTCATGTATTTTAACCGAGTTTATATTAGCATTAAGACGATCAACCACATTTCTAATTTATAGTGTTATCCTTTTGCAGCAGCACATAATTAACATAGTCAATTACTACTCATCAATACCGGCTAGTACCACAAACCACCAGATATCACTTCTTTCTCCACCACCACCATTTTCCATCCCTCGTAGAATATTGGGCACACTTATAACTTTTAATCCCACATGTCATGTATAAAGTTTAGATTTAACAAACTTAGGTCGTCAATTAATTTATTCAAATATATGGTTTACGTTAATACTGAAAATCATGCGTACGAACGGTTACCAAAGATAGCAGTGGTACCAAAAACAACCATTTTGTATTATATGATTTGGTATCATCCCAAAAGTATTTTTTATCCGCCTTTTTTGATCGTGTCAAAAACAACCAACTATACTTTTCACAATACAATGTTACCCGTCATGTAAAAAATATTATTATTTTTGATTTAAAAAAGAAAAAACCAATACCACCGCCATTAAAGCCATCCAGCGCCACTATTTCTTACACCAAAACTAATGTTACCGCCTCCACCACTTAGTAACACCTTCGACCGCTTCCACCACTTAATTCTTCATATACTACCACCACCACCACTAATATCTATTGAAATAATTTTTGTCAAAATTATTATTTATTGATGGAGATATGTATTAATATTAATTAAGGGATATTTATGATGTAAAATTAATAAATCATTTATCATGAGAAATTAATGAGACATCAATTAATAAAACACTTATACTAATTAATATTTAAGTTGAGCAAACCATGACCATAGATTTATCTTCTCTCTAGACAAATCACTTATACTAATTAATAAAACACTTATACTAATTAATATTTAAGTTGAACAAACAACCACTATTGATTTATCTTTTCTATCAATTCCAACCAAGGTGGAACAATGGTTAAAGGCCACTCTTATGACACAATAGGTCATGAGTTCGAACCTCCCCGTTATAATTTTTGAAATTCCATATCTTGACTTGAGTATTCATTTTTAATTCATAATATTGGAATGAACACCACGTGTGCGACTTGTAGGGTGTGGTACGGAGAACAACAACCTTTGATTTATCTTTGCCAAGGATAACTCCTGACCACCACTCAGATAGGAAAAGTTAGCTAAACTCTGCTTCATTTATCATGAGAAATTAATGAGACATCAATTAATAAAACACTTATACTAATTAATATTTAAGTTGAGCAAACCATGACCATAGATTTATCTTCTCTCTAGACAAATCACTTATACTAATTAATAAAACACTTATACTAATTAATATTTAAGTTGAACAAACAACCACTATTGATTTATCTTTTCTATCAATTCCAACCAAGGTGGAACAATGGTTAGAGGCTACTCTTATGACACAATAGGTCATGAGTTCGAACCTCCCCGTTATAATTTTTGAAATTCCATATCTTGACTTGAGTATTCATTTTTAATTCATAATATTGGAATGAACACCACGTGTGCGACTTGTAGGGTGTGGCACGGAGAACAACAGCCTTTGATTTATCTTTGCCAAGGATAAATCCTAACCACCACTTAGATAGGCAAAGTTAGCTAAACTCTGCTTTATACTATTGATTTGGAAAAAAAAAAGTCCTAATATATATGTATTTGACTTCCAAATTGAGTTTGGACTTCCATAAAATTCTAAACATGGTAAGTTAAGTTTGTATTTTTCATTAAATTAAGTTAAGATTATTTTTAACCAAATTTTTGTATGTGAAAAAAAAATTGTATTGGAATTTTTTTTCGTGGTTTGACGGAAGTATTGTCCACCTTAGACAGTGTTACTAATGCACAATTAATTATTTGGTGTAAACACGGTGTAAGAAAATTATTTAGATCAAAACTCTCACGAAAGTGCTGTCCACCTTCCTTCTTGCTAATGATGTTACTAATAGACAGTTAAATACTTGATGTAAACAATATAACCCAATTTTTAATATCTAAACCAATATAGTTTTTCCAAGTGTCCTCTCCATAGATTCTACATTAGAATAAGCCTATTTCGGCTAATAATAAGCGAGGGTTTCATCACCGTTCAATGTGGGAGCTTATTTTGTCAAAGACTTTAAAGGAGAAGATATGGAAGAAAGTGGTGGAGGAGGAGTTAGTAGATGTGGAGGTAGATGATAAAGTGGGACACTTTGTGACGTGGCTTCTTTATGTCCTCACATTGGTACGTATGATCTCTATACCTTAATAGCTATTACTATAAAGGAGGAATTCAGAATAATAATAGACGAAAAACTTAGAAAACAAAAGACACAAGAAAGTAATTTGAAGAAAAATATCTTCTCTAGATTATGAACAAGAAAACAATTACAATTTTCTCTTTGTTACGCTCACAATATTCTCTAAACAGTGGATCAACCTTAAACTGTTTGCTAAGCTTGCACAAGTATTCTTCCTAGCTTTTTCCTATGTTTTATGTGCCTTTAGTTAACAACCAAACCTCTATATTTATAGACTTTATCGTACTCAGCCGACTAGGTCTTCTATTAGGAATCGATTTCCTAAACTAAGAGTATTGTCTAAAACAAAACTCTTTCATAACTAGGAATTCTTCCCTAATATAGGATTCTTACTAAGTTCTTAAGAGGAGTAGTTGTAACATGGCTCCCCCTTTTAAGAACTTGAACTCCTATGAAAGTTAAAAATGAAGTTTAGGGAACTCAAGAGTCCATTTTTCCTTGTTAAACCACTTGGCCTTGCTGGGAACTTGACCTTTGCATCCAATTAGAAAAGATTCTTTCTCTCATTGTCGTGTTTTGGTCACTCTTCGCTCCAATATGAAGTCTTCCTTGAGTGGTTCCTCCCTATCAAACCATAAGTTTTCTACTCGTGGTAAGATAATGGTGTCGTCTCCGTCATCATCTAGTAATGGTGGTTCGAACAACTTCAAGTATTCGGCATTTATAACAGAGTACATTCCTAGATAAGTTGTAAATCCAGACGAAAGACATTGTCACCAATCTGATCTAGAATACAAAACGGTTCATATCTCAATGGCTTCAACTTCTTACCTTCCCTCTTCAGTCGCTCCTTACCTAATTTTAGCCATACCAAGTCTCTAATACAGAAATTACAAGGCACAAGATGCTTGTCATGTTTAGCTTTGTATTTGGCTTGTAACGTTTTTAATTGTGCTTCAATAGTCGCATGAATATGAGATATCTTCTCTTTTTGTGCCTTTTTTCGTTCAGTTCCTTCCTTCCCACCACCCACCCCCACCCCCGTTGAGGTGTCATCGGTAAATTCTAGATTGAAAGGGCTAGGTGTTAAGTAACCATAACACATATCGAAAGGAAATTTTCCCGAAGAACTGTGAACTGCTCTATTGAAAGCAAACTGTAGATATGGTAAACTCTCATCCCAAGTTTTAGGATGCTTAGAATTATATCCCCTTAACATGTGAATCATAGTCCTGTTGACCACTTCTTTTTGTCCGTCTGTCTGTGGATGAAAAGTTGTACTCTTCTTCAACCTAGTGTCCATCATCTTCCATAAAGAATCCAAAAAATACTAAGGAATCGACTATCCCTATCAGAAATAACTGAAGTAGGTAAATCAAAATGCTTCCACACATGATCAAAGAAGAGATTTATTGCACCGACTCTTGTTACCATCTTTGTACATGGAATTAATGCAATCATCTTGCTGAATCGTTCAACCACAACGAACAAGTAATCATAACCAGACTTGGTCTTTGGTAATCCACCAAGAAAATCCATAGAAATACTCTCCCAAGGCATTGATGGTACTGGTAATGGTAGATATAACCCATGTTTCATGTTGGAAGGTTTAGATGTGCTACAAAACTTACACCCTCAAACCAACTTAGCCACATCATCTTGCATCTTTGGCCAAAAGACATAACGACGAAGTTTAAGAAGAGTTTTATTCATCCCAAAGTGTCCAGCAACTCAGGATGTGTGTGCCTCTCTCAACCATTGTAAACATCACCATCTTCTGGAATGCAAAGTAATTGACCTTGTATAACAATACATCCTGAAGTTCAAACTCACCTTTCAAACCACTCTTTACACCTTCGAACACCTTCTTGAAGTCTTTGATAGATGCGTATGACTATGCATACTCTTGAGGAATAATCGGATGAATTCTCATGGCCACCATTAATGATTGTACAGGTGGATGAGACAACATATCTGCCAACTTGTTTGTTACTCCCTTCTTGTACTTAATAAGAATGTTGAAACTCATAAAGTAAGACATCCACTTCATGAGTCGGTCTTGTTGTAGTTTTATCTGTGCGTGTAGATAGTCTAATGGTTTGTGATCCGAATGTACCACTACTTCTTTACCTAAGAGATACACTCTCCAATGCTTGATACATTGGTATAAAGCATAAAATTATTTGTCATAAGGTATGTAGTTCTTAATAGCACCTGAGATCAATTCTGAATGGTACTCCACTGGTTTACCATCTTGTAACAACACTCCTCCCATTGCATAGTTGGAAGCGTCGGTCTCTACTTCAAAAGTACATTGTAAGTTAGGCAATGCCAACACCGGTGCTCCTGAAATCTTCCTTTTTAGTAACTGAAAAGCATCTTCATGGGTTTGTTGCCATTCAAACCTTGCCTTAGCTCCCGTCAAACCATGTAATGGTCCTGCAATAGTCGAAAAATGTCGGATAAACTTACGCAAGTATGTGCAAGGCCCTAAGAAACTCCTAATTTCAGTTACAGTACTTGGTCTAGGCCATTTAGTGATCACTTCAACCTTCCTTGGATCAATCCTTCATTATCCACCACCAACAATGAATCCAAGATACACAAACCCCTCATTTCCAAACTCACACTTCTTTGCGTTCAACTTCAGCTGGCCTTCATGTAACACTTTAAACACCTTCTCAACATGAACATGATGATCTTCCCAAGTTCTGTTGTATATTAGGATATCATCCAAGTAAACAATCACAATATCTTCTATATAAGGTCGTAACAAATCATTCATCAAACGCATAAATGTCGCTGGAGCATGACACAAACCAAAAGGCATCACCAACCATTCGAACAAGCCTTGTTTGGTTTTGAAAGCAGTCTTCCATGTATCATCTTCTCGGACTCTCACTTGGTGGTATCCAGATTTGAAATCTAACTTTGTAAAGACTCGAGCTTTTTCCAATTGATCCATCATGTTGTCTGTTCTAGGTAGATGGTAACGATTCTTGATAGTGATCTTGTTCAATGATCTATAATCAATACACATACGCTAGCTTCCATATTTCTTTGGTACTAACAATACCGCTGATCCACAAGGTGAAGCACTTGGAACTATCATTCCTAACTCTAGAAGTTCCTGGACTTTTTTCTTGATCTCATCAAATTCCTCTACAGACGTGCGATAAAGACCTACATTAGGAAGAGAGCTCTCTCCGGTCAACATCATTTCATGCTCCACACTCCTCTTTGGCGGTAACCCCATGACTTCAGAAAATAAATTCTTGTATTTCAACTTAAACCTTTCTAGGTCGCCTTCTTGTTTTGTAGTCAAGGTTGTCAAACAAACTTTACTCGGCTTCTCCTCAAGAGAACGGATCACAAGTAGAATGAACTTCGTGATAGCATTCACCAACCACTTAGACTGAGTGGCTGTGATCAAGCTTGCTCCCTCAAGAGGAGAATTTATATCCTGAATCACAAAACTTTCCCCATATTTGTTAAAGGTATACATTTGTTCCCTCCTGTGTACAGTTGCATCCCTATCCCATAGGTAAGGACTACCTAGTACTACCTGACAGACATCCAAAGGAACTACGTCTCATGTAACTTCGTCAATGTATGACTCATCTAGAGCAAATTTGAACGTGCATTGTTGTATAACTTGTAAGCCCCTTTATTTTTGAAGCCATCCCAAAGGGTATGGTTTTGGATGTTTGAAAGTCTTCAGTCCTAACTTCTGCACCAAAGAATTCGAAAGTAAATTCTTCTGACTTCTCGGTTCAATAACAACATCAAATAATGATGTTTTGACTTGCATATTCACTGTGAAGAGTCGCTCCCTATGACCATCTTTTAAAGGTCTTTCTTTTTTCCCTGTCATAAGAGAGAGCTTTGAATTGGGTTCAGTTAGTCCGTGGACTTCCTTTAGAGTTTGAGCGACTAGTGCGGCCTTCTTGGCTTCTTTTCTCTGAAAACCTTTGGGTTTTAGATGAGGGTTCTTCACCCAATACTTGTCGATAACATGACATGCTTGCTTGCAATGGATAATAGTCAAACCTTACTTGTCAATAGACTTCCCTTCTTCTTTGCTCCTTTCACCTCCTTTCGCAGTGGTACCTCCAGATTTTCCCTTTAAATTAGATTTCTTAAGCCTGTTTTCAATGGCATTAGATTTTATACTTGCTTCAGCAATAGTATCAACTGAAAAAATCTTCAACTCCTTTCATATATACTCATGGAACCTGGAGATATACTTCATATATATAACATAATCTTCCAAGTCTAAATCCAAAACCATAGATTTGATTGCTACTAACAAAGCAACGACAGGTTGTAGTAGAATGGTTAAAGACCTGTGGTTGGTTTCAATTTTGGTGCTGCGATCTGAATTGTGGCATCAATGAAACAAGATGGTGTATGAGAAGAAGAAGCCGTGCTGGAATTTTTTCAAACAACGAGTTCTCAATCTTATCATTGAATAATCGTCAAGATTGAAGGGGTTTATGTTCAATTCTGTTGACGATTTATGGATTCTGAATTTTTTAAGAGTTAAATGCCGAAGAGTGAAGTTTGTAGAACCTGTGGAATGTCGTTGGTATCCTCCTGAGCATAATCAACTTTTGCTTTGCAGCGACGGGGCTTCTAAGAGAAATCCGGGGTGGCAGGGGCAGGAGTTGTTGCTAGAAATGCTAATAATGATGTTATTGGCGCGATGTGCATTGGTCTTGGAGTTATTTCTAATTATATGGCAGAGTTGTATGGGATTCTTCTTGGACTTGAATGGGAAGTTCAATAGGGTTATAAAAATATTTTTATTCGGTCTGATTCATCTAGTGTGATAACAGCCTTAGAGGAAGATAAGTTGCCCTGGTTTGCGCAGCAAATATGGGGTGATGCCAAGAGTCTTTACGATTCTATTATTTTTGAGCACACATACCGTGAAGCTAATTTTGCAGCTAATAAAATGGCGAAGAGTGGATGTTTATTGGACTACGGTATAAGGATTAATTATGTCGGTCGTCCAGCTTTTCTACATTCAATTGAATTACCAAATATATCTTATTTTCGTTTTAAATAGTTTTATGAGTTTTCGGGGTTGCTGTGACCTCTTTTCTCACTAACTATCTTGTAAATATTATTTTTTCAATACAATTTTTTGACTTATAAAAAAAAAACCACTAGTCACATCAGGGCATGCTCTTAATCACTCATCAAGAGTCATGAGCTCATATTTAGTCTCATAATCATATTCACGGCTAACATCATAAATTCGAGTCGTATAAATTTGTTCAAATACGTAACAAATGTGTAACAGATCCCTCAGTTCTCTGCATGCTCTTCAAAGGGATTCAAAAGGGATAATTAGGCCTTTATAATCCATGTATGGCCATCCACACAAAGTTGATGCTCAACTATAGCTTCTCTTGTGCCTCACAAACGATCTTCATTTTTTAGTATGCTATCTCGTGCTCTCCACATGACTTAGACTAGTCATAATGTACAAATTAGGTAGTACTCCTCCACCCCCGTTAAGGTCGACTACGAAGAGTATTTCTACCCTGCCAAGACATCACACACGATGCTTGATTCATTCACACAAATAGGGGGATGTCAATTAGGATTTTGTTATGGTGGTCTACGGCAAACATGTGGTGCATATTATGGGAATCAAGGAATATACTCGACTCATCTATATATCCTTGGTTATTTATTTGATCACAGATGAGGAGCTTATCATATTCTTTTTCTTTATCTCACTGACTTGAGATCATAGGTCTTGCAGCAATAAATAGGCCATCAGTCATCCATTCTTAAACACAACAAGATTAGCTACAACTTCTCTCTTAAAGGTTTCATTTTTCAACCAAGAACTCCAATCTCTTTCTTTATTCATTTATCCCCGAGACCAATCCTTCTTACTCTTGCAATAGTCCACAACTCATATTTCATCATAAACCTCACCTCAAATTACTTTATTTGATTTTATGTACAAACACTTGATTACTTTTGGTGAATAATTACTTCGATCTACACTGGCAACACTTGTAATTTATCTTCAACAAAGATATCTAGAAATATCAGTGTTCCTTGAATTTATGAAGATTACGAGCATCACAATTTCCTTTCATTAAAGTTATCCATTTTTTATGAATATAGTTTATTTAGTGGTAGAAGGCTACTCAAAATACCATTCTTTTTATGATTGCACCGGATTTCTACTTGTATTTGGACCATTTCTAATATTTTGTTTCTTCTCTTGACGAGATGTATATTCTTATATAGTTAAAACTTTTCTCTTAATGTTCTTGACTATAATGCATCAACTTTGAGCTTTGAATGAAAAATAAAATCTGTTATTTGAAAAAGTAACCTTATCAAATCAATTTTGTATCTTGTAATATATACAAAGCAGGAAAACCTTATAAATTTTTAGAAACAATATTTTGTGTCATATGTAAAGTAAAAATAGATGAGATTCTAAACTTAAATTCTAATAATAAAATAAATATAAGTATAATTGTGTACTTATATATTGAAAGGGTATAGAATAGAAACAAAATGGCATACGTAAAAATAAAAATTGAGTATAATTATTTACTTATGCACCTCGTAAGCACTTCTTTTAAATAAGTTCATTTATAATAATTATCAATTCACTTTTGGTACAACTTGTCTATAACTCAACTTTAATTGGTAACAGATCAAGTATCTTTTATCGTCGATCCTTCACTATCAAGAACCATTCAATCTCATAGAATATCTTCTTTGTAATTTGTAGTTGCTAGGATTAGACAACATACACCATAGAATTAATGGACTCTTGAGCTAGTAAGAACAATCTAATGATAGTAAAAACAAGAAATAACTTAAGAAAAGAGAAAACCCATGAGAGACAATGGGGGTCCTTATCTTTGTGGCCAAGGTTACATATTTATAGGGCCATGGTTACATACATCCTTGATCAGGTGCTACTCAAGAGTAAAATAATAAAGTTACAACAACTCTAGACTTTTACATTACATGGGTCTTAGGATATAACCTATTTAAATTTTCATATTGGGCCTCTATTCAGTATACTAAATATTGTATCCACATTCCGCCTTGTTTTAGTTTTACAAGAGATAAATAGGTGGATGGGGTAAAAACTATGTCAACCCTGAAATGTCATGCCATTCACTTTTAGTTCTTCGGTGCATCCATTTTTCCCTTTGCTTCGATTGGTTCTCCTACATGCCTTATTTCCATTTCAAAAGAAATAAGTTGAACATGAAAGGGTACCAAATACACCACCATTTTTTTTGTTCGGCAACTTGTATGGACAAAACCCAATATAATTGCAAGTAGGTCTAAGCAAAGACCCTTGAACAATATCTATGCAGATTTTACTCTTTCTCTTCCACAATCAATATGTTTAGATTAAAAGTCCCTGAACTTGATTGTATATAAGTGTTCTTGGAGGATTTAAAAAATCAATATCCAAGATCAATCTAGTCATATCCAAATCAAGAGGATCCGAATTATAAAAAGTATGAAACTTGCAATATATCTTTCAAGATACGAATTCAACAAGAGCGAGTCTTGTTTTTAATCTCAATTAATAAGGATTTAAACTATCTAGATTGATTACATACTACTTATGTTATTGCTATTATAAAGATAAACAATATAATATGAGAAAAAAATATCTAATTAAGGTTTGGTCGTAGAACATGCACTTGATGCAATATGGTCGTAGGCTAGTCGAAAACCGTTAAAAAACTGCCAGTTGACTTTTTATGTTAAACCAACCTCCCTGACCACAAGTTGGTCCAAGTTGACTGCTTAAATATGATCAAGAAATAATTTTATTTTTCCCCCCCAAATCATCACCAAAAATGCTTCCCCATCTAACCGTTTATCTCAGTCCATCCCCTCAAAATTAAGGATTGTGATTTAGATTGATAACAAGCCGTATTTCTCTCTGGTACCGACATCTTTGATTAATTAACTCTAAACTGGATTATTTTCCCCCTGTTGATAAACTATGTACAAACCCGAGATGGAGTCAAACCGAGTGATATTCCACTTGTTGATCAACTTGCTAAAAATCGAGTAATTCATGAATGTGGATCCAGACCATATGAAGACCATTTCTTCGATTGAAACTCATATTATTAGCAACAAAACTTCACTTCACCTCACATGACCATGGAAGTTCCTCGAGATACCCATAGTTATATTAAATAACACCATCATAATAATCAAACTTCTTATACTATAGTTGTTAATATCGTACCAACAAGTTTTATATCTTTCCTCCTTTTTGAATAACTCTGAAATTTGTTATGTCATCAATGTGCTTTTGAGGCGACTTTGCTTTCCTTTACCACTCCCTCTAGGGGTTTTATCTACAGTAACAACAATTCAAAGATTAAGTGGTAACTTATATCAATTGATAGCAATTTCATCTACTAGATCATGTTTCACAGAACCAGTGGTCGGTCCCTTTTATGAATTCAAAATTTCCTTAATTCGCTGAAGAAAAAGTATAGCTTATAAAAGGGTGATAGAACTCAAGGCAATTAGGTTTTGGGTTGGGCCAGTGTGAATTCGGTTATCTTATAAAAGGGCGTTATTTAATTTTTATAAGGGTATTTTGGTTTAAAAAAAGTCCAACGGTTTCAGTAAACTTTAGCAGATGTACAAATCCTTATTTTTCAAATACGTTTAACATTACTATGACTCTCATAAAAACCTCAAAGATATCATTGATCACTAAAACACTTGTGTATGTGTATCATGATCAAATTCTCAAGTGTTTAAATGAACACCAAATTGCTTAGAGTTCATAAAGCATATTTTCCAAAGAACGGTCATTATAAACGGTTCCGTAATCGGACCAATGTGAATATTCTTCTATGGGACTTCTAATTCTCACATGCTTACTTTAAACCCTAATTAGAGTTTCGTCTAACCAGAGAGTGTATGCTTGAATCTCAATTTATCTTAGCTTAAATTCTAAGAAACCCTCAGTCTTAAACATCTATAAATAAATATGCTCTTTCAAATAGGAAAATCAATTCCTAACACTTTGTGTCCTAGTTGATAGCTAGAGTTGTCCTCTATTGACCTACGTTTCCTCTGAGACACATAATTAGGTCTACTACTTAAAGATTTCACTTGGGGATTCATGAAGCTAGGTCCGACTATCTTTACCTTGATAATTCGTGTATCCAGATCTTGCTTTTCTGTTATCGAGGTTTTCATAATCTCTTTTAGGCAAGAAAGATAAAAATCATATTGTTCTGCTCTTCGTCCCAGACTTTGTGATTCCTCAAGATAGATATATGAATACTTTTATTAATTGATTGGTTCAAGATTGTTCTTCAGAGGTGGTTAAAGATCCAAGCTTCTCAACTAACTGAGTGTAAGTGTTCCGGATTGTAAGGTTTTCTAGCTTTGTCTATTGCAAATATATTTCCAAGCCTTGATATATGATCTAAAAGGAAATCAAATAGGCTTATCTGTTAGAGGCAGATTGGTATCAAAAGCCTTCACATAGGTTGAAGAAACTCTTAGGATGTCAGCTAAGGGAATTAATTGCATAGAGCTTTACAAAGTTCAAGAGATGTAAGGAGCGCGACTGTAATTGAATTGCTTGGAGGGTGGATTCGATCTCAACTACATTCCAGTCTGAATTCTGATAGTATACTAGTGTCTGTAGCGGCTTAATACAGTTTGGTGTTCAAATATGGACGAGGTTGCGGGGTTTTTCTACTGTTGTGATTTCCTCTTTAGTAAAACTTCAGGTGTCTTATGTTTTTTCCTTTTCATATTATATTGTTTATCTTGTATTCAATCTTAGTATATACGTCCATATTAATTATGATCGATTACGATACTTGTTCTTGTAGAATTCGTATCTTTAAAGTTAGATAAAAAGTTTCATACTTGGCAGAATTTCGATTGCATATGACTAGATTGATCTTGGATATTAATTTTTGGAATCGTCCAAGTTATCTTCTTGAAAACCAGTTTCGCGGACTCCATTGTCTAGACTTTATGATTGAGAAGAGATGGAGATATAAACTATAAATACATATTTTCGAGGATCATTAAGTTGGTCTACTTGCAATTGTATTAGGTTTTGTCCGTACAAGTTTTCGAACGAAAAAGTTGGTGGTGTACTTGGTACCCTCTCCTAGTCAAAAAGGTTTAATTATTTTTTAATATGTATTGATAGTTTTGTCACTAAAATTGACAAAGGATAATTTTTTTGAGTGATGCTCGGTCAAAATCGCAAGCTTTGCTATCTCAAGATTATTGTCAATGTTAGTTGCACAAAGCTATATCTTGGTTTCTAGTCTACTGATGCGTGTCGTTGGTACACTCAAATTAAATTACTTATTTCCACACAATTAACTGGTAATATAATGGAAGTAAGGATCGTTCCCACGAAGAGCAGGGAGATTTAGTTGTCAAAAAGTGTCACAATGGGGGGTTTGTTTTAGATTCAAAGTAAAATCAAAGCAAATAAAGAAATTGAAAATAATTAAGTTGCAAGCAATGGAGAGAAATATGATCAAGGAATCCTTCTTCGTTACTAAACCATCATTAAGTTATTATATTCATCCATTAATACAATTAATCACAGATTATTACCAATCGTGGAATAACATCTAGCTCAGTGCTATCCCCTAAATTCCTTATATCACTGAGTACAGAAGCTCTCCAATACCAGATTCTATTCGTCTAAACCACCTAGTAGTAGCTCACTCAAGGTGTAGTTTCTCCGAATGCTTTATCTTTTGTGAATTATAGATTGATCCTAGTAGTTAGACTCTTAGCTCAAGGTCCACTTTCTAGTGTTGTTTATACACACAACTGCTACACAGAATCCCTCTGTAAGTTCTTGTGTTCTCTACTTTTGTATGAATTATTCGACTATTACTTATCTCCTAACTCAATACTAGCATTTGATTGAATCAAAAAATTAATTCAGTTGGCCACCTAAACAATCTATCAATTAATCATAAATATTCTAATTAGTATAAACAATCAATAATCATGTGAAGAACTTCAAAATAGATTTATATAATAACTCAAATCATTGTCTAGAACTTAGAATTCATCCCCAATCATTAAGAAGTTTAGCTACTCATGGTACTAACAAAACCCATGAGTTTCATATAATAAAATGGTAAAGAAATAGTTACGGTGATGAATTGCTCCAAAACCATAGCTTTTCTTCCTTGTGTTCTTCTCTCCAAAACTTGATTAAAGATTATAAGATTGATTCTTGTAGAAAAATCTCTTTTATAGGTGTCCCAAAGATAGAAGTGCCCGTGCATCAAATCCCGGTCGAATGGTTTCCAAAACTTGGCCAAATTCCCATAAGAAGGTCACGGCCAAAGTCTGTCTCGTGAAAAGAATGGCTATACAGCCAAGTGGGCTTCACATATACGGAAGAGGTCCATCCCAAAACCAAATCTTAACTCTCTTTGGGCTGTCAGTTCCGTGGAACTGACAGTATAAACTTCACCTTCAATTCCCGCGGATAGATCACTCTCCGTGAGCGAAATTTTCTGCTGGATTTTATTTTCCGACCATACCAACTCACGGACACTTCTCCCTACGTGAATATATTTTCCCCTTGGATTTCTTTTACTCCGGCTATCTCACGTACACTCTGGTCGCCGTGAGTTTTCTTTTTACCTAATATTTTTTTCGGATATCCATCTCACTGACAGTCTGGTAATCGTGAAAACACTTTTCATGTGAGATTTCTTCTCAAGCCTATATAACTTCCGCGTATACCAGGGTCACCGTCAAAAAGGTTTTCTTCTGAGTTTTATAAACTCGTTCAACGTCTCTTCAACTCCTCCATGACGACAACATCATCATCTACATGCCACTGCCAAGCTCGAGTTCCATTACCAGCTTATATTCTCTGCCAACTTTCATCGCCTCACTGCTACAACCACAGACCACCACTATAACAGCTACAGCCATCATCTATCTCCACTGATCTTCCAATCACCGGCAAAACCCATTTCAGTTACCATTAACAATTAGCAGCACCTCCAACTCAAGCACCATCAGCACTGGATTAATGGTTATCGGCCATGGAAGCAACTACTAACCACAGCAAACTACATCTCACTGCCATCAATACTATAGCAGCATCAACATCCGTCTGTCCCTTTCATCCATACACAACAGCACCATCCATCATCATCAGCGTCAACTGCCAGCATTTTTTATCAGTTGACCTTGTTCCCTGCCTTCTCATCAACAACAGCAGTGACATGAAGGACAGCAGCCAGCATTTTCTCGATTAACAACTTCCATGCGTACCAAAACCATTAACAACCATATGTTCTTTCAATCACAGTCAACCAACAACTCGAGCTCCTTTATAGAAGCAATCATTTTCCCTATATCAACTCGAGATGCACTTATTTTTCTCTATCTCCGATAACAGTGACACTCAGTTAACTCTCATCGGTTACGGCAGCAACACAATTAACACAGCAGAACCGAAAATACCACGAACTCAGGCCAGGCTCTAACCATCTCTTCTATCGCTTCCCAGCACTTCATCATTACCAATATTCTCTGTAACTCGGCTAAAAGTCTGCCAACTATCGCAACTCAACCAGCTCCATTAATAACAAAACTGGTTACGCCGTTGAACAATGCTGATCATGTTAGTTACGTGAGGAAGAAGATGGCGACCCCCTAACAGACATAGGGGTGCCTGTAGCATACACGCTTTTCACTGTCAGTCTTACGGGACTGACAGTTCAACTTTCTTAACACCTCTACGCGGCTGCCCTGAGTAGAAAACTTGTCTGCCTTTAACAATTCTGTGTAGCCTTACTCTTTTCCAACTTCGACTCGCTTCAAATCCTTGTAACTTCTTCATACGACGTCGGATTGACCCTATTCTTTCATCGTTGGCTTCGTATTTTCGTCCTCTTCAATGTGATGTCAATAACTCCTCGATTTGGATGAGTTTCACTTGGTCTTTGGCCCTTCTCCGCTTGCGACTAACTTCTTTTATTGCACTTTAAAGTGCAAATTCACTTCTTTTGGATGATTCACCTAATAAAACACAAATAGAGAAAAACAAGAGTAATATACAATAATTCGCAATAAAATATAGTAAATGCTAGCATGGATTCGACACTAAATATATGCAAAATATGCACTTAACAAATTCCCCCACACTTGGCTTTTGCTAGTCCTCGAGCAAACTATCTAAAATACAACAACTCCATGTCGCCTAGGATACGGTTACTCTTAGCATGAATAACAGGCCTTTAAATCCCTAGGTGTCCCTAGTGGACGAGTTATAGTCTCGTGAGGGCTTACTAGAGATATACCCACAAAACCTACTCCAACTTCAAAGCGTTCCAGCTTCCCAAGCATCCAACACTACATGAAAAATATACATCTACAACTGGAGATTTACAACGCTTCACTAAGTATTGTAGAAAGTCCTATGTTTTACAACTTGTTTCAAAGGAAGAGTTGTCGTATATCATCACTGCCAACACTTAGGAAACAAGGGGTTGCGCTAGGAAAACAAACGACAACTCCTTAAGCAAAACAGTTGTGACAACATTTATCTATAACAACGTTGTTCCATATATGTAGTAACTTGACCTATCACAATACTCACAAGTGTTGTTGAAGAACACAAAAATATGATAATGAAAAATATGTTAGAGGGGAGATTCGAACATGAACCTACTACATGGAAGTCTAGCTCATCAACCATCCTTTCAGTATATAAAAACCCTTTCAGTTCACAAGTTTTGATTTTTTTTTTCTTTTTTTTTTAAATAGAAACCTACAACAACACTTATAAGTGTTGTTGAAGTACACAAAAATATGATAATGAAAAATATGTTAGACGGGAGATTCGAACATAAACGTACTGCATGGAAGTCTAACTCATCAACCACCCTTTCAGTTCACAAGTTTTGATTTTTTTTTCTTTTTTTAAATAGAAATCTATAGCAATACTTATAAGTGTTGTTGAAGTAAAAATATATAATGTTGGAAAAAATAAGGTTGGGGGATTCGATCCTGAGCCTCAAGCGTGGAAGTCTACACCACTAACCATCCTAAACTATAACATGTTCTGTTAAGTTTGTGGTTCTTTAATACACTAATTATACACTAACTTTATGACAACCCTTCATAAGTGTTGTAAAACAAAATATAATGCTCAAAAAGTAATACTCAAGTGACTGAGCCGCAAACATCGCGAATCCTTCTCTCGAAAATTACTTATTTCCAATTAGGTAGTCTGGTCATTTTCACAGTCTCCATAATGTTTATTGCACTTATTTCCATCAAGGGTAATACGGTCATTTTCACATTCTGAAATATTTACTTTACCTATTTCCGATGAGGGTAGTCTTGTCATTTTTCACAGTCTCCATAATATTTATTGGACTTATTTACATTAGGGTAATATGGTCATTTTCATATTTTATAATATTTACTTTACTTATTTCCAATAAGGGTAGTCTGGTCATTTTCACAGTCTCCATAATATTTATTGCACTTATTTCCATCAAGGCTAATATGGTCATTTTCAAAGTCTGTAATATGTATATTACTTATTTCTGATAACGGTAGTCTGGCCATTATTAAAGTTTCGATAATATTTATTGCACTTATTTTCACTAAGGATAATATGGTCATTTTCACATTCTGTAATAATTACTTTACCTATTTCTGATAAGGGTAGTCTGGTCATTTTTCACAGTCTCCATAATATTTATTGCACTTATTTTCACTAAGGGTAATATGGTCATTTTCATAGTATGTAATATTTTATTTACCTATTTCCAATAAGGTAGTCTTGTCATTTTTCACAGTCACCATAATATTTATTGCACTTATTTCAATAAAGGGTAATATGGTAATTTTCACATTTTATAATATTTACTTTACCTATTTCCAATAAGGGTAGTCTGGTCATTTTCACAGTCTCCATAATATTTATTGCACTTATTTCCATCAAGGCTAATATGGTCATTTTCAAAGTCGTAATATTTACATTACTTAATTCCGATAAGGGTAGTCCGGGTCATTATTAAAGTTTCGATAATATTTATTGCATTTATTTTCACAAAGGGTAATATGGTCATTTTCACGATCCGTAATATTTTCTTTACTTATTTCTGATAAGGGTAGTATGTCATTTTCACGAGTCTCCATAATATTTATTCAACTTATTTCCATTAAGGGCAATATCGTCATTTTCACATTTTGTAATATTTACTTTACTTATTTCCAATAAGGGTAGTCCGGTCATTTTCACAGTCTCCATAATATTTATTGCACCAAATCTCGATAAATTTCATTTTCGGTTGCCCACCCGAATGAGAAACTTAGGTCCAACTCTAGTAATCTTTGAACCTATGAGGTTCAAATCGATAAATTTCATATTCGGGCTCATCCGAATGAAAACTCATGTCGAACTTTAGTAATCTTTGAACCCGTGATGTTCAAATTTGATAAATTTCATTTTCGCCCACCCGAGTGAGAAACTCAAAGTCAAACTCTAGTAATATTTGAACTTGTTATGTTCAAATCTAATAAATTTCATCTCCGCTCATCCGAATTTGAAACTCATGTCCAACTCTAGTAATCTTTGAACCCGTGATGTTCAAATATGATAAATTTCAACATCCGAATGAGAAACTCATGTCGAACTTTAGTAATCTTTAAACCCGTGATGTTTCAATTTGATCATCCGAATGATAAACCGAGGTCCAACTCTAGTAATCTTTGAACCCGAGATGTTCAAATTCGATATATTTCATCTTCGGTTCACCCGAATGAGAAAAACTAGTAATCTTGAACCGGTGATGTCGATAAATTTCAACTTTATTCATCCGAATGAGAAACTAAGGTTTAGTAATCTTTGAACCTATGATGTTCAAATCGATAAACTTCATATTCGGGTTCATCCGAATGAGAATCTCGAGGTCGAATCCTAATAATCTTTGAACCCGTGATGTTCAAATATGATGGAATCTTACATGTAAAGGGTTTATCTCAGTAAATGGATGGATTCGTCGTTCTTACCAAGTTTTTGACTTATTGTAGTCAACTCCCGGTCAAAGTTTCGATCTCGTAACTGGTATGCATACAATATGCAGAAATAGGGTTTCTTTAAGGTTTCGTAGAATATTCTGAAGGAATCTTACTTGTAAATGGATGGGTTCGTCGTTCTTACCAAGTTTCTGACTTATAGTAGTCCACTTCCGACCAGGTTTCGATCTCGGAGCCTGGTATGCATATAATATGTAGAAAGAGGGTTTGTTTGAGGTTTCGTAGAATATTCCAAAGGAATCTTACATGTAAATGGATGAATTCGTCGTTCTTACCAAGTTTCTGACTTATAGTAGTCAACTAGCGGCCAGGTTTCGATCTCTGAGCCTGGTATGCATACAATATGCAGAAATAGGTTTTTTTAAGGTTTCGTAGAATATTTCAAAAGAATCTTGCCTGTAAAATAGATGGTTTCTTCGTTCTTACCAAGTTTCTGACTTATAGTAGTCAACTCGCGGCCAGGTTTCGATCTTTGAGCCTGGTATGCATACAATATGCAAAAATAGGTTTGTTTGAGGTTTCGTATAATATTCCGCAGGAATCTTACATGTAAATGGATAGATTTGTCGTTCTTACCAAGTTTCTGACTTATAGTAGTCGACTCACGGCCAGGTTTCGATCTCTGAGCATGGTATGCATAGAATATGCATAAATAAAGTGTGTTTAATGTTTCGTAGAATATACCGAAAGAATCTTACCTGTAAATGGATGGAATATTCTGATTGAATCTTACATATGAATCGATGGATTCATCGTTCTTTTGAAGTTTCCGGCTCAAAGTAGTTAACTCAGGGAAAAGTTTCGATCTCAGATCCAGGTTAAGTATTGATGTTTCCAAAAAATAATATGTTTAAGGTTTAGAAGAATATCTCGATAGAAGTGACACATTAGCTCAATCTTTATGAGTTTCAATGATATATCCTAGTAATTTTGGAGTTAAAAACCACTTCGGACACTGAGAGTTCATGGTTCGTATGCCGTTGAGCCACACTTTAAGCTAGAAGTGACACATAAGATCCATTTTTACGAAGTTCGAATGGAAATTGAGATTCATATTTATCGATTTTGATGATGTATCATGCTAAGTTTGAAATCAGAACTCTCCCGGAGCTTCGTACTTCATGATTTGTATGCCATTATACCGCATTTGAAGTTCAAATCAACACTGGGATTCATATTTATCAATTTCGATGATGTATCATGCTAAGTTTGAACTCTGAAACCCTTCCGGAGCTTCGAACTTTCTTCGTGACCTATGTGAATAGTCGAAATTGAAACCCGAAGCACAAAGAGAAAGCACAAAGAAACACACCAATTATCGAATTCACTTTTATTTTTCAGCTTCATTCTTATACAGTTTTTGGATATTTTTATATCAGAATGTCGATAACAATGTCCTAAATTTATTAATATTTTTTTTGGATTTTTTTATCATGTCGAAGGTTGATAATAAACCGAATACATGAGTTCGTATTAGCACAAATATAAATACAATTGCTTCAATCCGTATGAGCATTGGAAATTCAATATCAACCGTCAAGATATTTTTCTTGATCCGTATGAGGGGATCAAATGAAATGTGGTCCGTCGATCTTTTTAATTTTCATTCTTGGTTGTATCCCTCAACCACTCGAACTCTAATTCTAATCTGGTTCTCTTTCTTTTTTTCTTCCTCTCCTCCGAAAAAACCTCTCCTCGCTGCTCTTCTCTCGATCCCTCTTCTTCATCTCCATTTCTTGATTGAATCGAATCATCTTAATTCTCATCCCTCTCTAATTTTCTTTGACTCCTTCACTCAGAAGGAAACCCTAAACTCTAATTCTTTTAATCTCTCTTCTTCATCTCCTTTTCACTTTCACCCTCTCTGTGCAAAAACTTGTAGATCGATTATATCTCTGTAAAAAATCCCTGAATATTCTATTGATGATGTTTTTGATTATCAAAGAAGCTGCTGATTTTGTAGATATAGGGTTTCAGTAGATTGATGAAAAATTAGGTTTTCAAAAAATCAGGTGAAGTTTATGTTGCATCAAATCGGAATCAAGGGTTAATTAGGTTAAACTTTTGGAATCTGTTGAATTTTTTTATTGGAGATGAACAGAAGAAAATAATTGGTTCATATTTAGGGTTAAGTTCTATTGAATCCGAGAAAAAATCGAGCTTAGCAGAGGCATGGTGATTATTATGGGTTTGAGATGAGATTGGTGATTTCGAGTTTGAGACTGAGGAGCAGCAAGAAGAGGAATGAACAAATGGGTTAATTGAAGAAGGAGACGTAAATGAATATGTTGATGGAAGAGGTAAATATGCTGATGAACAGAGAGATGTTTAAAGGGTTGGAGTTAGGGTTACGAGATTGAGAAGATGAAGCTGCATCTGAACCGAAATGGGTTAGTAAAAGATTTGATTTTTATTTCAATTTTGCCGTTAAAGATTTTTTTTTTTTGTGTTTCCAACTTTGTGAAGATGAAATATTGATTGTTGAGCTGGCTTTTTTGGATTGTTTTGATAGTAATAAACTTGTCAAACTTCAATTTGTTCGCAGTTCAAGGCTAAAATAATAAACAGGATTCCCTTTTGATTCAAACAGAAGGAACAACCATCAGGGAAACAAAATTAGATGTAAAGAGAGCTGAAGAATCTCATCAGCATGTTAGAGCTTTAAACAAGCAATTCGCGAGGTTTGTAATTTGTCACGATCGTCTTGTTGTTGCTTGTGTGTTTTTCAGTGTTCAAATTTGTAATTTTATCATAGATAACTTTTATTGTATTATGCTATTGAGACCTCAACATATCTGGCTAGATAGGTTAATTGCTGGTCGTGTTGTTCCATAGTTTACCCTGTAATCTAATCACACTTTCTGTTTTGTTTTAGTTGGAGAACTCATGGATTCGGAGACATAGATGGGGTATCGGTCATAATCGATGGAAGTAGCGTAGATGTTGTTGCTGCCATGGCCGCGTTTACATGGAGGAAGAGATCGAGATTAAAGATGGTGAAGCTGTTGTTTACATTGGCAACGGATGGAGGATATTGAGTTAGGTATTTTATTTTTCCTCATCTTTGTTTAAATCAATATAATTCTGACCTAGGTGGCTAATCGATTATTTCATTTTGTTTTGCATCAAAATTTGGAGTTGCCTCTGTTTAATAAATTGTATTGAATTTTATATTCATGAGATATGTACTGCTATCCTAGATAAGGGTGAATTTGGTTATGGATGTGCCTGAACATAAATGAAGAGTCTTGCAGTAGATACGGTCCTGCTATGCTGGGTTTTATTGCCTAGCGTGAATTCCAAACTAAGTACATCAACTGTTAGAGTAGCTTAAAGGACAGGACCAATATCTAATTTATAGAAGCCTGATACGGTGCCTAGTCCTTGGTTGGCGGTAATGCTAGTTAGTCTGTATTCACCGAGAACCATCGTTTCTATGTATCCACTGTGTTTGGCGTGGGCAGTACTAATTGGGAAATGAAAGCTCATAGCACAATGAGAACATCTTTGGGATCCATTTTTCCCTTTTAAGTTACATTCTTGCAAGGTTGTCGGCATGTTGTATATTTTAAAACCAGTGAGTGGTGTTAGTTGAACCACTAATGATCTTAAATCTATCTCTTCGTAGAAGGGACTTAAGTATAAGTGATTTATTGTTTCTACTTATGCCGACTTGGTATCTTTAAATGTGTGTATACTGTGGTTTGATCTTTGGGTGTACCAGGCTTCACACCTCTTTCATTGTTGAATCAAAATGTATCGGCAAGTTTGGTTTTGTTTACAACTTACTCTTTATACGTCTACTTGATGAAATGCAAGTTTTCAGCCGCTATAAAGCTAATACGGACGTCGACAAATCTTTGTTTAAATGTGTGTACCGTGACTACTTAATATGATAGCCTGACCTTATATACATTACTTCCCATTTTAATTTACTATCAAGTTATACTAGTTAGTGATGGCATTTTCTTTAAATGCAAACTGAACCAACGATGCCATGTGCATTAGACTAAAATGAGGTATATTTGTATTGTTGAGTGACTCCTTATGTTTAAAACTATGGGATTTAACTAGGCCATTGTCTTAGGACTTTGGAAGCAAGGATTTTATACTTTCCCCTTGTATTAATGTAAATGAAGGAGCTTCTTGTTGGACTTGAATACTCCTTAATTTTTAAAGCTAAGACAGTTCCACTCACTCAACTAAATGTGCTGGTGACGGTTAGAGATTTTGACCATTATTTGAAATATTTTCGTCAGTTTAAAAACTAACACGCTGGTAGGGATGGTTCTTCTTAATTAAATCCCATTTCTCGTGTGAATTTAGTCCTTAAATGGCTGTCACTGTGTACTTTTGGCAACTGGCCATCTGTTAGTGGCAACTGGCCGTCTGTTACTTTTGGCAATTGGCCGTCTGTAGTGGCAACTGGCCAGCTGTTAATTTTGGCAACTGGCCGTCCGTGAATTTTGGCAACTGGCCAACCTTATACTTTTGGAATTTGGAACTCTTGTGGAATTATATGGGTATTATGGTATGGGACATATGCTCATAGAATTCCAACCTTGAGACCTATGAGATTTCTGTTCAGCATGATCTCAAGTTTATTGTTCGGTAAGAAATGATTGTTACCTGATTTAATGCAAGGATTTTATCAATGAACATAATTTTTATATTTTCACTTGAGTGGCGTTTCAGGGAGGCTTCCCCTTTGTTCTTTTGATGTCAATTGAAACTAATAACAATAGTACTGCTAATTTAGTTGGTTTATGACATCAGGAATCCATTGGGCTCAGCAGTGCCACATACTATAGTAGTTACACCAGAAGAGCGTGATGCCATTGAACGTGTAAGTTTATCCATTTTTTTTTACTGTTTATTTTAAAAGTGATGGTTTTCTGCTAGTCGCCTAATACTTGTTAGTTGGTATTGACTGTTGGTACGTATATATGTTTATGTTGTGTTGGCAGCTGGAGGGAATGGGATTTCCTCGAGAAGTTGTACTGGAGGTTTTCTTTGCCTGCAACAAGAATGAGGAGTTGGCTGCGAATTACCTTCTTGACCACAATTACCTTATCATCCATAATTATTTCTCACCCTGAAATGCTCTCTTATTAACAGGAAGATTGAGTTTCCAAATTACAATTACCTTAATAGCCATAATTGTTTCTCCCCCTGAAATGCTCTCTTATTGACAGGAAGATTGAGTTTCCAAATCACAACGAGGAGGTATGTGATACGTTCACCTTAAGTAGTGTTCACCTCCCGAATCATTGTGATCTTGTGTCTTTGGGATTAATAGTTATTTTTTTTTCATGATTCTATACCCATCATTTAGTTGTTTGATATTATTACAGAATAGATTTTTTTGGGTAAAACAACTTTGTAGATTTGAAATTGTAAATCTGAAAATTCTGTAAATAGAGTTCTCGTATTCGAGTTTTCATGATTTACTCTTATCCAACGTCTCATGATTTTTATTCCACATATTCTTATAGTCTTGATGGGATATTTTGAAAATCCACTTAAGGAGAATGAACTTGATGCATGGAATTGATCTGAAGAAGATAATGAGAATATGGGTGGGGCATCTGGCGTAGAACTGAAGGTTTGTTACTACCTCGTATTTTCTTTTTTGATAAATTTTTTGTTGTTTTATCCTGTAAATATTATATGTATCAACCAGGATCTTCTCTGTTTTTGTAATTCACTCCTTAGTCGTTAACAATGCGGAAGCACAATCTTATACTTTGAAGCCGAGGAAATACCAGTATTAAGATATTGCTTAACCTTAACATTATAAGATATGTGTTGGAAACGAAAAACTTAAGTTCATTACTTACTATTTGCTATAATAAAATGTATTTCCTTGTTAAAGTTTTGCATTGGTTTGCACGTGCAGGATGAAGGTTTAGATCTTTGCCGGACTGATGACCTTGCAAGTACTTTTTTGAACTGACGAGCCTACATTGTGTGTGAAGTTAGTGAACTCCCGATGTGGATAATGCTCATGTCTACATGCCGACCCCAGAGTTCAAGTATGTTAGAGATGCTGTCGAATAGTATTCTCATTGACATCTTAATCTTCATAATATTTTTGGAGTCAACTTTTTGTAACAAACATCTATATTACTGCCATTTTTTGGATATGTGTTCAACACTGGCAGGGTATAGCTTGAATGAATGTAAATCATTAATTGGCAGGTTAATATGAAATTATGAATGTGAAATACTTTCAGCAATTTGGTTTCAGCTATAATTATTTTTTTCAAAATAGTGATATGTACACAACTTCTAATAAGAGTTGTGTTCCATATTTCAACTACACAAACCAAAGGTTGTGAAATAATGCATTACGACATAATTAGGTGTTGTCTAACATAGTTCTACAACCCTAACAGGTGTTGTGCAAATCTTATTCATAATAGTAATAAGAGTTGTTACATATTTCTACAATACACATCCTAGGTTGTCTAAGATAGACCTTCAACTTATACAAGTGTTGTGTTACATATCTTTACGATACACATCTTGTGTTGTCCAAGATATTCCTGCAACAACAAGCAAGGGTTGTGTTAGGCTGTCAAAAAAATTTGAAAGAGAATCACAACTTTGGCAAAATATTGTCGAACCATGAATCACATCACCCTTTACAACACTTAGTCAAGTATTGTAGAAAAGCTTGGACTTTCTACAATACCCCACCTACACAATACACAAAAAAGCGTTGTAGTAGGGGTACTACAACCCTAATAAAGTGTTGTAAATGATGATTTTTCCCGTAGTGCAAAGAGCTATGAGGACATAGAATTTCTGCATGCTAGTAATAAAAAGTTAGAAATACCAAAGAACATATTCATTCTTTAATCTTGAGTGAGAAATAACCACACCATAATGAGAGAAACGCGTGTTTGAGAACGATCAATAAGCATTTTGCCTCGACTTCTGCCTCACTTAAAAGGATTTTATGATAATTGCACTCAATAAGACGGCTTTTTTATGGGTCTCACATATGTGTAGGTAGGAATGAAGAGAGAAATCCCACACATGTTGAATGGTGGGAAGGTAACCTTCCGAATTATTTCTGGAGACTCCACAAAATCGTGGAAAATAAAAATATTTTTCTGGTAATCTTTAAGAAAGGAAATCAACCACTACAGCAAGGGTGAGAGTACTTACCACCTTCACATCTGATTGCAATGATGAAAGCACCACTCTGACAACATCCAATAGAAACGTCTTCCTTCGGCTCGTCTTCTTCATCTTGGTCTTTGGTTTTCAACTATTGATGATAAACTCTTGAACTTGTTAGAACTTCGACAATTTGTACTCTTTTCCTCAATTCCTTGTTGCTTGAAACTTCTTTATATATTTTTCTTCCCTATGGCCTTATTGAACAAATAACAACCTAATGCAAATCTTTTTGTATTTTTGTATTTTTTTTTTGTCTCTTTTTTTTTTTTAACAAAAAGATTGCAACTACAAAAATAATAACGAAATTAAAATTAACATGGCCATGAAAGAAGTAATTTACCACTTTGATCTTCACAACTTGTATTGTCTTCGTATCATAAACTTCAATAACTCTCATCTTTTGATTTTCTTCACTCTTGCAAATAAGTCTTCATACTTTGATATAAAATTCCGCTCCTTAAGTGTAAGTCTTCAACATGTATATAAATATCTGCTCATTGTATGTTGCTTTACTTGGATATGAAATTTTTCTCTTCCTTGTATTGTTGCTTGTAAACCTCAAACGTCTTCAACTTCCTTGTAGATATTGATGTCGCCCCATTGATGATGATGATGTGTTTCTATGGACCTGTTGTTGGCGAGAGAGAGAATGGTGCCTGCAAATCAAACTACAAGAAGGTGGTTTTCGTCTATAGACGTCACCCTTATGATTGACAAAACTAGCACTCAAGAGATCAAAAAATAGTGCTTCTATTGGTGGGAGGTTGGGTAGCTCACCATTCTACCCGGAATTAACGTACAGTGACACACACTCAAAAGAAAGCTCTTTAGTTAGCTACAAAGAAAATTTGGTCTGGTGCCTTGGTTGATAAGAAAATGGGTGGTCTCCACTAATGATTGATCAGCAACTCTAATAATGCATTTCTCTCTGCTCCTAATTTGCATCACCGGCATGATTAAATCCATTATTTAACACTCCAATTCGTAAGAATATTCCGAACGTAGTTCCCTAATACTTCCAAGTTCAGTTATGTCGATCAGAATCTCTATGTAAACATACCTAGAAGTATGCTAGTGACTCTAAAATCTCTACAAGTTGAAGGTTTTTTTTATGCAAAATTTTGAAAAATCTATATGCAAAATACTCCCCCACACTTAAACTTCACATTGTCCTCAATGTGTAAAACCGAAAGTTCTGAATTCTGACGTAACAGCAGATAAAACGCCAAAACTGTGCAAATTGGTAAGGAATTTGGAAAAACTCCATTTCACAAAAGCTGTTCATCTATGTGTTTTATACAACGTATAAAAAGGGCACAGTGTTTATATAAACGTTCTGACAGTTATGGTCTCTGAACTGAACTACGCGCAGTCTGAATTTTTCTGACGAAAAGGTATTCATCATAATTTTCTTCTAAAATAGATTACAGACTCAATGAAATTAAACATGGGGATGCAAATATGATATGAAAATCTAAGAAAATTAAAATACAAAAGATAGAGATACAAAACCGATGGGTTGCCTCCCATTTAGCGCTTAGTTTTACGTCCTCAACCCGACTTGGCATTCTCCTTACTACTCCTCCAGAGGGAGTAAATCTTTAAGATCTATCTCATCCACATTCACATAAGAAATGTTTTCATAATATGGCTTCAATATATGGCCGTTGACCTTAGAAGTAGTCCCATCTCTAAGACTAGTGATATCAACTGCACCATGAGAATAAACATTAGTAACAACATATGGTCCAATCCATCTGGACCTTAGCTTACCAGGAAATAACTTAAGATGAGAATGAAATAAAAGAACTTTTTGTCTCACAACAAAATTCTTCTGAGAAATCATCTTGTCATGGAAAATCTTAGTATTTTCCTTATATATACGAGAACTCTCGTAAGCATCATTATGTATCTCCTCTAGCTCATTGATTTGTAGTTTCCTATGTTTCCCCGCTTCATCATACTCCATGTTGCACATCTTTACCGCCCAATAAGCCTTATGCTCAAGTTCAACTGGGAGATGACAAGCTTTGCCATAAACCAACCGATATGGAGACATACCAATCGGTGTCTTATATGTTTTTCTATACACCCAAAGTGCATCGTTGAGTCTATAACTACAATCCTTCCGTGTAGTATTAACGGTTTTCTCTAGGATGGACTTAATCTCACGATTTGAAATTTCAGCTTGCCCACTAGTTTTTGGGTGATATGGCGTACCACTCTTGTGTGTAATGTTGTACTTCTTGAGAAGGGTATGGAAGGATTTCTTGAAATTCGAACCTCCATCACTGATAACCACTCTTGGTGTACCATGTCTAGAGAAAATATATTCCTTCACAAACTCACAAACAACTTGAGAATCATTAGTAGGGGTGGCTTTAGCTTCTACCCATTTTGAAACATAATCCACAGCAATAAGTATATAAAATTTTCCATTCGAATTAACAAAAAGACCCATAAAATCAATGCCCCACACATCAAAAATCTCGACAGTGAGAATAGGATTGAGTGGCATTTGATTTCGAGCACCTAGATTGCCCGTTCGTTGACATCTATCACAAGATTTTCAAAAAGCATATGCATCCTCAAATAGGGTTGGCCAATAAAATCCTCTCTCAAGGACTTTGAGAGTGGTACGTTTATAACCAAAGTGACCACCACAAGCATAAGAATGACAAAAAGATAGAATTGATTGAAATTCAGAGTTAGGTATGCACCTGCGGATAATTTGATCATCACCATATTTCCACAAGTAGGGCTCATCCCACACATACTGCTTGGCTATTTTCTTAAGCTTTAGCTTTTGAAAATTAGACATAGTACTAGGTACTTTCCTTGTAACCAAGTAGTTCACTATATCAGCATACCAAGGTGTTGAATCTTCAATTGAGAAAAGTTGTTCGTCTGGAAAATGATCATGTAATGGGAGTTCTTCTTCGGAAACAACAAGTATACTAAGATGATCAACAACTGTATTCTCAACACCATTCTTATCTCTAATTTCTATATTAAATTCTTGCAGCAAAAGAATCCAACGAATGAGTCTTGGCTTAGCCTCCTTCTTTTTCAATAGGTATTGTAGTGCTGCATGATCAGAATATACAATCACATTAGTACCCACCAAATAAGCTCTAAAATTTTTTAATGCAAATACTATAGCCAACAACTCCTTCTCAGTAGTATAATAGTTGATTTGAACATCGTTTAGGATCCTTGATGCATAATAAATCACATGTGACCTCTTGTCTACTTTTTGACCCAAAACAGCTCCGACTTCATAATCACTTGCATCACATATTAACTCGAACGGAAAACTCCAGTCAGGTGATTTAATAATTGGTGCAGTAGTCAACAATTCCTTAAATTTATTATAGGCATACTTGCACTCCTGGTCGAAGTTAAAGGAAACCTCCTTTTGCAACAATTTGCACATCGGCATTGAGATTTTGGAGAAATCTTTGATAAACCTCCTATAAAAACCTGCATGACCAAGAAATGAGCGAATTTCCCTCACCGAAGTGGGGTATTGTAAGTTCCTAATAAAGTATATCTTTGCCTTGTCCACTTCGATCCCTTTAGAGGAAATTACATGGCCAAGTACAATTCCATGGTCTACCATAAAGTGACATTTCTCCCAGTTTAAAACCAAATTAGTGTATATGCATATTTTAAGCACAAGTTCAAGATTATTTAAACAAATATCAAATGAATCTCCATAAACACTAAAGTCGTCCATAAATACCTCAATGATGTTCTCCACGTAATCAGAAAATATACTAACCATACATCTCTGAAAAGTGGCAGGAGCATTGCAAAGACCAAATGGCATTCTTTTATATGCAAATGTACTGAAAGGACAAGTAAAAGTTATCTTCTCTTGATCCTCTGGTGCAATAACAATTTGATTATAGCCCGAATAACCATCCAAAAATCAATAATATAAATGTCCCGCTAACCTCTCTAACATCTGATCAATGAAAGGCAAAGGAAAGTGATCCTTCCGGGTAGCCGAATTGAGCTTTCCGTAGTCTATGCACACTCGCCATCCTGTTTGAACTATTGTAGGAACGAGTTCATCATCTTGATTTTTAACAATAGTGACACCTTATTTCTTAGGAACCACTTGCACCGTACTAACCTATTTGCTGTCAGAAATTGGGTAAATCACCCCCACACTCAGTAATTTGAGGATCTCTTTCTTTACGACCTCCATCATTGGTGGGTTAAGCCTACGCTGAGCATCACATATTGGCTTTACATTATCTTCCATAAGGATTCTATGCATGCATGTGGATGGACCAATGCCTTTAATATCAGCAATTGTCCAACCAATAGCAGTTTTGTGCTCTTTCAGAACCCGAAGAAGGCGTTCTTCCTGTATTGCTGTGAGATTCTTTGCAATAATGACTGGAAGCTCTTCCCCATCACCCAAGAAAGCATACTTTAAGTGATCAGGTAAAGGTTTCAGTTCTAATTTAGGTGCCTGCACAACATAAGGTAAAGGAACTTCATCAGTAATAGGTAAAGAGATATGTGAAATATTACCTGTTTTAAATTATTGTGATGACGTTAAAGCACCACATGTCTCAACAAACTCCTTGGAAATATCAATGTCCAAGTTAGGAATGCCATGGACGTCCAAATCAATGCTATTTTGTAGCACATATTCAAGTTCATCTTCTTTGTTCAAATCAAACATCTTTTGTGCCAACGAACCAATAACATCAATAGAGAAAACGGAGTGCACATCACTAGGATAACGCATGGCCTCAAATATGTTGAAGCATATAACCTCTTTGTCAAACTCCATAGTGAGTGTACCATTGTCCACATCAATCTTCGTCTTTTCAATTTTCATAAATGGTCTCCCAAGAAGTAACGAAGTAGATGAACAATTATCTCCATTATGCATATCCACAATGTAAAAATCAACCGGAAAGATTAACTGATTCACTTGAACTAACACGTACTCCACGACTCCCTTAGGATATATATTGGACTTGTTTTCCAATTGAATAGTAATATTCGCCTCTTTCAAAGGTCCAAGATTCAGAGAATCATAAACATTGGCTAACATGATACTTATGGATGCTCCCAGATCAAGCAAAGCACGCTCGAATCGTCGACTACCAATAGTAATTGGCACTGTGAAGCCACCAGGATCTTCACACTTAGCATGCATCTTCTTCAATAGCATAGCTATTGCACTTTCTCCCACCTGAGTAATTTCATTAGCAATCAACCTATCCTTCCTTGTACACAAATCCTTCAAAACCTTAGCATACATGGGTATGGTTCTGATGGCCTCAATAAATGGGATGTTGATTTGTATCTTGCTGAAAATGTCCATGATCTCCTTATCTTGAGCTTGCTTCTTTGATTTGGAAAAGCGACTAGGGAAAGGAGGTGGTGTGGTAAAGTTGGGAACCGTATCCTTAGGTTGGCCGTTTGAGGTTGGCTTTTCCTTTGGGACGATTTCCTCCTCTACTTCCTTTTCGATGTCGTTACTAACCTCTTTTCGTTGTTGTGGCTCTTCAGTTTGTCTCCCACTTCTTAAAGTCACTGCATCGACGTGCTCTCTTGGGTTCACAAAAGGTTGTGATGGCAACTTTGTCGAAGCTTGTGCTTTCATCTGATTCATCTCTATCTCCAATTGCCCCATATGAGTTTGTAGATCTTTAATAGCGTTATCAGTTTTCAACTGATTTTGATCAGACTTCTGTTGACTTTGTTGAAACATGGAGATGAGCATATCCATCTTAGACTCTTAAGTTGGAGGTTTCTGTTGTGGTTGGAATTGTTGTTGGAAACCACCTTGTCTCGCATATGGATTAGGAGCTGGTGCTTGCTTATTTGCATAACTAAAATTTGGATGATCTATCCAACCAGGATTATAAGTATTAGAGTAGGGATCATACCTTGGCCTCGGATTAGGAAATATAGCATTTACCTCGACATCCTCTTCATATGAAGGAACAACTGCGGATGTTATACGTTGTACCATTTTTTCCACATTAGTCATTCGTTGATCCATGTGTGAAAAATATCCCATCTCACTAACTTTTCTAACCACCGGTGAATCTCTAGTATAAAATTGCTGCATATTTGCAGCCATGCTTTCAATCAAACTAGTAGCCTCCTCGATAGTTTTATTAGCCAATGCACCACTGCTAGCCGCATCAATCAAGTGTCTCTCATGCGGTAGTAACCCCTCATAGAAGTGTGTAATGACAAGTTGTGGTGATATCTGATGGTGTGGGCAACTCGCCAACAATCTCTTGTACCTCGCCCAATAGTCATACAAAGATTCTCCAGTAATCTGCACAATTCCACTTATTTCTTTACGAATAGCTGCAGCTTTAGAAGCAGGAAAATACTTCTCCAAAAATATATTTTTCATTCCGATCCATGTGGTAATACTTACGGAAGGGAGATAATATAACCATGATTCTGCTTGGTCCGTTAATGAAAACGGAAAATCTTGTAGAAAAGTTATATCATCATCATCATCGCTCTTTTTCATACTTCTTACTGTATTCTGAAACTGCTGCAGGTGTCGATTAGTATCTTCACCCGGTAATCCCTTGAACTTTGGAACCCAATGAAGAATATTTGACTTAAGTTCCACTGTGTCAGTTAGAGTAATACACAATGGTTGAGACTCTAAACATGGTGATTTTAGATCGCTCAACGTCTTCCTCTCCGGAGGTGGAGGTGGTGGTGGATTATTGTTACCGCCTACCATTGTTGATGTAGAAGGTTCTTCTTGCAACTTTGGATGTGGTTGGAGTACCGTTCCCTTGCGAGTTTGAATTCCACACCTATGGTAATTCCAATCCTTCGATGCCAGAGATTAAGTACCTGAAATAAAATTCTCAAAAGCTAAATCAAAAACTAAAAACAAAAATAAAACAAAAAGAAATAACAACTAAAGCTACCGACTGCTCCCCGTCAGCGGCGCCAAAATTTGATGCGTGTCGTAGGTGCACTCAAATTAAATTACTTATTTCCACACAATTAACTGGTAATATAATGGAAGTAAGGATCGTTCCCACGAAGAGCAGGGAGATTTAGTTGTCAAAAAGTGTCACAATGGGGGGTTTGTTTTAGATTCAAAGTAAAATCAAAGCAAATAAAGCAATTAAAAATAATTAAGTTGCAAGCAATGGAGAGAAATATGATCAGGGAATCCTTCTTCATTACTAAACCGTCATTAAGTTATTATATTCATCCATTAATACAATTAATCACAGATTATTACCAATCGTGGAATAACATCTAGCTCAGTGCTATCCCCTAAATTCCTTATATCACTGAGTACAGAAGCTCTCCAATACCAGATTCTATTCGTCTAAACCACCTAGTAGTAGCTCACTCAAGGTGTAGTTTCTCCGAATACTTTATCTTTTGTGAATTATAGATTGATCCTAGTAGTTAGACTCTTAGCTCAAGGTCCACTTTCTAGTGTTGTTTATACACACAATTGCTACACAGAATCCCTCTATAAGTTCTTGTGTTCTCTACTTTTGTATGAATTATTCGACTATTACTTATCTCCTAACTCAATACTAGCATTTGATTGAATCAACAAATTAATTCAGTTGGCCACCTAAACAATCTATCAATTAATCATAAATATTCTAATTAGTATAAACAATCAATAATCATGTGAAGAACTTCAAAATAGATTTATATAATAACTCAAATCATTGTCTAGAACTTAGAATTCATCCCCAATCATTAAGAAGTTTAGCTACTCATGGTACTAACAAAACCCATGAGTTTCATATAATAAAATGGTAAAAAAATAGTTACGGTGATGAATTGCTCCAAAACCCTAGCTTTTCTTCCTTGTGTTCTTCTCTCCAAAACTTGATTAAAGATTATAAGATTGATTCTTGTAGAAAAATCTCTTTTATAGGTGTCCCAAAGATAGAAGTGCCCGTGCATCAAATCCCGGTCGAATGGTTGCCAAAACTTGGCCAAATTCCCATAAGAAGGTCACGGCCAAAGTTTGTCTCGTGAAAAGAATGGATATACAGCCAAGTGGGCTTCACATATACGGAAGAGGTCCATCCCAAAACCAAATCTTAACTCTCTTTGGGATGTCAGTTCCGTGGAACTGACAGTATAAACTTCACCTTCAATTCCCGCGGACAGATCACTCTCCGTGAGCGAAAATTTCTGCTGGATTTTATTTTCCGACCATACCAACTCACAGATACTTCTTCCTCCGTGAATATATTTCCCCCCTGGATTTCTTTTACTCCGGCTATCTCACGTACACTCTGGTCGCCGTGAGTTTTCTTTTTACCTGATATTTTTCCGGATATCCATCTCACTGACAGTCTGGTAATCGTGAAAACACTTTTCATGTGAGATTTCTTCTCAAGCCTATATAACTTCCGCGTATACCAGGGTCACCATGAAAAAGGTTTTCTTCTGAGTTTTATAAACTCGTTCAACGTCTCTTCAACTCCTCCATGACGACAACATCATCATCTACATGCCACTGCCAAGCTCGAGTTCCATTACCAGCTCATATTCTCTGCCAAATTTCATCGCCTCACTGCTACAACCACATACCACCACTATAACAGCTACAGCCATCATCTATCTCCACTGATCTTCCAATCACCAGCAAAACCCATTTCAGTTACCATTAATAATCAGCAGCACCTCCAACTCAAGCACCATCAGCACTGGCTTAATGGTTATCGGCCATGGAAGCAACCACTAACCACAGCAAACTACATCTCACTGCCATCAATACTATAGCAGCATCAACATTCGTCTGTTCCTTTCATCCATACACAACAGCACCATCCATCATCATCAGCGTCAACTGCCAGCATTCTTTCTCAGTTGACCTTGTTCCTTCCTTCTCATCAACAACAGCAGTGACGTGAACGACAGCAGCCAGCATTTTCTCGATCAACAACTTCCATGCGTACCAAAACCATTAACAACCATATGTTCTTTCAATCACAGTTAACCAACAACTCGAGCTCCTTCATAGAAGCAATCATTTTTCCCTATATCAACTCGGGCTGCACTTATTCTTCTCTATCTCCGATAACAGTGACACTCAGTTAACTCTCATCGGTTACGGCAGCAACACAATTAACACAGCAGAACCGAAAATACCACGAACTCAGGCCAGGCTCTAACCATCTCTTCTATCGCTTCCCAGCACTTCATCATTACCAATATTCTCTGTAACTCGGCTAAAAGTCTGCCAACTATCGCAACTCAACCAGCTCCATTAACAGCAAAACTGGTTACGCCGTTGAACAATGCTGATCATGTTAGTTACGTGAGGAAGAAGATGGCGACCCCCTAACAGACATAGGGGTGCCTGTAGCATACACGCTTTCCACTGTCAGTCTTACGGGACTGACAGTTCAACTTTCTTAACACCTCCTACGCGGCTGCCCTGAGTAGAAAACTTGTCTGCCTTTAACAATTCTGTGTAGCCTTACTCTTTTCCAACTTCGACTCGCTTCAAATCCTTGTAACTTCTTCATGCGACGTCGGATTGACCCTATTCTTTCGTCGTTGGCTTCGTATTTTCGTCCTCTTCAATGTGATGTCAATAACTACTCGATTTGGATGAGTTTCACTTGGTCTTTGGCCCTTCTCCGCTTGCGGCTAACTTCTTTTATTGCACTTTAAAGTTCAAATTCACTTCTTTTGGATGATTCACCTAATAAAACACAAAATAGAGAAAAACAAGAGTAATATACAATAATTCGCAAGAAAATATAGCAAATACTAGCATGGATTCAACACTAAATATATGAAAAATATGCACTTAACATCTACTAGGAGTTGAGTATGGTAGTAGAGTATCAGAAATCATTGAATAGCCCTCGAAGATAGAAGACTGAAGATCAAACGAAGACATTTGGAGATCTTCGTCAATAAAGAGGTATGTGAAGACTGGTCCATCTTATTTATTCACCGCATTACCATTCTACCTTTATGAGACTATGCCGTATGATTTTAGTAGATTTGATATTACAAATAAGAAGTTTCGAGCCAAGCTTGTCTTGTTAAACATCTCGAAATATGATTCAGCCAATAGATATTCATAGATGCTTAGCAATCTAAGTTAAGAACTATTTTTGTTTAAGTTGATCATTTGGAAATTTTCCAAGCAATGATATTTCATATATATGGAGATTGGGAATGTTTCAAATAATTGAAAGAGTGTTAAAAAAAAAACTACTGATATTCTAGACACAAGGTAAGTACGCATATGCAATACGCGTACGCTAGTCAACTAAAGTTCTGGAAGATAGGTAGGTACACATACCCTTAGGTTCTAAATTTGTAGACCTAGTACACGTACCCTAGCTCCCTGAATTCGCAAACTGGTTAATAGGTACGTTTATCCCTACACATACCTACCAAGTACGAATTATGCAGATGCCCATAAACTATTTTCACAAATGCGTTTGGCATTGCTACAACTCTCATGAACACTTATAAGACATCTTTGATCACTAAATCATTCTGTATTTGTGAATCATTATTCAAGTCTTGAGTGTTTAATGTGCAAGATTATGCTTATATGTTCATATGGCATATTTGCCATAACTATCATTGTAAAAAGTTCTAGTACCTTGTACCATAGTGTATATTCTTCTATGCGATTTCAAGACAAACTTCTCACATGAGTTTCATTTAAACTGAGAAACTGTTTGCTTGAATCTCAAGCTACCTTAGCTTGAATTCAAAGGTACCTATAATCTTGAAAGTCTAAAGATATGGAGACTCAAATAACCGGGAATTCCAATCCATGACACTTTTTTGTCATAATTGTATGTTAGAGTCTTTCTCTATTAACCTAGTTTTCCTGTGAGAAACATAATTAGGCTTACCACTTAGAGACTTCACTTGGGTATTCGTGAATCCAGTCCCGACTATCTTTACCCTGATAGTTCGTGTTTCCTGATCTTGTTCTTATTGATTTTTGAGGTTTTTGTCAATCTCCAATCAAGAACGAGATAGATAGAAATCTCCAAGTTCTCTTCATCCCAGACTTTGTGATTCCTCAAGTCCCGACTATCTTTACCCTGATAGTTTGTGTTTCCTGATCTTGTTCTTATTGATTTTCGAGGTTTTTGTCAATCTCCAATCAAGAACGAGATAGATAGAAATCTCCAAGTTCTCTTCATCTCGGACTTTGTGATTCCTCAAGATAGATATCTAACACACTTTTCTATTGATTAGTTTAAGATTGTTCTTGAGAGGTGGTTAGTAATCCAGACTTCTCTGCTAACTGAGCGTAAGTGTTTCAGATTTGTGAGGTTTTCTAGCTTTGTCTATTGCAAACATATTTCCAAGCCTTGATTTAAACGATTTAAAGTGAAATCAAATATGTTTATCTGTTAAAGCCAGATTGGTATCAAAGTCTTCAGTTAGTTTGAAGCAAACTCTTAAGATGTAAAGGACATCGGCTAAGGGAATCAACTGCGCAGAGCCTTGCGAGGTTCAAGAGACGTAAAGAGCACGACTGCATCTAAATTGCTTGAAGGATTAATTCGGTGTCAACAACATTTCATTCCGAAGTTTGATAGTAGGCTAGTGTCTGTAGCGGCTTAATACAGTTTGGTGTTCAAATCTAGACGAGGTCCTGGGTTTTTTCTGCAAGTGCAGTTTTCCTCGTTAACAAAATGTTAGAGCATTATTCGGTTGAACCCACAAGTTTTGTTATCTCAAGCTTGTTGTCAATGTTAGATGATCAAAACTATATCTTGATTTCTAGTCTACTAAATCAAGTCTCATACTAGGTTAGAATTTGGTAGTTGAGTATTAGACATCACCCTTGAAGACTGAATATCGACGAAGACATTTGGAAAACTTATGTAGCATGTATGTGAAGTCTGAACCATTCTATTTTACTCACTATCTTACTATTCTATCTTATTGAGACGATGTCGTATGACTTCTAATATATTTACAAATAAGAAATTTCGAGTAATGCTTATTTTATTGAAAATCTCGAAATATTATTCTAAGCAAAGATGTTCATTGTTTCCTAGGATGAAATCTTCACCTTTACCCATACACATAATCACAATACCATTCATACGATTATGTCGATGTCATATATACAAAGTTCAAAAGATAAGCGTTATACTTCATATTCTAATTCCTTAACACTATGATCATGTGATCATGTCTCACTACTAGAGTATAATAATCATTCGCAGTTATGTTTTTAATATAGCACGACTTGAAAGATACATTAGGAATGAAACAGTTCAAGTCAATATTACTAACCTCAGGAGGAAAGATGATGTCATCGTTGTAGCTTGTTACTTTTTTATATTCTTCAGGTCTTCGAGTAATACTTGTATGTCTCATAATCCTAGTCTTTCTAGTCTAACCTATACGAAGTTGTCTCTAGTACATAATCAAGCAACCCTTAGATGAGTTTTTATTTCACTAAAATATGACAACCAAACTTGGCATATCAACGCTTGGTGGGTTCAACCGAGCTATGCTCTAACAATCTCCCCCTTTGTCAATTTTAGTGACAAAACTCTTAATACATATGGATAAACAAATTACAAGAATTCATTAAACATACGCTTGATTCCAAGTTTCAATAGCGCAATAACCTGCATATATTCAATTAAAAAATGTCGTTGTTGACATTTGAATAACAAAGCTAATACTCCCCCTAAAGGTAAGATATGTAGATTTTCAATCCGAACATCTTTGTTATTCCCCTTTTGTAGTCAAGATAACTACAACAACAATATGATATGTTGCTCCCTCTTAGTCAATGTTTTACTCTTTTGTTAGATATAATGTTTAAGCACAATTGTCCTTTCCTTAGTGATTACAAATCACTTGTTTACTCCATATATTTCTCCCCCTTTTTGTCACAAAATGACAAAGGTTCGAGAAAATAAAGGTCAAACCGTAAGGATCTTACAAACATAAAAGACTTGTACAGCCTATAAGAGTTAAGCACGAAGGTTTCACATACCACTTTAGATAACCAATATCAAAACCGAAACTACAAGTAATTTGGTTTTAATATGTTATCAAGGAAACAATTTCCCAAAGAAATTTTCCCTAATAGTTTAACAAATTGACTAAGAACCTTAGTTCTCTTGCTAAACCGATTGTAAAATACAATCTCTTATTTCGATAAGACCAAAATAAAGATCAGAATTAACTTTATTTTTCTCACCAGGTTCTAATTTTTCAGATAATAACTTAGACCTTTCACTTTAGACAAGACGAGTACTAGGTTAGTTAAGTATTATTTCTTGTCAAGGCATTCGATTAGACTTGAATAACCGAATCCTTTAATTTGATAAGTCTAACTAAGATCAGAATTAACTTAGTTTCTCTTATCCGGAATCGAATTGGACTAGACAAATGATCCTGTATTTCTTTAAGCCATAAATAAAACATACAAACCAAATAAATTGACTTGAACAATTATTTTTCTTAACCAGAAGCAATTAAAACAAACATAGACATTACAACACCGTAATTGCATAGAAATTTTGTTAAGCAAAAATATTTGATACCAAACAATAAAGAAGATATCAAACAATAAGCCAAATAAATTGACACAGTTTTTCTTAACCGGAAACAATTGAATCACACACACACATCCATACACACATAATGTGTCATGTCCCTGTTAGTGGCTACTATCTTGTTAGATGGTTCCTTAATATTAGTTAGTGACGGTGTGTGTGTGTCGCACATGTCTTGGAGTTTTGCCTTATTTAGTGGTTGTATTTTCCTTTGAATATTAGTGAATATAATTATTGTTTTGTTTATCCTCCCCTCTGTTGAGGTTTCATATCTAATCTCTGCAGTGTAGATCCTGCAGAATTAGGCCTGATTATTCATTTGTAGTATAGATCACTATAATTGGTATCAGAGCAGTTCCGGTCCTTGGAAATTTTCCATGGCGGAACTTGAAGAAGCTACACCATTGTAGCTCGAAGAAAGAAGGTAAAACAAGAGCACAATTAGAAAAAATTTGTTGTCTGTATCGGTTTCATTATGAAGAGAATGAATCTCCAACCAGAGAGTGCAATATTAAGAAGTTTTATGAGCTCGTGGACAAGGAAAGGAAGTTGTTGATATTGATCCTTTACATTAAGGGAACTACAACAATTACTAAGCAATCATCTGTAGAACCGATAGTGGATGAAATTGGTGAAGAAGAGAAAGAATCTTCATATTTGGGGGTTAATTTCTTCTTATTTCTTTGAAGAAAAAGATGATTCAGATACTGATTTGAGTTTACAATTTCATGAAATTTCCAAAGATGTAGTTAATGATTTTGCTAATAAGAATTTCATCAAATTGAGCGAGGAGAGTCTCAAACAGGTACTATTAACCCTAACTCACCGACTATTAATGGGTAACTATTCTTCCAGTATTATGAATTCTTCTTGTTGCTTATTCGATCGTGGAAAATACAAATTGAAGTTTGATTCTAAATTGAGATCTCCTTATTGCATGGGTTTTCAATTTTTGGATAGATTATATATGGAATTTGTTCAAAAGCTTGTTTATCAAAGTGGGTATCAATCAAATGGGTTTTATGGTGATTCAATTGCTTGTATGCTAGCGAATGATGGTTTTATTACTACTGCTTGGTATATGTTTGGTAAAATGCTTGACTGAGAAGTTATGAGAAGGTTATTTGATCGAGGGAAGCAGTTTGAAGCTATTAACAGGTTGTATTTCGTCACATACCTAACTCAAATTACCTTTATGCGTAAAATTTCATCTAGTGCTAAGTATGCTAGACTGATAATTGATCGAGGAAAAGAGTTTGATGAGTCTGCCTCAGTGGATAAACACAATGATAATTTTGTTTATAAACTGATTCTAGAACTTGGGTTTGGTTTAAAATTGTTGTTTACAGGTTCTAATGCCTTTTTAATTATTAAAGACGGTGGAAGTTGTTATTGTAAGAAACTGTTAGTGAGAATGTCACTGAGGGGTGGTATCACCAGTTACAGTTGTGGTCGGAGGTTGTTTGATCATGGTAAAGACGTTGATGTATTAATAAGTAGGGATTATGTGTATGAGATAATTTTGGGATTCGGGTATTGTTTTGAAGTGTTATTTGAGTATTTATATATGTTTCTGTTTGGTATAAATGGTGATGGCGGTAATGCTAGCATTTTGGTTAGTAAAATGACGTATCTAGAGTGTGCTCCTAGGGATAAATTGGTACTCCAGTCGACAAGGGACATCAAATATGGTAATGAATGGAGTTTACAGGGTCAGGAATCCCTTCTAAGGATAAGGAGAATACATGAAACATATGTTGAAGCCAATATTGCATTTATGTTGCTGATATCCTTGATATGGGAATCCAAGTGGGTTATCTATAGGGCTATGGAGTGTGGGAATTGATCTCCTTATTGGTATTTCTGGTCAGAGGGGGTCTTCAAATGGGTTTGCACTAAGTCTACTACTCCTTGGAATTCTCTATGTTGAATCAATATAGATTGAGGATATGGAGAGTAAAGCATCCTTAAACTGTACTGTGATGGGTATTATAACCTTGACTATTGTTCGACAGTAATTTACGTGTCACACTCGAGTATTAGGTCTTCCATTTCGAAATAACATGTGTTATAGAAGGGTAGAGTTCTGCAAAAGAGGTGTGGGGGTTCAGGAATGCAACCACAATTGCTGATGGCATTCTTTATAAACAAATATGTGGATTATGGTACCAGGCAACAAAAAGTTATAAATGGACAGAACTGGTGATATTGGAATTGTCATTCGCAAGGTACTGATTCTGCTGGATCATGAGTTGATAGGTGTTGTAAACACCTTAATTTTATATCTAGTATTTATTCATTCTTTGCTATTTATTTTGTAAAATATGTATCTTATGATTGCTTTTGAGTTATTAGGAGCAATGTAGTCCTTGGGAGCAAAAGAAGGAAAAATTGCCCATTTGGAGCAGAAAAGATTAAAAGGGAATTCACAGGCGATATTTGGAGCAGGCTAGGATGCACAGCAAAAGAAGGAGAAATCATTCATTTGGAGCATAAAAGGCAAAAGCAGCATTTCATGTGCAACTATTATTGAGAGCGACTCTGAGCCAAGCCGACAATAGGAGACCACCATTACAACTTAGTCTAGAGAAGCAAGGGATCCGAACAACCATGATGGCCCTTATCTAATGAGTGATGCCTAAAATCACCTTGGTTACCCCTTATCTTCCTTACCTGGGTGGTTGTATCCCCTCTTATTACCAATCCCTAAAAACAAGAAGAAATGTATTTTATTATCATTACATTTGCCTGAAAGTTAGAGAGGACACAGAAAGAAAGATATGTGCGGCTTTTCTTTAAACTTTAGAGAAAAGAGGAAGCAAAGATGGAGGTGATTACGGAGTCTGAGGTTCGTAATGAAAGCAGGAGATGTTTGTTTTCTGGAATTAGAAGGTGCTGCTACTGATTCGAGAATATGGGTTTAACTTGAAGTTGAAGTTCCAGTAGATTCATAGAAGATTAATGAATAATTAGGGTTTTAAAAAAGGACTTTTGTTCTGTGATTAAAGCTGCTGTTAGAGAAGAATAGTCTGAGTTTCTGTTGATAAGTGGGTTGATGAAGGTTTGGTGGTTGCTGTGATGGTGATTTTGAAATGGGTTTCTGTGGTGTTTAAAGAATCAGGAAGAGTGGGTTTGTCTCCTAGATTCAAATTGTGAGAGAAATCTGGCTATGTGTGCTGCCATGGATATTCAAAAAGGGTTTGTGTTCGTTAGTTGGTGTTGATTCATGGGAAGTGGCAGCAGTGGAGCATTACGAGAATGAAGTTGGTGTTGTGCATAGCAAGGAATGGATGTCACAGTGAAGCCATAACCTTGTACAAGAGTGGTATTGCAGCTAAGTGCAAGGAACTGGTGGTAATTGTGAACTTTCAAGCTGGTAACTATGGATGGCACTGGAGAGAGTTAGCTGTGAAGATGAGGCTGTGACAGTTTCGATGGCGCTGTGCAGGTGAGATTGAACTGAATTGAGAAGTCTGTTGGAGGGAAGGAAGTTCAACTAGGTTTTGAGGGATGCAGTGTGTATTGGATATTATAATGGAAGGCCAAGAAGATGCAATGACAGTTGCAGTTGGTATTGAGATGGATCATTGAAGTTTTGGTGATGCTTATGAAGCTACAGGTGAGTTGGATCTGGTGGATTTATGGCTTGTGAGAATGGCATGAGAAGATGTTGTTGGTAGTGGTCTCTGTGACCATGGGTCTTGGAGTTTTGTTCAGAAGATTGGGAGAGGTTATGAAGTCAAGACGGAGAAAAGCAGGGATACATCTACAGCTCCAAGGTTGTCAGGGTTTGATGGCTCATGGCACGAATGAACTGAGTTTGGAGATTAGCAGGTGATGCAGTTGTATCAGTAAGCAGCTGAGATTGGAACTCAATATTGCAATGTGTGATGAGCAACTGGAATGAAGCTGCAGTTCAGTGAGTGTTGCAACTGTTGTAGCTGGGAGAGCAAGTGGATGATGTTGAATCTGGTGGACGAGAAATGAAGAAATTGGTGATGTTGAGTGCTTCACGAACTAGGTTCTGCAATGGGTTTGTCTCAAGATGCTGTGTGTGCTAGTTGATAATGGTCTTGGTGGCAATGTAGCAATAAATGAGACAGTAATGCTGAGATGTAGAGAATGAAGGTGATTGAAGCTGCAGGTGGGGTTTAGTTACGACTCAACTTGTGAGCTGATTTGGCTAATGATTTAGGGATAGTGCTGGAACTGAGAGAAGAGAATGAGCTGAGAAGAATGAGGTTGCTGGCACTTGAAGGGAGAATGTGTTGTTAAAGGAGATGATGGATTTGTGTGCAACAGTTGGCGTATGAGTCGCAGTTGGTGATGCTGCAATGGAATGGTGGCATTGAGGTCTACAGATAACTGGGGTTAGAGAAGCATAGTAGAATGGGAATTAATAGTTGTTGCTGATGTTGCTATTGCTCATGATGGTGATTGCAGGTGGAAGAGTATGGCATGAAGGCGATGCTCAAGGGACTGAATTGACGCAATGAAGCTAAAAGATGAGCTCAAAACACTGGAGTTGCAGTCGTGTAATGCAAGGAAGTGTTGGAATTGGAGTTACCAGGAAGTGATTCAGTTGAATGAGTAGTGGCTCTACAGAAATGGGTTGAATACTCTGAACTGAGTATGGAATTGATGGCAGTTTGAGGAGCTGGTAATTCTGAAACATATGTTAATGGGTTCTGTTGTGAAATGGGTTTCTACAGGTGATGAAATTGCAGTGGAGTTTGTGTGAAAGGCATTGCAGTTACAGGTTGCAGTCAAGGTGTGAAGTGGCGATTGAAGTTGCAGGTTTGGGAGTGGCATTGCACAACCATCATGGCTGGAAGCACAATGATTGTGCAGTGCATAGCTCAGGCCTGTGCAATCTCATGCCAAGATAACTCAGTTCAATGAGTTAACTGACTCTCCATTGGCTTAGTTGACTCGACGGTTTGACCTAGTTGACTCAGGTGACCGGGCAGACTTTTCCGGTCACCTGAGCTACTTTCCGGTACCGGATTCCGGCAAAATTCCGGCCAAAAACACATTTTTCCGACGACTATTTTTTGGGTCATATTCTCACATGGGTATTTCACACATGAGCTCGGTGGACTTCTAGTTATTGGACCTTGGGCTTTGAAGACCTAATTTGGGAAGTTGGGAAGCTATAAAAATAAAAAGTTTCTATTCTTTTGGGGACTTATCACATATCACGTATTTTTCTACTGGAGTTTTGGAGGAGAGCGATTCTACTAGGGTTTGCTTTCGTTTATTTTTCATGTTTTTCATTTTATTTTTGATAATAATTATGTTGAATCCAAAAACTATGAGTAGCTAAACTTCATATTATTGGTTATGGGATAAAGTGGATTTCACAAATGATATTTGATTCAATGATGTAGTTTTGTCTCAATACTTTATTGTTTATGATTCATGGTTTATTTTGTTTTATGATTTGATTGTTTATTTGGTTGAGTCCGGAATCAATCCGATTTGCTTTCGTATCTAGAGCTATATTAGGGTTTTCAATATGAAAACGTTGTTTATCCCTGATTCTAAGTAGCATAAATGTGGGTAGTGCTTGTAGTGATATATCCTACTAGTCACATATGAATCATAACTTGGGATAAATCAAATTAGTGCTTTTACACATTTTGGTTGCCTTGATTAGTCTTATTCCATAGAACTCATTGCTTTTAGGGAGTTAAATCTAATTGTGCTTTTACACTTTAGGTTGCTTTCTAGGAAGAATTCACATATGCATCTTTTAATGTGGTTGTGATGAAATCAGGGAATTAGCGGGATACTCTTGCGATCAAGGTATCCTAGGACTTTTAGTAAATGAGAGATTAAAATTTCAATTATAGTCATTGTTGAGAATTCGAGTTTGTGAATGAAACTATCCCGTGACCAATACTTTCTCTTTATTGATTACTTTTATTTTTACTTTGCTTTCAATTCATTTTTATTGCTTTGAAATATCAATATCCCCCCTTGGTTACCAAGAAACTGAAATTTGCATAACAACAAAAAGCCTCTCTGTGGATACGAACTCTTTCTTATCGCATACTATTTTTATTTTAGAAAGTAAGAAAGTGAAATTATATTTGACCGGCTGAAAACCGACCATGAGTTCAAACAACTTCTTATATTCCCAGTACATAGGGTACATGTTGCATTCTGTAGATTACATGAATTCTCGACATTTATTGCAATTTCAACCTCTTGTTCGGCTGGATATCACATCACCAGGGTTAGTATATACAAGCTTGAAGAGGTGAGAGTAATTCTGGTCACTGTATTTCATAGCTATTTTTGTGTTACCCTTGTTCATCTGCAGCATCATCAATCTATCGTATTACTTTTATATAAAGATCCTATGGAGGAATTGGTTGTTGCAGATGAGATTGGGGAAGGAGGCTTGAACTGGCACGATTCAGTTTTGGCAACCTTCAAGTGGACGGAGGTAATATCTAGAGTGTTTTTAGATGACCCAACAATTAGCAGCATAATTGCATTACAATGGGTGGTCTTCTTGATGTGGAACGTCACAGTAACTTGTAGCGCTAAATGCAACTGGGCATTAGTGGGAACTCAGGTCTCACTCAGGGTGATTCAAATTTTAAATGTGTTAGTACTGGTGGAGATCATTGAGATGCTTGTAGTGTTTAAGGATGGTGAGAGCATAAAACAAGAGTTGTTGGAAATGTTTAAAGATGTTTGTTCTTGCATGCTACTAAACGTTGCAGCTTTGAAGTTAACTCAAATATGCATTCTTATTAAGGCTTGGGGAGCTTATTGTGAGTTTACAGCTTAAGAAGTTTTTGCGTGTCAGGATGGAGAATCACCTATTTATGAGTTATTATTACTTTCGGGGTTTCGAGTTAAGGCTCAAATGTTTAGATATTCAGTTAGAGGTAATCTTGTCCTCTTCATACCCAGGGATTTCTGGTTAGTTTTGGCAGGTGGTGTTCTTTACCTTAAGGAAATGCTCGGTACGGACAACAAGTTCACCTCCTAATTCATTTAAATATCGCACCACATGGGTCACTATGCTCAAGACTAAAGAGGTAAATGCATATTTCGTTGCCACGTTATATGGATTCTCTATGTACATACTACACGGCGAAAGCTATTTACTTCTTAGATGGCTTTGGCGAGAGATGTTCATCATATTAGCTACCTTATTATTACCCAACACATCTCATCATCCTCTAATACTAGTTGATAAGAATGTAGAGGAAAGTGCTTTCAATTCTGTATTGACAACAGGTGCATATGTGACTTTTCTGCGTGGTACAAATACTATTACAGAAGATACGGAGCAGTACAGTGGGATGATGGTTTTAAAGATTAATGTTGGCTCTGTTGAAGTGACTCTTACATTTCTCAACTTGTTGGCTGTACAATCTTGGCTCTATGCATTGGTTTCAACAACTATTATTGCATCAATGCAGCTTATTACCTGGGTTGCCAAAGGATTAGATAAAAATAGAGATTCCATAAGGTCCTTGCACCGGTTATACTCATGCTTATGGGGTCCTTATCCGGGAAGAAAATGTGAAGATTTACTTTCATGACTCAACTGATAATGGACATCTGCTCATTATGTTTGAATGCACTTCTTTTACGGTAAGTAGCTTTTCAACTGTAGTTGTTATCTGTGGGTGCAAGAGAGTCAGTGTCAAGTGAAAACTACAGGGAAACCCATTTCTCAGTTTTTTTCCACCGTGAAACCCACGGGTGTAAAACTTCATGCGCGCACCCAATTTCCACAAGAAAATTTCTCACGAACCCATAATTTTAAAAAAATGTCTTTCTTCTTAGTCTGAGAACCCTCTTTTGGGAGATTTATTATATTGTTTTCTCTTCATAAAACTTATTCTCTGTCTCAACAATGTCAAAACCCTACATCTATAGGCGGGAAACTACTAATGCAGAGCGATATAGATTTATTTTCAGTTCTGAACGCACCTGGTACAACAAACATGACGACCTTCTTCCCTTTACTCAAATCAGGGACAGTGGTTGTTTGTAATTCTCCGGTGATTGCTGTGATTGTTGTCGGAAAATAAAATGAATCAACTAGGATATATAGTTCAAAATGAAACAACCAGATATATGGTTCATAAGCTATACAATGAAATCTCGATGGTGATTCAGTGGGAGTTTGTTGATTGGTTCGAATGAAGATGTGTTTGTGCTTCCATGGTTATGTCTATATGACCAGCGGGTTCAAAAAAATTGAATCAGTATGGATTGTTTGTTCAAGTCAAGTGGGTATGTTGTGTTTGATACATTGCCGCAATGGAAATTTGGGTGAGATGAAATCAAGCTATAAAATGGTTCATATGGGTGTTGTATAGTAGCAAAGTTGCTGGGGTCAACCGAGTTTCCCTGAAATGAGTTGGAAATGATCGAATTTAGGAGCTGGTGGTGTTGAATTTGCGTTCTACAATAGCAACCGAGAAGGATTTATAGTTCGCTTCTTGTTATGAACTGAAATTGGGGATTGTTGTGTATGAATGGGATGAATTGTGATTAATGGTCTCAAGGAGATGTGTTTGATAGACAGATTATGAGTGATGAATGGAAGGATTCAAGGATGGAGAATGGTTCAGGTATTAGCTGACTTAGTTTGGATTTAATAGATTGCAGTTGGTGCTTGGCCGGGACGGATAGAATATTAGAGTTGTTGTGTTATTAGTGGAGGGGAGACATGAACGACGGATCTGCTAGCTTGGGGTTTGTTCCGTCAACTCTTTATCTCAATTGAGAATTATTCGGCAGTAAACAAAGTAGGGTCCTGGCATCGGTGATTGGAGTTGGTGTAGGGACTGAGAAGTGGTTTGATTTTGGACGGGAATGAATAGCAAAAGAAAGTGGCACGCTATCAATTTCATTGATGATTGACCACTGAGTAGTGGTACAACTTCATCCAACTACATCATCATATTGAATAACATTTGTTCCTTCGCAACTGGGATGGGTTTTGTTTTGTGTGAGCGCAGGTGGATGGGGACTGTAGGAAAGGGTTAATGCCATGAATGAATAATAATGGATCTGTATCTACATTTAGTGTTATGGTTGATGTGAGTCTGGTACACCCACATCATCTAATCAGGTGTCACGTGTATCTTGTTGTGGTACTGCGCAAGTAGGCAATGAAGACGGGTATGAAATGTATTAATGGTTGGTAGGTTTGAGATATGCATAACCGATGTTTATGTACCACTGTTGTATGGATCAAAGCGAGAAAACTGATACCAGTGCAATTAATTTGTTTTCATACACCTAGAATAATTACTGCCTAACATGTTATGCAGTCGTGAAAATTGATGTATAACCTGTTATGCATCCGAAAATATGACTGCATAATGCGTTATGCATTGAGAAAATTGATGCATAATCTTTTATGCATCGACAAAATTGATGCATAACCTGTTATGCGTCCGAAAATATGATTGCATAATGCATTATTCATCAATTTTTTATATGTATGCGCTAAAATCAACCAAAAAATGGTAATATCACTTGTTATAGATGCATAACTTTGTTATCCAAATGCATAATTTGTTATCCAAATGCATAATTTGTTATGCAGTGGAGAAAATGGTTGCATAATTTGTTATGCGTCTGCAGAATGTGTTATGCATCGTTTTTTGGTGGCTGCATAATGGTTATGTATAAAGTTTTCAAAAAATTTGCCTAAAGTGATGATCACCTCCGATTTTTTCGTGAAAAACAAAAAATTGATATTGTTGTTTATACTCGTTGCGTAGCTCTCTTAAAAAGATTTCCAACGATATAAAATTTGTAAAATTCTAAGGCGCGGATTTTTAGATATGTTATGTCCAAGTTGCGCTTCCAATTATACCCCTGAAAAATTAGGCTGCATAACGAGTTATGTCTGAAAAAATAGTATGCATAACGAGTTATGTATTGATTCATAATAATTTCATATAATTATGGGTGTCACCATACCAAAAATTAATTGTGGGCTTGGCAATGAAAATATTATTATTTTTGGGTCTCCCCCTAATTTTCCCCAGTGTCAAAGCAATTAAGGCCCACCAAGACGTGAAGATGAAGATAGTATTGGGCTTGAATCAACAGTGTGGGCCTAGATCTTGAAGTCTATTAAAGCCATCTCCTATCGCTTGTTCAGAAGTTGCAGCAACAATGTCTCGCTTCAACTTATTTTCCATCCTTGAGGACAAGGATGATTTGGAGAAGTGGGTATTTGTCATGTCCCTGTTAGTGGCTACTATCTTGTTAGAGGGTGCCTTAATATTAGTTAGTGACGGTGTGTGTGTGTCGCACATGTCTTGGAGTTGTGCCATATTTAGTGGCTGTATTTTCTGTTGAAGATTAGTGAATATAATTATTGTTTTGTTGTTCTTCCCCTCTGTTGAGGTTTTATCTCTAATCTATGCAGTGTAGGTCATTACATAATGGAATACATATCAATTGTACCGAAATTTTGTTATGCAAAAGCAAAATATATGCAATATAAGCAGGCTTTTCTTAAACAGGAAAACGATTAACTAACAAATTTGTTACTTCATATTCCGCATCCTCTTCAACCCAGAAAGATATATCATTAAGCACAAGTTCAAGTTAGAACTCTCCCCTAGTATGTTATCATCCTCTCGCAAGAACAAAAGAACAACAAAGATCAACCTTTACCAGAGAAAGGGTGAATCGGTTTTAACTAATGCGTGCCAATAGCAAAAGTTGAAAAACATAAACACATATGTTTATGCTAAACACAACTTATGTAAACACAAATTTATTCAACACATTGTGACTTTTTACATATGAGTTTCAACCGGAACACCTTATGGTCCTTTGATAAAGCCTACCAACTTGGGCTAGAACTTAATCCCGCTAAATCAAAAAGTCACACAAACCATAAGGGTTCACATCATATGAGATTGAATATTAAGGGTATGAAAACCAAAATCAGATATCCCATAAACACATAACAATAATATAGACATTCAAGCACAGGCTATGTAATCGGAAACTATCACAAGAAAAATTATAAAATAATAATTTTATTCATAATAATTGATAGTTTTATTCAAAAATAGACCTTATAAAATAATTGAAATAAAACAAGAACTGATGTCTATTTTTCTTTCAAGAATTATTATTCTTCATTTGTCAGCTTCTCAACAGATTCTTGTTCAGAGTCTTGGTCTTTTTCGCCTTTTAAGAACTCATCATTGATTTCTAAGATTCCTTTAAGGGTTTCTGTATCATTTCGAGAGGAAAAGGCTAACTGTCTCTGAATACAGTTTAATTGTCTTCCAAGACGTAAAATATGAAACAAGATATCTTCATTGCTATAGAGTTGAGCAGTTGAACCAATAGTTTCTCTTTCTTTTCGAGTTTTACTCATTTGCTTGATAATTCCATGAGAAACAGTTTTAGTGACTTTCTCATCTCCGAAATTATTCCCATTGTGTGTTCACACAACCTGGTGATGAGACAGGGATATCCAAGATTTCTCTGGGACGATGTGGCATTGATAGATTCGAAGATCTTGATCATTTGATTGATAATCATTCCACATATGTCAATTTGCTTTTTTCCTTCAAAAATGAAGTATACAAACTCAGCAAATTCCTTGTCCCTTTGTGATGTATCTCTTGTACAAGCAAAAAGAGTTGTTATAGCAAGTTTACCAAAACCCTTAAGTAGAAGGGTATTTCTTTGGTTAGCATTCTCCCATTTTTTTAGCCAACGGATTTTCAAGTGATACGTGCTCAATTTCAAAACCGGTAATCATATGATTTCCCTTCACTTTGTAATTGATGATCTTTGATATCATCTTTCTGTCGACATGATGAAAAGTGCATCCAACATGTAATATCCACAAATATTGTAAGTTCATGTTTGTCTTTGATCAAGTGCGGATACTTGATTTTCTCAATATCACCAGCAGGAATAAACGGATTCAAATCCAGATTATCAGTTTTAGTTTCTTCCATGTTTTTCCTTTTTCCCATGTTTTCAACAATCAAAGATGTATGGAAAACCCTAGTTTCGGTTCCGGGCAATCTCTCCCAGGTTGTTTGTAAAAACAGCACAAAATAATCTTCTTTTGTAAGGAGTGAAGTTATCAAATTCCGGAAATAACTAGTTTTAGTAAAATCTTCCAAAATCAGAAACATTGACTTGTGGGGAAACAAATCCAATTTTGTAACTCTGTCATTCTTTTGGAAAAACTGATTTTTCATGGACCGGATTTGTATTACTGATTAATCCTATATTCATGTCCAAAGATTTGTTTACTCTATAATTACCAAAATCTAATAATATCTTTAGAAATTCACTCAAGAATTTTCCAATAGAGTATACAAGAACAAATTTGAACATAACAAGATATTTGTTAATAGTATCTTTAGAATCATATTTCCAGTAATATTTTAAAATATCAATAGCTTCATTAAAACAATTGTGGGGTGTATGAAGCAATCCACTGTTAATAGAATAATTAACTGAAAAATCATTCTTTGTAACATTACAAAGGTTCCAAATCGCAACCTAATAAGCGATACATTGATAGTCTTTGATCTGAAAATGTTCATACATATATTTAGGTAGTAAATCCAAAATATGTTTAAGATACCAGATTTTTCAAAAACAGAATAGTCATGGTTCATATAATGAAAAATCTTTGGTGGAATCTTATGCATTTTCAAGATACAACATGTCGCATAGAGTATTGTACCATAGTTATTAACTTTAGTAGTAATCAATACCATGAGATACAATTCTATGATATTTGAGAGATTATGTATGTCAACCATAATCTCAATTCCTAATAAATTTAGGAGCAAGAGTATTATATACTTCATTCTTGTCTTCCACCACGAGTCCTTGAAGTAGTCAAATCCTGCTATTATGTTAACTGAATCATCCATTAGATTCAATTCTTATAGGTTGGATCGCACCAAACACAGATTGTTAGATCTTTTCGTGTTTGCCTGCTCTGATACCAATTGAAAAGACGAGGGTACCCAAATACACCACAATCTTTAAAATATCCACCTATAAGTCCTCTTACCGAAAGTGATTGTCTATGGACAAAGTCGAGTCAATACGACAAATCGGTATTCATACTTTGTGTTATCGTCTATAGATACGAGATCGAGACAATACAACGATCAAAGTGTGAATACTTGATAATAGGTTCAGACTTAACCAAACTCTATAGGATCATTATCAAGTAAAGAGGAGTTCACGTTTGTGTATTTTACTTCTAATTATAATAAACAATTATAATTGAGGAAATTAAAGCAAAAGACACAGCAAGATTTTATTAACGAGGAAACCGCAAATGCAGAAAAACCCCGGGACCTAGTCCAGGATTGAATACTCTCAGAATTAAGCCGTTATACAAAATCTGAACCAACTTCGTATAGTTGAGACCAAGCAACTAACCCTAGTTCACTTAGTTTCTTCAGTATCCCTGCGCTTCTTTCCAGATAAAGATATCTTAAGTCATATGCAAAGGCTCTTCCGTTTAAACTGATGAACTCCTTTAACTGGTTAGATCAATCCAATCTCTATTATCTAAGTAATAAGATTCGAATTTTTAACAATCAAAATAAAACTCAAGAGAACCATTAGGTGTTAGCAATCTCACGCAACTAATCAATCGAATAAATCTGATTCTAGTTGGATCCCAGCCGATCAAGGTTTGTGCTACACAAAGATATGAGAAACCAATCAGAAATATTCTTCGTCTTCATATCTTTTTTAATCTTCAATTAAACCTATACAACACCACTTGAATCTCTTGTGATTAATCACACACAGAACGGAGTATGTTAACAATGGATTAACACAAGATGTCGTTAGATCTACAAACAGTTCTAAAAATCTCGTCGACACTTCGATCTAGTTTGAGTGAATCTTATATAAGAAGAGAAGATTCTCAAAAATAAACAAACTAGGCGCAATCAAAGTTCAACAACCGCTAGTCAATCAAATTAATCGAAAACTAATAAGCTGGAATTATCTTTTCCCACCAACGGTACTCGAAGAGCTTCTTGATCCACACAAAAGTCTTTAAACGAGCGGTCGTAAGAGATTTGGCATAATTAGGGTACTTTCCTCTCCGGATAGACGGATCTACCAGAAACAACAAAAAGATGAAGTTTGCCTGGCTCTTAGGATAGTTTGCTAGAAATGCAAACTTAGACAAAGGATGTTTGGAAACCAAGGAATTTTCAAACCGAATATTCTCAAGATATGCAATAAATGCCCAAATCAGTTTTCATAATTCTTGGAAATGCTTTGTCCAATATTTTACGAAATCTCTCAATAGAAAATCTACAATTAGTAAATGCACATAACTAATTTTTATTCTTTCCAGATATGCATTCAATTGCTGGTAATTAAAGCAGATAAAAATAAAAACCTTAATTAAAAGATTCTTAATTTATTTATGACCGGGATCTTCTTGAGTAATTAAGGAATATCTTTGAACAATAAAAGATAAGAGTTAATGTTTGTGTTCAAAGTATGTTGACATATTTTCTTCTTTGTAAATCCTCTTTCATTTTTAAAATCTTGGAATCGATTATACTACACTTCCAAACAAGTTTAGAATTTGTTCATCTGTATTCCAATACAACTATGTGATTGATCAAGTATCAAATCAAAATCATGGGTTCAATCGGTTCTACCAATCACAAGGATCGGTTCTACCTAAATATGGATTACTTGTGATCGAACACATAAGTTGCTAGGACCGGTTACATCAGTTACCAGGATCTGTTACGTCAATTACCAAGACATGTTACCATATTCTCATGGTATTACTTGTGATCTTTTTTTTTATGATGCTAGGCATAGGCCCGTCCTGCCCCCTGACAGTGTAGCCACTGGCTTACTCTCCACTGAGCAAACTCAGCCATCTTAAACCCCATGGTATTGCTTGTGATCGGTTAAACAAGTCACTAGGATCGGTTACACTAATTTCCAGGATCGGTTACACTAATTGCAAGGATCGATTATACAATTCTTTTATGATCGGTCACACCAATTACTAGGATAGGTCACACCAATTACGAATATCGATCATACCATTTCAGGTGATTACTTAGGATTGTTTACACTAATTAATAAAAACCAGTCATACCAAATCATAAGTCAAGCACTGTGATTAGTTATACCAAGATACAAAACAAGTTATGATTGGTTATGCTAACTCACACATATTGGTAATCCAAAGATATGCAATGAATAATAATACCAATAAGTTGGAGGTTTATCCTGGAAGTTTTTAGGAACTATGGGTTCTCGGAGAAATGGTGCACTTGGATACATAACATTCTAAAGTCATCTAGGATTTCAGTTCTGGTGAATGGTAGCCCGGAAAGATTTTTCAAAGTGGAGAGGGGGCTTCATCAGGGAGATCCTCTATCTCCCCTGATTTTTGTTCTCATTGAAGACATTTTAAGTCGCAACATTGCCAAGCTGTTTAAGGAAAAGAAGATGGCTCATATGGTGTCTAGAAAGGGTGTGTCTCCTTCTCATTTATTCTTCGCGGACGACATCATGATTTTTTTGCAAAGGAAATATGAAGAGTTTGCGAAACTTGGTGAATTTACTGGACTTATACCAAAGGGCTTCGGGTCAAACGGTTAGTCGTCAAAAGAGTAAACTTTATTATGGAGGGGGTTTGTTGAGCAGGCGACGAGCAATCTCAAATTTTCTGGGTATGAATGTGGCAACTTTTCCGGATCGTTATTTGGGAGTCAAAGTTATGAAAGGGACTGTGAGGTATAGTCATATTAGTAATGTGGTGGAGCAAATCAAAAATCAGCTTGCGGGTTGGAAAGGTAAGTTGTTATCTTTTCAAGACCGAGTCGTCTTGGTTAAGTCGGTGATTACTAGTTTTTCAATTCATAACATGGCAGTGTACAAGTGGCCGCGTAAATTTACTCACCAGTGCGAGGTTGCGATTCGTAACTTCCTTTGGTCAGGAGATTCTGGAGTTAGTAGGTCTTTCACAGTGGCTTATGATAAAATTTGTGCTCCATACGAGGAAGGTGGTCTGGGGATTTCTCAAATGAAGATCACCAATCAAGCTCTGCTCATGAAATTGTGGTGGAAAATTAGGACTTCAACTAAGGTTTGGGCTAGATATCTTCGGGCTAAGTTCTTTAAAAGAAATGGTCAGTTGGTGGGGTATATTAAATCCTCTATTCTGCCAGGGATTAAATGGGTGTATAATACGGTGGAGGAGAACATCAAGGTTCTGGTTGGGGATGGTAGACTAACCTCTTTGTTCTATGATGTATGGCTGGGAGAGGATTCAGTGGCAGACACCCTGGAAGACTACACTCTTGATAGAAATTTCAGAGTGAGTGACTGTATTGTCAATGGTGTATGGCAGTTAAATACGGAATGCAGAAACATTTTATTGGCTGCAGGTTATGAAGAAGCGGATCTTCCTATTCAATTGGGAGGGACTGATGTCCAAGTTTGGAAGCCAACATTGGATGGCAACTTCACAGTCAGGTCGGCGAAAGAGCTGACTAGAAAGAAATACCCAAGGTTCGAGGGAACTCAGCTGATTTGGAGGCCTGGAATCCACCCTTCTCTAGCTGCGCGAAACTGGAAAATCATGAGACGCAGATGTGCAACTCTTGACAAAGTGAAATCGAGGTTCAAAATTCAAATTGCTAATAAATGTTTCCTGTGTAATGTTGCTGAAGAAACCTTGGATCACTTAATGTGGCACTGTTCTTTTGCTCGTAAAGCTTGGTCCTGGATTGAAAGCATCTTTGATCTCCGGCCACAGCTATCCCTGACTTCTTCTTACGATGCTGCCAAGGGCTCAAGCCGTATGGTGAAGGACTTATGGCTAATTGCTCTGTTGGTAATACGTTCAGAAATCTGGATGGCGAGAAACAATTTCATCTATGACAGCAAAAAGGTGAGCTGGGTTTTTTTCCAAAAAAAGGTCTTTAACCAGGTGCATGATTACTCAAGAAGACTTAAGGGCTACATGCACACATTAGTTAGAGATTTAAGGGTGCTTTCATTCTTTAAAGTAGCTAATAGAAGAGTTAAGAGTTTTGTGCCAATTGAATGTCACTGGAATCTCCCGGCTGAAAACGAACTCCTTCTTTGCTGCGACGGAGCGTCTCGTGGCAATCCGGGAAGATTAGGTGCTGGGGTGGTGGCTCGAGACAGTGAGGCTAATGTTATAGGAGCTCTAAGTATTGGGTTAGGTTGCACAATAAACTTTCTGGCAGAGGTTTATGGGATAATGGTTGGTCTGGAATGGGCAGTTAAATGGGAGATTCTAAATGTCTGTGTGAGGTCAGATTATTTGGCTGCCGTTCATGTTTTTGTTCACGATTCTTTACCTTGGTTTGCGAGGCAAAGATGGAGGAGAATTCGTTCCAAGTACAGGAATATACGTTTCGAGCACATTTACCGCGAAATCAATTTTGCGGCTGACAACATGGCTAAGCGAGGCTGTAATCTTCAGGAGGAGGAGGGCTTAAGTTATGATGGAAGACCTGTTTTTTTAAATTCAATAGAAGCACCTTATATCTCTTATTTTCGATTCAAATAGTATGTAAGTTGTTTAGTTCTATTTGTTTGGTTTTGCCTACAAACTTGGAATTCTTATCTCTGATTTAGAGATCTTTGTATTTTTGCTTTTTTATAATACAAATTGGATTTAACAAAAATAATCATAAAACAAGTTCATGAATGTACTTCCTTTAAACAAACGTAAACATTGTTTCCTAGGATGAAATCTTCACCTTTACCCATACACATAATCACAATAGTATTCATACGATTATGTCGATGTCATATATACAAAGTTCAAAATATAAGCGTTATACTTCGTATTCTAATTCCTTAACACTATGATCATGTGATCATGTCTCACTAGTAGAGTATAATAATCATTCAAAGCTTCGCAATTATGTTTTAAATATAGCACGACTTAAAAGATACGTTAGGAATGAAACAGTTCAAGTCAGTATTACTAACCTCAAGAGGAAGGATGATGTCTTCGTTGTAGCTTGTTACTTCTTCACATTCTTCAGGTCTTCGAGTTATGTCTCATAATCCTAGACTTTCTAGTCTAACCTACACTAAGTTGTCTCTAGTACATAATCAAGCGACTCTTAGATGAGTTTTGATAAACTAAAATATGACAACCAAACTTGAGATACCAACGCTTGGTGGGTTCAATCGAGCTATGCTCTAACAAGTTCTAAAACAATTTATTGTGTGAATTAATTTATGAATCAATTGAAAATTCCCACGCAAATAATTTTATCATGCGGGAATGTTCCAAACATCATAAGAGAAATTTTTTGAATTTACTGATATTTCTACTCAGGGTAGGTTGGGGAACCAGTTCGCAAACCATATATATTTGGGTTTCAGAAATACATGAGGGTTGGTAAACCAATTCGCAAATTATAAGTTCGGTTGGGGACTGTTCACGAACTGATGTGAACTGAAATTTGAAAGTTGGTTTTAAAGGCTAGCGGTTGATGAACCTAGTTCACGAATCGTGGTCAACTGAGTTCGGTAGTCTTGTGGGGTCGGCAAACCCGGTTCACGAATCGTTGGACCTTGGCTCGTGAACAAGCCTAACGGTTCACGAACCATTATACCAACTGTCCCAGTTTAAGTTTTAGTATATGCTGAAAAACTTATTTTTGAAATATGTGTAGCATTACTAGAATTCTCTCAAACACTTCTAAGACTTCATTGATCACTCAAACACTTATGTGTGTGCATCATGATTAAATTCTTAGGTGTTTAAATAAATATCAAATTGATTTAGTTTTTTGGCATATTTGACAAACCGAACAATCATTATACACGGTTCGAGAATTTTAAACAACCTCTGATCCTTGAAAATCTATAAATAGAGATGCTCTTTCAAGTTTCAACTGGGAAATTAAATCCATGAAAGTTTGTGTCCTGGTAGATTCTAGAGTTGTCCTATATAGACCTAGGTTTCCTCTGAGAAATATAATTAGGCCTACGACTATAAGACTTCACTTTGGGGATTCGTGAAGCCATGTATGACTATCTTTACCTTGATAGTTTGTGTATCCTTATCTTGCTTTTCTGCTATCGAAGTTTTCGTAATCTCTTTCAGGCAAGAAAAATAATAATCACAAAGTTTTCTTCATCTCAGACTTTGTGATTCCTCAAGATAGATATCTGAAAACTGATCTTAATTGATCTTTTGAAGATTGTTCTTGAGAGGTAATTAAGAATCTAGGCTGCCTTTCGAGAGTCGTAAGTTCCGGATTTGTGAGGTTTTCTAGCTTTGTCTATTGTAAACAAATTTCCTCACCTTGATATTTGATATAAACGGAAATCAAATAGGGTTATCTGTCAGTGGCAGATTGGTATAAAAAGTTTCACTTAGGTTGAAGCAACTCTTAGGCTGTAAAGGACGTCAGCTATGGGAATCAATTGTGTAGAACCTTACAAGGTTAAAGAGACGTAAGGAGCGTGACTGTAACTCAAGTTTTATTTATTGTAATTTTACTAGAATATGACCCGTGCCATAACGGCCCGGGATTTTGTTAGGTAACCATATTGTGTTACGTAATCAAATTCCGAGATCACTCATGTATAGCTAATACTTTGCAAATACATGACTACCTTCATTAGAGAATCATTATAATGCTAGCTAACATGTACCTGTAATTTAAAAAGTTCATACCCTTGAATCATGTAATGCTAGCTAACTTTGCAAATCATATAATGCCATCAATTTTAAGAAGTTCATACCCTTGAATAACACCATTTTGATGACATATGGCTAATTTAGGCACACTGGCCATTATATTATAACAGAGACATGCTTGAAGTCGTGTCATGAAGTAACCTGTCAAGTCTCAATGACACCACCATCAGTATGCGAAGATTACAAAACACATAACAAACAGAAGAAAAAAATCCAAGTATGTTGCTCACCTGCCGAGCAACATCCAATAAGTACAAGCTCACAGTAATATATCTCTCGTTACTAAATAGGAGCAAGCTGCAAGCCACTTCCCAAGAGCATACATAAGTTGTGGAACTTCCAGAAAAGAACCCTAAAAAGAGTATTTGAAGCGCTAAACCAGCATAGAAAGCAGTACTTCAAGCGGATTGATAGTCAAAGGTCCACTTTAAGAAAATTCTCTATAACAGGAACTCTAGGTTTCATGCACATCCTACTTAAAAATCTTATAGCATTTTCATTTTTATCTGCAAACTCAAAAATGATGTAAAAAATTTAACATCATAAAATCATAAGATCGTGAGGTAACTCAAAAATGAAAATTGGTTGAAAGAAATAATTAATCCAAACAAAAATAAATAAAAAATTAAGCCAGATCAAAGAGAGAGTCATACCTGGGATAATAGATATGTTTGATGGGGAACATTTGCTCATATTTTGTGTGCGGATTTTTATTTGAGACTGGAAAGGCGAAAATGGTTGTTTTCTTCAACTTTGAATGATCGAATTAATGGCACACATTAATTGAATGGATTGAGATGGGTCTTGAAATGTTCAAGCGTATTTATATCTTTGGCAGTGAATGTACCAAGGTTTTATTTTGTGAGTCGAGAATACTAAGAGAAAATTGAGCATGCCATGCAGATGTAGTGTTCCTAGTAACAGTCAGTCCCGCAATCAAACCTGTGTCCACATTGAAGGCCACCTTCAAGGAAATGAAACGGCCGAGATTCTTCTTTTGTGTGTTTCCCTTTCTGATGCATAGTGGTATCCCTTAAAATACCACTTCTACCCTTATTAACATTATTCTCTCTTTTGCCCCCTTTGTTTGGTTTTATTTCTTTTACTAACCTTCATCTTTGCTATATCTTTTCAAACCCTAGTTCTACTCCTTCCAAGTTTTATTTTAAGAAAGACTAGGTTAGAACCCTTGTTTTCCTCTTTCATTCAATCTTTCTCTTTGAGTTGAGTTGATGTAAGGAGATGCCTCAATAAACTTGTGACTTCCAATTAATTTTGGGTGGAAGTTTTAAGTATTGAAGAATTTTAATTTTTGTTTTTTCCTTATTCTATGGGTAGAAGAAGCTTAAATTGAAAGGTTAGTAATTCTATTTCATGGGGTTTTGTTTCAATTTCTACATTATTATTGCAAGTAGAAGTTACATTTTACATTAGTTGGTATCAAGAGCTTTGGTTTGATTTTTTGGGGAAGGTTTGGTAAAGATACTAATTGGTAAGAGAGAATATTAATATCATCATAAGTATTTTGGGTCGTGTTTCTTTTTTTTGGTAATTTTCTTAAATTGGGTATTCCAATCTTATGGTATTTTATTATGATATCAAAAAGAATAATGAAAATGGATGGGGAAGTACAAGTAATAAAGTTCAATTGATGGGATTGTTGAATAAAATGATATATAATATGTTTGATGAAATGCATTAATTAGTAGAAGAGAAATTTAAGAAGTTGGAATGTCTTTATGTGGATTCATTTGAACTTCTTAATGACTATGGAGATGAAGTGGAGCTAGAGAGTTCAACTTCCATTGTTGGAATGTCTTTATGTGGATTCATTTGAACTTCTTAATGACTATGGAGATGAAGTGGAGCTAGAGAGTTCAACTTCCATTGGTGGGTATGAGCATCAAGAAGTTTCCCACAAGATGTTTGATAAATTGTCTCCACCAAAGTTTGATAGTTTAAGTTGTGGGGAAGGTGACATTGGTAATGATATTGCCTACATGGTATTTGATAAAATGTCTCCACCAAAATTTGATAGTTTTTCAAGTTTGGAGGAAGGTGAGATTGGAAATGATGTTTACTTTGATCCTTCGTCGCCACCCATATTTGATGAAGAAATGGAAGTAGATTTTATCACCGGTTATCAAATACAAATATTGGGAGTCATAAACAAATACTCCATGCTTGAACTTGACGAGGGTGATATAGGAAGGCATGACGCATTCCATACCACTTATACTATGAGAATAAAGGTAAGCAAGCTTGTTAATGATTACAATAATTATGTTTATGCTATATCCGAAAATGTCATTAAAGAGATGAAATTGGAAACAAAAAATCACCCTACAACAAGTTCTTTGTCAAATATTAACAAAAGAAATGAGAATTCATCTTATGTAGATCCAATTTGGGTTCCCTTTGAAGATAATTATCATGGCGCTAGCCACCGTACAAAGTTAGGAGGGCTACTTGGTGTTTGTTTGGTTCTTAAGTGTGTACTTGACTATCACCACAAGAGGTTAGACTTGGTGAGTAATTATAAAGGAAGAAATCGGGGATAATTGGAGTTTGGTACTGTAACGATCCTCAATCTCGTCAACGCTACTAGACCGGTCAAGGGACTAATTAGCCGATAATAACTCGATTAGTTTAACACGAACGTTAATTAATAGGAATTAATCTAACAACGATCTAGATACCAAACTAGTACCGTTGAATAGATCTCGAAAAGTTACGCGAAATGGACTGCTCGCACGCGTCATTCGGACACTGGGTGAAGAAGATTTATCAAGTTGTTTTTAGAGGGTAAAATAGTAATTTGGGTTATTAGCCTTGTGGATGCACGTGTCGAACTGAGTGGGTGACTCAGCAGATTGGGTCGGCCTTATCTCCATGTCGTGAAGATAACTCATCTTCTTTCTCTTCTTTTCTCATTCATTTTTATTTTCTCTTCCTTTTCTTCTTCTTATTTTCCTCTGCTCTCCTGATGCTGCTCTGAGAGGTGAGCGTGAAATCAAATGAGAGAGTTGATTGATGTCATCGCTTAGATGATGATGGAGGTGTTGTTGTGAAACTTGAGAAGAAACAATGGATTGAAGTGAAATCATAAATTAGGGTTTCTGTGAGATGAATTTACGGAGGATTCATGAGAAATTGAGTATGGAATTGATTGATTAAAGTTGGGTTTAAGAATAGAACATGAAGGAGATGATTATATCATTGATTTGAAGATTTGATTACAGTGACGCTTATGGTTCGAGAAATTGATAATTAGGGTTTGTGAGAAGAACTCAAAGAATGTTTAGAAGTTGGGTTTGGTTGATTTGAAGATTATTATGAGATTAGGGTTTGATGTTGTTGAATTAGGGGTTTATTCAAGATTATAGAATACCGGTGGAGTTGATAAAGTTTTAACGGATACTGGTTGAAGATGAGATGATGAATCAGATCAAGCCAAGGAAGAGTTTGAATTCAATTGCCTGAATGTTACTGAATTGAGGTAATTGTTCTTATCAATTAATTTAGTTTAGATATTTATTTTAGTTTTGAGTTTTTAAAGTTATGAATGATATAAGAATTGAGAAAGGAGTTTACTGTCTATGATGAGTTCATGTAATTTCATATTAGGGTATTTGATGATTTGGGTTCTGTGGTGGTAGTGGTTTAGTGAATTACAGGTTGAGACATGAGCTAGAAACTACATGTGTTGGTAGTGATGTAATGAGTAATTGCAGGAGAGGGATTGGATGTCGCTGTGGTATAATAGGTGGCTGGGTTATTACAGTGATGTTGTTATTTGTATGTATGATGTTCTTAAGTTGGAATAATGGAAGATATGGTGGTTAAAAAAAATGCTAGGAGTTGAGTTGCTGGTATGTGCAACTCTGGAGGGGATTGGTTGTAATAAAGAGGATGATGTTGAAGAAATGGGTACTATGGAATTACGGCAGGGGTCAGTGCAATCTGAATTGAGGCTATGGAATCTATTTGAGGTTGAACTAATGATGGATGTCTGATGAGAACATGGCTTGGAGAATATGAATGGGTTGCTGGTGTTTATTGTACATAGTCAAAGTTGAATTTACAGGTATGAGAATTTGTTGATACGTATGTTAATGGTGGTGTTGTTGAGTGTTAGTTGTTGTAACATGAATTTTGTTATGTATAAGATGGTTTGTTTGTTGAAGGTTGTGTCTGGATTGCAATGGGTGTTTTACGGAGCGTGAACATGATTTAGGTTGATCTGCAATTGGTAATGTAGAACTGGGATAATGGTTGTATGTTAAGTTTTAATGATTTCAGGGAAGTGTTGGTTCAATTATCTCAGTGAGATGTAGAATTCAGGTATGGCAGTGGTTATTTAATAAGGTACTGAATGGTTGAAGTTGTAGAAGAGATATAATTGGTATTGTGTTGACATATGTGAAGTTGTATTGTGTGTTGAGTTGGGAGAGTAGAAATTGTATAGGATTGTTGTGTAGAATCAGAATTGGATTGTCTCTTTGACAGCCTGCTGCTACTGCTATTGCATGTAAACTTAGTTTGCATTGTAATTGAGATTCAAAGTTCGTTTAAGAATGAATTATATACACTTATGTTATTGAGTATTAGGCTTATTAGTAATCCCAGTCAGTTTAGCTGACTCGATTTATCTGACTGAGTTGAGTCGGTGTTAACTCATTGAGTTACAGATCTTGACCTGCGTTGACTCGGTTGACTTGACCTTGACCATTTACCCTAGACTTTGACTTTTGACTGGACGTTGAACCATTTGACCGTTAGAAACTGTTAGTGACTCAGATGGACTGGACCTTAGTTAACGGGCTGGTTTAGTGGACTTGGGCTTAGAGCAATTAGATAGGCTTATATGATTCTTGTGTAAGCCATTTGGCTAGATTCTTAATTCTTAGAGTGCTTGTATGATTAACAGTTAGTTATTAACAACGATCGATTCGGAGGATGAACCAGTGGATCTCGAGGTAGGCGTGGCTTGTCACCAAAAAGGTGTGGGAATGCATTTGACTCTTTTGTAATCATTATTGTTGCTTTTATAAAAGTTTATGCTTAACAAACTCATGCATTGTCTGTCCGTGCATTCCATGCTTTGTTTAAAATGCATTATGATAATCCTGTTAATTCTGTGAATCTTTCCACGATTGGAAAGGACTTGTATTGTTTTGTTGTCAATATGAATTGTTATGGGAAATGAGAATTTCCACTTGTGGTATATAGGATACGCTCCTTCACATCTATACCTACTTTAATTCAGCTTTTATTGTTTAGAGTATTGGTCACCATGGTCTTGGTGGCATCCATAGCTATTAGGTGTGAATTGCCGGGTAGGAATTTACAACCATATTATACATTGTTTGAAGAAGGAGTTTGTCCATATACATGTATGATTATTTCAGTGACTTAGTCACTGTTTAATGTTTCGGAAAAACATGTATTGTTTTCCAAATCTTGCCTATGATTACTTAGAAGTTTAAATGTTAATTATTCCCACTTCAGTTTCTGTGACAGATCAGGGTTGCGTAGTGAAAGCTTCAAGGGTTGACTTCGCTAGTTGATTAACTTCTGTTATATTTATTATGTTGTATATTTTATTTTAAAAACCAAATGACTATTATATATGTATCATTTGAGAGAAGATCTTGTATATATATTTTTGTGCGGGGTTAGTTTTTGGGTTAAGTTATATAGCAGATTTCTTATTTGATTAATTTAATAAATGTTTAGATTTTAGTGCCTCTTTATTAGTTGATTTATTGGATTAGTCAGCTGCTAGATTAGGGGGAGCTACAAAGTTGGTATCAGAGTTCACTATTAGATCTTAATGGGGATAATTAGAAGTATCCAGTGCCAGTTAGTGAATTAGATTAGTTTAGAACTGGGTTGGGTTGTGAGATAAATCTTAATCACTAAAAGCTATCAATAATTAAAAGATTTATTTGTTTGATTGTTTGTTGTTTATGTATTGAAGTAAAAATTGTAGGGTACACCAATAACTTTAGCTAATAAGGATTAGAAAATAATTAATCTAAAAAGTATTAACACATTGACAATCTAACACTACAAAAATAATGAGATTAGTATTATTGATAAATCTCGTAAATCACATAGAAATTTATTGCACACTGAGATTAGTATTATTGATAAATCTCGTAAATCACATAGAAATTTATTGCACACTTTGATTTATATGTAGAATCAACGCTAAATATGTAATAAATATCAATAATATTTTTGAGACTTAATAATAATTGTAAGAGTAATTAGAATAATAGCTCAATCATTGATATTAATAATAAAAATATTATAATTATAATTATAAATGAAAATGAAAATGAAAATGAAAATTATAGTAATAATAGTTTTGATAAAGTATCGTTAGCATTTATCAATTAGTATCATATTGGACGTAACTTAACAAATATATCATTAAGGATATATAACGACAAAAGTAACGATATTACGATTAAATAGTTATGGAAATTAATAACGCTTATTTATGTAAATTAAACTAATGATAAGATTATAAGTATATATTTTGTGTTTAAATTAGAAATTTAATAAAATACTTAGTAAGCGTTAGACTTAAGAAAGCAAGGATATAATATATAAAATAAAAGGCTCAGGTTGTTAGTAATCTTATACCGAAATTATCTTAGTCTAACAAATGATTCAGTAAATCTTTAAAATAAAAAAAATAAACATGAAGTAGTAATAATAGCATTCTGATACTTAGTGTAATATTAGAATTAAATTCGCATATTGATAGAATCCTTCTTCGTAAATAGATTTAATCATCATTTGAAATTGAAAATTAGTATGACGAGCTTAAACTGTTATAATTTAAATTAATATTATATTGAACATAACTTAAATTAAAATCTCATTAACAAATATATAGCGATAAAATAATGATTATGATTAAATGGCCATGGAAAATTATTAGTGCTCATTTATAATTAAGTTTTGCAAAGCTAACTAATAACAAATTTGAATTTTGTGTTTTGCGTTTAAACCAGATAGATAAATAAGACTTCTTCTGTAGGATTAAGAACATGAAGTCATATTAAGGCATAAAATAAAGATTAAAACTTGTTAACGATCTAACACCTAGATTATCTTTATAGTCCAATAAATGATTCACTAAATTACTAAATTATATGCATGAAGTGATATTTATAATACTTGAATGCTTAGAACAAAATTAAACTTAAATTAGAATAAAATTGCATGTGAAATAGATACTTGTTATTAATACCCAAAATCTAAAGACTATTAAGACATATTAAAAAAAAATTATGCAGACTCAAAATTTAAATCATATTAAATTACTAACGCCAATATGTAACAAGATATATTATATTACCGATTCAATATGAATAAATAAAATTTGTTATATCAACCCTTGCGAGAATGTAAAATTATATTTTCAAGATAAAAGCGTGATAAAATTAAAATAAGTGTCATTGCTAAATAATTATTTTGATTATATGTTAGTTACGCTAGTAATCAAATAAGAAATTTGATAAAACAATAATGAAAATGATAGTATAATTAAGACAATAATTTTTGATTAAATAATTTTCTATTATATGTTAGTTACGCTACTTTTTCTGTCTCTCTTTCACTTACTACTGCAACCACCTCCGCATTTTCTCTGTAACCCTAATTTAATAACATATTAATCAATTTGATTTCCCACACAGTATCAGCATTCTCTGCTCATAACACATATATCAACAACTCAGAACTCCAAATGGATTCACATGAATTAAATAAAAACAAAAACCCTAATTCAAATAATAATCAATCAAATATGTCATGCTTCAAAAAAGAATAATCAAATCTTAATCAAAAATTCCTCCAGATTTCCGAAAGCAGAATTGACCTAATAAAATTGCAATTGGTGTCGTTTCTCAATACCATCAACTCTCGAATCATCTCAGTGACTCCTGCATTTCTCCATCTGTTCATTATCAATTCCAGTTAAAAAAAAATCTATAAAAACGAAACCAAGATTTAGAAAAAAATGAATATAAGTTCGATTCGGTGATGTATAATAAGGATGGAAGATTGGGTTTCGTAGGTTGAGGAGGAGTCGATTGACTAAGGTGATAGTTCTGAAGTTGTTTTGAACTTTGGAAGAATTTAAAGGTAAGCTAATTTAGGGTTTAAAAGTTATCTGTATGAAATTGGTGTGAGCTCAATTGATTATAAATGGATTTTTGTTTGCAATTGAGGTGAAGATGGTGGTGTAGGTTTTAATTTTAGGTTGTCTAGAAGATGAAATCACAAATTAGGGTTGTTTGGAATTTAATCTATGGTATATTGAAAAATGAATTAGGAGCTAGTAGAAAACCCGAGTAGGAGCTAGTAGAAAACCCGAGTAGGTCTGAATTTTGATACTGATTCGTCAAATAAATTAGGAGAAATGGGTTGTCTATGATTGTTTCGATTATTGGCTGATGGAAGAACACAGCAGCAACATCGGATTCCAGGGGCTTTTGTTGGTTGTAGAGACTGAGGAAGAGGAAGAAGAGCAGAGAAATTAGGTTTTTCTTGTTTTTTTCTTCTTTTTATGTTTTCATTATGCAGAGACAATGTCACCGAGGCTAAGATTATGTTTGTTTGCAACTGACTCATCTAGGTCTGAGTCATCAAGACCTGACTGAAATCACCTAACTCATCTGGATCTGAGTCACTAAGGTCTGACTCAAAAAATATGTTTGTTCAGTGAGTCAGACCTGACTCAGCTGACTGAACTTTTGTGGACATACCATAAACGTTTACTACTACACAAACATCACAAGTTGTTCTGATGTATTCAACAACCTTATTTTGATGCAATTAAACATGTTATGCATCATAAAACAATAAAATCCAAAGATTGAAGTCCTAAAAACATAAAAGAAACAACAAAAATCTAAAGGAGACTAGCTATCTCATAGCGTAAATTTCTCATATGTAATTGCTCTTGTCTTCCAAAGAGATGAGGTGCATTTTCTTCCGTTTCGGATTCCTCATCTACCTGTATTTCATTCATCTCAAATGCCTCGTTCTCATATTGTTTAAACAACCAATCATCTAATGCATTGCGGCGTAGAAAGTTATGTATTGACATGCAAGCAATGATGATATCTCTTTGCGTCTCAAATGAGTAAGAAGGCATTTTACTTAAGACTGGAAACCTTGCTTTCAATACCCCGAATGTTCTCAAATACATTCCTCAATCGAGCATGGGCTTGATTGAACTTATCTTCTTTTGTTGCTACAGATACTCTTCGGTAATCACCTAACCAATACCTTATGTTGCGATATGGATACATAAACCCCTTTGTGTGGGAGTACGCATCATCACATAGATAGTATTTGTCTGTTAACGTTCAACAAAAATATTAAGAAGTCATGCTAATGAAACTGCAGCAAGAGGAAACATATATACTAATCCAAGGTAAGGAAATAAAAATGAAACTGAAAGGTACAACGCAAATGACCAAAGTGTAAAACAAGAATCCATGTCAACTACATTGGGCAATATTATGTGGCAAAAGATAAAGGGAAGAATGAATAACAACGATACTGAATTACAAAGGTTGAAACTGAAGCAAACCAATGACATACATAAGACTTTACCGAGCCCTGTAAAACGTAATTCATTGAGACTTCACTTGATTTCAGCTTTGGGAATTTTTCTAGGCAAACAAACAAGTTGATGAAATCTCATGTATTTATCTTATTCATGGCCTAACACTGAGTATTAACTTTTTGCAAGTACTAATATAGTTGTGTCCAGAAACAATTACTATTACTACTATATTATATCCATAATGGGGAAAGATAAAGAATGAATTTCAGAAGACAACAAAACCCCAAAGTTCCATATGAAAAATCCTAGCTTATTGAGTTTTTATCTAGTTTCAAGGTTGTTCCAAAATTCCAATGTATTCTTCATGTTCATTGTTCTTTTCAACTCTTTGGGAAAGGGGTTATCTTTTCTCCTGGAAGAAACCAAAAGATCTTTGGAACACTAATTTCTCTTTATGCAGATAACAAGTAGAAACTAACAAACGAATAGAAAGAATTTGAGACTTAAAATAGTGATATTACCTGGAGGAGGTAAAGGAAACTTGAAAGATGGATCACGCACTGACTCGGTTAATACTCTCGAGTCATGAACATTGTCTTCCCATCCAACCACTACATATAAAAATTACATATCCCAATCACATATCGCAAGCACATTTTGGGAACATTCTCCTCTTCCCCTTTCTCTATACGGTGTTTGCTTCTCGACTGGAATGCTCTCACTAATTAGAGTGCCATCCAATGCACCAACGACACCTTTAAAAGCACCTTCTCTAAGGCATTTATGCCTTTTAGTTATAGCTGGCTTGTCAAATACATTAGGTGGAGGAACTAAGACTTCAGCAGACCAAGTCTTCATAACAACCAACACTTCATAAAAATACTTACTAACTGTTTCACCTGAATGTTGAAAGTGATATAAAATTACATGATTCCTACAATTGTGCCCGATTGTGTATAAAAACATTGCCATCTTCTCCTCTACTTCAATATACTTGTTATCCTCTAAAAGTCATTTTGCTCGGAATTCATTTCATAATTGAATAAAAGGAGCCTTACTCATTCTCAATAGGTTGTACATATTCCTCGGATTTCCTTCTAACTGATCTTGTCCTATATGAAATAGTATCACCCCTAAGTAATACTGGTATCCCCTTTATGAATCACGTTTGTTTTAGGGTGGGACTTTGTGGAAGTGAATGGATGTGATTAAAACATATATAAAAATCCTAGTCCTTTATGAATCATGGTTGTTTTGGGATGGGACTTTGTGGAAGTGAATGGATGTAATTAAAACATATACCTAAAACTCCTAGTTTAATAGGGGGGGGGGGGGCGAAAAACAATTAGGGGCCTCCCACTAGAAGACAAAAAAAGGTAATCAAAACCTAATTTGAGTCACCCCTTAACCAAAATATTTTTAAATGGCTAAATTGCCCCTGACTAATTAATATTAACACTTAGTTAAGTTAATTAGTGTGGTTAGATTATGTTAGATTAAAATCAGATTTTAGAATCAATTTTTTTTTTTTGTGAGTTGAGAAGAAAAAGAGGAGGTTTTAGAGGAAAAATTAGGGTTTTTAGAAATGGAAAATTAGGCTACGGCCCAACCCATGGATAACCCATAATATGAGGCTAAGAAGTTTAAATCTAGGCCCCGAGTTATTAAAAGACATTGATACCCTTATGCATATTGTCAAGCCCATAATTAAATAAAATTTAAATTTAGGCCCAAAATTATTAAAATATAATATGATGATATTCCCACAACCTCCGACCACCACAGCCACCGCCAACCACCTCCGTCCACCACCGCCTCCGACCACCACCAATCACCTCCGTCCACCTCTGACCACCACCGACCACCGCCTCCGACCACCACCGCCACCAACCGCTTTCGACCACCACCACCACCAATCGCTTCCGACCACCACCACCTCCAACCACATGTCATGTATTCAAAAGTGTGTAACGAGAAGTTACACATGCATATGGCATGTATAGCCAACAGTTATCAGAAGAAGAAAACATATATACAAAAAAGATATGTATTGCTTTAATATTCATTTACAATAATTTTTATGTTTATCTATTAATTGGTTGTTATTGAATACAATAAACAAGTTAGAACACTAAATATGTAAAAAGAAATCTTAGAAATGAGCCACGAAATTCTCTAGTTGAGATTTTTCCTTCCCTTCTTGTCTTCCTCATTACAAAAAGCTTCCATATCTGTAAAAAAATAAACATCCATGAAATTATATTGGATGAACAAAAAGAATGAAATAATATCATAGAACAACTACAAGAATAATTAGGAGTTAAACATGCATATGACTAGTATAACTTGGAGTTACACATGGGTCTCATTAGTGTAACTAGGAGTTACACATGCGTCTGACTGGTACGATGAGATTTACACATTCATAACCTTTATATCCCATCAATTAGCAAATGTAAGTAGAAACTACATATCTAATTGGCATGTGTAACTGGTAGCTACACATCTAATTAGCATGTGTAACTAATAGTTACACATGCATCTCACTTGTGTAATTAAGAGTTACACATGTATCTAATCAGTATTACCCTACCCTTTTACAAGCAAATATACATGCGATGAACTATAAAAGATATACATGGGAGGGGATTAACACAGAGAGAAATTCTTTCTACATATTGGTGGTTTACAACCTATCCAACCATTCTGTAATCTGGAGACAATGCATCATTGTTATACCTCGTTTGAGGCATGTAATTGAGATCTAAAATGTGGTTTTCAAGAATTATTATCTCATATGAAGGATAGCTGATTAAGTCAACAGGGTTGAGATGTTACCTCTGAGGTGGCAACGACACACTATTCCCAGAAATATGAATCCCATGCTTCTTATGAAACAATGCATCATGCTAAAAATTACAGCACAGTAGTCAGTACCAGACAATACAAGATCCCTAAAATTTTCAAAGTTAAAAGCAAAATAAATATCTAAATCCAAAAGAAAGGAAAGAAGATAGAGATTGAATGAGCTCAGCACCAGAAATAACCATTACTTCTGGTTATGGTTCTGGTTCTACTTCTACTTTTTCTTCCTTTTTCACCACAGTTTCATTAGAGTTGACACTAAATCTAGAAAAATTATCAAAATATTCCAAGTGTAATTGGTAGTTACACATGCACTTTCCTAGTGTAACTAAGAGTTACAGATGCATTTTCCAAGTGTAACTAAGAGTTATACATGCATTTTCCAAAATGTAACTAAAAGTTATTGATGCTCACAGAATGTCGAGATTTGAGAAGAGAATCAAAGTTCTTGGAGTTTAGTTTTTACCTCCCATAGTTATAAGCTGCAGTATCTTGAACCTAACACCTTGCATTCCTATTTGCTTTACTAATTTTAGCTCAAAAAAATACCTGAAAAACAAAATTAAACAGCAAAAATCTCAGTTGAAGTACGAGTATAACTGAACAACACATATCAAACCTAAACAAGTATGAAGGGGGAATAAAAGCACAATTTTTCAACGTATATGTTATTGCCTACTAGCAAGCGTTCGTAACACCACTCATAACTTCATAGCACAAAATTAAAGGATTCAATTCCAAACAATCTTCTAGCATACTAGTAAGGTCGTGAACTTAAAAAAAAAATTGAATGTAGTAAGAACTTGATATACACATGATATGACTTGTGTAACCGGAAGTAGCACATGCATATGGCATGTGTAACCAGAAGTTACACATCCAATTAGATTGTGTAACTAACAGCTACACATTCAATTAGTATAATTCAAAGTTTTTATGTTTGGATACATCTAAATTAATGTGCAGATGCACGCATGTTTTTATAATGCAAAGAAATGTCTAAGACTCTAATGTCTTACACCTAACTATGCATATAGAACAATCACTGTGAAACTCATCAAACAAACACGATGATGAAGACAAATTGTAAGAGAGATAAATACCTGAAAGAGCTTACTTCACATCTGAATTGCTCCAGTGCACTACCACATAGGTCTTGATCTAGGAATTTCTATACATCAATCTCCTATCATGCATTAAATAATCTCTATAAATTACACTAGAACCACATTGTTCAAACCAAATAACAGAACCCTACCTGAACAAACATCACATATGTTGAAAATTCAACCACTAAAACACTCTTTTCTTCTAGTTTAAAGATCACAATCCAACCACCTATAGTATAACTTACATTGTCATTCCAATCTGCATGATATACCTTTTAAGAAGAACATGTTATATAGAACATAGACTTTATATCCCAGCATGTGTAACTAGAAGTTATACATCTAATTATTTTTTTTCATAATAAGATAAAGAAAGCCATTTGATGTGCCACTAAATGAGTAACGAAATAAGTAAAATCTATGTAACCAAAACTTACATATCCAATTGGTATGTGTAAGAAGTTACACATCTAATTAACATGCATGTGTAACTAGAAGTTACACATTCATTTGGCTTGTGTAACTAAAAGATATGCATCAATTATCATATGCAACTACATTTTGGCCCTCAACCCTCCTATAAATGTAAATACGAAAGCCAGACTTATCCAACGTATGTTAATAAATAAGAACCTATTTTTATGTGATATCTTATTCATGCAATATTTATTTTGAAAAAAAATAAAATAACGACAAGCTTCTGAACCTAGAATCATAACAAACTTATTCTCCAAAAGTAAGCAATCAACCTTTATAAAGTTACCGGAAACCTGAAAAATAACAAGCAATAAACTTTAATGAGATTAAAAGAAGAGTACACTCAACAATCCATAATCAATTTCACATGCATCTGAATGGGAGAACCACAATAAAAGAATTAACCATATTACTAATATCAAACTTGATAAAATCAACAATCTTGTTGTTCTCGAGATTGTGAGACCATCAAAGGTGTTAATATATTAGATTTCCTTGGTTCCAAAATGTACATTCATACCCTTGCAGGCTTGAAATGCAAAGACAAAATGTTCATCCTTGATTGAGTACAGCCGAAAGCGTCATACAAGAGAATCACAACAACAAATAAGACTTACTACAGACAAAACTAAGAATCACAATTTTTTAATCTTTATATTTAAGTAAAATCAAACTAATCAAATACAAATTACGGTGAGTTTAAAATCAAATTTAATAATATCTACTAACGTTGGGATCACTATTCATAAGCACCTGTAGCAGATTAGATTTTCACCAATAATTGTTATGATCTCATCCAACCTTATAAGCTAACAATGTTATTATTGATCCAAACGTTGATATACATTTCACCCATAGTCATATTCAATCAAAAATTTAGAAGTAGATAAAATTTATACTGATTTGGTGGGTAATAAAAACTTAGGTGTTCTGATTTCAAATCTGATAATTGATTTTTAAATAAAAAATTAAGACAGATTGAGTCTCAAATCTAAACTCGGAAAATTTTCATAATTTTTTTTTTTTTTGAGATTGTAGTCTCTAATCAAAGGTTAAGATGAGATTGTTGCAGATCTAAACTCTGTTAATGAATAAAATCAAAAACTCAAGCAATAAATGTAGATTTTAGGTTTTTTTGTTAATTATATTTCAATATCTATGATTAACGAACGTAATCAAGTTAGATTGATCAGAGGAGATAAAACTTATCTTTCAAATAGTTTCTGATGAGGGATCTTCAGATTCAAGTGTTGATGACGATTTTCTTCGTATCTTCTAATCGATTTAGAGCAAGCTTTCACGAACAGTTGTTGCGTTCTTCTCCGATCTGAATAGAGTGAATTAAAACAAAAATCAAAACCTAATCAAACTAATAAAACAAATCAAAGAACGACGAAAACCTAACATGCAGTAGATTTCTAACAAGTTAATACCTAGATTCAAAACGAAAAATCAGTCTAATCCATTGATTGAGCCTAATACGAGAAGATGAAAATAAATCTAAAAAAAACTTAGAATCTTTTTTCTCTGCAACCGAGAGATAGAGAGATGAGAGAAAAAGAAAATGGAGAAATGAAAGTATCTTCTGATATTCCTCTGGTATATATTCAAAAGGGTAATGTCGTCATTATTAAAATTCGTAATAATTAATTATGGGCCAGATCTGAAGAAAAATTGATATTTTAGGCCTACTAATATCATTTTCCTAAAGTATGGAGTTGAAAATGTAAGATCCATTTTCTGGGGCTTCTATATGTTGAACCAATATATTAGGGGGGTTATAGTAGTTTTCACTTTTAGAAATGAGTAATTCAAGTAGGGGAAATGATGTTGAGGAAGATTCAATCAACAAAGATGATTGTCTTGATGGTAAGATTATCTTAAATTCTCCCATGGATTGGATATATGTCACAACACATAGAAAGAGTCGTCAATGTCGAGGGATGTATACCCCAACGACTCTATAAAGTCGTCAATGTATTGACACCAAAAATGACGACTCAAACCTGCAACTTTTCCAGGTTATGAAAAATCGTCAGGGTAATATGATATACCCTGACGACTCTTAGCTTGGGTCAGAAAGAGTCGTTATTTTGTGTGTTTATACCAAGACGAATCTGAATTGTTTTTGGACAAATAGGATGTTTGTTTTTCACCTAAGGTCGTTGACGTTTAAAAAAGGGTCGTTCATAAAGGATCGTCATAGGTTTCTATATTATGTTAACGACTCTAATCTAGGGTAAAAAATATGAAAACCATAAATATGGTCGTTATCTTGATCATTATATACCCTAACGATGTTTTATGGTCTCTACATGCATATGAAAAATCGCTTAGGATTAAGGGTTAATAGGTTTTTAAGATTTATTTTTAATGAAGAGTAAAATAGTACTTTCACTAAATTTTAATACACCCTTGAAAAGTTTGGGGTGCAAATAAAATGGGTGAGGCCCCTAATCATTTTTTTGGGGCCCCCAATTAAACGAGGCTAAAAATTCTTTGAAGTTTGATGAATTGTGGGGATTGAACTGTTTAATCATTTTAATTCCAAGTTCCTATTTTAAGTTAAGAATGGCACTGTGTAGTAAAGAAAACAACCAAATTGTATGTAAAGCTTCTATGGCAAATCAACATGGTGAAGAATTCTTTTTTCATTTCCTCTCGGCTTTTATCATGACTAGTTTTTCACCTGTGCGATGCCCGGGTTCATTTATTAGTTATGAAATATTGTGTCATGTTTTAGGTTAATTTCATTAAAACTAAAAATATTACTAATTTTTTTTAGCAAAAGTCAACTAACAAAAATCAATACAATAGAAAAAAACTATAATGTCACGCGGTTGCAGTGCAATATCTTCAAAGAGTATATGACTTAATCCAGTTTCAAAATCTATACCACTCTCGTGGGAAATTGTCTCTCTTGACTATGAAAAAAAGAAAGAAAGTGAACTATGTGAACTATCCAACTATTATGATCTTCATATATTATCTTAACTTTGATACATTGCTTAGCCAACTATGGTACTGAAAGTATATTACCATTCTTCATCTCATTCACGTCATCGATCCCGTTGTCTATGAGCAATGTTATTTTCATTCTGATGTTTATTTTGATCTAATGTTGCAACACGACATCAATAGGAAAAACTCTATTAAGAGAATCATTATCACTAAGCTATGAGTCACTTAGGAATTCAATGGGAAATGCTAGCAAGGGTTATCAAGGAGGGGCAGATCTAGGTTTGCAAGAAAGGGGAGCAAGAATTTTCTCTTCACATGCTAAGGGTGTAAAGGATTCGTGAAACCATTTTCTATTAAAAAAAAATTGCTAAAATAACTGTAAGGGGGAATGGAAGCCAGTTGGGATTAGTATGATACATTGTACCCATGCTCTAAGCTGGCTCATCCCCTGCTATTAGGAAACAACCATAGCGAATTCATGTTTTGTCCGTTTTTGCTTAAATTGATAGAAATCTCTTCATTCTTTCGCCATCGAAAAAGCATTTTGATTAATAAAAATACAGGCATTCAATAGCTACTTAAATAATTAAGCTTTAACTTGGATTGGCTCGTGCATCTAGTCCATGCATGCACCCGGTGCTAATTTTTAGGCAAAACTTAAACTTGTTCTCCGGTGCCCCAACAATCCATTTTATCCGCATGGGTCAAAAGATTGTTTGTGCACAATGGTCCTTCAGTCCTTGTATATTGATTTTATAAATACTCCTTTATCGCCGAGTCATTTTCAATTTGGAATTTTAATAATTTTCATATATTGTTCTTATCTCTTATCTCTGAAACATCAATACACATCGTATTTGCACTAAAATTAAGTCCCTGCCATTACAAAACATATTCTTTAAAAAAAAAATGGTACCTGATGATTGGCATTCTACTGTCTAATTTCATCTCTTTGCGTCACATTTCAAGATACAACTGCACGTTTTCATCCTAATATTTCAAGATACATTTTCAGGGTTTAACTACACGTTTTAATTTGTTCTCGGATATAAGTGCTCATGTCCCCGAACTCCCTAAATCCTTAACGACATCTCCAAGGATTTTGTCTATCGAATTATTATCTTTAAGCTTCGCAATTAACTCAGTGAAGTCCGCCCAAGGATCAATGTTCATACTCTATCTTTCCATTATAGATAGTTACGATAATTAAATCTGGAAAATTCTCGTAACCTATCTCTCTCCCCTGAATAACTGTCATAACTTTACAGATCTCTTTAATTTTTTAAAAGTAATGATGAATCCAAAATGCTACTCGTATTAACTTTTTAACACTTGTTTCAAGATGCTCCATGGTATATCAAATATAAGGAAGCTTAGAACCTTCAACCAGCTGTATATTTTGCAACCAATGAAAAAATGTAAAGAAGCATGAAGTTGTGGACAGAATTGTGGCCAAAAGAAATACTCTAAGAAATAAGCACCGAAGATACTGCAAACCTTATACTAAAATAATCTAGTAGATTGAAAATTTATGGCAAGTAGGTAAATATCTCTTTGTAAACAACATTTTGAGTATAGCTTTCGGGTACATCATTCTTCAACATTTTCTTAATAGTATTTCCAATACTACAACTATTTGATCATGACAGAAAATTGGCTTTGGAAGATAAAAATTCTCACTTTGGTCTTGCTTTAACCTCGGTTCTTGTATGTACTCATTGCACCACAAACTTTAATTGGAAACCGCACTCTCCACAATTATTAGAAATAATTACCATTTTATTTTCTTGTTATTATCCGCGCCTCTTCATTCGTATCCAAGTAACAATCACCGTTGCAGATCCTGGAACTGGTATACTACCTTTGAGATGAAGCCTATGGTTCGGACCAATGTCAGATTTCACTAACTGCCATAGAGTTTAGTTTAGTGGTCTAGATTCATGTATATAGTTTGATAAGTTTATTTAGGCCCACTTAATTGAATCTCCTTTATTCGTGGTAGCACAACTATATAACCATATGTGATACTTAACTAAATCTGCAAACAATGAATCGTCTCCAATGAAATAAAATACAGTGAATTGTCTATAAGACCAACAACCAAATATGCATGCATAATTGGCTACAGAGATAATTAACTAAACTAAAACCATAAATAAGATTAATTTACTTAAAGAGACGCTCTAAATGAAAGCCATGGAGTGTTGCCAATTTTTTCTATCAAGTACTCTACCTTTGAGACTTTGTTGTTTTTTTTTTGGTGTGGTGGGAGAAAATTCACTTGCATCCTTATTCGGTCCCCTTTTCCCCTTTGGGGAAAGAGTGAACTCGAACTCTATCCTTCTCTTTGGTAGGAATATTCGAATATCACTGACAGATATGGTTTGCTAGTTCCATAAACTGTTGGAAAAATTGTCGTCTTATGTCAATCATATATGTGCATATCTATCAGTTGAAAACCCACGGTATATAACCTGCAGAAGCATAAAGGTAATCAAAATAATGAATACCCAACCCAATAACTAAAAACTTATTCAGCTAAATTAGGTAATATTAGTGTAATTGAGTTTACCCGAAGAAACCCATAATTCTCATAAGCTTTGCTGAGAGCATCCAGAACTTGGAGTTGGAGTCGATTATGACAATACCTAATGTAGCCAATAGAATAGTTTCATACTTTAAGGTTGAAAAAACAAATTGAGGCACTTTATCAAATATATGGAGAATTAATTTTTTTTGAGTCAAAGCACAAATTGAGTGCGGTTTTTTCAAAAGTGCACGATATAGAATTAATTTGAAATGCAAAAACTTTTCAAAATTAATACCTTTACATTGGTCCTTGATATTTTGAATAGTTGAATAGTTCATGCACAAATCCAAGGTCTTTTCGAACGTGATGTTTTTGCTCCATCTTTGGGTTCATCATCGTCATGTTGTTTGTATGAATTTGGAAAATAAGAACATTAACTCCATCCTCTGAAATTCATGCAAACAACATCAAAGAAACCCTGTCAATAGAAAACTAATTTAATTATTGAAAACCAATGAACCAGAATCATTTCTAAGATATAATTAGCACTGAGAAGTTTAACCACACATTGAATCAGGATTTTTCGTAAATGGCAAAACAAATTTAGAAACCATGGACTTGTTAATCAGTTCGATATCACGGACAATTGGATAGTATAGGAAATCGTAAGTACCCTTATGGTACTGATATCCGAATGTTCTTCAAATAATTTAAAAAAAAAAAAACAATTCAATAGTCATCAAAAAATCACAAAAATAAAACTTTCGTACTGAAAATTCACGACTAAAAGAAAAACATCAAAATCATTACGAATTCATTCAGGAAAAGAAATTGAGTTACACACCTCAAATGAAAATGAAAATCTCGCATATCCATCAATAAACCCTACAAAAAAGCAAAAGAAGAAAAAAATTACAAATCATTAAAACTCGATCATAGAATAAAATCCTAGTAATTTCCCATTTGAATGAAGAATTCGAAGGAAGAAAATAAAACTCACCCGAGCAGTGTTCAGAGGAAAAAACCATGAAAAAACCAGCTCCAGTCGACTATTTGCATTATATCTGCAAAACAAAAACGACATCCACATATCAGACCAACATTCAACATAACGAAAAAAGTGTCTATAAAACAAAAATGAAATCAACATATCAGACCAATATTCAACATAACGAAAAAACCATTGAAGCCACGCCAAGAATGAGACTTGGTTTTTTTCTAATATTTTTATACACAGAGAGAGTAGTATTTTTGGAATTAAGGTCTTATATTTACTAAGAAAATAATAGTATTTTTGGAATTAATGTCTTATATTTACTAAGAAAAATTGTAAAGATATAATCTTCTTTTTTTAAAAGAAAAAATGATTTTTCTTTCTATATCTTTTTGTTTATTTGAGGTTTTAAGATCAAATTTAATGTTAAAAAAAAAAGAAACTCGAAAAAGATAATTCGCAGTATATTTGAAATAGTAAAAAAATCCCCAAATCAAGAAATAATACCTCATACTAAATAACCGCAATTAGTGTATGCAGCTATTTCTGCACACAAAATATTTAAATATATATTTTTTTTTCTTTTTAGCTATAGAAAAATAACAAATTAACAAAAATAACTTTTGAAAAAAAAAATCTTTTAAATGGAATGGAATGAAAATATCTAATAATATTTTATTTTGGATAGTTAGGATACCTAAATTACAATAAATTAACAAAAATAACTTTTGAAAAAAAAAAATCTTTCAAATGGAATGGAATGAAAATATCTAATAATATTTTATTTTTGGATCGTTAGGATACCTAAATTACTCTCATATCACCATAATTTATGGCTGCAAATATTTTTGTATAAAAAAAATAATACATATCAAAACATAACAAAATTAGAAAATTTGTATTATTTAATTTTTTTATTTTAAATTAATTGTATTTTTAATTCTGGAATGAACAAAATTAAGAAAAACAATTTGAAAATGAGGTTTATTATTTTGTCATTGCTTAAATTTTTGTATGATCGTTTTTGTATTGGCTCGCTTTAGATTAATCTTGCTTTAATATTGTCTTTCAGATTCTAATAATTCCGTAATTTTTTACTTTTGGACAGCACCACCAAAAAATATATTCGCAAGAAAGACACAACGCCGGCTTAAAAGGTTAGTACCCACAATCAATTTTATTATTTAATAATTCTTATTTGAAGTGTAATCTTTTTCTTTAATTTTAATTTATAGAATAAAGTTGTAATTAGGAAAAGAATGATTCTGAAAGCTGTAACTGGAAATTGGACATTGAACATTTTTTTATTTCATTAATATGTGATTAATTCTGATGCATGATTGATTTAATTTTTTGATTTTTATGATTAGACGTGAATGCATGATTGATTATTGATTTAATGTATTTTTGGCAACATTATGCTCTTCAAAATAATTGCTTTATAATTAAATATATTATACACGTTTTGTTTTTGTATTTTTGGTAGTTTTATAAGATTTTATTAGATTTAGCTATTTTGGCAAATATTTTTGTTGGATTAGTTGGAAAAAAATATTTTCCTAAAATATTTATTAGCGAAAATATTAAAATATTAAAACATTACAAAAAAAATAATAATAAAAGTGGGTCACAATCAACTAGAAGCGAGAATCAACCAGGAGCTCCGATGAATGAGATCGCTCGAAAAAACTCTGTTATTATATAAAGAATAGGTTACATTATGGCCATCTATAGTGAGACAAATCCTAGCAAAGATTTTCTCTCTTTACATTTATGGAAGTAGATCTTGAATTAATTCCCTTCGTTCTAAAATTTCTTAGATTAGAAACACCAACATATTCAATGACAATCATAGTCATAGCCGTAGGATGTGACCTTCTTAGCCTTTCTTTTTAGGGGTGCCTCCTTTTTCAAAGACCTTTCAAATATGTATTTGGTCCCTAATTTTATCTCTGCATAACTTTTCATGGTGTGGGTAGTAGCCTAGCTAGCAATAGGCGAACTATTCACGAATAGTTCCGAATCCGAATTTTACCCATACCAAACGTGTTCGAATGCAACTCCGACCTCTGTTTGCGGTTTTCTGGCTTTACCGAATTGTACGTGAATTTTCTGAATTCCGAACTATTCGGGGCATTTAATTCGAGAGCTAGCTAGCAATAGGCGAACTATTCACGAATTATACGCGAATAGTTCCGAATCCGAATTTTACCCATACCAAACGTGTTCGAATGCAACTCCGACCTCTGTTTGCGGTTTTCTGGCTTTACCGAATTGTACGTGAATTTTCCGAATTCCGAACTATTCGGGGCATTTAATTCGAGAGATTTTTATATTAGTTAATACTAAAAAAATGTTGGAGTGGAGTAGGAATAGAACCTAAGTCCTAATGTTCACTGAGTGTAACCCAAACCATTGTGCCAAGCGCTGGTTTTTGTTAATTACTTCATATATTTTTTTTATATAATGCATTTTTACTTCATATTAAAATATATTTACCACCATATAAACCATAAATTAGTCATTTATAGCTATAAATATTTACTCCCTCCGTTCCACTTTAGACGAGTGATTAGGGTTATTTTTTTGTTCCACATTACTTGATAGTTTTCATATTTTTCCCACAAAACTACCAACATTACCATTGAATATGTCTAAGAAGGTCACATCCTACGGCTATGACTATGAAGGTCACATCCTACGGCTACCAACATTACCATTGAATAGCAATTAATGTTTAATTACATAAAATCTTGGAACCATAAATTTATTTTCAATTACATTAATAGCAATTAATGTTTGAAGATTTTTCTCAAGGGTATACATAGAAAACTTTTATATCTCTCTCTATTTCTTAATCTACGTGTAAACTCCTAAAACATCAACTAAAGTGGAACGGAGGGAGTATTAATTTATTATATATGTCTGCCGAATTTTGGAGGCCGAACTGATATCTGGAAAACGAATTATACACGTACGTATACCGTTCCATACTACTGCTGAACCACAAACCAAAGACCGGATAGTTGACCGAATTTGATTTTTACAAATCCGAATAATACCCGTACGTATGCCGAATCCCGACTTGCTAACTAGGGGTAGTAGTCACTCCCTCCCTATCAGTCCGCATACACTACTCTTTATCTTCTAACCTTTTATTGTCTTTTATTTGCTACCTTACTTATTTCATGAAAAACCAACAGTTAGACCTCCAGGGTTTTCTCCGGGCATAGTTTTAGAGCACATATAAGGAGGGGCGTGTTCTACTGTCTAGTACAGTAGATAACACAACCCTTTTCGTCCATAGTGTGGGCGGGAGGTAGGGTGATCGATTCCCACTGGAAAAGGTTGGATTTTTTATTTTTTCCATTTACGAGTGGGATGAGAATCATGGTGTTGGGACGATGGTTGGATCAGCATTTGGGCTGTTATGCTTATTATCACTTTTGTAAAATGACAATGAAATCTAATTATCTACTTTTCCCCTGCCATTCTATGTGTTCTTTGCTCTTTCGTTTTATTTTCTTGATGAACTGAAATTTGATTGCTTAAGTGGGTGAAAAGTTACGGTCTCTTGCAAGGAGACTATAAATATCTGCAGAGAAATTATTTGAACAATTCATGTTTGTAGTTGTTTCTCTAACAATTTTTGCAACTGGATCAACCACTTGTTTTTTTTTTTTTTTTGCTAAGTCCAATGGTTTATTTCAGCAAAAAAATGTAATTACAAGATTTACAAAATGGGGGACTCAAGCCCCCCCTAAACCAAAGGGGTGAAAAAAGAAAACAAACTCATAAGAAAAATAGAACTCTAAAAGCACATAGCTAAAAAAGGCCAAAAGAAAAAAGACTAAACGCCTAATTTTCTTCAATTCTTGTGTCTTCATTGATTTCCCACATACATGCCTCTCTAAAAAAAATCATCTTCAATGAAATTTTTTCTGAATTTCTCATCTTCAACAAGATTAAGTGCCTCCACTTCATCCTTTGTTAATATTTTTCCACTGGCACTAATATAAGTTGGTGAACTAGGCCTCTTCTTTGGAGTTTTCATTCTCTCTAATTTCTCTCGAAGCTCTTGAAAATATTCCTTTATAAAGCTTGGATCTCTAATGAACTTAAGACGAACCTCATCATTCTTAATGTTTCCTAATGCCTCAAGCTCCACCCTGGTAAGTAAATTTTCATCCCTTTGTTATCTTATAGCCTCCAATCTATCAAGAAAATCTTTCTTCTTCAACTCCACTCACCATTGACTCCGGATTGGAATTGACTGAACCCCTATTCTTCTTTGTTTTTTTTTTCATCATGAATTGTTCCCCACTCTTTGGAATTTTTAACTTCAGATGCCATATTTTCCACATCCAAATCAGTATCCTCTTCGTCTATACTTTCAGTTACACTTTGGAATTCTTCCACAACATCTTTAAAACCCAAATCTGGATTTAAGGATTCAAAAGTATTTGTATTAACTATCTCAGAACAACTTATCAAAGCATCACACCTGGGTGTTGAAGATTTACCTTTATTTTTACCTTTAACTTGCGTCCAGTCATCAGTTGTATCACCAGCAGTTAAGTTTGCAAGGGAGACGTTAGTAGAATTATGATTGGACACGGATATTCTAACACTTTCCTTATTACAGGTGTTTGTGATGTGCACGGACCCTTCTAAACCATAGTTTAATAAGGACCAGTCTTTGCTTTCCAAGTCTTGCACGGACTCTACACCAATATATTTACCCGACTTCTCAACTCTACGGACAACAAGGGCTACCTTAGCATCAATGGCATTTTTGCAGCTAATCAATTTCATTTGTGCTTCACGAAACTCCAATTCAGAGCTTGCTAGATCTTTATCCAACTGTGTATCATCCCCAATAATATTTTCTTCCTTTTCCATATTACTATTTGTAACTTTATTTACTACAGAAGTTGTTATTGTAACTTCATCATCAATAGAATCATTATTGTTTGAATTTGCATGATTTGCATGGGAATTACTTCCCTGAGTATTATTTTTTTCCCCGTACCTCCTTCCAAGCATACTTGATAGGTTTATCCTTGAGGTTCTGATCAATTGTTGTTTTCTTTTCATCTCCTAAAAGCTTACGAGCAGTTATGCAGTTCTCAAACTTGTGTCCCATAATCTTACAATGCGTGCAAAACTTAACATTCTCTAAATCTTGTATTTCAACATATTGCCAGAATTCTTTTCCATTAGCTTTCAAACGAATTCTTTTAGGAATTATCTTAGAAAAATCAATGTCTATGAGAACAGCAGCATAATTTCCAACATCATGATCCAACGTTTTTTGATCAATAGCAATTGGCTTCCCAAGAATTTTAGCAATAGATAAGAGAATCTTTTTCATCCATAATTCCATGTATAGGCCAGGGAAACTAACCCAAACAGAAGCGCGAGTTGTATGTTACCTCTCAGGATCAAAGTTTGGGTAAAAATTGAAAAACCTAAGTTGCTGATTTTGAACCACCCAAGTATCACCATGCCAAACCCTTTCCTTGTATTCAACTGACGTTAACTTTATGATGAAAAATCCTTTTATCATTAGAACCAGTTTTCATCTTCCATCACCAAAACCCCATTGTTCTTCTAGAGTTTTTTGAACATCAGCAAGTTTTAGATCCTTAAAGTTCAATCTCCCAATGAGACTGAACTGGAATATATCACGCCCCTCTTGAGTAAGATCGATAGGCAAATACAAAGATGGTTCATCAAGATACAAAGATGCCTCAAGAAGAGATAATAAATCTGATTCTTTTAGCAAATAGGGTTTTTTACCCTTAACCAAATCAGCAAAAGACACTGTTTTGCTCCCATTAAGATTTTTAGAAGAATCAGAAGTTTCCCCAATCTTGAATCACCCAAAAGATGATCCAAGATGAAGGAAAAACGTTAGAAAAGTGGAAACCCTAGAAGAAAAAAATCGCCTATTTTTTGGAGAGATAAAAAAACTAATGAAAATTTTATTTTTTAAATAGGATTACTTTCAAGTGGATCAACCACTTGATTGTCTTCCCGACTAATAAAAATCTATCTTACAAAAACAAATGTTTTATTAACCATCCGACGGTCCCAAACGAATAATTTTATCAAATCGACGGCTCCCATAGTTTTAAAAGTGTAGCAGAGTCCAAGAGATAATTCCTGGCTCAGAATGCTTCCCATATTATTCCCTCATCTAACGGTGCAGATATAGTCAGGGTTATAAAACGGATTTTTAATAAAGTGGCCACCTTTTTGAAATATATTTAAGAAAATGATCGTTTTTTTGAATCATTATATAAAGTGGCCAAGTTTGACTTTTTCCGTCCCTTTTGAAAAAAACGGATAACACTGCCAACATCTCAGTTATCCCACTATTAAAAAGACGTTTAAGTCCCTCCTGGTTGCCAATGAATTGAACCTACAAAAACCCGAGTCATACCTAGTTGATAAGGCTTTCTTTCAAAACTTTTCACGAGCAGGTGATGTGCGCAAAACTGTTGATGTAGAGGTGTCTCTTGTTATGGCATTTGCGCATCCTTTTGTATCTTTTATCACCTGAAATTTCGAATTGGATAACTACCCAACAATCCTTAACATGCACAAACTCTAAAAACATCAAAATCTTGTAATCCTAGAATTATTACCATGAAATTGAATATTGAAGATCAAAGATTAAAATTGCAAGAACAATCGAGAAATAAAAACTTTAAAGTAAGAAAATCGAAACCCTAGAATTTGGGCAGAAAAGGATATTAAAGATGACGGCAATTATAATGAGAGAAACTATTTAGTGAAAAATAAAAATTTGATCGTGGAATTGATGATGATGGGATTGAAAATCTTAGAGAATATTTATTCTTCTCAAAACTTCTGAGAGTTAAGAGAGACACAAACAAAAGAAGTGAAGAAAAAAAATGAAATGGATAAGTTAGGAAGGATGTTTGAGTAATTTCGACGTGAACAATTGACTTAATAAACTTGGTAGACCATTCTGGTGGGTCCAGGTGTTATAACTAACATCAAGGCCACTTTATAAAAGATTCAAATATTTTGGCCGGTTTAATAATTATATGGACGGAAGCTGGTCAGTTTGTTAATTTTTATAAAGCTCGGTCATAATTCCCCCAATCAAAGCTGAGAAAGTAATGTAATAACTTCTACTTGCAATAATAATGTAGAAATTGAAACAAAACACCATGAAATGGAATTACTAACCTTTCAATTTAAGCTTCTTCTACCCTTAGAATAAGAAAGAAACAAAAATTAAAGTTCTTCTCTATAATACTTAGAACTTCTACCCAAAGTCAATTGGAAGTTACAAGCTTATTGAGGCATCTCCTAACATCAACTCAACTCAAAGAGAAAGATTGAATGAAAGAGGAAAACAAGGGTTCTAACCTAGTATTTCTTAAAAAAAAAACTTGGAAAGAGTAGAACTAGGGTTTGAAAATATATAGCAAAGATGTAGGATAGAAAAAGAAATAAAACTAAAAAAAGGGGGCAAAAGAGAGAATAATGTTAGTAAGGGTAGAAGTGGTATTTTAAGGGATACCACTATGCATCAACCTCCCCTTCTTCAAAGAAACTCCCTCGAATTGTCATATTCTTCATCGTATCATTTTGCCCCAATACGAAATCACGTAAATTGATGCATATAAAACACCCAATCATCATGCCTCGGTGAAAACTTATCTTGGAAATTGACGTGCTCCAATACTATGTGGTCCAAAAATAAGATGAACTCATTCATAATTGCACTTATTCCCTTCTTGAAAACTACTCGACCACGATTTCTTGGGATAATTGGAGTTTGGTACTCAGGTTCAGACCAACATTAGGCTTTGGTCTAACATTTGTCCAACGTTAGGGTTCGGTACCTGGACCCGGCGTTGACTAGGTTAAGTCCGAATTTCTGTTTAGTAATTATTAAAAAACTGATATTGAATTAAATTATTAAACGAGTTTACAAGTATGCCATTCACTCTACCGATATTTACAGATTCAAAATTAACCTTAATTCTTTCACCTCCTCCTTCTCCTCTTTATCCAAATCGTCGCCGCCACCGCTATCATCACTATCTTCTCATCGTCCCCAAACCCATCACCATGACCAACGCCGCCGCTACTTTTTCTGTCTCTCTTTCACTTACTACTACAACCACCTCCGCATTTTCTCTGTAACCCTAATTCAATAACATATTAATCAATTTGATTTCCCACACAGTATCAGCATTCTCTGCTCATAACATATATCAACAACTCAGAACTCCAATCGGATTCACAGGAATCAAATAAAAACAAAAACCCTTATTCAAAACAACAATCAATCAAATCTGTCATGCTTCAAAAAAGAATAATCAAATCTTAACCAAAAATTCCTCCAGAGCTCCGAAAGCAGAAATGACCTAATAAATTGCAATTGATGTCGATCTTGGAGTAGTGAGAAGCAAAGCCCAAAGCTAGGTCAACATCCACATCCAAGCTGTTTCTTTGAGCAATCTGCAACAAGATGCGAACAAGATCTGTGCTACCATAACGTGAGGCTTCAAGGAATCACTGGTTGACGTTGTCTACACCACCCTCCACCAACATACCAAGCAACCCCTGGATTATTTATACTAAATCATACTCGTGATAAGAAGAAACGGCGGTACCTCCATGGTAGGTAAGCCTCCATAGGCATAGTTGTTAGCCTCCATAGGCATAGTTCTCTTCTTCTTTTTGTAGCCTATAAATAGGCATGTTGTATTCATTTGTAAGTAAGGTAGCAAGAATCAATCAATACAAAGTTCAAGTTACAAAAAAAAAAAAAAAAAAAAAAAAAAAAATCCTACCTTCACAGGAGCAAAAACGCCTCCATGTGGAAAAAGAAAAGTAGAGAAGAAAAAAAAAATCACTTTTTGATAAGTGACCAGAAGACAAGTTTGAGGGAAGAGAGCAATAATTTTCCTCCTCAAATTGTTTACAAAATTCTAAAGACAATTGTGGGAAGAGTGCACCAAGGAATGCCTCCATATATTGAGGGAAGAGAGCTTCAAATGATCGCCTCCTCATATTGTGGGAAGAGAGCCTCAATGAGACGACCTACTCGGTTTTGAGAGAAAAAAAAATGGCAAGAAAGCCATGTTTGTCACGACAACATCAAGTTTCTACTTGTGACATGAAGCCGGTGGACATGTATCTTTGGAAGAAGAAAAAAATTACTGCTACTACAAGACAAAGCTTTTGTAATATCGACATTTCAAAAATGTTGAATTTGTAGAGGCTTGCATGCAGAAGTTAGGAGACATACTAAATGAGCAAGAAATACTAAAAGAGAAGAAATGGGGTCTCCATGAAGAAAAAAAAAATGGGGTCTCCATGAAAAAAAAAACAAGATAAAAGAGAAGAAGAAAGGGTCACTTCCTAATAAGTGATCAGAGAAGGTTTTGAGGGTAAGAACAATAAGTGGTTGTTTCCTCAAATCGGGAAGAAAAAAAAAAAAAAAAATATTGAGGGTAAGAGCAACAAATTGCTTCCTCAATTGTCGAAGAAAAGCATGGCATGTTTGTCACGAGATACTAAATCATACTCGTGATAAGAAGAAGAAGAACAAAAAAAAAAAAAAAAAAAAAACGGCGATGCGTGGCGGCAAACATAAAGAGTTTCTCATGAGCGAAGCAAGCATGAGGAGATAAGAGCGCAAACGGAGATTGGGTGAATATCAAAAAAAAAAAAAAAGAGCCATTACAAATTACGGGGGAGTGTTGGAATTACCTAATTTGTAATGTCCAAATGAAGTCTAAATGGGTTTACAGGTGTTTGTTTAAATACGTACAAACCAAAGTGTGACAATTATGTCATAGCGTGGCAAATCATTACGAATTCGAGAAATGTGGCAAATCTGGATAAAGTGGCAAATTTGTAACATCAAATAACAAGAAGAAAAATAGTTAGAGCTTGTGGCGAGAAGCTTGACGAAATGAAAGATTGTGAGAGAATCTGGATAACCAAAGAAGTGTTACGTTTTCGAACAAAAGCGTATTTGGAACAAAGATGAATAGAAGAAGAAACAACAAAAAATGTTGTGAAGAAAGCGGAAGCAATCACCAAGTGGTGATGAGATAGAGAACAACAAAAGTGGGTGAAAATCCTATGAGTTGTCTAAAGAGTACAAGAAGTATTTTTCTTGAAACTTAGAAGAGGACCGCAATGTCCCTAAACTACGATGGAACCCGTATGTTCTAAAACTACGAAGAGGACCGCAATGTCCCTAAACTACGATGGAACCCGTATGTTCTAAAACTACGAAGAGGACCGCAATGTCCCTAAACTACGATGGAACCCGTATGTTCTAAAACTACGAAGAGGACCGTAATGTCCTTAAACTTCCGAAGAGGACCATAATGTCCTTAAACTTCCGAAGAGGACCGAAACGTCCTTAAACTATGAAGAGGACCGAAACATCCTTAAACTATGAAGGGGACCGAAATGTCTACGATAAAGAGAAGTTGGAAAGTCGGTGTTGAGGGGGAGTGTTGAATATTCAACAGTCTACACCACCCTCCACCAACATACCAAGCAACCCCTGGATTGCAGTTGCCGAAATCCCAGACGCCCATCCAGGATCAAAAGATCTGTATGCAAGTATCTCCGGTATTCAACGAGGCACCCTGCTACTGAAGTCATCTCTGTAACGTTAATCAATCTCGTTCAGCTGGCGGACTGTTAACTCGAGGACGTACTCCTCTGTTAACTATATCATCCTATCGTCGCTCATGGAAGCTTCTGCTATCGGCTGGAGGTGGTGATCTATGCAGAGTAAGGTTGCTCTCCCCGAACCTTGTAAAAGATCTCTCAGTTCGAGATCGAGAAGCAGATGCCGATGCCGATGTCGACGTCTCTCTCCCGTCCCTTTCATCATAGTTGTTTCGCATTACAGCACTTCTCAAAGTTGGAGCGTTTGCTTGGTGATTCGATTGATTCCGAGCGGGTATGTTTGCAGTAATCTCAGGTCGATCTGCACCTGATGTGTTCATCGCACAGAAGCTTGGGTGGACTTTTTCGCAACTTTCTGAAGAGTTAAAAACTTTCTGGGACTTTTGGAAAGGTTCTTCTAGTTCTGCAAGTTTCAGAAAACTTGAGCCACTGCTGAGACTTTCCGAAACTTGAGGTATTTCTGAGACTTTCTGAAACGTTTAGGTATTTCTGAGACTTTCTGAAACTTGAGGTATTTCTGAGAGTGTCAGAAACGTTTAGGTATTTTTGAGACTTTTCTATTCTCAATGATTTTGAAACCCTAGTTTCGAAAATCACTTGGGAACAACTTCCAATACTCGGAGAACACGATCTTTTCTCGTGATCCCCTTAGTCGGCGCCAAAAGATGTTGGTACAAAAATGATCACGCCAATAATCTTTGAGATGCGAGACAATCGATCCAATCACTACTGTCGATGAAGTTTCTCCATAGGGTTGATCAAAAGGTGGGGGTGCCTACAAAAAACACTCCGATGTTAAAATCAGTGGATGTTTTATGCAAGTAGTTATTGTGAAGATAATAGTATTCTGTCCCTTTTGTGTTGGGATTTTGCCTCTATTTATAGGCAAAAATCAGATGTAGCTTTAGGGATTCATCAGTTATCCTAATAACTACCCTCATCTGAATAAACCTCAAATACCGTCTAGATTCATGATAAACCCTAATGTTTATCATAATCCTATTTTTCATGGATAACTATTACTACTTAAGATAATAATCCCTTACTTATCATGATTTATCTTAAATAATATCTAACCATTATCCCATAAAATCTATTTACCCATGGATCTTTGGGCTTCACCAATAATCCAGGTGGTTCCTTTAATAAACCGATTCGGGCTTCCATATTAAGCCCCATGGATTTTCACAATAACACCCTGGTTTCCACAATAAACCAAGTCCAGGCTCCCATAATAAGCCACGCGGGTTTCCAAAATAAACCCTCCGGTTTCCTCGATAAACCAGCCGATTTCTACGATAAACCGGATTATTGCTTCTATTATAATCCACGTGCGACCCGAACGTACACCATTTGGGTGGGGTACAAACACCAGGTAATGCCAATCCTTAGTTCAAAATATCATATAGCAAGTGTTTTAGTTTCCCCTGAAGCTGCATTTTGTGTTTCGATTTGGCTATGTTATTTTAGTTTTGAACCTTTCTAACTGTACGTTATGTTAGCAGTATCGATTTATCTTTTGAACCTTTCTCCTCTTTTTACTTTCTCAGTTTTTAGCACGCTTTCTTCTGTTTCAGATTACCCATGTCTTGTATTTGTTTTACTTTATGCTAGTTCTCTATGGAGAAAAAAGAAGATGATAAAGCAAATAAGATAACTTTTAGGAACGTCCCAGCATTTAGAGGGTTATTTATTGACCAATGTTTGGAAGAAGCTACTGAGTATGGGTTTTCCGGAACTTCTTTGAAGCAAACTTCGTGGGGCAATTTATGCAAATTCTTTCTGAGAAGTATGACTGCACCATCACACAGAAGAAGTTAAGAAACCACTGGGATTACTTGCGTAATCAATATGTCACTTGGTCCCGCCTCTTAGCAAGAACTGGTCAAGGGTACAACGCTGAGACGGACACTTTTGATTGGAGCGAAGAGCAATGGGTTGAATTAGACAAGGTAAGATCCTTTCAGTTTGTTACAGTTTTGTTTGGAATTTATCGAAGTTAAATTGTCTTTGTTAATCTCTAGTGTAAGTACAGATACCACAGTAACCTTACTAATGATAAACGGATTGTAGAAAGCCATGATGTTAGCTAGTTCATTTCCCATTGACTTGACAAACATGATTAGTTGAGATTAGAGTAACAAGAAATATGGTTATATAGTTTACTCACCTCACCTGAGAATGCTTTTGAAGCCATGACCAAGAAAAACAGTGTGATATAGATAGCTGTTGATAAAATGCCTCAAGGAAGTGATTGTCATGTGCCTTAAATTTGGGTTCATTTTTTGGCTTTTAAAGATTTTTATACGAAAGGTTATGTTTATTTAAGGTTTTAGAATAATGGGTCTTCATAAGAGATAATAATTTTTTTAGTACATTTGAATATATAGTTGTGTCCAAAAAATTGTGAACTCATCAGGTGTTGATTTTACTTTCTAATTGATGCAGACAATCAAAAACGCCAGTCAATTCAAGAACAAGGGACTGGAAGATGCGGAGAAGTTGCAGAACTTATTTGATGGCAAGTTCTCCACTGGATAGCATAGAGATACGTCTGGAAGAGTGGAACCTCCTTGTTCAGCTAGGACTTCTACAAATACAGGGGTTTCCAATAATGGTTCTGAGTCTCGAACAAGTCTTGGGAAAGAACAAAATTATGAAGATGATAACGAGGTTGATTCTAGTCTCAATGCTAAGGGGAGTGGAAGGAAACGGAAGAAGGAAATGGAAGAAGCCTCGAATGATCTCCTAACTGAAAAAGTTTGCTCTATTGTAACATCGATGGAAACTCATCTGCAACATAAGAAACTTGCTCTGAAAAAGGATAATGCAGCCGAATTCATAAAAGCTTTGGATAATTTACTTGAGGATGATTGCATCACAATGGACCAGTATTTGAGCATAAGTCTAAAAGCTTTAGAGATGCCTGGTTGGCAAAAATTATTTGTCAGTTTGAAAAGCAATGAGCGTCGTGTTGCCTTTGCACACAAACTTTTAGAAGAACGTTGAAAATCATGAATTAGGAAATAGTCGGATGTTAAGAGTTGCAAAACAGTAGAAAAAAAAACCATTCGTGTTTGTTAATTACTTTACTCGAGTTTCAATTTTTGTTGAATGTTGAATGATTGAATCAGAATTTGTTGAAGTTATTGAATGAATCAGTATTAAAGTTATTTGTCCATTTCCTATAGAATATTTTCTTATTGGTTATAGTCAATTGCTTGCTGGTTATATTCAATATGTCAGTGTGTTGTAACATTTTTATTTCATTTCGTTGCAGATTTGGAAGGCTAATAGGAAGTGAGTTTTATGTAGAGAATGGAATCACTTAAATACATGCAAGTACTTATTGATTATGTTTCGGTTCAACTGGCAGTAGTTTCTTATGTGGTTGTGTAATGTCATTATTTATCAGAGGCTTACCACTTCATAATGCTTTCATCTGCTTGTTGTTTTCAGAAAAAATGAAGACCTTACTATCTCAGCTACTAGCTTTATGTTTGTTAGGCCTCTTCCTATGGGTGTGGCAAACCAAAGAGTTTGTCATTTATGCACCCACTATGGAGTTGGCAAACGGGCCTAGCTAAGTGGCAAATATGCCACTTAGCCAGGCCAGGTCGAGTCCCTACCGAGCGATCGAGTCTATACCTCCCGGTCAAGACTACACCTAGCAGTCTAGTTTAGATCTCTAGCAGTCTAGTTTAGATCGCTTATTCGTATTTTAGGTTTTAGTTTTTTCTTCTCTCATACTTTTTAATTATTATAACATATTTTTATTATAAAAGGGTCCCACAAAATATTTTATAATACCTAAAATCTAAAAAGGACCTCACTAAATACAAATAATTAGATTTTTTTATTAGCAAGGGCCCCACAAAACACAATATAATATAATACTTTAATAAAATTTGACATTTTACCATAGTGGGGAAACTAGTTTGCCATGCCATGTGACATGGCAAAACAATCTTTATACCAGCTCCCCATAGGAACTGGCATTAGTGAAGCAACTTAAAAAGGCTAAGCGGCGTGTACGCCCGAAGTACAAGAAGTCAATTTTAACGGGAAAGGCTTTCACCCAAATAAATATTAACAGATCCTGGCCATTGGATCACTCCAATCGTGAAAACAACTAAAAAAAAAAACTAGAAGCAGCCTAGGAACTCATAATTATTTGATAACTTTGAGAAGTTATAGGCACAAGAAATTACGGGAGCTAGACTATAAACAAAAAATATAATCGCCTTACAGCAGTTAACCTCATTAAAGACGACTCGACTGGTATCATTAATATATATATGGCTAATTCATATTAATATTTCACTCATATACTTGTAAGGTTAACAACACTTTGTGGTTTGATGTTTTTTGAGGATGTAAAAAAATACAGGATAAGAAAACTACATATTGGGGACCCTACAAAAACTGGGTCTCAAAAGCTACGATTGTTTGTACCTACTAGTCGCGGAGCACTGGTAGGCCTTTCGTCTGTCCAGGCTCCTCCTTTCAGGAGAAAGGATAGTTGAATATTAAACCACACCGCTGTGAACTGGAGCAGCAAAAAGACTGAAGTTAGGGGGCATTTCCTATCTATTTGATATGATATCAGAATCTTTTCATTCTGAATGGAAAATTAACCTTAAAATAGTTACAATAGAAACTGCACATAATACAAAATTTAGGGCTAAAGGAGAACCTCGTGACAAAAAAAGATAGTTGGGGTTTTCTAGTCCTAATAAATAGATAACATTTCCTTTTTGTTAAATATGATAGTGATTACAACGCATCTGCATTCATCATGACTACATAATCAAAAAAAATATGGCAACAGTAGCAGCACTCACCTCATTCTGCATTTTTCACATCATGACTATCCTCGTGAATCACATCATAAGCTTTAGGTGACTGCTTTTGGCTCGGTGACATGACAGTAGGACTGCCCCCACAAGTTTCAACAAGGCCCACGGGCTTATCTCCACCACTTACCTCTTCCGAACCAACAGCTTCTCCATTTCCAGAGGTAGAAGCCGGCTCAGAAACATGACGTGTTGATATACCTGTAGTTGATGTTGAAGCTCCAGATACCGCATTCCCAGTTCGGCCTTCAGCCTCTGGGGGACCCTTGGTGGTGGAAGTAGAGGAACTTTCTCTCCCACTATTGCTGGTGGAATTACTGGAGGTCGTCAGCCACATAAATTTTAAATTATGGCCCTGCAAGCATTTACCGTTTGTAAATGCCTTCTCCGCATATCGACGTGTTGTAAAAGTTATACGAGCTGAGTGACTGTCAGATAGCTCAGGATTTGCAGAATCATTACAATGTTCAAAATCCTCTACCTCAACTGTAGAGAGATCACCAAATGATGAAAAATGCTCCTTCAATACAGCAACCTAGAAACATGAAAACGTCAACTTCAGGTGGCATTCTTGCATAGTCTAATAAGCAAAGATTTTCTAAAAAGACGACAAGAAAAAACGAAAGCATGACGAACAAATATGGAGCATATTCAATTACATATTGGGGGTTAAATATGAAAAAAGAGCTAGAGGCGATCGGAGATAATAGTCGCCAAAGTCCATAGGCAGCTTGGGGGACAAATGCAGTGTGCGTCGTCCACAAATTTGATGGATCACACTAAAGGTAACCTCAAAGGTCACAAGCAAGTGCTATTAGATTATCAAGGACGTTTATAAATCTGAATGCTAAGAAATGTGGCAAGTGGCGCTGGAATTCTAAAAGCGATGCAAGGCATCGAAAGCAGTTGGACTTCAAAGGCCCTTCAATCGAGAGAATCACAGAATGGAGGGTCCTGATGGCCTGCACCGATTAGATTATGAAGGAAGTTTATAAATCACTTAAATCATAACCAATTGACAATTGACCTACACTTTACTGCTTTACCCCTAACTACCATATTTTTGAATATTTGTAGTGTCAACCAGTGCACAATGCTCTTAAAGGGGTCAGTAGAAGCATACATCACCGACCCTTCCTGTCATACAGTGCATCTATGTCTCTAAGTTCTCAGTTATGTCGGCAGTATCAGATAGGCACACGTGACCTTAATTTGCATTTGTGGCTGATAGCTTTGAAATAAAGACATAGACTGACGAATACAAAGAGAAACTTACATTTGCCAAATCAGCAGGAACAGGCGGAAGAATTTGAAAGGTAGTAGGACGATTGTCCAATTTGAATCTATTCGCCGAAAAAGAACTCACTCCTGCCACTGATGGATGACTAGTTGGCATCAACGTCCTTGGTGACTGCACTGCGGCGGGTGAGATTATTTTAGAACTAGGAAATGAAAGATTCTCCCCAAGACTGTTAATATCTTGAGACTTGTCAACTCCTGGCTTCAACATAGCTTTACTAGAGTTCGTTGAGTGCGGAGTTACAGATTTTACAATATCAGTCGCTGCTCCCACTTGCTGTTTCTTACCTATTTGCTGGGCTGTTGCTTCACCTTTCACTATAACAGCCTGCATAAACTTGTGATCAGGATTTTAGGATTGCATATACTAAGATGTTCACAGATTTTATTTTAATAAAATACAGCTTAGGGTCCTATACTCTCATGTATTTATAAGCAATGGGCCAACAATTATAATGATTAACGAAGGTAGTCGCAGAAGTTTATCCCTTTTTACCAAAAAAGTCAATAACCGTGAGAACGTAAGGTTTGAACCAGAAAAATTAATAAAGAAGCACATAACATGTGGAAGGCGAGCATTACTTTTTTTTCAAGCTTATCCAACTGGCGCCGGAAGTCATTCCTTTTCTGATCCAGCAGTTCCTGCTTTAGACGCAGTTGTTCCTTCAAAAGTTCCAAGCTCTCCAGCTTCGTCTGTGATGGTGTGTCATTTGTTACTGCATTAACAGCTACTGGTACTGAAGTATCAGGCACAGACATGACACCAACCTTCAGTGCTACAGCTGGGAGATTTTCCTTTCCTCTGTCAGTACTAGATGATCCAGGACGACCAGAAGCACCTACGAGACCATGGGGAGCCATAGATGTGGTATTACCAACACCAACACCGTTTTCAGGAATACTATCTCGGTTAGCCCACCATAGTTTGATGAAGCGATTACCCATTACAGCATCAGGTGCCTTGAGGGCAGATTCTGCCTCTTTTCTTGTAGAAAACTGGACAAAAGCTCGCTCGCTGTTAAGAGGTATATAAATATCGATAACCTCCCCAAACTTTTGAAAATGTGAAAGGAGGGAATCCTTTTTGTTACTTTTAAGGGGAATACCATTTACAAATAGGGTACGCTGAGCTTTCTGAGAGGCTCTCTCTGTAACACAGGTAGGATCAGATTGCTGCCTTGACGTAGAAGCAGAAATCTTTACTTTTGAACCCACATCCTCGGGAATAGTCCATTTTCTTTGACGAACACTACCTGAACCACCAGGTAACCCCTCCACCTGATCTTCTTTTGCTTCACTTCGAAGATACCCTGAGGAAGCTGCTGCACTTTCATTCATACCCGACACTTCCACTTTATTTCCAGAATTTCCGATCCGGCCCCAAACAGAAGAATTTGTACCCTGTAAACCATCAGAAGTGGTAATATTTCTCCCTGCGAAGTCACTACTAACACTGTCAGATACCGTAAAATTTCGGCGATCTGAAGGATCGGTATTCCATAAAGCTTCAGCCTCATCACTTTTTGGCGAAGAAAGCCTTAGGAGTGAACTTGATGTTTCAAGAGAACTATTATTCCACAGCGGCTGATCAGGATCATACAAATCAGCCTCCCCTGCACTAGAGGAAACAGGTAACACCCCGTTCATGCCCAGCCCATTTGTCCCGGGAATGCTACTTTTACCGTGTAAATCCTTGCTACTTGATGACATGTTTGAAGCACCACTGACTGTAGGTAACGCTCCTGATCCAGTAGGTTTTCCTAAATGGCGTGCACTTGAAATCGAAACAGGGAGGTTGAACTGTGAAAGACTCTGCGATTAGTCGAAGAAAATTACTAGTAAGTTTCAAGAACCCATTAGCATAAATGTAAACTGACCATCTTTTGAAGGCCAAACGTACAAAACTTGAGAAAGATTTAAGCAATTTCCTGGGAGCAACCCGTTTAATTACATTTATATAATAATAGATGCATCTATCACAATTGTTTTAAAAAAATTCTGCTACGAACAAGGGTGAATCTAGCTGACCCTGATACATGGGTACTCCGAGAGATCAATATGTACTAATTGCAAGGCCTGAAATCCCCGAAAGGGTGTAATGACAAATATTGCAGGCTATGGTTAGATATTCAGCATATCCAGCCAACAATTGGCTGTTGTTAAACCAAGACAAATAAGTCCCCCAGAATCTAAGTCCACTTATCAAAGTGTTTGCAACATAAATTACAAATTTAGACATAGAACCACGGATCTCCCAGGCATTGTTTAGTTCACTTGGATCTTTTCCGAAACAAACGAATGACCTGAGGGATACAAAGTATTCGTATTGAAAGGAATGTTCAAGAAAATACCTGGACATCTTCGACGACGATTCTGTTTACACCATGCTCCATCGGGCACATATCGCCTCTCAGACAAAATCCACGCTCCTCAAAATCTCTACACCGCTGATGGGCTATACCAATATTAAGTGGAGGATTAATCGGCGCCCTAAGTGCTCCTTGCATAAGTGGATGAAGCGCATCCAGACCCCCGTTGGGCATTCCAGGAATTAACCCAAATGCACCCCAAGGTGCATTTTGTGTGGTTGCAGCACTTTGCAACCCCCTTCCTGCGAACAGACCAGACGTAGGTCCTTGTGCAGCTATTTGAGAAGCAAAATCAAGTGTGCCTACAGGGGTGAACCTTGGATCATGTTGGCTCCAGAGGCCAGAGGTCATTCCCCTTCCTCTACCACCGGGAAGACGATTTAACGACATGGACAGATCTGTGCGAGAACCACCCTCGCCACGAAGTGCCTGGTTTACTCTGCCTCTCTGGTTTGATTCAAAATTACCTCGAGGTAAAGGTGCCAAGCCAAGACGCCTTTTTTCAGACCTCCCAGACTGATCAATCACCATAGAAGTTGGGTTATACTGTCCCTGGCTTCCACTTGATTGGGGATCATTCTCGCCGAACATGTGCCCATTGTCAAAAGGCCTATTACGTTTTCTGTTTTGTCTTCTAAAAGGTTGATCTGGCACATCCTTCTCAGAAGACTGGGAACGTGTCTCCCGCCTCCGGTGTTTGTGGTTACGATCATCGTCGTCATCATCACTGATTTCATTCTCCTCGGAATCACTTTGACCAGAGGGAGAAAGCTCCTCTGTTTTTGAAAAAGATGTATTTAGTTCTACGGAAGCCACTCTAGCAGTAGATGAAGATGATTTATCTCGATCAATGGAATTCAAACTCTTAGTTGATGATGCAATCGAATCATCTTCAAGGGCTTGGAACAAATTTGCAATGAAAGAATTTGTATCTGCACATAATTTTGTTGGAGTGGTGAATACAAACAAAAGATGGATAATACTTTTGTTTGTGATAGAAGACAATCTGCTTGCAGAAGAATAAGTAATACTCATGTGCTTAGATACTTGCGTACAAGATTACCCGGTTTTACACGATGATAAAAGCTACCTACAAACATACAAGAACTCAGGAATGCATCTTATAAAGCTAGATTTTCTACAAACTGAACAGACTACTGAGAGGAAAAAATGAAAAGGGATGATGTACACAGTTTAATTGGGTTTGGGTGGCCTATGGCAGTTCAGCTACATTTACGTTACAGTAGGACTAAAAGAATTTTACTGAAGAGTGCAATAGGAAAAAACAAAATAGAAGACAAATCTTCTCAACCATAACATACCTTGACCAAGAAATAGACAATTGCCAATTGGTGCAGTAAAACAGTAGGACTAAAAGAACTTTACTGAAGAGTGCAATAGGAAAAACAAAATAGAAGACAAATCTTCTCAACCATAACATACCTTGACCAAGAAATTCCACTAAGTTCTCTGCACAAAGATTTTGTAGGTCTTTAATAGGTTTTTCCTTCTTCAACAATGCTACAACATATTTCGCAAGAATCAACGGATCAGCTTCTGTCCTGCAAAATCCATACAATAATCACCAAATGGGACAGATACCAGACAATAGTAAAATTGTAGTTCTCCAAAGTCCATACAGCAACCACAACAAGGATACTAAGTTAAATAACGTGATTTGTTCTGATTATGGAGGTAACTGTGTCGTCCGTGGTTTCGTCATAATTCTGGTCATTCTGCAACTAAATGCCTACTCACATCAGTTTCAGAAACCACAAAAGGAACTAATTTTTCAGAAACCAACTATCACTATTTGAATACATGACATAGAATAGTAGCATATAGACCAAGTAACTGATTCTATCCACAATCAGGACTTTACAGTATAAACAATGTGCGTAAACGGGGATATCGATGTCACTATGTCAGTATTCCTAGTCCTAAATGCTAGTTGTTAATACTCAAGTGAACCTAATTATACTAAACCTCAAGTGCATTGTTCTTGTCCATATAAACTTAAATTCAATTTCATTTCCAGAGAAATAATGTTTTATGATGTAGAAGGCATCTCCTTTCAAACTCTATGGTACAGAATTCTTCTATTCACGAAATCCTAATAAGGGTTGATTCAAATGGCTCAACCATAGTGTTTTTCAATCAACATACATGTACAACAGTTCAGCATAGATTCAAAATACAGCGGACAGAGATTTTAAAACTTTGACTCAGCTCAGTAATGAGGATACCAAAGGAAAATCAGTAGTGAAATGCAACACCTAACTCAAAATAAACATTAAATGAATTGATATGTTTCAGATGTAAAACGGATTCCCAATTCAAAAACAGCGAAATTCGATCCTACGTATCTCAATGTTATCAGAATAAAAATCCAAAATTATAAAAACAAAATTTAGGGTTTCTATAAAAATAGAAAAAGAGGGAAAGGAGAAAAAGAAGACTTACAAGGGTTGAAGATTCTTCACAAGGTACCTAGTTAAAGAAGATTCATCAAACTTCATATTCTATAATTATTATCACTCTTCTTCATACCGGGCGCTGAAGAAGAAGAATAAGGGAACAAACAAATAGAAACCCTAAAACGCCATTAAGCCAGAACAAGGGCAGAACTGTAATTATCGGAAGGATCGAATGAGAACTACTCTGTGAAATGCTGTGTTTAGGGTTTTTCAACCTAATTCTCTCCCTCTCGCTCGCTCGCTCGTCGCTGTTGTTGGTGTTGAGGAAAGCTGAGATGAGAAGCCAAATAGGATTTTTTTTTTTATTAATTACGAACTAAACTAAAAATTCCTTATCCGGGTTCTTTTTGAGGAACAAAAGTGGTACATGTTATTTTTTTCGAATGACCATAATACCCTTATAACTGATAAGAGGTTCAATCTGCCATGTTTAGAAGATGGCTGATAAGCTTATGGTTGTTGACCTCGTAGTATGTTTGCATAGATGTATTTAAGTGAATTAAGAGCAGTGTATGTTTCACTACATTTTCTTTTTGACCGTATAGCTCGGCTTCGCCTCGTCTCGCCCTGTCTCGATTTGATTTGGTGTGGCTCGGTTTCGCCTTTCCCCAATTTGAAAAGAACGGATGAATATCACTCACAGATTTGTAAAAAATCAGACATTTGAAAATTCCTTATATATATCTTTTCATCGAAGCAGTGATATCTCCATAGGCTGGACCGCCAGGGCTTCTCTTTACTGCCTCCTCCAACTTAGTAGAAGGCTTGAACAGTACTTTACATGTTTTAGTTACTATTTGAATTTGAAAGAGATCACCGAATGGGAACATAATTTTTCTACACCAAGAGGATTCTATATATAAAAATCATAAACCTATGTACTTGAATCATTGAATGAGAACATGAAAAAGAGGGCATCACATGTATTAAACAGGAAGCATTTTCTGGTAAACCAAATGAAGTGAATCCTTGTGTGTTTATTGAGAGATTTCAGAAATATTGGACAAGCATTTATTGGAATTACGAAAAACGAATTTTGATATTCATTGCATATCTTGAGAATACTTTCGGTTTTGGAAATTCCTTAATGTCCAAACATCATTGGTCTATAAATACCTAAGTTTGCATTTCTAACAAACTATCCTAAGAGCCATGCAAACTTCATCTTTTTGTTGGTTCTGGTGGAGCCGTCTTATCGAAGGGGAAAGTACCTTAATTAGGCGAAATCTCTTACGACCTCTCATTTAAATACTTATGTGGGATCAAGAAGCTCTACGAGTACCGTTGGTGGGAAACTAGATAATTACAGTTTATTAGTTTTCGAATGATTTAATTGATTAACGGTTGTTGAAACTTTGATTGCACCTAGTTTGTTTATTCTTGGGAATCCTCTCTTCTGATATAAGATTCACTCAAACTAGATCGAAGTATCGACGAGATCTTTAGAATGTAGATCTAAAGACATCTTGTGATAATCCATTGTTAACAGACTGCGTTCTGTGCGTGATTGATCACAAGAGATTCAAGTGGTGTTGTGCAGGTTTAATTGAAGATTAAAGAAGATTTGAAGACGAAGAAGATTTCTTATTGGTTTCTCATATCTTTGTGTAGCACAAACCTTGATCGGTTGGGATCCAACTAGAATCGAATTTATTCGATTGATTAGTTGTGTGAGATCGGCATTCACAATATATTTCTTTGAGATTTATTTGGATAGAGTGCGAATCTAAACTCTGCTACTTTGGTAGTTGTTGGATAGATTGATCGAACCAGGCAAATGAGTTTATCAGATTAAACGGAAGAGCCTTTGCATATGACTTGAGATATCTTTATCTTAAAGAATCAATAGAGTTGTTACCAAACAGAGTTGTTGTTCCTTTACTGTTAGGAATACGATCCCAAGGGATTGTTCCAGCGCGTGCACTCATCGAAGTCATAAGCGCAGGGATACTGAGGAAACTAAGTGAACTAGGGTTAGTTGCTTGGTCTCAACTATATGAAATTGGTTTAGAATTTGTATATCGGCTTAATTCTAAGAGTATTCAATTCTGGACTAGGTCCCGGGGGTTTTTTGTATTTGCGGTTTCCTTGTTAACAAAATCTTGTTATGTCTTTTACTTTTCTATTTCCGCAGTTATAATTGTTTATTATAATTAGAAGTAAAATACACAAACATTAACTCTGTACATACTTGATAGTGATCCTATAGGCCGTGTTTGGCATCTTTGACAACATTAAACTTAACTGGGTTAGAGTTTTCTCTTACTTAATTAGGATTATCATAAAACAGTTTAGCAAAGATGTTGTTTGTCTTTCCATCAAATCTCTTATGGGTGTATGTTATATTTTGTTTGTCTAATAATTAATTTTACTATAAAACGGTTGATTTACCTATTGTTAATTTTATTATAAAATAATTTTGTAAAGATAAAATACAAAAAAAAAAAAATTGAAAATGGGCCAAGTGAAAAAAAAAATTGGGATAATTACCAATTTTAAAGTCAAATAAATGACTATTCCAGGTTAGGATTTTGGTATCCTAGATATCTGAGGGAATAGTGAAACCTTGCTTTTTTAGCCTACTAAAACTAAGGAAGGTTATGCTATCCCTATCCAAACATAGAGTAAAAATAAGACAAACATGTTTTGACGGTTATTTTGGTGATAACCCAACCCAGAATGGGATATCTAAGGTGCCAAACGCGACCATAGAGTTTGGTTAAGTCTAAACCTATTGTCAAGTATCATACTTCGTTGTTGAATTGTCTCGATCTTGTATCCATAGTCAATCACACAAGTTATCTTGTTGTCGTATTGTCTCGATCTTGTATCCATAGTGAAAAAGCGGGGGTCTAACAACCACACCCAATATTTCGATTGGCAATCTGTATGGACAAACTCCGAGTTACTTTCTAGAGAATCAACTAGACAGTCAGACTCAATCTAGATAAGAATATCTCAAGGAGTTATTATCTCAATCTCTCAATTTGATCTTTACTCAAGCAAATAGAAATATGCGAGTCTTTATCAAAGAGAGATAACTTGGATGGTACCAAAAACCAACATCCAAGTGTCAATCAATTAAATCAACAACCAAAAGGTCGGATATTCTAATTGATTGAATCAACGCACAACCTGTATTCTTTCAATTATATAACAAAATATAATGCGGAAAAGAAATAACACAGACACCAGAATTTTGTTAACGAGGAAACCGCAAATGCATAAAAACCCCAGGACCTATTCCAGATTAAACATACACTGTATTAAGCCGCTACAGACACTAGCCTACTCCAAGTTAACTTTGGTCTGGACTGTAGTTGAACCCCAATCAATCTCACACTGATCCAAGGCACATTTATGCTCCTACGCCTCTGATCCAAGCAGGATACTACGCACTTGATTCCCTTCGCTGATCTCACCCATTACCAAGAGTTGCTATGACCCAAAGTCGAAGACTTTAATAAACAAATATGTATCACACAGAAAAGTCTACAGTAATAGATAAATCCATCTCCTAAGAATATACCTACGAGTTTTGTTCTGTCTCTTGATAAATCAAGGTGAACATGAACCAATTGATAAAACAAGACTTATATTCCCGAAGAACATCTCAGCTTTATCAATCACCTCACAATAGTCTTAATCGACGCAATGAAAAGAGATATTGTGGAATCACAAACGATGAGATGAAGTATTTGTGACTACTTTTATATCTTGCCTATCGGAGATAGAAATCTCAAGCCAATTATTATAATTATACTCGTACGATAGAAACAACAAGATCAGATCATACAACTACAAGAAAAGTAGTATCGGTCTGGCTTCACAATCCCAATGAAGTCTTTATGTCGTTAACCTGGTTTTAGAAGGAAAAAAAAACAAAGGTTAAAGGAGAATCAACTCTAGCTTAGCACAACTAGTATCACACAGAATGTGTGGGGATTAGGTTTCCCAGTTGCTAGAGTTCTCCCTTATATAGTCTCTCAAATCAAGGTTTGCAATCAATGGTAGCTTAGTAACAAAGCATTCAATATTCACCGTTAGATGAAAACTTGATTAGATTCAAGCTAATATTTATCAACCGTTAGATCTAAAACATAGCTTGTTACATACACATGTAATGCACGTTTCTAGGTTTGTGTAACCGTACCAAAACTTGTACATTAGTTGGTTCAACAATAGTTAACCAAAAGGTTATCCATATGATAACTTTCATATCAACCATATTCTTCTTCACCATAACTAGTCCAAATGACTCAAATGAACTAGTTAGAGAGTTGTTCAATTGCTTAGATCTTTATGTACTACACAAGACACAATCGAAGCAAAAACGATTTGATTCACTCAAATCGATTCATGAACTATAAATCCACGGTTTGCAATAGCATTCCTTAGTTTATTAAGATAAGTTCACAAACATCGTTTTTAGACATAACCTACTCAAGTTCGCAGACTGGGTTCGATCAATCTATTCTCTTCTCTTAAAATCAAATCGTATTATTGAATCTGTGATGATAATTGAAGGGTTAATATTATGATTTTCTTTTTCTTTTTCACTTTAATCAATCTATTCTATTTACATGAAATTGGTTCTCAGATCTGGTGATTTTTAAAAGGATTTTGTATTTTAAACCCAATAATGGGTATTTTTATTTTTGTAATTTGTTTGTTGTTGCGAAATCTTGAGTTTTGGCTTTATTTATCCGGTTGGGTTTCCTCAAAGCTTGTTTTCTTGGTTTAAGATGTTTCTGGTAGTAACCTTATTCATGGATTAATGAGCTATTTTGACCGATCTTTGGAAGGTAACTGAAGTTTATATATGGTCTTTTTCTGTGATGGTAATACAAGGATTAAAGTTATGATTTATTTTCATTTTCACTATATTTATTCAATTCTATTTATTCAATTCTATTTGCATGAAATAAGCATTCAGTTCTCTTTACATGAAATTAGTATTCAGATCTTTGGATTTTTCAAAAGATTTTGTTTTCAAACGCAATAATGGGTTTTTCTGATTTCTTTAATCTGTTTGTTGTTACTAAAACTAATACAAATGATTCAGAATTTCAGATCTTGAATGTTGGCTTTATTTATCTGATTGGGTTTCCTCAAACTTTTTTGGTTTCCAATGATTGCGGTAGTAACCTTATTCATGGATTAAGACGTTATTCTTGACCAAGATTTGGAAGTAATTGAAGTTTATATCGATTTTATGTAGATTTGTTTTTTGGTCAGATCTGTAGACTTGTTCTGTAGATTTCCCTTATATCGATTTTCTGTAGATTTGTTATAGGGTGATAATATTTAGTATGTTAATTAGGGTTTATTGGATTATGTTCTTCATATGTTCAGAGTAAGTTTTTTTTGTTTTGTTTTTTGTTTCAAGTTTTGTATCTAATTGAAATGGATGAACAAATAAGAGAATTGAATTCCAGTTGACCCTTGTTAGTTTTTTTTAATGGTAGTTTATTAGGGTGATAATCTTTAGTTGTTCATTACTTCCTGAACTGATGGATACAAGGAAACTTTAGTTTCAATTATAAGTGCAATGCAGGAGTTCTTAGCATGAATTTGGCCTTGCTCATGTGATGTTTGTTGTTTTGTATAACATATCTCTTTTCTAATGAAATGTCAATGTTCAATCTGATGCAGGGCAAGGTACATTGAAGGATCTGTCAAGGAGAAGAACCTGGTAAATGAAATGTCAATGTGATGAGATAGTACAATTGAAATGGACGCTGTTAGATGAGGCTTGGCTGTGAAAATCAGTGCAACATTAAGTACTCAGGAAGGTTGAGTGTGGGTCATTAAAATGTTGTGATTAGCAAATCCGCAGTTTGTCAATAATTATATTGACAAACCAAATACTACTTTCTTTAATTCCCATGAGATTCAATTTTGCAGGAATTTTAAGGAATATAGTGAATGTGACTTCGTGAAGGCAGGCCAGACACCAATGGAAACGGTCAGTAAAAGCTTTCTTTAAGGTCCTTGTATAGTTTGATAGTTGTGTTATACTTTTATGTTCTCATTCCTTGGAATTATCCTTGTTTCAGCTGGTGTTTCGGAAAGATGAGTGCCTGAGATGAATGTATAGTTGTGTTTATCCCACTAAGGATGGTAGTGTGGTAAGTATGTACTTATAGATCTGTTTCTTGTATATTCTCGTTTCTTTTTGTTTGATAGTCCTGTATTCCTAATGTCCTCATTCTATGATGGTATGATTTAGTTATGTGTTTTTCAGGAAAGAAGCATTTGGGGTTGCAAGTTGAGGCATAAAAGACAATTCACTCGGATTGGGTACTGTTGTGATGGAGATAGAAGCCTAATCTGGGTCTAAAGGTGTATCTTTTGCTAAGCTTGTTTATATAAAATACTCTAGTTACTGTAACTTGTTCTGCGTCCACTTTATTAATCAACTACTCTAGTTAACTCCTCATGAATTACTTCTTCGTCACCGACTGCACATGGTTTTCAGGTTCCTTTTTCCACACCAGGACTAACAAACACTTTGATGATTCTTGTATGCTCACTAGTTGGATTCAACCAATATTTGGGGTAGAAAAAATAAGGCAAGTTTTGTTGTTCTTTTTCTACTTAATATTTTCGCATGATATGTTCCAAATTATTCTGCCAATACTCTATTAGAAATGGAGAATCTTTGAAGTGTTTTTTGTGGGCAATGGAATAGATTATGTCAGACTTTAATCAGTTCTCGTTCATTTTATCAACTTTCTCTAATGTTATTCCATTTCTTGGTTTGTTTTGGTTTGTGTTATAGTTTCTTGCACAAGGTGTTGATCATCTCCATCAACTGCTAAGTAGCTTCATTTTGTTACGCTTATACATAAAATTTGAGGATCTTTAGTGAAGTTGTACAATTTTATATGTAGCTTTAGGTTCTATCAGGTGTGGTTTGAAATTCTGAAATCATATCATCTTTTTTAATATTAATTCTTATTGTCGAACTCATGGAGATCAAGGGTCTTTGTTTCTGTAAAAGTTTAAGTGCGTCACTATTGATCTATTTATCGATTTATCAACAAATTGTAAACTACTTGTTAAGCCATATACTTATGGGTGAAATCCCCTCCTATGATGACGATGGTTGGTCACTGTGAAAACCAAGGGTCTCGGTGGCTAAGCTTTGAGTTGCTTTTTCGACTTGTTGAAGTTGAAAAAGTTAGCAAGAATTATAATACTAGTTTTGAATGACATTTAGAAGCCAATTTGAATTCAAAAAGCGACTTCAGTTTTTTGAGCAGTTTTTTTTTTTTGCTTCTTGCTTCTGATAAGAACTTTTTAATTGTTATATATAAAGTTTCCCCTTTGGCCCTTTCTATTCAGTATAGCTTTTCTAATATTTGATTTTGGTCGGCAACATTACAGGTTCAAGTTGCTTTTGGTCATAAAGTTGGGCATATATTCTATGAGGCTAAGTGGAAACTCAAAGAAAGTGTCTTTGAGAAAAAGAGTTGGTTAATCTGGAGACTGATGGAAGATCTTAGAAGTATAGGTTGATTTTTATTTTTTACTTTAATTTTCATGTATATCTTGTAGGTGATGTCAATAATTTTCATGTATATTGGTATGTGAACTAATCTGTCCGACCGTTTTTTGTAGGAGTCATGAAGATAAGAATAAAATCTCAGTAGTATGGAGCTTTTAATCTTGTTGAGCTTGTGTCAAGGTATACTTGCTCACTTCGAATAGTTTTCTGTCTGGCTAATAATGCAGCTGATTTTGTCGTCACTTTTGGATTGTTAAATCTGATATTTTATTTGATCTCTGTGACACCTACATCCCCCTACTATTTATTATGGGTGGTGCTATAATAGAACATTCTTGATGTTTTATTATTGTTCCTGATATTCTTTTTTTAAAGTAGATGATACGAGCTTCACATCTAGTAATGGTCCTGCTACTTCACATCTAGTAGTAGTTAAATATCATCTAAGATGCACTTGTCTATTGATTGTGTCATTCACTGATATATATATGCTCATGCTAAAACTGGTGCAGCTATAGTCTTGTACCAAGCAGCTGGAGATTTTTTTTTTTTTTTTTTTTGTCTGGGAGAGTAGTTGAATAAGATTGAATTTTTTTTTTTTGGGTAGATTTCATAATGAATCTAGATAGTTTGCAGATTGAGATCGTGTCATAATGAATGTATGAATGGTAGAATATGGATAGCTCGCAGATTGAAAAAGAAGAAATTGCAATTGTGTTTTAGGTTTATTTGTATTTTTGGCCTGTAACTAGGGGTGAGCATGGGCCGGTATGGACCGGTTTTCACCTTATCCGCATCCATTCCAATTCTCTACGCATTTCAAATTTGGCATCCACATCCAATCCACATCCAACGGATTTGCATCCAACAGATGCACGGATGAACGGATTGGGTGGGATTATCCAATGAACTTGTGTTAGTTAAAATTTATAATGAAAAACTAAAGCCAATATAAATGACTTCTTATAGAACCTACACATTTTATATATGTACTAGAACTTGGCCCGTGCCATAACGACACGGCCACGAAAATAAGTGAAAAAATTTATTTTGACCGGTGTTATTCATTTGTTGTTACTATTTAAAGTGACAATTATTCTTCATACATTTTGATTATTATTTTTCTTTTGTATTGACCGAGCTTATTTTAACACCTAAAAAACCAAGCACAACTTGTAATATATAATGTTATTTGTATCATAACGACATCGAATAAACATTGCACACTGCTATATTGACTAATTATGATACCACCACCAGAACCACCCATTCCAACTACCTTTTTCACCAGCAACATTCCCGCCATGGGCTCCATGCATCGCCACTCACAAATATCACCCTGATTACCCATAATATCCATGGATGTAATTATTAACATAGTTGTTATCTATTGAGTGAGAGTATATATTCATTTAGACAATTAATAAGACATTTATCATGAGAGATTAATAAAATATTTATTATGAGAAATTAATGAGATAATAATGATGTGCACAGATTAAGACCGTTAGATATGAATTTCTAACTTTCAATCATAGACGTCACTTATAAACACTTACTTAAACAACTATTGATTTATCTTCTCCCTAAACAAATCTTGAGGATGATACTAAAAACAATTGATAAATTAAGGCACTAAAGATTTCCAAGATGATATCAAATCATCAAGGAAATAAGGTTGAACGAAAGCATGTTTTTGGATTTAATTTATTTTGTCTCTTTAGTCTATCTCTAATTCCCAAATATATTTCTGATTTAGGTTTGCTCAAAAGTGGGGAACTAAAGTTTTTAAGCCCACTCCTCCTTCTGGATGTGAGTGAGAGAATCAATTGTTTAGTTTTATGGGAATGTAGGTTTGTTATTTTTAGTCTATCAAATTTCTCCACTTTGCTTTTGATTTTTGGGATGGGAAAAAGAAAATATGTAATGCATCATTCCCAATTAAAGAAGAATTAATTGGGGGATATGGGAATTAATTGGGGGATATAGCTACGGGACAAAATAGGTGTCCCAATAGCAATTCTGGGTGACCCCCTATGTAATTATTTTTTTAATTCCTAATCTAGCCCCCACTAATTAGGATTAGTGATTAAGTATAATTAGTAAAATGTTAAGTATTTGGGGGATAAATTAGTGTGTATTTTTATTTGTATTTGGGTGAGAGTAGAAGGAGGGAAAAAAATATTTGAGAGGAATTTCTTTTTTTTGAAAATGGGAAGATGATTGTGATGAGATAATTACTGATAATAAGAGGTTGAAAAATTGATTTTTTTTCTTTGAATCCACCATTGTTGCAGCTGAAAAAGCTTGGTGCCGGCATGGTATTCAACCAAAAAACTCATGCCGGCAATTGTTGGAAATGTTCATAAATTGTTTGCCACTATCCGGGGGGGTTCGGGGGGGCGTAGCCGGTACCTGTTGATTTTCTGAATGTTGATTTCTGAATGTTGATTTTTTTCTGGTTTTGAACAGGTACCGGCATGGTAATAGTTTTTTCGAGCGTGCCGGTACCTGTTCCGGCATAGTATTTTGCTTAAATACCTATGCCGGAACAGAATGAAAAGTATCCAGAATGTTGATTTTTTTTTTCACTTGACTAGGCATTGATAGGAAATTATCGGGCATCGTCAGACCGTGTTCCGGCATATGGTCTTCATCAATTCCGGCATGGTATTCCTCACTTCCATTTTGAATTTTTCCTGGCTTTAAAAAGCTTGGTGCCGGCATGGTCAGTTGATATGAAGACCATGCCGGTATTGTTTTCCGGCATAGGAAATAAATATGAAAACTATGCCGGAAAAAAATACCGGCATGGTCTTCATATCAACTGACCATGCCGGTACCAAGCTTTTTTAAAGACAGGAAAAATTCAAAATGGAAGTGACGAAGACCATGCCGGAATTGATAAAGACCATATGCCGGAACACGGTACCGGCATGGTCTTCATCAATTCCGGCATGGTCATCATCACTTTCAGCATGATCTTCATCACTTCCGAATAAAAAAAAAATTCGTTTCCAAAGTGAGGTGAAGAGAATTTGATATAGAGTGGGGAGAGTTTAGAATTTGAAAGGGAATGGAGAATATTTGGGTTTCAAAACACTACCCCTAAATAAGATTAATAAGAAGTGGAGATGGAAATGAGGGATATGATTTAGATTTTTGATTTTAAGTTTTTAATTTTTATTTTGAGGGAAGAAGTGGAGATGGAAATGGGGGATATGATTTTGTTTTTTGATTTTAAGTTTTTTATTTTATTTTGAGGGAAGGGTATTTTAGTATATTCATAACCAAAAGTCACCCCTTAGCACACACCATGGGTTGGGGGAAGTAATTCATATCCCCCAATTAATTCTCATATCCCCCAATTAATTCTTCCAATTAAAGCGTGTATTCATGAGATCGACCACAAATGTTGATTTATCAATCGGGAGGGTAAATCAAGATCTCTCTTTATGTTAACTAACTTAGTTAAACTTTGTTTTATAATACAGAACAAAGAAACATGAAAAAATATCACCTAGCTATGATATAACTCGTGTCATAACCGTGCGACTTAGTAATAAGTTAATTTATTGTGTACTGATTTTGATTTATACCGTTCGTTGCAGTTATTATTTTAATTTTCATGTAATTTCACCGAGTTTATGATATCAATAAGACGATCAACCACATTTTATATTCTTTATAAGGTTAACCAATTTGTGGTGAAACATTATTAAAAAAATATATATTACTTTCACCAACACTCACCACATCCAAAATATTACTTGATAACACTTCTTTCCCCCACATCACCGTTGCTTCCACCCCCAACCACTGGACGTGCTTTTTAATTTTTAATCACAGACGTCATGAGAAAAGTTTATATTGAAAAAACTTAAGTCGTCAATTAACTAATTCCACTTTTATTCCATTGGTTTGTTTTTATGAAATTATCTTTTATATTGTAATCAATTTTATTTAACACTAAAAGTCATGATTTGTCTGATCGGGTATTATTTGGGTGATCCAACGGTATATGATGATATTGCCTTATAAGATCTGGTATCATCTACGAAATATTTGTTTTTTTTCCTTACCAATCGTGCGAAAAAATAGCTAATTGTATCTTTCACAATATAATGTTGTGCGTTTGTAAAGACACAAAAAAATTATTGTTCACTATTATTCACCAACACCCACCACCATTAAAAACATCCATCGACATTATTTCTTCCACCACCAGGGAAAGACCAACACCCACCATAATATTTTTGTGTCTTTAATATCTCTACCACCCACTACTTCATCCAATACCACCATTAATATTTATTAATATAATTCTTAATAAAATTATTATTTACTATTAATAAAAATATGTATTTATTAGATCAATTAAGGGGACATTTATGATGAAAAATTAATTAATAATTTATTATGAGAAACTAATGGGATACTAATTAATAAAATATTTATAATAGTTTGGTTGAGCAAACCAAGACCGTGGATTTATCTTCTTCCTAGACAAATTTTGGTCATTACTCACATAGCCTTTAGTTTAGCGTAGATTTATCTAGCGCTTAACCCGTGCTGAAACGGCATGGGCATAATTTTTATCTAGATTTTAAATTTAACATTTGTTAATTATCGGGTTTACTCTCCTTATCATTACAAAAATGAAGACAAAACCAATATATATATATATTTTTACTCTTCAGTCCACAAGTCTTTTATCATGTACTCATATATGATTCCTTTCCAGTATGTTTGATATTTTGACATTCTCCCAAATAATGTTTATTCTTGCCCTCTTTCACAACAAAACCAACGATATTTGATATGTTTTATAGTTTGCAAAGACAAAAATATATTATCGATCATTTGAAATGGTATTTCCCTTCTACATCTCCCTTATTTTAGTGACCATGCAAAACCAAAATATCGAACTATGTAGAATAAAAAAAAATTTCATCACTCAAACTCATTCTTCCTATAAATAATTGTATCCCATAAGCTTATAATCCTTGTTTATTTTGTCCCATTCTAAAATGGTCCAAAAACATTAAAACTCTGAATGGACTCTACAATACATATTACATCGTATTTTCTTATATTTGAATAACACAAATAAATAATAATTCATTTATCTAAGCCACTATATCATAAAACGTTGAGACATTTCAGATGGAAACTCATTCGACTCAGAAAAGATATATCTCCAATTCTTAAAAACTCTTAGACAGTCCACGACATTGATTTTCTAAATGTGAGTCATTTCAGATGGCAACCCACCACCAAAACCACTACTTACCACTACCTTTTCCACCACCATCACTATCATCACCGGCTCCATGCATCTCCAATCTCAAACACCACCTGGGTCATCCCTAATTTCTATGTATGTGATTATTATTAAATTTATTATTTATTTAATAAAAATATATTTAAAAAAATGTAATGGGTTGAAAAGAATTTTAAAAGTTATTATGATTCTTTATTAAAAATTTATTATTTATCTAATTAAGGTATATTTATTAAGATAACTATAAAAATATTTAATAAAAATATATTTAGAAAAATGTAATGGGTTGAAAAGAATTTTAAAAGTTATTATGATTCTTTATTAACAAATTTATTATTTATCTAACGAAAGCATATTTATTAAGATAATTATATAAGACATTTATGATAAGATATTAATAAAGTATTTATTATAAGAAATTAATGATTCAATAATGATGTGAGCAACCAGAGCCATGGATTTAGCTTCGCCAAGAATGAATCCTGACCGCTCTTTATCTTGCCTAAGTTGTCCAAACTATGCTTTATAAGGGAGATATAAATATAGAAGTGTCGCGGACAACACTCCAACCAAATACTATAAAAATTCCAAAACTATCCATATATTTTCTAAAAATTATATAAATATCCTTAATCTAACGGGTATGGATGTCCAACGGATTTTCAAGGTTGCATCCGGGTCCAATCCATAATTCGTTGGATTTAAAAAATCTCATCCGCATCTAATCCATTAGCGAACGGTCCGGACATCCATCCGCACAAGTACGGTTGGTCCCGGTTGAATCCGCGGATGACAGATAAAATGTTCACCCCTACCTGTAACATGAAAGGGTAGGTTTATTTGTATTTGTATTGCAGGCATGTAAACTGGAAGGTCAGGTCCATGAGAAAGACTTGGGCTACCCATTTTTTTTATTGTAATTGAAAGAATTGTCACAGGTTTAACTGTGACCAAAACTGTGATGAAAAGCAACACGTGTCATCATCTTAATGCTGTTACAAATGAGAGTAACAGTTTAAACGTTACAGTAATAGTGACAAAAATAAGACAAGTGTCCATTGAGAAATTATTGCAAAAAGTAGGCAACACTTATATGTGTTACAGTAATCGTAACAAAAAGTGACACGTGTCCAAAACCAAATAGTTGCATACCTGACACGTGTCATTACCGAATTTTTGCAAAATTAGAATAACAATTAAATCTGTTATAGTTATTGTGACAAATGAGCCACGTGTCGCTATTCTAAAATTAGGTTAATTGTTACTATTAATTATTGTAACAGTTTTTAAATGTGACTGCAATCAAATTTTGTCACAGTAAAAACTGTTACAAAAAAACGATAACAATTTTTATCACAACGTTTCTGTGACGGCGTATATGTGTTACAAATTTAAAAAGTAACAAATATTCCATGTGACAAAATCCTGGATTTGGTGTAGTGATAGTTGTTATTCACAAACTATTTTTCGTCAGAGCGATTTCCAAAGTGATTGAAACATAACATGACTTTCGTCACTAGGTAAAGATGAACTTGGCTAAAGCGAAAGCTTTACCAACACATATTTCGAGAAATAGATAAGCGAGATATACTCAGCTCGAAATACCACTTTTGTATCAAGATAGGAGATAGAGTAGATAGACTTTTGAGTGATAGATAAGTTCAAGTCTCCACATACCTTTTAGTTGATGAAGATCCACTGGTTCCTTGAGTAGTCCTTCGTCTTGTATGATGATCGCCATGGAGTTCTTGATCTCAACTACACTTTCTATCCTAGTCCGAGACCTTATCTATAGTAGACTAGAAATCAAGACTTTATAGTTTTGATCACTAATATTGACAAACATGCTTGAGGTAGCAACGCATGCGAGTTCGACCGAGCAGTGCTCTAACAATCTCCCCATTCGTCAATTTTAGTGGCAAAACTATTAATACATATTGTAGCTCCTATTTCACATGTCGTCTAATCTTTAACATTACTCGAAATCTTCGTCACTTCCAAGTACTCCAATGATCCTAAAGGTTGTAAGTTTAGCATCATCGTTGTTGAAAATCCATAGCTATAACAATGAGAAAACAAGAGTTCTCAATCATTGTTATACATTGTCATAGTATCATTACACATCGTCAAAGTCCAATTGCATCACAACTTTAACAACAATACTATGGTGATACGTCACTCCCTTTTTTTTTTGTTAAGTCAAAAATATATTAAAGAAGGAAAAATTACAAAAAAGTTGGCAGCAAAGAGGTCACAGTGACCTCCAAAACTTACAAACTATTTAAATGAAAATATTTCACATTTGGAAATTCAATATTGGAAAGAAAAAATGGACGACCCACATAATCTATGACAACTTCATTTGCTTGAGAACATCCCCTCTTCGCCAAATTATCCGCCGCAAAATTTGTTTCTCTAAACGTGTGTTCAAATTTAATATATATTTTTTTTTGATGTTTCTCCAATGCTCAGCAGCTAACCAAGGAATAGAGTTGTTTGTGAAAGCAATCTTAGCCGCTTCTGAGTCAGTACGAACTGTCACTCTCCTCATCCTCCACTTGATCGCCCACTCCAGCCCAATGATTATCCCAAAAACCTCCGCTAAATAGTTTGTTGTTACACCAAGCCCTAACGAAATAGCTCCTAGCACAGCACAAGTTGCATCTCTTGCCACCACCCCTGCACCTGCCCTCCCCGTCACTCCCCCTTAGTCAATACTCTATCTCGCATGGAAACCACTCCCCCTTGCATAATGATCTAAAAACCATATGTATTTGTAGTGTGAACTACATATTAATTCTCCCCATTTTTGTCAATAAAATTGGCAAAGGTACAAGAACGGGATCCTAATGAAATTTCCGTAAGAGACGGTTTATGACCAAAGGTAAATGTATATCATCTTGTTTAAATGCAATCATAAAGCCGAAGCTAAATGCGTTCATCAAGGAGTTTATAAAGATACAAGATAACCCCTATAATATTCCATAGCCGCACTTCCCACAAAGATTTGGCAATTAAGCACAAGTTCAAAAATAACTCTCCCCCATTAAATTTCATTCCCAAAGGAACAACAAGAGCGACCTTAATTTCAAAAGAAAATAAGGATTTCTTTGGACTCAACAAATCACATACAAGTATGAATTTGGAATCCAAAAAGATATTTAATTAAATTAACCATAAGCGAACCTAAGATTACTTTAACCAAATATGCTCAACACAAGTAAACTTATGGAGACTTAAGAAATCAATTAGATTAATCACAAGAGAACCCACAATTAATCTAATCGAAGTACACAACTATACTAATCACAAAAGTAATCAATTTAATTATCCATGCTCAACACAAAGTACCTTACGGAATAACAACTAAGCTAATCATAAAATAATCAACTTTGGTTATTCACGTGCTCAACATAAGACACTTTATGGAACAACACAGTATTTTCACAAAAATTGCGGATCGGAGATCGACCTTATACCGTGGAATAATCAAGGATTCATTATATTTCCCATCACCATTTTCACAATGACATAAAATAGACATAATCCTTGAATCACAAAAGATTTTAACCTATCTTATATCAAAAATTGACAATATAGGCTTAACTTTTGTGTTTGTCAAAAGTCTATTCATTCTTTTATCAATACATGCATATCAATTCACGAACGACTTTACTTTTGACAAAGTATGGGTCAATCAAGTTCACGGACGTAAACACACATATCCCATAACAATATTGCAATATATAAAACCATAAAGATTAATACTGCAAATATCATCTTCCAAACAAGTTTAGAATTTAAACCAATAAATATAAAAACAAGAAGATGAAAACATTGGACATAGCTATGTGTAATCAAAATAATAGCTATTCCAAACCACTAGTTATTCTTCTAAACAAAAAAAAAAAAGAAAATTGAAGATTTACTAGGCAATAAGACCTTTGAAGAATTCTTTATCGTCCCCGAAATCCTTGTCGTCAACAACCATTGGAACATAAGGTTCATTAAGGTAAGAGTTTATATCAATAAACCTTCTAGGTTATTGTTGTCGAACCAGTGCCTTCTGAATCTCATGAGTCTTATACACAAAAGCCTTTATTTGTTGAATCTCCTTTCGCATCTCCTTCAACCCATTAAGAACATCAGAAAACTTCTGAGAATTTGAAGGAACGACTCTTGGCTTCCTCACATTCCTTCTTTTTCTTTTCAAAGTTGGAGCTAATGAAGATTTTAATTTTTCCTTCATGATTGATTGCTTAACAATCAAATTAACATCTTTTCCTTCAAAAGACATCATGCTTGGAGTATCCATAGTGAAAAAATACTATAACCCCCTTACTATATGGGTTCGACATATAGAAGCCCCACAAAATGGATCGTTCACTCTCAAATCCATACTTTAGGAAAATGCTATTACTAGGCTCAAAACTTTAAAATTCAAGGCTTATTAATAAAAAAATTATTACATAATGCCAAAATTTCCCTTTAGTATATTTAGGTAATAAACTAGGTCTAGCTTTCATTTTCGGTTTCATTTTCTTTTTCAGTTTCAGTTTCTCTCTCCACTCTAAAGAGATTTCTGGTTTACAAGCAGAGAGACGTTGTTCATGGCGCCGTTCTACGGAGAGGAGGAAAATAATTATCTTTATCGAATCTCTGCTATTTTATATACTAATGATGTTATAGATTTCTACTCGATTCAATGATTAAATCTTCCAACAATCAAGATTACTTTGAAAGGTTAATTTATATGTTCGATTAGCTCTGTTCAGCAACAAATCGGAAGAACAAGATAAGTTTCTCACCTCTATATTTGATTCTATTTGAAATCTCGCTGTGTTTTAAACAAAATAAATGTTTGAAAAAGTTGATTTACGGTTTCAAAAAGATAATTAATTTGATTTTACTTCGAATTTTCGATCCGATTTATAATCATATTTTAGATCTGTAATCATCTTATCTTTCTCTTAAGTTTGAACTAATTTATTCTATATATTTTTTGTGAGATCTTTTTTAGGGTTTGTCCGTTGAGATTTGATAAATCTTCCAATTTTTCTCTAAACTTAAATCTGATTTCAGGTCCGTTAAATTTATTGTGAATTTGTTGTTTATATTTTGTTGATACTTAGAGGAGGATGAAGAAATAATTTTGTTTCAGAAGAACAACTTCAAATTGATGTAGACATGCGCTGTTTTTTGTTACAGTATGTGTAACTTGAGGTTACACATATATATCCTGTTGTATTTTTAGCATGGAATTTGTATTTTTCTGTTGTTTTTTGTGAATTTGTTGTGAGTTTTTTGTTTGATACTGAGAAGAGGATGAAGAAACAATGTTATTTCAGAAGAACAACTTCAAATTGATGATGTAAACATGCTGTTTTTTTGTTTTACAGTATGTGTAACTTGAGGTTACACATATATATCCTATTGTATTTTTAGCATGGAATTTGTATTTTTATGTTGTTTTTTGTTTTTTGTGAATTTGTTGTGAGTTTTTTTGTTTAATACTGAGAAGAGGATGAAGAAACAATGTTGTTTCAGAAGAACAACTTCAAATTGATGATGTAGACATGCTGTTTTTTGTTTTACAGTATGTGTAACTTGAGGTTACACATATATATCCTATTTGTGTTTTTTGATTATCGTTGTTGATGTTGACGTTGTTGTTTAAGTTCGATTTGCTGGTTTTTTATCTTGATTTTTCATAATTTAGTTTTGTTGTGTTCTTTGATTTGTTTCATAATTTAATTCAGGTTAGGTTCAATTCAAATCTCTTCCGAATAGGCTTTGTGAAGATAAATCCTGATATTAGAAGTATTTCATGATAGATATGGTGAAGATTGGATGAATACAGTCACTCAGCAGGCCAACATTCTTACTCATGTCAGTAATATCTACTACTCAGTGCCTCAGGTAAAGGTTCTTTTGATGAATAAAAGTACTTTTTTTTTGTTTCTGCATAACATAGTAGTATGCGCTATGTCAATAAATCATTTATCAGTAGTATGCGCTATGTCAATAAATCAGATTAAAATACAGCTGATAGTGTTCTTTAGATTACTTGATTGCAATACTAAAAAAATTATGGCGTGCAATTCGGTAGTTTAATTAGTTAAGATTGATTGTTCTAACAATCACTGAATTTACTACCTTTATGGATTAACTATGTCATCATTTTTCAGTAGTATGCGCTATGTCAATAAATCATATTAAAATACAGCTGATAATGTTCTTTAGATTACTTGATTGCAGTACTAAAAGTATTATGGCGTGCAATTCGGTAGTTTAATTAGTTAAGATTGATTGTTCTAACAATCACTGAATTTACTACCTTGTGAAACTTATTTGTAACATAATACATCTATTAAATTTTTATTGGGAATTTTAGCTGATAGTGTTTGATTTTCCTTCTGTATTTATTAGTATGCAAAAGTATGCGAAACTTATAGATACACATGCTAATTGGATGTGTAACTTCTAGTTACACAAGCTAATTTGATGTGTAATTTCTAGTTACACATGTCGATTGAATGTGTAACTTCAGGTTACATAGATTTTACTTACATATAGTATTTAATTCAGGTTCTCGTGTTGGCAGGGTAGAAAGGAGGGACTTCAGACGCAATGATTGAGAACAAGAAGAGGATATCGAGGAAGGAAATAAGAAGTCAAGATGATGTGAGTATCTTATACATTCTTAATCTTTGACTTGTCCCATAATATGTTAAACAGATTTCTAGGTTCCAACTGTGTAGATGTAAAGTTACTGTGTAGATCAACTTGTTGTTGACGCTGATAATTTCGAGCAAATTCAGGTGCCCTTGTGTCTGCCTATATGTAAGTAATGGAAATGGTTTGTTGAAGTAAGTGTAGGAGCAACTAGTGAAACTAGGTTAACTAGTTTAAGTCCATAGAAAAAGTAGTGTATGGACAACATAATTAAATATCCACAAATGTATATTTTTGTAGGGACTATTAGATTTTAGTATGATGCCTTCAGACTTTACGACTACGCAATGATAATTGGATGTGTAGATACTAGTTACACATGCTAATTATATGTGTAACTGCTAGTTACACATGCTAATTGGATGTGTAATTGTGAGTTACACATGATAATTATATGTGTATAAGTTTAAGTGAACCCGAAATGATGAGAAGTTCTGTTTATTAGTTGTATGTATTCCTGAACTAGTTGCTTTCATTTTTATTTTTTTGTGCCTTTCCATTCCTTTTTGAATTGTTTAAGATACATGCTAGGTGAATATATCTTTCATATGTACTTCTCCTTTGCACAAGATATATCTCTCTCATATTCTTGTTTCAATTTTGCGTATTTTCATTTGTAACTGCTTTCATTGCTTAAATTTTGTTAAGTTTTGGTTTTGTTTCACAAATTGCTGTGTATTGAGTCGCGTTAACTTCGGGCATCAAATTTAACGTAGATAGGGAACCAAAACTACAGGTTACACAAGTTTTTTGTGTTTCTAACTGCAGGTTACACAAGTTCTTTGTGTTTCTAACTGCAGGTTACATGTTCTCAGTTAGAACATTTAGTACGATTTGTGATTTTTTCAAACTAGAAAGATTGTTAGGTTGGTAGTATCTAGTGTAAGCTATAACACATGACTTTGAATTGTAAATGGTATTTATAATATGGAGAGAAGGTACGTCCTTACTCTAAAGAGTTCATATTACTACAGGTTACACAAGTTCTCTGTGTTTCTAACTGCATGTTACACAAACCATATGGATGTGTAACTGCAGGTTACACAAGCATATGCATGTGTAACTACAGGTTACACAAGTCCTTTGTGTTTCTAACTGCCGGTTACACAATCCATATGCACGTATACCTACTAAGAATCTGTAAGCATTTGTAAACAGCTATTTGATGATTCTTAGCTCTTTTATAGTTGAAAATGTGTGCTTTATATGGATGTGTAACTCTTAGTTACACAATTCAAGTGCATTTGTAACTCTCAGTTACACATACTATATGCATGTGTAACTCCTAGTTACACATGCTAAAATGAACAAACTTTCAACCAAAAACTTCCACATGCTAGGTATCCAAGTCATATGCATGTGTAACTGTCAATTACACATGACAGATGAGTTACACATGCTAAGATGGGTTATCATGTGTCTTTTCTGTGATCTTTGTTCTAGAATTTTTCCTTACAATTGTTCTTTAATTTAATTTTATTTTGATTTTTATTCATCCAACCTAATCCATGGATGTTTATGTCGTTGCAGATATGCAAGAATTTTGGAGTGGGGAAGACAAGAAATAAAGGCAAAACTTCTATTATAGGTTTCAGTGGCTTATTTCTAGTGTTTTAACTCATTTATTGTGTTCAGCAACAATCGATTACTATAAATGGTAAACAGAGATATTATTGTAAATGAATATTAATGTGATATATGTATTTTTTGTATATATTTTTTCTTATGTTGTGTAACTGTTGACTACACATGCCATATGCATGTGTAACTTCTTATTACACATGTCATATGGATGTGTAACTTTTAGTTACATGCTATTGAATACACAACATGAATGTGTAATTTTTATACATGTGTAACTTCCAGTTACACTTGCAATATCAATGTGGTCGGAGGTGGTGGTTGCCGCCGTCGGCGGTGGTGGTTGGTGGTGGTGAGCGGTGGTTGGCGGTGGCGGGTGGTGGTGGTCGGAGGTGGTTGCCAGCGGTGGTGATCAGAGGTGGTTGGCGGTGGATGGAACGTCATCACATAATATTTTAATAATCTTGGACCTAAATTTAATTTTTATTTAATTTGGGGCTTGACAATATATAAAAGGGTATCAAAGTCTTTTAATAAATCCGGGCCTAGATTTAAACTTCTTTTAATTAAGGGCCTCATATTATGGGTTATCCATGGGTGGGGCCTTAGCCTAATTTTCCCGTATCCATAAACCTATGGTTTGTGAGAGGAAATCACAATTTGCTCAACAAGTAGTCTTGAGATAAAAGGAGGTTACAGAGAAGGAAAAAGAATGTAGGGTTCGAAACCTTTAAACAGGTTCGTACACGACCAACTCTCAACACTATGAAGAGTAGAATTGTCGATAATACCCTTTCTTTTATTTGATAGACAAAAAAGAAAAGAAACGAAAAGAACTTTTCCTAAAGCCTGAAGAATACAAAATCATTATCTCTTTTGATCAGGCGCATGAGACAAGATTTCAAAAACAACACAATCAAGTTGCGTTGTGGTGAACATCAATTTGTCCACCATTTTCCTCTTGAGAGGAATCCACAAACTTTTGTCTATCAAAACCATTTGACCATATTTTCTTTTGTAATGGTTGTAGTTTATCCTTGGAAACTAACTTCTTAGACGAAGATAAAATCTTACATACCTCAGCGGTCTTCTGAGCCAGTTTAAGATTTCTTGCTAAATGATTTGCTCTTCGTTGAAGTTTGTTGACGTGCCTTTGTTGGTGTTTGAACTTGTAACACTTTGAAACTTCATGACCCTTTAGTGAACAATATGAACACGTCAAACTTGGATAAAAATCAGGCTTCTGAGATGTGCAAGCAGCTAGGCACATAGTGGAACCTGAAATATTATAAACTGAGTTTCCAAAGAATGGGTCAACTTTTTCTTCCAGAATAGTTAGATTATCTTCTGAAAGAATATCAAGATCGATGTATGTATAGCTACAATTATCAAACTCAATTTTTTCACCAAGAAGTACAACACTTGATTTCTCGTCTTCATTAGAATCATAGTCATCAGACATTTCATCAAGAGTTGCAGCAAGACCTTTGTTCCCAGTGTATTTTCTATGATTTGGACACTCGTTTGCAAAATGACCAAATCCCTTACACTTAAAGCACTGAGTCATATCCTCATCTTCAGTTTCATAAATATCCATGTTTTTAGGAGGAACACGATTGTGAGGTTTGACTGATGCCTTAAGCTTATCTCTGGTGAACTGTTTACTTCTCTTTAGCAGAATATCCCTAAACTGTCTTGTGATCATCGAGACTGATTTTTCAAGATCTTCATCTGATGAATCTGTCTCAGAGTGATCATCTTCAGAGATATACACTTTTTTTACTTTTATCAAGTAATTTAGTGTCTTTTAGTGCTTTGAACGCAACATCCTTAGATTTAGACGAATGTTCATGATCAAAGATCTTAAGCTTTCCAACCAGCATATTTCTGGAGAGAGTATCAAGGTTATTTCCCTTAATGATGGCATGCTTCTTAGAATCGTATCTAGATGGCAGCGATCTGAGAATTTTTATCAAAATGTCCTTTTCAAGAATAGTCTTACCCAACGCAAAAGCTGCATTAACAATTTCAGACACTTTGTGATTAAACTCATCAAATGTTTTTTTCATCTGCCATACGAATAGTCTTACCCAACGGTTGCTAAAAGATGCATTAACAATTTCGGGTTAAGGACACTTTGTGATTAAACTCATCAAATGTTTTCGGATTCGGATATTTATCCGATAATATCCTCGAGTTCTATTTCTATAAAACATATGCAGAGGTGAAATTTAAGTTCTATTTCTTGTTTTCCAAATTGTCTTCAAAAATCTTAAAACATTATTAAGGTTTTTGAAGCCATGAAAAGAAACACAAGCAAACTTCCTCTGCCACTTTCTCCAGCCTTGGTACTTACCTTCAAATGAAATCTGGCAACTAAGAAGAATAAATGAAAAATACAAGGAAGATCCTAAACAGATATACATATATACTGAACGATATTTGCGCAAGGATAAACTAAACAAACAGATATATACATAATCTAGGGACTATCAAATATATTATGCTAAGATATCCCAAGCTTCAGAGTGCTTGTAAGTTGATCAACCAAATAGTTGATTTGGTTTCAACCAAATAGTTCTCATAAAATTATTCAATAGGACACATCTAAATTTCCCTCCCTATCGAGTCACCTACCATGATCCATTTATTTTGAAACTTTTACAGCTCCATCATTAGTGAAATTAGACTACCACATGTATAATGTATCCAATTTTCACTGAGTTCTAATGGTTAGTGACAAGTTAAAATTCATGCAAAGCTTTCATCTGAAGAGTTGAAGTTGAATTTAATCAAGTTAGGCATTCAAACCATTTAGAAATTTGGGGAAACATAATTCCAAGAGAATGATTATGCATTCAAAGCCTTTTGCTTGTCTTTGTTGTCATGTAAATCGTCAAAACTAAGTTTTGCATAAAGAAAGTTGTGCAGTAAACCCATCACAAAAAAGAATCTATACTAATAACTATGAATATTGACTTATTCTTCAACCTCAATGGGTGTATTCACCAATATTCTTTGGAACATTTACATCTCCAACGAGTGATTGATTGATGCCTCAACGAGAGAGGAGCATCATATCCATTAACAACATATACCCATGATTGAAAATCACATGCTTGAAGAAAAGCTCGCAAATATAACAATTTTCCACCATAAGTAATTAGAGCCAAGAATCATGGGTGTATTCACCAAATTCTTTGGATCTGGTGGCATCATATCCATTAACAACATATACCCATGATTTATTGAGATAACACCTTTGTTCGTAGGGTCATATCGCTACAAACACAGACTTGTAAGGTCTTGAATGTATTTGCCTGCTCAGATACCAATTGAAAAAGTGGGGGTCTAATAACCACACCCAATATTTCGATTAGCAATCTGTATGGACAAACTCCGAGTTACTTTCTAGAGAATCAACTAGACAGTCAGACTCAATCTAGATAAGAATATCTCAAGGACTTATTATCTCAATCTCTCAATTTGATCTTTACTCAAGCAAATAGAAATATGCTAGTCTTTATCAAAGAGAGATAACTTGGATGGTACAAAAAACCAACATCCAAGTGTTAATCAATTTAAATCAACAACTAAAAGGTCGGATATTCTAATTAATTGAATCAACGCACAACCTGTATTATTTCAATTATATAATTAAATATAATTCGGAAAAGAAATAACACAGACACCATAATTTTGTTAACAAGGAAACCGCAAATGCAGAAAAATCCCGGGACCTAGTCCAGATTAAACATACACTGTATTAAGCCGCTACAGACACTAGCCTACTCCAAGCTAACTTCGGTCTGGACTGTAGTTTAACCCCAATCAATCTCACACTAATCCAAGGCACAGTTATGCTCCTACACTTCTGATCCCAGCAGGATACTGCGCACTTGATTCCCTTAGCTGATCTCACCCACAACCAAGAGTTTCTACGACCCAAAGTCAAAGACTTTAATAAACAAATCTGTATCGCACAGAAAAGTCTACAGTAATAGATAAATACGTCTCCTACGAATATACCTACGAGTTTTGTTCTATCTCCTAATAAATTAAGGTGAACATGAAACAATTGATAAAACCAGACTTATATTCTCAAAGAACAACTCAGCTTTATCAATCACCTCACAATAGTCTTAATCGACGCAGTGAAAAAAGATATTGTGGAATCACAAATGATGAGATGAAGTGTTTGTGACTAATTTTATATCTTGCCTATCAGAGATAGAAATATCAAGACAATTATTACAATTGTATTCGTACGATAGAAACAGCAAGATCAGATCACACAACTACAAGAAAAGTACTATCGGTCTGGCTTCACAATCCCAATGAAGTCTTTAAGTCGTTAACCTGGTTTTAGAAGAAGAAAATCAAAGGTTAAAGGAGAATCGACTCTAGCTTAGCACAACTAGTATCACACAATATGTGTGGGGATTAGGTTTCCCAGTTGCTAGAGTTCTCCCTTATATAGTCTCTCAAATCAGGTTTGCAATCAATGTTAGCTTAGTAACAAAGCATTCAATATTCACCGTTAGATGATAACCTGATTAGATTCAAGCTAATATTTATCAACTGTTATATCGAAAACATAGCTTGTTAGACACACATGTAATGCACGTTTTTAGGCTTGTGTAACCGTGCCTAAACTTGTACATTAGTTGGTTCAACAATAGTTAACCAAAAGGTTAGCCATATGATAACTTTCATATCAACCATATTCTTCTTTACCATAACTAGTCCAAATGACTCAAATGAACTAGTTAGAGAGTTGTTCAATTGCTTAGATCTTTATGTACTACACAAGACAGAATCGAAGTAAAAATGATGTGATTCACTCGAATCAATTTATGAACTATAAAGCCACGGTTTGAAATAGCATTCCTTAGTTTATTAAGATAAGTTAACAAACATCGTTTTTAGACATAACTTACTCAAGTTCGCGGACTGGGTTCTCGGACTTAAGTTCCTGGATGGAGTTCACAAACTCCAGCAGAAATTCTCGGGTTGAGAGCTTCAGCCAGTTCACGGACTGAAGCTCACGTACTTCTCCGGTTTCACTTGATCAACAAAGTTTGCAAACTTTGGTTTAAGCAATAAGGACGTATACATATATGTGTTTCCACAATCTTCCAATGGTTATATTGTCTAAACTCTCATTTCAATCATTGAAACATTCTCAGAGGGCGTTATATAGTTGTTATTCACAAACTATTTTTCGTCAGAGCGATTTCCAAGGTGATTGAAACATAACATAACTTTCGTCACTAGGTAAAGCTTAACTTGGCTAAAGCGAAAGCTTTACCAACACATATTTCGATAAATAGATAAGCATATACTTAGCTCGAAATACCACATGTGTATAATCTTAGTCTATATAGTAATACGACTTTTGTCTCAAGATAGGAGATAGAGTAGATAGACTTTTGAGTGATAGATAAGTTCAAGTCTCCACATACCTTTTAGTCGATGAAGATCCACTAGTTCCTTGAGTAGTCCTTCATCTTGTATGATGATCTCCATGGAGTTATTGAGCTCAACAACACTTTCTATCCTAGTCCGAGACCTTAGTTATAGTAGACTAGAAATAAAGACTTTATAGTTTTGATCACTAACATTGACAAACATGCTTGAGATAGCAACGCATGTGAGTTCAACCGAGCAGTTCTCTAACACATAGACAATCACACAAAGTGTGAACCGATTTGTCGTATTGTCTCGACTCAGTCTATAGACAATCACCTTCGATAGAGGACTTATAGGTGGATAATTTAAAGATAGTTGTGTATTTGGGTACCCTCGTCTTTTCATGCGTACCAGTTTGCGAACTATCGGAAAATATCAAAGTCCAAAATTTAAGTTTGCGTACCCGTTTGCAAACTTATGTGGTTAAGTTCTAAAATCGGTAAGTATGATTTCATACTCATGAATAAATACATTTATATATTAAGGAATGCAATCTTTGCAAACCGTGGCTAAGGTGTTCATGAACTGATTCTTTTGAATCAATCTGATTTTGCTTCAATTGTGTCTTGTATACTTCTATGAGAATATAAATAATTGAACAACTCTATGAGTAACACAATTAGATTCATTTGATTATCATTTGATCTAAAAGTGTTAAGATGAATGAGGTTAATACAAAAGTGTTCATATGGCTAACTTCGGTTAACTGTTATCGAGCCAACTCAATATACACGTTTAGGTACGGTTACCCATATCTAAATGAAGGTATATTTCATTTGTGTGTAACAAGATAAGACCATCTAACGGTAGAGAGATATTTCTTTGGTTTTAAGCAAACTTAGCTTGAATCTTAAATCAGGATTTCATCTAACGGTAAATATTAATTGCTTTGTTTCAAAGTTGTCAAATCCTGATTTGAAGACTATATAAGGGAGAACTCTATCAACTGGGAAACCTAGTCCCCACACCTCATGTGTGATACTAGTTGCGACTATAGTCGATTCTCCTTTAACCTATGTTTTTCCTAAAACCATTATAGGTTAACGACTTAAAGACTTCATCGGGATTCTGAAGCCAGACCCAACTATTTTCTCTATAGTTGCGTGTTATGATCTTACTAGTTCTATCATATTGAGTACTATCTTCTATAAGATTTGCTAGAGATTTATCTCCGATAAGTAAGATATAAAAAGTAATCACAAAGCTCTTCGTCTCATTCTTTGTGATTCCACAATAACATGTTCTACTACCATATAGTTAAGTTATTATGAGGTGATTGATATTTCTAGGCCGTTCTTCGGGAATATAAGACAGGATTATCAATTGGTTCCTGTTCACCTTGATTTATCAAAAGACGGAACAAAAACTTTATACGTATTTTTGTGGGAGACAAATTTATCTATCAGAATAGACTTTTCTATGGGAGACAGATTTGTTTATCAATTCTTCGACTTTGGGTCGTAGCAACTCTTAGTCGTGGGTGAGATCATCTAAGGGAATCAAGTGCATAGAGTACTGCTGAGATTCAGAGGCGTAAGGAACGCGACTGTACCTTAATCGATGTGAGACTTGGTTAGGGCTTAACTATATTCTAGTCTGAAGTTAACTTGTAGTAGGCTAGTGTCTGTAGCGACTTAATACAGTGTGGTGTTCAAATATGAACTAGGTCTCGGGGTTTTTCTGCATTTGCGGTTTCCTCGTTAACTAAACTTCTGGTGCATGTGTTATTTCTTTTCCATATTATATTTGTTTATATAATTAAAATATCACAGGTTGTGCGTAGTTCAATCAATTGGTAAATTTAACCTTTGGTTTTTGATTGAAATTTATTGACACTTGAATATTGATCTTTGGTACCGTTCAAGTTGTTTCTCATAATAATCAAGCTCACAGATTTCTATCTGTTTGATTTGCTGATTACATTGAGAAATAGAGACATGAATCTTGAATATATTTCCTTGATTGAGTCTGACTCTCTAGTTGATTCTCTCAGAATCATATTGGAGTTAGTCCATACAAATTGTTGAATGAAATATTGGGCGTGGTTGTTAGACTCCTAGAAATAGAATGGCTATTGAATAATCTCTCTATTCAAGATAAGGGATGTTCTGATGAGTCTGTCATTCCAATTACTTCTGACATAGCTGTGATATTAGAAAACCTGGCTAATTGTAATCATGTTTCTTTAATGAAACCAGTTTCATAAGCTAAACTGTAAACCCTTCATATTGCTAAAGAGGTGCTTGGTTCATCCACTAATCAAGGAAACACCACATCTCATGGAAGGAAGAATTCTTCTAATGATGTTGATAATCCTACACACTCTAATCACTCTGGTGATCCGAAAGTATGTCTCTTTTGTGATTCAAAAGGACATGTTCAACGGAAGAGCAAATTGAGGTTTAATGATAACTATTTTGGTCGAATTCAACGCACCTTAGATTTAATACTCAAAGGTGTAACTGAAATTCAGATGTCTAAACCTATTGGTCTTATTACTCACCCTATGAATTCTTTCAGGAAAGTCAGTTCAATCTGCTCATCGAACATTCGAACTAATTGTAACATTAATACAAATATGTCAAGGAGATTTCAGAAAGGTCCTTTTCAATCTAAGGTAAAGGATGATGTTCAAGATGTGAGAAAAGCACCAGTAGGTGAAAACAACAGTGGAGATATGAAGGACAACCTTAATCTGATAATTGAAGAATACAAGGATCTTATCAATAGGCTGTCAAAATCCTCCATACAAACTTCTTTTGGTAAGGATTCAAACTTAGTCTCATACTTTGATGATAGTAAGTTTTATGATACTTTTTCACATCAAAAAGGGTTTCCTCCAAAAATTAAAAGGAGAAAGAGGATTAACCATGAAAAATATTCATTTGATGAGCATAAAGCTCATACTTGTGTTAATTAATCACAAGGGTTGAATTCTTACTCATGAAAAATCATGTTGAGTAAAATTTGCTAATAATCGGGTATACTTTTTGGTAAAATGCTTTCTGATTAGTTGAGCTATTTTTGTTAACGTTCATAGCTAAACTATTCTCTACAGATAGCTTTGCCTAAGTATTGTTTTGTTTCGAGAATCATTTCGAGTGTTTACTTTTTAATCTTGAAAAAGTATTTTCACATTTGATTTGTGAGCTACTTTTGTGCTCTAAATTTTTCCTCCTGTGAGAATATAAATTTATTGAGACAAAAAAATTGTGAAAGAAAATTTTCATGTAGCAAAATTTTGATGTATTCTTTTTACTTGTAAAGAGATGCTTTACAGTTTTTAAGTTTTGGGAACCATATTGGTTTTCGTACGGCTATCCACATTGACTTGTCACGAACCAATTTTTAGAAACTCTAAAGTTATTCCCTAAGAAACCATTTAAATACCGGTCCTATAGAGTTACGTGCGCATACTCTAGGTTATTCGGTTTTGTAAATGATGTCATCACCTTCTCGCACTTGTGATTTTGCAAGAGGTTTTCTTGATAAAGGTATTAGTTTTGGGTCCAAAGGGAAGAAGAAAATAACCCTAGTAGAAGTTGATGATATCAAGTATCAAAATCCCGATGATTATTCTGATGTCTCATGCTACTATGCTTATACTCATCAAGATGTAGAGAATGATGAGATGGTTTCGTCCGAAGTGGTTCATGATTTTCTTAAATACTTTGAGGAAGAAAAACTGTAGCTCGTTGATACTATGAAGGGTCTCGATGTGTTACAATCTGAGTTGAAAAAGTTTAACTCTGACCTTGGTCTCATGAAGACACATGTTAAAGATCTTTTCAATGAGGATATCTTCTCCGAAGAAGCAGTGGATGCTGTCAATCACAAGCTCAAAGGTCTCAAGACCCGTGAAGGTTACAGAAGTGTTCTTTAACTCCTGCTTGAGTTTGTATTTTTGGTTTTTAGGAGTTATATTGTTTTATGTCTAGGAAACTTCTTATGAGAATTTATTCTTGTGTTTTAAGAAGGATAACTAGGGTTTGGGATAACAAATATTGTGATTACACATAGCTATTGCCGACGATTTTCATCTTGCAATGTTTTAGATTTATTTATTTAAATTATAAGTTATTTGGAAGATGATTTTGCAATATTAATATTTATTAGTTTTATATATTGCAAAAATGTTATGGGATATGTGTGTTTGCGTACGTGAACTGTGATTGTCCCATATATGTCAAAAGTTAAGTCTATTATGTCATTATGCAAATATTGATAAAAGATAGAATGAACTTTTGTATATTCCGCAGTATTGATCTTTCCCTGATCCACTTCTATGTGAAAGTATTGTATGGCTCCGTAAGTTTTCTTATGTTGAGCATTTCCGATTAAATTAATCATTAAAGTTCCTTTGTGGTTAATTTAATTGAGTTTTCTGGATAAAAATTCATGTTTCATGTGATTTTTTAATGTCTAAAGAAATCCTTATTTTCTTGTAAAAGTAAGGTCGCTCTTGTTGTTCTTCCGTGAGTGATATTTTATGGGGGGGGGGGGGGGGAGTTCTTAATTGAACTTGTGCTTAATTGCCAAATCTTTATGGGGAGCGATGTTAGAGTACTGCTAGGTCGAACTCGCAAGCGTTTCTATCTCAAGCTTGTTGTCAAGTTTAGTTGCCAAAACTATAAGTATTGATTTCTAGTCTACTTATAGGTAAGTCTCGGATTAGGATAGAAAGTATAGTTGAGCTTTAGACTTCATGGCGTTCATCAATCAAATATGAAGAACTACTAAGGGGAACTTATGGAACTTCATCAACAAAAGGTATGTGAAGACTTGAATTTGTCACTCAAAATTCTATCTAATCTATCTCTTATTTGAGACAAAAGTCGTATTGCTATATAGACTTCAATTATACACATTTGATATTTCGAGCTAAGTTTAACTCGCTTACATATTTCTCGAAATATGTGTTGCTAATCTTTCGCTTTAACCAAGTTCATCTTATATTCTTGACGAAAGTCAAAAGATGATCATGTGAAAATCGCCTTGTAACATCTTACATGATTTGTGTGAGACAATCATTTGATGTAGACTCGGAATGTTTCGTATTGATCGTTTGATCACTTGAAAATTGCTTCGAAACTAACAGTTTGTGTGAGACAGCTATTGTCATCTTCTAAGAATGTTTCAACGATTGAAATGGGAGTTTAGAACACTTAACCAAAATTGGATTTAAGCACAGTATGCGTACTTGCATCTGTGATTGGTCTTAGACCGGAATGTAGTATGCATACCCGTATGCGTACTGATGAGGTCAGGTAAAGTCCGGGAGCTAGAGTATGCATACCTGTACATGTACTGGAGAAGTCAGTTGAAGTTTGGGTACTATATTATGGTACATGTACGCATACTAGAATCAACTGAAGTTTGGAAGTGTACGACAGTATGCGTACCTGTTTGCATACTGGCAAACACAATCCAAGTCCGGCTACTTAGGTATGCGTACCCGTTTGCATACTTGAGTGGGTTATGTTCTAAAATCGGTTTGTTGATGAAATAATACATTTATCTTCTTATAATAAAGAAAATGGGGATTTTCAACAGACTGACATGAATTGACCAACATGCCCTCCGTGTTTTCTCTTTTACTGCAGCGTTACCGTAGACGGAGCAACAACTCATTTGTTCAATCGCAACTTGCAGCTCGATCTAGACTTCTCTTTTGCACGGATTTGATTGTCGAACTAGCCTCTCTTTTCAAACCCGATTTGATCTCAAACAACTTTCATATAAACCTAACCTTCTATCATTATCCCTAAAGCAACCTCTTAAATTTAGTTTCAAGGTTTGAGTCTGAAATCAAAAATTGATGCAAAAATTGGATCTACGTTACAGGTACGTTGGGTTCTCCATACTTATGAAATTATCGATTCCTTCGATTGTTTTAGGTCATGTTAACTCTCAATTTGACTCTCTGCAAACTCTTAATTATCATCATTCAAAATTATACCAAAGTGCAAATTGTAATACACTAAGTTCACTTCAGATACAACAAAGAATAACCTAGAAATTAAAATTGGGTCTGAAGCTTTAATACACGTTTGAATTAAGTTTGTAACTCTACTTTCCAAGGTAAGCAAGCGGGTTCTTTGAGTTCAGTAAACTATTCACTCAAAACTTTTTGTGGAAATGCTTAGCTCAAAATAGGATAAACAACAACTTAGTAATCTCAGTGTAAAATAACAACTGATATGCCCATGGGAAGTTTAATATCCTCATACATCGTCGGCGATTTGAATTTAGAGTGACAAGTAAATATGGGACTTCAAATGATTTTTTGTTTCTTTTTACTTCAAATGGTTACAAGAAGAAGTGAAGGTGGCAAAATATCTTTATCATAAAAGGGGAATTCAAGGACTTCCAATGGAATTTTTTTTGCATCTCAGCAGCTGCAAATGAATCAGATACAATCCCCATAACAAGTTTTCAAGACTTAGGGTCCAGAATCAGCAAGCCACATGTAACAGGTATCTTATTTTTGGTGTGTTTGGTTGAGCTTTATGAAATAACATGAGCTTCGGAAGAGTCATGTGCCTTTTTTTCTGATTTACGTCTCTTTTCAAGATGTAACCTAGAATTTACTTTGCTTCTTAGTTTTTTCTTTTAAATCTCACTTTGTGTTTTATAAGCAACTTTTGTACCTCTTCGAAGATCACCCTGTGGGGTGGCGCGATCAAAGGGATTATTCGTAACCTGGATGAGCTAGCATGGACTTGAGCAAACACCTATGGCCGTTGTTGTTTCATCATCATATGTCAAAAAAACACGTAGGTCCGCCTTCTGCTCCATTTAACCTATGCTCTCGCATGCCAAGCTAGTTTTAATCGCTGAAAGCCTACAATTTTAAGCCTACTTTAATCTTCCAGTCCCCGTCATATACGAAGCATGAGTTGCTTATGAATAGTTCGAGTCCACAACACGGATTTAAGAACATCTAATTATCACACGTTGTCAAAAAAATTCAAACCAAAATCAAATAAATTGTAAAACACTATTAGGGAAATTTTGTTGCATTAAGAACCCTTTGTTAGTTACAACTCTAACGACTGTTGTTATTTTTCAATGTATATATGTGCCACAAAACTTTGTACTCATTTTCACTACTGCTACTGCTGCAATATTTGATTGTAGTTTTTATTTTTTAATCCGATAACGCAATGCTTTACTCGATCCTCCATTGAAGTTTTAACGGGCATTCAAATGAACTGTAGGTACATACATGAGGTACAACAAGCAACATATATTGAGCGATGTGGATTGATCCTGGAAATTGGTCACACACAATACACGCCCCAAGCACAATGATGCGATAATCCATAGTTGCTTGCTCAAGACAATTCTTCTTTTACAGAACAATTCGATGGAAGTGGTTTTCATTTTTCATTCATTCCATTTAGTTACAAGGTGTTACAACTTACAATCTTGAAAAATATATTTTGACAGGTCAAAGGTTAAGGACAAGGTTGCAAAGGTTGAAAAAAATAAAATGGTTTTGGATTTTGATTTTGTTCTCCGTGTTTTACCATTTGATTTATTGTCATGGAAAACCATACTACAATAATAAATGTAATTATGGACTCTGTAATTATTGTTTAGATAAATGCTGACCAAGTCGTTGCAGGAAATGTTATTCGTACAGTGATGGATCATGGTGAAATACAATTATTTTATTACTTTTTTTTTATTAATGCAAAGAATTTATTAAAAAATTATTTACCGTTATGATTAATTTCTTTCAAATCATTAAGTCTCTTTTGGACTTGGAAATGGGTTTTGAACTTTGGATTCATGCTATCTAATTTTCATCCATAGAGTATTTGTGAGGATTTGCGATTGGTCAGTAGGAAAGGGTACCACTATCAAGTAAATGGAGTTCCACATCTTAGGCATATGCCCAACAGCCCAACCAAAAAGAAGGGAATACATTCACACGATTGAAAAGAAAAAAGAAATATCCGTCCATAGCGAGTGCATCGCGCGTGCGTCTTTACTAGTTTATATAATAAGGAATGCAATATTTTACAAACCATGGCTATAATGTTCATGAATTGATTCGAGTGAATCAAAATCGATTTTGCTTCAATTGTGTCTTGTATACTTCTATGAGAATATAAACAATTGGACAACCCTAGAACTAGTTTCATTTGAGTCATTTGAATTATTTATGGTTAAGATGAATAAGGTTGATATGGAAGTGTTCAAATGGATAACTTCGGTTAACTACTGTTGAGCCAACATAGATGCACACGTTTAGATATGATTACTCATATCTAAATGAAGTCACTTTTCATTTGTGTGTAACGAGATAAGTTCGATATAATGGTTGAAAGGTATTAGCTTGAGTCTCATCAGGTTTTCTTCTAATGGTGAATATTGAATGCTTTGTTACTAAGGTAACATTGATTGCAAACCCTGATTTGAAGACTATATAAAGGAGAACTCTAGAAACTGTGAAACCTAATCCCCACACCTCATGTGTGATACTGGTTGCGACTAGAGTCGATTCTCCTTTAACCTTAGGTTTTTCACGAAACCCTATAGGTTAACGACTTGAAGATTTCATTGGGATTGTGAAGCCATACCCAACTATTTTCTCTGTAGTTGTGTCTTCTGAAATATGGATAGTTCAAATTCATCATTGCTACTTACTTCCCTGCTTTCTTCATCTTTATCAAAGGTTGGATATTCACTATCATTAAATAAATCAAAATCAGACATGTTCACCTAAAAAGATGATAAACATACTTTTTTTGATTAGAATCATCGTATATCAAAAGCATAAGAGTATATATGTGTATCGAAAATAAGCATATAGAATATAAAGTTCATAGATTCAAACCATAAAGACGACAATCCATAACAATTAGTAGATCAATCCATAACCATAAAGTCTCAGCTAGGGGAAAAAATAATTAAATACTAATAGTTACGAAGCAAAATGACCAAATTGTGTAACTCTAAAATCCCATTACACTTAACAAAAACTTGCAAAGATGACAGGTTTATGATTTTAACTTTGAACCAATCCACAACTTTCTCTCTTCTGGAGTAAAACGTCTGAATAGGTTCTTCTTGTGATTGGTGTCGAGCATTTCAATCACTTTCAGCTTATCTTCCAAAGAAATTTCAGCCATGCCATAAACAAGATCCCATACTTCGTTATCTTTCTTATCCTTGTCAAGTCTGCGTATTTCCTTTTCAATTTTGCGGTATTCTTTCTCTTTCGCAATAAGAGCATGCATTGACTCAATAGAAGAAGCATTCGATGAACTATTGGCAATCAATTTCTCTAGGTAATCAGACTGCTCAGTAGGATTAGTTGATGTAGAAGAGTCACTAATGTCACACCTTGGTCTTTTCCTTGGTACCGTTTTTCTGACAGGAATTTTCTTTGTGTTCATATCTTAAGTTTCATATTTTACCTTGTTCATCATTTTCCTCTGAGGAATATCCCACATATGATACGTTAAAAGCACTATCATATTTCTCTCATTGAGTATAATCAACATCTAAGTAATCATTATGTTCATCTTCTTCATCTTCCTCATTACAGGTTATAGCACTTGTACCCTCATGGGTAAGATCAACTATATATTTTCCAGATGCACATTTATTCCCAAAAATAATAAGCAAGTCACCATAGTCTCTACCATTTTTGTCCCTTAGGTTAGTTTGCATTGGATGGCTCTGTTAACAAAAAAAAAATGGATAAAGCATGAATTAGAACTCTGCATAAATTAGAAGAAAAAAAAGTTCAAATTCAGTTGTCGGTAAATAACACACACATACCTTAAAGTAATTGTTCCGCATCTCGTCGGTTCCAGTAATCATCTTAAAACTATCATCCCAACCGAATCCATAAGTACAATATTTAAAAAAATCATGGTATTGACCAAATCTATTCTTGAACCTTCTATATTTACCTTTAAAGTTCTCATAAGATTTGTGACAATCACATGATTGATTAAGTTTTGGAAGTATGGAATCTTCCACTAGTCTCTTAGTAAAACATCCATTAGTGTCTTTCTTCTTCTCAAGTGTAGCTTTTAATAACAGTTCCAATAGTTTCTCAGTCTTTCGTGTTGTCCATTGTTTGTAATTCATATTCGTACCCAGTTCCGTATTCTTATTCTTCCTAATATTCTTTTTCTTCTTGTTGTTTTCAGTAGGTTGGATGGAACTGTCCATTCTATGGTGTGACAGGTTATCTACATTAGTACATAGACTAAGACTAGAGCTTAATAAAGCAAGAAAGAAAGTAATGACAAGGTATTGGACAAAGTACTGTGCTGCAATGTGCAGTTAACTATACATTTGTAATATAGCTTCAGTTATCTATAACTTTCAACTAGATATATCTACTATAGCATCTGCATTAACTGTAGGTTATATTATACTTCTAGTGTTATTTTCTATTTTGTATCTTTTTAATCTTTACTTATGCATTGCTACTCTTACTAGTGTGATATCTATAAATATTTTTAATCTTTCATGCAGTTGCAGGTAAAGCTACAGCTGAGAAGATTTAGAAGCCAAAAAGGAATGACTCTGGCTTGTGATTCAGAAATGGTGGTGTGCTGAGTGGTTGAAATGATGCAACTAAGTTGAAATCCTGTAGTGTTTGATCTGTTGTTTATGCTGGTGCTGAGATAATGGAGAGGAGTGCAGCTGCAGAAGTTCTGATGTTGTTAAGGAAGTGAAGGACATGGTTATGCAACCTATTAATGAATACTGTTCAGAATCTGAAGGTGAAGGTGATGAACTGCCACAAAATGATGGGCGAGACCAAGAACTGGAAGGAAGGAGGAATAAAGCATAGCTTCAGAGATCATCATCTCTCTCAAGCTCGGATTCAGATGGACATGCAACAAGAGAAGGGTTCAGTTTTTGACATAATAGAGTGAAGAATTGGGTTTTGATTGTTTATAAATCCTTTCCTGAATAAACCTCAAAAATTGATATGAAAAACAATCAAAATAGTACACAAAACAAACTATAAACAATCAAAACAAACAATCATGGAGGAGATCAAAGAGGAAAAAAAGATGAGAAAAAAAAAGCATACTTGAAAGCTGAAGTGTTTCCTCTTCTTTCTCCTATGTTTTTCTCCGACCAAACTCCCTCCCAAATCTCTACTCTTTTGAGAGATTTGTTGTGAGACAAAAATACACTAAAAACTCCTTTGAACTCCCCAAAACAACCAACTCCCTAGCATTCTAGGGTTTTACGACTAACATGGAGTTCAAGAGATTCTTTCAAACTCCCCACAACTAACATGCGTTTTCTAGGGAGTTTGGAAGACTCTTCTAAAATCTCCCACGACTAACGGGGATTTTGAGAGACTCCCTCAAACTAACCACAACTAACGGGAAAAAACTCAAATACACCCAACTCCCTTGAGGACTAACACCCTGTAAGTCTCATGGGAAATTTCAAGGTTTCAAAAACTTTGGATTCATCATCTTCTTATATGACTATACCTCAAAATCAAGATTCTATTAGAATTAGATTTATCAATGATTCTAGTAGTAAGATCTTTGAAAGGATTTCTTCTAGTAGTTTCATTCTAGAAAAGAAATTGGATATGGCTAGTGGTCATAAGGAAGATTTGGTTTGTTTTGAAAAGTTTAATCTTGGAAACATCTTTACTGGTCTTGGTGAAGGTTTTGATACTCTCACAAGAATCTTTTTTGCTAACATCCATGATGTTGATCTTGATGACATGAAATTCAACACCATGATAAATATATAAAGTATTTTTGTTAATAGAGAGTTGATTTCAAGGAATACTGAAATTCCTTTGGGTAATTTTCGCATTCCAAGGCCAAGGGAAGAAAGACCATCTTATGAAACCATTTCTAATGGTATTTGTGGCAAGAGTGTTGATTGGATTGAAGGGAAATTTCCTACTAATTATCTTAGTCTTGCTTTGATATCTTTCGGAAAACTTGGTATATCTAATCTTTGTCCCTCCACAATTAAGAATTCTCGGTGGAGTCGTGAGTTTGCAGAGTTAGTCTATTTCCTTGAATTGGGTTCTCGAAGTCTTGATATTTTTGGATTCATCATTCTTCAAATGCTCTCAATGACGTCATCCAACAAGAAGTTAGGCTTTCCTTGCTTAATTGAGCAAATTTATAGAGCATATTTTATTGATCCCATTGGAAATTCCATTGGAACTCCTAAACTTGTTCTTCCTTTTACTTTCAAACGTATGAAGGAGAATGCTTGCAAAAGGAAAAGATGTTATTCCCTTGACGGTTCTTGTGATCCTACCACCTTGAGTCTTCTTCATCAAATTCACAAGGGTGTGTGTAAGATCAATTCCAAAGTAAAATGCGTGCAAGAACAATTATGTGTGATTGCCACTAAGTTTCCCGAGATCAAGGAAGATATGGATAAGATTCAAGCCTCTTGGATGGTTTCTGGTGATGAAGATGATGATTAAATTCTTTATTTCTTGCTTAAATAATTTTGCCTAGAAAACTTCTTATGAGAATCTATTCTTGTGTTTTAAGAAGGATAACTAGGGTTTGTAATAGCCATTATTGTGAGTACACATAGCTATTGCCAACGATTTTCATCTTGCAATGTTTTTAGATTTATTTATTTAAATTCTAAAGTTTATTCGGAAGATGATTTTGTAGTATTAATCTACATGGTTTTTGTTAGACTTGGAATGTTTCGTTATGATTATTTCAATAACTTGAAAATTGCTTTGATGTTAATAGTGTGTGAAAACGGCTATTGTCATCCTCTAAGAAAGTTTCAATGATTGAAATAGAGTTTAGAACAATTGGATTTACACATAGTATGCGTACTTGCATATATGCAATCCATGTCCGGAAACCATAGTATGCATACCCGTATGCATACTTGTTGTTTTGTGAAAGTCCGGGTACCTGAGTACACATACTGGTACGCATACTTGCGTAAGGTATAGGTACGGGAATTTCTGCTGAAGTTTGGAAGTGTTAAGGTATGCGTACCCGTTCGCATACTGGCGAATCCAAACCCAGTACGGTCACTAAGGTATGCATACCCATTTGCATACCTAAGTGAATCATGTTCTAAAATCGGCTTGCTCATGAACTAATATATTTATATAATAAGGAATATAATCTTTGCAAACCGTGGCTATAATGTTCATGAATTGATTTGAGTGAATCAAACCGATTTTGCTTCAATTGTGTTCTTGTATACTTCTATGAGAATATAGCAATTGAACAATTCTAATAACTAGTTTCATCTGAGTTATTTGAACTAGTTATGGTTAGGATGAATAAGGTTGATATGAAGGTGTTCATATATCTAACTTTGGTTAACTACTGTTGAGCCAGCATAGTGTACACGTTTAGGTACGGTTACTCAAACCTAAATGAAGGTACATTTCATTTGTGTATAACAAGCTAAGTTCGATCTAACGGTTGAAAGTATTAGCTTGAGTTGAATTATGTTTTCATCTAACAATGAATATTGAATGCTTGGTTACCAAGGTAACTTAGATTGCAAACCCTGATTTGAAAACTATATAAAGGAGAACTCTAGCAACTGGGAAACCTAATCCCCATACCTCATGTGTGATACTAGTTGCGACTAGAGTCGATTCTCCTTTAACCTTAGGTTTTTCATGAAACCCTATAGGTTAACGACTTCATTGGGATTGTGAAGCCAGACCCAACTATTTTCTATGTAGTTGTGTGTTATAATCTTGCCCTATTCTATCGTGATTGAGTACTATCTTCTCTAAGATTTGCTCGAGAGTGATCTCCGATAGGCAAGATAAAAAGTAGTCACAAATATCTTCGTCTCATCGTTTGTGATTCCACAATATCTTGTTTCGATACCATACGATTAAGATTATTGTGATGTGATTGATAATACTAGGCTGTTCTTCGGGAATATAAGTCCGGGTTATCAATTGGTTCCTGTGCACCTTGATTTATCAAAAGACGAAACAAAAACTCTTGGGCATTTCTGTGGGGGACAGATTTATTCATTCTATAGACTTTTCTGTGTGAGACATATTTGTTTATAAATTCTTCGACTTTGGGTCGTAGCAACTCTTAGTTGTGGGTGAGATCAGCTAAGGGAATCAAGTGTGTAGTATCCTGCTGGGTTCAGAGACGTAAGGAGCGCAACTGTACCTTGAATCAGTGTGAGATTGATTAGGGTTCAACTATAGTCCAGTCCAAAGTTCATTGGTAGTAAGATAATGTCTCTAGCGGCTTAGTAAAGTGTGGTGTTCAAAACTGGACTCGGTCCCGGGGTTTTTATGTATTTGCGGTTTCCTCGTTAACAAAACTTCTGGTGTCTGTGTTATTTTTCTTCCGCATTATATTTTGTTATATAATTGAAATATCATAGGTTCTGCGTTTAATCGATCAATATATTGGGAAATCCAACCTTTGGTTGTTGATTGAAATTGATTGATCCTTGAAAATTGGTTTTTGGTACCGTTCAAGTTATTTCTCTTATATTCAACCGGGCTCTCAAATTCTTATTTGATGATTGCGAATTGAATTAAGAGATAGAGATAGAAAACTCTTTGACATACTTTTCTCTAGATTGAGTCTGACTGACTAGTTGATTCTCTTGAAAGTATATTGGGGTTTGTCTATTCAGATTGTCGAACGAAATATTGGGTGTGGTTGTTGTACCCCCACTTTTTCAGTTTTATATATTGCAACTTGTTATGGGATATGTGTGTTTGCGTCCGTGAACTATGATTGTCCCATATATGTCAAAAGTTAAGACTATTATACCATTATGCAAATATTGATGAAGATAGGATGAACTTTTGACTGCAAAGATTAAGTATATTATATGTCTTTATGCAAATATTGATGAAACATAGAATGAATCTTCGAATATTCCATAATATTGGTCTTTCCCTGATCCATTTCTATGTGAAAGTACCGCGTGGCTCCGTAAGTTCTCTTATGTTGAGCATTTCCGATTAAATTAATCATAGGTTCTCTTAGGGTTAATTTAATTGAGTTTTTTGGATACAAATTCATGTTTCATGTAATTTGTCAATGTCCAAAGAAATCCTTATTTTCTTGTAAAAGTAAGGTTGCTCTTGTTGTTCTTACGGGAATGACATTTTATGGGGGAAAGTTCTTAACTGAACTTGTGCTTAATTGCCATATCTTTGTGGGGGGTGCGGTTGTGGAATATTGTAGGAGTTTTCTTGTATCTTTATAAACTCCTTTATGAATACACTAGTTTCAACTATCTGAAATCATCGAAACAAAGTTGATATGTTCTATTTTAGTCATGAAGTATCTCTATGAAAATTTCATTAGGATCCTACTAGTTTTTATATTGACAGAAAGGGGGAGCATTAATATGTAGTTCACATTACAAAACATATGGTTTACGGATCATTATGTAAGGGGGAGTGGTTTTCATGTAAGATAAAGTATTGACTAAGGGAGAGTAATACATATCACCATAGTATTGTTGTCAAAGTTGTGATACAATTGGACTTTGATGTTGTGTAATAATACTATGACACTGTATAACAATGATTGAGAGCTATTGTTTTCTTATTGTTATAGATACAGATTTTCAACAACTATGATGCTGAGTTGAACACATTCAGAATCACTGGAGTACTTGGAAGTAACCAAGATTTAGAGTAATGTTGAAGAACCAAGGAGATCAAGCATTTGGATTGAGAGATACAAAGTTTATTTATTTTGTAATCCGTGTGTATTGATAGTTTTGTCGCTAAAATTGACAAAGGGGGAGATTGTTAGAGCGCTACTCGGTCGAACTCGCAAGCATTGTTGTCAAGTTAAGTTGCCAAAACTATAAGTCTTGGATTAGGATAGAAAGTGTAGTTGAGCTTCAGACTTCACGGCGTTCATCGATCAAAGACGAAGAACTACTAAAGGGAGCTTGTGGAACTTCATCAACAAAAGGTATGTAGAGACTTGAACTCATCTATCACTCAAAAGTCTATCTACTCTATCTCCTATTTGAGACAAAAGTCGTATAGCTATATAGACTTCAATTATACACATTTGATATTTCGAGCTGAGTTTAACTCGCTTACATATTTCTCGAAATATGTGTTGGTAATCTTTTGCTTTAACTAAGTTCATCTTATATTCTTGACGAAAGTCAAAAGATGCTCATGTGAAAATCACCTTGTAACATACATGATTTGTGTGAGACAGTCATTTGATGTAGACTCAGAATGTTTTGTATTGATCATTCAATCAATTGAAAATTTCTTCGAAGCTAACAGTTTGTGTGAGACAGCTATTGTCTTCTTCTAATAATGTTTCAATGATTGAAATAAGAGTTTAGAACACTTAACCATAATTGGATTTAAGTACAATATGTGTACTTGCATATTTGATTGGCCCAAAACCGGAAAGTAGTATTGTAGATGGTGGATTTTATACGAAGGCTAAAATCGTAAGCCCATAATTATACGAACATATGATCCAGCAGTCAGACGTGAGTATTGAGACACGGATCTCTCATCAAATTCTGTGACTGAGAATACTTTCTCTCTGAGTACATGTAGATATGTCGTCTCACAACTGGACAACATCATATCTCATGAATACTGAACACTTCAGTAATTATTCCTATATAGTATCACGGGATGGACGGCTCCTAGACAACTTGCTCTGCTAGTATGGAGCGATAACGTCTTCAGGATACAAACAACGAGTTTACCCTGACTATATAAAGGATATGAAGCTTCAGCAAGCTCATATCAGAATAATTAATGCTCCTAGACAGCTTGCTCTGCTTGTGTAAAGTCAAAAATTAATTATTCCTAAATTCTTGGATTCATCCGCATAATTTCTGAAAATATTCAAATATTTTCGCAAGATATTTCATTACGCAAACCATGGTTCTTCCCAGCAGAAATCCATGGGTTAGTAATAAATATTCGACGCACGGGTATCGGAACTACCTCTGAGCAAGCCCTGTCTCAAATCTAAATTCTTGGATTCATCTGCAGAATTTCTGAAAATATTCAAATATTTTCGCAGATATTTCATTACACAAACCATGGTTCTTCCCAGCAGAAATCCATGGGTTAGTAATAAATATTCGACACACGAGCATCAGAGCTACCTCTGAGTAGGACCTGTTTCAAATGGTGCAAGCGTATTCAACGATGATGCATTAACAATCACCGCACGAACGAGTATTTCAAAATACGACGAAACGATGAACCCATGCAAAATAAGATGAAAAAATAACAAATAATTAAAAATTGACCAAGGTGCTGGGATCATGGACCCACTGACCGACCGACCGTGCCGTGGCCAATCCCACACCAGTTTCAAATTTTTATCATATTTTTGTTGTTTCCCTTGAGTTCATGAAAAACCTTTCACTTGAACAAATATCCTTTGTTTTGAGGAAACTCCTCAATTTCATGGTGCTTCCTTCGCGCGGAGGAAATAATATAAAATTAGGGAAAACATGATGGGGGCGTGACCATTGGCCAACCGGCCATGCCTTGGTCCCAGCCGGCCCCACACCTCATGGTTCCTTATTATTTTATTATTATTTCCCTAATTTCATGAAAACTCCTTAATCTCATGATATTTCCTTGGTCCCATGAAAAATAATAAAAATTAGGGAAACCCGTGTGCACGGGCCATGGCCGGTCCGCCAAACCCTAGGTGGCTCACACATCCCACTTTTTATTAGCATATTTTCATGTTTTCATAATCCCATGAAATTCCTTGATTTCATGATATTTCCTTCAAATTATGAAAATTTCTTCAAATCATGAAATAATACATAAAATTAGGGAAAACGCACGGGCCCGGGCCCTGGCCGACCAACCATGCTCCAAGCCGGTCCCACATGCCCACACGTCCCTTATTTTATTTATTATTATTTTTTATGTTTCCTTCATCTCATGGAAACTCCTTGATTTCAACAAAACTCTTTAATTTTGGCAAAACTCCTTCGTTCTATCTCATGAAAAATATTACAAAACTATGAAAAACGTGTGGGATGGCTCCCTTATCCGGACGGCCATGCCTTGGCCATGACCAGTCCCACACTTCATAATTCTTTCACTTTTTCATTATTTTCCTTCATCCGATGAAGTTTTGACGGTTTTATAAAAAAACCATAATTTTGTCATATTTTCTCAAATGGTCGCTCAAACGTGCACCAGAAAAATATCAAAATTCTCAGGACTGAGACACGGACGTCTCAACGACGAAAGTATGTTACCTTGACCGACCAGGGTTGGATTTTTGGCTCGTAATGAGCCAGTCCCATGTGTTTTCATAATTTGACCTAATTTGCGCAATTGCACGAATTGAGTCCAAAACTCTCCAAATAATTTCAGAATTTGACGGAGCGATCATCATTTGATCCCGTGACTACCCAGGGACGGTTTCATGACCCCTTGGTCGGTCCCTCACCTTTTCATAATTAATTAGGTTTTATCACCTAATACTGAACCCAGCAGTAATTCAACAAATGATTAAACTGGCATTTAATCATTCTTTCATCAACTCACCAACTCTTCAAGGAGGTCTTGGTTTTTTGCTCACGCGACCATATGAGAATTTCATGGTCAATCCAAGGTCCCATGAAGCCGGTTCTCCTTCATTCCATGGTTAATTTTCAAATAAACCATCAATTGGTCATCAATTGATCAAATTAGGGTTTCTGAATCCAAGGATCATGATTCCAGATTCAAACACTAATAATTTTGCAATGATCTCATGATCAGTATTCTTATTAATTATGCTTGGTTCAACTACCAGCACTTTAATTAATGTTTTATTTTGGTCACGCTGCCAATAATTCATCAGATGAGCAATATTTACTCAAACCAACGAATATTGGAACTATCAATATTAAACAAATTATCGAGCAACACTTGCTCACCTAAAAGTGAGGATCCTATCACTGTCTCAGCAGACGCGCTTAATTCATGAGTTGCAGAACATTTTAAAAAATCATGTTTAACTCAACAAATATGTGGACTCATCATCCCACGAAGCCATGAAGTCAACAACTGACTAAATTAACCACGAGACATCAATCGTGTCACTTGGGGGATATAAACTAGGGTTTTGGTCTGGCGGTCTACGACATGTGTGTTCAAACACACGATGGAATGTGAGCAAGTCGTGTAATCGGTTGAAGGAGTTAACAAAGTAGTAGGTGGAAAATTAACCAAGTCTCGCGTGATGAGCGCAACTGGTTTCAAGCACTATTTCCATCTCTCCACTCTTTCACTCCATCAACTGTCACACTTCATGGGATCATGTTGTCTACAATTCCAGCAATATAAATAAGTCTCTGAATCATGATTGAAAAAACAACAACAGTGGAGAGATATTGCTTTGGTTTTAAGAAAACTTAAATTGAATCATAAATCAAGATTTCATCTAATGGTAAATATTTATTGCTTTGTTTCAAAGTTATCATTGGGAAACCCGATCCCCATACCTCCTGTGTGATACTAGTTGCGACTAGAGTCTATTCTCCTTTAACCTAGGTTTTTCCTAAAACAATTATAGGTTAACAACTTAAAGATTTTATTGGGATTCTGAATCCAAACCCAACTATTTTCTTTGTAGTTGTGTGTTCTTATCTTACTTGTTATATTATATTGAGTAATATCTTCTCTAAGATTTTCTCGAGATTTATCTCTGATAGGTAAGATATAAAAAGTAATCACAAAGCTCTTCATCTAATTCTTTGTGATTCCACAATAACTTGTTCTACTACCATTTAGTTAACTTATTGTGAGGTGATTGATATTTCTAGGTTGTTCTTCGGGAATATAGGACCGGATTATCAATTGGTTCATGTTTACCTTGATTTATCAAAAGACGAAACAAAAACTTCGTAGGTATTTCTGTGGGAGACAAATTTATCTATCATAATAGACTTTTTTGTGGGAGACATATTTGTTTATCAAGTTTTGACTTTGGGTCGTAGCAAATCTTAGTTGTGGGTAAGATCAGCTAAGGGAATCAAGTGCGTAGAGTCCTGCTGGGATTTAGAGGCGTAAGGAACGTGACTGTACCTTTATCGGTGTGAGACTTGGTTAGGGCTCAACTACATTCCAGTCTGAAGTTAACTTGTAGTAGGCTAGTATCTGTAGCTGCTTAATACAATGTGGTGTTCAAATCTGGACTAGGTCTCGGGGTTTTTCTGCATTGCGGTATATTTGTTTATTTATATAATTTAAATATTACAGGTTGTGCGTAGTTCAATTAATTGGTAAATCCAACCTTTGGTTGTTGATTGAAATTGATTGACACTTGAATATTGGTTTTTGGTACCGATCAAGTTGTTTCTCATAATAATCAGGCTCACGGATTTACATCTGTTTGATATGCTGATTATATTGAGAAACAGAGATATAACTCTTGGATATATTTTATTTATTGAGTCTGACTGTCTAGTTATTTCTCTCGGAATTATATTGGAGTTAGTCCATACAAATTGCCTAACGAAAGATTGGGTATGGTTGTTATACCCCCGCTTTTTCTTCTCCAGCTAAGTTTTCTTCAAATTCTCTTTAACTATATCTCTCTCTTTAAACCATATCTAATAATAACCAATTCTCTCCATCGCTCTTTACTAATACTCATCTCAAGAGTTTTTATTAGCATGTACTCTAGCTAACTTTGCGATTTATATCTATCTTGCCAGAAAGAGATTACAAGAACCTCGATATCAAAAAAGCAAGATCAGGATACACGAACTATTAAGATAAAGATAGTCGGACCTGGCTTCATGAATCCTCAAAGCCAAGTCTTTTAATCATAAACCTAATTATGTTTCTCATAAGAAACCTAGGTTAATAGGGGATGACTCTATCTAGGACACAAAGTGTCAGAGATTGAATTTCTCAGTTGAAAGAATCCTTTTTTATAATTTTTGAAGACTGATGATTACTTAGAATTCAAGCTAAGATAACTTGAGATTCAAGAAAACTCTTTCTCCCTTTAGATAAAACTCTAATTATAATATACATAGTGGTCCGGTTACGGAATCTTGTATAATGAATGTTCTTTGGAAAATATGCCTTATAAACTATAAGTAACTTGATGTTCATTTAAACACTTAAGAATTTTATCATGATACACGTACACAAGTGTTTTAGAGATCAATGTTGTCTTAGAGGTGTTCTATTAAATAAAAAAGTCTTTGAGCATCACTATTTTTTTTGGTTAGGTCCAAATGGTGAAACGATTCGTGAACAATAAGGAAATAGTTCACGAGTCAGGGTGCTACTATACGTGAACCGGGTTCGCCAACCCTACTCGGCTCAAAAACTCGGATGGACTCGTTTCGTGAACCGGGCTCGTCAACTGCTAGCCTTTTACACCAACTTGAAAAATTCAGATCACCACGGTTCGTGAACAGTCCCCAAATTTACGGTTTGAAAAATGGTTCGCCAACCTTCCCTATATTTATGAAACTCAGATATCTATAGTTTGCGAACTGGTTCACCAACCTACCCTGAGACGAAACTCGGATGTTTGAGACATTCCCAAATGATAAAATCATTTGCATGGGCAATTTTCAATTGATCCACAAATTAATCCTTGAACAATAATTTTTTCGAACTAATATTGTTAAGGACCTTTGAACATCTATGCTTTAATCATATTCCGAAATGGTTAACAAGACAAGTTTGACTAGAAATTTCTTCTGTGCAATAAATTTACTATAAGTCATACGAATAGTATCACACGACAGAATGGTAAGATAGTGAGTAAAATAGACTGGTTCGGTCTTCACATACCTGAATAATGAAGTTCTTCAAATGTCTTCGTCGATCTTCAGTCTTTGAAGGTGATGTCTACTCAACTACCAAATTCTAACCTAGTCCGATAATTGACTTGGTAGACTAGAAATCAAGATATAGTTTTGATCAACTAACATTGACAACAACCTTTGGATAGAAAAACTTTTGGGTTCAATCGAGCATTGCTCTAACAAAGATCAAGTAAACGGTCAACATTGAATGTTCAATTTGCGTTGACTTTAGTCAAACTCCGACATATTAATATCCAAGTGCCATAACTTCCTCCATTATCCAATTGACCTATTTGAGTAGTCCATCTCGCATACTTTTCAAGATCGATCTGGTGGTACTAATATCATGTCCATATTATTATTTTGTCAATTAATATAATTAGTGTTCTGTTTAAATTAATTAAGTAATTATGTAGCATAATTATTACTTGACCAGTCTAACGATAGTGACCAGTTTGATGGTCCTTACATCCCTGATCACTATGCATGAATGCTTACATCCATCATTTCGGGATGCCAAAAAAATATCATCCATGCTTCAAGGACGTGAAAACATTCTGCCCATATTTTTGGATACGTAAATACAATGTTAAAATATGTATCATTTTTTCCATATGAAATAATATTTCGAATCCACATTAATAAAATAAATGATATAAAATTTTGCTTCTTAAAAATATAAAACTTTCGTATCCATTCGTGGTAATTTTCTTGTAAATCTTTTTGAAAGCTTTCAAAGTATATAAATTTTATGAATTTCAGACGTGTAATTTGTGAGATAGGTGTGGTTTCATTAAGCTTTAATTCTCTTTGGATTTGTTGATGACATCCTCTAGTAATTTGAAAGATATTCGCATAGTTCCGCTGGATTTTAATAGTCTCAAATAATTTTAGGTTGGAGATAATTCTTCTCTCATATGAGTTATAAATCAAGATTTTTCTTTTCTTTTTGCATGGTAATGCTTTTATTTTTCCAATAGCACATTCAAAACCTATATATGTCAAAAAAAAATTGAAATTGGTGTTTGATAAAAAAATAATCAAAGTGCTTTTTACCCAAAGAACTTCCTACATTCCTCAATTTTTAAAAGCTGGGGAGGAGGAGCTTTTAAAAGTTACAAAAGCATAAGCTTTGGTCCCGCCAAAATTTAATGATTGATTATCATTTTTTCCCATATTTTATTTTGTAAATGACAAACCCTTAAATATATACAATCAATTTTTTTATTTTTTTATTTAAATATTATTATGTTTTATTTTCAAACTATTTTATGATATCATTTCATTTAATTTGTCAAAAATAAAAATAAAAATAAAAACAAATATTAAGTAATTACTTAATTTTAATTTGATTTTTTGTTATAAATTTATATATATATTAAGAAATGGTTAAGTAAAATAAATTCTCTTAACAATCATAATAAGGGTAACAATTAGTAATTAGTAATTTAATATATTTATATCTAATAGTAAAGAGATATTTTCATTCCATTCCATTAGTTTGATTTTATATAAGATTGAAAATTCAACATGATCAATCAATAGAATCATACAAAACTTTAGTTGGTAGCCTGGCAACAAGCTGAGCACCAACACACTTCTGGATAGTAAAAAAATTAATTATTTTTAAACCCAAAAAATTTGAATAAAACTATTTTTAGAGATATGTCTGTTTTTGTCAATTGCCACAAGGACAATGGTTGAATCTGATTTTTTACCAAACACACTTTGATTGCTTTTTTAATCAGCTTTAATTTTAATTAATATTTTACCAAACGTCCAACTGTTTTTTTCTCACAACACAACACAACAACGCACAACAGAAAAATGCTTTTATAAAAGTCGCAACAATACCAAACTAAGCCTAAAATGCACAAAGAAAAAAAAATCATGTTAATGATATTTGAACTTTAGTTTTTTTTTTTTTTTTATATTATTTTTACAATTTATAGTGGCGAACGGTACTTGAATTTTTAACACTTAAAAACCTCCCAAATGCCAAGGAGACTCACAAGTATAAAGTGTAAAAGGTGTTTTCAATTTATTTATTTTTGCAATTTTGGGTTGCGAGACCACAATGAAGAGTTGTATCATATTTTCCAATCGGGTTTGTTATACTGTATATATTTAGGAGGAGTTCAGTAGTTGAAACAAAGATAATTCCTGACGATGTTCGAATTATAGCCTATACTAGATGAGGTCTAAACACGCACTTATAAGGTGGTGATTAAAACATATCCGGTCTCGAATTAAAAAAATTAATTTTTTTGATTCACCTGCTAAAGGTATTTTAGACTTGGCCAGATTCAAACCTATCCAGTTTCGAATAAAAAAAATCAATTGTTAGAGCATAGCTCGGTTGAACTCACCAAGCGTTGGTATGTCAATTTTGGTTGTCATATTTTAGTGTGTCAAAACTTATCTAGAGTCGCTTGATTAAATACTAGAGTCAACTTCGTTTAGGTTAGACTAGAAAGTCTAGGAATGTTGAGACATACAAGTATTACTCCGAAGACCTGAAGAATGTGAAGAAGTAGCGAACTACAACGACGACATCATCCTTCCACTTGAGGTTAGTAATATTGACTTGAACTGTTTCATTCCTAACATATCTTTCAAATCGTTCTATATTGAAAACATAAATGCGAAGCTGTATATACTGTACATATTGTATAATACTATAGTGATGTGACATGATCATAGTATTAGGGAATTAGATTACAAAGTATAACACTTATCTTTGGAACTTCGTAGATGTGCTATCGACATAATCTAGTATATATTGTTATGATTATGTGAATGGGTTATGGTGAATATTTCATCATAGGTAACAATGTTTTACATTTGTTTAAAGGAAGTACGTTCATGAACTTGTTTTATGAATCGAAAAGGAAATCATTAGGATTATTGGTCCGGCTATTCATTGCAAATCTTTGGATGACCAATATGTGTGAGATGGGAGAACCAATCTTAACTTATGTTATGTATCTTGGTATAACTAATCATAATGCATGACTTATCATTTGGTATGACTGGTTTTTATTCACTGGTGTAACCGATCGTAAGTAATCACCATGTGTTGTTATGATCGATCCTTGTAATTGGTGTGAGTGATCCAAGTAATTGGTGTGACCGATCATGAGTATGTGTAATCGATCCTTGTAATTGGGAACCGGTCCTGGTAACTGCTGTGACCGATCACAAGAAATACCATGTGTAGATGGAACCGATCCTTGTAACTGGTGTAACCGATCCTAGTGACTAGTGTGACCGATCATAAGTATTTCCATAGTAAGGTATCACCGATCCTAGTGATTCGTAGAACCAATTGAACCCATGTATGTGAGTTGGTATTTGATCAATCACACAGTAGTAGTTTTGGAATACAAGGAAACTAATTCTAAACTTGTTTGGAAGTGTAGTATGACCGATTCCAAAAATGTAAATCCATGTAAATATGAAATAAGGATTTACGGTGAAAAGATGTCAACATACTTTGAACACGACCAGTAACTCTTATCATTTATTCTTTAAAGATATTCCTTAATACTCAAGGTAATCCTGTGCCGTACATCCTTGGTCTATAAATACCTAAGTTTGCATTTCTAGCAAACTATCTTAAGAGCCAGGCAAACTTCATTTCTTGTTGTTTCTGGTTGAGCCGTCTATATGGAGAGGAAAGTATCCTAATTAGGTGAAATCTCTTACGATCGCTCGTTTAAAGAGTGCTGTGGGATCAAGAAGCTCTACAAGTATCGTTGGTGGGAAACTAGATAATTGCAGTGTTATTAGTTTTCAATTGATTTGATTGACTAAAAGTTGTTGAAACTTTGATTGCAACAAGTTTGTTTATTCTTGAGAATCTTCTTTTCTGATAAAATATTCACTCAATCTCGATAGAAGTATCGACGAGATCTTTAGAACTGTTGTTAGATCTAAAGACATCTTGTGATAATCCATTGTTAACAGATTTCGTTCTGTGCGTGATTGATCACAAGATATTCAAGTGTTGTTGTGAAGGTTATTAAAGATTAAAGAAGATTTGAAGACGAAGAAGATTTCTTATTGGTTTTCGTATCTTGTGAATTGTGTGGAAAAACCTTGATCGGATGGGATCCAACTAGAATCGGATTTATTCGGTTGACTAGTTGCGTGAGATCGACATTCTCAATATATCTCTTTGAAATATATTTTGATTGAGTGCGAATCTAGACTTGACTATTTCGATAGTTAACGTTAGATTGATCTAACCAGGAAAAAGAGTTTATTAGATTAAACGGAAGAGCCTTTGCGAATGACTTAAGATATCTTTATCTTAAAAAGAATCTAAGGAGTTGTTACCAAACTGATTGGTTGTTCCTTTACTGTTTGGAATACGATCCAAAGAAATTGCACTAGTGCATGACTTTTGAAGTCGGAAGCGCAGGGATACTGAGGGAACTAAGTAGCTAGGGGTAGTATGCTTGGTCTCAACTATACGAAGTTGGTTTAGATTTTGTATAGAGGCTTAATTCTTAGAGTATTCAAAACTGGACTAGGTCCAGGGATTTTTCTGCATTTTCGATTTCCTCGTTGACAAAATTTTATTGTGTCATTTACTTTATTTCCGCAATTATATTTGTTTATATAATTTAAGTAAATGCACTTGTATGTTAACTAGGCACTTGATATTGATCCTATAAGGTTTCGGTTATACCCTACCTATTATCAAGTGCACACTTTGTTGTAGTATTGTCTCGATTTCATATCCATAGACGATCACACAAAGTATATTGGATTTCTCCACTTGACTTTGATATTCTCACATTGTTAGGCTAGTTCGAACTAAACCTATTTCAAGTGGACACCGTGTTGAAATATTCTTTGAGTGATTGTTGCTCCAAGAGGTTTATACACGATAGAGATTGAATAAGTTGTTATCAAACAAAAATGTTATGGTCTATTTGGGTACCCTCGTCTTTTCAATTGGTATCAGAGCAGGCAAACACGAAAGATCTAACAATCTGTGTTTGGTGCGATCCAACCTATAAGATTTGAATCAAAATGGTTACAGTTGAACCTGTAAATGATTCAGTTAACGAAAAACAAGATAAAGAATCAACACCTAATAAAGTCATTCTCTACGAATCAACTGAACAAATTGATCAGTATAATGAATATTCTGATGACTGGCAAACTTGCCTTGAAAAACAACTTGATGAAATTTCCGAAGATGGTGATTCAGAAATTGATCAAGATGTAGAAGAAGATATATTTGTATTCTCTTCACTATTAGGTGATGTTTTTACAAAAAGGCTATCCACCTCAGATGTAGATGGACTTCTTACTCCTCTCTGCAAAGAAAATAAGAAACTGAGAAAGATTTTCCATGTCTTGTATTCTGGATATCATAATGCTCGATATCTTCTGAAGAACTGCAAAGAAAGCCTGAACTCAAAAACTCTTGATTATGAGAATCTCTACAGGAAACATTATCTGTTGAATAAGAAACTTCTTGAAACTGAAGCCAGGATTAATTCTCAACATTTAATGTGTGATAAAGTTAAGTTCTTGGAAGAAGAAGTTTCAAAATTAAAAAGGCTTAATGATAGTACAATCAATTTATCTTCTTTATTGGAAACAAGAAGAAGTCATGGTGATATGCATGGCTTGAGATATCAGGGAATCGATACTCCTTCAATCAACAAGGAAATAAAATTTGTAAAGGATACAAGTTCTTCCACACCAGAGGATTTACCTAAACCAACTGATGCTCCTGATCCACCAAAGAGCTTGAATGAGATTTTAGAAGAAAATATCTTTGGAAGTAATTATACTAAGTCTCCGATTAAAGATCAGTATAAGGCCAGAACTTCTCACAAAGGTAATCCTAAAACCTACATTCCTTTTAATAAGCACTGTTACTATTGTAAAAATAAAGGTCATAAGCAAAAGAGTTGTAAAATTCAAAAGATGCAGGATGCTCTATCTTTTGTTTCAAAAAAATTGAGTAAATTTACCTCTGTCAAGAACTCGGATCCCCATTGTCCTATTTTGAGACAAAATAATTATTCTAATAGTTCAGATTCATGTCCTACAAGGAGTATTCCTAAAAGGAACAATGATAAAAAAAAAAGGGTAATGCCTTTGTCAACAGGAATATGAGAGCTGATGTTTCAGCTTGGAAAAGTGCAATATTGCAAGAGATGAAATATCTTCATCCTAAATCCACGTACAAGTGGATGCCCAAGTCTGAAGTGAAAGCCAAAAAAATTTATGTTGTAATCTTAGATAAAGATGCCTATGAACGTCTAATTATTAGACTCAAAGAGGATTTAAAAACATCCAGTGATATTAATACACATGTGTCTTTTGATAATCTGCTGCAAAGTGGAAAACAAAAAAGGAAGTCAACCAGGAATCTTTAATTCCTCAAATCTTATTGTTATGCGTTCTTTTAAATATTTTTTTTTATTAAATATGTTTGCATGCATAAGATGAGCTTTGATTTTTAAGTAATCAAAAAAAGACTTTCCTTATTTGTATAATATAATATCTTTTCCGAAATTTGAAGGTTTCCTTATCAAACCTTTTGAAAAGGGTATGTATATAAATAATTCCGGTCATGTTCTCCTTCATACAATATCAAGCTTCCACAAAATAACCCTGTGATATTGTACAATGCTCTCTCCTTATGTAGAGAGTGAGGAATACTTAACAAAAAAAAATTCGGATGTAATTAACTCTTGCAGTTTCATACCTCGTTCGAAAGTACAACATATCATTCTTTCTTAGTGAAGGAAATAGAATGTAGTGATGTTGTCTAGATTGAAAGAATTCTCGAGTCAAGCTCCACATATTTTGAGAAAGGGAAATATGGACTTTGTTCCGAATATTTTTCTTTTCCTATCAAGACAACTCTCTCAAAAATTAATCATTGCTTCAAGCCTGTTCGAAGGAACAATGAAACTCATTGGGAGAAGAGATTTACTCAAATATGATATTGTTGCCACCAAGATGGGAATCTCTGGGTATGAACATCATAGGTGGCCTGAAGATTATGCAGAATATAAAAGAGGGTTAGACTACTGTAAAAGGAATCTAACAGAAACTGAGAACCTTCTGAAGGAACTCTATGAAAGGTGCAAAGCAAAAATAAGATTAAATTCTTATTTAAAAGTAGGCTACTCAATGTATTAATACTTGTGTAAGGCCTAGTTAAATAAAACTATCATCATTATTTATGAATAAAATTATTATTTTATAATTTTTCTTGTGATAGTTGCCGACTACATAGCCTGTGAATAGATGTTTATATTTTTTCTATGTGTATTCGGTTTATGGGATGTCTGATTTCAGTTTTCATTAACCTTGATATTCGATCTCATATGTTGTAACCCTTATGGTTTATGTGGCTTTTTGATTTAGCGGGATTAAGTTCTTCCCATGTTGGTAGGCTTTATCAAAGGATCATAAGGTGTTCCGATTGAAACTCATATGTGAAAAGTCACAGTATGTTGAATCAATTTGTGTTTACATGAGTTGTGTTTAGCATAACATATGTGTTTCGAGTTTTCAACTTTTGCTATTGGCACACAGTTAAAACCGATTCAACCTTTCTCTTGTAAAGGTTTCCTTTGTTATTGTTCTTTTGTTCTTGCGAGAGGATGAAAACACACTGGGAGAGAGTTCTTATTTGAACTTGCGCTTAATGGTATATCTTTCTGGGGAGAAGAGGCTACGGAATTTGTAGCCCCCCTTAAACTAGCAGTTGACTAATCCAAAAGATTAACTATAAAATGAGGCACTAAGGATCTAAAATAACTATTGAAGCAATAAGAAAGAAGTTCTAACTAAAGATTAACCCAAATCTTAACCCTCTTTGAAATAAATATAAGAACTCCTCTCCAATGATACATATTCAATAGTGTGTTGATTTACAAATATAATATAAGCACAAAATAAACATAGCGGAAGCTAACTAACTAACTAACGTAACCAACTCATAGAAGCTTTCATCGACACGTGCACATATTGATCTGTCTCTGAAACTGAAAGTGTGAATGGGTGAGCACATCATCTTTAAAAGGGGTGCCCAGTGGAAATAACAACTAACTTTCAAGTAATCATTAATATGATTTGAAGACAATGCAGGTTTTATTGAAAGTCGATAATACCCGGAAAGACAGTAAAACATATTATAGAAACTTTTACAAAGCAATTTAAAAGAACAGTAAACATCCATGTATGAGATGTGTGTTGCCCGCACATAAAGGAAGAATAATATTGATGCCAATTCCACACCAAATAGGTAATATTGTGGTGTATCGCCCTAGCAATAGAATACTGGATATAAAGGAAGAATAATATTGATGCCAATTCCACACTGAATAGGTAATATTGTGGTATATCGCCCTAGCCATAGAATACTGGATATAGTGTGGGCACACACCTCATACCACACAAAGATATGCATGAATTTCACAATATAAAGACTTGTAAAACATAATGAATCCAAGAGAGTTCGTTATTGATTCCCACCTCTTTTGATGACAGGCCACGCCTACCTCGAGATTCATGATCCACTGGTTCATCATTTGAATCGATCATTGTTCGTAAAGACTAACTGTTAATCACAAAAGAACTCTAAGAATCTAGCCAAAATGTCTCATACAAGAATCATACAAGTTTATCTAATGGTTCTAAGCCCATTTATGGTTTTACACCTTTTTATTATCTATCTATCTATTTTTTTTTTTTTTTTGCTAAGTCCAATAGTTTATTAAGAAAAAAAAATGTAATTACAAGAATTACAAAATGGGAGGCTCAAGGCCTCCCCACCCCCATAAACCAAAGGGACAAAAATAGCAATAAAATGCTAAAAGCTCATAAAATAGACCTAAACACATAAAAATAACATAAAGAGGAAATCTAACGTCTGCGTCCCTTATTTCCAACTCTAAAATTCCACTTCTTGGGAATTAGACCAACAATTATTTGTGTTAAATCAGGGTCTCCATAAGGCCCCTTGTATTCATCTTCATAATTATCATCATATTCGTAATCATCTTCATCAGAAGCATAATTACCACCAGGAACAAGCTTAATAGGAGACTGAGCTTTTTTCTTGGCTGACATTCTATCCATAAGCTCCTTGTTTTCCTTGAAATAGTCTCATATAAAGGCTGAATTTCGAATAAATATTGTACGCACATCCTCATTCCGAATATTGCTTGCCTCTTCAAGTTCATCCTTAGTCAAAATATTATTTATATCAAACACATTATCCTCCAAATCGGTTTGAGTTTTCTAAGTTTCCCGGCTTGTAGCTTCTTAATTGGACTTGGAATCCTTGTTAGTTGAATCCAAGCAACCATCAGAAGAACGAGTAGCCATTATTTTAGCAGCTTGCTTGGCTATAGTCCATTTGATAAGTCATATGAATATCCACAACTTTGTAGAAGGAACAAAAAGCTAATTCGGACAACAAAGGTCCAATTCATGTAACATAGGAGAACTGGATCTAAGTCCAAGTCCACTAAACATGCCCATTAATCATTTTTTCATAGGTCGTAACAATTTGTGAAACTATTTGACTAAAATCCTAGGCAGTACACGCTTTGCTTCCGTAAAAATAAACCAAATTATTTTTTGATTTTTTCATAAGATATTGGTACATGGTTTGTAAACATTCTAATGAATCATCATTTGTCTATCCTTGACTCAATGAAGATATCTAGAGCTGAAACTAATATTTGACGAAAGCCTAGGCAGCTGTACACGCTATGCTTCCGTAAAAATGACCCAAATTATTTCTTTATTTTTTTCCATAAGATATTGTTACATGGTTTGTAAACTTTCTAATGAGTCATAATTTTTCTATGTATGACTCAATTGAAGGTCGCTAGAGAAGAAACTAATTTTTGACAAAAATCCTAGGCAGCTGTACACACTTTGCTTCAGTAAAAATGACCAAAATTATTTCTTGATTTTTTTCATAAGATATTGTTACATGGTTTGTAAACTTTCTAATGAGTCATCATTTTTCTATGTCTGACTGAATTGAAGGTTGCTAGAGCAAAAACTATTTGACTGAAAGCCTAGGCAGCCTGTACACGCTTTGCTTCCCTAAAAATCACCCAAATTATTTCTTTATTTTTTCATAAGATATTGGTAGATGGTTTGTAAACTTTCTAATGAGTCATCATTTGTCTATCCATGACACAATTGAAGGTCTCTAGAGCTTTTTTTTTTGGTAAGTTGAAGGTCTCTAGAGCAGAAACTAATTTCTGAAGAAAATCCTAGGGAGCTGTACAAGCTTTGCTTCCGTAAAATGAACCAAATTATTTCTTGATTTTTTCATAAGATATTGGTACATGGTTTGTAAACATTATAATTAGTCATCATTTGTCTATCCCTGACTCAATGAAGATCTCTAGAGTTGAAACTAACATCTGACAAAAATCCTAGGCTATACACACTTTGCTTCTAACAAGTCATCATCTGTCTATGTCCGACTAAATTGAAGGTCTCTGGAGAAGAAACTAATTTTTGACGAAAATCCTAGGCAGTTGTACACGTTTTGCTTCCGTAAAAATGAACCAAATTATTTCTTGATTTTTTGGTACATGGTTTGTAAACATTCTAATGAGTCATCATTTGTCTATCCCTGACTCAATGAAGATCTCTAGAGAAGAATCTAATATATGACGAAAAGCTAAGCAGTTGTACACGCTTTGCTTCCGCAAAAATTACCCAAATTATTTCTTGATTTTTTTCATAAGATATTGTTACATGGTTTGTAAACTTTTTAACGAGTCATCATTTTTCTATGTCTGACTCAATTGAAGGTCTCTAGAGCAGAAACTAATTGTTGACGAAAAGCCTAGGCAGCTAGACGAAATAGAACAGAAAAATCTTAGAAGGGATACAATGAAATTCCTTGATTATCTCTTCCAAGAGAAAAGATCTATTTTATTTGACTGACGGATAAAAAGAGTGTTCTTATTCAAACTGCCGCGTGATCTTCAACCAATTATGCGCTTCAATATAATTACCTGGAGTAAGCGCTATAGATTGTTTCCAATACTCAGCCGATTGATCGGACCAAGCTTTCGCAATTTCAGAATCTCCCTGCCGAATAGCCTGTTCTCCTCGGTCGGAATAGGTGGGTCGATTCCTTCCCTTAGAACCATACTTGAGAGTTTCCTACCTCATATGGTTCATCATTCAATTGTTTTAGTGTCCCATATTAATCGACCCTATCTAACTAAATAAGATTTTTCATAAATCTATCCCATTTTTGTTTCTCGGGTTAACCAGAAGGGGTTAATTACATTTACATAAGTTTTAAACTTGCATTTTTATTCAAAATAAGTTTTATCTTTTCTCCTACCTTCATAAAAACGAAACCCACTATCCTATCTTTTTCTGAAAGGTAACTATCTCAGTTTTATTTTCATATAAAATCTTTGAAAAAGACTTTCCTCTCTAAGAAAGAAAGGACTTACTATCTTTAGGATATGATGCTACACTGCTGCTCAATACCTTAGTGGATCAACTCTATTACATAAGTTGATTCCTAACTTATATCTCATATCATGACATAAGGAAGCAGTTTTTTCTTATTGTATCGGCCAAAAATTTCACTAATTGATCTTCACGGCGCTTCCTCTATCAATTAGATCTTTTATCTATCCATAAAATATAGTATTATAGGCATATCCATTTCTTCATTTTTTTGCTTTTATGAAGTATATTTCTTTGCTACATCTAATAAAAATCGTTGATTTGTACGATACATATGTAGAAAGCCTATCCTCTAGTATTTACTAGCATATTTTATCTTTTTTCCCTCTTTCGATAGTGGAGATAGTCGCACGTAATGACAGATCACGGCCATATTATTAAAAGCTTGTGGTAAGAATGGATTTCGTTCTAGTGCCGGGAAATAATATTCCAAAGCTTTTGTATGTTCTCTGTTACTTGTGTGGATAAGGACTATGTTATATGGTATATAACTTCGATCATAGGAATCAATTTCTAGTCTCATAGCTTCATAATAATTTTGTAAAGCTTCCGCATAATTTCCTTAGGATTGAGCTGACATCCGTTGCGGTCGTTCATTCTATTCAAAGAATCCCCGTTTCAGAACCGTACGTGAGATTTTCATCTCATACGGCTCCTCCCTTCTGTGCATAATGAATGATAATAATCCATGGAACCAAAAGAATATCGAAATATTCTCATTATGAACTGACAGGGACTAGTGTTTTTACAAGAAATCTCTAGTCAGCCTTCCTGTAAGAGGTCTTTTCTTAACACTAATCGTGTTGTTGCTAGATAGAAAAGGTGACTCCAACAATTTCTTTGTCCTCAACGCCCCCTATTTCCAGGAATTAGTCACTTCAACAGTCTTTGATGGTTATATAGGTATCCAAAGTACAAACGAGATGGATGTTTGTTGTCCCAACCATTCTTGTTAGTTCCGATCCCGATAAGGAAAGGAATAATTTATAACAAAGTTTTTTTTGTTGATTCCTAGGTGTAGTGCTTCTTCCCCTATGCCGCCTATTGGTTGATACTGATGGAGTAGGATTGACCTCTAATACAGAAATAACCTATAGGTGTAACCTTTAATTCAATACTAGATTAGAAAATTGAAGCATCTGAGGCTGCATCAATCGGGGATACACAATAGAAGGAATTGTTCTATTTCCAAACTTCACCTTCAAGAAGCGTAGATTTTTTTAAGGTTTATTTCAATAAACGCGTTTCGTTTTATACTGAATCCAACCATGTGTGCCTTTACTCATAAGACGGAGAACACTAAATAGAATCAAATCACACCATCTTTATAATAGGTAAATGCCTCTTTTTCTCCGGAAGTTGTCGGAATTATGCGTAATAAGATATTGGCCACAATTGAAGAGGTCTTATCAATAAATTTCCATTTATCCGTGATCTAGGCATAGTTCTCAAACCATTCTATAATTATTCTCATTACCTCGCATGGGAAAAGAATCCCACAAACAAAGGAATTGTACATGACGAAATAACATAAAAAAAAGTCTCGTTCTAAACATGAAATTAATATTTCCTACAAATTATGATAACTCGAGAAGTTTTTTATTGGATTATGATTCAAAGAAGGAAAAAGAATAGAATAATCGTTCTATGATCAAAATACCACCCCATCTGTTTTCATATTTCGAATTGTTATAATCGGTTGGTCGTACCTATACTGCAAAAAGAAATATGAATGGCTCGCTATTCACCCGATTTCTGGGTCATAATCATAAAATTTTGTAGGAGATATGGCCGAGTGGTTGAAGGCGTAGCATTGGAACTGCTATGTAGGCTTTTGTTTACCGAGGGTTCGAATCCCTCTCTTTCCTTACCTTTGCCTAATTTAAGAGCGTTATTGACCACAATGGATCAAATAACAAACAAACAAGGAATATGATTATTCCAAGAGGTAGACCTTTCTTTGAAATGAATTCTCTATTCCTAATTGGGGTGGTACGAAAAATACTGATAAAGGGTATCCAAGACATAAAAATATCCCTGCGGATCCATTTATGATACATGATATGGGAAAAATCTCCGGATCACACTCCTTAGCTTCGGTCAATTTACTTCGGCGAAAAGGGGGCAAAATTCTCCGAATCCTTGCCTTGATATTTGAGTTAGGTTCAAGTCTGACGGGAATAATATTCTACGACTAGCAATTCGTTTATTTTCAAGCTGACCCACTTACTATTTATTATTTGATTGACTAACCCTTTATATTGGGATGAATGAAGTGTACACGCTTTGCTTCCGTAAAAATGACCCAAATTATTTCTTGTTTTTTCATAAGATATTGGTACATGGTTTGTAAACATTCTAAGGTGCCATCAGTTGTCTATCCCTGACTCAATTGATGGTCACTAGAGCAGAAACTATTTTTTGACGAAAAGACTAGGCAGCTGTACATGCTTTGCTTCGGTAAAAATGACCTAAATTATTTCTTGATTTTTTTCATAAGATATTGTTACATGGTGTGTGAACTTTCTAATGAGTCATCATTTGTCTATGTCTGACTCAAATGAAGGTCTCTAGAGAAGAAACTAATTTTGGACGAAAAGCCTAGCCAGCTGTTCACGCTTTTCTTCCGTAAAAATGACCCAAATTATTTCTTGATTTTTTCATAAGATATTGGTACATGGTTTGTAAACTTTCTAATGAGTCATCATTTGTCGATTTCTAATTGAAGGTCTCTAGAGCAGAAACTAATTTTTGACGAAAAGCCTAGGCTTGTACAAGCTTTGCTTCCGTAAAAATGACCTAAATGATTTTTTGATTTTTTTCATTAGATATTGTTACATGGTTTGTGAACTTTCTAATGAGTCATAATTTGTCTATGTCTGACTCTAATGAAGGTCTCTAGAGCAAAAACTAATTTTTGATGAAAAGCCTAGGCAGTTGTACACGCTTTGCTTCCGGAAAAATGACCCTAATTATTTCTTGATTTTTTCATAGGATATTGGTACAAGGTTTGTAAGCATTCTAATGAGTCATCATGTTTTCTATATCTGACTCAATTGAAGGTGTCTAGAGCAGCAACTAATTTTTGACGAAATGCCTATGTAGCATCACATGCTTTGCTTCCGTAAAAATGATCCAAATTATTTCTTAATTTTTTCATAAGATATTAGTACATGGTTTGTAAACTTTCTAATGAGTTATCATTTGTCTATGTCTGAATCAATTGAAGGTCTCTAGAGTACAAACTAATTTTGACGAAGCGCCCAGGTGTACACGCTTTGCTTCCGTAAAAATGACCCAATTTTTTTTTTGATTTTTTTCATAACATATTGGTACATGGTTTGTAGACTTTCTAATGAGTCATGATTTTTCTATCCCTGACTCAATTGCAGGTCACTAGAGCAGAAACTAATTTCTGACGAAAAGCCTAGGCAGCTGTACACGCTTTGCTTCCGTAAAAATGACCCAAATTATTTCTTGATTTTTCCTAAGATATTGGTACAAGTTTGTAAACATTCTAATGAGTCATCATTTGTCTATGTCTGACTCAAATGAAGGTCTCTTGAGCAGAAACTAATTTTTGACGAAAAGCCTAGGCAGATGTACACGCTTTGCTTCCGTAAAAATGACCTTAATTATTTCCTTATTTTTTTCATAAGATATTGTTATATGGTTCGTAATTTTTCTAATAAGTCATCATTTGTTCATGTCTAACTCAATTGAAGGTCTCTAGAGCGGAAACTATTTTTTGACGAAAAGCCTATGTAGCTGTTCACGCTTTGCTTCCGTAAAAATGACCCAAATTATTTCTTGATTTTTTCATAAGATATTGGTACATGGTTTGTAATCATTCTAACGAGTCATCATTTATCTATGCCTGACTCAATTGAAGGTCTCTATAGCAGAAACTAATTTTTGACGTAAAGCCTAGGCAGCTGTAAACGCTTTGCTTCCTTAAAAATGACCCAAATTATTTCTTGATTTTTTTCATAAGATATTGTTACATGGTTTGTGAACTTTTTAATGAGTCATCATTTGTCTACATCTGACTCAATTGAAGGTCTCTAGAGCAGAAATAATTTTTGACAAAGTGCCTTGGCAGATGTACATGCTTTCGGTAAAAATGACCCAAATTGTTTCTTGATTTTTTCATAAGATATTGGTACATGTTTTGTAAACTTTCTAATAAGTCATGATTTGTCTATCCCTGACTTAATTGAAGGCCATAAGAGCAGAAACTAATTTCTGATGAACTCGTATGCGTTGCTATCTCAAGCATGTTTGTCAATGTTAGTGATCAAAACTATAAAGTCTTGATTTCTAGTCTATTATAGCTAAGGTCTTGGACTAGGATAAAAAGTGTAGTTGATCTCAAGAACTCCATGACAATCATCATATAAGATGAAGGACTACTCAAGGAACCAGTGGATCTTCATCGGCTAAAAGGTATGTGGAGACTTGAACTAATCTATCACTCAAAAGTCTATCTACTCTATCTCCTATCTTGAGACAAAAGTCGTATTACTACATAGACTAAAAATTTACACATGTGATATTTTGAGCTGAGTATATCTCGCTTATCTATTTCTCGAAATATGTGTTGGTAAAGCTTTCTCTTTAGCCAAGTTCATCTTTACCTAGTGACGAAAGTCATGTTATGTTTCAATCACTTTGGAAATCGCTCTGACGAAAATTAGTTTGTGAATAACAGCTATATAACGTCTTCTGAGAATGTTTCAATGGTTGAAATGAGAGTTTAGACAATATAACCATTGGGGCATATAAATGAGAGTTTGTGAATAACAACTATATAACGTCCTCTGAGCAGTCAACCCAGTCCGCGAACGTGCGTAGTTCTCGAACCCGAGAATTTCTGCTGGAGTTGTAGCTTGGTTTCAGTCCGCGAACTGACGAAAGTTCTCGAACCCGAGAATTTCTGTTGGAGTTTGTGAACTCCAACCGGTTAACTTGAGTCCGCGAACCCAGTCCGCGAACTTGAGTGGTTATGTCTAAAAGCGATGTTCGTCAACTTATCTAAATTATCTAAGGAATGCTATTTCAAACCGTGGCTTTATAGTTCATGAATTGATTCAAGTGAATCATATCGTTTTTGCTTTAACTGTGTCTTATGTAGTACATAAGATCTCATAGCAATTTAACAACTCTCTAACTAGTTCATTTGAGTCATTTGGACTAGTTATGGTGAAGAAGAATATGGTTGATATGAAAGTTATCATTTGGCTAACCATTTGGTTACCTAATATTGAACCAACTATTGTACATGTTTGGGTACGGTTACACAAACCCAAAATCGTCAAGTACATGTGTGTATGGCAAGATAAGTTTTAGATCTAACGGTTGAGAGATATTAGCTTGTATCTAATCAGGTTTTCATCTAACGGTGAATATTGAATGCTTTGTTACTAATCTAACATTGATTGCAAACCCTGATTTGAAAGACTATATAAGGGAGAACTCTAGCAACTGGGAAACCTAATCCCCACACATTCTGTGTGATACTAGTTTGCTAAGCTAGAGTCGATTCTCCTTTAACCTTTGGTTTTATTCTTCTAAAACCAGGTTAACGACTTAAAGACTTCAATGGGATTGTGAAGCCAGACCGATACTACTTTTCTTGTAGTTGTGTGAACTGATCTTGCTGTTTCTATCATACGAGTACAATTGTAATAATTGGATTGAGATTTTTATCTTCGATAGGTAAGATATAAAAGTAATCACAAACATCTTCGTCTCATCGTTTGTGATTCCACAATATCTTTTTTCGCTGCGTCGATTAAGACTATTGTGAGGTGATTGATAAAACTGAGATGTTCTTCGGGAATATAAGTCTGGTTTTATTGATTGGTTCCTGTTCACCTCGATTTATCAAAATACATAACAAAACTCATAGGTTTATTCGTGGGAGACGAATTTATCTATCTTGTAGACTTTTCTGTGTGAGAAAGATTTGTTTGCTAAAGTCTTCGACTTTGGGTCGTAGCAACTCTTGGTTGTGGGTGAGATCAGCTAAGGGAATCAAGTGCGCAGTATCCTGCTAGGATTAGAGGCTTAGGAGCATAAATGTACCTTGGATTAGTGTGATATTTATTGGGGTTTAACTACAGTCCAGACCGAAGTTAATTTGGAGTAGGCTAGTGTCTGTAGCGGCTTAATACAGTGTATGTTTAATCTGGACTAGGTCCCGAGATTTTTCTGCATTTGCGGTTTCCTCGTTAACAAAATTCTGGTGTCTGTGTTATTTCTTTTTCGCATTATATTTTATTATATAATTGAAATAATACAGGTTGTGCGTTGTTCAATCAATTAGAATATCCGACCTTATTGGTTGTTGATTTAAATTGATTGACACTTGGATATTGGTCTTTGGTACCATCCAAGTTACCTCTCTTTGATTAGACTCGTGAATCACATTTGTTTGAGTAAATCAAATTGAGATATTGAGATAATAACTCCTTGAGATATTTTCTATTGATTGAGTCTAGTTGATTCTCTAAAAATCAACTCGGAGTTGTCCATACAGATTGCTAATCAAAATATTGGGTGTGGTTGTTAGACCCCCGCATTTTCAATTGGTATCAGAGAAGGCAAACATGTTTAAGACCTTACAAGTATGTGTTTCTGACAATCTAAGTTTGTGGACAAAATATCTGTTGCGCATACCAAAATGTCTCCTAAAGCTTTTGATCATGTCAAGTGTCTTGAAAACACCTCAAAGGATTATTCCTTAGTTAATTTTTCCGAATCCCGAGGTAGAAAAATGTTCAATATGATAATGACATTTTTTCCTCTCATGAGGCATGTGACACTCTGGCAGAAGCTGAAAAGGAGCTCACCAGAATTTCAAAACATACAGCTGAAGACATTGATTTTAATGATCATGATCAGCTCATTGATGAATTTGAAATGTCTCTTGATCGAGAGCGTGATCTCTAAAACTTCATAAAGTCCTTCTCTAAGAATATTTAGAAATTTCTTCAAGAAACTACTCTCCAGCGTGAAAGGATTAGTGCTCTTGAGGATATTATTAAAGAGGACTTAATTAGAGAAAAACGTTTGCTCGAGAATCATTCATCATAACTCAACAGACTTCGTGCTGAAAATGATCCAAATTGTTTCTTGATTTTTTCATAACATATTGGTACATGGTTTGTAAACTTTATAATGAGTCATGATTTGTCTATCCCTGACTCAATCGAAGGTCACTAGAGCATAAACTAATTTCTGACGAAAAGCCTAGGCAGCTGTACATGCTTTGCTTCCGTAAAAATGACCCAAATTATTTCTTGATTTTTCAAAAGATATTGGTACATGTTTGTAAACTTTCTAATGAGTCATCATTTGTATATGTCTGACTCAATTGAAGGTCTTTAGAGCAGTTACTAATTTTTAACAAAAAGACTAGGCAGCTGTAAACGCTTTGCTTCTGTATAAATGACCCATATTATTTCTTGATTTTTTCATAAGATATGGGTACATGCTTTGTAAAATTTCTAATGAGTCATCATTTGTCTATGTCTGACTCAATTAAAGGTCTCTAGAGCTGCAAGTAATTTTTGAAAAAAAGCCTAGGCAGCTGTAAACGCTTTGCTTCCGTATAAATGACCCAAATTATTTCTTGATTTTTCGTATGATATTTGTACATGGTTTGTAAACATTCTAATGAGTCATCATTAGTCTATGTCTGACTCAATTAAAGGTCTCTAGAGCAGAAACTAATTTTTGACGAAAATCCTAGGCAGCTGTACACGCTTTGCTTCCGTAAAACTGGCCCAAATTATTTCTTGATATGTTCATAAGATATTGGTACATGGTTTGTAAACATTCTAATAAGTCATCATTTTTTCTATGTCTAACTCAATTGAAGGTCTCTATAGCAGAAACTAATTTTTGACATAAAGCCTAGGTAGATGTAAACGCTTTGCTTCCTTTAAAATGACCCAAATTATTTCTTGATTTTTTTCGTAAGATATTGGTACATGGTTTGTAAACTTTCTAATGAGTTATCATTTGTCTATGTATGACTCAATTGAAGGTCTCTAAAGCAGAAACTAATTTTTGACGAAGTGCCTAGGCAGATGTACACGCTTTCCGTAAAAATGACCCAAATTGTTTCTTGATTTTTTCATAAGATATTGGTACATGGTTTGTAAACTTTCTAATGAGTCATGATTTGTCTATCCCTGACTCAATTGAAGGTAACTAGAGCAGAAACTAATTTTTGACTAACTCGCATGCGTTGCTATCTCAACCATGTTTGTCAATGTTAGTGATCAAAACTATAAAGTCTTGATTTCTAGTCTACTATAGCTAAGGTCTCGGACTAGGATATAAAGTGTATTTGATCTCAAGAACTCTATGACAATCATCATATAAGACGAAGGACTACTCAAGGAACCAGTGGATCTTCATCGACTAAAAGATCTCGATTATTTTTGGGCAACTCAATCGCAAATATATGATATTTTACTTTTGTTTGCTTTTGGTTAGTTCTTAAATTTCATTATGAGTAGATGGTTCTGATGGGTGTGAATCCATGAATATGATAGGTTTACCCCATTGGAACATGAGGGATAATACAATTCGGACCAGAAGAAGTAACTGCATCTATTGTAACTTGCCGAGGATCATGTCCGTGTTTAAACGATGTTATAAGACAAGTTCGGTATTATTTGCAAAGTTTTCTAGCTTCATTAAACATTTTCATTAAGTAACTGCCTAGCTTCTTTTGCTTAGCCTGGAAAACAAACATAAGTTCATTGTTTTTTTCCTTCGTTAGTGTTGTTTTTGGGGTTAAAACCACCATTCATAAGGTAGTTCTTATTGAAAAAGAATTTGCTTCTTTAGGATTTTGTTTTTGTCATGTCACTGTTGCTTATTTTGGAATCTACAACAATTCATAGCAGCAAGGAGCCAAGGACATCAGGTGACAGAATTTAAAAATAAGAATCGGAAACAACTCTTGTCAGTGCTGTTTTGTAGGGTACAAATGGAAGCTAACTACTGCTTAAAGCTAGTGCGAGGAGATGGTGTACTCTGTGTGAGGAGATGGTATGAGCCATTGTGTGGACCGTTAGTGTGGAAGCGAGCATTTGATGTTGGAGCTAGCTGGTGATGTTGCTAAAGGTAGAGTTCAATTTGTGTAGTTGGTGATAGAAACTGATAATAAGTGGCGGTGGACCTACATATGATGTAGAAGGTCCAAGAACTGGCGAGAGAGGAAGTCAGTGAGAATAAGGCTGGGTTTGGTAATGTTTTTTTTTTCCAAAAGCACTTTCAAAACATGAGGACGAGCAATTCGTTTATCAAATTGGTAAAAAAAAAGTATTTTTTATCCAAAGCACTTCTCAAATTTTAAAAGCTTAGGAGGACGAGCTTTTAAAAGAAGCAAAAGTCCTACCAAAATTTAATGTTTGATTTTTTCTCTAATTTATTTTATAAAAATCAATTTTTAATTTCTTATATTTTATTCTTTAAATATTATTATTTTTTATTTTCAAACTATTTAATATACTCTTTCATTTAATTTGTTAATAATAAAAATAAATACAAATATCAAATAATTACTTAATTTTAGTTCTATTCTTTGTTTGAAAATTATATATATATATATATATATATATATATTAAAAAGTGGTAAGTAAATTAATATTTTTTTAACAATCATCATAATAATAATGACAATTAGTAAATTTCATATTTGCTACAAAGCTAATGTACCTGCTCGCAAGGAGGCTTCTCTTGGTCTTCAGTCGGATGATGGTAAGGATTTAAAACCTGCTGATATTCTTGTTCTCAACTGGGAAAACGGGCAAGACGTTTGCATGGATGTTACAGGTGTCTCTCCATTCACTGGGGATGGTGTCAGTTCATTTGCTCCTGGTAAGGCTATTTCTGGTGCGGTTTCACGTAAACCTGCCAAATATCTTGACAAATGCACTGCTCATGGCTATGATTTGGGGGTTTTAGCTTTCTCTACTTTAGGAGAACTTGGTGAGGATACACTTGTTTTTTTCAAGCGTCTTAGGAATTGTTTGGTGAGTAATGACGCTAGCTGTGGCTTAGGTAGTTTTATTTTCCATTTTTTAGGTGTTGCTTTTCAAAGAGGAGTTGGTGCCCAGCTTGTGGCTAGGCTTCCAACCCATAGCTCTGTGTAATATTTTTATATTTTTTTTATTAAATATATTAGAATTTTGAATTTTTCTATAGATTTTTTTTTTATATTTTACATTTATGGAATACTATTATTATAAATAAAAAAAGAATCATACATAGCTTATGGTTGGTAACCTAGCGACAAGCTGGGCTCCAACACCTCTTTGAATAACTATGCCTAATTTATAAAAAATAAAGCTACCTAAGCCGCAACTAGCATCATTGCTCACCAAGCAATTCCGTAGACGCTTGAAAAAAACAAGAGTGTCCTCACTGAGTTCCCCTAAAGTAGAGAAAGCCAGAACGCCTAACCTGAATCCATGTGCAGCACACTTGTCCAAATATTTGGCATGTTTGCGAGCAACAACACTAGAGATAGCCTTCCCAAGAGCAAATGAACGAACCCCATCACCAGTGAAAGGGGGGACACCTGTTATAAAAAAATAATTATTTATAAACCAAATAAAATTGAATAAAACTATGTTCATAGATATGTCTGTTTTTGTTATTTGTTACAACAATAATAATTGAGTCTGATATTTTGCCAAACACACTTTGATTGCTTTTTAATCAACTTTAACTTTAACTAATATTTTATCAAATGTATAACAATTTTTTTCTCACAGCATAGCGACGCACAACAGAAAAATGCTTTTAGAAAAGCCGCAGCAATATCAAACTAAGCCTTAATTTCTAGGGGAATGACAACACCCGTGTTTCACCTATAGTGGATTTTAATTGCATATTAATTATAGTTTATGCTTTGGATAAGGTCTCTCCTATGCGGGGATTTGGTGAAAAAAATTGAGGTGTGCGCAAATAAGTTTGTTTAATCCACGGATTTATGGAAGCTACTGCACAATTCATAATTTTTTTTATTGCTTAGTCATTTTAATTCTGTTGCCAAATTAATACGTTGGCTTGAAATACATGTATACATGGATCATGACCGCTGTAAAATATAAGACGTTTAGAACCATATATTATGTTTCTTTTTATTCATTAGACATGCAGCAAAACCAAACCAACAACTACGACTTTCGTAACATGTTCATTTAGTTTTGTAGAAATTGACGTTTAGTCCCAAATTTGTTGGGCTTTAGATATTTTAGTCCTATCATCTCAAGCCTAGTACTAGGAAGTCCAAATTTACAGAATTTGAAACGGGTTAGTCCTTTTGAGAACGATTCAATCCAAAATTCCTTTTTTCCATGCCGAAAATTACCCTCATATAAAAATGACATATCAATTCGTTCACAAATCATTTCTTCACTTCAATGTTCTCAATCAGCAAAGCTCTGCAACGATAATAAAACTTAAGTTTTAGTGTTCACTTTATTTTGCTCGATTAGTCCTTCCAAATTGCTAGGATTTCCTTCTACATCTCTTGTTCTTCTCGGTCAGTGGTGATGTTATGTACAGATCAGACGTGAAGGAGGTTGGTGTTTGAACTTTGATTGTTCTGGATTCATTTATCTCTTATTCCAATTTTTTTTTCCATTCGATATTGGAAGTTTGCTTTTAAAATCTGATCAAAAATTTGTTTGACCTTTTCTCATTATATTCAATTTTAATTGAAAAAATCGTTGATTATTTTGTGAATTGATGATTTAGCTGTTTTTGAATTATTTCGACTTGATGTTTTGATTTTAGGGTTTTGATTATGATGAAACTTTAACTGTTTTTGTTTAATTTTGATTTTAAACTTGATTTAATGAATATAGACTGGATCCTTATATTTGATTGAGATCCTTGATTTCTTTTAATAGTTGTTGGTTGATTTTTTAGATCTAATTGTTTTTGGTTTTCAGTTTTTTTCCAAGTAAAACTCGAAGAACAATACTGTGTGTAATTGTTTCTAAAACAATATTGATTTTGGTCTTTCAGCTGCAATTTGAGACGGAAAAGAAGAGATTGGCAAGAATTTACAGGCACCAAAGGTATCTCAAGAAAACAATGAAAACTCTCGTCTTGGTTGGACTTGCTCCATTGGAGGTACATAAAATTCCCTACAACATTATAACTTTTTTTCTTCTTTGAATTCAAAGTGTTAAAATTGAATTACATTACATTATATATCTTAATTTATCTATGAATGATTTACTGACTATCAAGTTAAAGTGATTGATTAGGAATATAGGTTTGGATATTTCACCCATTTCGAATGGTCTTTCAGATGCATCTTTAGGCCAAGAGAAAACCATTTTCGGTCTTATCAAATGTTTAAAATGGCCGTAGACATAGAGATTATAACTATTAGCAGCAAAACAGTTACATTAAAATGAAATTTGATCCATCGTTCTAAAAAGAAACAAGTGATGCAAGAATGAGATAATTGTGGGTTTTCATGTTCACATTGATGCAAACAGTTGTTGTACATTTGTTAGAGAAGTCTTCTATTATAAAATTACGTGGAAACATTTCATAGAAGTTTAAGAATTCTTATTCTGTAAAGCTAAATGAACCTGACTGTATTTAAATAGGCCCATGTGATCTTTAATTTTATTGCTACTGGCCAAGTAGTAGTAATTAAAATTTTATTTTTGTTACTTCCTTAAAATGTATACAAATAGGTGGTAGTTTGGGTGTAGTAACTCAAAAGGCACGAGTTTGGTTTCTGATCGCCTTTCACAACCTACATAATCTTTGAGACCATGGTTAACGTTTTGTTGATGGTAGTAGGTATGTATGGGAGAAGATGTACATGTGACGTAGAGACGTAGTAATTGATATTTTTGTTTGTACTTATTTTTTAGAATGCGAATATCGCCAGAACATTTATATATAAAAAAAAAGACCAAACTAACATAATGGTTGCTCAAGCAAAGTGTGCAGTCACTCAACATAGAGCAACTTTCGTGCGTGACTATATTTTGAAATTCTTATGGGATACATTAGGAGACCGGTCAAAAGGTAGCACCTATTAGCTAAACAAACGTATCAAATGTTGAGAGACCACTAGTTCAAGTTTTTATCTGGCTCACTGCAATCTGCGGATACAGTAAACACTTTCCTTATTAGTTTTGCATATTTTTTTTTGAATTATTAATGTGTAAAACTATGTACACATATTGATTATTATGGTGTACATAGTTGTACACATGCTATTCTTTTGGAAGTTGGGAATAGCTTTGGAATTTATTTGCTTATTGTTTATATTTTTTTACTTCAAAGCAACTAATTGACGTCCAATATTCTATTTTTCAGGTGACGATCATACCTAAGAGATGCATAGAAGCTGAAGAAAATTTCAAAACTAATTGCATGTAAATAATTTCAAAACTAATTGACGTCCAATATTCTATTTTTTGCACCAATTGCATGCAGTGTACTTTTTAGTACACCAGTTAGTTTCTTTCCACTGATCAACACTCCCACACTGCTTCATGATCACAATGAGGTAAATATCTTAAAGATAAAAGTCTTAATTTATTGGATCAAAAATTAATTAGAGAAATTAGACACATATTATTGGGGGTAATTAATGTGTACAAATTTGTACACATGTTAATTATTTAGGTGTACATAGTTGTACACATGAAGACCATCTCTTGGTGATAAATTGAACTGGTTGCTTTTACACTTTTAATGTGTACATAGTTGTACACCTGTTGATCATTGATGTGTACATAGTTGTACACCCATTGATCATCGATGTGTACATAATTGTACACATGTTAATCATTAATGTGCACATAATAATACCATACACACACAATTTTTTTTTACTTTCTATTGTTTGCATATTTTAGCCTATTTTGGAGCTAATATAAAGGAAGAAGCAGTTGAGTATAGGCACCCATGAAACCAGGGTGTACAAAGCAGTGCACATGTAAATAATGAAGGTGTACATAATTATACACATGTTAATCCTTAATGTGTACATAATTGTACACCTATTGTATCTGTTTATCTCTGTATATATGTGCTTGTTCTGTTTTACATGTACTTATTTTTTGTTCGATTGTAGTTGTATTGTTGATATTTTATGATTGTGTTCTCTTTTTATTCAAGGTCCCTTTGCCAATGGAGAGAGTTTCAGCCGTTAATTTGAGTTTGGCGCCAAAGCTTTATCTCCTCAAGGTTGCTTTTGAACACTTTAAGAGCTTGAGTGTTCTAGAGTTCTTGGCTGATGTGAGAAAATATGTAAAGGTATGCAAAAAGTTTGTTATTCTAAATTACACAAGATTACTACTATGTAAATGACCTTATATGAAGCTATATGGTCAGAAATTATATAACTGAAACATGTGCACTCTAATGTACACCGTCCATGTAGTTTGCAATCCTCAATGTATACATGTGTACTTTTTTGTACACCATGTACTATTTTCATATAGATGAAACATATACTCCCAAGAGAAAATGACATGGAAAATCATTGATCTAAGTGAGTATGTCTTCTTTTTTTTATCCGTAACTAGGGTGTACGAAGTTGTGCACATGTGATAAAATGACATGTAGTTGGTTATGGAGGTTCTTAATAGTGTTTCGTTTATATTATTTTGTGGATATTCAAATGGTTATCGCATTTTTGGTGAGAGTAACCAGGGTCACAGAGTTATACACATGTTGATTTTTAATGTATATATACTTATACACATATTAATTCCTAATATGTACATAGTAGTACACCTGTTGATTGTTAATACGTACATAATTATACAATGTAGATTTTTGATGTGTACGTAGTTGTACACGTGCTGACTATATCATACCTTGGTGCACCTTTGGCATCAATTCTTTTTTCTTTTTATGAATTTCATTTAGGGACTCACAAGCTCGAAATGGTAGAGCGCCCAAGCCTATCACAAGGTTTGTGGAGGTTGATGATTCAAATCCATCTGAGTTTCCATATATTATGTTTATACAATATGGGTAGTTGTGTACATACTAGTGCACTTGTGTAAATCCATTGAAATAGATTAGTTTGTAGGCAAATATTGTTGTTTGTTCTATGTTTTGTATGGGTGTATATATATGTGCACAAGTGTATTTTCCATGAAATATAGGTCGATGTGTGGGTATGAATGGTCGATTTTATATGTGAATGTTATGTGGGGTGCATCTATGTAATTCCAGTGAAAAAAATAAGTTTGTGTGTGGTTATGAATGATCAATTCTACGCATGCATGGAGAGGTGTACAAATATGTACGCGCATGTAATTTCAATGAAAAAGAAGGTTAGGTGTGGTCATGGATGATCATTTTTATGCATGTTTTGCAGGGTGTACATATTGATGCACAAGTGTATTTTTCCATGAAAAAATAAATTTGTACGTGGTTATGAATAAACGGTTTCATTGATGTTTTGCAGGGGTGTGCATATTGATGCATCAATATAATTTCCTTGAAAAAGTTGGTTTAAGAGTGGATATGAATGACCAATTTCATCCATGTTTTTTTTTGGTGTATACAAAGTGGTGGACATGTAGAAAACTGATTCCATAAACTTTTAAAATTTTCTTGCAGGTGCACTTTTTTGTACACATCAAATAATGAATAAAAAATTATTTTTTTTAAAGTGAATATTATATAGTCATATGGGTACTCTTTTTGTAGCTATCGAAAAGAGCTTTCCGAATATATAAAGTTTGTGAATTTTGGATGAGTGGTTCGAAAGATAAATCGTTTTGAAATTATTTTTATATTATTTAAAACCGGTGACGTCATCATAAGTCACTATGGACTAAACTGAAAATATTTGGACTAAATTGTAATATTAAGGGTTATTAGTGTAATTTCCATATATTTGGACTAATTTGTACCTAGTTAACTAGGTATGGACTAAAGCGTACTATTTTGAGCGGTTTTGGACTGAACCGTTTTTTTTCCCTTTAGTTTTTAGTAAAAGAAAGAGAAAACATGTTCATTTACTTTTTTGAATCTTAGATGGCCTAGAACATGTCAGAACACGGGTTAGTTCTTTGCGTTTCTGCACATGTTCTATAAGATTCTGCTCAAGTGACTGTGGATGTAATAGAATGGAGTCATGATATGTTTTGGGAGTGAAAGGAAAAAAATTATAGAAGAAAATGATATTAGAGGAGCTGGAGGATATATTTGTGTCTCTAGATGCAGCTGAAGATGCAAATAATGGTCTCACTGAGGACCAGTGGGAAGAAAGAGCACAAGCCAAACAAGAGTATTGCAAGCTGATATTTATTAATGCTGAGAAGATGAGAAGCAGGGCTAGAGTGACACATATCAAAGACCTTTGAGAATAACATAAAGTATTTTCATCGGCTAGCTAATGACAAAAGGAGAAGAAGATTTCTTGGCTCTATAAAAGATTAAAAGTTGATGGTGCTCTTACAAATGATGAAGCATAAATTAAAGAATGTTGTAGGGCCTTGAGCCCATGTATGTGCGGCCCATATAGATGTAACCAAGGTTTATCTCATAGCCTATATATAGAGGCTTAAACCCATGTAACTTGTAACTTATCTCTAATGAATAAGAGTTTTCATTCTTCTGTTGTTCCATATTTTATTTCTACTTCAACACGTCATCAACAAGACACTTTGTGCAAAATAGATAAATAAATTCTATTAGTTTTTATCACTCAAGATCAATCATGGATTCCTTCACGAAGGTATTAGCATGGTTCTGATCAAGATTATTTTTTATTATGGATGCGTTACCAGGTATTCTCATTCCACAACAGAATTTCGTTTTCATAATATTTCCTAGGGTTCTACGAATATATGATTGTCAACCATAGAGATTTCACCGTTCGATTTTCATGAAATTGAAATATGTTCAACCCAATTAGGTATTGAGTACTACTTTACAATTTAAATCAAATTGAAATATGACACAATCTTAAAAACTATATTGTAATGAATCTGTGTACGTTCAGGGAAACCCTAATTTATAACAGCTTCGCAAAACTTAAGGTTTAGGAATTACAGATGTTGGATTATTCTGTAATTTTGTTATGTGTTACATATTGTTCTTTTTGAACCACTGTAAAATTTGTATAAAGATCCAACCATATAAAATACTCCAAAGTGCATGAAATTTCCAGCTGTGTCCACAGAAACGTTAATTGGAACAGTCATACGGAATCATGAATAAATTTTTATATAGCCGTTGGATTTCCTTGAAATTTTATTATATTTGGAAAAATATTTGTATGAATAAAATGTACAAATTTTATCATGATCTGACTATGATGCATTTGTCTATCGATCAGAACAGTTGAAACAAGAATTTTTCAATTTATATGGTTAACGAAATGTTTTGGGCTCATATGTTAATAGTTTCAAACTTATTATCAATGGGCCTGAATATTTCATATATAAAGGTCCATATATGTTTATATTCATTAACCATGACCTTAATGGACCGGCTCTTGACCAGATAGTTGACCGAACTTTGACTAAACCAATTCGACTCTAATTTAACTTTTTGGACTCAGAAGTACTTGAGCACCATTAAAGAATCTATGATGTGGAAGTATGGGTGCACAAGTACAATACTTTCTTCATAAAAATCTCCAACTTATGAAGATACACCGTTCAAAGAGGAAGCCATACCTTCAACATTTCTAAGGCGACATATTGACTTCAGACAATGTAATGATGTGAAGGAAGTTTGTCCAAACATTTATTTTTCTCCCAAACTTGAATGTTCAGTGGGATGTAATCCACTTGTTAGACTATAACGAATCAATAACTTCGACAATGATATGTTGTAATTAAAAGCACACCTCATTTTTTTGGAAATGATGAACTCACAAAAGTTTCCATGAGTCAGAGATGTAATTCTAGCTCCAGTAGTAATGATACAAAGTAAATTTATCTACCTATAATGGGACAGAAATGTAATTCTGACTCATATCAATGAGTGTTGCAAATCTTGGTATAAGCATTTTACTGAGAATGGTATAAGCGTTGTAATGCAAGTATCATATATTAGTAGTCAACTATAAGAGATATAGGGAGTTTAAAGGAAAACGAACTCACTATGTTCTTGGAGAAGGTCATATCCTAGCTAGACGCCAACATTAATGGCAACAAGAACTTTGCCAATTTTTCTTATTGTTTATCTTTATTCAATCGAATTCGTATGGTTAGATTCTATATTTTGCATGATTTGATCTTAAACTATTGTCTACATGATAGTTTGATCGATATTATGTTAGCTAAAATAAATATTTTTTTTTTGCGAAGAATTATATCCATTGTATGCTCTTACGAAATGAATAGTATATCATGAGATTGAAATACTCTAAAGAACTTGAGATATACTCGGAAGTACTTGAGTTACATGGATCATCCGTACATTATGATGAAAAGTATATCATCTTCATGAACGGTAACACTCTAAAGTAAATTAGATATATTTTCTTTTGTTACGTAATAAGGCCACACCACTATTACACGAAACTCCTAAGGAAATATATTAAACTGATTATTGAATTGTTTCCTTATTCACTACCATGCGATGATTGGATCATTATAGGTAATAGACGAGCGAAGAACTGCTCAATCTTTGTTTCCTAATTGGTATAACGATTAAAAGTTACATAAGATCTGTAAGAACTAAGAGCTAATCACACTTTGTCAAGTTCTTACGAAATATGTGCGAAAGGTTATCATATAGAAATTCATTGTGAGAATGGGAATGCATCTATAAATTGCTTCTAATGAATGTGAAAGGACTCACATTTTAAAGAAAATAATGAGCCAATTAGTCTAGTGAACTGTAAATCACTAATATTTGGATAATTGTATCCAGATCATCACCGACAATGTAATGTTGGGAATTGACTCATTCAGGTTTTGTCATAACCATAAAGACACTTTGGTTGTGATATGATGTTTTGTTTTGAAACATCTTTTTATTTGAGTGAACAAGAAAATGGAAATTATAAAGATTAAAAGAATGCAAAGTGACGACATCTCTCAAAATGTACTCTTTCTAAAGTACTAGAAACACCACCTCCCCTCCCATTATGTTTTTAAAGTAATAAAGCATGTAACTCATTTTACAAAGTCATTCTTTAGTAAAAAGGATTGAGACCATCCTAAGATGCAAATGGTAAACAACCCATTCTTTCAAAATAAACAAGGTGTTATTTTTGAACATATCCATGCAGAATGCGGACCATTCAAGTGATTTATGGCTCTGCTGGATGATTCAAAGTGTTGAATAAATTATTGTTCACAAGAAATTATGCGTTTTTGAAACAATCCTAGAACTTATATTATATAAATTAAGGGCTCACCTACCTTTTCAATGTTAGATATTTACATCAAAAGGACTTGATGAATATTGCATGTTTAATAGGATCAGTTTAGAAAATCCTCACCCCATGGTCTCGCAGAGTCTACCATCAAAGGTTAAAGATGGTATCTAAGGATAGGTTATGCGTAACAACCTTCCTATAAATGCTTGGGGGATATGCAATATTACACGCATCTTCGATTATTCATTTTAGACCCACAATTGGTCAACCATTCTTTGCGTACCAGTTGGTAACTGGATATAAGCCTGATATTTTATGTCCTTACGCATTTTTGGTTGCACTATATATGTTCCTTTACGAATCCACATCGTACTATGATGGGTCATCAAAATGATTAAGTGACTATGTTGGAAAAGAATTTCCAACGACTATCCGCATTTTAAAACCTTTGGCAGGAGATTTCTTACCGCTAGATTGCGGGTTGTCATTTTAATGAGATAGTCATCCCGTCATTAGGGGGAGATAAGAAAAAGTAATTTCTAAGGGAACGACATGAATTATCATGGTGTGTTCCCACTGTGTCTCACATTAATTCTTGTACTTCACAAATGTAAATGTGAAGTGACAAAGAATAATCGATTTTAGAAAGTGCACCGATATCGGCAACGTGACAAGATCACACATACCAGCTGCAAGTAATCTTCCAAAGTTAGAAATCCTCAGTATGGGGTACACCATAGACTAAGGTGTTGCAACTACACTTGGTGGAAGTGTAGTTTAGGCCGTGGTTCCAGAAAGGAAGATGGAGAGACCACTAGGTTTTATCAATACTCACATAGAAAAGAAGTAGATGAGTAAGGCACAACTTAATTTATATCATTAATGAAATCATCATATTTTATTAACTCTGACTATGTCCATGAATCAATACTGGAGGACGCTCTGAAGTTTTGATTATGAGAATACACATGAGTTAATGGAAGGATCATTCATGCACAATGATGATATAATCCATAAATAGTAGCTCCAGAAGTAGAGCACAATGAAATCGAACCATGCTTTATTTTGATTAATTTCAAATAAGTAGCATATTTGGCCTAGATAATCCAGGCAAAACTTAGTTCTTTGGCAGATATACGGGTATTTGGTGTGGTTGTGCTAACCAACCAAGTGTAAAGCCCATGGGACATACATGATAATTTGTCATAGATCACAGTGGGAAGAATGAAGTCTCAAATTATCAAGACTCGCCTTTTGGCGCAAGGTTTCTCACAAAGCCCTGGATTTGTCCTCTTGTAATGAACGTTATAACGTTCCGCTAATTTGTTAGCTTGGTAATTTCAAAAGGAATTGAAATGCAGCATTTTTATATAGTTATTACGTATCTCTACAATTATTAAGGGATAAATATGTTTACAAAAGTGAAAAACAACCTTTTTGTTCCCAAAGCAAATGAATTTAAACCACGGAGTGCGTTTACAGTTGAATAGAACGCTCACTTATATATTGAAGCAATCAGGCGGATGTGGTATACTCGTCTAAGTGGCTATTTGATTTGGAGGGGATAAACAAGTAAGTTATATATTTTTCCTTGCGTATTCACAAGAAAGTTCCTGATTTGGAATTGTAACTATCGATGTTGATGGTACAAACATTATGGGTACTCTTGATGTAATAAGAAACCTTGAAAGCTATTTGAAATCCGAATTTGAGATGAAAAATCTCTGGAAAGATCGACCGAATACTGAGCTTGTGGTATATGATTCCACCAGTTTGCATATTGTTTATACCCAAAATTACTTTTGGGCACAAAACACGATGAATGTATAGTTTGGTGTGTTTTTAGGGTTAGGGGGCGAATCGATGAACAAAAAATGAGACACAGGTTTTAACGTGGTTCGGCATGGTTTGCCTACGTCTACTGACGAATCCCCTTGGGGTGATATTTTATTGAATTTTGTATTACAGAGTATGTTTTTCTATCCTATTGGCTACCTCCCTTCTCCTCCACTGCTCCTCCCTATTTATATAGTTTTATATCTAATTTCAATTGTACATATAAATTGCATTAACTGCTCATTCATGCCTCCATCTTCAAGTCTGTATGAAACAGCTGAAATTAACTCTGCATGTATGAAACTGCTGCAATTAGTACCGCATGGATGAAACGGATGGAATCAATACCGCATGGCTGAAACTGCTGCAATTAGTACTGCATGGATGAAACTGCTAAAATTCAATTCTGCATGGAATTGCACATTTATGCTTCCATGATAAATTCTGCATACTGGCAGACTGGATTGATGGTTGACAGGCATAATGGATGGCAGTGTGGATGATGGCTGGTTGGCAACATGGGTGGAGACTGGTTGGCAGGGCGGATGATTTTTTGGATGGGAATTGGTTAGCAGCATTGCTGGCTACAAGACTGAAAATTGGCTAGGGGTGCGACTGACTTTGATAGTTGACCGATGGTTGACGACAGTTGACCGACTTTGACCATTGACCGGTCTGTGCAGACTGGTGGGCTGCCTTGGTCGACTGGTTAGCGGGCTTGGATGAGGACCAAAAGATGATTCAAGTATCAATTGGGCCCATTAAGTGATATTTTTACTTATGGTACAAACACATATGTCTAAATTTTTCAGGCAATTTGACAAAGACATGCATCCTGATAGCACTCCCATGATTAGTCGAGGTTCAAATATAAGTAAGTGACCATTTCGTCTAAAGGAAAATGATGAAGACATGTTGGGAGATGAAATTCCCATATCTAAGTATAATAGATGCATTGTTGTACTTAGTATAATAATTTACTCGACCAAATATTTCATCCTCAGTGAGCTTGTTAGCTTGATATAGCTTAGCGCCGACACAACATCTTTGGAATGGTGTAATGAATGTAATCATATACTTAAAAGGAACCATTGACATGAGTTTATTGTATCCTTACAAAGACATAAAGAGGACTGCTAATGGAAGTGCAATCCAAAAGGTGTTGATTATAAAGGAATAATAACCTCTTCTCCCTTGAAAGTAATCAGGGGGAGACATGATTGACTTATTTACTAAGTCATTTCCTATATTCACTTTTGGAAAATATATGACTAAAGGAATTGTCTGGAAACTCCTCTGAATGGAATCAAGGGGATATGCTGACATCAAGGGGAGGATCCAAGGATATGATGTCGATATATTTAACTATGAAATGTGAAGCTGTGTTGTACTATTTTTCCCTTCGACCGAGATTAGTTTTTTCCCATAGGGTTTTTGTTACTCGGCAAGGTTTTTAGCGAGGCAACCATAACTATACCAACTACATGATAAATGATGAAGACCTGCATATTGCATTGATATAATTGCTTGAAAATATCATAATCAAAAAGATGTAACTCGATAGTTTATCAAGTGAAACCACTGGCAGAACCATCATAACAAAGCAAGGAGGCACAAGTCAACTAGTAGTATTGATACTACTATTTCATATCAATACTAGGTGTTCATCGATATTATGTATGGGTAACCATCAAAGGTATACTTTCAGACTTATCGCGTTGTACTATTTACCTTCCTCAAGGTTTTATCCCACCGGGTTTTCCATTGTCAATGTTTTAACGAGGCAACATATGTGATTTCAACTATGTCTAAGTTTTCGTAATATTGTACTATTTTTCCTTAGTTCAGGTTTTGTCCCTCTGGGTTTTCCTGGCGAGGTTTTAATGAGGCAATAGACTTAAATACGTTGGTCATAGAGGAGAGAACTACATTTGAAGAACTACATATGAAGCACTATATGTGAAGCACTACATATGAAACATTAATATTGGACCGCACAAGGGGGAGTGTTGTAGGGTCTTGAGCCCATGTATGTGCGGCCCATATAGATGTAACCAAGGTTTATCTCATAGCATATATATAGAGGCTTATACCTATATAACTTGTAAATTATCTCTAATGAATAAGAGTTCCCATTCTTCTGTTGTTTCATATTCTATTTCTACTTCAACAAAGAAGGTATTGTTTCTTATTTTCAAAATATCTTTCAAGCTCAAAGTCATAGAAATGTTTCCATGAAATGTATGAGTTTCAACAAGATCACTGAGGAGATGAATGCAGTACTGCAATTAGATTTTGAAGAAGAAGAATGTCTAGCAGCAATTAAAATGTTGGGTCATCTCAAAGCTCTAGGGCCAGATGGTTTTCCTGTCAAATTTTATCTGCTCTGCTGGGATTTTATCAAAGAGGACTTCTTGAACATCATGTCTGAATTTCAAAATAAAGGCTTCCTAGATTGGAGATTGAAGAACACCTTCATTGCTCTGATTCCTAAAAAAGACACCATTGAAGAAATTAAGGACTTGAGGCCTATTAGTCTCATTCATGGTGTTTACAAGATCATGTCTAAGGTTCTTGCTGAGAGATTCAAGTTAACTCTTCCCCATATTATATCTCAACATCAAACTGCCTTTATTAAGAAAAGACAAATCTTGGATGGTGTTTTAATTGCAAATGATCTAATAGATTCAAGACTAAGAAGTGGAAAACCAGGTATTCTCTGTAAAATTAATTTTGAAAAAGCTTTTGATCATGTGAATTTGGGATTTTCTTGATGAAAATTTTATGCTCATGGGTTTTGGTGAAAAATGGAGGAGATGGATAAGATGTTGTGTGGAGTATGTCAAGTTCTCTGTTCTTGTTAATGGCCGTGCTACAAGTTTTTTCACAAGCAAAAAAGGTATTAGGCAAGGTGATCCCATATCACCTTTTTTATTCTTGTTATTCGATGAAGCTCTTAACTTCATGATAAAAAGAGCACAAGATCAAGGCCTAATCTCTGGTTTTCAAGTCAAACCCAATAGATTGGTTATTAGTCATTTGCAATTTGCAGTTGACACTCTCATCTTTTTAGATGCAGAAGTTGAGCAGGTAAAAAATTTAATAATTCTTCTTCTTTCCTTTAAAATGCTCACTGGTTTGAAAATTAACTTTGAAAAAAGTCAGATTGATGGTGTTGGATTTGATGGTGATCTGCCTGTCTTTCTTCTATTCTGGGATGCTATAGTGGTTGTTTACCAACCACTTATCTTGGTTTACCACTAGGTGACAGGTGTGGTGGTGTTGTTAAATGGGACAAGATTATAGAAAAAATCATTCTTAAGTTGGAAAAAACCACTTCTTTCAAGAGTTGGAAAAAACCACTTCATCTGCACTTATGGAAAGATAACTCTCATTACTGTGCTGGTTGGACAAGATTAACAGTGCTGGTTGGAAAAAACCACTTCTTTCAAGAGATGGAAAGATAACTCTCATTAACAGTGTTTTAGCAAACCTTCCAATGTATTACATGTCTCTCTTTGAGATGCCAAGTTCAGTGGTTAAGAAGATTGAAAAGATAATGAAATACTTTTTATGGCATGATAACAAAGGCAGAAAGAAGCTTCATTTGGTTAAATGGACAACTTTATCTAGAAAGAAAAAGGTTGGTGGGCTTGGAATCAAAAATATTAAAAAATTTAATCATGCTCTTCTCACAAAATGGTCTTGGAGGTATGTTACAGAATACAAAGCCTTGTGGAGGTAAATCATTGAAGAAAAATATGATTCTGGTGAAGTTTCTTGAGTTTCTACAATTCCTACATGCACTTATGGAAAGTCAGTATGGAGAGACATTATGAAATATCATGCTACCTTTTTGAAGTACACTAGATTCAAAGTTAACAATGGGCTTCTTTGCAGATTTTGGGATGATAATTGGCTATACCCAAATCCAATTAAATCCTGTTATCCTAATTTATATGATGTTTCAAGAGCAAAGAATTCTCTTGTTGCTGATATGGGAAGTTTGGTTTGTAGTACTGTCATTTGGAACCTGCAAATTCCAAGAAGACTTAATGTTGCGGCTAAAATTGAACTGAATCTTTTAACTACAGATTTGAACAAATTCAATTTCAATATGAGTGCTGATGATGAGTTGCAGTGGTCCCTCAACAAAAACAATCAGTTTTCTGTCAGTTCTATGTAAGAAGCTTTGAATGCAGAAGATACTTCTCTTGTGTCAGGTCCAGTTTTTAATCTCATATGGAGACTTAAATGCCACCCAAAATTGGATTCTTCCTATGACTTATTGCTTACAACATATTTCCCACTAGAGATCTTCTTATTAGAAGAAACATTGATGTCCCAGCAAACTGTCTTTTCTGCAATGAGATTGAAACAACTTCTCATCTTCTGCTCCACTGCAATTTTGATACTCAGATTTGGAGTGATTTTATGAAGAATCTTAACTGGTTTTTCTCAATGCCAACTACAGTTGAGACTGTGCTTTATGCTTGGGGTTTAATTCAAAGTGACAATGGTTCAACTGAAGTTTGGAATCTCAATCCTGCAACCATTATGTGGTGCATTTGGAAGGAAAGGAATGCCAGAGCTTTATATGACAAAAGTTGCAATGCAAGAGCTGTTATCAACAAAACAATTTACTGCTTATTCTCTTGGTCTTTGGCTATTAAAAAGTTTGAAGGTGTGAACTCAACTGAAGTTATGAAACAATGGGTTAATGTCTTAATCATTTTTAATTACATTATTTTAACATTAAATCATTAAATAATTAAGTAAAATGAAATCCTATTTAGAAATATTATCTATTATCACGAGTTATTACATAGTAGGCAAGCGAGCAACAAGCTGCACCGCAAGCCCTTTTTGAATAGCAAACCCTATCCTCTTAAACACAAACTCTCTCGAATCGAGAGTCATGACATTACTGTGCATTACTCTTTGAACTCTCGCTAGGAGTCCAACCGCCTCTGACGCTAAATACCCAAAAGTGTCAAAAGCAAAGGGAATAAAAGCATGTCCATTATCAATACATGCCTTTTCATGCTTCGTTATCTTACCTGGGGTAGCTTTCAAAGATGCTTGTCCTACTGTGAAAGAGCCTTGTCCAATGCCTACTAATGGAGAAACCCCAGTAAGATCAACACACGTATGTTTTCCGTTGGCCCACCCAAAAATAAGAACATCTGCTGGCCTGAGTGTGGATCTCCCTTCAAGAGGATCCGTTAAAAAGTTGACCAGCGCCTCTTTCTTTGCTGAAATACCAGCCCTCCATAATACATCATATAAGATATCTCTCACATGATCATGTCTATATTTAAAACCGGGATCTACCTTATAATGAACAACATGTTCCCCATATGTGTCTAAGCAGCCTGTAATACAAGCAAGGCAACGAGAATCAGAAGGGTATAGGGGAATCATTAACCTGTATTTAAAGATGGACCGGTACTCCAAGGGGGACATCTTTTGTCCAAGGCCCTCAATCGGGATAGCAAGGAGAAAATACTGCGCATGCGCTGCTTGTAGGCAACCAAAAACTACTTTCTGTCTGTCCGAAAACCCATAAACCCTACCCATATCTTTAACAAATTTACCAAAAAGAGAACTCTCCAGGTTGCTTTGTGCTTTAAGTGGGGCGGTGTCTTTATTGGTAAGACTACTAAAGTCTTGGTCGGGAAGAGTTTCTTGTAAGGTTTACAATGCCATATAAAAATTATCGTCCATACCTTCCACTCCACTATCCCTGAGTATGTGATCTTGCAATTCCCAAGATTGCACACGTGATGCAAGAAAAGCGTATTGTGATGCTTACTTAGCCGTGTATAACCCAAGGCCTCCATATCTTATAGGCAATATAACTAGTCTCCATTGCAGCTCCCCAAAAAACGGGCCTCCACACACAACGATTCCCTCTATCGCCTCCCTCAAGCCTCTATCAAAGATATCCACTGCCTTTGTAGTGTATCCCGGGAAACAAATGCGAAGGCCAAAGAGAAACTTAGAGATTCCCATACATGCACGCAGAAGTAATAACTCACTCTGAGGATCACGTAGTCTGGACAAAATCTGCATCAACTCCACTGCCTTCTCTGCTCTCCTAATAGCAAGCCTTTTCACGAACTCATCATTAAGGCTGACTGCACCCCCTAAAAGTTTGACCCCATTGTCTGGCCTTGAGATTTCAGTAGGAAACATCCCATCCCTTACTTTTCTTCCATCACAAGAGGGCCAAAAGATTTCAGTTTTTTTAATATTCAATATAAGTCCCAACCGAGGTCCCTCTGTTTGAACGACAGTAAGTGCTTGCGCTACTTGGACAGTGTCACCAATAATAGTACCATCATCAAGATACCAAGCCTGTAAGGATAATGTGCACTGCTCATTTATCTTCGTTATAAGATGATGAAGCACCAAAGCAAACAACAATGGACCCAACGGGTCACCTTGTTGCACCCCTTCGAAGAATAGATATGATAATCTCCCACATATAATGTTTCCGGTTGACCATACAAATAATCCACCCATGGAGATATAGATGGACAAAGTCTACGAACCTCAAGAAGCATGGATGTGCGGTCAACTAGGTTGAAAGCGTTGGTGAATTCTACAGTTAGCATAGTAAGACTAGGGTCTAAATGGTGCTTACTAACATACCTGTTCACTGCATGTAAAGTTGCCTCTGCACCTCCTGAAACCCCCACCCCAAACTGAAAGTCCTATAAGTAGGCCGCCATGTCCTTGCCAACTCCCTTCATAGCAACCTTGGATACAAGACGACGCCAAATTGTCCCAACAACGATAGGACAAATACTTTTCTCTGGCTTAAGAAGTGGAGTTAATGGTGCTGACGTAAGAAACTCGGCCAAAATAAGTGGACATATACCACTCAACCATAGATTAATAACCCTTGTTATTTCCGTGACTAGGTCAGCAGCCACATAAGAGCCTTCCCCACAAAAAGCATCCAATAAGTGTTGTGCCCGGAGGCCATCCTTGCCACATGAAGTCCCCTTAGGAAACGATTTAATGCAGCTTAGGACAGTTCCCTCTTCGGCCAGTAAATGCGTCTCAGTTAACGGGATATAAGGCTTCTGCGGAGGGGGCATGAATGGGTGTTTATCTTCTAGGGCTTTCTTCGTATCTTCAATGTACTGCGCCACCCCGGAAAAGCTGATGGCTTTAACTGCAGCAGTAAAATTTCCGTTTGCTACTTTGTGCAAGCAAGCAGAAATATTTGTATGTTTGCTGTCAGGTTCTTCATCATCCTCTAACTTCACACATCCAGTTCACCGCACCTGTAGAACCTCTTTAATAAGATGTTGGACTCCCCCAGCTTCACCCCAAATCGTCAATGCTTTTAGAATTTATTTCTGCTGCATAGATTTACGACTCCCAGATCTACGTTCCGTCCGATTCTTGGGTATGAAGACGCGCAACGTACATCGAGGTAGTATCAATAAGCTAACCCAGTTTGGTGTTAATGTCTACTTTTCTCATTAAAATTGGTAGTATGTTATTATCTTTTTCTTTGTTTTCTTTTCCTTTTTTCTTCCTTGTAACTAGGGTGGTATAATCCTTTTATACCCTATTCTTTTTTGATCAATATATCTCTTCTTTACCGATCAAAAAAGAAAAGAAAATGATATTAGAATATCCTGTATTCTGTTTATAGCTGGTTACTGAGCTGCTTAAACACCAAACTCATCTGATATATATTTTTTACAGTGTAAAATCAATTGACTTGAAAATGCGCCTGATAAATATCCGCCGATATTTGATTTATCTGATTTGGAACTATGTTTTTAGTAAGGGTATATTGGGATCCATAGTCAGAAGGAAGATCAAGATTTATCCGATTTGGAACTATGTTTTTAGTAAGGGTACGTATAATAGTCGACTCATTTGAGTGAAAAGATTACAGGCTGATGGTGTTAAATGGTGAAAGAAGTTGATGAAGTATATGACTAACGTTTTCACTTTTTATGTTACATTTGCTTTATTAGCAAATTTCCGGTCTTTGGTAAATTTAGCCTAATGAAATTGGTTGTGCCTTTTTTCCCAACAGATGAAACAGTTCGAATTATTTTTTTCCTATCCGTAAAAATAATAAAACTGATCAAGATTTTTTTTTAAAAAGTTCTAATGCATCTGGGTAACAGGTGCGGGGCGAATCCCCGCCACACTAATTGACAATTCTCATCGGATCCGGTGCGTAACACGGGTTACGTACTAGTATTAAAGTTAAAGACATAAAAAAATGAGGTTACAAATAACTAAACAAAAGTTGATGTTTGTATTGATTATTTTATTTCGATTAAAGTTCCTAAGTGACAAGTATAAGTTTAGTTCAAAAACAGCTTCAGTTGGCCGAATGAAAACTTTGCCTATTTGGCTACAATGTTTTTGCAGCTAAGATCCCAGTAACATCAATCCAATTGTTATGGGTAAACCTAATCACTATACTTTAGGTTGCACTTGCTTTGGATATCAGGATATGGACATATTGGGCACGTGCAAAGAACGGGCGCACCATTAGTCACTTTAAGAATACAAGCTAAATAGTATGTTGATAATTTCAGTTTCGAACATTATAGATTTTAGGGGGTTTTGAGTTTACCCCCTAAACAATATAAATACTAATTTTTGCCAAAAACTATCCTCAAACCATGCGTGTGAAGTTTATATGTGTGGCTATTTAATACTCAAACACTCATTTTACCCTCACATTGTCATATGTCCCGCCACTTTAAAAATAATTATAGGGCATATTCAAATATTCGAATTTTTCAATTTGGCATTACAAGAATTAACAAAAAAACAAACTCATTGACGAGATCAATACATAATACTGAAAAATGCTGGAAAAAAAGAATCGTACTAAAAAATGGTGCATTAATAATCTAGAAACGGGTCATAAAATGACATTCTTAATAGTTAGACAATTTTGGACTTTTAGGTATATCGAGCTTAGCATGTGACATGGTATCGGTCTTGGCACTTACGAGCCAGCACTTGTAACAACCTACAAAAAAAAAAAATTGACTGACAAACCATACAATCAAACCTGATTTGACTATTTTATCTCCAAAGATCTTCCATTGTAGTGTGAAGTATTTATAGAATAATTTAACAATAAAATCAAAGACCTAACAAACAAAAGGATTGAATGATGACATTTAATCACACCCAAAGCAAAAGTTCATCTTTTGTAGAAAATCTGATATCAAAGACTTAATAAAAGAACACAAGACTAAAACTCAAACTAGCTTCTCTTAATTGATGATATTCAAATTCACGGCTTAACAGCCTATTTATATGTTTACAAACTTGACTCTCAAGCATTAAACACTTTCCTAACTTAATCAAACTCTTAACAAGAAAATTCTAGACAATTCTCACGTAAACAAACTCTTAAAACACGTAATACTTGCAACTCAAGTAAACTTCCATAAACCGAACCATGGATCAACAATTCTTGTTGATTGTTGATCCATTCAATTCATGTCAACCATACCAGTTGACCCGACCATATTGGATCAACTCTCATAGTTGATCCATACTGCTTTCTTCATAATGGATCAACAACCAATGTTGATCCCTTCTGTTGTCTTCATACTATCTTGGTTTATTCTTCAACATCCTCCCTTAAACCAAGATACTCTTTGCCAATCATACCAAGATTTCCACGCAAGTAAATGAAAGTGTTAGACTTCAAAGACTTGGTGAAAATATCTGCAATTTGTTCTTTGCTTTCAACGAACTCCACATCAACCTCCTTGTTATTGACTAGTTCTCTAATGTAATGATACTTAATATCAATGTGTTTACTTCTCCCATGAAACACAAGATTCTTAGTGAGTGAAATTGTGGACTTGTTATCACAGACTATTGTTATTGGTGTCTTCTGTTCTTGAAACAAAGACTTTAGCATCATTCTTAACCATACATCTTGTGTAGCACAGTTGCTAGCAGCTATATATTCAGCTTCTGTTGTACAATGCAATAACTTGTTGCTTCTTGGGTGACCAAGAGAAAATACCAGTTCCCAACTGAAATCCATAACCTGATGTACTCTTTCTTCCTTCTGTATCTCCAGCCCAATCACTATCTGTGAAACCAACCAACTTTGGATCTTCTGAGATAGTATAAAATATTCCCATACTTGTTGTTCCTTTTACATACCTCAGAATACGTTTTGTAGCCTGTAAATGTGATTGTCTAGGAGCTTCCATAAACCTACTAACCATACCAACTGCATACATGATGTCAGGTCTTGTAGAAGTTAAATATCTTAAACATCCAACAATACCTTTAAAATATGTTGAATTCACAAGCTCTCCTGATCCATCTTTTGTCAAATTCATCCTTTCTTCTATTGGTGTTAAGATTGGATTGCAATTATCCATCTTGAAATGCTTCAAAATTCCTTCAACATACCTTTGTTGATTAATAAAAATTTCTCTTTCAGTTTGTTGTACTTCAATACCAAGAAAGTATGACATCAAACCAAGATTTGTCATCTCAAACTCCTTTACCATATCCTCCATGAATTCATTGATCATCTCAGTACTATTTCCAGTAAATATGAGATCATCCACATACATACATACTATGATATGATTGCCAAGACCATCATCTTTCAAATACAAAGTATGCTCATGTGGACATCTTGTAAAACCCTTCTTGAGAAAATAAGAATCTATTCTTGTATACCAAGCTCTTGGAGCTTGTTTCAAACCATACAAAGCTTTGTTTAGTTTGTATACTTCATTCTCCTTCCCCTCCATAATGTAGCCAGCTGGTTGCTCTACATAAACTTCTTCTTCCAATACTCCATTCAAGAATGCTGACTTCACATCCATCTGAAATATCTTTCATTGCTTTTGTGCAGCTAAAGCAATGATCATCCTTACTGTATCAAGTATTGAAACTGGTGCAAACACTTCTGAGTAATCTACTCCTCTTATTTGTCTATATCCCTTAGCAACTAGCCTTGCTTTCTTTCTCTCTATTTCTACATTTGCCTTATACTTTGTTTTATAAACCCACTTAACACCAATGGGTTTCTTTCCTGGTGGAAGTTCTGTTAATTCCCATGTGTCATTCTTCTCAATTGACTTCAATTCTTCATTCATGGCTTGAATCCAACCTTCTTCTTTCGAAGATTCTTCATAAGCTATAGGATCACAATCTCCAAATAATGCAAAGTTTACCACATCATCATCATCTTCATCATCTCTTGTTAAAACATAATCTTTCAACCTAGGAGGTATGATATATTTTCTTCTTGGTCTTGTATATTCTTGTTGTGTTACTGCTTCAGTTCTTACTTCTTCATGTTGTTCTTCCACATTGTCTTGAGATTGCACTTCTTCCTCAGCTTCAATTTGAATTTTGGATCAACATTCCTAGTTGATCCAATATTATGTGGATCAACATTCATTGTTGATCCATTATTATGCGGATCAACACTGATTTTTGATCCATTACTCCAATTCCATTGTGAATCTTCATCAAAGATCACATCTCTACTTGTAAATACTTTTCCAGCTTCTGGGTTGTATAATTTATAACCTTTGGTTACTGAACTGTAACCAACAAGAATGCACTTCTCACTTTTGTCATCCAACTTCTTTCTTAGTTCTTTGGGTATATGTGCATATGCAATACAACCAAAAATTCTCAGATGTCTTACACTTGGTCTTACACCTCTCCAGGCTTCTTCATGTGTTATGTTGTTCAAACTATTTGTAGGACATCTGTTGAGTAAATACACAGCTGTGTCAACTGCATAACCCCAAAAACTTTTTGGTAAATCTTTTGTTCTTCTTATTGTTCTTGCCATCTCCATTATGGTTCTATTCTTCCTCTCTACAACTCCATTCTGTTGTGGTGTATATCTTGCAGTTAATTGATGTTGAATGCCATGCTCTTCCATAAACTTGTCAACAACATTATATTCTTTACCTCTATCAGTTCTCAAAATCTTGATATTCTTACCAATTTGTTTCTCAGCATAAGCTTTGAAACTTCTAAAAGCATGAAAAGCATCACTCTTTTGTTTAAGCAAATATACCCATGCTTTCCTACTATAATCATCAATAAAAGTTATGAAATAGTTATTACCTCCATGTGATGTAACTTCTATAGGACCACACAAGTCACTATGAATAATCTCCAACTGTTGCTCAGCTCTTCTAGCTTTGTTAACTGGAAATGGATCTCCGTGTTGCTTGTCAAAGATGCAATTTTCATATCTTGATTCTGGTACTTCAATAATGGGTAAACCTGACACCATCTCTTTCTTAGCTAAAACTTGTAAACTGTTAAAATTCACATGCCCCATTCTTTTATGCCACAACCAAGAATCATTATTCATACTGGTACTGTAACAAGTTTCCTTCTGATGTTGAATATTCAAAGGAAATAACCTGTTCTTTGTCATCTGAACTTTAGCTATCAGCCTTCTTCTTCTATCTTTATTGAAGCACAAACCACTGTAAATATTCATAGAGTATCCTCTTTCAGAAAACTGACCCATACTCAACAAATTTTGATGTAAACCAGGAACATAAAATATATCCATAATGTATGCTTTAGAACCATTCTTGAGAACAATTCCAATTCTTCCTTTTCCCATAACTGGAATTGTAGAACTGTTGCCAAACTTCACTGTTGATCTAACAGACTCATCGAGTTTATCAAACAAATATTTTCTTCCACACATATGGTTACTGCAACCTGTATCCAAATACCACTTCAGTTGTGGTTGTTCTTCTGCTGTATGACATGCTAGAAGCATGTTTTCAGTCTTCTGCTCTTCTACTTATTCTTCTTGACTTTCAACAATATTAGCCTTGAAATTTGATTTGTAGTTATTGCCAACAGTCTTTCTTGGTTGTGAACATTCAGTAGCAATATGTCCAAAGTCTCCAAAATTATAACACTGTATTTTTGATCTATCAAATGGCTTTCTATAACTCCCATTATTTGATCTTCCTCCATTATTGTATCCTCTTTGAAAACCTCCAGCATTAGGTTTTCCTTGATTGTTTCTCCAGCTAACTTGACTTTGAAGAGCTTCTTCAACTTGTTTTGCAGCAACTGTTTTCTCCAATAACCATTGTTCATAAGCTTGTAATGAACCCAACAACTCATTAAGAGTCATTGTTGCAACTGTGTTGCATTCTTCTATAGCAGTAACTTTTGATTCAAATTTCTCATGCAAGCTTCTTAATATATTCTCAACAACTGTCGAATCTTCTACAGTATCACCATTAGCTTTCATCACGTTGACAAGGTTCAAAGTCTTTGAGAAAAAATATGATATTGTTTCAGTACTCTCCATCTGTAGTAATTCATACTTTCTCTTCAGAGTTTGCAACCTAACCTTCTTGACCTTGTCAGATCCTGTATAATAGCTAACCAACCCATCCCATGCTCTTTTAACTTCTTTGATGTAGATAACTCTATCCATGAGAGATTCATGAATACCCTGATGAAGAATATAAGTAGCTTTAGAATTCTTCTTTCTGTTGTCATTCAATAGAGTTAGCGCAGCTCCTTCAACTACAGCTCCTTCTGCTGGTTCTACATAACCATCTTTCATAATTTCCCATACCTCTTGGTATGTGAAAATATTCTCCATCTGCAACCTCCAGTGCTCAAAGTTTTTGCCTTCAAACACAGGTACCTAGATCGAACTTAAACTCGACATCTTCTTCAACTTAACAACTTATTCCCACAGCCCTAGAACCTGATACCAGTGCTCTGATGCCAGATGTAGAAAATCTGATATCAAAGACTTAATAAAAGAACACAGGACTAAAACTCAAACTAGCTTCAACAAGCTTCTCTTAATTGATGATATTCAAACTCACGGCTTAACAACCTATTTATATGTTTACAAACTTGACTCTTAAGCAATAAACACTTTCCTAACTTAATCAAACTCTTAGCAAGAAACTTCTAGACAATTCTCACATAAACAAACTCTTAAAACACGTAATACTTGCAACTCAAGTAAACTTCCATAAACTGAACCATGGATCAACAATTCTTGTTGATCCATTCAGTTCATGTCAACCATACAAGTTGACCCGACCATATTGGATCAACTCTCATAGTTGATCCATACTGCTTTCTTCATTATGGATCAACAACCAATGTTGATCCCTTCTGTTGTCTTCATACTATCTTGGTTTATTCTTCAACATCTTTAGATAAACTCTCATCTAAACAACAAATCTTGATGATGGAGAATATGCTGCTAGAGGTGGAGCCTTTGAGTTGATGAAGAACATAAAGCCCTCCATATCATCTTTATTCTTTGGCGCTTAGGATGTAAAAAAAAAAAAAAAAACATTATCAATATCTGTAATTTTAATTTTTTTAAGTGATGCACCCGAGGATAAGTTGGGAAATTCACGATTAAATGCAGACACAAGTGATTGCCCATACATGGTCTAAGGATATTTTTGGTAAAAGTTAGTGTTTAGGTGAGTTGCTAGTATTAAGTATTAACTTTTAACAATTTATGGGAAAAGCTACATCACTAATTCGTTGAGAAGGGCAAACTCAAAAGGCCATAGATTGTATTGGTTTTCAGAGATTTTGGGTTGTTGGAATAACTAGCAATTCCTAGTTTTACCTCGTGTATTGAGAATTTACTTGCACAAAAGCTTATTGTAGAACTCGTTTCATGATTCCTATTCTATATTGCTTTCTTAATAGTTAATTACCTATTCATTAGACAGGACAGTTGAACTTTCCACTCTATGCCATCCGATTGAAATTGATCTTCAGTTTAGTGAGATATTAACTTTCAATAAAAGTCATTTTTTCATTAATGATTATACAATTTATATCTCGCGTGGTTTAAAGAAAACGAATAACAGTCTTACGATTTATTTTGCATTCTGGGAAATATGCAAATTAGGCACAGAACTTGAGTGTCCTGAATTTGCTACAAAAATAAACTGTACCAAAATTTGCCGAGTACAGAAAAAATTATTGAAAGAAAACCTGACACTACGTTCTTAACCAAAAAATGAGACTATTCCGATTTTAAACGTGATCCTGTTTTGAAGAATTGGCGTAATGCTGGCCAATATCGTCATCATCACAATCCATATACTTCTTCCAAAACCAATGCTGCTTCCAAACTCTTTCGATCACATTGTCTATGGGAACATTTTTAGTTTCCGGCAGGAAAAAGATAACAAAAAGGCCCATGACAAGAATCCAAGCAGCAAAGAAGAAAAAGATGCTGGCTTGCAAATGGCACAACATTGATAAGAATGCTTGAGCTATGATGAAAGTGAAGAGCATGTTTGAGCTAACTGCAAATGCAAAACCAGTAGTTCTTGTTTCGAGGGGAAACGTTTCACTTGGAATCAACCAACCCAATGGTCCCCATGACCACGCAAAGCTCATTACGTACAAACATACCAGTAAAACCACTAATATCGCCTCTCCGCGACCCAATGATCCCGTTGCCTTCAACTTTACTGTTAGGATTACCCCTATAATAGTCTGGGTGATGAACATTTGACAACAAGCTTGAAGTAGCAATGCTCTTCTCCCAAATTTGTCAACAGTTTTAATAGAAACCAATGTACTGAACACATTTACAAGACCAATTATAACTGCCGATAACAAAGAAGCGTCGTTCTTAAAGCCAACAGTCTGAAAGAGAACAGGTGCATAGAACATAATTGCATTGATTCCTGTGAATTGTTGGAATACTTGCATAAGTATACCAATTACTAGAGGAGGTCTACTTGAAGGTTGTGCAAGTTTCTTGAACGGACTCTTAATTTGAATAGCAAATTGACTAGCGTTTACTATTTGATTATATTCATCGTCAACGTTTTTAGTTCGTCGAATTTTCTCGAGAACCACTCTTCCCTTATCCAGGTAACCTTGTTCGATTAAACTTGTAGGTGTCTCAGGGATAACAAATGAACCAAGCAATAGCATCAGAGCAGGAACTCCGGCTAAACCCAAAGCTAGTCTCCAACCCCATGGATGTAACTCGGCAGCAAAGTAGTTTACAATATTTGCACATAAAATGCCAATTGTCACATAGAGCTGGAAAAGAATGTTCACTGCTCCTCGATATTTGACAGGTGCAATTTCTGATAAGAATAACGGAACTGACTCATTACCGAAACCAACACCACACCCGAGCAAAATCCTTCCAATGATCAGCATAACAAGATTGCTAGCTGCGGCATTCAAAATAACTCCAGCCAACATGAAGCACGAAGCAACTAGCATAGTTCTCTTACGACCAAATTTTGAGCATACCTTAGATGCAAAAAAGGTAGCGATAAGGGCTGCGAGATACAATGAGGAAGTGAATAATTGAACACGTTGGTCATTAAATTTACAGTAGTTGTTTTCTTTTGCAAGTTTTTTCTTTGCGTATACAGTAGGAAAGAACTTCAATAAGAAATCATCCATGGCTGTTACTCCACCTGATATTCCTATGTCATAACCAAACATTAGACCTCCAATTGCTGCAATCAACCAACATAGAACAACAAAGGGTTTCGAGTAAAATTCTTTATCTCCCATGTTTTCAATTTGTTGCTTTTTCTCACAACTTTTTATTTCAAAACCAAATTCTCTCGTGTAATGCACACAACAGAAGTGTAAGAGAGATTGAGATGATGCAAATTAAGTAAGAGAGAGGATTATTTATATGTTCAAAATATAGTTAGGAGGTTTATATATAGAACTTTCAAAATTAGAATTCTTTTACTAATTAATAGGATTAAGATGATGGAAAAATTAGATTAACTAGGGAGTATCTAATTTGAGTAAAATAATTTGCTTTTCTTATCACTTCCAAGAGATCAAGATTCGAAATATGATTTGGTTTAATATTTTCATTAGGAAACTAAGAAAGTCTAATAATAGGTAAAGAATTTGCTAATTTTACATAACAAATTTACATTGTCTTAATCTTCTTCTTTTCTGGTTAAAGACATTGTCCTAACCCAAATATAACTGCCAAGAACTTGGACACTCCAACAAAAGAGGATCTATCCTTCAAAAAAAAAAAAAAAAAAAAATCTTCAGTCACTTATATTGGTCCCGATTTATGCATGATGCGTCATAGTTATGAATACCTGCTACACAAGAACTTGTACCAAAACCCCAAACCATCAAACTGGTCTGTAGCCAAACCTATGAATACCTGCTACACAAGACAAAATGAAACCAACACTTACTTGACGTGCACAAAGGAAGCAGGGAATCTTTGTACTTTGAAGACCAGAAATCACGAGTATTGGAAATTGCTCTCCATATTGCTTATATCAGAAAGATCAATCTACAAGGGAGAAAACTTATCCAAATCAGAGCAACTCTTTCTATCTCTATAGAGTCTGCAATTATTAACCCAAAGTTCAATCTCTCTTATCAATTCACAAGAAAAAGAATAACCTACAAAACAACTTGGATCATGTCTATCTCTATTGATTCCACAACGGTAGATGATCTTACTGAAGCCATGCAAGCCAGCAACTTAGCTCATGATCCACTGAGACCTGTAGTTATCCTCAAACCAAGTTCTCTCAAACCAAAACCACCACAAGATGAAACCTGGCGCGCTGTTGGGAAACTACACAGTAATGCTCTTGTGAACTATCAGGAAACCCAACTGTACGCCAGAAAATATTGGAATTTGAAGAAAGAAGTTACAGTTACTCCTTATCAGAAGAATAAAAATCACTTCCACTTTCGCTTTAATCATGCTGCAGATATTTTAGCTGTGAACTTTCCCAAACCCTTGTTAATTAAAGATTCCATACTGGCTATAGTTCAAGTACCATTTGAGGGAGTCTATAAGATCAAAGAAGAAGAGATCGAGAAAGTTCGATTGAGTATAACTACGAAAAGAGTACCCAATGACTACATTACTTTCAATGCTTTATCAAGTATTGCTGCACCAGCAGGGAACTGATTTTGTTCAAAGATCCTTATGGCAAAGACTACTATGAGAAGAATGTGGAAACAATGGTTGAAGTAGAGGTCACAAAAATGCTACCATTTGGCTCTGATTGTATGGTTAATGGAGTTAAAACATGGATAGAGTTCTCTTACTACCTTACTCCTTTCAATCTTTGTCAATTCTGCAGAACTCTTGACCACTCAAAGGTAGTTGCACCCCTAAAAGAAGAGAAATCTTAGCTGCTAAAAGAGCCCTCTCAACTACTCAGATAATTAACCCAGCTTTCAACTCGACTGAATTCAGTCTCAATAGTAAAAAACCATCTGCAAGCAAAAAATCCCCAACCCGTCTAGTCAATCCTTTATCTGTTCTTGGCCAGCCTGAAGAAGATTTGAATGCAAGCATGGTGGAAACTCTACCCTATAACAAGGATGACTCTAACAAGAAGGGATCCCCTATTGCTAAGGAAGGTACACATCCAAACCTATTCTCAAATCAAAGTAACCTTGAAACCCACAAAGTAACATCAAATAACAAATCAGTGTTGCTACAGGATCAAAATTTTGAAAACTACTCCTTCAAACCCCTTCAAAGCCCGACCCAATAAAGATATAACTATTTCGGATCCGGATTACCCACCAGGTTTTGGCCCGATCCCCAAATACCAAACATCCTCTTCTGAGTCGAACCCAATACAGGAAAATAACCAAAAAAAATGGAGAAGAGTCAAAAAGAACTCTCTCTCTACTGATGAGACTCAAGACGATCTACTCATTCATGCTGTTATCCAAAATAGGAAGGAGGTCTTAACATCCCAATCAATCCAGAAGAAACATAAACAAACTTCAATAGCAATCCCCAACCTTCTTGTTGATGTTTCGCCTAACCCTTATTCTCTAGAAAACCCCTCTTTAGATTTCCAAATTGGGATTCTCAATTAACCCCCTATAAGAGCACCAAAAGAAGGTCCATTATATCTCAAAAGGAGACCAAGGATGCTACAGGAATGAGACTAGTCAGAGATTCTAGAGCAAAAATGGTTGGAAGAGGAGGCTCATCGTCTACTAAGGAAACGGATATTACTTCGATTCAGGCTAGTACTCAATCCGATACTAACCAGTATATCATCCTCCTTTTTAATCGCAAGTTTTCTACTTCTTCCATAGCTAAACAAAATTTTAGACCAAATAATTTCATAAATTTCTCTTATCCTGCTGTTTCTTACTTTTGGTAGTTTGTTAAAATTTTAGGATGGAACTGTCAGGGTTTAGGTCCCCCACATACTAGACAACAACTGGTTAAACTTATTCAATCAAATGAACCAAACATTTTGTTCCTCTCTGAAACTAAACAACATCATACTTTTGTGAAGAAAACCCTGCATTCTTGTAAGTACTATAACATTGTTTGTCAAGACCCTATAGGTGCTTCTGGGGGATTAGTGATTGCCTGGGACAATTTAACTAATATTACTATCCTTCATAAATATGATAATCAAATAAACTGTAGTGTTTGGGATGATAAGACCAAAACTGAATGGATTCTAACTTGTATGTATGGGAGTCCATACAAGGACCATAGAAAGGAAGACTCATGGAATATGGTTAATCAAATGGGAAAAACCATATCCCTTCCCTGGCTTGTCTTAGGAGACCTTAATGGTATCCTTAGTCACACTGAAAAAAAAAGAAGAGGTAATGCTGCCAATGACATTGTAATCAGGAAGTTTTCTTCAATGTTTAACAACATTGGCCTAAAAGACATTGGGTTTTTGGGTTTTCCCCACACTTGGTCCAACCACCAAGAGGGGGATAATCTCATAGAGGAAAGACTTGACAGGGGAATGGCCAATGGCTCTTGGTTAACTTCATTCCATGAGGCTAGTCTAAGGCATTTGAACCATGGTGGTTCTGATCATTGTGCCATTCTTTTAAACACTAGCATTCCTAATCATGATGGCCATATGCCTTTTAAGTTCTTTGACCTTTTTCAAAAATAGAAAACGTGTAGGGACTTAATAGCCTCCTCATGGGAAACTCCTTTTAATGGCTCTAAAGCTTTCATTTTAGTTATCAGGCTAGGAATTGTTAGAAGGGAAATTAGTCGATGGAATAGATTCAATTTTGGCAAAATCAAGACCAATCTTAATGAGTTGAATAAAAAATTAGAATTTGTTATGACCAATCCAGGAATTAGACTGAATAACAAAGCTATTATTGACATTAAGAATGAAATAACAAAACTTCATGATTATGAAGAAGAGCTATGGAAGATTAAAGGGAGGGAAAACACTATAATGCTAGGAGACAAAAACACTCATTACTTCCATCAAAATGTTGTGATTAGGCAACGTAGAAACAGAATCATAGGATTGTTTGACACTCATAATAACTGGGTTGAGGGTAGAGATAAGGTAGCAAACATTCTTAACTCTTACTTTGAATCTCTTCTAACCACTACTAAACCTGTTATGAATTATGAGATTGTCAATCTTATGCCCCCCTCTATATCTGCTTCTGAAAATTTGCTTCTTATTGACTCTCCTACTGAACTGGAAATCCATGATGCCCTCTTTGGAATGCCTCCCAATTTTAGTCCAGGGCCTGATGGATTCCCAGCTTTATTTTTTCAAAAAAATTGGAATACTGTGAAAACTGATATCATTGATACAGTCAAAGCTTTTTTTGCTAGTGGTCACATGTTAACAAAACTAAATCAAACTAATATTTCCCTCATTCCCAAAATTCTTCATCCTCAGGGACCTAGTGACTATAGACCCATAAGCCTATGCAACATTGTGTATAAAATAATATCCAAAGTGATAGCTAATAAAATAAAGCCATACCTTGACAGATTGATATCTCCGTATCAATCTGCTTTTGTCAAGCAACGAATTATCTCAGACAACATTCTTGTTGCTCATGAGATAATTCATGCCATGAGAAAGAAAAGGAAAGGCACACCTGACTTTATGGGTCTGAAAATTGACATGTCGAAAGCCTTCGACAGGGTGGAATGAGACTTTCTCATTTCCATCCTCAAAAGAATGGGGTTCTGTGAATTTTTCTGCTCCCTGATTTACCAATGCGTAAGTACAAGTAGCTCCTCTATTTTGGTTAATGGAGTTCCTGGTAATCCATTTAAACCTACTCGTGGTCTGAGACAAGGAGACCCACTATCTCCTTATCTTTTTATCCTTTGTATGGAATCATTTTCCAGAACTTTGTCCAATGCTGAGCAGCAAGGTCTTATTACTAGTTTTAAGATTAACAAAAACTGCCCTTCTATTAGCCATCTGCTCTTTGCAGATGACTGTATGATTTTCTCAAAAGCCAACATTCCTACTAGCAAAAACTTGTTAAAGGTCCTTGATGACTATAGCAAAACCTCTAGACAAATGATAAACTACTTCAAATCTGGAATTTTCTTTACCCCTCACATTCAAGGAAACTTAGGTAGAGAAATCATAAACATCCTCAAAGTAAAAAAAAATTAGGATGCAGGACAGGTACTTAGGAGTCCCACTATTCACTAATAAATCTAAAGTTCAATGCTTTGAAAACCTCTCTGAAAATATAGGTCACCGTATAAAAGGTTGGAAGGGTGAGTCCATGTCCCCTCCTGGTAGAGAGAATATGGCCAAGTCTGTCTTGGAATCTCTACCAGTTTATGCTATGTCTACTTTTATTTTTCCTAAAGCTACTATAGACAGAATGACAAATACCATAAGAGACTTTTGGTGGGGTAAACTTGGTCCAAAGAAGGGTTTCTACATCAAGGGCTGGAGAGGTCTCTGTAAAAGCAAGGAGAAGGGAGGAAATGGTCTAAAAAAGCTTGACCTAATGAACACTTCTCTTATTGCCAAGAATGGTTGGCGACTTTTTAAACAACCCAACTGTATTTTATCTAAAACTATGAAAGGTAAGTATTACCCTAACTCTAACCCTTTTCATGCCACTTGCAATGATGGCTCTTCTTGGGTCTGGAAGGGTGTTTATAAAAGTATGATGATCATCAAAGATTATAATATTTGGCAGATTGGTAATGGCAGTTCTGTGCATATCTGGAAAGATAGGTGGATCCCTAATCTAGATGGGAATCCTGTAAGCCTAGAAAACATTGATAGCATGAATAACATTAGAATGGTCAAGGACTTGATGACTGATACTGGTTGGAATGTAGCTACTCTTCATGATCTATTTGATTGGGAAATTGTTAACCTAATCCTTAGAATCACCCCTAACAGAGAAACTGATGATTCTCTGAGATAGATTGATAACAGTCAAGGGAACTTTACCAGCAAATCTCTTTATGATTTATTGGATAAAAAGAGTTACCAACCCAATGATACCTTAGCTGGGAAAATCTGGAAACTCAACACAACTCCCAGAATAAATTTTTTTGTTTGGAAAATGAAGGAAAATTTTCTTCCTTATAATGCTATTCAAGGAAGGTATGTTAAACACATTGATCCTACTTGTCCTATGTGTAGGGAATATCTGGAAACTAGTAAACATGCTCTTATGAATTGCAATTTTACTAAAGCTGTGTGGGCTCATTGTGCTTTAAACCTTAACTCTTCTTCTTCCAATTTCTCTAATGTTACTGATTGGTGTTGTAGCTGGTTTTCTAGGGATAACCATAGAACTGTTTGGGGTACTTGGGTTGAGCTGTGCTCAACTGTGTGTTGGTTTGTTTGGAAGGCCAGGTGTGATACAACTTTCAAAAGCACCAAACCTTGTCCTAGATATACAAGCAAACTAATTTTAGAATACTTAGAGGAAACCAAGAGATTGTATCATGCTCAGAACACCAGATTACCCACTACTAACCCAAAACCTCCTATCCAGTTTTAATTGGAAAATATATCTTTTGTTTTTCTGTCTTCTTTCAATCTTATTACAGGGCTAACTGGTATTGGAGTATGTATCTTGGATAATGCAGGGGAAATCATTGGAAGAAGGACTAGAAGCACAAGAAGCCATGGGCAAGAAGAAGAGGAGTGCATCGCAGCTCAAGAGGCATTGAACTGGGCCTCACAACTTCACTGAAAATCATTCAACCTACTAGGAAGCAATCCAAAGATAATTGAAGCACTGCAAGGAAAGGCTAGACGCACCAGTTGGAAAACTAACAATGAAATGGATAAAATCCTTTTGTGTCTAAAAACCTTTGACAGAGTAGTTTGTAAACCATTTAAGAAAGGCTCTATGCCTGATCTCCAAAAACTTGTTTCAATTGAAGCAAATTCTCAAAGTCCTCGTATGTGGGAGGCACCTTTATTATCTCAACTTTGTCAGTAACTTTTCGTTTTTTGGAAGAAAAAAAATATCACATGGTGGGAATTGTTTCCCCCAAAAAACCTACCGAATATTCCAACAAGTGAACTGTGAACATATATAGTATAATGAAAAAAAAAACATTTACTCCGTAGAATGTCTCAATAAATGCTCAACGGCTATGTCATGTGTCTAACATCTAAAGACTTAAAGGTCTAGACAAATAAATCTCTCACGTTAAACGGTGAGGAAACCCTCGCTTCCTATTGGCTGAAATTAGCCTTTTGTGGTTTTTGTGAAATAATATTTTTGGTGAGGACACTTCGCAATGTATGATTGGTTTAAAAATTACAAACTCAAAAGTAAAACTTAACTTACCATGTTGGAATTCTATGGAAGTCCAAATTCAATTCGGAAGTCGAGTACCTACCATATTGAGACTCTTTTCCGAATTAATATATAAAGAAGGAAAAAAGAAAACTCACATATTTCATATATATTTTTTGCAAAAATAAAAGGAAAAAATAAACATAATCCACACATATTTCTTATCTTTTCTTCACCTATTTAATGCGTCGATACGAGGCGAGAGGCGACACTAAATCAAAAATGCATCGCCACGGGAGGGGTGAAGCCCTGCGCACACCAAATAAAAAATATGGTTAAAATAAAAAAAATATCCAGTACGTAGCACGGGCGTATACATTGACCCAAGAACATAATATTCATAAAACTACTATGGGACAAGAAGATTCTCTGGTGTTCTCTTGATTAATTCTTTATTTTTTAGTTAATGTATTTTACACTGAATCAAAATCATACTCCTTATTTATTCTTCGAGAAAAACAAATTGGCCAGATATACATGGATTAATTGGGGGCTAGGTAATAATAGGAAATAAGATCATTTGGAAGTAGAATCCAAAGGTAGAAATCAACGTTTAATCCCAAACTTGTTGGGCTTTATACAGTCTAATCCCCCCTCCTCAAGCCTAGTACTAGGAGGTCCAAATTTACGGAATCATGAACGAGTAAGTCCAAATCTTAACGATTCAGTCCAAAGCCTTTTTTTATAATGCCAAAATGACCCTTATTTAGAAAATGTATACTGATTTGATTCTAGATCATTTCGTCGTTGTTCTCTATGCCAGGGCTCTGCAGCGAAAACAAACATAGGTTTTAGTTGTTCACCATGTTTCGGCTCGATTACTCCTATCAAATTTCTTTGATTTATATCTTAATCTCTTGTTCCTCCCGATCTAATTTTTCTATGAAACCCTAGAAATGAGAGAGACGACACCAGATCAGTGGTAAGGTTTATGTACAAATCAAATACAAAGGTGGAAATTCAGAACTTTTGTATGTGAGATTCAATGTTCCTTTGATCTATTAGTTTTGATTGATACCAAGTTTTTTGGATATTCTTTTGAGGAGGATAGCTAGACTAGATTGTCTACCCAAAGGATCTGCTCATGAATAACTTTTAGGTAATTTGATTTATCTATAATTTTATGTTTATTGTTTGGTTTTTATTAGGGAATTTAATTAGTTGATACAAAATGTCAAAAATTCCACTGTTTTTTATTTGGATATTTGTAACAGTGGGTTATAAATCTAGTTGTTGTGTAATCCTATTTTGAGGTGGTAGTAAAAAAATGGTATTGTTTTGATTGGGCGGAAGGGAAAATGAAATTTAAATGGAGAATTCAAACTTCCTCGCAACATCTGTTGCTTTATAATGTGCTTACTTGGAATCATAGATATATTAAGTAAATATTCTTGTTTACAAGTAGAGTTTTAATGCATTATTATTTATGGATCTCTTAATTTTTCATTAAGTAATTTTCACTACCCATTGAAAGTTCAAGCATATTTTTCTCTTGTATTGTATAGGTACTGTTCCGATCACAGTTAATATAATTATGACAATATTCTTATTCACCAAGGGGGATTCTGGTGCTCTGGATATACAAATCCATTAGGAGATAGCCTTAGTAGAGCATGGTTGATTTCCGTTCCCTTGTATATTTTGAGAATTACTTAATAATAATCGATTGATTTAACGTGCAAACTTTGTTGGGAGGTTTTATGTTGGTATTACGTTATAATAATAATAGTAAGGGAGATAAAATGGTATGGTTGTTGTAAAAGCGTGCCTATCCACATCCAGTGTCCATTTGTTTCTACTTAGATGGATTCTTTATACCCAACCTTTGTGCATATCAAATTGTTTAAGTTTGGACTTTCAATATAATTGAAGTCTCATATACCAGTAGGTATCTTGTGAAGAAACAGAGAAAGAGATAGTGAAATGGGTTATTATTTACATAGGAGAACCTCCTCTTTTATACACTTGGGTAACCTATTTTGCCTCCTTTCAACTCACACAATTAGGGTTAGGAGAAAATATCTCTAACACTCACCAACTCACTAACACTCACCAACTCACTCTACAGTAGTTTAACTCTATAGTGTAACTGTACAGTGGAAGTATGACATATTCATGACTCATTCATGACTCATTCCAACACTCCCCCTCAAGAAGGTGCGTAGATATCATGCATTCCTAGCTTGTCGAGGAAAGAGTTGAATGCTCGACTAGGAACTCCTTTAGTTAGCATATCTGCAATCTGGTCTTCGGTTCTTACAAACGGAGTGCTGATAATCCCAGCATTCAATTTCTCTTTAATGAAATGTCTGTCCACCTCCACATGCTTTGTTCGTCATCTTTGGACTGGATTGTGAGCAATGCTGATGGCAGCCTTGTTGTGTGAGACAACCTCATAGGATCTTTAGGAATGAAACCAAGCTCTGTCAACAATATTCGTAACCACAATAGCTCACATATTCCATGAGCCATAGCCCTAAATTCCGCTTCGGTGACCGGATCTAGCTACAATCGATTGCTTCTTGCCGCGCCAAGTTATTAGGTTCCCTCCCACAAATGAACAATATCCAGAGGTAGACCTACGATCAATTACGGAGCTGCCTAATCTGCATCTGTGTATGCTTCAACCTTTGTGTGGTTATTCGAGAAAATAAGAGTCCTTTTGCTGGTGCCGACTTTAGGTAGCGAAGTATTAATTCATTAATCGCATCCATATGTGTCTCTCTCGGAGCATGCATAAACCGACTTACAACGCTCACAGAGTATGCAATATCGGGACGAGTGTGAGAAAGATAAATCAATCTACCCACTAACCTCTCGATATCTTTCTTTATCCACAGGAATACCATCGGTGTCTTCTCCAAGCTTCTGATTCGGTTCCACTGGTGTGTCAATAGGTTTGCAGCCTAGCATTCCTGTCTCAGCTAGAAGGTCTAGGACATATTTCCTTTGAGAGATGTAAATGACCCTTTTCGATCTTGCCACTTCAATTCCTAGGAAGTAGCACAATTCTCCAAGGTCTTTTATTTCAAATTCCTTGGCCAAGTAAGATTTTACCTTCCCCATTTCTACCACATCATCGTCTGTCATTATAATGTCATCCACATAGACAATAAGCATGGTCAGCTTTCCGTTCCTTGAACGTTTGAGGAATAAGGTATGATCTGCCTGACTTTGACGAAATCCATATCTCCGCATACTTTGGGTAAACCGTCCAAACCACGCCCTTGGAGACTGCTTCAGACCGTATAAGTATTTCTTCAACTTACATACTTTCCCTTCATTAGTGGCTGTTTGAAATCCAGGAGGGATGTCCATATAGACTTCCTCTTCCAAATCACCATTAAGGAAAGCATTCTTCACATCGAACTGATTAAGTGGCCAGTCCTTGTTTGCTGCTACGGATAAAAAGACACGAATAGTGTTCATCTTAGCAACAGAAGCAAAGGTTTCTTGGTAGTCAATTCCATAAGTCTGAGTGTAGCCTTTAGCTACTAATCTTGCCTTATGTCTTTCAACTGCTCCATCGGACTTGTACTTCACAGTAAATACCCATTTGCAACCGACTGTCTTCTTCCCTTTTGGCAGTTTGACCACATCCCATGTGTCATTCTTGTCTAGGGCTTCGATTTCTTCAATTGTATCTACCTTCCACTTCGGATCAGCAAGAGCATCTTCAATCCTTGTAGGTATACTCACAGATGATAATTGGTTCGCAAACACAACATAAGTAGGAGACAACCGATTAGAAGACACAAAGTTAGAAATAGGGTGGTCAGTAGAAAAACCATATCGAGTTGGAGGATTGCGAGTACGATTAGGATATCTAGAAGAACTCGGGTTTTCTTCTTCCACCACATTGGTAGACTCATCAGCTGAAATTTCATTCTCGTCAGTACTCAAAGTAGTTTCAATCTGAGGTTCTAGTTCAGAATTACCTGTCACCGGAGTAGACAATTGACGAGACTGAGAGAGAGGGGCTTTGTATCTTCGTTTGTACACTTGAAGTTGAAGAAGTGAAGGCGCCGTTGGTGGAGTAGTCTCACTTTGTTGAAGTAGTGAAGACGCCGTTGGTGGAGTCATCTAACCTTCCTTATTTATGTTAGGTGCAGAGCATAGGTCATACCATAAATCATACCCATACTGATCTTCACCAATTCTACTCTCCCCCTGAAGAGAAGTCTCAACTCTCGAGAAGTAAGGGGTATCTTCACTAAAGGTTACATCCATAGACACAAAAACTTTACCAGTGGGAGGGTGACAACACTTGTAACCCTTTTGGGTAGATGAGGGTCCTAAGTAAATGCATTTAAGAGCCCTAGGATCTAGTTTATCTCTGCCCTGTTTGTAAACATGAACATAACAAGCACATCCAAACACCTTTGGTGGAACCCGTACAGGAGGTTGAAATGAAGTACCATCGGAAAGTGCCTCAAGTGGTGTTTGAAAATCAAGAGGCCGAGAGGGCATCTTGTTAATCAAATGTGTTTCCGTAAGAATAGCATCTCCCCAATACATTTTTGGCACATTCATACAAAACAATAAGCATCTAGTAACTTCTAGCAAATGACGATTCTTACGTTCAGCGACTCCGTTTTGTTGAGGGGTATCAGTACACGTGGTTTGGTGAACTATTCCTTGATCTAAGAAATAAGATGATAATCCGTGGTTTAGGTACTCACCACCACGATCAGATCTTAACACTTGAATCCTCTTGTTGAATTGAGTTAGGATAAACTTATGAAATATTTTGAAGACAGAGTAGACTTCACTTTTGTCCTTCAATAAGTATACCCATGAGACTCTAGAGTAGTCATCAATGAAAGTGACAAACCACCGTGCACCAGAAGGACTAATGACACGTGAAGGACCCCAAACATCACTATGTATAATTGCAAAAGGAGATAAGCTTTTATTTATACTTAAAGGATATGGGACACGCTGATGTTTAGATAACTCACACACTTCACAGTGGAATTTCGAAATATCTAGTGCAGAAAATAACTTCGGAAATAACTTTTTTAAGTACCCAAAAGAAGGATGTCCCAATCGTTTGTTCCATAGCCGGATTTGCTCTTCTACCTTAGATATGCTTGTTGAGTTGTAAGCCCTTGTACTGTCATCTTGTGTTTCCCCTTGTCCAATCGTCGCTCCTGTGAGTCGGTCCTGAAATACACAATGTGAGTCAAAAAAGGTAACACTGCACTTTAACGCTTTGGTTATTTGGCTGATAGAGAGCAGGATAGAAGACAAATTCGGAACATGTAACACAGTAGATAAAGACATAGATTTGGTTATCGGTATTCGTCCTTCACCCGATACAATTGTTGGAGATCCATATGCTGTCAAGATACAAGGTTTACTAGGACTTGTACTATAAGTAGAGAAAAGGTTTGTGACAGTGGACATGTGGTCAGTTGCTCCACTATCGATAATCCAAGACCCTTTAGATTTATCGCATGTAGTGTTCAGTGCCCTACCGCAATTCTCTCGTGTTACCTGGTTGAGCTAAGGAAGTAGACCCAAGAAGCATTTTCCTTGGACGATAGCATCCGCAAGACATTCTTTAATCATCCGTTCCAGATGGTCTTGAGATGAATGAGAATAGCCACTCGCTGCTGATGTAGGTTGAGGTTCCAGCTCATCCGTGGTGGTATATGCCCTTGAACCACTGATACGACATCCTCTTCTTCCTCCACTACTGCCACTCGAGTTTCCCCCTCTTCTAATGTTGTTCCGCCATTGCGGAAGACCATTGAGCTTGTAACAAGTTTCCCTGGTATGTCTACGCTTGTGACAATAATCACAGTACAATGAGTCTTTCTCATCAGATTTTTGGTTGTTTTCGCGTGTTGATGTTGGCGGAGTAATCACATTCAAGGCTGAACTTTCCGTGGCATTGGAGGTATCATAGCCGCTCGACGAAGTTCTTCCGATCTAACCGTGCCATATACTTCTCGTAGGTTTGGCAATGGATTTTTTCCCAACACTTGGATTCTCGATTGGATCAAAATCGAGTCAAGCCCAGCAAGGAACTCAATAATTCTCCCTTTTTCAATTCTTTCTCGCAATGTTGTGGTATCACTGCACACACCATGTCTAAGGGCTGTAGGGAATCAAGTTCTTGCCATATAGTTTGAAGTGCATTGAAGTAGACGGATAGAGGTCTGTTTTTCTGGCGAGTCTCGATTACCCGACGATTCAATTCATAGATTTGTGTCGCATCACCGCCCGCGACATAGATCTGCGTGACTGCCTCCCACACTTCTTTTGCTGTGGTTAAGCGCATACAGCTGCTCTGGATATCGGGAGTCATTAAGTCTATCAACAAGCTCATTATCATGGCGTTCTCTTGAATCCATGTATCATATGTAGGGTCTGCTTCCTTTGGACAAGCTTTACTTCCAGTCAGGTACGCAAGCTTTCCTTTACCCGTAATGTAAAGTTTCACGCAGTGAGACCAAACAAGGTAATTTGTACCATCAAGTTTACAAGATATATTTCTTCTCATAGTATTATTGTGAGAAGTATCTAGAGATGTAGAACTAATAGCCTGAGAGGAAACAATTTTCTCAGGGGTTTTATCCATTAAATCTTCCTTCAACTCAACAGATAATAAATAGAGAAAAAATAAGAACAACTTTCAAAGAAGGAACCACAAATTTCAAATGGAGAAACCTACTTACTGACCAGCCACAAGTTCTTCAAGAACAGCTTATGAATCTAAATTTCAAGTCTGATTTCAGATTGAAGCTATAGTAGATTGAAGCTATAAAGGGGATCTAGGTTAGGTTTTCTCTTCTCTGCCTCCTTTGCTCTGATACCATGAAGAAACAGAGAAAGAGATAGTGAAATGGGTTATTATTTCCATAGAAGAACCTCCTCTTTTATACACTTGGGTAACCTATTTTGCCTCCTTTCAACTCACACAATTAGGGTTAGGAGAAAATATCTCTAACACTCACCAATTCACTAACACTCACCAACTCACTCTATAGTAGTTTAACTCTATAGTGTAACTGTACAGTGGCAGTATGACATATTCATGACTCATTCATGACTCATTCCAACATCTTGGTCAAATCTACATAGCATTTTAGGAATTTAAGGATAGTTTTTGAAATGGATTATTGCGACTAATATGTGAGTATTACTTTCATATGGTTTTTTCTTGGTTTGTTATTAATGGTGTGGTCATATGGATTTGAGATTTTTGGATTAGGTGATTCAGGTACCCAATTTCGTTTGGGTAGCTTACTGTATGTATTGTTGTATTTTAGTTTGTGTTAAAAAAATTGATCTTGTGAATCCGTGCTTATCATTTTTTCTTTGTTTCAGTTTGGGGAGGTAGATATATATATTGATAGTTCATTGGTTGCTAGCCGCTCTTCAGTGGTTGAAGTAGTTGTTATGGTCAATAATGAATGTCTATATCGGACTTTGAGAGAGGAGTTAGTTAAAATGCTTTTGGAATTGGTTAATAAGAAGCGAGATAAATTTGAATTCGTCGTTATAGAAACAACATGTACGTCATTTCATTTTGCATAGATTTCGGGTTATCGTTGCTCTCAGTTTTGGATTTTCCCATAGAGCTAGTTTGATATGTGTGTAACCTGTGATATAGAAGAGTCCATAAGCTTATGCTTGCATAGATGACTAGGGTGTACAAACTAGTACACGTGTAAAATAAGCTTATGCTTGCATAAAATTAAGGTGTAAACACTAGTAAACATATGGAAAAAATGAATATCAGTAGAGAATTGACTCCGTAATATTATGCATGCATCGATAACTAGGGTGTACGTGTGAAAATAAATGGCTCCATAAGATTATGTTGCATAAATAACTAGGGTGTACAAACCGGTAAACATGTAAAAAATTTACTTTATAAGCTTATGCTTGCTTAAAACTTGGGTGTACAAACTGGAACACATGTGGATAAAATGACTATAAGTTTATGCTTGGGTAAATAGAAAGGGTGTAAAATTTGGTACACTTGTGGAAAATTGACTCCATAAGCGTATGTTTGGGTAAATAAGTTTATGGAGTACTGTACTGAGTTACCTTTTCTTTCTAGTTTTTTGTTTGTTTGTTTGTTTCTCTTGTAACCTCATGCACTACCTTAACACTCTTGACTGCAAGTAGACATTCCTGTCCCAATAAGAAATTGACGCCTCACCCGAGTATCACAGGTTTAAGATTTGTTGATTATCAATGTATACATAGTTGTACACGTATTGATTCTTAATGTGTACATAATTGTACACATGTTGATTATGTGCACATAGTTGTACACATGTTGATTCTTAATGTGTACATAATTGTACACATGTTGATTTTTAATGTGCAAATAGTTGTACACTTGTTGATCGTCAATCTACACATGATTGTACACCTATTGATTGTTAACGAGTGCACCTGTTGAAATTCATTTTGATTTCAAATTTATTGATTAACATAACTACCTTAGGACATCTCTTTCTTAATTATTGTGGAGAAACACTTCATGTTGTTCATTCCTATATGTTGACACTTAGCTCGTATTTTATGAACTCTCAAAATTTTCGGCGGTCCTTGCATTTCCCTATTGTACTGGCAGTTTTATGTTGCCCACTGACCTTGCTTCAATTCTCTGTTAGGTTTCTCTTGAGAGAAATAGCAAAATGAGAGGAAATTCTCTTGAAAGACTGGTATTGGAGTCTGATGATATCACCATGTTCCTTTGGGAAACTGTTGTCAGTAAGCACCCTAAAGCCCGCCTGAATGGTCACCAGCAAACACTTCTTGGCCTTCATATTGAGAGAAAATTCATAAAAGCTAATGGAAGTTGGTCTTTTCTGTACAATTGCACTGTCTTTTTAGCCTTCTCCCACTATGTTCCTGATGCAATCTGCTGGTTCAAGGTATCCGCGTTTCTATTGTTTAATCTCAAACACTGGAGATGACTTATGGGATAACATAACCTGAATCTTGTTTTGTTTATGTATTTTTTCATATGTACAATGAAATTATATTCAAGTATTTTTCGTCATTTTAAACCCTGCCAATTTTTTTGTGTTACAATATTTTGCAGGTTCATTGCTCATTACGCTAGGTATGGCCTTATACATTATAATCAATTATCAATGGGTAAGTCGGAGTAGTTAATCAAAATTTTGAGTGGCCAATTCATTTTATGTGCTCTATTTCTTTATAAATATTTGTGCTTTTGTATATGACTTATTTCATTCCAATTAAGATAATTTTGAAACTTCTAGGTTTGAAAGACAATATGTTATCACTTATCTCCTTGCTGGTCTAGCGACAGAAGAACTTGGAATAAGGTTTACCTGGTGGTGGGTATTATTCGTTGTTGTGCCATTATATTCCAGGTTGCTTGTTGGTTAAGGGAAACATGGAAAGATAGGATCATTTAGGTATAACATGTGTACATTGTTGTAACATCTTGATTCTTAATGTGTACATAATTTTAAACATGTTTATTTTCAATGTGTACATAGTTGTACACCTGTTAATCATTATGTACCTTGGTGTAATAGGGATACTTTCATCAACCCACTCTTTTATTTCATTTTACAGTAATATAGTTGAAGTAGCATATCAAGAGGTTGTTGGTTTGAAGAGGACGAGGAGCTCATTTGTTAGGAAGAGGAGAGTTAGCAAGCTAAGAGTGAGCAAAAAGTAAATGGTGGAGTTGCTGACAAGGAAAAACGCACTAAGGAAAAACATATGTAAGTGTCTCTAGCTTTGTAATTTTACTGACTAAGATATATTGATCAGATTGAAAGGGAGAGTTTCCCTTCAACCTCAAGATGGACTATTGTTTGTTGGATTGACAAGTAACATTTTAGATTCAGTACATGACATTTCATACATACTGTATCATTTTATCTTTAGATTCGTCCCAATACTATATACTATTTTATAGAACAAGTAGGAGCAATTAATTCGAGGTTGAGATACAGATCTGAGCTTTGATTAGAAAATCAAACAAGTAGATCTTAATTGTTCCAGTTTATATGCATTAGCACTCCTTAAGGCCTCCACAAAAAAACCAGATCAGTGATAATGAACACATAAGCTGCAACAGATGAATCTGTCACCATTGTAGAAAACAGTAGTAGTATTAGCGAAGCCTGGATTAGTACTACTATTAGTTAAACTTGCATTAGTGATGCTGATGAACATTACCATGAAGAGAATAGAAGGAAAGTACTTTAATTCATAGAAGAAATTACAACTAATATAGATACAGTTCAAACTCAAGTTCTCTTAGAAATTTTATGTTGCAATCCGCAAGTTGATGTGTACACCTGCTGGTTGTTAATGTGCACATAGTTGTACACCTGTTTATGCATCTAATTTAGGGACTCACAAGCTCAAAATGGTAGAGCTCCCAAGCCTATCATAAGGTTTGCGGAGGTTGATGGTTCAAATCCATCTGAGTTTACATGTTATGTTTATAAAATATGGGGTAGGTGTGTATATACAAGTGCATCTGAATTTCCATATTGATGCACCAGTGTATTTTCCATAAAAAAGTAAATTTATGTGTCATTATGAAAAAATTGTTTCATACATGTTTTGCAGGGGTGTCATATTGGTGGACCAGTGTAATTCCGATGATAAAATAGGTCTGGATATGAATGACCAATTTCATACATGTTTTGTAGATGTGTACAAAGTGGTACACATGTGAAAAAATGACTGCAAAATTTGTGCTTGTATATTTATTTTTTTGTACAGGTCAAATAATGAAGGCAAAATTATTATTTTCTTAAAACTGAAAATTATATAGTCATATGGGTACTCTTTTTGTAGCTATCGAAAAGAGCTTTATGAATATATGAAGTTTATGAATTTTGGAGGAGCGGTTTAAACGATAAATCGTTTTTAAATTGCTGACATCATTATGAGTCACTGTGGACTAAACTGTAAATATTTAGACTAAATTGTAAATAATAAGGGTTATTTGTGTATTTTTCCATATTTTGGACTAATTTGTACCTAGTTGACTCGGGATGGACTAAACCGTACTGTTGGATTGATTTTTGGACTAAACTGGATTTTTCTCAATCCAAAGCCCCTTAGCCATACATTTTGAGTAATGACTGATCTTCCCTTAATTAGTTGTTACTAATTATTTAATTAGTTAAGTTGATATGGTTAAAGTAAATAAGTTAGGTAAATTTTTGGATAATTGTATCGTTAGATGTAACTTATGAATTTTGTTGGAAGATTTTTTTTGAAAAAAATTGAGTCTGAGATTTTGTAACGAAAATGAATTATTCTAGTCAAACACTTCTCAACGAGGAGTTGCACAAGATTTTGTTGGTTTAATTCTTCAAAAGATACAAGGATTTCAAACTTTCAGATCAGTCCATCAAAAGTTGTCATGCTCGATTAAATAAAAGCATGTCGAAAACCACTCAGCAGGTTGGTAATAAAAAAATACTGACGATTTTCAATAGTGACCATAAAATATTATCAGTGTATATTGATTACAAACATGCCGACTAATTATTTTGACATATCGTCATGTTTGTGATAAGTGCTTAATTCTTACATATTTACTACTCAAATTTACATTTATTTAGTTCTATTTTTTACATGTTTAATAGGTTTTTTTTTAGTTTGCAGTTTTTAAAAGATAAAGCTTGATGGACTAAAATGAGGAATTCTTCGGAATTCTGCTGGTAAAATGGAGGAAATGAAGTGATTTAAAGGGTTGGGCCTAAAAGGAAACATGAATATTTATTGGGCAAATTTTATGGGAGCGTGGTAAGCATGCAACGGCGTGTGTAGAAGTGTGGAGACCATGTGCAAGATATCAATTATGATAAAGGATATTTCAAGATATTTCATTTAATGAAGAAAATATTTCTTTATGAATGTGGCGTAAATATATGAAGATTTGGAAAGAATGTTATTCTTTATGGTTGGAAATAATAAAGAAAATATTGATTGCAATATTTGACACGTGACACATTTCGATTGAAGGATTTTCATATTATCTAAAACGTGGCATACTTTAATTGGATGATGATGTGGTAGTAGAAATGAAAAGGGAAAGTGATTTCCTTTGAAAACTATATAAATATTGGTGGAAGTAGATGGAAAAAGGAGGAGACAACCAAGAGCCAACTGTAGATAGTTTTTGGATTTTCTTCTTTTATTTATCTTTTTTTTTTTGGTTTCAATGATGGTAATGGGGAGCTAACCCTCTTCAGCGGGGTTGAAGATGAAGCCGTTTTATTCTATAAGATACTCTATTAATCTCTAATAAAGTATTTCTTTTGGGTTTAAATTTTTAATTAATCTCTCTTCATATTAATCTCGTTCTTAAACCATATTGGATAGTCTTCGGCTATTGATCTTTAATAAGCGAATGAGATTATACCGTTTTGGTACAACAAAAGTTGTAACTATTATTTTAATCGTAATATATTCCGAGACATGAGATTGGTTTCAATATTGTCTTGAGTGATTATAAGAATATTTTCTAGATATTAAACGGGTTTTTTACATGATTAACACAATTTGAATAGATTTCAAGTTATATCTAGGGTCTTTAAAGTATCCGACAATGCACTTATTTTTTTATTTCCCCCATCCAATACTAATTCATAACTTAAGAATTCAGTGCACATTTAGCAGAAAACCTAAGCGGAAAAACTATATAGATCAATAGCCGGGAATGAAGACAATATTGATGACAACATTGCTTGTTTAGGGTTGGTTTTTGGGGAGAAGGGTCGCCTTTTCAGTGGTGCCTAAACCAAGAAATGGTTGTTCCAGACTTGCTACGGTCACAAAGTGCAGGAGAACGGTTGGTTTTGGGGGAGGGAAGCGAAGAAAGTGTTAATACTAGAATAATTAATTTTGGAAGAGTAATTGTTTTACGACTTGTATCAGAAAGTGGGAAGCTAACAGATAGAGAGTTAGCAAACGTTTTCTGAGTGTTGAATGTTCCTGACCAGAATTTGTTGTTCGGTGAAAATAGGTAATGCCTATTTATACAAGTCAAAGTGAAACATACTCTGGTCTCATTAAGAAATTGAAAACAAGTGAGTAAATGGGAGGAGGTGGTAACCGGTAACGCCTGGAATTGATGTTCCATAAAAGAAATCATTTCACCATTACACCCTGTATTTACTGACCACCTCATCCTCATGACACTTTCTTATAACGGGCATAGTGTACGCCGCACACTGTAAACCGCCAAACCAATACCCAATGAGCATCCCCCAGTTTGTGACATGCGTTGATGTCTCGAGTGTTTTCATGGAAAACATGTAGCATGTTGCAGCTGTTTGGCAAGTTGATTTTGGGAGACTTGCAGCTCGGTGTTGACCCTCGATGGTCGAGATTTTGCATCTTGAGAGGAAGGGTAGCCTTTGATTATTGCAACCCTTCGCTTGGTAGCCAGCGGCGTGAAAGCATGGTCGGCATGGCTTTAACGTGGTTAGGCGGGGCCAAGCTAGGATTTTGGAATTGGGCCAAAGGTGGCCATGCGTTAGCTGGAAACCTTAGACGTCTGAGATCTGCATCTCAGATGGAAGGGTGGTCGTTGATTGCTGCAACTCTTCGTTTTGAAGCCAGCGACATGGTTTAGGGCCGACATAGCTTGGCATAGTTTAGGCGTGGCCAAAATTAGGGTTTTAGTATAAACCGTGATGTTTGGCCTTGGGCCGGAAGTTTCCATGCGTTAGGTGGAAAACTTGAATGGTTGAGATCTTCATCTCAGATGGAAGGGCAACCGTTGATTATTGCAACCCTTTGTTTGGGTAGCCAGTGGCATGAAAGCATGGCCGTCATAGATTTAGCGTAGTTAGGCGTGGCCAATCCAGGATTTTGGCGTTGGGCCAAAGGTGGCCATGCGTTAGATGGTGACCTTGGACGGCTAAGATCTGCATCTTAAACGAAAGGGTGGATGTTGATCGTTGAAACCATTCGTTTGGTAGCCAGCGGCATGAAAGCATGGTCGGCATGGATTTAATGTGGAGTGGAGCCACTGGCAGTGTGTGGCTTGGAAGGGAAGCACTTGAAGCTTTGTCTAAATTAGGGTTTGGTATGCTGAAACCCTAATTAGCGCCCTTTACTAGAATCGATGTAGAATTCTCATACGGACTCAGATTTTGATGGTCCGCCCCTCCATTCTATACGGAAAAGAATTTTCTATTTTCCTACGCGAGAATATTTAGGTTGTGAGCTCGTTCGAGATGTTAAAACAACCCGAAAGTGAAACTCAGGAAGAATTCTAAGGTTACCATGCGTTGTTTGGCAACCTTGGACGGCTAGGATTCGTATCTATGATGGAAGGGTGGCCGTTGATAATCGCACGCCTTTCGTTTTGGTAGCCTCATAGGCAAGGCCGGCATGGTCTGGCGCGGCAAGGTGGTTGGCATGCCATTGGCACACGTGGCATGGCATGCCTTAGCATGGTTTGGCGTGGCCAAAACTATGGTTTTGGGCCAAAGGTTACCATGCGTTGTTTGGCGACCTTGGACGGCTAGGATTTGCATCTAGGATTGAAGGGTGGCCGTTGATCGTCGTACACCTTCGTTTTGGGTAGCCGCATAGGGAAGGCCGGCATGGTGAGGCCAAGGCAAGGTGCAAATGGATTGGTATGGTGGGGCCAAGACAAGGTGCGGTTGGCTTGGCATGGTGGGCCAAGGGTTTGGCATGCCATTAGCGCATGGTGCAGCTAGCATGGTTGGGGCCAAGGAAAGGTACGATTGGATTGGCGTGGTGGGGCCAAGGGTTTGGCATGCCATTGGCGCATGGTGCAGCTAGCATGGTTGGGGCCAAGGAAAGGTGCGGTTGGCTTGGCGTGGTAGGGCCAAGGGTTTGGCATGCCATTGGAGCATGGTGCGGCTAGCATGGTTAGCATGCCTTGACGCGGTTGACGTGGATGGCATGGTTTGCCATTGGCACAGTGGTGCGGCTGGCATGGTTGGCATGCCTTGGCGCGAAAATGTGGCTGGCATGGTTGTCCATTGGAACAGTAGTGCGGCTGGCATGGTTGGCATGCCTTGGCGCGTAGATGTGGCTGACATGGTTTGCCATTGTCACAGTGGTGTGGTTGGCATGGTTGGCATGCCTTGGCGTGAAGATGTAGCTGGCATGGTTTTCTATTGGTACAGTATTGCGGCTGGCATGGTTGGAATGCCTTGGCTCGGAGATGTGGCTGGCATGGTTTGCCATTGGCACAGTGGTGTTACTAGCATGGTTGGCATGCCTTGGCGCGATAGCATGAGAATTAAGGTTTGGCATAGATGATGTCGGTCGATGTTAAGGGTTCTGCTGTGAAACATGACACGTAAAAAAAAGGTACCCTGGTAATTCTTACTTAAGCATGCTGATCGATTCAATAAATGGTCATAGTGATGTCATGTCAGATGTGCGGTTTTACGATTTTAAACCTAAGCTAAAACCACCATCAACATTAAGTCCCCTGCTTAGCCCAGAACGGGAGCATCATTGCGAGGTAAGCATAAGATGGTGACAGGCTAGGACAAAAATTGAAACAACATGTCGTGAAAAGATGGCCAGGAAGGTCCGACTAACCTTTTTCGAGAGGTAAGGAGAGTTTATGATCCCCGTGTTTGGCGGGCTTGCATAGATTCTATTTGTTGTGTAGACCGTGAAGTGGTGAGATGAAGATCGTCGGCTTAGTATGGCTATACATCATCTTGATTGGGTTAGGGAACATCATGACGCTGACTTGGCGATTTGGTGGTGTTAGTGCGCTAAGTCATGATGCGGACGGCTTGGCATGGTGGGGCCAAGGTAATGGCGTGGACGGCTTGGCATGGTGCGGCCATGGCAAGGTGCGGTTTGGTGAGGAAAATCATGTGCGGACGGCTTGGTATGGTGGGCCAAGGCATGGTGCGTACGGATTGGCATGGTGATTTGTCTTCGCGGGCCCGTTGCCTCTTTTCCTTACTTGACTCAAATAGAAAGTCATTTCCTTATTCAAACTCCCAAGTATCACGCATATAAAAGGGGCCAGGCCTCTCCTTTTATTTCACACATTTATTATTATTTTTTATTCTGGCCGTGTGGTAACAGTAAAGCGGACGAGCGAATCCCAGGTATATCTTCCAGCATTTCCTCTTTAACTTGTTTTTTCTTGTTTTCTTGTGTTAGTGCAAAACCCTAGTTGTAGGCGTACCTTTTCATGATCTTGTGTAAAAAATTATCCTTCTGTGTTGGTATGAATCCTAGCCGTAGGTATGCCTTGCACGAACTTGTAATAGCATTTAGGCGTGAATATCGTAGTAATGTTGACCGCCTCAATTTACTGTGCAAAGTAGGCATGCATGAGCTGGTAACTGTCATTCCATTCTCATGAAAACCTGGCTTCTAGGGTTTACTCCTTTTCCTGGTGTGGCCGTGTGTATGGTTCCCATGGTGGGGCGCGCCTCCTTGGCTGGGCGCAAATTTCCCGATGCAGGGTACATCCTTGGCGTGAGGTGGTGACGCAGGATCTGTCAGTCCTCATTTCTTTGCCTATACGTATTATGAATTTGAAACAAATTGGATTGCATCCAGGATGTATCTCCTGTGTCTGATAAAATAATCTCCATGAACTTTCCGTAATAATTTCTCTTCGTATTGTTCCATTGTAGTTGTTTCGAAGGCGGAAGTAGTGTGAGAGAATTTTCGTTAGGATGTCATTTGAGAAAAAAAATTGTTGTACCGAAAGACGTTGGCAATTCTAAGCCAAGCATAGATGATGAGTTCTTTACAACGTCTACCACGATTAGGAGAAACCATCCCAAGTATGTGTCGAATCTTCTGACTGATCCGGAAAGTGAAGGAGAGGCCCAATCGGTTCGGCCAGGAGGTGTAATAAGGTTTTGTCTTCAAAGGAAAGAGTATCATGCTTCTCCTATCGACTTTAAAATTTATGTGAGTCTGTTGCATCCCTTTGAGAAATGGATGCGATTCATGATGAGCCAGGAATGTGTAAAAGCTAGTTTGACCAAGGCGCGGATTATTGATGGTGCGCGGCTTCCGTAGTACTTAAAATTAGGAAAGATATTCCAGGCTTGGTTGATTTTATTTCCAGATGGTATCCGGACACCCACACGGCCATATGCAGGTGGGGTGAAATGACTATCTCCTTAGAGAGCGTGGCCGTATTGTGAACCTTCCCGTAGTAGAAAACCTTGATGTCAAACTGTCTGTAGATAAAGAAGAAATATGCGCCACTCTGGTTGCGAAATCAAAAGGATTCGCTCGGAAAGAAAACAACACTAGGTGCTTCTATGGCTGGTGGGTGACTCAGTGGTTTCCTGATGAGTTGGAGCCCTATCAGAAGAATAGTACGCTTCATGTTACGGCGTTCTTGGCTCTTTGGTTATCCAGAGATATTTTTGATGACGGCTATCAAGTTTACCATGGCAAAAGGTGTCGTTCTCCCTATTGGCGGCTTATTTCTTGGTTCTCTATACACACACTTGAATCAGCTGGTCGCGGATATGTGCGCTTCAAATGGTTACATGAAAGTGGATTTTTATATTCATGCCGTCTTTCTCCAAGCGTCTATGTGGGATCACTTTGAAAAGTATGCTCCAAGACCGTTGGACGTACTTCCCGAGTATTGGGGTGGCTCTAGGATATCGCGCTGGTCGAATAGGCACCCAAATATTGGTTCGAACCTGGTTGGATTTCTTGACAACTCGCACATGATTAATTTTCGTGCATGGGCTCCGGTGCATGCGTTCATAACTCAGATCAGTAACTTTTCTCCTTCTCCAAGCATGTCTTTGTGTTCTGATAAAGAGGATATGAGTGTTGGAGAGATAGTGTTCATGTGAAGCTGCACGCCCGGTCATGTGTCGTCTTTCTTTTGAGGATATTGCAAAGAAGTCTCTTACAATATCGATAGGGCGGCTCATCATATGGGTTTTGACCAAGGGGTCCCACTCGTTCATCATCCGGCTGTTCCATAAGTCTCGTTGCCAAATGTTCTCGATGCTAGTGTTCTTGTGTCAGGTAAAAGTCTGCCTTTTCTGCTTGCGGAACGAAATCCATCAACAACCTCCAAATATAACATATTTTGGCAGGATAAGTTTCTCGTTATCCATGGATTCGTGAATGACGTGGTAGAAAACCGTCGTGGTAAGCCTTCTCATGTGGTTTTAGCGGAGCATCTACTGCTGAGGGATCCTTCTTTGCCCAAGCGAAAATCCATTAGCCGGGATGCAGATAGTCCCCAAGTGAAGGAGAAAAGATCTAAAAGCCTTGCAGATGGTTCCAAGTCAGCTTTGACAGTCCTACTGGCTTTCAGTTCATCCAATATGCGGGTACGTATGATTTTCCTCTTGATTTTAGTTGGATCATTTATATCCTTGTTTCTTTTCTGAGCATCCGTCTTTGTATCTTGCCAAGGGTCTCAGCAGCGTGAACGCCTTTACCAAACTTGCAAGTAGTCAGAAAACATCGCTTCTCGAGACGGAGGGTGGCGGTGCTTAGCCTATCCATGGAGATGGGGAATCCGAGAAGGATGAAAGTTCAGAGTCCGGTGATGGAGGGAGTAGTTCTTCCGACAGCATTGCTGAATCTTCCTCTAGCCGGTCTGAAAGCGAATTAGTGAGTCTCTCGCATGTTTTTTTTTCTTTTTCTTTGGAAGAATATCTAATCCGTGTCGTCATAAGGGAAAATCGTTTCTGAAAACGACCCTGAGACAGAGACTGGTAGAGATATATCTTCGTCTCCAACTGTTGCAGCCGCACCGGGCGACCTTGAAATGGATGTTAATCGAGATGAAAGCATCACCGTGACTCAGACAATGGAGAGTACTCCAATGGCCGCAGGTGCAATCGTTGTTAGGAATCCCTTGACGGTCGCTGATGTGGTCGCGGGCGCCATTTTCAACCCTCCATACCTGGTCCATTATTCTGATCATGTGTTGATCGGGGGATTTAGCGTGCCAGCCAAACATGTGGTGTTATACACTAAAATATGGGAAAGCTACGGACATATCGCCACGACCAAGAAAATTACTATTCAATTTGCGTTGGTTAAGCGGGTGGAGGAAGCTTTGTCTTTGATTGACGATATGTGCAACGTGACTGGTCATACTGTTTCTGAGGATGTAATCTTGAGCTGGAGGTTCCATCGTGACATGTGTGTAAACTTCAAATTCAATTTTTTTTGGTTCGTTGAAGGTTTCTCTGAGGTTGAAAAGTTGATGGTCAAAATAGTCGAAGGTCCTTCTACGGATATGGTGAAGAAGCAGGAAGCGGAAGTCGAAAAATTATCCAGGAAGCTGAAGTTGCAAAGGGAGGCTCTCCAAAGCACGAAGGAGGCTCTTGATAAGAAGAGCAAGCCATTGTTGGAAAACTTTCCTTGAATGCATTTCTGTCTTCTGAACTTCTTATTTTTAGGTTTTTTTTTTGAAATGCAAATGAAACACCTAGTTTATGGTTTTGATTTCCAGGATTTCTTGGGTTGATAGACAAATGTTACCTTGAGGGTTTTGGATTATTCTTTTGGAATGACTTGTTTTGGAATGGATTATTTTGGGAATGATGTTGTCTTGGTTACGATTGCAAGTGACGCAAACATCCCAGGAAAACCATGGAAGCGTGTGTTGGTAGATGACATGGGGTGAAACATAACGTGACTATTTGTTTCATCATTCCCGTGAAAACTTGAAATAGCAAACCATGTATCTTGTCAAGGTAAGACTTGCTCGGTTTTTCGGTCTCCTGATGAAAAGGGAACCCTTCTGGGTGTAAGACCGAGTTTTATGGGGAGCACATCCGTGATTGTGGGAAGTCTCCATTCGTATCATCTGATAATCGAGTCGTCGATCCCTAGTTGGATCATTCGCTTTTAATCTCTAGGAAGTCCCCAGTCATCCCTTGCTGTGTCAAGACTGATAACCGGGTCATCTGTAAACTGAGTCGTCGATCCCTGATCAGATTGCCTGCTTCTACCATCTTGATGTATGAGTCGAAGCATAAGATCGATGGTCAAAAATTGACATTATAACCGAAAGATCAATCTCCCACTGTGGTCGCCAATTATTTGAGGGTGAAAATGGTTTATGCTGATTTCGGTAATTTCGGGTGTGTGGGTGAGAAAATAATTTAAACCCTAAAAAATATACTGCAAGGGAGTACTTAAGATTCGAGAGATCAATCTGTATAAATCCGTCCTAAACCAAGAAATGGCCGTTCCAGACATGCTTCGGTCACAAAGTGAAGGAGAAGGGTTGGTTTTTGGGGAGGGAAGCGAAGAAAGTGTTGAGACCAGAACAGTTGATTCTGGAAGATTAGTTGTTTTACGACTTGTATCATAAAGTGGGAAGCTAACAGATGGAGAGCTAGCAAATACTTTCAGAGTGTTGTATGTTCCTGACCTGAACTTGTTGTTCGGTGGAAATAGGTAATGCCTATTTATACAAGTTGAAGTGAAACGTACTCAGGTCTCATTAATAAATGGAAAACGGGCAAGTAAATGGGAGGAGGTGGTAACCGGTAAGTCTTGGAATTGATGTTCTATAAAAGAAAGCATTTCACCATTATACCATGTATTTACTGACAGCCTCATCCTTATGAAACTTTCTTATAACGGGCGTAGTGTACGCCGCACGCTGTAAACCGCCAAACCAATACCCAATGAGCATCCCCCAGTTTGTAACATGCATTGATATCTCAAGTGTTTTCATGGAAAACATGTAGCATGTTGCTTCTGTTTGGCAAGTTAATCTTGGGAGACTTGCCGGCTCGGTGGTGACCCTCGACGGTCGAGATTTTGCATCTTGAGAGGAAGGGTATCCGTTGATTATTGCAACCCTTCGCTTGGTAGACAGTGGTGTGAAAGCATGGCCGACATGGATTTAGCGTGGTTAGGCGTGGCCAATCTAGGATTTTGGCGTTCGGCCAAAGGTGTCCATGCATTAGCTGGCAAACTTAGACGGCGAAAATCTGCATATCAGATGGAAGGGTGGCCGTTGATTGTTGCAACCCTTCGTTTGGCAGCCAGCGATATGGTTTAGGGATGACATGGCTTGGCATATTTTAGGCGTGGCCCAAATTAAGGTTTTAGTAAAAACAGTGATGTTTGGCCTTGGGACGGAAGTTTCCATGCGTTAGGTGGCAAACTTGAACGGTTGAGATCTGCATCTCAGATGGAAGGGTAGTCGTTGATTATTGCAACCCTTCATTTGGGTATCCAGCGGCATGAAAGCATGGCCGACATGGATTTAGCGTGGTTAGGCGTCGCCAAGCTAGGATTTTAGCGTTGGGACAAAGGTGGCCATGCGTTAGCTGGTGACCTTGGACGGCTAAGATCTGCATCTTAAATGGAAGGGTGGTCGTTGATCGTTGCAACCCTTTGTTTGGTAGCCAGCGGCATGAAAGCATGGCCGGCATGGATTTAACGTGGAGTGGAGCCACTGGAAGTATGTGGCTTGGAAGGGAAGCGCTTGCAGCTTTTTCTAAATTAGGGTTTGGTATGCTGAAACCCTAATTAACGCCCTTTACTAGAATCAATGTAGAATTCTCATACGGACTCGGATTTTGGGTGGTTCCTCTGCTCCAGAAATTCCAAAGCTGAAGACTAACCCCTAAAACGATGATCGTCCTCAAGTCAACAGTTTCACTACCAACCAGAGCCTGGTGGACCAGGAAGTAGCTTCTCTAGTAGAAAGTTTATGTGAACTTCTACACCTCTTAAAGGATCAGCGAGCGAAGACATTTGCTGCAATTAATCAGATAACTCTGGATACGCGATTGGCTCATTCGCATCCAGAAATCTAAAAAACATCAGAGGCGTCCGTGAACAATGTTAGGTTTACTAAAGACAACATGATGGAAAAAAAGGGCCATAACATAGCCCTGCATGTTACTACACGCATCAAAGATTCAGAATTCAAAAGGGATCTCATCGATACGGGAGCGTTCTCGAATGTTATTACTCTTAAAAATCTCAAGGCAGCCAAGGTTCGACCGAGCAAAGTCGTGCGACAGCCTACCATGGTGACAGATTTCGAAGAAAACCAAACCAGCACGTAAGGGTACATCAATCTGAATCTATCAGCAGGACCTATCCAGTCGAAGATAAAATTCGAAGTAATAGAGAAGGAGCTAGACTCCCACATGATACTGGGAAGACCATGGCTTCATGATAATAATATCATCCCCTCAACGTATCACCAATGACTGAAAACTATGTTGAATGAATAAGTTGTTCGCATCCCAGCGTCATTATCTCCTTATGCACCAATCTGTGGCGTGGAGTTGTTTGAGCCAAAGGAAAATTCACGAGATTCATTAAGCAAAATTTACTGCACTTCACTTCCCACGTGGGCGTCAATCGAGGAGGAAGACCGGCTCACACCACTAAACAAAGAGACCGAATCTCGCGGTGCGCCTCTACAGATAGGATACGCCAATCCTTATTCATCAAACAAGAGCTTAGTTCATCTTCATACCAACATGGAGCGAACTTTTGTGGCAAGTCATGACCACAAATGGAAAACTGTATATCGGCGCCGCTGTTAGCATTTAGCAGGGGAGACTTTCACCCAGTCTCTCTGCCCGATATAATTCAACAATAATAACAAGCTACAATAAAAAGTACCAGATGCTCCATAACAGTTACAAGATGGCACCGACTCCACAACAGATGAACTCGAAATCGTCAACATCGGAAATGAAGAATCTCCAAGGCATGTATCCATTAGTTCCGCTCTATGTGCAGATGAACACACGAAACTTGTAAATCTTCTTAAGGAGTACCAAGACATATTCGCATGGACATACAAGGAAATGCATGGCCTGGATGAAAAACTGGTCACTCATCATCTGCATATAATACCTGGATCCAAGCCGGTCAAACGATATCCAAGACAGTTTAAGCATGACATGGAAGAACAAATTAAGACCAAGATTCAGAGGTTACTAGCGGACGACTTTATCAGACCCATCCACCATCCTACCTGGTTGGTTAATGTGGTTCATGTAAAGAAGAAAAACGGTCAAATTAGGTGCTGCGTCGATTTCAGAGATCTGAACAAATGCTACCCCAAGGATGATTTTCCCCTTCCCAATATTGACATGCTAGTTGACGCTACCAGTAGACATGACATGTTATCCTTTATGGATGGATACATCAGCTACAATTAAATAAAAATGTATGAACACGAAGCAAGTAAAATAGCTTTTCGAACTACTCTCGGAAACTTTTATTATACTGTGATGCCTTTCGGTTTAAAAAACGCTGGTGCTACCTATCAACGTGCCATGAATGCAATTTTCCATGACATGATGCACAAGAAAGTTGAAGATTACGTGGATGACATAGTGGTCAAATAAATGACATGAGCAGACCATACAAACGTTATACGACAAGTGTTTGAAATGTGTCTCGAGTACAAGCTGAAAATGAACCCATTGAAATGTGCTTTTGGGGTCTCTTCTGGAAAATTTCTGGGATTCCAAGTCACTAAAGGAATCAAGGTAGATCCGGCCAATACTCAATCCATCCTAATGATGCCGCCTCCGCAAACCGTGAAAGAACTCCAGAGCTTCATGGGAAAGGTAAACTATATTCGGTGTTTTATACCAGGATTAGCCCAGCTTATCGCTTCATTCACCCCCTTGCTGAAAAAGGGGGCAAGCTTTATTTGGACCACGTAGCAGCAAGAAGCCTTTCGGAAGATTCAGCAAATATTGTCATCACCGGCTGTTATGAAATCTCCCATACAAGGAAGACCGCTATGCCTCTACACTGCTTCAAGCGATGATGTTGTTGGAGCTCTCTTTACTAAAGAAGATTATTAAGGGATTCAATACCATATTTACTACTTCAGTCATACTTTGAGAGACGCTGAACTCAGGTATCCTAAGGCAGAAAAAGCGTGTCTAGCCCTAATTCATATTATTCAGAACTTTAGACATTATTTGCTGTCGAACAAAGTGATGTTAATAGCTAAAGCTGATCATGTTAAATTCTTGCTCTCAAAACCAGCCTTGATAGGTAGGCCAGCCAAATGGATACTCCAAATTCCGGAGCTCGATATAACATGCAATCCTCTGCGGGCTATTTAAAGGGCAAGCATTAGCATATTTACTAGCAGCATTCTCGGGAGAAGGTACTACTTCATGGCATGAAGATATTCTTGGGAAGTTTCCATAAATATCTTTTGTCAAAGAGGAAGCGTGGCTGCTGTATTTTGACGGATCTGCTACCCCTAGCAGTAATACCGGAGGAGCGGGTGTAATTCTAGTATTTCCAACTGGTGAAGTCTTTTCGCATTCTTTCAAGCTGTACTCTCAGTGCACCAACAATTCAGTAGAATACAAAGCTTTCTTCATATTTTCACTAGCCAAACAAGCAGGATCTACGCACCTAGAAGTAAGAGGCGACTCTAAACTACTAGTAAACCATATGAATGGAGTATACTCCCTCAAAGAGGTAACATTATCCCCCTATAGATCTGAGGTGCAAAAGATATTGAACTACTTTGCTAATGCAACCATAACTCATATCAGCCGCAATAAAAACAAACACGCCGATTGTCTAGATACATTAGCTTCAAAGATGCAATTCAAAGGTTTAGAAAAGGCTGTGACAGTGAGTAGGAGGACCGTGGCGTCAACGTGGCTTTTACAGTCCAAAGATACTGAATCTAATGATTGAAGAACTCAGATTATTCAAGAGCTTAATAGTTCGCTTTCCCAAGGAAAGGTTAGTCTCAAAACCCTACAAAACTTCTTCATGCTTCAAGGAGTGTTATAAATCGAAACCCATATGGATCCCTGTCAAGATATCTCAGAGACGAAGAAGCACAACTACAACTTAATTGTATTCATGGCGAGATCTGTAGACACATGTTAGTGGTGACTCTTTACCGACGTCTTCAACGCCTTGGATACTACTGGCCGGATATGGAGACTCAATCCCGATCGCTCCAAGGGTTTTGCTTCAGTTGTCAAGTGTCACTGCATCAATTATAGGTTTTTAACGTTGGCTATGCTTGGGACTGGCGAGAACCATACGTCAACAATCTTCACGATGGTGTGCTCCCTGCCAATAATAAGGATGCAACCAAGATGAAGCAAAATTCCAAAATATTCGTATTTTATGAGGGAATCATGTACCACAAAATCTTTGGAGGAAATCTGCTACGATGTTTGGCAAAGTCTGAAATCCCGACTATGTTGAAAGAAACACATGAAGGTAAACACCAAGGGAAGAAGAAGTTATTCCTCCAAGTGCATGAAAAGTATTACTGGCCAACTATGGAAGATGATGCAGCAGCGTTCGTTCAGAAATGCCATGAATGACAGACTCATGGGAATCTCATACACGTGCCTTGTGCCCCGCTTCATCCAGTAAGTAGTCCATGGCCTTTCTATAGCTAAGGACTTGATATTATTGGGAAAATCAATCCACCGTCATCAAAACAGCATGAGTATATCATAACCGCGACGGAATAATTTACCAAACGGGTCGAAGCCATTCCTTAAGGGAATGGGCAAGAAGAAAGCACCAACAAAACTCTGATTCGAATTCTCAGTCAAACAGTGCATGATAATCCCAAGACATGGCACAAACAACTGCCTGTGGCACTGTGGGCATATCGTGCGGCAACGAGGAGCTATACTGGTGTTTTCCCTTATTCAATTGTTTATGACACAGACGCAATTCTCCTAGCAGAGATTAAAATCCCGTCAGCTAGGATCGCAGCAGCAAGTGGATTCTAATGGAATGAGGCCGAAGCATCAAGTTCCAAAATTACGGATTTGGATACTCTGGACTCCAAGAGAATCAAAGCGGAAGAACATACTCAGGCGTACATAAATAGTATCTCAAGAGCATACAATAAAGCTGTAAAACCTCGAGTTTTTAAAATAGGAGATCTGGTGTTAAAGACTGCCAAGCACATTCAGCAAGACATGTCCGCACTAAAGTTTTCTCTGAAATGGGAAGGTCCTTGCATACTATGCCTGACCATCATTTCATCCCTCGCCGTCTCACGACACGACCAATCAGCCATTTTTTTTCATTTCTTTCATATCTGAGTTATCAAGTTCCTCATTAGTTAAAGCATATTAATGTAAACTCCATTCGTTCAACAAAACCCAATGCAATTCATTTTTCAAAGCAATGTTCAAAACCCCAAACAAAAAAAAGGCGATCAAACATTATAATGCCTACTTATTCAAAACAATAAAATATAAGTATGGCTCAGAAAAGGCCATCCAACAAGTTGTAGTCCCTTAAGCATCATTTTCAGCCTATCCTGATACCTTTCAGTCATACTCTCCAAGTTTTGGATCGCCTGTTCCACCTTCTCAGATTCCGTAGCCAAGACCTTTTCCTCCTCCAAGATAGTTTTCTCATCAAGAACGACGTTGGCAATGATACCAGCTAGATCAACTTTGATAATATCAAGGCATTGTGGCAACCAACTCACATTGAACTCCATGGACTCACAGGTAGATATCATGTTTTCCCACTTTTCAACAGTTGATTCAGCAACATCACGTATGGATATACCTTCCATATTGGCGACCATGGGTAGGAGACAGTTGACCGTGGTAACCAAAGAAGATGAATAATGCCACACCACGTTCCTAGTTGAAATGTGGTCGTATCTTCTCCATATTTTTGGAAAGCTTGCATTGGGGTACTCGTAGGAGAAAATACCCAAATCAGCGTCTTCCAGGTCTACATCATTAGGTGTATTTGAGCTTGAAGGAAGAGGAGTGGTCAAATCATCGTCGTCAACCACTTACCTTTACAAAAAAAAAAGAGAGAGAATCTTTACCTACCGGCCATGGAAAACAAACACCTATTCACCAGTGAAAAGCATACCGATATGATCTTCTTGACTCGAATGATCCGAACAGGGGAGTCGTCATGAGTGCCAGGGATTCGTCCAATCTAAAAAAAACAATGATTAGACGTCAAAAAGAAAAAGAAGAATTACCACTTCAAAATCAGGATATAATCAAAGTCATACTCTAGATACAAACCGCATGTGTTTGGTAGAAGAGTCTGGCTGAGTCGAATATGATCCACTTTTGTCTGACATGATGAAAAGATATAGATTCAGCAGGAGAGTGTATATTCCAAATTGAGAAGAACGTTTTAGTTTCACCTGTATATGTATATACACTGCAGAAACCCTAAGAGGAAGCATATGTTGAACGACTACTACAAAATTTATCCGATGAACAGGGATTCAACGCCGACCAAATCGTGTTTCTTGTTGAAACCCTAATTAAAGCCAAGAGAAGACTGTCAGATAGTCAAAGTAGAATGTTTTCAGCCCAGCAAAGCTTACTAATGGAGCATGCTCGCTGGTGTGACCAGACTGAAATCAGCATACCCAAAAGATACAATCGTGATATGGCTGTATAACAAATGTCACTTCCCTGGTAATGTTCATTCACCTTAACTTGATCATTTTATCTCTTGACTGTCACTATCTAGTGCTTACCCCGCAACAATGTCACTGTTACGTACTAAGCAGGGGACTTAATGTTGATGGTGGTTTTTAGTTCAGGGCTAAAATTGTAAAAACCTGATGCGTTGTCGTTCTGCAAAGAAGCTGAGCCATTTAAGAGTGATGAGTACCCAGGCCTCCTTACATACATATGTATTGAGCAATTCAATTTATATATAAAATTTACCTAGAATGGCACGTATATCAACAACTAAAAATATTCTTCATTAATGTATGGCCCATTGAGTATTTTCCTATGCTATGTTCCCCAGCTGAATTCTCAATATTTGCATGACATGACACTTTGGGAGATTCGTTCTACTCGCAGCGGAGTAGCACGAATCTCCCGAAGTGTCAGTATTGAGATCTGCGTGAAGATACTCAAGAACACACAGGTTTCACCACTCTCTGATTAAGAGATTTTGTGTCAACACGCTGTTAAAAGTGCGTCGACGCGCTTAATTTCTTAAGAAAAATAAGCCCAGACTGTCCATGTCAGTCTTAAAACAATCACGACCACACAATTCGGCCGACCAATTCACCAAGCTTAGCCTCTTCCTGGAAGCACTAGGCAACTCCATGGTATCCACCGGCGGACCCACCATCATCCCAGCCAATCATAATTCTATTAGCCTACCAGTAATGTCCTTGATTGTTGGCGTGAACAAGGCTGGTTGCTGCAAAATAAAAGCTCAACGAGCTAAGACCGACCATGACAATCTCAAAACCATCGCGTCCACCCAACTTAACCGGCCTATTTGGACAGTTTAGATCTTCTTTCGAATGATCAAAGAGGTATAGTTATGATCACCGGTGACTCGCCTCCATCCCTGGTCGGTCGAACTACACATAGAAATCCAGGAGCGCGTCAAACCTCTTGCCAAAAGTAGGGTGATCGCGCGTTTTTTAAACCCTAAATTGAGTCAGCGGCATTATGCAACTGCCGCAAATCGATCACGGACATCCATCTTCGCCAGCCTAGTCGGACGGCCTAGATCTAATTTCAGGTGGCCAATGAGATACTATCATGCTCACCGACAACCCATCTTTATGTGTACTCAATCGACTTGTCCAAACTCAGCGGGAAACACCCCAAATCGTTCGGCCAAAGGGCTTTAAACCCTAAAATTCAATCAACGGCAATGAACAACTGCCGCAAATAATTTCATCCGTCCAACTTCGCTAGCCTAGTCATATGACTTAAATTTAATTTCAGGTGGCCAACAGGGTGACGCCATGATCACCGACCACCCCTCTTCCATGAGGAGCGATTGGACAAGTCACGGGATGCGCGTGTAGCTCCTACCAACTCCCTGAAAAAGGGTTGTCATGCTTCTTTTAAGACATTAAAGCTCCGCGACTAACTTAGATGAGCTCTGAAAAAATGATGCTTCATAAGCATCGATTACTTTCAGCTGCTTGTTTTAAAGCGATGCTTTATATGCATCGATTATAAGCGATGTTTTATAAATATTGATTCCACAAATAATTTTGTTATTTGACCTAAAAGTACTATGTGCTGCTTCATGACTTGACCCATTTACTCGAGACATCAAACATGTCACAAACTGGGGTATGCTCACTAGGGTATTGGTTTGGTGGTTTACAGCATGTGGCGTGCAACGCGCCATTACGAGAAAGTGTCAGGAAATGACGGATGGCTATTAGCAGTAAGAGAGTAGTGGGTGTAATGATGATCAGTCTTCCCTCGTAAATGGAAACGTGATGGTGACCACTTTTACACAACTCCACTTCTCCACTGCTTAATTGTCTCCACTTTCTACGAGATTAGGGTGCGCTCAGTCATGACTTGTATAAATAGGGTTTTCAACCTATTTTCGGCAACAACAAAGGGGTTATGAACACAAGTATCTAGAAACCATATTCTGATACAAGTAATAAAACATCCACACCTGCATAATTCAACATTCTGATCTCAAACACCTTCTTCGCTTCCCTCCCTAAGATCAACCCTTCTCCTTCACTTTGTGACCGAATTGAATCTGGAATGACCATTTCTTGGTTTAGGCCAGAGTCTTACAGATTGATCTCTCGAATCTAAAAGTACTCATGTGCAATATATTTGTTTAGGGTTTTAATTCGTTTCTCATCAACACACCCAAATTCACCAAAAACTAGCAGAATCTGTTTTTACCCCAAAATAATAGTTTACTTTTATTTTGATGTACTCCCTCCGTTCCAAAAAGACAGTCCGGTTTGACTTTATCAAGATATTAAGGAGACCATAGTAGATTACATTCCTACCCTTAATTACTTTCCTAATTTATTTCAATAAAAATGTTAGTAATAAAACTACCAAAAATTGTTATGGGATTGTAAATAGAAAATACAAAAAAAAATAAAAAAGCTAAAACATATCGATTTATGGAAACAGTATCAATAAAGTAAAAGAAAAAATATTCTAAGCATTGGGCGGCTAAGTAGATTTTCCTCCCGCTGCTTCAAAAAAAATTAAAAAAATCTCTCTCGCATGAAACTATAGGAGCGAAATTGAGCGGGAACATTGAAATGTAAAGATTATAGAGATAAAAAATGGTGTTTGGAAAAAAAAATGAAAATATTATAGAGATGAAAGATTGTATATTTATGGAGTATAACATTTATAAGGAATTTAATTTGGAACCATATATATTGTCTTCAAAAGGGAATCAAGGATATATTTGTTTCCTTAATTTCGAGATTTCATTAATATTTTAGATTGGGTCCCACTAAAAAAGAATTTATGAATATAAAAAACTTAAGGGTATGTTAGAGAGTTCATTGGAAAAATATGACTATAAACAGAAGCTGGACACATTTTGAAACAAACCTTTTTTTTTTGTTAAGTCAAAAAATATATTGAAAAGGAAAAAGATACAAGATAGCTAACAGTCAAAGAGGTAAAAGCAACCCCAAAAACCTAAAAGCTATTTAAATCTGTAGTAAGGTACATTTGGAATTTCAATTGAAATAATGAAATCTGGTCTCCCAGTAATCTCTAATCCTACTCCATTTCCAAGATCACGCCCCCTTTTAGCCATAGTGTCCGCAGAAAAATTACACTCCCTATAAGAGTGCTCAATACTAATATTATCATAGTTCCCTTGAATTTCCCCCCAGCGATTTCTAGCAAACCAAGGAATAGAATCTTGTGTAAACGCCCACCTAGCAGCAGCCGAATCAGTGCGGATAGTCACTCTCCTGAAACCCAATTTCATAGCCCATTCCAAACCTATTATTATAGCATAAACCTCCGCCAAATAATTTGTAGTTATACCCAGGCCAAAAGAGATTGCCCCAAGCACCGCAGAAGAGGAGTCGCGCGCCACAACTCCCGCACCCGCCCTACCAGGATTGCCTCTAATCGCGCCGTCACAGCAAAGCAAAATCTCTCCCACCTCAGGAGGGGACCAATAGCATTCAACCACTTCCTGGATCTTCACTCTTCTATGTCTGACTCGGAAAAAATCCAAGACCCGCAAGTCTTCACAGCAGTTCTTCATAAAAACCTTTATCCGGATCGAGAATTCGTGAATAATTGGCCAGTTCGGCTTTTTGTTTTCAAACACTCTCTTATTTCTAGAATACCACAGCTCCGAACGAATTACCAAAATGGACAGAAGCCATAACTCTTGAATCATCTTACTGCGGTTTTTTGCAGCTTTGAAAGCGACCACCAAATTTTGATGCGGCATAATTCCAAAAAGATCAGCTATCCACGTCCAAGACTTGGCAGCAAAAGAACAATTCCAGAGGATGTTCTCCAGCGATTCCTCGGCAGAAGAACACAAAACACATTTAGAAGGCATTTCAAATTTGAAACGTGAACGCACCTGGTCATCAGTAGCGCAAGCACCACGAAGAATTTTCCAGTTTTGAGCAGCGATGCAAGGGTGAATGCTCTTCCTCCATAACAACTTCGCACCCTCCAGATTCTGAAAACGAGGTCTAATAAGTTCTCTAGCTGAATGGACAGTGAACTGGCCCTTGTAATCTGGCATCCAAAAACGCACATCATCTCCCTGAATAGGCCTAGGCAAATCCGACAACTGAATTCCCGTAGCAGCAAGTCTTTCGTGATGGTCATCTTCAAAGACCCACTCACCATTCACCACTGAATCACTAACTCGAAAAGATCTGTCCAGGTCCTCCAGCCGCAGAATATTAGCAATGCTCTTATTGCTACACCAATTATCAAAATATAAAGAAGTAGAACGACCATCCCCGATAGAGACCTTGGTGTTCTCCTCTACCTGCGAGTAGACCAATCTAATGCCAGGCAAGATAGTAGACTTAACACCTCTGCGTTTCAGCACCCCATTCCTGCCAAAAAAAATTGCAACCAAAAACCTCGCCCCTTTCTTTTTGGAAGTTCTGATGTTCCACCAAAGCTTCATCAAAAGAGCCTTATTCATAACTGACATAGAGGTATTTTTTTTTCGAACCAAAATGGAATAGAGGACGGTCTTTTCGAAACAGAGGGAGTATGTGATTTTTTCAAGTTATATTTTTAGTTATATTCTTCAAGAATAAAATGCACCCGCATTAAACTTTTTTTCTGGATTCATTACTGAATCCAGGGGATAGTGGCAAGTTCCATCAACTGCTCTACATGTTTTTTTTTTATAAACTAAAATTTTATTGCTAAGTTATGTGAATAGTTATGGTCACTTGCCAGGAGACTACAGATTTCAGCAGAGAAATTATTTGGACAATCCATGTGTGTAGTTGTTTCTCTTACGGTTTTAGAAACTCTATCGGCTACTTGATTGTCGTCGCGACTAACAAAAGTAAAATTACAATAGATGAAACTAGAACTTAAGTACTTTATTTCCTTCAGTATGTTCCTGTTCTCCCATTAAATGAGCGAAACATTTTCAGTAATTGATTAGACGACAAGTTTTGCATAAGCTTATATGTGAATCCTAGGAAGTTGCTTCTCCTTAGCCCACACCAAAGCTTAACATATAGCCATGCGTTCACCAGTCTCCGGACTCAGAACTCCATCTGAAAAGGCGAGGGTACCAAAATATACCTCAAGCTAAAACTTTTCATACCTATAAGTCCTTTCTCGGAAAGTGATTGTCTATGGACAGAGTCGAGACAATACAACTAATCGGTTCACACTTTGTGTGATCGTCTATGGATACGAGATCGAGACAATACAACAACGAAGTATGTTTACTTAATACAAAGGTTCGGACTTAACCAAACACAATTAGATTGCTTATCAAGTAAATAGGAATTAACGTTTGTGTGATTTGATTTAATTATAATAAAACAATTATAATGCGGAAATATAAAGTAAATGACATAGCAAGATTTTGTTAACGAGGAAACCGAAAATGCAGAAAAACCCCGGGACCTTGTCCAGAATTGAATACTCTCAGGATTAATCCGCTACACAAAATTACACCTAACTTCGTGTAGTTCAGACCAAGAGACTAAACCTATAGTCCACATAGTTTTGTCTGTATTCCCATGCCTCCAACTTATAAATAAGTCACGTAATTGGAATAATTCCTTTGGTTCTTATTCCAAACAGTGAAGTGTTTATGGGTAAAAACTGTTTCTGCTGATTTTGGTAATTTAGGTGTGTGGATGACACTAGTACAGAAATGGGCTTTAACCATGCCAGATATAAATTTCCCTATCACGCCTTTCTGGTTTTGGCATGTCTATAGGGTATACTTCTACCCTATAAACACACCATGTTCAAATATCAACCGTTCAGTGATGTTAAATTTTAATTTTTGATTGGAACTTTTAATTTTTGATTGGGCGTGTTTATAGACCAATCTATGGCCATGTGAACCAGTTGTGGTGTGTCCATAAAAATAGTCACGCCACTTGAGGCGTGGTTAAAAAGTTTGATTTATTGGACACGCTAGTATGCGTGTCCATAGTGTGCGTTTTATAGCCACGCCGGTAGTATTGCGTGGCTAAAAAGTTTGGTTTATTGGACACGCTAGTATGCGTGTCCATAGTGCGTTTTATAGCTAAGCCGGTTGTATTGCGTGGCTAAAATTTTTTGTTTATTGGACACGCTAGTATGCGTTTCCATAGTATGCGCTTTATAGACACGCCACTTCTATTTATTACTGGGTACATGATATTAGCTGTAACTGCGACAGCACTGGCTCAGCTCTGTTGAGGGCCGTTTTCTTCTCCAGCCCAACAGTCATTAACTGACTTTCAAAAAATAAATAAAAAAGCTTCTACCCAAATTCGAACGCATGGTCTCGACGCGAAGGATGTAGGTAACAAGACGAATCAATCCACCAAGCTGCAAATCTATAGTTGTTTAAGTTTAGTTACAATAACCTATTTCTGTTATTCCATATGGACTAAAGGATAGTTATAATCTATAGATGAATCATTTGATGCTCCGCAACTCACAAAGAAGAAATTATTCCTCATCCTCCTCATGCTCTACAACTCATTCATCCCTTTTACCCCAAACCTATATTTTCATTTCCTCCTCCTTTACTACTCTTTCACCTCTTTAATCCCAAACACTAGCACTAATGCTTGGACTTGGTTTTGTTGTTGTTTCTTGTTTGCTGCATGAATCCATTAATATATTTTGGTGCTTATGCAAGTGTTTTAATGGATTCAACAGCAAATAAGAAGACAACAACAAAACTAGTCCAAGATGCTCTGCCAAGTTAACCTGCATCTGAATGTCTATAAATAACACATCAGATAGACTTGCCTTCTATAAATGCATAAAATCAAACGGTTGACCTAACAATGCACCTATTAATTGGAGTAAAAGCTAATGAATTAAGAGACTAGATTTAGGCTTTCGAAATAGGGTACGTTTAGCAGAGTAATGACGGCTTTGAAGAGGGTGCGCATGGCATTGAAAAGGCGTTCATAGACAAGCGACAGACACTTGACCAATCTCCATAAAAGACCATTTATGGCTAAGCTACTACTATTAATTAAACAAGGCACGGGGATAAACAGATTATTATACCAAAAGAAGAAATCATAGAAATAGATATTAAGAAAACAGATAATGGCAGAGAATGCTAGTAGTTCAGAAATGGAAATCACACCGAGCCACCACCCGATTCAGAAGCAATGGTACGTGCAAAGTTGACAATTTGGACTTTATCAAGCTCTGAGATTGAAAGGTTGATTCCTTCCCTGAATCAGGAGAAAATAAGGAAGAAATAGCAAGATGAGCGAGAAGAATTTGAAAGATTAAGGGTTGAAAATGATGAGGATATTCAGTTGTGGATGAGAAAGTTGGATGCAAAAGATGCACGTCAACACAGGCAGAAGCTTCAACGACGAGGAGAGTGGAAGTGTTCATGGGGGAAAACTCGCAGTGCGACATAAAGTGATAGTGAAGATGAAGAAAAGAACTGTGAATGAGGAGAAGATGAGGAGTACAGTGATAATGAAGAGAGATGAGAGAGAGAAATAAGCAGATAAAAAGAAAAGTAAGAGGCAAGAGTTTGAAGATGTGATGTACAAGTTCTATCTCACCAAAAAGAAGAACAACCCTCGTAAGTTTTTTCAAACCATGTCGGAACCCCTGAACATGGATTCTGACAGAGAGGAGATTCCTGGGTTAAACCTCGATGGAGAGCCCGTGTTTGTCGGTGAGGTGGTGGTTTGCAGTGAAGCAGAAGATGAGGAAGAAGAAAACGAAGATGATGATCTCCAGGGTCCCTACACATCTTCAGACGATGATGATGGTACTGGTGCCTACTATGAATAGGATGAGTTAAACTACAACAGCAACAGTGATGGCGATTCTCAGTGATTTCCTTATACTGGAAAATCCCTTAGAACTAGAGTAATGTGATATTTTGATTACTATTTCTCTTGTGCATCTTTGTAAAAACTTTTGGGGATATTGATGGTACTTTATGTTGCTGAAAAAGTGTATGGATAATAGGGTTTCAATTTCAGACATTTGGTGGTAGTTTTTTTTTTTTGTTTGTTTGATAGATGGTGTTGATGAAGAAGATGCTAGGGGGATTTTAGGGTTCAGTTTTCAGCAGGTGCATTGTTTGGATAGCAGCTGGGAGAGTTGCAGTGGTTATGATTGGGTAAACGTTTTATGTCAGGTAGATTAGTAATGTTTCATCTTTGAATTTTGATTGTAAAAAGAAAGTTGTAATGGCATTGGTAGCCTGTCGGGTGTTTAGAAGTTATATTATGTTTGCTTTGTCCTTCTTTAGATGTAATTAAACTAGTTGTGTTCTTCCAGTTGTTTGAATTTTCAGTAGTATTAAAATTGTGATGGATGTATGTTTGAAGGGTTTGAACATAATGTGTCAGTTTTTCTTGCTCTTTTGATTTCAGTAGTAATGGATTAAATACAGTAAATGTACAAACACGCAATGTTCTTGGTGAATGATTCTAAAATGGGAAAATTAGGCTAAGGCCCAACCCATGGATAACCCATAATGTGAGACCCTTAATTAAAAGAAGTTTAAATCTAGGCCCCAAATTATTAAAAGACTTTGATACCCTTATGCATATGGTCAAGCCCATAATTAAATAAATTTTAAATTTAGGCCCCAAATTATTAAAATATTATGTGATGATGTTCCAACCACCGTCAACCACCTCCGACAGCCACAGCTACCACCGGCAACCACCTTCGACCACCACCGCCGGCAACCACCGCCGGCAAACCACCACCGACCACCATCGCCGGCAACCACCTCCGACCACCACCATCAACCACCACTGACCACCATTAGACACCGCCAACCACTGCCAGCAACCACCTCCGACCACCACCGCCACCACCAACCACCACCGCCGACCCACCACCGCTCACCACCATCTCCGACCACATTGATATTTCAAGTGTAACTGGAAGTTACACATGTATAAAAATTACACATTCATGTTGTGTATTCAATAATGTGTAACTTAAAGTTACACATCCATATGACATGTGTAATAAGAAGTTACACATATATATGAAAAGTGTATCCACAAGTTACACATGCATATGGCATGTGTAGTCAACAGTTACACAACAGAAAAAAAAATATATACAAAAATTACATCTATTGCATTAACATTAATTTACAATAATAACTCTGTTTACCAGCTATAGTAATCGGTTGTTACTGAACACAATAAATGAGTTAAAACACTAGAAATAAGCCACTGAAACCTATACTAGAAGTTTTGCCTTTCTTTCTTGTCTTCCTCATTCCAAAATGCTTTGCATATCTGCAACGAAATAAACATCCATGGATTAGGTTGGATGAATAAAAAGAAAAAAAACAAAATATTATAGGAGAATTGTAAGGCAAAATTATAGAACAAAGATCACAGAAAAGACACATGATAACCCATCTTAGCATGTGTAACTTGGAGTTACACATGCAACTATCATGTGTAATTGACAGTTACACACGCATATGACTTGGATTGTGTAACCGGCAGTTAGAAACACAAAGTACTTGTGTAACATGTAGTTACACATGCATATGCTTGTGTAACCTGCAGTTACACAACCATATGGCTTGTGTAACCTGCAGTTATAAACATAAAAGGACTTGTGTAACCTGTAGTTACACATGCATATGCTTGTGTAACCTGCAGTTACACATCCATATGGCTTGTGTAACCTGCAGTTAGAAACACAAAGAACTTGTGTAACCTATGTATGCTTGTGTAACCTGCTGTTAAAAACACAAAAGGACTTGTGTAACTTGTAGTTACGCATCCATATGCTTGTGTAACCTGCAGTTACACATCCATATATGTTATCAAAAACTAAAAGTGAATAAAACTTCAAAAAGAATTTGAGTGCATTGAATAGTTTTTTTTCCTTTTCAAGGATAATTATAATCTCAACATGCAGTTACATATGCATATGCTTGTGTAACCTGCAGTTACACATCCATATGGCTTGTGTAACCTGCAGTTATAAACACAAAGGACTTGTGTAACCTGCAGTTACACATCCATATGCTTGTGTAACCTGAAGTTACACATCCATATCTTAATCAATTTCATACATGTTGGTGCTACGTGTGTAACTAGGACTTTCATCTAAAATGACCTGATAAGAAGTTATTAGCCAATTGAACTATAATCTTAATCAATTTCATAAACACTTAAGGGAATCTAAAAAATTCATTATCGAGAGACATAATCAATCAGTGAGCAACCGTGAACCTAAATATCGAATAAGAAATGCAGGAACAATACTAGATGATAACTTCAGAAACTAGTAGTTACACATCTAACTAACTAGTAATTCAATTAGAAGCTGTATTTATAAGTTACACATCTAATTAGCATGTGTAACTAGTAGTTACAATTCACACCAAAATATGGCTAAAGTACTCGGCAGTTACACATACATCTTACCATAAATCTAGTTTCACTTTGGCTAGTGTACCCTAAATTTATACACCATCATGTTTCAATATTCATCCTACGTCACCATCTCCATCTCTAACCATACATGTTACTTTGGCTAATAATCTAATTACAAAATTGGTTTGAAAGTTTCAAAGTAGTAATCATTTAGTTACTAATTCAAAAAATCAGTATAAGAATAACAATCATACGAGAGATATACAAGGAAAATCTGAGGAGAAATATGTGGAATGAAACTGAGAAAGCACAACAGACCTTGGAAGAATATCCACTAATAGATAAATATTAGGATGGTGTATGACTGCTTCTATGAAAAGAAGCATATTGGAATGCCTCAGCCTAAGCATTATTCTCACCTGCAAAAAGGAATACAATTAGTAAGACTGAATCTAGTTATTAGTCACTCTTGCATAGATATTATAAGGAGGAATTTTTTAAAAATGTATAACGTTAGTGTAGTTGGGAGTTACACATCAGCTGACTTGTGTAACTGAGAGTTACGCATGCATATAACATGTGTAATTAGGAGATACACATGAATCTGACTTGTGTAACTTTCAGTTACACATGCATATGAATAGTGTAACTAGGAGTTACACTTGCATATGATTAGTGACTGAAATATTATATAGTCAATCAAAACTAGATTTCATAACAGATAGATCGACCAAAAACTATAATTGCAATCAATGACATCAATCATTAAGAAGAATATCGCAGAAAGAGTGAAACAACATAATTCAACGATATACAAATACGAATTATGAATACTCAAAATCACAGGGATGTGAATTCTTCTAAATAACATACCATATCCAGAGTGACAACCCTTCTATTTGGCTTCTTCCATTCTTTCTGCACAAAATTGAGAGTTGGTTTACGGATGATACATCTTTAACCAACAATCTAATGTTTTTTCCCGGCACTAAACAACAAGAAAACCAGTAGATAATAACATCAAACTGATTATACTTCAACTGGAGGATAATCTGAGTAAATTGTAATGAACAAAACTCATCATAGCATTATAGCAACACTGAAATAAGAAATCAAAAACAAATTATTTATTGTTATCAAGTAATTAACTTGATTTCCTACACTCTCATAGTAAGGAGAGTCTCGTAATATTATCAACTGTATAAGGAGTTCTAACATCACTAAGAGGATGAGGACAAATAACTTCCCTTGACCTGCTACTGGTTGGTTGGCGTGTTACTGCATGTTCATTTTTCTTCACATCCAAATCAAAAGATTTAGGACTTGTCAATGACACATAAATGGACCTCCTTACACCCCATACACATCTTTAATAGATCCTATACGTATGAAAACAAAACCATATGAATAAATGACTCAAAATACAAAGACAATATATTAGCAGGAGTAACTTGTTTACAATCAAATCATTCTCAATACAATAGTGCTCCTTCAACAAATCAGTGCATAAAGATACGATATAAATAACAAATATTATCAATTTACACATGGATACACACGCGTAAATGAGAGTTGCACATTCATAATCTTTATATCCCTTCCAATTAGCATGTGTAACCAGAAACTATACATCTAATTAGCATGTCTAACTAAAATCTACACATCTAAAGCGAATGAAACTAATAGATACAATAATCTTGTATAAAAGTAGGAAAGTACACCAAATAATAAAAAGTTTTCAACAGAAAATTGTCCGCTACTAACCACCCACCCTTCAGAATTTTATGAATCCAAATACCACAACTATGCAAAAAGATAAAGGAGGCAAAAAATAGCCCGAGTTAAATGATATGTTTAGTCAGTAGATACACATTACACATGCATTACAATCTAACAACGAGCCAACACAACTAAATTGGTTCACATCATCTTCCCGACCTACTAAATTTGTTCATTTTATAATGTGTAATTTGGAGTTACACATGCATTCTACTAGTGTAACTAGGGGTTACACATGGATATGTGCAGATGTAATTGGGAGTTACACATGCATATGAAATGTGTAATTAGGAGTTACACATGCATATGACTTAACGACCATGGTGAATCTGGATTTAATTAAACATTTTTTCATATGAGGAATATCTAATTATTAAAGAACTTTTCACACCCATCTGATACAGCTAGATCACATATAGCAGGAAGAGTGAAAATGACCTAAAAGAGCAACAAATAAACTTTAAAGCAAGACTATTTTGATGGAAGACAAAAGCTCACTAGTCCATGAGAAAATATCATCAAAACATGGGGCTCGTTAGGTGCTTTACTAGAAACGAGTAGCCTTTCTAATGATTTGACCAAACAATTATTTTTCTGCAACTTTTTTTTGAAAACATAAATAAACCAACAGAAAAATGACCAAAAAATTAATAAATTTGCTCAAATGCAACTTGAAAGATGACCTGCTGGAAATCATTTGCAATCTGCAACTTTGTACCCCTCGAGTTCCTTTTAAAATCCAGCAAACGACTTATCATCAGGAAAGGTACATGTGAGACCAACAAACGACAATGTTGTGAAAAAATAACTGAAAAATCACAATCCATAAAAGAACTGTAAAGAAGACCACAAGCATTAACCAAAATGAAATGTATATAAAGTAGAATATGGACTTGTCACCTCCAGCAGGAGGTAGAACTTGTTCCAAGATAGATAATGCCTTTTGAATGCACACCAAGTAATATGCAATAATACGATATAAGCTGCTATGGGCGAGTTAGAGATAAATTCTACATTATATAACACCTATCCAATACTGCAGGATCAAATCGTTACGTAAAACTTACTATGCTACCTATCACACCCATATGATACATATTCCTTCGCCAGTTACACTAACTGCAATACCACCACCACCACTTGCTCCATAGTCCTTTAAAACCTGCACCTCCACCACCACCACCTCTTTCTACTAGGTAAAATGACATGTTCAGTAATCAAACAACTACAATTTTATAAGTTTCATTAGCATTGCATTAAAACACAAGTTAAGCAAACAAATACCATGGCTAGTAGCCGACAAAAACCCTTTTTTTTTTTGAAGGTTCTGCCAACATAATGAAACTACAATAGAAGATTGAACTGCAGATGAAATTGAAGGCATAGTTTTCAATAAGGTACATAGTTCAGTGTCAGATACCAAATTGCTTATGTTGTTACTACTTAAACGCCGTAAAACAAACTCCATGAAATCTATCAAGAATAGATGAAAAAATTAATGACTGATGAAATTCAAATCAAATCCAAGTATAATAGAGATGATGACTCGTTGATACCGAATTTCAAATTAGTTTTTGGATTTTAGTTAGAAATTGAGAGTTCAGACGATTTAGACTACCATAAAAGTCTTCTCTACAAGCAAAATAACAAAATCAATTTACTTTTTCCCCTATCTTTAACACCAGTGGTTCATTAAAGTGATTGATACATATATAGTTAATATTCTTGGTAGAATAGTCTTTCCATTGAAGCTACATGAGGGATTCTTATTATTCTTGCTAGAAATTTACACGAGGATCTAAGGAGTGGAATGCATTTAGCTCTAGTAATAAGATCTTAAAAGACTCAAAACTAAAACAGATCACGCTTGAGTGTGATGTCCATTTGAGTATATTGCACTCATCACTCATGACGGTGAGGCCCTCCCTCATGATTCTTATTAAATCTCTTTTTGATTTATTGTTTTAGCTGTCGATTAATTCACCTGAAAAAAATAACCTGGATAATAGCTTAAGTGAAGTAATTTGATGTAGTAGGACTTTGAACTTTGAGGCACTGGATCTTGGATCCCATTCCTTTCTTTTCTCAGGTACGTAGTCATTTATGATCGGGTACGTATTTTGGTGACCAAGATTTATGAAAAACCAACGTATTTGTTTAATCATTGCAAAACGATACAGTAGATTTCATCTCATATCCCAGTAAAAGCTTAAATTGGAGACTGTTGACAAATGTGCTTAGCAAAATAACCTTCATAACCACAGATAAACTCTAGAAGACCACTAATATTCAGTATTCATGTGCTACCATTCTCGCCACCAGTAACTAGATCAAGCAATAACAATAGGAAAGCACTCATAAATCACAAGAACTATACGGACCTGAATAATTTCCATAACATATCTAAAAAAAATTATTTATAAATCTTCATTTTTTTTTGAAATCAATCAAATAAAATCTCTAAATTAAAGCATCATGACAAAGAGAAGATGATACTTATCTCTGTATACTAATATCGCTGATGAATTAGTGCCGAATTTGCAGATCTGTTAATTGAAATTTGTTTATAGGATTGTAATTTCTACTGCAACTGATGCTCCTCCGTCCCCTGATACTGGATTTGTGATCGTTATCATCGCCATCGATGTTCAAACCTTTGGATCTTTCCTATTTCAGATAATAGACCAGGAACAAATGGTTACAACAGCAGCAGCAAAATCATGCTTCGAAAAATTGAAGAATCGTTGAAATTAATCGATTCAAACCTAGATTTAATCAAACCGGAAAAGAAAAATCGATTGTCTCTGCTCAAATTCGATCGATTTTTTCTTCTCAAATAAATTGGAGAGAGAAAATGAAACGAGAAATGAAAATTAAAATCTCTCAATCGAAGCATAATTACTAATAGAATCAGAAGAAGAAACACACAAAAAAATCGCCAGAGCTCCGATCTTCAGATGCAGTTGATCTTTTCTGGTTGTAATCATCAAACAAACAGAGAGAGAGAGATGAGAAACAAACAAACCCTAGAATTTTTTTTCTCTCCAACTGAGAGAGATGAACCGAGAGAGAGAAGATAGAGAAACAGAAATGAAAAATGAAAAAATATCTTCTGGGATTCCTCTGTATATATTCTAAAGGGCAGTGTTGTCATTATTAAAATTCCTAATAATTAATTGTGGGCCAGATCTGAAGAAATATTGATATTCCGGGCCTAGTAATATCATTTTATGAAAATATGGAGTTGACAGTGGATGATCCATTTTGTGGGGCTTCTAAATATTGAACCCATATAGTAGGGTGGTTCTAGTATTTTTCACTTCTAAAATTCCAATGAGTGCTAAGTAGAGATGGGTAGGAATAACTGAATTAATGAATCAATTGGGTATATAAAATGTTGTTTAAGATGGTAGAAACTAGGGTATTAATCCAGTTTATAAAATGTTGTTGGAGTAAGATTAATTCAAAGACTATTTTAGGCCCAATTCCAAAAAAAAAAATCTATGTGCAAGCCTAGTACTATTATTACTTATCCTAGCATGACAGAATATTAATTTAACAATCAGTATAGCCAAATCCAAACTCATCCAACATTGCTAAAACCCATCTGCATACAAAACCCCACCATGATTTAAGAATCAATTTTTTTTTCAACAATCCATACATTCATTCTCTAGTTAACGGAAAAATCTAAACTGCTAACTTAAATTTGAAGTAAATTCAGTACCATGATGATCATCATTACCAAAATAGTATAACCCAAAACCAAAAACAAATGCTAAGAGAATATAATTTACACTAACCAGTTCCTTAAACAAAAACCAAAAAATGTTCCAACCTAATCATTCATCTATTAGCAAACACAAACAACTACATTCTATCACCTGGCTTGTCGCTTAGTTCTTGGAAGTGGTTGCTCAAATGCAGTCGTTTGAGAAGCAAGGACTGTTGTTGGTGTTGGTGTTGGTGCTGGTGCTGGTGCTTTCCTTGTAGTTCTACCCTTAATGTCGTCCCGATAGTAATCATCCTTGGATGTCCTTTGCAAGTCAAGTTTATCTACCTTTGGAAATTTATACTCATTCCGTCAAATAACTGCCGTACTGAATTCCTCGTCGACTTCATCACCATCATATTTACAGATTTGGGTAGGTGCACCTAACACAATAGACTTTTTTTTATTTTCCTAGTCTGGCACATAAAATACCTGCTTAGCTTGGGAGTCTACAACGAAAGGATCATCCTGGAGTCCCAACTTATCAAGCTCAACCAAAATGTAGCCAAGTTTGTCTTTTGTGACCCATGCTTTGGTAACCCATTTACACTTGAAAAGTGGCAATTTCAGCGAATGATATGTCAGCACCCATATCTATTGTAAAACACCATAATAATCCGCCAGATTAAGGGTAATCCCCGCTTTTCTAATGTGCGTGTCAGTTGCCTCTACGTAAACCACGCTATTCTGGTTAACGGAACCATCATGAGATTTTGTGTGAAACAGGTATCCATTGATGTGATATGATTCGTATGTCTCTACTTGTGCATTCGGTGGGATTGATAGCCACCTTAAGTCCTGATTGAAGTTTTCCCTAGAGTCTGCTCACTCACTATCATCCTGAAATACATTATAAGGATTAGCCTCCGTCTCAACACAAAAGTTACATAGCAAGAGTGACATTTTCTGAAAACTCTTACCACTTTTTGTAAAAATTTGGAGAACTCTTCACGATGTTTTTGATCTAGCTGTCTATCACTCATACCAATATATTTATCCTTCAAAATTTTTGGTGTCAGCTGGACAATGCAATGATTAATGTTATTATTATCTTTACATAAATTCGGACATAAAATCAAAAACTAAATAAAAAATAAGGTTACTTGGTTAGATCTAGTTATACTTACTCAACATAAGGAGAAACTTCAGGAGAATTCCGTAATACATAGAAATGTGCTTTATCAAACAGATCCTTATCAACACGAGGAAACTTAGGATTTTACATTGGTTTTCCCCTGAAAGAATAAGAATCTTCGCCAGTGTCAGATATGTTGAGTTTGTCTGGTGAAACTCCGACTGTGTCATTCATGCTTTGTTAGTTCTAACTGATAATCTCAGTTGTCTCTTCCACAAGGTTCCCTTCAGCAATTTTTCCTCCAGGTTTGTTTCTGTTTCGCACAATCCCTTTAATGACCTTCATGCACCTTTCAAACTGATACATCCATCGAAAGAATACTGGACCACAAATTTGCACTTCCCTGGTAAGATACATAGTTAAATGAACCATAATGTCGAAAAAGGATGGAGGAAAGTATTTCTCGAGCAAGCACAACATCACAACGAGATTCGATTGCAATTTTTCTAGCTCTGCTACCTTGATTTCTTTGCTAGATATTTCCCTGAAAAGGAAACAAAACCTGATAGCATATCTTGTTGGATGCGGCATAATTGATTTAATCGCAATGAGTAAAAAATGCTGCATTAGCATGTGATAATCATGCGATTTTAGTCCGATAAGCTTTCGATCTTTTCGATTCACCAGGGTTGAAAAGTTTGAACAATACCCTTGTGAAACCTTCATCTCGGATAATGTTGCACATAACTTATCATTTTCCTCCGGGCTTAGTGAGTGACATGCTGCCTTTAGTATATGTCCCCCTTTGCCATTTTCCTGAGGTTGCAACTCGTCTCTAAAACCCAACTCCTTCAGGTCCATTTGAGAAGCAAGGTGGTCTTTCAACTTAAATTCATAGTTCAACAATGTTCCAACGATACTCTCGCATACATTCTTTTCGACCTGCATGAAATCTATGCAATGGTGGACAACATGATGCCACCAGTAGGGGAGGAGCCGGAACCATATATTGAACTTTTTTAAGAAGAGACTTTCGGTCTCCTTCTCCTTCCCCTTCATTGGGTCGATGGCCTTTTCGATTCTCTTCATATTTCCACCTCTTCCAGGGTTATCCTCCACGAATTCCACCACAATGTGCTTCCGTCCCTTTCCCCGTTTATTCTTTATGTACTTTACCTCATTGTATATTTGTGATGGGGTCATAAGTTCTGGAGCCTTTTCAGTTTTATCTTTTCTGTTGAACCCCTTCTGACGTCTGAATGGATGATCGTATGGTAGGTATCTTCTATTCCTGGTATAAACCTCTTTTCTACAATTTTTTATCCTGACATAGTAAGTATTTCTCCCACACACCTTACAGGCGTCTCGTCCCTAGTAGGGGCAGCCACATAGTGTACCGAGAGTAGGGTAATCATTTATTGTCCATAAAACAACCGCACGTAGGGTAAACATCTCCTATTTCAGCGCATGAAAATATTGGACTCCCTCAAACAATTCCTTGAGATCCTCGACAAACGGTTGCAACATAACATCAATGTCCTTACAAGGACACCCATCGATAATTAATGACAGCATGGTGAACTTTCTCTTCATACAAAACTCTCGCGGAAGGTTGTTAATCATTGTCAGAATTGGCCACACACTGTGTTGTTTTTCCATGCCTTTGTTTACGTCAACCCCGTCAGCCGAAATGCCTAGCCGCAGATTTCGAGGATCATCACGAATTACGAGATATCTTTTATATATTTTTCCATGCTGGTGAGTCCGCCGTATGCCGTAAAACACCCTCTTCTTTCTTTCTAGTGTCGTGCCACAATAAATATTCGACAATTCTCTTTGATTGAAACAGTCGTTTCAGTCTTGGGATAATTGGGAAATACCACAAGACTTTTGCCGGAATATTTTCATAAACCTATTGGGTGGTGTCGTTAATTTTCCATCTTGATTCCCCATAGGTAGGACACTTGATGTGATCCTTATAATTCTTCTTATTGAGAATGCAGTCATTGATGCATACATGTATCTTTTCGTAACCTGAACCCAAATCTCTCATCAACTTCTTAGATATGTACTTTTTATCATCTCATTTCCTGGAGGGAGCATGAATTTTAACAGCAGTAGAAGTTCATTAAATAACTTGTCGGAAGCTCCGTGATTGCTCTTCAGGTTAAACAGTTCACACATTGCAGATATCTTTGTAAAATCGGCACATCCTTCGTATAGGGGTTTCCCAGCATCTTCGAGTATCCGTTGCATCTTCTCAGAATCCTTTGAAAAGTTGTCTCCTAATAAAGCACTATCATGTTGGTATGTATGCGTAGCAAACTTTATAAATGCATCAACTCCATCTTGATAATGCGGTTTGGTTCTTTCGGTATACATCCAAGATTTATCCATTACTCTAGGATCCATTATGAATTCTCAGATACCTGTACGGAAAAAAAAACTTGTGAACATCTTGTGAAAATGCTATTGTGGTCCGAATAAAACTACAAATTATCATTGCAAAGAGTAATACGTACACAAAGAGTAATCACAAATCACAATATGAGTTCAGTTATCATATATGAATCATACAAATAATCATAGGTTAGCTACCTACATACAGTTGCATGTGAAGATAATTGTTTGTACCGTGTATAAAATACACGGAAGGCCCATTAACCAAGCCCGTTTACCCGTGAAGATTCCAGAAGTTTCTAGAAGACTTGTTGCCCAAGTTGCTTGCACATGAAGTTTACCTAATTTAGGGTTACATAAACACTATAAATACATGTATCCTAAACCCTAATGGGGTATGGAATTTTAGGTTAGCTAACACGGAGAAAATCCTTTGTATCATCATAATTAATAAAGTGTATCTTCGTTCCTCCGTGGATGTAGGCAACACTTGCCAAACCACGTTAAATCCATTGTCTCTTTTATTTTACCTCAATTGGTTTAACCCTAATTTTACACCAAATCATCAATTTCATCGTGTTTAGTGCCTAGGAGAAATCTTGGGTACAAACATTGGCGCCGACTAAGGGGATTCGTGAAAAGATTTTCGTGTTTTACTGTTGACGAAAGTTTTGAAGAAATCATGCACGAGATTCCATGCAAAAATCAGCAAGAAAAAGAAGGAAAAAAAGTTAGGGTTTCAGAAAAACCGTTACAATAGTTGAAGAAACCGTTACGAAGGTTGAAGAAACTGTTGCGAAGATGAAGAAACTGTTGCGAAAGAGTTAAAGGAACTGTGACAAAAACAGCAGCAGAAACAGTTTCTGAAAGCAACAGAAATAGGTGTTGCAGACTTGACAAAAATACATTCTCCCAAGCTAAGCAACTCGAAGCCGAGCCGAGCTGTTCGAGCCGTTTCTTCACGAGCTAAGCACTTGAGCCGCTTTGAGCCAAGCCGTTCCCCTGAGCTAAGCTTTTCCAAGCTGAGCTATTCGAGCCGCCTCAAAAAGATGAGCCACCAAGCAGAGCCGTAAGCCAAGCCAATGATCCGGGATGTTTGAGCCCCGCTTGAAGATTTCTTCGGATGTTTTGCCCCACATCTTGGCCTTGGGCTTGATCTTCAATTTTGTTTCCTTGATATCTTCTTCGTTTTAAGTCCGAATTGAGTGATTTTTGGCTCGTTGGAATCCTCTTTGAATTCCCTACAAGATGGAAGAAAAAAATCCAGTGTTCGAGAAACTTTTATATGCACTTTTGGGACAGCAACATGATCGATTTGGAGATGAGTATTGCTTAGACCCTTCAATATTTAGCCTTGCATCACTTCGCAAGCATCTAAAGCCTCACCTTGCACATGTGCACATAAGTCTTGCTCTTATTGCAAGCATAAAATCTCGTCTTGCACGTGAGTATGAAAGACTTGCACCTTGGCAAGCACAAAGTCTCGTCTAAACCTCGAGCCCAATGCCCAATATTGGTCCAAAGACTCGTACTCAACACAAGCAACAACCAGTCTCCCCGAGTAGCAAGAGCTAGCCTTGTTACGTTACGAGCAAAAAGCCTTGACCCATCCGCAAGCTCACACTACATTCTCCTCAAGACTCGACTAGCTATCGAGCATCACAAGTCCACCACGTGGCAAAGAGTCTCGCCTAGCACGTGAACAAATTTTTTGCAGGTAATTACAGTTGGGAGCATCTTCATAATGTCTCTACTCACGCTTGGGGGCGAGTTTCATCATCAACGATCGATGCATAAGGATAAAGTAATTTCTTAACCCCCAACAAGTTGGAGGTTAAGAGGGGGCGATGTTTGTACCGTGTATAAAATACACGGAAGGATCATTAACCAAGCCCGTCTACCCGTGAAGATTCCAGAAGTTTCTAGAAGACTTGTTGCCCAAGTTGCTTGCACATGAAGTTTACCTAATTTAGGGTTACATAAACACTATAAATACATGTATCCTAAACCCTAATGGGGTGTGGAATTTTAGGTTAGCTAACCCGGAGAAAATCCTTTGTATCATCATAATTAATAAAGCATATCTCCGTTCCTCCGTGGATGTAGGCAACACTTGCTGAACCACGTTAAATCCATTGTCTCTTTTATTTTCCCTCAATTGGTTTAACCCTAATTTCACACCAAATCATCAATTTCATCGTGTTTAGTGCCTAAGAGAAATCTTGGGTACAAACAATAATATTTACCCTACTATGACCATTAGAGTTACAATCTCAGTTAACAAAGTAGTACTGAAAATAATTACTTACACGGTCGATCCGATTATTCCGCAAAGCAAAACTGACAGGGGAATATATTGTTTATCCAGGAGATGAATCAGATGATCAAAGTAAACCACTTGTTTTGTTTTCTAGTGGGAGGTTAGAAGATTTAAGAGTAGAAACATGAAATGATTTAAGACGAGAGAGATGAACACAGAGGCTAAATGGAAATTTGGCAATATTTTTGCTAATAAATAATTTGGCAAAATATTTAAGTGTATATCGTAAATAATTTGGTAAAATAGGAAGGTAAAGATCCTTCAATTTGCATGCTGCACGTTCTATGTTAAGAATTTTCTCAGTCAAATCTTGTTATCCTGCTGCATAATTTTCTGCTTTGACGGCTCTAAAAGACCGGAGTGCAATGTGACTAATATTCATTCCATATTAAATATTTTTTTTGTTCGTACCCGAATTCAGAAAATAAATCAGTAAGATTATTTTCTTACAGTAAGATTATTTTCTTATAGAAAATAAATCAATAAGATTCCGTCTTACAGTAAGATTATAATAATATGTATTGGGATGTCCTTAAAAAATTGGATTTGGGTTTTTAAGTTTGTGTCGGTGGTATTTGAACAGATGAGAGAAAAATCACAAAAAGAATCAGGACAAAAAGAAGAAGAAGCTAACCTGGTAATGAATTCATCAATTGAATCTTTTGTTCCTGCAAAGATTTTGTGGTTATAACTGTTACCATTCCTGTTTGACTTGTTTATCAGTTTTTGTCTTCTCGAACAATTGTAGCAACAGAATTCCACCATTTTCAGAACCCTAATTTCACTTTCAGTTCTTCAATTTCAACCCCCATCGTTACACAACACCATCTCCATCATCTTCTCCGAACAAAACCCATAAATTGTAGGATCTTCGTTCTTCTCTTAATTTGACAACAACCCCATCCCTTGACAATCACCATGGTAACAGCATCGAACCCATCTCTCTGATTTTCATCATCACTGATTTGAGCTCTTCAACCCTTCTGTCTCTTAACAGAGAACCACATCTTCTTCTTCGTAACATCAAGACTCAGAAGAATCCTCAAATTCTCAGACCCTAGATTTAATTCTTCAATTAATTTCAAGCTCCGCTGCAAAACCCTAACTCTCCACATCAAACAGCAGCGACCATTTTCCATTCTTCCTGTTGTTTATCGATGGCAGAATTCAAATCTTCTATTTCGAATCCTTCTCAATTCTATCTTCAATCATCTTCCATTAATCTTCTCTATCTCGATTTCATGGATGAAGAAGAACGAAAAAGGAAAAAAAAGGAGGAGGTTGTCTCGGTTTCATGGATGAAGAAGAAAGAAAGAAAAACAAAAGAAGGTGGTTGGGATTCGATCCTGCGACCTTTGTGTCAATTTGGCAAAAAATCCAGCTATAAGAGGGGCATTATTGGTTTTTCAGCCCTAACCATTTCCAATCTTTTTTTTTCAATTTGATGACTTAGATTTTACAAAAAAGTGGTCATATAAGGTCATACCTCGCTTCGCTCGGTCGGCCCAATTATGTATGTGACTTGGAAAAAAACATAAAACTCTCTTGGAATTGAATGATTAAAGAGACGTTTTTTTTTTACATCAACCGTAGGTCAAGTAAACGAAGTGCCGTTACAGCATGGTTTATTAAACAAAGCAATTCCATGCGTATATCTTGTTCGAGAAAGAAAATGAATAATAAGAATAGGTTTCACAAAAAAACTATAATTCAATAATCTAGCAGAACCCCGTCAAAAATATCAGAAAAATTTATAAAGGAAAGCGAAGAGATAGTAGAATGCTCTTAGGACAATAACTTAACAATGTTGTTTGAGATTTACATTCATCCTTATTCCTATTTCCCTTTTTCATATTAACATTTATCCTTTTGTCCCTACATAGAATTGAAAATGATGGACCGGGCCAGTATCATCCTGATTTATAATTATATATATTCACTATTATATCATCGAAAAGACTTGTACATGTTTACAGAATATATTTAAGATGGAAAAGAGAATTATTCATTTTACAAATGTCCATGCCGGTGTCCTTAATATAGACCTTTGAGACTCGGCTGCAAAGAAAAAAATGAGAATTGAGATATGAAATGGAATGGAATTGCTTTGTGTGGCAACAAAATATAATAAAGTAATGGAAAGATTTTTATTCCCTAAATTAATTCGAAAATACAGGGTAAGGAAAAGATTTTTTTTAACATATTAAATATTTAAGCCAGCCGTCCGTTTGGGATTCTTTTACCATAAGAAGACCTCAAAAGATTTTTTTGCCCAAAGTTTTTTTTAGATATTTTGAGTTTTATAAACACTAATTTAAAATTTTCTTTCCACATATAATTACAACTATTGAAAAAAATTACGTCATTAATATGTACGCATCGTTCCATAAATGCTTCAAAAAATAAATCTTTCCATAAATATAATATAGGTGTAAATTACTAGTTTTAAAGAAATTAAGCTAACAGTTATACAAAGTCTAAAGCCGCCAACATTTTGGTTAACTATGTTGATTCTAACAGAGAGTTATCTAATTTAAACCTACTCACATTTCCATCCTCCCTCCTCTAACATGAGAAAATATTTTTTTTACACCTAGTAGAGTAAATTTAAGCAATTTTAAGCCCAAAAGTATCAAATTATTAGAAATCCATTTGCAGCGTGCATATAAAACTTAGGCATAACACACCTGATTCACGGAATACAAATTATAAGCACTATTTAGTTAACCCGCACTGCACCCTGCGATAGGCAAAACCTAGAATTTGTGTCAAGCAAATGATACCAACAACACAAAAATACAACTACCATTATAATGAATAGGTTGTGTCCCTCCTTCCCAAAATTTATCATTTTTAGATCATGAACACGTGAACTGTAGTAACCATTATGAATAAATAATCTCAATGAGCTAAACATTTGTGTGAACTCAAAATATCATACCGTGAACAACATTACAAAAGAATAACAACAAAACGATTAAACACCTACTTTTTGCTATACATATTTTATTTTGAGAAAACCATCATAATAAAAAAGAAAAAGAAGAAAACAAAACAAACAACCTTACATCACATCTTCATAAGCTAAACCCTACTACTGCACACCACTATTTTCCTCCAAAAATTTTAATAAAAATTACTCCACCATATCATTTACCTGCTCTCAGCATAATTGTTTGTAGGCATCTCCTCAACCCCGTAGAAAATAGATAATAACAATTTCTATGTGTAAAATGTACCCACAAATAATCATGCTTACCCCATTCTAATGAAATTATTCTGGAATTGCTCTCGCACCTGAAACACGGAGAGAGTCAACAAACAAACTATAACCTTAGGAAAAACCGAATTGAGACCTATATGAAATTGGTACTTCAATTTCACCTTGTCAAACAGACACTTTTGATGAGATGTCGACTTCCTAAACCACCTTTCCAAACTAAATATTTTGATTTTTCTGAAAAGATCAAACCCATAAACATCATGGACTATATTGAAAATGGGTAAGAAACATACCACCAGTAAAAGCTTAATATTGACCTCCCATCACCGCAACCTATTGATTACATGCAAAACAAACAATAAAAATAGATTAGACAGCAAAATCCTAGATTGTAAGAAACCGAAAAAAACTCGAAAAGAAAAGTAACGCGCAAACAATGAGGTTTGGCTTTCACTTGAATTATTTATATTCAGTCACCAAAACTAATTTTCGATAAGAAATTACTTTTATTAAGAAACAATATCAATCAATATCTTCAAGGAAGAAAAATAGGAAAATTATTTTCATAATTTATTAATAACATATTAGTATTAATTAAAATATTTTTAATAACAATAATAACGACAACTTGATAGCAGTATTATTAAAGAAATTATCTGCGTATTGATATTTTTTTCCCCAAATAACCATGTGTATATTAAAGGATACCATTTTTAAGAACATATTAATATTAATTTAATATTTTTTACCCCATTGAAATGGATAAAATCTTTGAAATTATTTTCAGTATCAAATTTATAAATATGCTTGGAGTTTTTGTCAAACGCATAAACATGTCTAGATTTTCTAGATGTTTATAATTAATACTAAAAATTAATATAGTCATGTCTAGATCTTTTTTCCTTATAAAAGATTCAAAAATATAAATCTTATTATTTTATTCAATAAATATGTTGAATAGATTATTTTTTTATGTCAGCCATAAATGTACAAAATTAATATAGTAGCATTATTTTATTTTCTGGATTTTTTATAATAAAAAATTGAATTGATTTTTATTTTATTTTATTTTAATCATAAATTTTCGAAATTAATATAGTAGTTTTCTTTGTCATTTTTAGATTTTTTTTCCGTATAAAAGATTCAAAAAATATATATCTTATTATTTTATTCCATAAATATGTTGAATTATTTTTTTTTTATTTAAGGTATAAATGTATGAAATTAATATAGTAGTTGTTTTTATTTTCTAGATTTTTTATAACTAGTACAACTGTTGACACGGTAGAAGGGCCGACTGAAAAGCTTGACGAAATGACACCACCGCGTGAATGCATGAATTCAGATTTAAAGGGAAAAAAAAATTACACATGTTCATAATCACTAACATTTCTAGAATTTTCCTGCAACTCTCTCAAGCAAACAATTTGCAAGAATTACACACTTTAGTATTTGCTTCATATTATTGATCAATTCTATACCCTTTATTCGTTTTGTGATTTCTGAAAGAAAGCAACTTTGAAATATTGAAAGAGATGGTGATTCAGAATTAGTGAAGGCATGGTTAATTTGCACACACATACATTCGAATTGCAGTGCCAAAAATAATATCAACCACAGAGAAATCCAAAGACAAAGGGAATAACAATCATCAATATGAAATAACAATCATCCATATGCAAAGACAGCTTGACAGTATTTATGGTATTTCCAACTGAGAACCAAATTAACCTCTATAGCAATTTTTGTTTTGGATCACTGAAATTGTTTTGGAGAATTCTCCGGAACTTGTAGAAAGTAATACAACATCAAGGAACTCAACTTCTTATACAGATTAAGCAAGCCAGTAGCTAGATAGTGGGAAAGCATGATAAGGTGCTTACGGAACAAAAACAACATTGTACTCCTGCTCCAAGCATATGACACATAGATCTGGCATGAGACAATCCTTCTTTGAAGTTTCAGTTTCCGTCTTTCCATTTGAGTCTGTATATTTAATTTGATAGTTACATGACCATCATAAACACACTATGATCACATGACAAGTTCAAAGTTGCCTTCATTATCCTGCTGTAACCTTCGCGCAACAGTGGCAGCAAGAACCCTTAAAGTAGAACAGCCGCGTTTCAATAAGAAAAAGGTTTCAACATTGAGTAACAAGCCATATTGCTCAACTTATGCAGCTCAATTAATAAAATATTATTAAAACACTAAAACCAATTCATGTTTCAGCAAATAACTGCCCTTCAGGTTTTCCAATATTGTGAATTTTAATATGGTTACCCAGCAAAATATGATTGCATGTTTAGTTAGAGAATCTAAAATTTGAATCAATCTACCAAGATTCGAAAAATTAAGGTTTAAGTTTCCTTGCAAGTATAATAAGTAAAAAAAAATGAAAACTTTACTGTTTATGCAAATCCCAGCGACGTATTCTTTGCAGGATATACTGAATAACATGCTTATCCAGTAGATAAACCCCAAAGACAGTGATTTTACCATGTGTAATACTAACTTTAGTATTTGTTTCATATTTAAAAACCTATTAAAATTTAGTTCGGCAGTAAAACAGCCTCGTTCTTAACTTCTACTTCGCCTTGACCTGAATTTCTAGATATCCCCTTTACAGCTATCTCTTGGGCATCAAAAAGTGTACCCTGATTGGAAAAAGACATTAAAACAGCCAGAATGAAGAGATACCATCTTAGAAAATTAACATTTGAAAAATTCTAGTGTAATTACAAAAGTTCTAGTGAAATCTTAATGACCAAAACAGTAACTCTTTCAGAACATGTTAATTCAAGCCTTTTAGGTACTCACTATCAATTTTCTTTGTTTTCCTTGATGCTTTTCGTGAGCATAAGCACCAAATTGCAAGTGTGCACAGTACTGCAACAACCGAAGGAATGGCAATAATAATAACAATTTTCGCAGAGAAGTTCTTTCTCTTTGCTGCAAGAAACATATAGAACATGCATTGGAGTGGATATATGCAACAACTAGTTCAATTATTTATTTCAGATCCCCAAAACTTGTATTTGCTCTATGTTATAGATTGAACTTTGCAAAGATCATGAATGTAAATGTGCAACTTACCATTTGTTGGAGTACGCAGGGACGGTTGAGGAGATGTTTCTTTCATAACCTTAGATTCATAGAAGCGATATAGCTCATATCTGAAGTTACAAGTTGGATTAAGAACTCTTGCACCAACTTTTCTATGGCAACATCCTGACAACCCGGCTAAGCCAGTTTGAGTAAACTGCAACAGCAACAACAACCCATCCTCTGTCTCAGTCTCGTATTCCAACTGCAGCACAGCAACAACTCCTGCACATCAAGTCAGCTTCCTCCTTCCATCACCAGCAAGCATTTCCCTACTACACACCAATACCACAGCTTCAATTCCATTATAACAGAACTGATTCCTCTGTAGCTTTGGCTGCAATTTTAGTTCACCACATGTCTCAGTTCAGGCCATTTTCTGTAGCACCAAACAAAAACACATAAAGACTCTCTGAACTCAATTTCCCTAAGCCACAGCACCACCATGGACTCGACTGCAACTGGAGTTAATCCACATAACCATCTATATTTCCTTCTTTCTCTTTTTATCTCAGGCCAATACTTCAATTTGTTCAAAACACAACCCACAACAAGCACCAGTTACTGCAGATTTCCATTACATGACCACCTGAGCCATCTAATTTCTGCTCCATGTTCAAAAATTAAAAATATAATGATCAATATACGATTTAGTCAAACACAGAGTTCTCCCACATAATAATCAAGATATGAAAGACATTATGTATGCTGTGTAATTATGAGTATCTTCTATTGAAGAAGAATCAATTAACTCAACAAATCAAACAACAAGTAAAAACTGAATTCACCCAATTTTTGAATCTGGAAAATAATGAAGATGATAATCTGGAATTTAATCGAAACTATAAACTCTAAATTCGAAATTAAATAATGATTCCAATTTTATATTCAATCTCATTCAAAACCATACCTTGCTGTATCATAGAAATTGAAATTGGGAAATTTCCCAGTTTTGTAGGGGATTAAAATTTGGAAATCTAACACATACCTTCATCATCCAAAATGAATCAAGGTTAATTGATCAACTAACCTTTGAACCCGCGACCTGATTGAATTGAGTAATTCTGAAACCATGATTTTGAGTGAACCGATTTGAGTTTATCTCGACTCAATTCTCTACAGATTAAAATATCTCAATTGAAACCCTAATGAAGAAGATGAAAACTCAGCTAATTTATCATCAATTGAACCACCATCTTCATCAATAGAACCTCAAATTAGGTCACTGAAATTTCCCAATTTCAATCTTAAGAGGGGAATTAACTTGAAAGAGTAAATAGATCTGGTTGCGGAGACGGTGATGGTGGTAGTGGTGCGGGGAGGTAGAGGTGGCGTTTCTCTATTGGAGTATGTCTGTTGGAGTTTGGGGACGAGATTTTCTCTGTGATTTTGGGGACGAAGGAGAAAAAACAATGAAGGAGAAGGAAGAGGAAGGAAAAAGAAAAGGAAAAGAAAATGAGGTTACCGGGATTCGAACCCGCGACCTTTAGATCAGTTTGACAAAAATTCCAACTACAAGAGGGGCATTCTTGGTTTTTCAGCCTTAACCATTTCCAATCTTTTTGTTTCAATTTGAGTCAAATAAAATTTAAATTATATACAAAACAAAACAAAAAGAAAGATTATTAAGTCAAATAAAATTTAAATTATATACAAAAAAAAAAAAAAAAAAATTTGATGACTAAGATTTTACAAAAAAGTGGTCATATAAGGTCCTCCTTCGCTTGCTCGGTCGGCCCAATTATATTAATAATTTATTATTTTTCTTCTAAGAATATGTGAATTGTGAGTATAATAGTGTATTGCAGTTGACTCAGTAGTAAAGAATAGATAGTACTCTATCCAAGTCACTAGTAACAAAAGAATTAGCTAGTACTCCAATAATAAGTACTCCAGTTTGCAGTGGTATTTTTTATCTTTGATCTTTTCTACTTTAACAATCTGTGTAGAATATTCTAGTGGGACCCTGTCCTAAATACCAGCCCCATCACTAAATACTAGGAGTATATATATGGAACATTCCTATGATTGATTTTTGGATTTTAGGGGTACATTGATATGGTAGTTATACTTTGGGACTTCTTGTTATGTGTGACTGAAAGAGAAGTACTATAACAAGAGCCTGTATTGTATACCCAAGATCTGATAACTTTTGGTCTTATCAAAAATAATAAAAAGTTGGTATAGCCTTCTCATACTTATTTTTTAATTTACTTTTTTTTTGGTAACAAGATATAAAGAAGAGAGAGAAAACAACCTAACTATATGCTTCTCACACCTTTGACTACCTAAACAAGTAATGAAGCAGCATCTTTGATCAGAGCAATGAAGCCTTTTTTTTTTCAATTTATTTATTTTTCAGTAAAACATTTTCCTTTTTTCTTTTTTTGAATTTATTAACATTTTATTTTTGGTATCTTATCAGACCTTTTGGAGTTTATTCTCTCCTTCAATCATCATTACAATGAGTCATCATTATGCCTCAGTTTCTCATTTTTGTCAATCATCACAATGAGCCCCTTTTTTTGTGCGCATGCAAAAGAAGAAGATCTAGGTAGCCATAATGAGTATCTTGTGCGTTTGGGTACATGCAAAAGAAAAGATATATCTCTTCAGTACTCCTCTTCTTCTGATTTTTTTGTGCGCATGCAGAAGAAGAAGATCTAGGTAGCCATAATGAGTATCTTGTGCGGCCTTGTTGGGTACATGCAAAAGAAAAGATACATCTCTTTGGTACTCCTCTTCTTCTGTTTTTCCAAATAATATAGAGAAGATTATTTTTTGTTTCTAAAATGTATGTCACATTGGGTTGGCTTGACCCAAATTTGGCATTGGTGGCAAGATCCCTTGTGGTCCAGTCTCTCCATAAATTAATGCTATATTTCTTCCATTTTGGTTGTGCCTAAATTAAAATTAAAATATGATAACTGTCATAAGGGATTATGTTTATATAAGGTATATTATGGAAAATTGAGTTGACTCGACGAGTTAAGATAATGAAAATTGATTGATTAACAAACAAATATCAAGCAAAGAATTTGAACACGAGCATATATTAAAGAACCAACATTTTTATATTATTCATTCTAAAACTAAACGAAGCAAAATAATACTAACATCCTCAATATTAAAAAACAAAAACCACATTATTCGAAAGTTTCTTTGATAATCTGCTCAACTAAAACCATCGCATCTGGTACTCGTGTTGCAGTGTTAGCAAGCTGTGCTGGAACTTCAAGTACCTTTTCTTCTAGAGGTGTCTCCCTGGGTATTTCTGGTGTGCTAGACACAGTTTCACCAACAGGCTCATTCGAAGGAATGGGAGCATGGACACTATCCATTTCAACAGAAGCAGAAGAAGGAAGAGTAAGATTGTCAACATGAGCTTGAACTTCAGCTAACAGGGGCATGCCAGGAACCTTACACACGCCATCAATAGTTATGGTGATCCTTAGCTTTCTAGGGACAACCATTACTATCCTTGGAATTGTTTTAATGCTTTCGGTATTGTTCTTATTGGAACTCATTTTCTTCGTCTAATATATCAATCTATCTTTTATGCTAGTGTGGTTTGTACGACCTCTTTAATACAACTAAATTAGGTAATTGGAGATAATGCTCCTAACTTAATTTATTTTAGGGTTTTTCTAATACATATATATATGTTAGGAGCATTATCTCCAATTACCTAATTTAGTTGTATTCCGATATCATTCTCAAATAAACAAAATATAACAGTTTCCATATTGATAAATATATTCTCATATACGCGTACAACACCACATTGATTTTAGTATATAGTACTCCCTCTGTCTTTTTTTATCTGTCCTAATTTCTACTTTGGTCTGTCTCTTTTTATTTGTTCGCTCTGTTTATAGACATACTTTTCCCCTTAAACTATCAAATATACCCTTTATTTTTTATAATCATAAAATCATTTTTAATATAAACTTAATTCAAAATCTTTAATATTATCACCATATATAAGGAAAAAATCCACTCAATATCTTTGTATTAATTATCATTCCTAATAAAACTTCTATTTATTCTTACATCACGTTCTAATTATGGACTTCATAATAAAACCAGTATATGTTTGCTTTTATTTTATTAAAATATTTCCTAAAATAATTATACTATCCAATTTATAATTTTTAATGCTATTAATATTAGTTTTGGTAACAACATAACATTAAATAGGGCTAGTCAAGGGTTAGTCATGACATTTTATAGGATTTCCTTAATATCTTGACAAAGTCAATTAGGACTATCAATTTGAGACGGAGGGAGTATGATTTATCTAAATACGGTAAAATAACACGAAAAAATTGCGTAAACACAACCATGTTGATTGAGTACATGGTGTATATGCTTTATCTTATAGTGGATCATAATCATATACTCTTTGGGGGATAGTTTTATTAATTGGGGGATATGAATTACTTCCCCCAACCAGGGGTGGCTGATAAGGGGTAACTTTTGATTATGAAAATACTAAAATACCCTTTCCATAATTAAAATCCTTTATGAAAAGACTGTTATACCCTTTCCCCTAAAACATTAAAATCAAAAACCAAAACATTTTATCCCCCCATTTCAGTTTTGTGCGAAGACACGATTAGGTTAGGTTTTTTTTTTTTTCTTCATCTTCTTCATCGACGATTAATCGTTAAATAAAAAGTTTCTTCGTCGATTAACCTACCTACCGGAATCATAACCATGGCTCCACGAAAGAAAGTAAAAGCCAAACCGAAAACCAAATCGATCTCTCAACAGAAACACGAACAAAGAATTAGTTCAATTGCCGAAGAACAAGAAGAGGTCTAGCCGGTGAACTCGGACGATCAAACACTCGCACTCATGGATTCTTTGAGAAGGTTAGTGATTTTGAACTCGTTTATGATTGTTTTAATCGATTTATAGCAATGGGTTTAGGTTAGAATCACAAAATAAATCTAAAACAGTCGAGGTTGACAGAGTGCCGGCATTGAATATTGGATGAATACTACGCCGTTTTTGAGTACCGGCATTCAATCTGGGATGAATATCATATCGGTATCAATTCATGAAAGTGAATGTGTAGTTTCGGCATCCAAATAGGGTTGAATACCATACCGGTTTTATGTACCGGTATTTATTAATTGTAATTCGTGTATGCCAGCAGTAAGCTTAGAACACACAAGAACATTTTGTAGTTTGACACCAGTAACGGCATTGAATCTAGATTTCTTGCATGCCGGTTCTTTAAAAACGGCATAGATATGATTGAATTTTTGTATGCCGGTAGTTAAATATAAACATACAGGAACACATATGATATTTTGATCAGTACCGGCACTCTTTGTCGCTTCCATTATATGCCGATACTATTTGTACCAGCACTGAACTGATTTAATTTCAGAGTGCCGTTAGTTGTGTTTTATTTACCGGCATTCTCGACAGCCAAGTTTGAATGCCGGTAGGGCTTAATCGGCTTTGTCTTTTTACCCATGGGGAATGCCGATACTTAAACTTCCACTATGTCTGAGCATATTTTTGCTTCGTGTGCTTATGTTATAGGTCAAAAGCCAAGGAAGGTAAAAAAAGTAAATAATAAAGATGCTCTCACTAAGAGAAAGAGGAAGGAAGGTCTTGATACTCCTCAGTCTCTGCCTCCACGAGGGAAAGATGTAGGTCGCAAGAAGCGTTTGGGGTTTGAAACAAGAGGTGCAATTTGGAAGAGTGGTGGTGACCGTAGTGCACTTGTAATCCGTGAACGTACTGGAACAGTTGAGGAGGATGAGCATGATGAAGGTGAAAGTGAGGAGGAAGATGATGAGGTTCCCACGAGTCAATTAGCAAGCCAAAGCGAAGTTGGTGGGCCGAGTGAACAACCAACACAAGGCAAGGTCAAGGGCAAGGGAAAACACAAAGTTAAAGGTTGTCACCTTCCTAACATTGATGACATGTTACCCGACCTCGAACGTGGTAAAATTTGGGGTGAAGCTCCGAAACAGAAAGTACTATTTGGATACAAGCACTCTTGGGCTCGTACTATCTATCAAACATATGTAAGCATAATTTATTTTGTGCATATGTATTGTTTTGTATTTATGTGAAATCTCTTAATCGTATTATCTTCTAATTTTAGGATCATACTAAGGATGTTCGTGTCTGCCTAAACCAAGCCGCTGCCCATTGGGATTTGTCTATGGAGCATGATGATGTGTAAACAATAGTAAGGGAATCTGGTCTGTATGGTTTGGTGGAAAATTATTTGAAGCCAGATATTGTGACGGTCAATTGCTTCGTTGAACGCTACCATGGTGAAACTGATACAATGCACTTCCCGTGGGGAGAGATGACCTTGATCCCAGATGATGCTCAAAACATTCTAGGCTTGAACGTAATCGGAAAGTCAATTGCAGAAGGAGTTGAGTGTTTGGACCTTGATTGGTCGAAGCTCCACGCTTTGACTAACAAGCTATTTGGTTGGGACTTCAAAACTTCAACGGAGAGCTTTCATTGTTCCCGGTATAGTAAGACGAAGACATTCAAGATGACAATGCTTAAGAAGAGGTTTGAAAATACAAAGCAAACAAGTTTGGAGGATGGATGGGACCCTGCACAGATTCGATATACCGCCGCTGCATACCTGTTATACATCCTGGGCACTAGGGCATTCCCCGACACTAATGACAACAGGGTAAGTGAAAACTTTCTTCAGTACCTGGACCCGTTGGAAGATGTTTATATCTATTCTTGGGGCATCGCGGTAATGGCCCATCTGATGGCGGAGATGAGAAGGGCCGCTTTGGCTAAAACAAACCAATTTGTCGGGAATTTCACTCTATTGCAGGTAAAAATATTTTCTTAACTTATTTTCTTATATATATTGTTCACATGTATATATTCATCATGAACTTAGAATAAAAATTTACTGTTTCACATTGAAATAGGTGTGGTGTTATGAACACTTCCCAGCCTTGTTCAAGAATTTCCCTTTCTTGAAGACCATTGAGTGTCCCGAACCCGATGCTCCTAGAGCTAAGAAGTTCGAGTATAACAACATTCCAAAGCCCGGTAATAAAGGTCGACTGATCGAGATGAGATTGTCTCTCGAAGAAATGAGTACAGAAGACATTGTGTTTGACCCATATAAGGAGGATAGAGAAAACCGTCAACTTTTGAAGTTTGGTAACGTTTCATTTTACAATGGCCCGTTGTTCCACCCAAAAGGATATATCATGGCTGATCCATGCCGTATGATGTGCCAACATGGATTTAAGCAATTATCCCATTATTGGTTGGTCTTTGTTGATAATTATCGTCTTTACATTTCTCGGTGCAATTCAACTCCCAACAAGTTGCATGTAGTGTATGATCCGGAACCGGAACCAACACATTGAAGGGACAGAGAGCCACGACGTTTGGTATATATTATTAAGTGGGAGATTGCGGAAAATGGTGATGAAGCTGATAATGCTTACATGGAAGATTACCTGGAATGGTCACATCCGTATGTCGTGTGCCCTCCCTCCGTCGAAGTTCCTCCCAGAAAAACCTCCTGCTGAAACTATTACACCTCCACCACCTACGACGGCCCAACTTCATAAGACTATTGGATTGATAGTAAGTTTTATTAATTGCTTAGTTGTTTAATGTCAACATAATGTTATATATTAGTAGATATTAATTATGTGTTTATGTATTAAACTAGCGCCGTCGGGTTCGCAACTTGAAGAAGATGTTTGGTTGCAAGTACGATGAAGGAGTGGTGCTCTCCCTTGAAGAAATCAAGGAAGTCGAGCAAAAGCTTGATAGAATTGAAGAAACCGACCCTAGTGAAAAAGCTTTGTTTGGAGAAACGAGGAAGGTGCCCGCCAACAAGAAACTAAATACCAAGTGAACAATGGGTGGTTATTGTAATTGTGTTGAACATGTCTCGATTCAACTTGTTTTCGTTTGAACAATGGGTGGTTATTTTAATGTGTTTAACTCTTTTGTTATTTGGTTTGCAATTGTGTTGAACATGTCTGGATTTCTATGAAAAAAATTAAACACACTAACACCGGTGTCCTTTAAATTTTTAATTCAATGCCGGCTCTATAGTGCCAGCATTGAAATTGTCTCTAATTCTGTACCGGCACAAGAAGTTAAAAAATTTCATGTTCTTGTGTAGATTTTGACAACTACCGGCATAGTAATTTTTTATAATTCAATGCCGGTATTGTAATTTTAGTCCTTACTTCCTTCTTGACAGAAAACCGGCATGGATATGTCGGTTCAATCAATGCCGGTACGCTTATAAAAATTTATTTCAGCTGCTATTTGATTTCATTCCTAAGCAATCTATTACATTGGATTGGTTCTTTTTAATTAAAACATGATAGAAACCATTCAATGGATTGCACGTTGTTAGAGATAATCTATTTCCATCCCTTTTCAACAATTGCGGAACCTTTGAGCCTTTCCCGAATCTGTTCGAAGACATCGTCCGGGATTGGGGTATCAAGGATCATCTTCACTTGTTCTTCTTCTTTTTCAACATATTCCTTTCCCTTCATATAACACCTATCACACCCATCCATAGGCTTGCATTGGCCCTTGTGGTTTTCTCTTGACTCCGCTAGGTCAACAGCTTTGTCAAACCATTGAAACTCATCGCACTATGGGTGATTCAAACACCTTAGAAACATTCTTCCATTTTCAGCATCATCAGTTTTTGCAATCCAAAACCGGCGTGTCCCATCACAGCTTCTGCACTTTGAATAAATAAAAGGGCAGTCCATTGCTAGATGAGATGGTGACTTACAAATTTGACACTTGCAATGATGAATCTGCAACATAAAATTATATTAGTTATGCGTCATTGTAGTGAACATTGTATTGTTAGTAATGATTAATCTACTTACTTTGAAAATAGAGCTAATTGATGAATCTCTCATCGATTTGTGAAGCTTTAACCGTGCTTGATTTGTTGAGAGAAGGATTTTTTTTTATTTTGTGTGTGGTTTGTATAGATTTTTGCCAAGGAATGGGGGTATTATATACAAATGATTCTCCAACGGTCTTATTTTCAAAAAAAAACTAGCCGTTTTTTTTTGGAATTCACCTATACCGGCATAGTCGATATTGAAGATTCAATGCCGGTATAGGTTAAATATTTGCCCGAATCTCTGTGAATGAAAACCGGCATTGTAATCTTATGGAAATCAAAACCGGTATTCTATACCGGTATGGTTGTTCACAATGACATCAATTCCGGTTCTGGTTATTTTCAAAAAAACTAGTCGTTGAGGTTTCTCACTATATAAAGAGAGCTAATACTTGGACCCAAAAGTCCCAAACCGTTGTGTTCTTATATATCTCCTTTAGCCTCTTAACTTAGAAACCATCCACCCTAGAATAATCATCTATAAATAACTTAGTATAGTACCTAACCCGTCATTCAACAAATGGCATCGTTTGACTCGGAGGAAGATTTAGCAATCACCCAAGCATGGTATTCCGAAACTCATCCTTCAATTATAGATAACAGCACGCGGGATTCCATGTGGTTGAATATTTTTAACAAATTTGTTCACGACTATGGTAACCCAAAACGAAGAAGTGCTAAACAAATTAAGGAACGACACGACATCATCCTAAATATGGTGGTTGAGTATCTAAAATTGAAACACCGGATTCATCAAACTAACCACAATAGATTGTCTCCTCAACAACTTGTAAGTATTTTGTATGATTAATTCGACATAATTAACTATTTTGGAATTCGTATGTAACAACCATAATGTGTGCATTGTTTTTGTAGCATGAAGCCGTGAAAACGCGTTACTTACAAGAAAAGGGAGAACCATTCTTGTTTGAAGCCAACGCCAACCACATTCTAACCAAAGTCACGGAGTTCCGCCAGCTGGGTGAATCGGAGACGGATTCTTCTTAATAATATTGATAGTTTAGTGGTAATTTCTTAGGTTTTTTAGTGCCTAATTTTTTGTTGTTCCTGTGTACAATTTACGTATTTCCGGCATAGAGTTTTGAAAAAGACGATTGCCGGTACATAGTTCCGGCATAATTGTAAACCATATATCAATGCTAGTACGTCATAATCAATGCCCAACGGCTATTTTTTCAAACTATAAACCTGTAAAGTAAAATGCCGGCGTAGATTTTAGGTTACCAACAATGCCGGTACCATAAAGTGGAAAAGAGCTGTTGTGTACTCATCTATCTAAAGTGGCTACACCTATTGCAGTTGATACATTTCTATGATGGCAAAAAAAAAAAACCGGCTACCGATTTCAGAGAATATTTATATGAAAGAAGAGTCTCAACTCCGGTAGGGAATCAATCATCATCCACGACCAACTTAATTCCCATGATACTAGAAAAACTTATAAGGAAGGACCAAACCACCATGTCAATTGCCGCAATGGAAGAAGATATACTTATAAGGAAAAGAGAAGAAGAAGAGGCAGCAAAGGAAGATTACTATCGCAAAGAAACAAAGATAATATACGAACGTGTAAAACAATCGAAGATTGAAGCGGATGTTGAGGAAGAAACCAAATGGATAAAAAATTACTACATAGTATCTGATTTCCAAGAAGATCACCGCCCTCCAAACCTTTTTTGGGGTCTTGTTGCGGATGGTCCTTATATGCGGGAGTTCATGGACGATAAGTGCAAAAAACGTAAAATAGTTTACGGGGAAGAGTTTGTATCGCATCAGACTACTTCCCTCATAAAATTATGTCGCAAATACAACGAGTTTCTCGCAAGATACCGAGACAATAGGTTTGAAGCTCAGGCCGCATACACCAAGTGGAGAAAATAGCCTTTTAGGCATTTCGAAACCGCTTTGTTTGTTGAATCTCGTACCAAGAAATGATGTTAGTCGCAATTACCTTGAGGTCTTTCATTTTAGGTGTAAGGTTGTTCAAGTGTTTAATGCTTTTAAGTCTATTTCCTTATGATTAATATGAAATTTCTTTGGTTTGTGGTTAATGTTGTTTATTTCATCAAGTTTCATTCACATACCGGCATTGATAGATACACCAAATTATTTTTAATTGCAAGCGCCGGCATTGAACGGTGCACCAATTACTAAGACGGCATCATATTGACAATTTAAACATATTGTCAGAATTCCGGCATTCTGACGGTTACAATTTGAAACTCACTATAACCCATTTATTGGACGGTTACAAAATCATTCCACTAGTTTGACGGTTACAAAATCCACTAGTTGGACGGTTACAAACCACTATAACCCATTTATTGGACGGTTACAAAATCCTTAATGTGTCGATTACAAACTTCTCAATCTATTTAAGTGACGGTTTTGTCTACGAAATTATTCAATCTTCCTTTGTATTCAATCTTCATAATTTCATCTTCCATACCAAAGACAATGGGTCCCCGCAAATCTCGTGAAAAACCCAGTCCACAAAAACATGTAGATAAACCGCAAGAAAGTCCTGAAGAGTCTGTGGGTGAGGCGACCATAACAAATTTGATACGGTAAGTGACGTATTTGTTGAATTGAATTTTTTTAGGGTTTATCCCATAATATATAACACAAAGTCATCATTTCATTTATAGTCCTTACACTACACCACAATTATATTTTGAAATTGCAAACTAGTCAATTGAAAATCTATTATGTTGGTGGTCGAATTCAATTTGAAAATCATGCCGGAATTTATGTCTTCAATCCCGATTGTATTGCATGATATTACCGGCATTTGAAATTAGACAAACTATATGCCGGTAACAGGTCCCGGCATTGTATATTTGATCAGTACTATGCCGTATTTATTTTCCTTCATTGTTAAAAACTCTGTTCAAAAATCACAAAGTTCCGGCATACTCATAAATATGTACGACAATGCCGGCACTTGTTCCGGCATCCTCGATAGTTTTACTATCTATGCCGGTTTTGTTTTCTTAGACCTGTTATTCTCTGTATATAATTACAAAAAACCGGCATGCAGTTTTGTATTTCCTACTATGCCGATTCTAGTACCGGCAGTCATTTTTGGTTTCAGTTCTATGCCGGAATCCAGTGTGTAACTCAGTTTAACGTATTGGAACATAGGTCCAAAGCATTAAAAAAGGACAAAGGAAAAGGTAAAGTTGTTGTACAACAAAAACGTAAGTCTTCTCAACTTAGACGTCCTGATCTGGCTACTGCTAAGGTCACAATTCGGGATTAACCTATAAGGGACTCAACCAGTAGTGATGATGATGAAGATAACTGGGAAACTGGGCCTGTACCCGAACGAGCTGGTGGCTCATCCTCACAAGAAGCTGATGTGGGATTTCAATCATCTAAGGATGATGAAAAGGAACCCCCAGCCCACATGCCTGATAAATATGACATAATTCCAGACCTCGTAGATGGAAAACATTGGTGTCAACCGAAAAACCCGCAACTCTTATTTTCCTACAAAGACTCTTGGGCTCGTTGGATCTATCAAACTTATGTAAGACGTTTCCATCTTGTTATTACAATATTCATCTGCTATCAAGTGAATTCAACTAAGTTTGGTATGTTTTTGTAGGACCACAAGAAAGCTTTCCGTGTTAGCCTCTATCAACAATCGTATGTATGGACTTTGAAGGATGAGTGTGCGGCTGTTAAGGCAGTAGTCAAAGCATCCGGGTTGTATCCTGCGATAAAGAATTATGTGGACACTGATACCGTAACGGAAAACTGCTTTTTGGAGAGGTTTTATGCTGAAAATGACACCAAGAATTTTCCTTTTGGCGAGATGACCATTATCCCTGAAGATGTCCAAAGGATAATAGGTTTAGAGGTTGTTGGGAAAGCCGTTAAGGTGGGAGATGACTCTAAGGACCTAGAATGGGACAATATCTATGAGCTCACTGAAAGGTTGTTTGGATGGAACAAGGAAACCACTTTGGCAAATTTGTACAAGACAAGGACTTCCCAGACGAAGACTATTACATTCATCAAACTCTTTGAATTATTTGGGGATACGAAGAACAAAGTATTGACTCCCGAACAAGTTCAGCAAAGTGCCGCTGCCTATATGTTGTTCATCTTGGGCTCCACTATATTCCCAGACGCAAATGGTAATAGGGTGCATATGAACCTCCTACAATACTTGGATCCGTTGGAAAAGGTTCATGAGTATTCTTAGGGCACTGCTTTCTTGGCACATTTTTTTGGCAGAAATGCGTCGAGCTTCTAAGGCAAATGCCCGTCAATTTAATGGGAATTTCACTGTCATTCAGGTATAGATAACTATCCATTTGGTGATCGTTATCATTAAATTAAGTAGTTGCCTCTTTTTTTTTCTTACACATTTCATTAAAAGGATTTTTCATTGGCACATGTGTGGGCTTATGAACACTTCCGAAGTTTGTTCGTAGGTTATAAAGGATTGAAGACTGTCTGTGGATATGAACATAATAAGGCTCTATCTAAGAAATACTACTTCGACAATACCCCGAGGCCCAATAACAGGAAACGTTTAATTGCAATGAGGATGCATTTGGACTCGGTGGCTGTGGAAGACGTTGTGTTTGTCCCGTACAGGAATGCCAGAGGAGTTCATTTACAAAGGCGTGACAATGTTTCATTTTACAACAGACCTTTATTTCATCCTAAAGGATTTGTTATGCACAACCCTTGCCATGTAATGCGGCAACTTGGGTACAAGCAAAAAGATCTGACGGATACATCATATCAGAAATTCTCTCATGACTTTCCGCAATGCCAATCAGATAAGGACCATACTCTCATAGTTTATGACCCTAAACCTGTTCTTGAAAATTGGACTGAAAGGGAAGAAAAAGGACTTGTTTTGGATGTGGACGATTGGGAATTGGCTGAGAATGGTTGTGAGAGTGATCCAACCTTCCTAAGAGGTCATCGTAAGTACTCGCATCCTTATGTTGTGCGCCCGGATACCGTAGAAGTTCCTCCACAACCAGCACGTCCCTCCACAACTCCGTCAACTATGCACGACCTTCTACAGCTCGTTACGTTGTTGGTACATACGTCTTGTGCATTACTATTTTTGAAATCTATATATATGAACTTATACAATTGTACATACTAAATACATGTTGAAAAATCCCTTAACAGCGTCAGTGGATTGGAAACTTGTCAAGATTATTTAAGAAGAAGACCAAGAAAGGCGAGTTGATGACCCAGAAAGAACTGGAGAACATCGTCCAAAAGATAGACCAAATTGAAGATCCGGAGGCAAAAGACTTGTGGGGCGAAAGGAAGAAGAGGGTACACAAGAGGCCAAGAACTGAGTGATCGTGTGTTTCTTTTATAGTATTATTTTGGTTTGAACAATTAGAGTTACTTTATTTGTGTGTCTTGTTAAAATTTGAATATCTTTCATTCACTTGTTTTAGGTTTAGAACTTCTTAACTTTACATTTCGTTTGGTAAAACTTTGCTTATGTTATTTTATGGTATTAAGTCTTTGCTTCTGTTATTTTATGTGTATTGCAATTCACTTTTTCTAACTTTGGTTTATACAAAACCGGCATAGACTATATCGTGTGTACTATGCCGGAATTCTGTTTAGTTCTAGAATTTAAAAGAATAGAGTTCTGGCATAGCCAATAGCGCTAAAACTATGCCGGAAATCTGTTTACTTATAGCGTTATTCCATCACAAAAGAGAACATATATTGCAACGCCGGTACGAGTACCGGCATAGTAAAGAGAACATACTTCTAATGGTCCTACCTGTTATGGGATCCTTATACATCTTCGTATTACCATTATTTAGCTTAATTATATCCAACTCATCATCTGCAAACCCTACACTCCAAATGTCTATTGTATTAGATGGGAGAATATTCTCCCTTGGCCTTCCTCTACCCCTTTTCCTTTGAACATCGGCTACATCGACTATGGGTGTAGCATCCGAATTCTCACCTTCTTGTCTTTGGTAGCTTAATACCTTCGGCGGCCTTCCCATTTTCCTTTGAACCTCGGTTACATCGACTATGGGTGTAGCATCCGAATTCTCACCTTCTTGTCTTTGGTAGCTTAATTTTGGTACCTTCGGCGGCCTTCCCCTTTTCCTTTGAACCTCGGCTACATCGACTATGGGTGTAGCCTCCGAATTCTCACCTTCTTGTCCTTGGTAGCTTAATGTTGGTACCTTCGGCGGCCTTCCCCTTTTCCTTTGAACCTCGTCTACATCGACTATGGGTGTAGCCTCCGAATTCTCACCTTCTTGTCCTTGGTAGCTTAATGTTGGTACCTTCGGCGGCCTTCCCATTTTCCTTTGAACCTCGGCTATATCGACTATGGGTGTAGCCTCCGAATTCTCACCTTCTTGTCCTTGGTAGCTTAATGTTGGTACCTTCGGCGGCCTTCCCCTTTTCCTTTGAACCTCGGATACATCGACTATGGGTGTAGCCTCGGAATGCTCACCTTGTTGTCCTTTGTAGCTTAATGTTGGTACATTCGGTGTCCTTCCCCTTTTCTTTTGAACCTCGGATACATCGACTATGGGTGTAGCTTCGGAACTCGTCGTTTGATGTTGACTTGATATTGGTTCCTTCTTTGGCCTACCACATTTGTTTGGAACCGTCGCTTCCGCAAATCTGGCTTCCGAAATCTCACTTGCGGATAGATCTCATCTCTTAGTTTCCGCGAGTTCTTCTTCATGTCTACTCATTTCTTTCAATTCTTTCCGTTGTTTTCTCCTTGGAATTTTAGTTTGTGGTCTACCGGGCGGATCTCCCTTTCTTGGCTCTTCACTTGGTGTTATCCATGGGCGTGTAATCAGCTTCAGTTGGCTCAACAACACTTGTCGGCTAGCCGAGTTGGCTCGTGAGTAAGCTTCATAGAATTCCTTGTCCTCCTTTGTAACCCATGGTGATTTTCCGGGATTTTCCGTAGGAGGGAGGTCGAAAGTTAGTTGCTTCCAAAATGGATCAATAACATCAATTGGTATCACTTCTTCATACTTCACAAGCATATGATGACACGGAAGCCCCAATGAAGACATGTCGGGACAGATACACACATCACCCGGTTTTCCGTAATTTTTCTCGTATTGCATTTGTCTCATCATATGTTTTATTGCCCATTTGGAGACGTTGAACTCTATTCCTTGGAGCAACTTAATATATGGAATAAATTGAGTCATCCTATCCATTGAGCTTTTCTCAAAAGCCTTCTTGATCCTATCGATATCAGCCTTAAAGTGTTGCTCCATTGCCTCGGTGACCGTAACCACGTTTTCTTTCCCGTACTGGATGAGATCTTTGAATCTCCCATGAGAGGACTCCGCTATACTAGTTGCTTCATTCATGTAATGTCTATAATGATTTGTCCATGCACGCAAAAAAATTTCCTTGAACTTATCCAACCAATTAACCCGACAATATGAGACGGCACTTGGATACACTTCGTTATATTTGGTAATAAACATGTTCAATCTCTTTTGATACATGTCCTCGGTAAGAGACCAATAAACTTTCTCCCAATCCTTTAGAAATTCCAACCACCTTTTATGATTTTCACCGTGTTCTTTGTCGACTCGCTCTTTAATCTTTCCTCTTTCATTTTCTTCTTCTTCGAGTGATAGTTTCTCTTTGCGAACATCTTCCTCCAGTACATCAACCATTCTCTTCTTAATATCCGCCTTAGAGGGTTCGAACAAAGCATGATAATGTTTTTTCACATTTTCACCAATATAATATGTACATAGGAAATTTTGTGTATCCGGATATACGTCGGAGATGGCATTCATTAGTACGTCAAATTGATCGGTTATGATGACCTTCGGTGATCGGTTTTCCGGGAAAAATAATTTCAATTGTCGCAATTCCCAATGATAATTGTAATCCCTCTCGTTTTCCATTAAACACCAAGCCAATGTGAATGTTACCTTGTCCGATGTTTGCCCCACGATGTTGAACAACGTCATGTTGTATTTGTTTGTCTTGTAGGTGCAGTCCATCATAAGAACATCACAACACGTATGAGCCAATTGTGAAAGCAAAGAATTCGAAATGAATATTTAAAGGGGCTTCTCGTCCGGACCTCTTTTAATGATTCGCGTGTACTTGTGATCCCAAACTATCTTCTCAAATTCTTGCATAACGGTCCTCCCTTCCCATTCCAACCTTCTAATGGCTGCTTGTGCGCTATAAATTGTACTTAGGGAAGAAACGTTTGTCTCATCCTTTTCCTTGAAGCCTCTGAGAATCACTCTTGGTTTGATACATACTTTGGTCATTATCCTTACATCCTCAAATTGATGAGGTTTTAGCTTCGCAACTACAGAGTGACCAACAAAATCTTTCGGATCCCGATGGTTATGACGCCCAAAACACACCGTACAATCCCATTCTTCTTCCTCTTTTCCTTTGTCTCGTAGATGGAATACAAGCTTAAAGGGGCACTCATCCTTCTTTGTATTAGTCTTGTATACCCTATTAGTCTTCTTTTCATATACATAACCCTTTCTCTTATGGCTATTCTCCTTGTATTTTCCGTGTCGTTCACAAATTATCTCAAAACGAACATTTGAACCTTGGTTATTCCTCACTAAGACACACATGTTCTTAAGAGCCGTCTCTTTTGCCCAACAAATAGCTTCAGCTAGAAATTTTATTCCCTATATAAGGACAAAAAGGGAAGATTATAAGGTTAGTTACAAGCAATCCCAACATAAAATTGTAAAAACTAGGTGAAAGTATTGTTTGGTAACATACTCGAGGCATTTTATAGTATTCGGACGTATCCCGAAAGAGAGGTTTGGAAGTTGGAGCGATGTATGTCACAAACTAAGGCACGAATGAAAAGAAAATTGAATTAGTTCCACATAATAATGTTCTGGCAATGTATGTTTTTGAATAGCAATGTCGGGATAAGGGATGCCGGCATTGTAGAAAAGATAAAATGCTCGCCGGTACCTTATGCCGGCATCCACGATAATTTACATTAGATGCCGATACAGAGGTTCAAAATATCATTAACTCCTGTATGATTTTCATGTAAAACCGGCATAGTATATATGTAAAGTTCTCTGCCGGTACATACTACCAGCATTCACGAAAAATTATACACTACGCCGGTACTAAGTGCCGGCGTTTACGAAACATAAAATAGAAAGCCGGTACTTAAGATCGAAAAACAAATACTCATGTATGTTTTACTTGTGGTACCGGCATAGTAAGTTTGGAGTAAACCATGCCGGTATGGATATTCCATGGAATATTCGGTGGTAGGTAAAAAGTGAAATGTATACCGGCATGGATATTTGGTATGAATACCACGCCGGCACTGTTTCAAAAATGGGGGATATACTGAACCGGCATGGAAAGTAGTATGAATACGATGCCGGTACCACCAGTTCCGGCGTAGTATTCATACTACGAGTGTGCCGGCACTACCCTTTTTCAGAGAAAAAATGGCGGTTTGAAACAGAAAAATGAAATTTTCGACCTCTTTGAAGCATTACCTGTGTGTTGGGGTTGCTTTTATGCTGGACATGTTTACTTTCTTGGGTTTCTTCTTCACAAAACACTTCATGCTCACAAAAATAATGATCCAAGGGTGTTGGTTCATCATATAACTCCAATTGTGAGTTGTTATCATTAACTGAAGATTGATGATATGATTGTTGTTGTAGTTGAGCTAAAGATTGTACAGCTGCAAGTCTCTCATCACAATCATCTTCCATTTTCCAAAAAAAAAAATCACTCAAAAATTTCCCTCCTTCTACTCTTAACTAACCCACACAAATTAAAAAAAAACAACTAAAAACACACTAATTTATCCCCCAAATGATTATGAATTTACTAATTATTGTTAACTACTAAGCCTGATTAGTGGGGGCTAGATTAGGAATTAATAAAATAATTACATAGGGGGTAACCCTGAATTGCTATTGGGATACCTATTTTGTCCTGTATCTATATCCCCCAATTAATAAAACTATCCCCCAATTGCGCGTTCTTAATATACTATGGTCATAACCCTATTTTTTAAATTTGCAATGGACACATAAATAGAATGTTGATAAACTAGAATAAATCTCACACAAACATGTGAAAATATCCGTTTCTTGTTTGGATCATGAATTTTTAAATAAAGCATGCTGATTAAGGATGCGACCATTGGCCAAATGGTATAATGGTTCACACCCCTTCGTATTACGCTTCACATTAACCGAATAGATTTTGAAACACCAAAAGACGTGAAAATTCCAACATGTGTGTTGTGTAGGGACACATATTGCATCCATTGGATGTCTATATAAGCATTCAACAAAAACGAAATCTTAAATACTTCTACATTAAAAAAAAAATCACCAGTAATAGTAATGGAAATGTTGCCGGATTTAACTCCCGAGATACTACACCTCCTCCCAAGTATAGAAGGTATTTTGGCAAGCAAATGTGTATACAGAGAGTGGAATTTTGTCCTTGGAGACAAAAGAATTGGACTCCTTTTCGGTTTCACTCAAAAAGTGACAGAAGAAAAAGTTACGCAACTCTTCTACATAGAACAAATTGAGGAGGAATATTACTACATGATGATGGGAGATTTCTATCAGATGTTATTTGGAAACAATGGTACCTGGAATATTATCCGATCCTATGATGAAAACATGTCACACCCGATCATTTAATGGTCTGGTATGTTTTTATGTTTCACACCACGACATACAATATCCTATCTATATTATGAATCCAACAATGGGTGAGCACCTCCATCTGCCACAAATTAGTTGGGATCCATGATTCGTCGTAGGGGTTTCGACTATTGCGATCATACCGATGAATACAAAGTAGTTCCAATTCAAGTGGACGGTAAAGTGGACATACACACTCTAGGCGACAACAGGGATGGAGGAACATCAGAGATTTTCCTTTTACTTTTTGGGATTCAGGTGTGTACGCACATGGTTGTATTTTTTGGATAAATCATTATTTTTATGACAATATTCAGATAGTATCTTTAAATTTGGACAATGAGACATTCCAATCACATTCGCCACCCCCGCATCATATTTATGAGAATGGTGGTTTCAGTACTCCAAAACTTGGAATGGTCTTGTCTGGAGTTCGCCTTTTATTTTACAACATTCACGATATTTATGATCTCCGGATTGATTTTTGGGAACCTATTTCGGATAATGATATTCATGCACGAGCACCCGGTGTAGAATGGAATTGGGAACTTAAGAGGAGCATTGTCTTGGAAGAGCCTTCGAAACTATGATGGCCGCCTTATAAGCTTATAGCCTTGGGAAAGAACAACGACATCCTATTGCAAAACAACCGTTGTTTAGCGCGTTATAATGAACTCACCAGAATTTTGACAGAAATTGCGGAGATAAGGTGGGTAAACGTTAGAGTTATTCCTCACATGAGGAGCGTCGTCTCGTTGAGGAATTTCGAAGGATAATCGAAAACATGTATTGACGATGTCCATGCCACAAACATATTCCGAGTGTATTGTTTTTGTTTTTGTTTTGATCAGAGTAATGTAGTTTGGTGTTCAATATATATATATTTTTTAATAGTACTATTTCTCATATTTGATTATTTTATTTTTCGTATCTTGTCTGGACTAAAAGTTGTTTTTGAAATCTGAAGAATCAGACTTGGTCTTATTTTGGGTAATATAATGGAGTTAATGCTTACATATTCCCGACGAATTTAGAGGGGGATTTTCTTTTATGGTGGTCAATTTGGTATAGAGGGGGGCATTTATGTATTCCAGTTGTATTTATGGTTATAAATTTTGCGAATCTATAGGGAGATTTTTATGTGTTCATTAGAATAAAATCCGAGAGGGGAAAAGAAAAATGTAAAATGAAGTGAGAATTTGAGATGCAAAGGGTATAAGTGATTGATAGACAAATCAATGATGATATTCTTGAAAATGCACACGAACGAAAAAGATTTTGTAAATGATGGTCATTTGAGAAGTCGAAAAAAAATGTTGATTACGTGACTAATCGGGATTCTTTTTGTGGACGAATTATTGATTTGAAACTGGTGTTTGACACCAAATCACAAAACCAGAACATAAATGGGCAAAAAGAGAGATACATAAATTATGGTACCATTAGCCCATATTTGTAGTGATAAATTCACGTTTTGTATTTTATGGATAGTTCATGTTTTATATTATCAACCAATGCCGTTGTAAATATTAAGATGTTGTCGTGATGGGTATTCTAATTCCAAGAGGTCAGCATTAGTGAATTGGTGCATAAGTAGTTGTAATGAGAATCGTAGCTGGTTTCTGCAATTCAAATGAAAGACATGAAGACCCCTTCCCCTTGATGGACTCTAGTCTTATAGAATCCATGTAATTTCAGCAATCCTCTGTGATTTCGATACAGTGTCAAATTTGTATAATAAAATTAGGCGTGATTTTTCCAAGTAGCCATTTGTTTTCAACACAATACTTGTGCTTTCTATATATCCAGTTCTTTGGTCATAAATTGAGTTTAACAATGCAACCAAGAACTCCAACACCATTTAATCATACACAAAAAATCAGTAATTAAATAAGAAAATTAATCCATTAGACAGTCATTAATTAAGCAACTGCAACACCATTCAGTCATTAACATTACAAAAAACATGAAAATAAATCCTAAATCCAAAACTTAAATTCCAAAAAACAAATCAAGATTCAGTAGTCAACAGTCCACAATTTCCCATTAGACACTCTTAATTCCAATTTTTCTCTGTACTTTGATGATACCTATTTCTTCAAAATAGTAACTTGTGTAACCATTTGAAATTAAAATCTGTATCATCATTTCCATTAAAGCAACTTAACCCAAAAAATCCACCGGTTATAAGAAAATTGGAATTGATAGAGTCTTACCTATTGCCAGCTATCACTCGGAGTCGTAATCCGACCTTTCCCTCTCCGATCCCATATCAGTTTCAGAATCAGTCACTATGTTGAGTATGACCTCATTTTCATGTGGTGTTCGTGATAGGTATACCTGATACTCATCCTCTATACTGATTTCAGCCTTAGGGTGGTCTGTATAATCCTTATTTCTTCCTGTATAAATTGATGCTCTTCTAGCCCTAATCCTTCTCATTAACAACATACCTTGTCTCCTTTCCTTTTTCTGCAACAACTGCAAAAATTCTTCTGGGTATTCTTCATCTTTTACTTTCTCTTTGCTTCTCTTCTTTTTCTCTTCATTTTCTGCCTCATACACTGAGTTTGCATGACAAAACTCATTCCACAACAGATCCATATCATCATCTTGGTTATTGTTCTACAAACCTACTTCTTCCTCTTCTCTCATATTCCTTGCCTCTTATTTCTTCTTCTTTTTATTCAATCTTATTGCTTTCCATATATAGTACTTAGCTTTCTCTAGTTGCTCCAAATCCATTTCAAATACTGCTAATTTTAACCTCATCATCACTTCCTTTCTCTTCAAGCACTCCTCCTTATCAACTTCTTCCTCTGTCATTGGGGTCTTGCCTTTTGATGGTTTGGAACCACTCTTTTTCTGGGTTATTTGGAGCCATTGTTATCTCTGAAACTTTTTTTCGTCTTCTCTTCTCTTGGCTTAATTTTCTCTATGGAAAATGAATATAGTCCCTAATTCCTCTTTCACATTTATTATCTTTTTTTTCTTTTTCTTCTGAGACCTATTCCCAAGAGACGCATGCAGCGGTTGAATTCAAAGAAATAATAACACCCTACTAAATTTTATGTTCTTTCATACCTACTTCATGACGTAATGGTTATCCTTTAGATTTTGTTTCCTTTTAAATAAAAATTCAGTTATAGGTTTAAGCTATAACCTATTATAAGATAAAACGGGCAAATATGCTTTACTTGCATGCTTATTAAGGACGCGACCATTCAAATAATGCTTGCTCATCAAGGACATGACCATTCACCAATAGGTGCATAGGATGTCTATATAAGCTTTATTGGTATCTGCTTGTAGCATTCTACAATAAGAAAATCCTAAATGCTTGTAAAAAAAAATTGATAATCTTTCATCAGTATAATAGTGATGGATATGTTGCTGGAATTAACTACCGAGATACTTCAGCGCATCCAAGCTGCAGAAAGCGTTTTAGCAAGCAAATGTGTATGCAAAGAATGGAATACTATCCTGGGGGACAAAAGAATTGGATTCCTTTTTGGTGTCATACCAAGAATGTGGAAAGATAAAGTTACCCAACTCTTTTATAGAGAGGAAGATTTCAGCCGGATCATAACATACAACAATCACGACGCCCCGAATGATGGAACCCATGATGATTGGACTATGTTGCACCCAATAGTTGGATCTTGCAATGGTCTGGTATGTTTTTATGTTTCACACCACGTCATACAAGATACTATTTATATTGAGAATCCAGAAATTGGTGAGCACCTCCATCTGCCACAATTATGCATCCCAATTGCACTGGATCCAGTACTTTCGTGGTTTCCACGTTACAATGTAATTGGGGGTTTCGGCTACTGTCAACGTACCAATGAGTACATGGTAGTTCAAATTCACATGGATGGTAAAGTTCAAATAAACACTCTAGGAGACAAGAGGGGATGGAGGAACATCGGAGAGATTCCTTATACTTTTCGGAGTTTAGGTGTGTACGCACATGGTTGTATTTTTTGGAAGGATTGTTATCAGTGGGATATTGGCATAGTATCTTTCAATTTGGACACTGAGACGTTTCATCTACATTCGCCACCCCCGCATCATATTCCTGGGAGTAAATTTCCATCACTTGGGATGGTTATGTTCGGAGTTCGCTTTTTATTTTATTACATCCATGAGGGGGTTGGTCAGCCCCGAATAGATTTCTGGGCTCCCATTTTCAAAAAAAATATTCATACATGGGCACCTGGTGGGGAATGGAATTGGAATCATGAGATGAGCATTTTCTTGGAAGAGGATGGGGATGAATGGCCGACTTATGAACCGATAGCCCTTGGAAATAACAAGGACCTACTATTGTGGCAGAATAAGCGTTTATTGCGTTACAATACATTCACCAGAACTTGGACGGAAATTTGGAGGACACTACCGTGGGAAACATGGGCAATGTTTCCTCACATGAAGAGCGCTATCTCATTGAAGAATTTTGGTGGATAATCGGAAACGTGTACTCATGTTGTCCATACCACCACCACATTCCTTGGGTTATTTATGTAGCTTTTTTTTTTCTTGTAGTTGTGTTTTTTTTTTTTTGGTATTTGGATTTTTTTTCTATGTTGAAATAGCCAACCTTTGTTTTTTTTCATTATTTTTTGCGTTATGCCTAGTCCACCCCAACCGACCTAGGTAATTAGTTGAAAAGTAGGAAAATTATTTGGGTATTTTTGTTATGTTCGGAATGTATATTAGATTAAAAAGGAAATTAGTTAAACATGAAAATATTCATTCCATATCTCATTATATTGCTACAATATCTCATTTTTTTAGTACAATATGGAAATTGAAATATTCAGTGTAAATACCAAAGAATAGTGATTTAAGATAATGATGGAAAACCTAAAAAATTAGCCAACAGGTGTATTGAATGTCTATATATATATATATATATAAGCTTTACTCGTAGCATTCTACAATAAGAAAATCCTAAAAGATTGTAAAAAAAATGATAATCTTTCATCAGTATAATAGTGATGGATATGTTGCTGGAATTAACTACCGAGATACTTCAGCGCATCTAAGCTACATAAAGCGTTTTAGCAAGCAAATCTGTATGCAAAGAATGGAATACTATCCTTGGGGACAAAAGAATTGGATTCCTTTTTGGTGTCACACCAAGAATGGGGAAAGATAAAGTTACCCAACTCTTTTATAGAGAAGAAGATTTCAGCCAGATCGTAACAGACAACAATCACGACGCCCCGAATGATGGAACCCATGATGATTGGACTATGTTTCACCCAATAGTTGGATCTTGCAATGGTCTAGTATGTTTTTATGTTTTACAGCACGGCATACAAGATCCTATTTATATTATGAATCCAGAAACTGGTGAGCACCTCCATCTGCCACAATAATGCATCCCGATTGCACTGGATTCAATACTTTTGTGGTATCCACGATACAACGTAATTGGGGGTTTCGACTACTGTCAACGTACCAATGAGTACAAGGTTGTTCGAATTTACATGGATGGTAAAGTTCAAATACACACTCTAGGAGACAAGAGGGGATGGATGATCATAGCAGGGGAGATTCGTTATACTTTTCGGAGTTCAGGTGTGTACGCACATGGTTGTATTTTTTTCAAGGATTGTTGTCAGCAGGATACTGGCATAATATCTTTCAATTTGGACACTGAGACGTTCCATTAACATTCGCCACCCCCGCATCATATTCCTGGGAGTGAATTTTGGATTAATACTTACCCATCACTTGGGATGGTCATGTTCGGAGTTTGCATTTTATTTTATTACATCCATGAGGGTATTGATCGGCCACGGATAGATTTCTGGGCTCCCATTTCCGATGAAAATATTCATACATGGGCACCTGGCGGGGAATGGAATTGGAATTATAAGATAAGCATTATCTTTAAAGAGGATGAATGGCCTACTTATAACCCGATAGCCTTTGTAAATAACAAGGACCTCTTATTTTGGCAGAAGAGGCGTTTATTGCGTTATAATACACTCACCATAACTTGGACAGAAATTTGGGGGACACTACCGTGGGAAACAATGGTTGCAATTATTCCTCACATGAGGAGCGATGTATCGTTGAAGAATTTTGGTGGACAATCGGAAACGTGTACTCATGATGTCCATGCCACTAACACATTCCTTGGCTAATCTATGTAAAGTTTTTTCTTGTAGTTGTGTTTTTTTTTTCTTGGTATTTGGATTTTTTTTCTATGCTGAAATGTACAATTTATTCCTTGGGTTATCTATGTTGTTTTTTTTTTCTTGTAGTTGTGTGTGTGTGTGTTTTTTTTTTTGGGTTTTTGGATTTTTTCTATTTTGAAATGTTCAATTTTGTGTATCAACATAATAGTGTTACCGCTAAATGTTGGGTCATTGTTAAACTAGCCAACCTTTGATTTTTTCCTTTTTTTTTGCGTTACACCTATGGTCCAGACGGCCTGGCCACCCCAAGCGACCTGGTTTTAAGTAGAAAAATTAATTGGGTATTTCCTAAGAGATCGTAATTAGATAAATATGAAAATATTCATTACATATCTCATGAGATCGTGTATTAAATTAAAAAGGAAATTAGATAAATATGAAAATATTCATTCCATATCTCATGATTTAGTTTAGTTTGTTATGTTCGTAATGTATATTAGATTAAAAAGGAAATTAGATAAACATGAAAATATTCATTCCATATCTCATTATATTGCTACAATATTCGGTGTAAATACCAATGAATAGGTGATTTAAGATAATGATGAAAAACCTAAAAAATTAGGGTTTTCCTTAGAAATATATATAAATTACACCAAGTATAGAAAAAAAAACATAGAGTATTAAGAAGAAAATGAGTTCTACTAAGAGGGATTGTAGAGATGAAACTGACGAGAGGATCCAAAAATGTCCTCGACTGATGGTTGGTCCTCGTAAATTGAGGATTATCATTAGTGTGGACGGAATAACTAATGTTCCAGGTGTTCCTCTCGACGCTGTAATTAGTTCTGTTATCACTAGTGTTGAGAATGATGATGTTCCTATTTATGCTGATGTTATTCCTGGTGTTCCACTGGACGCTGTAATCACTAGTGTTGAGAATGTTGATGTTCCTACTGTGAATGCTGATGTTCCTACTGTGAATGCTGATGTTCCTACTTCTATTGTTGAAATTATTGATGAACATCCCGATGTTCCGGATATGCCAGATGATCCAAAAGTTAACAAGAATGTGGAGCCTGATGAAGCAGAAAATGGAAAATCTGAGGATGATAAGGCGCCCAAGTTTGCTGGTTGGAGTGACCACGTTCACCTCAGCATTGCGAGAATAACTGTTTGAAGATGGGGATGGTTCATTTGATATATTATTTTTTTGTTGATGATAGGGTTTGATTTATCGATTTCTTTTTGGGGACGCTTTGAAAGTTGTTTTCATTTTTTGTTTCGTTTGCCAATTTTGTCATTTAGAAGGTGATGTTTGGAATCATGAAATAAATCAGATAATTATTTACAAGTTCACAGACTTTACCGAATGCAATATACTCTTGCAAATTTTTATTTATTTATGATGTGTGCATTCTTTTGGAAAAATAAATATAATTAGATGAAAGAATGGAGGAAATGTAGAAAAATACAGTTGTTCCTCAATGTAAATAATAAGAATCAAAATATCACTTTAGGTCTGATCTTATTATCTCCTTGCCAACACTTTTAACAAAAATACGAGTTTGAACAAGTAAAGTGCTATTGAAAGTAAAGTACTGCTATACGAAGATGTTAACGACAATGATCTCTGCATGGATTTGGATGATAATGAGGAACCAGACTAATATGACAAAGAATCGGACTCATCTAACAAGTTCTTTGATTTTTAAACAGGGTTTTTGCTGTGTGAACTTTTAGTTTACATATTTTTAAATATAAAGCATTTCGTCTGACCATTTTGTTTTCAGTGGTGGTTGTATTTATTTTTTAAGTACTGCACTAGATGCATGATTTTTATGCTGATAGATAGGTTGACATTTATGTGATGAATGATTCACGTTGAACTTTTATGTTTTCTGGAAATGATGAACATGAAAATGGATGGGTTTAGTTTCTTTATCTTTAGTAGCTTACTGTATGATTAGAATAATACGTTTCCTACATAGGTGCCGCTAATAATTCAAAATCATATGTTTCCTCCATAAACCAAGAACAATGCAGGAGACAACCCAGCTTAAAATTATTAAGGAAAATATTATTCGAAATATGGAAGTAATTTTTTTCTATAGCCTCTTCTCGAGTTGGTTAGAGATAGGAAACTAAATTTCGAAAATTTTGGGAAACAATTTTATCATAACTGTCTACGATATATTATCTCATAAAATAAGGAAACTAACCATATTGGTTACACATCAAAAAATTGGAAATAAAAAAAAAAAAGAAAAACACCAAAAATCTTTTGTTTGGTGGGTGATGAAAATGGATTTTACTTGGCGGGTTGATTTCAAAAGGAAAATCAATTCTTGCCTAATGGTTTGGTTAAATTCCAAAAAGAAAAAAAAGATCAGTTCGATCTACTTTTTTAGTTTTTATTACTCGATTCATTCTCTATATGATATCATAATTCTACTACTATCTCTAATCTTTACAAGGAACCTACCTCTTCAGACTCGATCGTTGTTGTTGGTATTATTTCTACAACCCATTATCGAATGAATATTAAATTGATGTTAGATTTTTTGTTCGATCTCATGGAATCATATGTTAGATCTTATAGGTTTACTAGTTAAAGCATGACTAGGGTTTTTATTCTATCACTTCTTATAGGTTTACTAGTTAAAGCATGAGTATAGTTTTTATTCTATTACTATCTCTAATCTTTACAAGGAATCTACCTCTTTAAACTCGATCTTGTTGCTGGTAATATTTTTACAACCCTGGATGAATATTAAATTTATGTTATCTCTTTTGTTTGATCTCATGGAATCAGATGTTAGATCTTATAGGTTTACTAGTTAAAGCATGATTTAGGGTTTTTATTCGGCTGTATCAAACAACAAGTTAATGACAATCACGGGTTGTACGATGAGATGTGATTTCATTTTGTTACAACAATAATATTTTAGGCTTAAGTTACATGCATGAACTATTATAAGATTTAGGTAAGGATCTTTCTTTCATGTTACTTAGTTAGGCTTTACTAGTTAGTTAGGTTTTACAAAAAAAATAAAAAACTTAACGATGCTAATTTTTTTCTAGGGTTTTCGTTATTGTTTGGGTTAGATTTTGATTGAGAGTTAATAAATCTACTTTGAACGACGATGTTGTGTCAATCATATTTATATACAAGGCTTCTCAAGATTTAATATTTTGAGTCTCTGTTACTTGGCGAGCCTGTAACATCTGCATTTTAAGTTGCCACTTTTAACAATGCCATGTTGTTGGTTGGCCAATTTAACTATATCTTCAAGCTAAAAATGGATAATCATTATCTGGTGCTTTAGTGCTCTTGGCTTTTGTAACAAAAAGTTATATAAGACCGTTTAACCGGTACCTTTGACTTTGTGGATAACACAATAATCATTAGGAGATTTTGTGTGTTGCAGTGATGTTTTTGCCTCAAGTTATATGCATCAATGAGTTCATGTTTGTTTTATTTTCATATAATAGAAAATAGGTGTAACACATGTTGCCTATCCTGTTAGGTTTAGCTAATATTTTACAAAATAAACTCAAATTCCTAACTGAGATGCACGTACCTATACAACTTTTGTCATGGGAGAAGATGATGATTACGACCAATGGAGGGAATCAGATGATGAGGTGGATTCTGATGAAGAAACGATGGATTTAGATGAGAGTCATGATGACATTATACAATCAGATGACGATGATGGTGAAGATATGGTCAACACTGCTAGATTTGAAGAATTAACAGGTAATGTGTGAAACCTTGTACTTATTTATTTCTACTTAAACATCACATGGTTTCATATGTTGCCTCGGTTATTTCCAAAGTCAGAAGTTTCTGAAAATGATGATTTAGAGGTGTTAGAAGAAAAAGAATTGGAAAATGCTCCAGAAGCAGAAAAGCAGCCACAACAAGAAGACTCTACAGAAGTGATCATAAAAGAGAGAGGAATGACAAGAATGTTGAAGCTGCATAGATACTTCTCGGGGAAAAATGCCAAAAGAAGGGATATTGAATTTGAAAAAATGTTTTGGCCTGTTGGTGACCATAGAATTGAACCTAGGCTATTTGGTCTGTGATATGGTTGGAATTAAACATTTATGTTGGAAGGAAGTCCCTTCAACAACAAAAGAAAATATGTGGGAGAAAATTCTGGTATGCATATGCGGTTACCAATTCGTCATTTTCTTTGTATAAGTGTGAGTTTGTGATTAACATACATTAGATGTTATTGCATCTTCATTTTGAGGTACCCCATGATCTGAAGCGAGTGGTCATGAAGGGTCTACCTATTCAGTTGCGGGACTTTAGAAGGAAATTGTACAATAATCATGTAAAACCCTTCCTGGAAATGCCGCACAAACTAAGAACTTTCCCCAAAAAGTACGAAACGGTAATGGACCAAGAAAACTGGGAGAATTACCTTAATCATGTACTAACATCGCCTATATTTAAGGTATGGAATACACATTGCTTTTTATAATTTGTGTTTCGTTCTTATTGTCTATCCCAGCATACTAATGAAATTATTTTTATTTCCTCTACAAGAAAAATTCGGAGAGGGGAAAAGAGGCAATATCACAATCCAAGTTCCCATATCGGACGGGACGAGGAGGATACTCGAGATTAAAACTAAAATTAGTAAGTCTATTGTCTTATTTATTATACACTGCACAGTAAAACCGGCCATATTAGATACTTCTGTTTTGTATGTCATGTTGTGTGTCTCATATATGCAGAAACTTATAATGGTATAATAGAGATGTGTCCTCTTACACCAATATGTAATTTTGTCACATTAGATGCTTTGGAATAGGTTTTCTGTTTTACACAGTTAATATCTTTGAGGATGTAAATCCTTACTTGTTTCTGGTAACTACTAGGTCCAAAACGGAAATATTTCCGAAGAAGATCTTGAAGACCGGTGCTTCATGTGGGAAAGAGCACGCGAAAACAAAGACGGAATTGTTCCAGACAAGTTTGTCAGGAAGAAGACATCTGAAGTTGTAAGAAAACAGAAACTTTACAGTCCTCATGTTTTTAACCAAAGTAAGTGCAAAGTAATTGCGCAAGGTTTAAATCAGAATTTAACATATTATTTGAACAGGATGAGAAGCGGAAGATGATTCGAGAGGGAACTCTAACGGTTGGTCATAACGAGGATGCCCTAACAGTTGCAATCAGACCAGATAAGGGTAGACATGTCAAGGGGGCTGGCTTTGGAGTGACGACATCCCTTTACTTTCCAAATGGAAGAAAACCAAGACACTCGAAAGAGAACGATGAACAACGTGAAAAGCTGAAAGCTAAGGAGAAATAATTAGAGTCTACTAAAAAAGCGCATCAGAGATTAACAGATAACTTGTTGTCTCAAGGAGTCGACATTGCGAAAATTATGGGCAACAATATCAGCAAGTCTGGAGGAGAGGTAAGTGAACTGAATTTTGATTAGATTGTGTAATTTTAAAAAACCAATTGGCAGACATCATCTGATTTTTTTCAAACAATGTGTTCAACTACAGTCACAGGATGCAGGACCTAGCAACGCCTCTAATCGATATAAGAATAACATAGTTATAGAATCAGTTAAGCAACTTCCAAAAAAAACATGGAAAATCTGGTCCGCAGAAGTCATCTGAAAGCACCAAAGGGTCCGCGAAGCGGGACTTTCCTTGTACTAAAACGCCGACCGTTTCTACTGAATCCCCGACATCTGTAGTATCAAAAAAGAAGTCTTCGTCTCCTCCATCCACTGGGGAATCTCAGAATGTTCCATCTGAAAAAGTTACCATTGATGTATGGTTTTCCAACGTGTTTAAATTTTTAATCTTTCATTTACTATCTCTCATGTGCCTTGTGTTTCTGTAGGGCATAGGATGCAAACTTTGGTTTGGAGAAAAGGACAACATTGTTGTCGTTGGTAGAGCTTACTCTTCAAAGAAGGTATTTTTTAAATTGAAGTCAAGAATGACGGGTGAGGTTACATGCTATAACATCCTGGTTAGAGAAGTACTAAATTAAACCATCAAATTACCCTTTGGCACATCTTCTGGGATAAAAACTTTAAAAGATATTGGTGATGCTGAAATTAGTTGGCCATCAAATCAAACCATCTTGGATCAAAAGGTTGGATGTTATGCTAGTTTGCTTTATTAACTCATTGGATATGTTTTTACACAAACCAGTTATATATATATATATATATATCTTGTTTGATATAAGAGACGAATATGTTATCAACTATATGAATCACAGACGTTAGTGTATATTTTAGAGAACCTTATAGAACGAGATATGTGGTTAGCTACTTGATTGTGAGTCAGTTGTGCATTTTGCTTAAATGGTTTCACCGCAAAAAGAAGGTACAACTTTCATTTCAATTTTCTGATGCAGGTAAGTCAACCAAAACATTTCGGAGGCTGTGAAATCACTGGATCTACTCAACGGAAGCCAATCTCGTATCGTAATAAAAGTTCCGAAGGTATGTGTTTTAAACCAGTTACATGATCTTAAGACCATATGAGTCTGAAATATGCTATCAACTATATGAATCACAGACGATAGGGTGTATTTTGGAGAACCTTGTATATTTGCTACCTATTCAATTCATCAGTGTTTCCGCATTCACGGTAGAATTTGGTATATTTGTTACCCGAATATGGAATACTACTCTACTGCTGCAGGTAACTCAACAAAATTCGGGGAAACATACTCTGGATGTGACATCAAAAGCTACATCTAATCGGAGCAAATCTGAGATCACGAAAATTGTAGCAGTTCATCCAGTATCTGTTTTATTTTTACATGCATTTTAAATCTCAAATTTGCTTTGAAGTTTTCGCTTGAAGATGTTCATATGCCATATATTTACGCAGGGTAGAAGGTGCTACCTTTTTGATGAGCTATCTTAGGCGAATGTCATTGCTAGAGGTAAAGCTTTTCTGTTAGCAGGAAAACAACAATTACATGGAAAGGATGGGGTGGAGGTTGATTGCCACAAAATCCTGATTGATGAAGTAATAAAACTGAATTTTTGTCTACCCGTACGATTTGATGGTATGGAAACATTAGGAAAAACTCTTGGAAAAGCGATTCCTTGGCCAAAGTATGGTGTTAAGCTTACCGAGCCTTCTAAGAAGGTTAGTTGCTTGGCTTGTTTGATTTGTAAGTCGAATATACATAAACCAGACTATCAATTATATGAATCACAGATCCAAGTGTAAATTAGAGAATCTAGAAAAATAGAAATATGTGTAACTTTCAAAAGTAACTAATAACTCTTTTAATCTTATGCAGAACCCTACCAGTAATTCACAACTAACTACTTATCTGCGAAAGTCTCCTTCACGTAGCAACCCTTCTGATGGATCTAAGAAGCAGTCTCTTAATCTTATGCAGAACTCTACCAGTAATTCCCAACCAAATCCTTCAATACATGTAGAGAAGTCGTGCACGGCAGAACCTCTGGCTAAGATATCTAATGGAGTACTTTATTTTTATTTATTTTTCTTCGTAAATCTATATTGCTAATTCTAGCATCTTTTTTTTTTATGTGATGTTCATATGATGTATCTCCGCAGAAAGCAAAATATGACTTTTGGAATGGATTTAGGGGAAACGTCGTTGCTAGAGGCAGTATTTTACCTACACTACCTAACCAGAAAATACATGGACAAGATCTTCCTAAAAACTGTTATGTTGTCAATATTCAGGAGGTTATAGTTCCATCGTTCGTTTTAACCCAACCAAGTCGTGAGTTTAAGTTATTAGGGGAAGCTAAAGATGGTTTTGTGGCATGGACGAAAGATAACTGTTCCATCTCTGATGACAAGGTTAGTTTCTTTGCTCTTTTGCTTTGTTAATCAAGTATATAAATTGTTTTACATAAATCGTGTATTCAGTTTGATTAAAGAATAAGTATGAGATAAAAATATATTAACACTTAAATGGAACAAGAATACCAGTGTAAATTAGAAAATTGATATTTGGTTACGGATTTTATTATGGGCGTCAGCTGTGAAAAATGTCGCGGCCTTCAGTGAAGTTGCCTTTATTACATTGTTGGAAAAATGACTTTTGTCTGTCTCTTGTTGAGAATTCACATAACAAACGAATTTGCCTTGGATTTAGAATATATATATATATATAATACATTTAATCTCTTGCTACAGGAAACTCCACAGCATGGAAAACCTCATAAGCAACCAGAACCAGTTTTAGATTCTGAGAAGAAATTGGACAGTGACCTAAGAACAACAAGCAGCCTTGCAGAAGATAAACTGAATGAGAAGCACCTAGTAGTCAATCCACATTCAGGGAGTCATGCATCCTCTGAAAAGCTTCCAAAGAAGATTAAAAAGGCGTAGAGAAAGTTATATGTACAAAGTATAGATCAGGCATACCAACTTCCAGATGGGAAACAGAGGATGACAAGGTTTGCCGCGTCGAGAATGTCACAACCTGATCAATTGCTTGAAGAGACACCACCATCAAAAAAGTTGAAGAAAAACTGATGATTTTTGGATAAATGCTCTTTAATATTTTATTTTGCAAACTGTTAGACCAAAGCTCAACATTTTTTATTGTGTTATTAATAATAATATGAATTTTGGCATATATGAATTTCATATTTAACCATAATTTATGAAGTATAAGAGAATTTGGATAGTGCCAGGTGGATGCTTTAGATGCGTCATATCTGAACGTCTTAGAGGCATCACACGCGTAATACACACGCTTCGAGATTAATTGGCATGTCTAAAAATAACATAAATACACATTAAGCAGATATAAACTGGTGTGGCTAAATATCACATAAAGCCACGCCATATGGCGTGTCTATAGGTTCTCCGATGAACGGCTCCCAACATTACATGTGGATGGTCAACGTTACATCCGAACGTTGAATATTGCATCATCTTAAACGAGATCCAATTGTTCCTAATACAACCACGTGGATGAAGGTAATTGTAAATGGGCGTGGCAAAATATCACATATAGCCATGCTATATGGCGTGTCTATAGGTTCTTCAATGAACGGCTCACAACGTTACATGTGGACGGTGAATGATGCATATAATTTAACGGTCAATATTGCATCATCTTAAATGAGATCCAACGATTCCTAATACGGCCACGTGGATCAAGATAATTTGAAATTGGCGTGGATAAATATCACATATAGCCACACTCTGTGGGGCTTGTCTATAGGATATCCAATGAATGGCTCACAACGTTACATGTGGACGATGAAGGATGCATATAATTGAACGGTCAATATTGCATGATCTTAAATAAGATCCAACAATTCCTAATACGTCCACGTGGATCAAGGTAATTGGAAATTGGCGTGGCTAAATATCACATATATCCACGCTCTATGGTGCGTGGCTATAGGATATCCAATGAACGGCTCACAACGTTACATGTGGATGGTATTCAATGGTTCCTAATACAGCCACGTGGATGAAGGTAAGTGAAATTGGCATGGCTAAAACATATCATATTACCACGTTTAACCTATATGGCGTGTCTATCGGATGACCAATGGCTATGCCAAAAAGAAATTTGCGTGTCTAAAGTGAACCAAATAGACACGCCAAAAAGAAATTCGCGTGTCTATAGTGAATCAAATAGCCACACCAAAAGCAATTTGCGTGTCTAAAGTGAACCAAATGGCCACGCCATAAATAAATTTGCGTGTCTATAGTGAATCAAATAGCCACGCCAAAAAGAAATTTGCATGTCTAAAGTGAACCAAATAGCCACGCCAAAAAACAATTTGTGTGTCTATAGTGAACCAAATAGCCACGCCAAAACAATAAATCGTGTGTCTATATAGCAATGCCTATATGGCTCTGACGTGTCTATTTCATGCAGGAATAGACACGTAAGGCAAGTGTGGCTATAAGCTACCTAAAACCACGCAAGCAGAAGCCACGCCAAGTTCAAACCAAATTGGCGTGTCAAAACCCCTATGGACACGCCAATTTGGCGTGGCAAAAGGGTATGTTTGTACTAGTGTGAGAAACAAATGCACTACATGAGAGTACTTTAGATTCGAGAGATTAATCTGTAGAATCCTGGCCTAAACCAAGAAATGGCCGTTCCAGTCTTGCTTCGGTCACAAAGTGAAGGAGATGGGTTGGTCTTAGGGAGGGAAGCGAAGAAGGTGTTGAGACCAGAATGGTTAATTCTGAAGGTGTGGCTATTTTATGACTCGTATCATAAATTGGATCTAGCTTGCAAAATGTAAGATATCAGTTCTTTGGTGATTTCTGGATATTGTGTTGATGTTCTAACCAAAATTTATTGTTTGGTGGAAATAGGTGAAATCTATTTATATAAGTCATAATTGAACGTACCCTGGTGTCATAGGAAGTGGGAGTGATTGAGTGATGGAAGAGTGGAGTAATGTGCAACCTCCAGAAACCACATTTCCATGATGAAGGAAACGGGTTTGTTTACACCCATTACTTCTTGCCACCACTAACTGCCCTATTTCCTGACACTTTCTTATAATGGGCGTGTTGCACGCCGCACACTATAAACTGCCAGACCAATACCCTGATGAGTATCCCACAGTTAATGACATGTTTGATATCTCGAGTGTTTTCGTGGAAAACGTGTAGCAGCTTGCTACTTGTGGCAAGTCAAAGTCAAGAGACTTGCCACAGGAAAACAGCATGTGATGTTATTAGTCTTGTCTTGGCTGGTCGCCTAAAACTTGTCACAGGCATGTCAATTATATGGAAAATTTGGACGTCTGGGATTAAAACTCATGAGAAAGAGTGTCCATAATCTATTGGTGCCTGACAATGGCATAGTAGCGCCATTGGTACATGCCAATAGCGTAATGATATTTTTAGCGTATGCTAGTGGCATGGCGGTATGGTTGGCATGGTCAGCGCATGCCAGTGACACGATGGTGCAAGTGGAGCCTGGCGTAGCCATTGCCTCCAGATTTTGGGCACATTGGTGTTAGACTCAAATGTGTTGTGGCAACATCAGTACCAGTAGCCACATCAATCCCAATGTTCTGTGGAACATTATTTGGCTTGGTTGGCGTATCAACTTTGCCTAAATTAGGGTTTGGCATACTGAAAAACTAATTAGCGCATACGACATGCAGCATGTGACTGTGGTACAACAATGTTTTGTGCAAATGATGTCAGAGCCACGCCAAAGGAACCATAGCTAGGCCATCATGTGGAAATTTCCACAGGAACAAGTATTGCCACAAGTGGCTATGGTATTGCGCCTTTATTAGGATTTCCTAAGTCCGCACGGCTCATGGCATGTTGTGGGGACTGAAGTGGCATAGTTTGCGCTACGGATGGAAATTAGGGTTTCATCCATCGCTACTAAGAGCATCTCCAATGCAAGGGGTGAAGGTCTTAAAAAGACATGATACCTAGGATTTAATACTTTTTAAACCAAAAATTAATCTCCAATGCTAAGGTCAAGGTTAATGAAAATCATGACAAGGATGCCATCTCATGAGAAGGGGTAAAGGAGAAGGTCATATATTCACCTTCTTCATGACCCTGGGTCTATTGACACATCACCAATATTTTATTCCAAAATTGATTTCTTTTAATTAGAAAATATTTTTATTGGGTGATAACTTCAAAGATGTTTTTACCCCATAATTATGACCCCTTTCCAAAATTTATTTTAGGGTAGGAAGACTTTAGCATTGGAGTTGAAATTTGAGGTAAAATATAAAATTTTCATTTGTTTTTTCCACAGAGGAATCACCCCTAATAAAAAAATATTAATAAGACCCCCATATAGGATAACTTTCACCCTTAGCATTAGAGATGCTCTAAAGCAAGGTCATGCCTATGTTTAGGATAACCACGTTGAAGTCTATTATGGCGTTGTCCATGAACAAAAAGTGGGTTGGCACATAGGTGTGCTACTGCGGAAAAGTGGCGAGTTTGGCATAGTTTGTCCTTTTAATGCGTTTACCGGGTTTAAAGCGACCTGATTGGTCGATTGAAAATGGGACCGGCAAGCAGCATGGGGCCAGCCTCATTATAAATGCGTGTGGTGCATTTAGAGCGACCTGATTGGTCGATGGAAAGGGGGTCATCAAGCAGCATGGGTTCGGCCTCATTCTAAATGCGTGTGGAGCATTTAGAGCGACATGATTGGTCGATGGAAAGAGGGTCGTCCATGCATGGGCGTGGCCACACTTCCAGTGCGCCTAGCGGATTTAGAGCGACCTGATTGGTCGATGGGAAATATAGGTCGGTCGGGAAATATGGGGTGTGTCCACTTACAGGTGGCGCCGGCTGGCCTGTGGCATGGCCACACCTCCCTTTGTCGCTTCTCCTATTCCTTGGCTCCTTTTATTCCTTGTTTTCTGATTTTGGGTAGGATTTTGCACCTACTAATCCATGGCAGATTAATTTCCTAGTTCTCCTAAGCTTAATTTCGACCGGAGGGGTCTAATACACTTTGCAGGGCGCAAAACCCTAATTTTTGCAAATTAGTCAGGGTAATATCTGAATCATGTGAATTATCACAAAATTTATTGAATTCCATGTGCTGACACAGAGTTCTTTAAGTTTATTTCCAGAGAGCAGTATGCTTTTCGATTGAATACTTTTATGCAAGAACCTTAACCTTTATACTTGGAAATTCGTGCTACTCTACTGAGAGTGAACACAAATTTTCATGCCATATCAATATTAAGGGTTCGGCTAGGGAACACAACATAAGAAAAATACTCGGCAGGCTCTGGCATTAGTGAGTAATACAGCTAGGAGCTTATATACTCACCAGGATCTATACTAGTGAACAATTCATCTAGGAGCTTGAGTTTCAATATAATATGAAGAGAGACATAGACACTCATCAGATTTTGATATATTCTCCAAATTCCCTGTGGAACATAGACACACCAATGTCTACTACATCTGATGTCGGGTCAGGTAGATAGACATTTACAGTTTTTGCCCTATACTAAAAACCACCATCAATATTAAGTCCCCTGCTTAGTACGTAACAGTGGCATTGATATAGGATAATCATGAGATGGTGATAGACGAGGAAAAAAATCGAAAGGGCAAGACATAAAGAGATTTCCAGGAAAAATTCAACTGACCATTGGCAAGAGGCTGGTGATGTTTGTACTGGAATGCTGCTAGCTTGGCTATGGAGCATTGCGCAACTGGCTTAGCCACGGAGCATTGCAGGTTTACCGGCTGGCTTGGATACAGAGCATTGCAGGTTGAGCGTCTGGCTTGGCTACGGAGTATTGCAGGGGTAGAAGGGGGAAAAAAATTTGCTGGTTTTTAAGGAATTAAGGAGACGATCGTACGGAGGGGACTCCTTGAACCGAGCGAAATGTTCAACCTCACACAGATGCACCGCTGCAAAGGGGGAGCTTTGAATTCGAGAGATTAATCTGTAGTAATCCGGCCTAAACCAAGACAATAGACGTTCCAGAGTAAATTCGGTCACAAGAGAGGATGGGTCAATATGTAAGAGGGAAGCTGAGAAATGTGTGGAATCAATGGTAATCAAAGATTGTAGGTGTGTTGTGAATTCTGAATATGATAAGTTCTGAATGATTGAAGTTGCTCAGTTGAGAGTAATTGCTCAATTGATGAGTTGTTGATCTCGAATGTCAGTGAGACGTGAGATTCTTGTTGTTATTCTTTCAATCATGATTCAGGGACTTATTTATATTACTGGAATTGTAGACACCATGATCCCATGAAGTGTGACAGTTGATAGAATCAAGAAATGGGGAAATGAAAATCGTGTTTGAAATCAGTTGCTCATCGTGCGGAGACTTAGTCGATTTTCCATCCACTACTTTGTTAACTTCTTCAACTGACTGCACGACTTGCTCACATTTCATCGTGTATTTGAAAACACGTGCCATAGACTGACAAACCATAACCCTAGTTGATATCCCCCCTAAGTGACACAATTGACATCTCGTGGTTAGTTTAGTCAGTTGTTGACTTCATGATTTAGTGGGACAATGAGTCCATGTATCTACTGAGTTGAACATGATTTTGTAAAATTTTCTGAAACTCATGAATTGAACGTGGACATGATTCTCACGTTGATAGTTGAGGCGAGCAAGTATTACTCTGATTTGTTGAATATTGATAGTTGGACCAATATTCCTTGATTTGAGCAAGTATTGCTCATCTAATGAATCATTGGTGCCGTGACCAAAATAAAATATTAATTAAAATACTATTAGTTGAACTGAGCATAATTAATAAGAATACTGATCATGAGATCGTCATAAAATTATTAGTGTTTGAATCTGGAATTATAATCCTTGGACTCAGAAACCCTAATTTGATCAATTGATGACCAATTGATGGTTTATTTGAAAATTAACCATGGAATGAAGGAGAACCGACTTCATGGGACCGTGGGTCGACCATGCATCTCCCATATGCTCGTGTGAGAAAATACCAAGGCCTCTCGAAGAGTTGGTGATTCGTTGATGAAAGAATGATCAAATGCTGGTTTAACCATTTATTCGAAAATGCTCGTCTGAGCCTTAGGTTATAAAACCTAATTAATTATGAAGAGATGAGAGACCGACCAAGGGGTCATGAAACTGGCCCTGGGTGGTCACGGGAACGAATGACGATCATTCCATGAAAATCCCAAAATTATTTGGAAGAGTTTTGGACCTAATACGTGCAATTGCGCAAATTAGGTAAAATTGTGTAAATACGCGGGACCGGCTCCTTGCGATCCAAAGGGCCAACCTCGGACGATCAAGGTAACATGCTCATGTCACCAAAGTGTTCGTATCTTAGTTTTGAGAATTTTGATTTTTTCAGATGTGCATTTGAGCAATCATTTGAGAAAATATGAAGAAATCAGGTTTTTTTTGATGAAACCGTCAAAACTTCATGAGATGAAGGAAAAATAATAGAAAAGTGAAGGAATCATGAAGTGTGGGACCGGCCATGGCCAAGGCATGGCCTAATCCCACACATTTTCCCAATTTTTTTTTTTATAATATTCATGATTTTAGGGAAATATGATAAAACCAAGGAATTTGTTAAAACCAAGGAGTTTTTGTTGAAATCAAAGAGTTTTGTTGAAATCAAGGAGTTTCCATGAGATGAGGAAAACATGAAAAAAAATAAAATAAAATAAGGGACGTGTGGGACCGGCTTGAGCATGGTTGGCCGGCTAGGGCCCGGTCCCCTAAGTTTTCCCTAATTTTATGTATTATTTCATGATTTAAAGGAATTTTCATAATTTGAAGGAAATATCATGAAATCAAGGAATTTCATGGGATTATGGAAACATGAAAAACATAATAATAATAAAATGGGACTTGTGGGGCCAACTAGGGTTTGACCGGACGGCTAGGGCCCGGTCACACGGGATTACCTAATTTTATAATTATTTTTCATGGGATCAAGGAAACATCATGAGATTAAGGAGTTTTCATGAAATTAGGGAAATAATAATAAAATACTGAGGAACCATGAGGTATGGGGCCGGTTGGCCAATAATCACGGCCCACAATATTTTCCTTAATTTTATATTATTTCTTTGGTGTGAGGGAAACACCATGAAACTGAGAAGTTTCCTCAAAACGAAAGATATTTGTTCAAGCGAAAGGATTTTCATGAACTCAAAGAAAATAATAAAAAATATGATAAAAATATGAAACTGGCGTGGGATTGACCACAGCACCTCCGTCCGGTCAGTGGGCCATGCTCCCAGCGCCTTGGTCAATTTTTAATTATTTATTATTTTCCTTCCTATTTTGCATAGGTTTATCGTCTCGTCGTATTTTGAAATACTTGTTCATACGGTGATTGTTAGTGCATCATCGTCGAGTATACTTGTACCATTTGAGTCGGGGCTTACTCGGAGGTAGCTCATATGCCCGTGTTGTCGAATATTTATTACTAACCCATGGAATTCTGTTGTGAAGAACCATGGATTGAAATAACGAAATATTACAAAAGTATTTGAATACTTTCAGACAATATTTGAATATTTTTAGAAATTCAGTGGATGAATCCATGAATTTAAGAATATTTAATTGATGTCTCTATACTAGTAGAGAAAGTTGTCTAGGAGCATTAATTATTCTGATATGAACTTCCTGGAGCTTCATATCCTTTATATAGTCAGGTAAAACTGTTGTTTGTATCCTGAAGACATTATCGCTCTATACTAGCAGAGCAAGCTATCTAGGAGCCGTCAATCTCGTGATTCTATATAGAAATAATTACTAAAGTGTCAAGTATTCATGAGATATGTCGTTGTCCAGCCGAGAGACTACATATCTGCATGTACTCTGAGAGATAGTATTCTCAGTTAGAGATTTGATGAGAGACCCGTGTCTCAATACTCACGTCTGATTGCTGGATCAGAAGTTCGAATAATTATGGGTTCACGATTTTAGCCTTTGTCGAAAATACACCATCTACATTAAGTCCCTTGCTTAGTGAGGAAAGTCGTGTTCCTTAGTCAGCATTGAATGGTGATTTTTCAGTCATAAACAATATAAGTAATTGAACTTAGTCGTAAGTTAAGATGTTACCGGATTTCGATAGTACGAGCATACCATGACTTGAATGAAGATCCTAGTGACATGATAAAGCATCGTTTGGTGGACATAAATTGGTGTTGAACCACTAATTTTGATGACGGGACCTTGGTCGTTTAGGATTCGCAGGCCGAGCCCAAAAAATAAATCCTTATCAGGTGTCGGTTGCTCAGAGATTCCTCGACCTTGTAGACTTTGATCAGTAAAGAAGGTGTAGTAGTCGCTGATCGTTTGGATGTTTCATGAAGTTCTGAGAAAGTGTGGAATCAAATATTTTCCAGCGAGGATCTGTAGGCCGATATCATTCTATTGATGCACAAGTCTGCAAGTTTCTACTATGTGACATTTGGGTCGTGGCAGTCCAAGGCTTGAAACGAAGAAGTATTTTCTGTATAAAGCATTAATCATCTCTCCCCTATCGGTGATACTTCCCGGTGCGATATTGTTGTACCAGGTGTATGCTCTGCCTGTCAGAAACTTTGAAATTCCTTTAGACGGACGACATGTTGTGCTCGTGTTCGCCCAATAATTCAAGAATCCAAGAAATATGTTTTTGAGTATTACATGTTCATAAAGAATGAATGTTGGAGCGGTATAAGATTTTGGAAAAGGAATCCTCTGTATGGCAGTAGGATATGAAGGTTGGTGAAGATGGACATATGATGCCTTATCTTTTTCTCAATCCTCAAAAAGTGCTCCAGGTCTTCACGAGTGATGAAACCTGCAGGTTCCATTGCTGGAGAGTCATTTGCAGCTTTGCGGAATTCTTCATCATGTACAACATGGATTGGAGAGATTTCAGGATCAGCAGTCGAAGATGTTTCTTTAGCTTTTCCTTTCTCGCGTTGAGGCTGAGTTCGTTCAGACGCAAGCTTGTCTATGAGAGTTTTGAGATAAGCACACAACTCTTTCTGTGTTGCAGCTACGTCAGTCCGAACCTTCATGAGACCAACTATGGTAGGCTGATTTCCTCTGGTTTCTTCAGGAGATCAACCGAAGAGTGGATTGTTAATGGCGTCAGTGCCGTCACTTGCTGGGGTGATCACTGGAGCATCAATACTTGGAGGAGTGGCGTTAGCGGTGCCACTAGAGCTTGCAATATTAGGATCGGGTTTTGAACCCGGATTGGCAGACCTAAGACCGACCATCTTTATGAGAATTGAGATTGTAACTGAGAAAATGATCTCCCACTGTGGTCGCCAATATGTAGATGGGGAAAAGTGATTTTCTAGTTTTTAAGGAATTGAGGAGATAACCGTACGGAGGGGACTCCTTGAACCGAGTGAAATGTTTAACCACACACAGATGCACCGCTGAAAAGGGGGTTCTTTGAATTCGAGAGATCAATCTGTAGTACTCCGGCCTAAACCAAGATAATGGTCATTCCATTAAATTCGGTCACAAGAGAGGATGGGTCGATCTGTAGGAGGGAAGCTGAGAAATGTGTGGAATCAATGGTAATCAAATATTGTAGGTGTGTTGTGCATTCTGAATATAATAAGTTATGAATGATTGTAATTGCTCAGTTGAGAGTAATTGCTCAATTGATGAGTTGTTGATCTCGCATTGTCAGTGAGACGTGAGATTCTTGTTGTTATTCTTTCAATCATGATTCAGAGACTTATTTATATTGCTGTAATTGTAAACACCATGATCCCATGAAGTGTGACAGTTGATAGAATCAAGAAGTGGGGAAATGAAAATCGTGTTTGAAACCAGTTGCTCATCGTGCGGAGGCTTGGTCGATTTTCCATCCACTACTTTGTTAACTTCTTAAACTGACTGCACGACTTGCTCACATTCCATCGTGTGTTTGAACACACATGTCGTAGACCGCCAAACCTAAACCCTAGTTGATATCCCCCAAGTGACACGATTGACGTCTCGTGGTTAGTTTAGTCAGTTGTTGACTTCATGATTTAGTGGGACAATGAGTCCATGTATCTACTGAGTTGAACATGATTTTGTATAATGTTATGAAACTCATGAATTGAACGTGGACATGAGTTGATTTGTTGAGGCGAGCAAGTATTACTCTGATTTGTTCAATATTGATAGTTGGACCAATATTCCTTGATTTGAGCAAGTATTGCTCATCTTATGAATCATTGGTGACGTGACTAAAATAAAATATTAATTAAAATACTGGTAGTTGAACCGAGCATAATTAATAAGAATACTGATCATGAGATTGTCATAAAATTATTAGTGTTTGAATCTGGAATTATAATCCTTGGACTCAGAAACCCTAATTTGATCAATTGATGACCAATTGATGGTTTATTTGAAAATTAACCATGGAATGAAGGAGAACCAACTTCATGGGACCGTGGGTCTACCATGAAGCTCCCATATGCTCGTGTGAGCAAATACCAAGGCCTCTCGAAGAGTTGGTGATTCATTGATGAAAGAATGATCAAATGCTGGATTAATCATTTATTCGAAAATGCTAGTCTGAGCCTTAGGTGATAAAACCTAATTAATTATGAAGATATGAGAGACCGACCAAGGGGTTATGAAACTGGCCATGGGTGGTCACAGGTTCGAATGACGATCGTTCCATGAAAATCCCAAAATTATTTGGAAGAGTTTTGGACCTAATACGTGCAATTGCGCAAATTAGGTCAAATTGTCTAAATACGCGGGACCGGCTCCTTGCGAGCCAAAGGGCCAACCTCGGCCGATCAAGGTAACATGCTCATGTCACCAAAGTTTTTATATCTCAGTTCTGAGAATTTTGATATTTTTAGATGTGCATTTGAGCAATCATTTGAGAAAATATGAAGAAATCATGGGTTTTTTGATGAAACCGTCAAAACTTCATGAGATGAAGGAAAAATAATAAAAAAGTGAAGGAATCATGAAGTGTGGGACCATCCATGGCCAAGGCATGGCCGGCCGGCCAAAGTTCCCAATCCCACACATTTTCCCAATTTTTTTATAATATTTTCATGATTTTTGGAAAATATGATAAAACCAAGGAATTTGTTAAAACCGAGTTTATGTTGAAATCAAAGAGTTTTGTTGAAATCAAGGAGTTTCCATGAGATGAGGAAAACATGAAAAATAATAATAATAAAATAAGGGACGTGTGGAACCGGCTTGAGCATGGTTGGCCGGCTAGGGCCCTATCCCGTGAGTTTTCCCTAATTTTATGTATTATTTCATGATTTAAAGGAATTTTCATAATTTGAAGGAAATATCATGAAATCAAGGAATTTCATGGGATTATGGAAACATGAAAAATATAATAATAATAAAATGGGACGTGTGGGGCAAGCTAGGACTTGACCGACTGGCTAGGGCCCGGTCACACAGGTTTCCCTAATTTTATATTATTTTTCATGGGATCAAGGAAATATCATGAGATTAAGGAGTTTTCATGAAATTAGGGAAATAATAATAAAATAATGAGGAACTATGAGGTGTGGGGCCGTCTGGGATCAAGGCATGGCCGGTTGGTCAATAATCACGACCCACAATGTTTTTCGTAATTTATATTATTTCTTTGGTGTGAGGGAAACACCATGAAACTGAGGAGTTTCCTCAAAACGAAAGATATTTGTCCAAACGAAAGGATTTTCATGAACTCAAGGAAAATAATAAAAAATATGATAAAAATATAAAACTAGCATGGGATTGACCATGGCACTTCCGGCCGGTCAGTGGGCCCATGCTCCTAGCGCCTTGGTCAATTTTTAATTATTTATTATATTCCTTCCTATTTTGCATAGGTTCATCGTCTCGTCGTATTTTGAAATACTTGTCCGTACGGTGATTGTTAGTGCATCATCGTCGAGTACACTTGCACCATCTAAGTCGGGGATTACTCAGAGGTAGCTCAGATGTCCGTGTTGTCGAATATTTATTACTAACCCATGGAATTCTGTTGGGAAGAACCATGGATTGAAGTAACGAAATATTTCAAAAGTATTTGAATACTTTCAGAAAATATTTGAATATTTTTAGAAATTCAGTGGATGAATCCAAGAATTTAAGAATAATTAATTAATGGCTCTATACTAGCAGAGCAAGCTGTCTAGGAGCATTAATTATTCTGATATGAGCTTGTTGGAGCTTCATATCCTTTATATAGTCAGGGAAAACTGTTGTTTGTATCCTGAAGACGTTATCGCTCTATACTAGCAGAGCAAGCTGTCTAGGATCCGTCAATCTCGTGATTCTATATAGAAATAATTACTGAAGTGTCCAGTATTCATGAGATATACCGTTTTCCAGCCGAGAGACTACATATCTGCATGTACTCTGAGAGACAGTATTCTCAGTCAAAGATTTGATGAGAGACCCGTGTCTCAATACTCACATCTGATTGTTGGATCAGAAGTTCGTATAATTATGGGTTTACGATTTTAGCCTTTGTCGAAAATCCACCATCTACAGCAGGTTGAGCGGCTGGTGTTCCTCGTGCTGGCGCGTTGCTGGTTCGGTCATGGAGGTTGGTGCCATGAAGCGTTGGCGCTGCGGGCCCAACTGCCTTCTTCCATGCATGGTCCAAAAATAAAATCTTCCTCTACTCGGATTTCAAAAGCACTATGCATATAAAAGGGCGTGCTAACTTCCTCCCCTTTTACCATTCGCTCGTCTTCTTTTTGTGTTCGTTTGCAGCAACTCGACCATAGGCGTGCCAATCGTCTTCGTATTTTAGCTATGAATGTAATATCCGTGAGTAGTTGATCAAACTTGGACATTTAGCTCGGTGTGAATGACGTTCTTTGTTAGCAGCGGCAGAGTAATCATACATGGCAACAAAGAAATCTCCAATATTTATAATCAGTAGCAAGGCGATCCCGAAGAACTCAAAGTAGGTGCTCTTTTCTCTTTTGCGCATACAGCCACCCAACAATATTATCGATCTTCTCCAGAATGTGTAATAAGGTTCTGTCTCCGGAAGAATGAGTATCTAACCTCTCCAATGGATTTCAAAATTTACCAAACTCCATTGCATTCCTGGGATTGATGAATGAAATATATGCTCGGCAATGATCATGTTAGGGATAATCTTGGAGAGTGTAGCTGCGTTGTTGATCCGATATTGACTTTAAGTTATTTGGTGTCTGGACTGCTGAGACGGTGTCTGGAAGGCTTATTCTTTCCTTTCTAATTGCGGTGATTATATGTTGTGGATGCTTGTATGGTCGAAATCTTCCGGAATCGCTGGGTGAAGTAGACGAGCTGAGAGGCGTTCCGTAGCCGACGTGCTGCTATCAAGTCTCCCAGGACTTCATTCCAGGCGACATACTTTGAAACATCTTCTGAATCTTGGACTATTATATCGAATGGGATGCGATGAGAAGTCCTCAGTTATACTTCTGTCCGGTCATAGATCCGATGGCATGGCCGGATATGTGAATATCTGTGTGGCGTGCTTTTGGAGTCTTTGATGCACGTGCACGGCTTCATGATGAGAAATTCATGTGGCTCGTAAAAATTTGACAGTGACGATGATGTTGATATTAGAAATAACCTGGTTGAGGGAAGTGAAGGCATCCCATGCTGGTAGTCCCCATGTATAACTATCCTGAACATATTTTCTCGTGGAAGATGCGCTTCTACTGCATTCACTGGTAAGGTGGTGACTACGTTTAAAATTCTAAACCTGAAGGAGGCTTCAGTCCCCAAGCGTAGCCTACTTTAATTGCATCGCCTTGAATCCATGCATATGGGATTTGATACAAGATTATTGTACTCTCCTGGATGTGATGCTGGGATGCTTGGAATCATCACATGGACGAAATATTCTAGATAACGAAGAGGTAGAAGTGAGAGAGTTATGTCGTTAATCATGGCTCCCTCTGTCCCTTCAAGAAAAATATTTCAGCCGCGTCTCTGGAGTTATCTCGTGAATTCTTGATTGTTGTCGGGGATGGACCACGATGAGCACTCCTCAGTTGCATTTCTCTTTGGTTACTAAAGTTGTTTTCTCTAAGTAGGTTTGGGATCCGCCGTGGGCCTCGTAAAGTGTTGCAGGTGACTTCTAAACGGAGAGGTGATGATATCCTTACGTTACACCTTTTAAGAGTAGATGACCTTGTCGTGGCTATGGCTTTTAGGTTGACAGTGTCTCCTGAACTTTGACAGTGTCTTTTGAAGGGATTTTCTGTCGCCTACGCACCTAACGAGGAGTTTTATGGCATCGTCTGTGTAGAGCCTCAGTCCCCAAGTTTGGTTTACATGTTTCCATCTTGTATGGTCGGTGAGTTGACCATGATAAAAATATCATTTTGTATCCGTACTGGTGATTCTATTACTTCTTCCATGTTCTGTGGAATATTATTTGGCTTGGTTGGCGTAGCAACTTTGCCTAAATTAGGGTTTGGCATGCTGAAACCCTAATTAGCGCATACTTCATGCGGCATGTAACCGTGGTACAATGGCATTTTGTGCAAACGATGTAAGAGCCACGCCAAAGGACCATAACCAGGCCATCATGTGGAAATGGCCACAGGAACAAGTATTGCCACGAGTGGCTATGGTATGGCGCCATTATTAGGGTTTCCTAAGTCCGCACGGCTCGTGGCATGTTGTGGGGCCCGAAGTGGCATAGTTTATGCTACGGTTGGAAATTAGGGTTTCATCCATCGCCACTAAAGCAAGGTCATGCTTCTGGATAGGATAACCATGTTGAAGTTCATTGTGGCGTTGGCCACGAACAGAAAGTGGGTTGGCACGTAGGTGTGCTACTGAGGCAAAGTGGCAAGTTTGGCATAATTTGGACTTTTAATGCGTGTGCCAAGTTTAAAGCGACCTGATTGGTCGAGTGAAAAGGGGGCCGGAAAACAGCATGGGGTCGTCCTTATTCTAAATGCGTGTGGCGCATTTAGAGCGACCTGATTGGTGATAAATATATATAATATAAACTCAGGCTTTTCTTAAACAGGAAAACGATTAACTAACAAGATTTTTACCTCAAATTTCGCATCCACTTCTCCAATATGATTGCATTTTCATCAGGGAGAATTGATATCGAAATATCATCATGTTGTCATCCTTATGCAAAAACAAAAGAATAACAACAATGATGAGTGTGCAAACACATCATTTTTGCATCTTAATTTACAATTTATTTAGTTCTCTATTTTGTACAATTTGATGGTTCTGTTTAGTTTTGCAGTAATCGGCAAATTAAGCCGACTGGACTAAAATGCTGGACTTTGCACGTAAAATGTAGCATTGAAGAGCTACTACTCAACATTTTGATACAAGAGACAGAAATAGGCTAAGCCCAACGTGGAAGCATGAATTGGAGACGTGTTCGGGGCACATACCGATGGGAGTTACAAAGCATAATGGATCGTATGAGATATTGCTGCTCAATACATTTTGTCGTGTGTCAGATGAAGTCAACTAATCCTCTTACCAAATTTAGATCGAAGTGCGCATGGGTTCCGCACAACAAACATCAAGAAGATAAATGTCTTGGGGAAGTGTCGACATGGAGAAGCTGGCACTTACCTTTTCTTTACTTCCAATATATTTTCCACCAATAAAACATGAAGAAGTGTCGACATGGAGGGGTCTTAATGGGGTCTTTATTTGGTTATCTCATGCATGAGAATCAAAAGAATAATTAATATTTCATACTCAAATAAGGCATGTGGTGGAAATGGTTGCATATAAATGAAGAATACTACATACGATCAAGAGGAGGAAAAGAAAAGGGAGGATTAGGGGGTCTTTGGTCCGCTAGTTATTTTGACACAAGAAATACAAAAGGACGAGAGGTGTTTACTTTGGATTTTGGTATTTTGCGGAGAACGAGCGTTTTGCCCTGGCTCGAGATATTATTGTTCACCAATGAAAATTCTTCACCTCTTTTCTTATTTGTAAGTCATTCAAGCTATTAATAAAATGATGTCTTTCTCATTCATTTGTGATTTCATTATTATGTCTAGCTAAATTTCTATCTAGGATTAGAGAGGAAGTCCTACTTTGCATGCTAATATGTTGTGACTATTTTCTATAACTATTCTTCTTGGCCCTTATTTCTTGATTTGTCATGATAATGATTCTCCTCATGTGTCCTATAATGCTTGATTAATTGATTTATATATTCTTTAGTAGAGACTAGCATTCTATATTGAAGAGAGTTAAATAATTGTTTAAAAAGATATATTTTCCGAGACGTACATTTGGTGCTAAACCGTCTTGTGCAATTATGGGAGAGTGTTATAGGGAATAGTTACAATCATTTAGTATGCATAGTAGTGATGGAATATTGACATCCTAGACTCCTTAAAATTGAATACAAAAATCATTTTTAGCATTTCCTTTATTTTAGAGTTTTATAAAAATCACCATCTTTTAATCTAAAACCGAATCTTATAAAAGTCCGAGCAACGAATCCTTGTACTTACCACTTGTAAAACTGCATCAAACAACCCTCAGCCTTTACCAGAGAAAGGTTGAAAACCGGTTTTAACAATTGCAAGCAAGAGTTGATAACCGTCGAAGCACATATGCTTTTATGCTAAACCAAAACCGATTCAACATATTGTGACTTTTTTACATATTGTTTCTACCAGAACCCCTCGTGATTCTTTGATATAAAGCCTACCAACATGGGCTAGAACTTAATCTTGTTAAATCAAAAAGTCACCCAAACCACAAGGGTTCACAATATATGAGATCGAATATTAAGGTAGTAAAATCAAAATCGAACATCCCATAAACATACATAGCAATAAGGTAAAACCATTCAAGCACATGCTATGTAAACCGAAAACTATCACAAGAAAAATTACCAATCAAATAATTTTATTCATTAATAGACCAATACAATCAATGCAAGAAATCAAAAATTGGTGTTTATTATTCTAGATTAAGTAATACAACAAATAACTTAATCTCTATTAACCTTCAGATATGTGTTTTCAAAGATCATCTTCAATTTCCTCAAATTTTTCAGGATCTTCATCAAACAGCATCTCGACTGATATCTCGGATTATGCACACAGTACCTTGGTTATGTTCATAGGCTAAAGCATTAAGCTTTCGATTAATATTCCGAGCATACTCCCTATTACCGATTCCAAGTTTAATCAATTTCCTTTGGTTACGGATAACAGTTCTTAGTAAAGCTTCCTGTCTATGATGATTTTCGATGGTACTGAGGAGGACTTGTCGTAGATTGATAATATCAACCTTAGCATCCAAATTGTTTTGGACAAGGTTTTTTTTTTTTTTGATAAGTCAAAAAATATATTGATATAAAAAATTATATACAAAGATAGTTCAATGAGAAAAGAGGCCACAACAGCCCCAAAAACTCAAGAGAAACTATTTAAAACGAAAATAAGAAACATTAGGTAATTCTATAGAAGTAAGAAAAGGAGGGCGACCCTCATAATTCATTCCTTCACCTTCACCAAAATTACAACCTCTTTTAGCCACACAATCCGCTGCAAAATTTGCTTCACGATAAGTATGCTCAAAACGAATAGAGTTATAATGCTGCGCAATAATTCTCCAACGGTTTTTAACAAACCAAGGCATTTCTCCTGAAAAAAGAGCAACAATAGCACTAGTTGAGTCTCACCGAATTAAAACTTTGTTAAAATTTCATTTCATAGCCCATTCCAAGCCCACCACAATTCCATAGATCTCTGCCAAATAATTAGTAGTTGGACAAGGAGATGAGTCATATCTTCCTTTTCATTATCGATATTTTCACAACCAGATTTCTTGAAGGTATTATCAAGATGAACACTTTCCTTAGAATGCATTCCACTCAAAGCTTTCAGAAGTTGTGCTTGAGATCTGGTTTGAGAATACATCCTTTTGTATAAGTTCTCAGACACGTTGAGTACAACTACTTGAAATACCTTTAACACATTCCACACATAGATATCATCCTTATATAAATAATTCTGACAAGATTTGAAAAGATTTTCGCATCTAATGTGTTACAGAAACACAATATTCTCCAAAGAGATTGTCTCCAAAATCGGTATCAAGAAATACTTCAAAATAACTAACTTATCATTTTACACAAGTTGTTGTAAGACAACCTTTCTACACATAAAGATGTTTAAAATATCCTTAAGGTAGATTGTGTAATCTCTCAGAGATATTATTAGGATACCAACATCCCCGGTATATGTGCTTCCTTACATCCGAAGATTGGGCATAGTAAGGATGCACAATCCAATGCAGTTACGTACTGGGATGAGGAAATTCCTCATCATACACCTCATGAGGAGATCTTTCTCCCTTTTGAACATCATCATGTTCTTCTTCGTGGGTTCTGAACCCCTCCTCTTTGTTAAGAGAATTGCGAGACACAATATCCTCAATTACATCTTGTGCCCAGGATAGTATGTTCCTTGAACTTGAACCCGTTTTGTCTAGATCTGCCAGTCGGCAGTTTGTCAATGTCTCTTGTGCAAGATGCTCTATATTTCCTCTTAAGGTATCCATTCCTAGCTGGAAATGTTTTTCTAAACATTGGTTTAGATATACCTCTCGACATATTACAGTAAGTTTCTCAATAAGGACTTTATTCCTTATCTGTGAATGTTCTAGCGATTGAGTAAGAATTTCACACTCTGTAGTCTGTTGATGAACTTCATTGCATAAGGCCAATTTTTGTTCCATAAAATCTGCCAGATTATTTTGAGGATTGAGTGTTTCTCGATTTCCTTCACATATTCTTACATTTAGTTGAACAATAAGTTATGTGACATCATCTAGACTGTCAATGGTTTTTCCCTTTTCTGAATATTTTTCAACATGTTTGAAAAATCTTTCCAACATCTTTCGAAATCCAAAACTTGGGCATGCTAGTGAATCGAATCTCAATTCAGACGATTTTTCTCTAGGAATTTGAATCGGATTTAAAATAAGTTTCTTCAGTTTTAGACTCATTCTTTTCTGATCAGTAACCTGACTCGCAATCAAGTCATTAGTCATAGACTTTTTCTTTGATTTTCGAAAGACTTTCGAGACCAAATTCCATTGTTTTTCCTTGAGATCTTATTCTCATTATCTTGATTTACGTCAACTGAACCATTCTCTGGATTCATTCTTATAGGTATTGCACCGAACACAAATTGTTAGATCTTTTCGTGTTTTCCTGCTCTGATACCAATTGAAAATGCGAGGGTACCCAAATATACCTCAAGCTAAAACTTTTACTACCTATAAGTCCTTTTTCCGAAATTGATTGTCTATGGACAGAGCGAGACAATACAACTAATCGTTTCACATTTTGTGTGATCGTCTATGGATACGAGATCGAGACAATACAGTAACGAAGTATGTTTACTTGATACAAAGGTTCGGATTTAACCAAGCACAATAGGATTGCTTATCAAGTAAATAGGAATTAACGTTTGTGTGATTTACTTTAATTATAATAAAACAATTATAATGCGGAAATATAAAGTAAATGACACAACAAGATTTTGTTAACGAGGAAACCGCAAATGCAGAAAAACCCCGGGACCTTGTCCAAAATTGAATACTCTCAGGATTAAGCCGCTACACAAAATTACACCTAACTTCGTATAGTTGAGACCAAGCAACTAAACCTATAGTTCACCCAGTTTTGTCTGTATTCTCAAGCCTCCAACTTATAAATAAGTCACGTACTTGGAACAATTCCTTTGGTTCGTATTCCAAATAGTAAAGAAACAACAAATATTTTTGGTATCAACTCTATTCAATCAACTGATATGAGTCGGACAAAGGCTTTTCTGTTTATCTTAACATAAACTCCTTCGTTGGGTCCTTAGATATATCTTATGTTCAATTACCGAAGTAATCATTTAAGATTAAACCAACAACACTCTTAATCTAAAAAATTGTTTTGATGCCGATTGATCTCTATTTTGAGAGTATCAAAGATAAAGAAGTGTAGTATAGTCGTGTTCGAACCACAGAGATTGTTCGTGCTCAGAAGAGTTGTTTAGCAAAGCAATAATGTAATTGAGTTGTAATTGAGAACAAAACATAAGATAATTGTAAAAATTAACAGTTGTTGTAAGTCTACCAAGACTTTAAGGTTTCACCTAATGGCCTTCAGGTTCTTATATCATCAAGAGATAACTCGAATAGAAACAGATAGTAATCTTCTCTACCCGGAAGATATGACACAAATAATTCTGAGTGCAACTAAAAATACCATTACATAAAGATTGATATTATGTTCTAAAAAAAAGCCACTTGAGAGATGTCACAGGGATTTCATAGCATTCAATGTATCCGGAAATCACAATGAATCTAAGAAGTTTATAGACACACTCAACACAAAATAGAAATCAAACAAAGATGAAATGGATTAAGCATTTAAAAATTTATTTATGATGACCGTAAAGAACAATTAAATCCATTAAGCTTCCCATCTTGTCTTGGCAGAGAGGGGTTTAGCTTCTCATAGTTGTGCAGAAAGCCATAAAAAGTATTTAATGAAAAACTCTCACACAAAAGAGAACTACCACTGGAACTAAAAAGAAAGTAAAAGAAATTCAGATTGTAGTATTCAATCGTACCCCTCTTGGTTGATAGCTGTCCTCTTTTATAATAACTGATGTGACTTGTTCGTTCTCCGACTTCCGGATTCAACCCTGTTTTCCTGCCTTATTCATCTCTCCACTGGGTACACAGCACACCCATCTCTAATGACTGATTCAAACCCTTCCCGGATTGGGGGAATAATCACTCGTCACATTTTTTATCTCTTCCTCAACTTTCCACAACAGCTGAAATCAGCTACCTGCATTTGACTTGAAAGAAAAAACACCAATTCTGATTCTGACCATATTATGGACTGCACCCTTCTCGACTTAAACTTTATTCGCATCTTTTGCACTCAGCCTAATTACAGCCAACTCCAAATCCGTTTCCACTGCTGCTGTCTATCATTCACCATCATATTCTAGCACATTAACAATTTCTCTTCTCTGTCCAACTAGTCTGCAAAGCAAACCAACTAATCCCACAGTAACCATTACATTTTTTTTGATGAAAAATCACCATCGGATACTAAGCTTCAACCATCTTCATTCACGTCTGCAGATCCACATACAGCCACCATGACCACACCCATTATTGACAGCCATGAATCAATAGCACTTCCACTGATTTGGTATTGAAGGAAAGCCCTAATTTGAATCAAAAACTCATCTTACCAAATCTGGCATCAACCACCAATCAGTTTGAGAAAACAAAGCTCACTACTGTCTTCAATCAATCTCAACCATTCTACCGTTACTCTATCTGCTCACGTTCCTATGCGCAAATATCAGCAGCACCCCACACAGATTCAGACTAAACAACATACATAATCAACTCCTGCAATACATTGTCTTCATATCGGAAAGAATGCTGCTGCTTGAAATTTCCATTTACATCAACCCATCGATCGAACACTATGCACCAGACCCCAATTTGGCTGCCATTCTTCTATTCAAGTACTCCAAATCTTGATGTTGTTATTTACCTCTGTGACTCCCAACATCAGATCCCATTACCGTGTTATCTTGATCTCACGCCATAGAAAATTGTTGCAACAGTAGTTAGGATAAATGAGAAAACCCTCCAACGGAATTAAGTTCAGATCCCCTTTTTCTCTTCACTGGAATGCCACCATCTCAATTTGAATGAGTTTTCATTTTTTTTTTTTGATAAAAGATGAGATAATAGAAAATATTACAGACAAGGTGTGGTGGAAAAGATTAACAAGTCACCCTACTTGGTTCTTTAACCCATTAGTGACTTTCACAAGTGTATGTCGCTCGAGTGCAAAAAGAAATCCACCAGACTATCTCCAGGCCGTGAACTTGTGTGGTGGATGTGACTAAATCAACTAGGCATCCCACTAATCAATAACCTAACTCATTGGCACCGTAAGTTGCAAGGGCCAATTTATCTTCTAAGCCATTTATCCTCTGGGTGAACAAATTATACTTGTAATTGATGTAAATGACTTAAAACAATATTATTAGCCAATAAATGAGACCTAGCTAGTATAAATGTGGGTATAAAAATGTCGCACTTACATGCTTATCAACTCCCCCACACTTAAATTTTGCTAGTCCCGAGCAAAACAAGAAAATTATATTCGTTAGACAGCTGGATATGGAGAGACGTCTGCTAAACATCTAGACGGAACCACTAAACAGTGATTGAGCAATGTCTGCTAAACTGCAAGACAAATCCGCTAAACAGTTGGAATAAGGGTGTCTGTTTAAACAACAAGACGAATCCGCTAAATAGCTGGATTAAAAATGCATGCTAAACAGCTAGACAAAAGACACTAAACAGTGGTGTAGAAAGACATCCAAACAGCTGATCTTATCATGTAAGGTTTTCACTTTATTTATTTTCTCAAGCATTAAAATGTACAAGCAAAAATGAAACAATGAAACCTGAATATGTAGACCTGAGAATCAGAAAAATATGGATTTAATTTACCCCACCCCCAACCTGATTTCTACATTGTCCTCAATGTGGCAGTGGTTAAAAACAGCTCAAAGGTGGAAAAGGGTAATCATACAAGCACAAACATATTATTTATGATAAAGAAAAGGAATAAAAAAAAACTACATTATTTTACCACTGTCGCAGGTCAGTTCGGTTGCATTTATCCCATGCAACAAGCCTTTAAACCTCAAGCTTGCACAAGAGGACAAGTCTGTATCGTGAGGGCTTCCAGCTGTGATACCCACAAACACAAGGGTTGTCTCCCTAAAGCGCTGAATTTCATGTCTCCAGCCAGACATCTGCAAAACACAGCTAATCAAATATAAGAAGTATCCTCCAGAGTTGTGGTATCGACTCCTAGATTCACCTTAACCTTGAAGATGTTGCAGTTGTTAAGATTCTCAATATCAACGGTACTATCATGAAATTCATTTTTAACAACAAATGGGTCTTTCCATCGTGTCTTAAGCTTACCTGAGAACTGGTGCAGTTGAGAATCATAACAAAGAACTGGTTCCAATATTTCCCTAATAACATGCTTATCAAGAAACTTTCTCATTTTACATTTGCAGTTCATATCACTCTCATTCTTGATTTCATGAAGCTCATTGAGCCGTGACTTCCTAGGATCAGTTCGTTCTATGTTTTCAATACTCCATTCTGCGGCAGTTATATGCTTTCTAACAACATGTAAATGCACTATTTTCTGTTCCTCATTAAGTTCAGATGGTAAGGAAATAAGAACATTTTCATTTTGGCCAAAAACATCATAATTCAGTTCATTAGGAATAAAATTAAATTCAGTCTTTGGGAATTCTACGGATGGAGACAATGGATCGGTCTCACTGATTTGAAGTGACTCAAATCTAGACTGCCACTTATCCATATCCAGCAATAGGGATGAATTCAGTGAAGAATTAACTTCTTCAATGTATCCATCCTCATCGAAATCCAACAGATTAGGAAGACAAGCTTCTAAAGGAACCTTAGCTTCTAGATGAGATGCTTTTTCCTGTACACATGTTTCAATCATATTAACTTCATGAATATCATCTCTACCACCTGGATCTTTACATGCATTAAATATATTCAACTAAACAATCATATTTCCAAATGAATGATTCATTATTCCAGTTCGACAATTAATTAAGACATTTGCAGTTGCAAGAAAGGACGACTTAAGATGACATGTATTTCTTTACTAGCAACTACAGGTTGAGTATCCAAAACGATAAAATCCACCGGATAATAAAATTTATCGATTTGAATTAACACATTCTCAATTATCCATCTCGGTACTTTAACTGATCTGTCAGCAAGTTGTAGAGTGACTGAGGTGGGTTTTAATTCACCTAAGCCCAACTGCTCATAAACCGAGTAATGTAGAAGGTTTACACTAGCTCACAAATCCAAAAGTGCTTGTTCGATCAAGAAATCCCATATTATACAAGAAATGGTAGGGCATCCCGGATCTTTATATTTGGGAGGAGTGTTATGTTGAAGAATAGAACTTACCTGTTCCGTGAGAAATGCCTTTTTCTGCACATTGTGCTTCCTCTTGACCGTGCACAGATCCTTCAAGAACTTGGCATAAGCTGGAACTTGCTTAATCACACGCAAGAGAGGTATGTTGATCTTCACCTGCTGAAAAACATCAAGGATATCTTTATTATCAGCCAACTGTTTAAGAGACAATAAATGATGAGTAAATGGAGCATGCACTTTCTTATCAATTTCAGATTGTTTATTTCGAGTATCACTATGACTGTCACCGCCCTTAAACTCTAGAGACTTCTCAGGTTCGTTCACCTTCATCGGAGTCTCAATCACCTTACCACTTCTAAGAGTGGTGACAACATTAGCTTGCTCCAAGTTAGAATTTTTAACCTCAAATTGGCCTTTTGGGTTAGGTTGAGTTTGGGCAGGAAATGTCCCTTTCTCCCTAACATTGAGACGTGATTCAATTCTAACTATGCTAGTTTTCAGCTCATCTAAAGTCTTCATAACATTCCGATTTATTTGCGTCTGTCCCTGCATAAAAGTTTGTAAAGTATCCTCAATATTATTCTTGTGAGGTGGCACATAAGGGTTACTAGATGAAGACCCTTGGGAATATTAACACCATTCATTGTATGACCATTCCTCTAACTGAAATTAGGATGGTTTCGCCAATTTGGATTGTATGTTTCTGAATATGGGGAGTTAACTGGTCTTTTATAAGTATCCATGGAATTTGCTTGGTCATGTAACACTTCCTGAAATGCTGGAATTGTAGGACAATCCTTAGTGTAGTGTTCAAGACTTTCGCAAATACCACAAGCATGTTCTACCGAGTCAGCTACCTTAACAACATTTGGTTTCTGAATAGCATCAACTTTCCTATGCAAGCTAGCAATTTTAGCATTCAAATCATCTTCCTCACTCATCACATACATTCCAGGCCTAGATCTAGCTAAGGGTTTGGACTTATTTCTATCCGATATGCCTGAAGTATCCCAATTTTGGGCATTTTCAGCTAGAAAATCGAAATAACTCCAAGCATCATCGGGTGACTTATTCAGAAATTGCCTATTACACATCATTTCAACAAACTGACGCATACCAGAATTCAGACCATCATAAAATAAGTTAATTACTCTCCAAATTTCATAACCATGACGAGGTCAGCTAGAAAGCAAGTCTTTAAACCTCTCCCAACACTCGAAAAACGACTCATTTTCCATTTGAGAAAAATTCATGATATTTTTGCGAAGAGTGATGGTTTTATGAATATAAATTTTTTTTTCAGAAACTCTCTAGTCATTTCATTCCATGTCCTAATGGTATTTTGTCACAAAGATTGCAGCTAAGTCTTAGCTTTCTCCTTTAGATAAAATGGAAACAATTTCAGTTTTACGACATCTTGAGTCGCAGCAACAAAGGGCATAGTAGAACAGACCTCATCAAATTCTTTCAAATGTATGTATGGACTCTCGGAGTCCAAACCATGAAACTTAGGCAGTGCTTGTATCTACCCATATTTTATCGACACATTGCCAGCATTAGCCGGAATAACTATACAAGAAGGTGTAGAAGTTCTTTCCGGATGCAAATAATCCCTAAGGGTTCTAGGTCCATTAGCATTGGTTGCGGCCTCAGCATCTATTCTAGTTGCTTCAGGCTCAGCTGTTAATCTCTCAGCTTCACCTTCCATTGGATGACTAGGGTGATTCTCTAATACTCTATTAGCTAAACGGTGAAAGTTACGCAGTCAATTAAAATGATCAGGCCTAGAATATTGCATACACAAAAGAAACAAGAAACATATACAATGTTACCCAAATGGCTGTGATTTCGGCAATATTTCAGCCTAATCACAACTGAAGCAACAACACTTGTTCCCTTCGCCCGTAGCATCTCCTAATGTAGCCAAGTCTTTAGAGCTATCTTACTCCCTGTTAAGAAGCAATAGGAATCAGCAAACTCTAAAACAAAACTAAAAATAAACCGATGCAGAACTTAATTCTAAGGAACACTAAACAATCCCCGGCAGCGGCGCCAAAATTTGATCTCTCTTTTGAGAGTATCAAAGATAAAGAAGTGTAGTATAGTCGTGTTCGAACCACAGAGATTATTGGTGCTCAGAAGAGTTGTTTAGCAAAGAAATAATGTAATTGAGTTGTAATTGAGAACAAAACAGAAGATAATTGTAAAAAGTAACAATTGATGTAAGTCTACCAAGACTTTAAGGTTTCACCTAAAGGCCTTCAGGTTCTTATATCATCAAGAGATAACTCGAATAGAAACAGATAGTAATCTTCTCTACCCGGAAGATATGACACAAATAATTCTGAGTGCAACTAAAAATAGCATTACATAAAGATTGATATTATGTTCTAAAAACAAAGCCCAATTGAGAGATGTCAGGGATTTCATAGCATTCAATGTATCCGGAAATCACAATGAATCTAAGAAGTTTATAGACACACTCAACACAAAATAACAATCAAACAAAGATTAAATGGATTAAGCATTTAAAATTTTATTTATGATGATTGTAAAGAACAATTGAATCCATTAAGCTTCTCCTCTTGCCTTGGCAGAGAGGGGTTTAGCTTCTCATAGTTGTGCAGAAAGCCATAAAAAGTATTTAATGAAAAACTCTCACACAAAAGAGAACTACCACTGGAACTAAAAAGAGAGTAAAAGAAATTCATATTGTAGTATTCAGTCGTAACCCTCTTGGTTGATAGCTGTCCTCTTTTATAACAACTGTTGTGACTTGTTCGTTCTATGACTTCCGGATTCAAACCTGTTTTCCTGCCTTATTCATCTCTCCACTGGGTACACATCACACCCATCTTTAATGACTGATTCAAACCCCTTCCTGGATTGGGGGAATAATCACTCGTCACAGTTTTTATCTCTTCCTCAACTATCCACAATAGCTGAAATCAGTTACTTGCATTTGACTTGAAAGAAAAAACACCAATTCTGATTCTGACCATATTATGGACTGCACCCTTCTCGACTTGAACTTCATTCGCATCTCTACACTCAGCCTAACTACAGCCAACTCCAAATCTATTTCCACTGCTGCTGTCTATCATTCACCATCATATTCTAGCACATCAACAATTGCTCTTCTCTGTCCAACTAGTTTGCAAAGAAAACCAACTAATCTGTTGTGATGCCAACACCACACACTTAGTTATTTGCTATATTTAGTTTCCTAGCTTTCCGTAATTAGTTAAACTATTTCCTAGTTTAGGTAGTCTTTAAATTATAAGTTCTTTTCTTGTTTACCAAGGCTTTGAAGCTATAAATAGCCTGGCCGTAAGTTGTTTTGAAATCAATCAATATAACAAAGTTAAGTTTATTTAGTTTTCTTCTCAAAGCTGGTGTCTGACCCCCAACTCAAAGGGTTTATCCGGTTCTTTTCCTTGTGTTTAAGCTTTCTCCAGTGTTAAAAGGTATAGAACCCTAACACCTGGATCAGAGCAGGTTCAGTTCAATCTCAAAAAATCCACAAATATTTTTTTTAGGGTTCTTTCTTTCGTACCCATTTTTTTTTTCTATACCATCTTCCGCTCATTCATCGTATCCAACAAAATAAATTAATAAATTAATTAACGTCAATATACCGGAGTATCACGGTTAGAAACTACCATCAACAACTGTTACCAAGGTGCAACAACAAGAAGTTCTGGTCGGATGAGTTTAAATCGATTATTGTTCGTGCACTCATCAACCTAAAACAGTTACGCTCCCGAAAACTCCAGCACATGCTTAGGTGTTGTTCTTCCAGCTTACAAGTTTTTTTTTCTTTTGGATTTTCTCAAAGATGCCAAGTACACAATTAACTGCCCTGCTTGAAAAGATACGTGCAGATCGTATAGCTTCCAATGCAAAACTTGAATCCATATTAAAAAAATTACGGGAATGGCGTCCAGAAAATTTTAAGTTCCCAACTTTTGACGAAGATGATGTAGAAGTTTGGATTTCTGAGGCAGAAGAATACTTTAGTATCCGTGGTGTCACTGATGATCAGAAAGTATCTCTGGCTACTGTGCATCTCAATGGTGATGCAACTCGTTGGTATCGAAGTATGATACACCATCAAGGATTTCTAACATGGCCACAGTTTTGTCGGACAATTCGTTCTCGATTCGGTTCTCACAAGCATATTGACTCATGCAACGTTGCTTATACGATAACACCAATAGATTCTTCATCAACTCCAGAGGATTTGTCGTCATCTTTGTATGTTGGAGTTGTTTCCGCTACATCAGTTGACGAAGAAGAGATGAAAATTACTTCTCAAAAAAAAGATCTTTCTCTTATGGAAGAAATTGAGGAGACAAATACAAGTCCTTCAAACCACATCAATTCGGATCAGCCATGTGCATGTGACAACCCTAAGAGTCTTTCAATTCCTGTAACCACTAAAGAAGATGATAGTAAAGCTGGTAAAATATTGTCTACTATTTCATCACAAGAATTCAAATCAATTACCACTTGTATTGATAAAGAAATCGATGCCTCTCCTAACGGTGGGAGTTATCAAACAAGAATGACTATCGCAGACATGTGTCAACTTCGAATTGCTGATATGGGTAACAAACAACTAGCAGGCTGCACGGCTGGACTCTACAACCAACTGAGTGGTAACTATTATTTTTTTTCGTCTTTATGATTATTCTCGCATGCAATTTGATCGTGGTAGACATCATGTAGTTATTAGCAGGTGCTCTTTCTATGATAGAAGTAGTTCTCAATTCTACTTGGTTATGAATGGGTCAAGTTTAATGCATACAAACAATGAAAATTTCTTTCGTGAATTGATTCTCAAGTATGGGTACCGATTATCTACGTTACGTATGAATTTGATTGTGTTCGTATTTGCTAAATATGGTGACAATAATCATGTGGGTCATGTGTTTGGGACAATATCACAAAGAAAAGGAATAACTAAAGAGTGTTGTGCTTCTAAGAAGGCGGAGAGCTTTATGATACTAGATTTTGTTTTGGAAACACAGTATTATAATGAAGTTTCAAGGATAGATATTCATCCTCCTTCAACTTATATCTGCAAAGGTAAACTTTTACTGGCTAATGGATCCTCCAACATATGTCCTATTGAGACAGACCGATGTACTATACAGCCTTCCACAACTAAAGTTTCTGTGGACAAGGTGCTGAATATTACTTATAAACCTCTAGAAATTTGTGGTATACTCTATAAAGGCGAGGTTGTCCCAGCTGCATTCAGTACTCGTGGAAGACAACGGACTAGTGACTTCGGTGCTAAGTCTATGCGCATACGGAGTCTTACATATCTGATGCCATCGTGCACTTGTAGAAGCCATACATACATTTTTCTTTGTATTGCATGGCCACCTTATGATAAGCATTTTTTGTTTGTTATCGAGGACAACGGGGAGTTAATGAAAGATGCAATTATCACCTGTAGGAAATATTTGGATTGCGTAGTTGTTTTTGCGGTGACCAGAGCCTTGAAGCTTGCGATTAATCTCAAGTTTTCCTATATTAGTGTGAATAGTAGATTGTCAGATGTAACTTCTCTTTTGGTGATCCGTCAACGCCTCATTCATGAATTATAATAAGGAATTTGGGGTGTTGCGTGTTTTTGAATACATAACTAAAATTAATGGCGCAATTACTCATGATGTCTTCTGGAACAATACTGTACCAGTGCATGCAACAGAGAATTTCACTCTCGATTCCGTCAGTTTTCCTCGTCTGAAGAAGTTTCTTAGAAAACAAGTTTTGATGCATGCATGGGTTGCTATTCAAGGTGTTGTTTATTGTGTTGACCTCTTAAATTTTTCAATCCAGTCCGTTAAAGAAGTTAGTGCAATATGCTTCCGAAGGATTCACATTGATTCTCTAAGATGTGATGACATTATTATGGATTTGTACCTAATCGAAGCTTATGCAGTACGATGTGTGGGTACTTCGCATTCTTATCAATATTCTCTTATATCTACTAATAGCTGTGGAGCAATTTGTTCGGTATACAGAGAGGTTTTACTTATTAATCCAGGGTGCCAGTACGAATGTCGTACAAAGTTTAAGAAAATTTCCACCATGCTGCCTCCGAAGTTTCTGGTTTTTAATAATTTTCCCTATGATTATTTTCATGGTCTAGCACTTGTGGCACATGAACACACCATGCATCATAATGGAGAAGATCATTGGTCTTTGGATATACAGCAAAAACTAAAATTATTTGGATCAATGGTGAAAGGTTAAAGGTCATTTTACCTCCAGGGAATAACGGTGGTCATATGCATTTGCTTCATTTTAAAGAAAATTCATTGTTTGTGGGTAATTGTTACTTTGGTCACGGAAGTGCAGTTATTCAATCTGTTGGAAGCATGCAGCATTACTATGACACAATTTACAAGTTTTTGGAACTTTCGTATCATGCTGTAATTCCAATGCACGATAAACTCAACATTTTTCCAAAACACATGCTTTATGGGAATCTCAAAATTCTTCATCCGCATATGGTAGCATTTGGTTCATTGACACCAAGTGAAATATACAGCGTCATTACCAAGTTGGATATGGGAAGCTATAGCTACGAGAAACTTGTTCTTATAAACGAATGTAAGGAAATAGACCTGGTGGAAGTACTCAATTTTCCAAGGAAGCGTACAAAAGTAATTTATCCATGGACAACTAGTTTTATTGATCTCATGGATTTTCTTCTCCAGTCTCTTAATGAAGTTAGCACACTATACACCCGAAGGGTTAAACTTAGTTCTCTAAGAAGTGATGAAATTGTGATGATATTTGTTGGGAAACCAATTTTTTCCGTTCTGCTTCATCATGTGAAAGTCATTTCTCTTCTCAAGGAACGTATAATAGGTTCGATAATCTTGGATAGTCTATCAGGAAAAGGGTTCGTTGTATACACAAGAACGGTAGTTGCTTCCCATGATAAGGAATGCAAAATACAGAGGATGTTTATAGATAATTTAAGTGTAGTCTTTCCTACGCAGGGTAAAGATGTTAACAAGGTCACTTGGGAGAATTACTACGGAAGGGGCAAAGAAATCTCAATGGCACAACTAATTCATCTTTCCAAGTACAAAGACAACTCACAGTTGCTTCAAGAGGACATGATGATATTTGTTTGGGAACAACCGATGGGTCGAAGCATTGAAACTCGTATAGTTTTAAAATCTACTATTGGGATACTGGATTACTTCATCGATGCTAGAGGTTACGTCGAAGTTCATAGACTTGATTGGAGAATTTTATTTCAAAACAAAAATGTAGATACTGAAGTCAAGGGCCTACTCTATTTTGTGGACCAGCAGCAGAACAAATCATTTGAACGCACATTCAAAGGTGTAGATCAGAATTTTAGGGAACAATTTTCTATGCTTGTGGCTGCTGCTCGCATGATGGATACAAATATAATTACTAATGATCTGATTTTTGTGTTCGATCGTGGTAAGCCGTACCAGTTTCTTAATAGAATTATATGGAGAAGACAAGCAGTGCGCATTATCGTGATCTATTTCCAGCATATAAGACTTGAGGACAAGTCTGTTTTCAAGGGGGGTGGGATGTTGTGATGCCAACACCACACAGTTATTTATTTGCTATATTTAGTTTCCTAGCTTTCCGTAATTAGTTAAACTCTTTCCTAGTTTAGGTAGTCTTTAAATTCTAAGTTCTTTTCTTGTTTACCAAGGCTTTGAAGCTATAAATAGCCTGGCCGTAAGTTGTTTTGAAATCAATCAATATAACAAAGTTACGTTTATTTAGTTTTCTTCTCAAAGCTGGTGGCTGACCCCCAACTCAAAGGGTTTATCCGGTTCTTTTCCTTGTGTTTAAGCTTTCTCCGGTGTTAAAAGGTATAGAACACTAACATAATCCCACAGTAACCATTACATTTTTTTTTGATGAAAAATCATCATCGGATACTAAGCTTCAACCATCTTCATTCACGTCTGCAGATCCACATACAACCACCATGACCGCACCCATTATTGACAGCCATGAATCAATAGCACTTCCACTGATTTGGTATTGGAGGAAAGCCCTAATTTGAATCAAAAACTCATCTTACCAAATCTGGCATCAACCACCAATCAGTTTGAGAAAACAAAGCTCACTACTGTCTTCAATCAATCTCAACCATTCTACCGTTACTCCATCTACTCACGTTCCTATGCGCAAATATCAGCAAAACCCCACACGGATTCAGACTAAACAACATACATAATCAACTCCTGCAACACATTGTCTTCATATCGGAAAGAATGCCGCTTCTTGAAATTTCCATTTACATCAACCCATAGATCAAACACTATGTACCAGACCCCAATTTGGCTACCATTCTTCTATTCAAGTACCCCAGATCTTGATGTTGTTATTTACCTCTGTGACTCCCAACATCAGATCCCATTACCGTTTATCTTGATCTCACGCCATAGAAAATTGTTGCAACAGTAGTTCGGAGAAATGAGAAAACCCTCCAACGAAATTAAGTTCAGATCCCCTTTTTTATCTTCACTGGAATGCCACCATCTCGATTGAAATGAGTTTTCATTTTTTTTTGATAAAAGATGAGATAATTGAAAATATTAGGCCTCTTCCTATGCATATGCCAAACTCATGTATTTGGCATATATGTACCCACTATGGGTATGCCAAACTGCCATATGTTTTTTCTGGCATATTGGCATACACGACAGAGTTTCCAGCGAGCGATAGAGTCTTGGTCGCTCGATGGTCAAAAAATCGCTAGATGGTCTTTCAGTCGCTAGCTATGGTCAAGATATCGCTCGCTCTAATGATAATCGCTCTTCAGATCTTCATCTAACGGCTACAATTTCCCCACCCTATAAATACTTGATTTTAATCTCATTTCAACTCACACCAGAAATTCTAAATCTCTCCAGAATTTCTTAATTTCTCAATCCTTTTCAAATCTAAAATTATCATAGCTCTTCTACAATTATATTTTCTTGTAAAATGGATTCACAAGCACCAACTCAAGGCAAAGGTAAGAAGAACCGAGTCTGTGGTGCAAAATACAGCATGATAGAAGATGAACGTATTTGTCGTAATTATGTTTTTTTTACCCAAGATTTTATCGGAGGTGCACAACAACATGGTAACACCATGTGGGATAATATATTTCAAAAATATGAGGAACAAACCATGAACATCAATAATCGTGATGCAAAAGGATTGGCAGAACACTTCATTGTAATCAACCGGGAAGTAGCCGCTTATGTTGCATTGATAATGCAAGCCAAGAGAAAAGGAAAGGATAGTGGTCAGACTGATGTTGATTTTGAAAGAGAGGTTCGTACAGATTGGCACCGAAAACATGGTAAACAGTTTAATTTCGAAAGTTGTTATCATATTTTGAAGGGTTTGACCAAATATAATCCCGATCAATTATCAAACAATCAAATAGTACCTGAAAAGTCACCATATAATTCTTCTCCCTCAAAACCAAATTCTTCACCATTTTCACAAGGTCCATCCAATTCTTCACCAGATACCCCTACAAGCTCAAATTCAAACGTAGTTTTCAATAATTATGTTGATGGTAATAATAAGGGAAAACTTCCAGGGAGGAATCAAGCAAAACTGGCTATAAAATTAGCTCTAGAAGGAGGGAGTTTCAGAGGGTTTAACATGGCGGAGTTTATGGAACATCAAAAGACCGTCGCGAAGGAAAGATCCATTGAAAGGAAAATTCAAAAACGGGAGAGTAAGAAAAGTCGTCTTTCTCAAGAAAAATTCCAGTTTGACTATGGCAAGCATAACATTCTTCAAGCTAACACCTCAATTATGAACGACCAACAAAAACATTTGTGGCAAATCGAATTTGACAGGATTCAAGCACAGGTTGAAAAGCAAGCTGGATTTACTAATGAAGATGATGAGGATGGAACTGATGATGAGTTTGATGAAATAATTCCGATAGATTAATGTTTGTTTATGCATTTTAAGTTTAAGTTTTAATCTTTTAGTTTAAGTTTATAGTTTAAGTTTATAGTTTAAGTTTATAATCGAATTTGACAGTAGCAGTTTAAGTTTTAATATTAATTGGAAATGAAATGTTGAAGTTTATCATGACTTTGAAATGACATGTTGAAAAATACTTAAAATCATCTTACCCATATGAAGGTACTCATCATTCGCATCCGCTGGAGTGACATAACCTAGAATCCTTAAAGCCGAAGTAACTTTTTGTTCAGGACTATGACCTCTAATATTCAATGCATCAAACTGATAATTGAATTGAGGTTCCACTCGACAAAGCTCTTCAATAATCTTTTTAACCAGATGACGAGGCATGCGGAATTGACCTAGAAAATTTTGATCAGAGTACACACAATTGGGAAGAAAATAATCATGCATGAGCTTCTGATGGTAAAATTCCCTCCCTCGATACGTATATATTCTTGATAATACTTCTTTGGGCTCTGGAACTCTTGGTATTTGACCCGTGTGTACAAGCATCAAAATTTCGATTAGTTTATCATCTTCAGCTCCTCTTCGTCAATTGTAAATGAAGCTTAAAATTGAGAATGAATGAGTAATATCAATTTTAAATGAAGCTTAAAATTGAGAATGAAGCAGGTGTGAGTTTTTTGTCGATGTAAAATTGCGTATATATAGGAACCATGGGGAACTAGCCGTTGCAAAATAACTACTTGGCGATAACCATTGTACCGCCAACGATATTCTTTCTAGCGAGCGTTATTAACAATTTCGATAGAGATAAAGATTTTATCGCTGGCGATATTAATAATATCTCCGGCGATATTGACAATATCGCTCGCTCTGCGGTTTCCCCATAGTGGCACAAATGGTTTGGCATGCCACCTGGCATGCCAAACACCATTTTTTTGGCATGTGCATAGGAAGAGGCCTTATAGACAAAGGCGTGGTGGAAAAGATTAACACGTCACCCCACTTGGTTCTTTAACCATTAGTGACTTTCACATGTGTATGCCGCTCGAGTGCAAAAAGAAATCCACCAGAATATCTCCAGGCTGTGAAATTGTGTGGTGGATGTGACTAAATCAACAAGGCAACCCACTAATCAATAGCCTGACTCATTGGCACTGTAAGTTGCAAGGGCCAATTTAGCTTCTAAGACATTTATCCTCTAGGTGACCAGATTATACTTGTAATTCCTGTAAATGACTTAAAATAGTATTATTAGCAGACCTAGCTAATATAAATATGGGTATAAAAATGTCGCACTTACGTGCTTATCACCGATCTACTCAATTAATCAATCCAATCTACCACAAGGATAAACCGATTATTAATTGGATCCTCTTTTACCGAAACAAGTATTGTGCACACCAAAGATTATAAACCCAAGTCAGATCTTCAATATCTTCTTTGTATTCAAATCTTCTTAAATCCTCAATAAAAACCTGCACAAAATCACTTGAATCTCTCGTGATCAATCATGCACAGAACGGAGTCTGTTAACAATGAATTATCACAAGATCGTCTTTAGAACTAACAACAGTCTAAGGATCCCTGTCGAAACTCTGAACTAGTTTGAGTGAATCTTATATTAGAAGAGAAGATTCTCAAGCATAAAAAAACTAGGTGCAATCAGATTTCAACCACCGTTAGTCAATCAAATCAATGAAAACAAAAAATAAACCGTAATTATCTAGTTTCCCACCAACGGTACACGCTAGAGCTTCTCAATCCCAAAGAAGACTTTAAACTGAGCGGTCGTAAGATATTTCGCCTAATTAGGTTACCCTCCTCTCCGAATAGGCGGCTACACCAGTAACAACAACAAAAGACGAAGTCTGTTGTTACGAAGGGTTAGTTTGCTAGAAAGGCAAACTTCAAGTATTTATAGACAAGGAAGTTTGGACACCAAGGAATTTCTAAAACCGAAAATATTCTCAAGATATTCATTAAAGAACAAATTCGGTTTCTATAATTCCTGGAAATGCTCTGTCCAAAAATAATGATCGTAATCTCTCGAAAAATCTAATTAGTAAATGCACATTACTAATTCTTATATTTCCCTACAAAATGAAATTAATAGCCTTAGTTAAAAGATTCTTAACTTACTTATGTTTTGATCCTAGGATTCTCTTCCCTTAGCTATTAAGGAATAACTTTGAACAATTAAACAAATAAACATTCACAGAACGTGTTCAGAGTATGTCGACATCCTTACTTTGTAAGTTCTCTTTCACACTTACAACCTTGAAACCGATTTGCCACACTTCCAAACAAGTTTAGAATTGGTTCAACTGACTTTCAAGAACTATGTGATTGGTCAAACAAACATTCAATCACAATCATGGGTTTAACGGTTCTACCTTCCATGTGAGTACTGTGCATATTCACACTAGCTTTCCGAAATTCGGTTGACTAGGTAATAGGATCTGTTCCCCATATATATATGGTATCTAACTTATATGTGTTGTACATGTCCATATGATCGGTTTCCCTTTGCCTAAAGACGTGTTGCACATGTCCATAGGATCGGTTACCCTTTCTGCTACAAACCTTGCTGCACCCCATACAAGGATCGGTTCCCCTTTGTGATGTATTGCACCTCTTACTAGGATCGGTTCCCCTTTCCCATATTTGGTCAGATATAAAATCACAAACCATCTCAGGTGATTACTTAAGATCGATTTCACTAATAAAAGTCATATCAATACATAAGTCAGGCCTTTGTGAATAGTTCTACCAAGAACACAAACAAGTTGTGAGCGGTTATACTCAATCACACATATTGGTTGTTTATAATATATGCAATGAATAACAAAACCAATAACATCTGGCAATTTCATTTTCGGTTCACAAACAATTTTATGAACTTACTTCCTTAGAACACATGTAAAACATTGTTCCCTAGGATGAAATCCTCACCTCATACCCATACATAATCACAATAGAATTCAAATGATTATGGCGATGTATTATCTACAAAGTTTAATAGTTAAGCAATAAACCTCGTATTGTATTCCTTAATACTATGTCTATCTAGAGTTCAAATATGCTTCGCAGTTTTGTTTTCAATATGCACGACTTGAAAGATATGTTAGGGAATGAAACAGTTCAAGTCAAATATCACAAACCTCAAGTGGAAGGATGATTGTTGTCATTGTAGCTCCTTGTTTCTTTACATCTTCAAGACTTCGCAATACTTGTAATGTCTCATATCCTAATACTTTCAAGCTAACCTATACGAAGTTGACTCTAGTACATAATCAAGCGACTCTTAACATGAGTTTTGATTCACTAAAATATGACAACCAAACTTGACATTCCAACTCTTGGTGGGTTCAACCGAGCCATGCTCTAACACCATCTTCATAATGGCCCTTAATTCCTTCACAAGTACCTGTATGTGTACGCATAACAATACTAGTACCAAGAGCATTAGTTTCATAATAAAAAAAAAGGCATCAACATTAAATTTGAAAACATTTTGTAAGGGGGCTTGCCACCGTGATATCCTATGGTTTTCTAAGTTATGAATATTCAGTTCAGAAGTATGCAAATGAGAGTTGAGATGAAAATAAATTTTATGCATGGAGTTATAAGGGTTAAGGGTAACTCCTTGAAAGACCACATCGCATCTATCTTTCCATATTATCCAGACTCCTATCATCAAAGTATACAACCATTTCTCATCAATATCGTTAATGTTTCTTGAGAAACAACTCTCCACCCATTCTGATACGCTGTTACATCTACTCTTCACAACGTCAATATCAATACTAACTCTTCTCCAAACAGCTCTGGCATGTCTACAATCAAACAACATATGCTCTATGGTTTCTTCATTGTTACCACAGATTCCACCATGAATTTCTATACTGGAATTATACAGAGCAAGTCTATATCTAGTAGGATTTAACTCATGTATGCATTTCCATGCAAAGAGTTTAATCCTGTGAGCTGTGTTGCACTTCCATAGAGTCTTCCAAACTCTAGGTTGAGTTATCCTTCCACTCACTTGTACCTCTCTACTACTCATAGTGAGTTTTTTGTAGGCACTTTTAACCGAGAACTTCCCATCTTTAGCCGGCATCCAAATCGTAATGTCCTCCTTAGAAATATCAAGAAATAGATTCCATATTTTTTGAGAAGTACTTGCATCAAATAATTGATTCAGAAGATCTACATTGCAGGTGTTGGTGTTTGGTATAAGTAATTTATCAATCTCTTGATAAAATCTATAAAAGTCACTAATTGGCTGAGGAGGAGCAGCTAGACTAGGAATCCATTTGTCCAACCAAATCAGTATGTTTAATACTCCCTTCGTTTCAGGAAAAGTGTTACTTTCACTTTTTATTTTAGCCTAAAAAAAAGCCAAATTGAAAAAGTGAAAGTAACACTTTTCCTGAAACGAAGGTAGTATTATATAATTCCTTCCTCCTTATTAATAAATAAATAACTATAGTTGTACCAGGCATTTTCACTGCATCAGAATAGAACACATCAGGGCCAGGCTCACAGAGGCAAACAAACAAATTTATCTCTTTTTTGTACGGATAGAGTGACTCCAATTAGAACCACTCCTCCAATCATATTATGCATGAAACAAAAATGCCAATTTTTATTGTAATCACTACTCTTTAGTCTCTATTATCGGTGCAGTGGTAGATACAGCAGGAGAAGATAGAGAATCGATCAACCAAAAGATTCAAACATAACTTAAATCAACAAAGAGACAGACATACATACAAAGCCGCCTCCTTATCTGTTAAAACTACCTACCCACTTCATGGCCATATCTCTTTTGAATCCCCACACTTCATCATTTCTATCTCATTTCTCAACCCAAAAACCCTTAATTCAATTACCCTCCAAGACTAAAACCCACGTTACCATTAATCCCAATCATAGATTTTTTCCTCCTCTTCTTCTTACTTCAATTAGCACAAGAAAAAAATCATATTTTTATACAAAATCAGCTTCAGTTGATGGGGTTTCTATCGAAAACCTTTACAGTGATGTCAATGGGGAACAAGATGGTTTTAATGGGTTTTCACAGAAATTACAAAAATGGGTTTCTTTTATTCAATCAATTGTACCAGGTGGAAGTTGGTGGAAGTTGACCGATAAGAAAGTACAAGGGATTGGATTTGCAAAACCAGTTACTGTTTACAGTGCACTTTCTAGGATGTGGGAATTAGTCGCTAAAGATAGATGGGTTATTTTTGCTGCCTTCTTTGCCTTGACTTTTGCAGCGGTATAATATCTTAAAATGTTGTTTTGGTTCATTGTTGTTTATATTTTTATTGCTGAGTTATGCTTAATGTTTTGTGCAGCTTTCAGAGATATCCATACCGCATTTCTTAGCAGCATCTATATTTTCAGCACAGAAGGGTGAGACAATGGTGTTTTATAGGAACGCTCAGCTCTTAGTTGTGCTGTGTTTTACTTCAGGAATTTGCAGGTCAAAATTTTGTATGTCCCTTCCTTTTTTCAATAGTATTTCCAGACTAAAAGCATTTAACAATATAATGTAATGCAAATCTAGTGGATCGCTTTCGTAAATTGTATATTCTCAGTTCACTTACTTATTGCTTGATAAATGTAGCTGAAACATGGGGTTTGGTCCTTCATATGGTCTAGTTCTCATACTTTCACTTACAGTAAGTGTTGAATTTGTTGGGCTTAGAAATTTGAAAAATAATGTGAAGTGAAGTAAGAACTGACTGTGTGATATGTTAGTTGGAATGCAGTGGTTTGAGGAGTTGCTGTTTCGGAATCGCAAATATGATCCTGGTGAGTCCCGTAGAATCTCATTCTATATGTATATAATAACAGGTGGCATGCAACGCTATGTTTAAGTTGTTTCATGTGTCAGCAGTCCGTGGAATAGTTTAGTATAAGAAAATAATCTGTACAGTAGTTCCCCTTCACAAACTTGAACAATCTATCAAATTGATTATCAACTTATCAAGTAAGAAACATCATTTTGCAGGTTAAGCGCATGAGAGAAATGCTATATTCAGCTATTCTCTTTCAGGTCAGTTTCTAGGATCTCTTCCGCAATACACATCATTTTGTTTAGGCTAAACCTTACACAAACTTTCTGTCTGTCAAGTGTATATTTAACCTTCCATTTTATAGGATATATCCTTTTTCGACGGTGAAACAGTCGGTGATTTAACAAGTAGACTGGAGTCGGATTGTCGGCAAGTATCCCGTGTCATCGGAAATGATCTTAATATGATACTACGGAATGTTCTTCAGGTTGAATGCCTTGTCCACCATATTAACGTCTTATCTGCATATGTTAGCTTAGAATTTAGAAGTAAAATGTCCCCATTCTTTATGCCTTTGCAGGGGACAGGTGCTTTGATCTACTTGTTTATTTTGTCATGGCCCCTTGCGTTAACATCATTTGCGATCTGCTCGTTTTTAGCTGTGGTCATGCTGATTTATGGCCAGTAAGAGTTATTGAAGTTTTCAGTCTTGATTTTCTTATTACTTTACCATTCCTGAGTTTGACTGGTATTTCTTTTCCATTATGTACTCCGATTATTGATTCCATTTCATGTAGCTATGCCTTGTTTTTTCTCACCTGCTTATGATACAAGTGCTGTTGGATAGGTACCAGAAGAAAGCTGCAAAAGTAACACAAGAATACACAGCTAATGCAAACGAAGTAACATCCATTCTATATCTTACCTTAGCACAACTGTTGCCCTAGATTTCTTTTTCCACCCTTATTATATGAAGATTTATTCGTATTTGTACAGGTTGCACAGGAGACATTATCTTTAATGAGAACCATTCGAGTCTATGGAACAGAAAAACAAGAATCTGGAAGGTAAATAATTAAAATTTATTCGGTCAGTCAGATCAGATCCTTTGCATCATAAATAATGTCTGAATTTTCTTCTATGGTGTATAGATATGGGATCTGGCTGGAGAAATTAGCTGATATTAACTTGCGGCAATGTGCGGCTAATGGGATTTGGACTTTGAGCTTCAATACCCTTTATCATTCCACACAGGTGTGTCTCTTGTATGTTTTTTTTTCCTCTTATTTTTTGATCTTATCAAAAAATAATCTCCACTATTGGTGGGTTCTGGAAGTATGCATCGCTGAAATCGACAAGAATCAAACCGTTAGATTGGAATCTTTGTGTTGTAATGAGTATTTCCTGTGCGTATATGTATTCTACAGTATTTGCGCCAGAGGAAACTTAGATTTTTCTTACTTTTTGCTGCCTAGCTAATGTTACAATTTGCTAATTATAGCGCACTAAGCACACCATGTTGTATCTTGAAAAGTAACTTCCAGATGAGGATCATCCAATTGATTTTTCTGTAATCGGCAAATTGAAAACTTCAGGTTATTGCTGTTCTAGTTGGAGGGACGTCTATCGTTAATGGTCACATCACTGCAGAGCAACTTACAAAGTTCATATTGTATTGTGAATGGTTAATATATGCAACATGGTGGGTTGGAGACAATTTATCAAATTTAATGCAGTCTGTTGGTGCAAGTGAGAAGGTGTTTCAACTAATGGATCTCTTGCCGAGTGACCAGTTCTTATCAGAAGGCAAGCACTTTTCTGCTTATCTTTTTCTAAGTGGCGTATTCTATGAATCTATGTGCTGATCATTTTTAGTGTTTCGTCACTTGGTGTTACAGGAGTGAAACTGCAAAAATTGAAGGGGCATATCGATTTTGATAATGTATCTTTTCATTATCCTTCAAGAGTAATGGTAATGCACTTTCCTTAGTCATCTTGTGTAGATGGGGAAGATATGTTTTTTGGTTTAGATATGAACATATTTCAATTTTAGTTTCTTAAACCATTTGGTTCAACCTAATGAAGAATTCATGTATCTATATTGCTTCTGTTGAATATGACCAGGCACCTGTTCTACAACATATCAACTTATCAATACACCAAAATGAAGTGGTTGCAATTGTAAGAAACTGTCTGTTCTCTTCTCTATACCTTTATCAAGTCCAAGAAATAACTGCTCTTTCTTATCAATACCAGGTTGGTCTTAGTGGTAGCGGTAAAAGCACATTGGTTAGTCTCCTGCTCCGCCTTTATGAACCAACTGATGGGAAGGTAACTTTTTCTAGCTTATGAAGAATTGAAACAGCTTTTGTTTGTAAATAATTAATGTAAATGCAAAAAAACATACATTTCATATTTCAGCAAATTATGAGATTGAGCATGTCATTGTGCCGCGGAATCTATATAATTATGCATGGCAGCATCCCTGAAAAGATGCTGCCATGTATCTCTCTAGAAGTTGTAAAGAACTAATGTTTTTTATATTTCTGTTAGTAGGAATTAGGTGCAGAATTGTTTTGAATCAACACCCAACAACTTTACCAATCTACTCCGTAAATCAGAGAGGCGTCTAACTAATTTTATTAAGTGTCTTTTGGTGATATTGATCAAATATATTGGAAGTTGGATCTTACATTTATCATTGGTTTTCAACTGCAGATTCTAATCGATGGAGTTCCTCTCAATGAGTTGGATATAAAGTGGCTGAGAGGGAAAATTGGATTCGTAGGACAGGTTATATCCCCCTATTAAGTCTCGTGAACTGATAACAAACACCCGCCTACTTTCTCTATCTAACACATTTTTAACAGGAACCACGTCTCTTCAGAATGGATATACGTTCAAACATAAGATATGGATGCGGCCAAGATATCACAGAAGAAGATGCGGTAATTGCTGCTAAACAGGCTTATGCTCACGACTTCATCATGTCTCTTCCAAATGGTTATGAAACTATAGTCGATGATGATCTTCTCAGTGGGGGACAGAAGCAGCGGATTGCCATTGCTAGAGCTATTCTTCGAGATCCATCCATTTTGGTTCTTGATGAAGCCACTAGTGCATTGGATGCAGAGAGTGAACATAATATCAAGGTTTGGTAGCATTATTGTAGGCAACAATCAATAAATGACGAAATCATTTAGTGGCACATCAGATTCCAACTCACTATATGTTACTACTTGCTTTAGGGGGTTCTTCGTGCTGTACGAAATGATTCCAAGTCTAGGAGGACAGTCATTATCATTGCGCACAGGTTAAAAAATTACATGCTTAACTTAATTTTGCAGTAACTTGTATGAATGTGTGGATCATAATGGTTTAACTTTCATTCCAGGCTATCAACAATACAAGCTGCTGACAGGATTGTGGTAATGAGTGGTGGTAGAATAGTTGAGGTATGTTGAATCGTTTCTTCTTTCTAAATTTTTTAATGTGATGCTCTGACCTTGTAAGAACTAAGCAACATAAAAGTCTAAAAATACCTTTGGGCAAATATGCAGATGGGTCAGCACCAAGAGCTCCTACAAGCAGATGGCTTATATGCCAGATTAACCAACAAGCAGGCGGATGCGCTGACATGATCTTCAAATTGGTCTTTTTTATGTGAGCGGGAACTTGTTTCATAGCTTTTGAAAGACGCAACGGTCCGCTAACTCTCTCCCATAGTTTTTTATACTAAAAGATCAATACACATGTATACACACAAATACAACTGATACTAGCACATTCTTAAGTGTTTCACAATGTTTATTTTAGATGTGTATATTAACTATTTTAAGGCATTTGCTGTTTACTCTCTCATGTCAGATGTGTAAACAACTCCTATCTAATCTATTTTCTTCTTTTCCTAAGAATCACTTGAAAAAATATATGCTATCAGCAAATTAAGGGGTTACCAAATTGCTTGGTATTAGTAATCCCGTTGAACCTGTCCTGGAAGTTGTTTTTTTTTTTGCTCGGTATTGGTAAATCCCGTTGAACCTTGTCTAAAGAAGAAAAATCTTCATCACCACCGCTTGGTCCACTTCCAAGAAGATAAAAACAGAGAAAATGATTTACAGAAGATGAAGTTTGTTGACAGGTCCACCTGCAATCATCGGAGGTGTCGTCGTCATTGCTAGTTTTGTTCTTCCAAATCCATTTGTCAAGGAGCAGAAGAAAGAAGACTCGTCATCCTCCTCCAAGTAGATGCAAAGTCGAGAGATAAGATGATATTAGGGAGCAAGAGAGATTCAGCATTTTCAATGTTTTCCTAGTTTGTTGTATTTGGTCCGTGGACCTTATTTGAAATAAATAACTTGCTAGGAATTGTTGTTTAGTCCAGAAATCCTAGGACCGGTTAATGTGTAATCCACCCCTAGAACATATTTATCCGCATGTTTTTGGACCAGAATCTTTATTCCCTAGTCCATCCACGGGCGGTTGACACAAGACAGTAATTCCAATATGCCAAACTCAGTTTCTTTCCTCTTTTTTTTCATCTCAGATTCAGTCTCTCGTTTTCCTCTGCAGCTGTTCTTGAAATCATCTTCATGCGTTTTGTTTCATCTCAGTTTCTGGTAGTGTCTTTCAATTAGGTTCATCTCAGCTTCGAATTAGGTTCATCTGAGCTTCGAATTAGGTTTATCTGAGCTTCGAACAAGGTATTTATCTTTTAATCATCTTCCTCAGCTGTTGTTCTTGAAATCTTGATGAATAATTAGGTTTATTCTGATCCGATTTCTAACAGAATAATTGTCTATGATGTACATTGTTATCTATCTCTTATGATTTCAGTTTTATGATGATTTACATTGTCAATTCAGTTTCCGTCCGATTTTTTAAGTGATTTTTGTGTGTTTCAATCAGGTATCTCAGAGTCGAATTAGGTTTATCTCAGATTCGAACAAGGTATGTTACTATAATCACCTTTTTATCTGCTGCTGTTCTGTTTTAGTTTCTTTTGTAATCTGATTTTTGTATTTTTGATATAGGTTTGTTTTCATTAGACAGATCGTGTAGTAATTCGAAGTTCTATCTTTTTTGATATAGCTGCAGTATCATTAGCATGCTTTTTGTTGATATGATCATGATTCTCAAAATATATGGAACATATTTATTCATAGGCGCGGTACATATTGATATGTTGTAAAATATATGTTATTTATCCTACATGTTACATAGCTGCATTTTCATTACACAGATCGTGTAGTAATTTTGTTCTCTTTTTTTGATATAGCTGCAGTTCATTAGCATGCTTTTTGATATGTTGTAAAATGTATGGAACATATTTATTCATAGACACGGTACATATTAATATGTTAATGTTAGAAGAAGTTTAATCTTTTTTTGGTTAAAATGTATGGTCCATTCAGAGACTCAGTACATGTCAATACGTAATGCATAGAACATGTCAATACATATCGAAATGATACAATATATATCCATACAAAGAGTCTTTTCGGTTCATGTCTGACGTTGATATCAATACATATCCATACAGAGAGACTCTTTTTGGTTCATCTCAGTACATGTCAATACATATGATATTAATACGTATAATACATATATTACCAATAATTAATTTTTGGATCATTTTTACAGGGTTAACATGTCTGACGTTGCTCCTGAACCAGATTTCTCTTGCTATTCTCATGTATACCATAAGCAATACCATTTTACATATTTGGTTACATCATTTTCAACTTTAGAGGATTTGAAATTTTGCATCTGTAATATGTGGAGCTGGTTGACTCCATCGACTATTCTGGTTAACTATTTCCAGAATCAAGCGATAGTTCCTATTCTTGTCGACGTAACGCTCCAGAGCATCGCTGCATTACATTCTGCAAAGCAATCGGCTTTCTTTGATTTGCAGGTGGATGCAATTTCAGCTGGCGCATCTAGTTCTTTTAGGCGTGTGGAAGTTGACAGTAATACAGACTTAGTTGTTAGTGCAAAAAAAAGTTATTTGAAAGATGGTAAAGAGGTCCAAAATGTGTTTTTTTCAGATGGTTGGGAGAACATTTTTTATGATCTAAAATAATTATTCTATGATGATGTTGATGTTGTACGTATAGCATGCCAAAAATATTGCATGAGAACTGGATATGAGGTAAGTAAGAAGAAGAATGACCTTGAGAGATTCACCGCCGTATGCAGCGTGGAAGGTTGTTCATGGAGGCTTCATGCAACAGCCATTGGTAGTTCTCTTGATGTTTTTCAGATAAAGGAATATGAGGGAAGGCACACCTATGGCGGTGGTTATATGTTGAAGAATCCAAAAATTACGAGAAAACTCATGAACAATCTAATTCATGAGCATGTCAGGCACAACCCTCGTATAACGCAAGCAAAGATCATATATTACATTAAAGTTGCTGGCGGGATCTAAATACAGTATCACCACGCATATCATGCAATTGAGTTGTCGCATAAACATATTTTTGGTAATGATGTCAAATATTACACTGATCTTGCTTGGTGGGTGAATGTTGTTAGGGAAACAAACCCCGGGTCATTTATTGATTTTGACTTCAACGATGCTACAAAAAGATTCAACAGACTTTTTGTTTTCTTTGGAGATTATAGAGAGGGCTATAAACTATGTCGTCCGATGATATTCTGCGATTGTACATTTCTCACTGGAACTTTTAGAGGAGGTCTCATGGAAGTAACATGTCTTAATAGCAATCAAGGTAACTTTTTTTTTTTCATATGGTTTTTTTGATATGTAGGTCTGGTAGTTAGATCACTCATTTTACTACATTACTGACAATGAGGATACTACTACATATTGACCTTACTGAGTACGAGGCAAACCACACTACATGTCAATATGTAGTGTCAGATTTTCACATATTGACAAAGAGGTAAACGATACTACATATTGACCTTAGTGAGTATGAGATAAACCATACTGCATGTCAATATGTAGTGTCGAGCAGTTGGTTATTACTTTCCTTTAAGCAGTTGCTTAACATAAGTAATAATTCCTTTTGCAGGTTTTTATCTCCTCGTGTTTGGTTTAGTATCTGGTGAAACTAATGACAACTGGGAATGGTTTTTCAAGAATTTGAAGGAAGCTTTGAATGATGATCGCCCAATCACTTTTATGACTGACCTATGTGAAGGGTTAGTTAAATATATCCCCAAAGTATTCCCTAATTTTCATCAAAGCTATTGTTACTTCCACTTGGACAAAAACTTACCTATCGCAAAGCCTGACGAAAAGTATAAAGAAGCGACTGATGCTTTCCGAAAGGCGACATATGCTCTTTCTCCTGCAACATACGAGGAAGCTCTTCAAGAAATGGTTAATTTGGGAAGGCCTTGGGTTGCTGACTACTGCTGCAACATTCCAAAGGAAAAGTGGTCCAGTGTGTTCTTCAAGCGCTGTAGGTATGGTCAGACTTCTTCAAGCGTTGCTGAATCGTTCAATAACTGGATTAACCGCGAGAATAAGTTACCTGCGTGTGCGTTCGTTGACTCGATCAGGTTTGTATCAGTTTCCTTAGTCACATTACAAGCTTAATTGTAGTTTTCTCTTTGTAACAATATTAGAATATATGTTGTGCTAATCTACGTATAATGTTGCATAATAGACTTGTTATTCTCTTGTCGTGTAGGCTACGTATGATGGAATTGATGTCAGAACGTCGTGAACAGAGTGTCTTGATGAACCCAGAACTGCTAACCCCTGTGTATCAAGCCTTTCTTGAACTACACATTCAAATTGGCCGTCCCTGGAAAGTTAGCCAATCAGATGCTAAACGTTATGAAGTGCATTCTCCAAGGCTAGCATTTACCCCTAATCTCTATCATCTGAATTTTAGTTATTTTCTCTTCTTTTTAAGTAGCATGCAGTGTGATGTGATATCCACCAAACTAGTATCTTAGGTGTACTGAAGATAACATATGAATATGTACTGTGTATATATTTAGTAGATAATATGGTGTTTTTTTGTGTGTGCAGGTCTCATATGGTAGATCTAGAGAGAAAAACTTGTACTTTCCAGTGATGGCGTGTTTATGGTTTTCCATGCTCGCACGCTACTGCAGCTATTACTAAATCTGGAGGAAGGATGCTTGATTACGTTGACGATTACTTTAAAGTTACCGCTTTTCGTCAGCTATATTCAATAGCTATTAGACCCGTTCCTAACCACGACAGGTATGTGTCTTTAATCAGTACATTTTGATATTGTTTTTGAGGAACAATATACTGTGTACATATTCATATGTAGTTATGATACTGTATTTTTTTCACAGGCCTGATGAGTATCACGTAGACGATACCGTTCTCCCACTAGAAGTAATTAGGGCTCCACCAGGCAGGAGAAAGGGGAAGCGTATTAAAAGTACATATGAGACTAGTAGAAAATCTGTCAAGTGTTCAAACTGTAATTTGAAGACTCATCACAACAAGGAAACATGTACTCTTATCCGTCAGTATGAACTTTTCGAAGAATGATTTGTGTCAGGTATGTGTTTCAAGCAGTATATAGTAAAGATATGTCTTGGGGTAGGATGATACAGTAAAGTGTATTTTAAAAGTAAGTAGTGTTTTGATTTCTCTTTTTTCTTTTATCACAGGCTCGAACGTGATACCAATGATGTTGCCATTCTTTCCACCAGTTATTATTTGAAAATATCACCACCAGTTTTTTCCTCTAGTCCTTGTTCTATTCTACTGTTTTCTTTTGATTCGTCAGTACCAACTGAATTTGGTTAATAACTGTTTCTTTTACAATACATACATTACAAGTGTACTGAAATTACTGTTTTTGTTGTTTCTTAGAACATCTTTTGGTTTTTGAAACATCATAAGTCTATCAAAATGTAGTTATATTGATTTTTTGAATAGTGAAATGTGTCGTTAAGTGTCATTAAGTGTCGAATAATGAAATATGTTGTTAGTTTATCATTAACCATATGTTGTTAATTAAGCATCTTCCATTACATACTGATATGTAATGATTGTAGTGCAACCATACTGACATTTTAACAAGAATACAATCATTACTTACTGATATTTACTGATTGTGGTGTAACCATACTGACATTGTAACAAGAATACGTATGTTGTTAATTAAGAATCTTCCACTACATACTGATATGTACTGATTGTGGTGTAACCATACTGACATTGTAACAAGTATACGTATGTTGTTAATTAAGCATCTTCCACTACATACGGATATGTAATGATTGTAGTGTAACCATACTGACATTGTAACTAGAATACAATCAGTACTTACTGATATGTACTGATTGTGGTGTAACCATCTTCCACTACATACTCACATTTGCATCACTTAAAGCAAATTTAAACCACTCCATAAGATTAGTTTAAGTTTTTTGTGGTTTCCCAGCTGATTCACCATGTACGGGGGTCGAGGGAGCAACGCCCCCTCGTATTAACAATACAAAATCACTAATAAGTTAGACTACACAACAAGTAACACAATTGAAATATCACTACATTAAACTTAACCCAAGTCCAAATTAAAAATCACTAATAAAGGGAAAAGCAATTTTTAAGATATGTTTTTGAACATTCTTGAACTCATGAAATGTAACCAAGAATAAAAGAAAAATAGGTAAATATTAATATGTACTATCAGACTACTTTTAGCAATTAGGATCTATTGCGTCAGTTTTCCAACTGATTTCTGGTGGAGATGCTGTCAACAATTTGCATGCTAACACGTCCCTTTTGTTACAAATCTTCAATTGCACTTCATCATCATCTCCCAAAGATACTCCCACAAATTTGCTTTTCGACTTCATCTTCATAAAATGCATCACAAATAGTAGGCAGTCTGGTGATCCACCTTGTTGAGGTACTTCACATTCATTGACTATTACATTCTTCAATGTTTCTTTATTATTCTCCACCAAGTACAGGTTGATAGGTTTGTACATGTAATATGCCATTATTGTGGCGTTTGGATAACATATTCCTCCCCATTCAGCCTTAGAAGAATTGTAGTGGTTGAACACCATTTTTTCGCAGTCATACTCAAGTAGCATCCAATGAAGATTGTGATGGCACATTGGTACAAGAATCTTCTTGATACTTTGATCCATCTCCAATATTGGTTTGTAAACAGAATCTTGTGCTCCTCCTTTGAGCTTATCTGGGAACTCGACATTAAACTGAAAACATGGATGTACTTTGAATAATTATATCTAATTATGTTATTATGCAATATAGATATGTAGTGTACCTATCCCTACATACTTTTAATATGAACATGTGCTGTAGTAAATATTCACTGTAAGATAACAACTTACCCAAGCGGACGGATCCAGATGCAAGACAGGCAAGTATTTTCTATCTATTTCGTGCATCGACTGCTCTTTCTGAAACTTGTTCTTAAGCTTGTATTGTGCGTAGTTGAGAAGATATTTCTCTAATAAATCATTTGTACCAAGTCATAAACTGTACCTCCACTTACACAAAGACCACCTTCTCCCGTTCTCCAAGCAATTGAGCTGGAAAATAACGACGTAAATGTTAATATTCTTGTGTAACAGAACATACTGATATGTCCCCAAACATATTATGTAACAGAACATATTATGTAACAGAACATACTGATATACAAATCTAGTATACAAATAGTACATATTGTGTAACAAAACATACTGATATATATAAATCTAGTATACAAATATGTATGTATATCAAAAGTAGATATACAAATCAATAGTACATATCAATATCAAAAGTACATATCAATATGTGGTAGGTATGGGATACCAATATGTATTACTTACTACGAATATAAAAGTACACAAAAATTAGTACTATATCGATCAATTTTTGTATATGCAGATGTTCCAAATAATAATGTCAATTAATAAATCACCTAACCAATTTTGCATTATCGATAAATATGGAAAGGGTAGTCTTTTTTTCATCCTTCATGTCATTATAGAATGATGATTTATTCAGTTTCCGGAAGAATTTGGGGCACAATTTAAGCTTCTTGTTTTTGTTTAGTGGTATTGCTTCTGTTACTCCAGCTTTCGGCTTCTTAGGTTCTTTATATGATGGAGAGAACTTACTTCCACTTTCGTAAATATCATCTTTCTTTTTTGCAGGATGGGCACGAGTAACAGGTCAGGAAGGTGTGAACTTCTTCTTTTTGGGCCCTTTGACGGTCTTTTTGATCACTGCTACCCTTTTTTGTTTATGGCTTGGTGTAATTGGTTCCTGCATTTTTACCAACATAAAAAAATAGCAATATGTAAAAATACAACATAGCTACTGATTAACATTCACTTTTAATCTGAAACTAAGTATGCAAAAATTAGCATCCAGTACCTGTGATGGAACCTCTAAAACATATTGCGATGGAACTTCGAAAGTATCTTGTGATGAAACTTCGAAAGTATCTTGTGATGGAACTTCCACAGTAGCTTCTGATGGAACCTCCAAAGTACCTTGTTGCTTAGCTGTAACTTTACCTGCATCTTTCGGTTCAATGGGTTCTTGTTGCTTAGTTGTGTGTGGGATAAATTCTACGTTTTCCAAATCTCTTCCAATTAAATTATGAAAACATTGTTGTAAGTCAATGCCAAAAAGACCAAGGTTTTGATCAGCACCACCATCTGGAAGGAGGTCAGCATACTCTTCGACGTAAATTCCAATGCCGGAGTTTGCCATGTCTATATAATCTCCTATAGTGAGCTTTTCAATGTTTTCCAAACTCGAAATCTCAGTAAAGAAAGGTACATCTAGCAAACGAAACTCTTCCGCCGCCAATTCAGCGTTATACTCTGCAGATTTCTGCGAATTAACTACAACTAAATCCTTTTTTTCTAGCATAGTTGTCAGCAAATCCTTTGCTGTTACCTGCCTAACTTCAAGTTGATCAGCATGCAAAAATAAATTGAAACTGTCAATATAAACCTACTTACATATGTATTTTTTCTATGTAACATTACATAAGCAATATGTAATGGTAGATACCACTACAAGAATGTAAGAATCTACCATTACATATTGCTGTGTCACTGTACAAGAATGTAAGTATCTACCACTACATATTGATATGTAACAGTACATATCAATATGTAGTGGTATCAAGATTGTAAGATAAGCTATATACTGAGCAACAAAAACCCAGTGATATGTTACATATTGATATGTAAGTATCTACCAGTATGTAGTGGTATCTGATATGTACCATATTGATCTGTAAGTATCAATATTGATATGTAAAAGTACATATCAATATGTAATGGTATCAAGATTGTAAGATATGCTACATACTGAGAAACAAGAACCCAGTGAACCGAAAGACTACATACTGATATTCTACTTAGACTACGTACTGATATGCTACTTAGACTACGTACTCATATGCTACTTACTTGTGTGTTTTCTCTGCTATTTTTCTCTTGTATCTCTTTGACTTTTTTCTCCAAATCAGATTTAGCCCATCTTCTAACCTCAGAATGCTGAACTTCAATATCATGGAACTTCAATACTGCAGGTGTTGTTGACAATTCAACTACAGAGGTGGCATTAACATTTGTTTGTTCTTTCTGTGCTGACAAAGCAACTTCAGAGGTGGCATTAACATCTGTTTGATCTTTGGGAGGAACTTGCACTTCGACGTAAACTGTTGTGTCCACATCCAAATCTTCATTGGGGTTGCTTTGAGTAGGTGTACATCCTAAGTTAACATAATCTTCAGGGGTGGCTTCTCTCTGCAAAGGGAAAGCTTTCAAGTAAATTTCTTCCATCATCAACACAAGCTTTGAAACGTCAACTGTTGCGCCCTCTTGCTACATTGTCTTCACTTCGCTCCATTTGTAAGATATTTTACTCCTCAAATCATCGTATCTTATCTTCCAATCCCCCCCCCCCAATACTGAGTCATCTTCTTCCTTCTGTTCTTCCATTGGACTTGCATTTTCTTCTTCTTTCTCTTCTTTGGATTCAGAATTGGCATCTTCTTCACTGGAAGTTTCGGTATTTTCTTCCTCTTTAATCCTTCTTGAGATACGATTAGGAATTTTTTTTTCATGGTGTGTGATCTCATCTTTGAAATCAACACAAAACTGGTACAAATTAAAGATGTAAAAAGCAACTACATATTAATTCAACATAGAACTGGTACAAATCAAAGATGTAAAAAGCAACTACATATATGCAAATATGCTAATAACTACATACTGGCACAACATATTGGTATGTATCACCACATATTCAATGCAAATAACTACATACTGGCACAACATATTGGTATGTATCACCACATATTCGATGCAAATAACTACATACTGGCACAACATATTGATATGCGAATAACTACATATTGATATGTATCACCATATATTCAATGCAAATAACTACATACTGGAAAAAATAACTACATGTACTTATCAATATGTATTATTTTTTCAACAAAATATGTACTGCAAGTTTACCTCATACTCGAAAAGATCAATATCCTTTAGGAACTCAGTGTATATCTTTGTATGATTCCATTTAGCCACTCTTGGCACATATATTCCCTCAGGGTCTGTCACTATAGGCTCGGGCTTCACCAAATGGGTATGCTCCGCAAACCATGGCTGTAAGTAATGATATGCAGTGTTAGATATACTATCAAAATGTAGAAAACCATGAAAAACAAAAGAGTTTTAAAGTAGATAATATCTTACCAACAAATAAACATCACAACCATTAGTGTTTTCTACGTTATGCACGTGTTCATTTAGCTCTCGCTCTAAATTATAATGAATTAGGTTAGGCCAATAAATATTCTTGGTCTTCTCAAGATCAAGAACGAAACCTATATATTTTTTAGTCAAGGCATTTGCATCCTTTGTTGTGAAAAATAATGAAGTGCACATAAATAGGCAAATAAGCCTAATAAGATCTTCGACATCTTCTTCGTCTTCCTCAGATTCTTCAGAATCTTCATCTGATTGATCACCCTCGTCTTCCTCGGTATCTTCATCTTTATCAGACTTCTTTTTTAGATTGATTGGTGTTTTTTTTTTTAGGATTTTCAAGATTGCCTTCACAATCATTGGCCTAGTCACTTTTTCACCAGGTTTTAAATCAGCAGGAAAAAACCTTTTGAAGAATTCAGTTTCGCGCCATCCCCTATTTTTATTGAGCATATTAAGCCTTAAATCATGATATTCCCTATCTGGAATTATTGGCATCCCATAAATGAGTGTCATTTCTTCTGGTGTGGATACTAGCTCATTAGGTAAGCCATGCCTTACAAAGCAAAATGTAAGCTTTTTTGGATCTTCACCTCTCACGTAACAGTGTATCATTTTGGTGAGTGCCTCTTCAAGCTTCAACCAATGTTGTAAATCAAAACTTGTGTGCCAGAACATTAGGAACAGGTTCCCATATGATGCTTCAGAAATCAGGCGCAGCTGCAACTTACTCAACTTAAGTTTTTCTACCTTCTTAATAGTGTTCACATGCCCCCACAAGCCCCTGAAACCGGCTCGGTATAAACTTCGTGGTTTTCCATCTCCTTTCTTACGCTTATTACCACCTACACAATAACAAGAATCTAAAAACATTACACAACATATCGATATACCATATAAATATTTAGTTATAACATCAATATGTAGTTAATGTATCTACCATGTACATGAAACAACTACATGCTGATATGGTACATATCATATACCACTACATACTGGTATTATAACTACATACTGATAATTATAATATGTACTACATATTTTATGTGGTAATATGTAGTTGCACCACCATGTACTTAAAACGTCACTACATATTCATAAAAACAAACAATGAATCACTACATACTCGTAAACAAATGCATCACTACGGGGGTCGAGGGGGAAACGCCCCCTTGTTATTAAGAATACATATTATTAATACGCCTTTTTGGTATATGTAGTTGTACTACATACCTTATTTCAGGGACGCTTTGCTTTCCCCTTTGCTTTTGGTGAAGGAGTAGCAGCTCTCAGGACAAGTGCTTTCTTCCCCTTCTCTTGTGGTGAAAGATTATCAGCCTTTGTCGCCTTTTTTGCTTTTGATTTAGTAGTAGCCGCTGGTGTTTTTCTTTTGCTTTTTGTTTAGGAGTAGCTGTTGCTGTTTTTATTTTGGTTTTTGCTGTTGTAAACCAAAAATAACATCAAAAAAAAATATCCCACATATTGATATGTATTGTCCAATAATATCAAAATATATAAGGTTTTTATATCAGTTTTTCCACATGCGAATCTACCAACACTACATACTGGTTTTAATCTACCAACACTACATACTGGTATTGTTAATCTACCAACACTACATACTGGTATTATAGCAGACGTATCAACAAAAGTAACCAAAAAGTAACACTACAGACTGGTATGTATTCAACAATTTGTCTAAAAGTATCAATACATACCACAAGTTTGCGCATGCAGAGTTATTTACAGGTATGACTAAAAATAGAACATATCAGTATGTACTTGGATATTTACCTTTTTCCAGGATTACTTCGGCTGTTGGTGGAGGAGTACCGTCGTTTTCACTCAATTTTATTGATGGAGGAGTGACAGATTGAGAAGATTTTGACATACTTCTTGTTCTTGGTGAATTTGCAGCGGTTTTTTCTTTGATTTTTGTTGTTGGTGAATCAACGACAGTTTTCTTTCTTGTTTTTGCCGGTGAAGGAGATACTACTGTAATTACCTCCCTAATTGTTCGTTTAATTTCTCTTGTGGTAACCATTTTTTTTTCTGATTGAAAATTTCTGGAATGGATTAGGGTTTTTCAAGGGTAACGCTGAAGAATATTTGAATGCCGTTTTTTGGTTCTTGATCATTTTTAGATATGATTAAACATGGGATTTAGTTTGATATTTCTGTTGATTTTGCAGTTTTTTGGTACTGTTGATCGAGAAGAATGAATGAAGGAGTTGTAGAGAAGAATGAATAAGGAAGAAGTGGGGGAGACAGTTAACGCGTGACTGATGAGGGTAAGGTAGTAATTTTACATATGTTTAAACCTTTTTGGACTACCGGATAAAAGTTTAATCCCGCTGGACTACACACTAATCCCGGGTCGGGTTTTTGGACTAAACAAGAATTTTCTGAATAACTTACTCGGATGTATTTGGATCAGCAAAACACCACTCAAAACCATTCCATTATAAAAAATAAAAAAAACCTTTGAACCTTGGCAAAGGATAAATTTTTGCAAGTGATACACGAGACCTTTACATTTTTGCGTAGGAAAAACTTGTTCGGCTACCAACCCTAACTCGTCGTAATAAGCCCATGTATAGAACTCATTCCTTAAACTAGTCTACCAGTTGAGGGAACTCATACGTAGGTGTCATTACCTCTAATAAACCGGTATACAATTTGAAGGAACTCATATGTAAGTGTGCTCACATCTTAATCCACCACCCTATAGGGTGACCCTTTTTGCTCCTTGTAGAGCGGGAATGGGTCGGGGTGGTTGGCTCTGATACCATCCACCATATCCTCAGATATAATCCACACCACCCCATAGGGTGACCTTTTCTGCTCCCCGTAGAGCGAGCTTGGGTTGTGGTGGTTAGCTCTGATACCACCCACCACCATGTCCTCACATCTTAATCGGCCTCCCTATACGACGACCCTTTCTGGTCCTCGTTGAGAGAGATTGGATTGTGGGGGTTGGCTCTACGAAATGCTTACTTAGGTATCCTCACATCTTAATCCACCATCCTATAGGGTGATATTTTCTGCTCCTCGTAGAGCGAGCTTGGATTGTGGTGGTTGGCTCTGATACCACCCACCTAATATTAAGGTGTCAATCCTAACTCGCCATAAACCTGTGGGTTGAACTCATATATAAAACCGATCTACAAGTTGAGGTATCCCATAAACTTATAAACTCCCCAATTTTATGCAATCTAAGCGACATGGGACTGACTAAGGTCAAAACAAAATATCCTATTGGATTTTTCCATAATCCCCCAAATTATTTGTGTCTTACGGGTAACAATCTGTTTATTAGTCTACTTTGAGAAATATAAATTTGAGTCTATTGCACAAAAATCGAACCAGATATTGTCATACGATTAAATAATGTATACCCAGGTAAACTTGTTCTTGTTAAGATATATGTTTTTCGATGTGGAAATTGATAATGGAAATACGTATCCGGACAAGATTATAATATTTTAATTAGTTTGAGTCTATCTCATGACTTGATCTGATCACTGATATTCTTTTATCGATACTTAGTCCTTAGTCCAATTTGGGTTTACCAAGTTATTTTAGGTCGATTAACACAATTGAGTTCTAAAGGAAACTATGAGAGAGAATAAAGAAAAGGTAATTCTTCTTGATCAAGTTAGATTGAATTATATGTCTTAGTTCATACGATTAGCCTCTTGGGCTTACATACAGTTACTTAGTGCGTAAATGAAGGAACTATTGTGTCTATATGAAGATGACATCATGTTCCGCTTAGACTTTATTTAGTTAGTAATTTACTCTCTCGACCTGCGATCTTCATTAGCTCTCGATCTCCAGAACTTGACTTTGACAGCCTTTGTCTTGTCTTCGCTTCTTGCTCCAGAATCATGTTTTGCACATGCCATGATATCAGTTGTCTCGTCTTGCTCTATGTGAGTCATTATCTTTAGTTCGTGCTCGATCTAAGAACATAATATTTTTAACTCGACCTGAGCTCTTTCTTAGCACCGAGCTGTAAGACCTCACAACTGTCAGTTGTTTGGTAGATGCTATATTCTGTTACTTATATTTGCTGACAGATTATTTAAAATGTAGTCTTTACATAGTATTTTATTTAAATTTTGGTTTTGTCTTCTTAGACTTCAACAACTCATATAAATTATATGCTTTATCGGCTTAGCTTAGAGAAATGCTTTAGCAACGTTTCAAGATGATATTATTATTTTAAATAGATAGGTGGTATTGGATCTTAGGTCTTTGCTCTGATCGAGGATACCTCTGATCGAGTATTCCTCTCTCTTTACCCCAAAATAAGGAGTATCTTTTAATGAAGATATCGGATTTTCATCTAGTGATCTATGTGATATCTTCTCCACCCTTTTATGATCATGCGACATGTCAAAGTTTAATGTTAAAGAGTATTCCCTTGAGGAATATTTTCCCCTAATTCTAGGAGAGTGGTGTGATTTTATTTTTAAATATTGTAGAAAAATGGTAAAACAATCCGTTCAACTCAGACTTGCGAAGATTCGATTTTAGACCTAAATCTAAATTAAACTAGAAGATATGTAGAAGGTGATAATAATATTAGGAGAGACTGGGATTCAGGATTCCACCATAAATCATATTCATGAGATTCATATATTAATTTTAAACAATTGTGCTCAAATATTGATTCTGATTCTTTGCTAAAAGTAGATTTTCAAAGTAATGACTGTAAATTTAAAGCATGGAACATCAAAAGTCTTAAACTAAGCATGACCCATTAATTGAAATTACAACCACTCAATAAAAACCATAAATCGATTAATAATCAATGCAAAAAATTATCAAAAATTAATTATATTTAGCATAAGAATGAAATTGTAGGATAGTCGTTCGGAAGGATTTTAAGTATTCATTACTTTGTTAGCTTAACTCAAAGGCCAGGAAGATTACTGTAAGTAGATCAGATCCTCCTTATAACCCGAGGAAACGTTGTCGAAGAGGAAGCGCTATTCAAGCTCCGCCGAGCTTATCCTGTTTTTCTTCGACTTACTTTAATTCAGATCGTTCTAAGAGGTTTGCGAAAATCATAATTAGTTTCCTTTTGGAGGAATTGAAGTTGTCTAGAAACAATCTAAGTGGAACTACCATGCTCTTTGTTTGCTCGATTCAATAGGTTTGATTTGGTCAAGTCAACCTTGTTTGTGCTTGTTTAGATTCCCTTGCAGTTTGGATGTCGAACTGGTATTACAATAGCCAATATAAAGAATATCCGATTGAGTTTCAAAATGGACATTATTCGCACTATGACCATAATATGGATAGTTTTGGGGAACACCGACCTTTTGAAGGTTATAGTTCATACCATGGTGAGCCTAATTACTATTCGCATGCGCACCGGTCATACGAGCAAAAACATAATGAATATTATAGTACTAGTTCCCCGTATGTGCAATGATCCTTCTATTTCTTTAGAAGAGTCCCTTAAGCAGTTGACTGAGATGACACGTAGGTTTGAGTTAGAGATGAATGAAATAACTGCAATAATGAGTAAACCTTGTTTAGAAGATACCCTTAAGCATTCAACTGAGATGCAACCTAGAACCTTTAATGAACCTAACCTTTGTTTAGAAGAAATCATGAGGCATTTGACTAAGAATTCAAATGGGTTTGTGTTAGATACGGAAGAAATAATTGCTCAAAATAGTATTAATTGCCAATATAGTATTTCCAATATTACCCTTGAAAACGAGGATAGTTATTCACATAATCAAGATGACGAGGTTAGAATTGGTAACACTACTTGTTTTGATGAGGTTCGACCATCTTCATGTTATTATTATGATGGTGATTATGATGAGGATAATGCTGATGAAGAATCTGAAATATATAGGCATTGTGATCAGGAATTTGTTACTTCAATTGAGCTTCATGAAAATAATATTTCTTGTTCAGATCCTAATTTTATTCACGTCTAGGTTTTGTTTATGATGATTGAATCATCTGTTGCTAACACTTCCGGATCTGCTAACCCTAATGGTAGTCATGGTTCGTTTGCTGATATAATTTTTTTTTATAAGTCAAAAAATTGGATTGATCAAAAATTATATTTACAAGATAGGTTTGAGAAAAGAGGTCAAAGCAACCCAAAAAACTCAAAAACTATTTAAAACGGTAATAAATTACATTTGGAAGCTCAATATTCCTTAAAAAAGTAGGTCGCCCAAGAATATGAATTCTCACTCCCTTATCTAACATACAACCACGCTTTGCCATACCATCAGCAGCAAAATTTTCTTCTCGATACGTGTGAACATAACAAATTGAATCATAGAGACCCTTAACCTCCAACCATCTTTGCTACGCAAACCATGGAACGCTGTCCTCTTCCAAGGATTTTATAACACTAGACGAATCAGATCTAAGCACAATACGTATGTATCCCCACTGAGAAGCCCAATCCAAACCAATAAGAATACCATATAACTCAGCAATATAATTAGACACAATGCCTAAACCTATACTCAAAGGAAAGAGAACCCTAATTACAACTTTTGTTGATCTTTCCAAGTTACCTAATACAACTCTAAAATAAGGAGAACCAGCGTTAGAAATCCCTTTGGATTTGTTTCAAGAGGTTTGCATAAGGATTCAACTTAGTTTTATTGCTAGGTTAGACTTCACGGGTTTGAAGCTTTCTGAAGTTAAGAAACAACATTTAGATCTATAGGCTAAAGGTTTCTTCATAGTTATGCTTTCGTGTGCTGAAGATAAAGAGAAGATTCGTAATGGTCCAGTTGCAACTGTTAACAATCACTTGTTGAGGCTAATAGATTGGCATCCAGGTTTCTATCAAAACAAACAACGTTCTTCACATGCTGCTGTTTGGGTTAAGTTTCCAGATTTACCGATTGAGCTTTGGACTGAAAAGCCTTTGCTTTCAATTGGTAAGATTCTAGGTAATCCAATTATGGTGGATGAAAAAACTTTACAGCTCGATTATGGTTTTTATGCTTCAATTTTAATTGATATTGATTTTTCTAAGCATATTCCAAAGAGAATTCATATAACCTCAGGTGGAAAAGAGTTTTGGCAATATATCAATATTCAAAAGTATCCAAAGTTCTGTTCAAAGTGTAATATTATTGGTCATAATGATGCTGAATGCAAGAAGAAGTAGACTAAAATTGATGGGAACAAAGAGAAACAATAACAAGTAGTTGTGGGAGAGAAGGCTTTTAAGGGTAGTTATGATCCTAAAGCTGGTAAGAAATGGCAAATCAAATCTAAAGTTGTTTTACTAGAAGTTAGTGTGGGCGTGGATGGTAATACTAATAAATTGAACAAGATTTTGAGAAGCACAAGGATGCAATTTCCCATGCAGCTCATGCAAATCAGGAAACTATAATTGGTGTTTCATATTCAAGTACTATTGGAGCTACTAATGATAACAGAATTGAGGCTACAGTTCAATCTAGCAATGAACAGTAGGAGAAAGAGCTTGTTATTTCTTCAAAAGAATTCTGTGAGGCTCAATTGAGGTTGATCAAGTACAAAAACGCAATTGCAGCTAAGGAAGCTATTGCTGCTCATAAAGGAGGTAAATCTGTGACGAAGCCTGATGAGGATTTGGATTTGGAAATCAAGTATGTGTTCAACCCAAACTTGGAAAGCAAGTCCGTGCAAAATATGGAAGCCAAGCCCGTGAAAAATTTGGAAACCACTGCCGTGACCACAACTAGCACTGATCTGGAAAGCAAGTCCATGAGCAATACAAACTCTTTAAAAGACAAGTCATTGTCTAACAAGAAAACCGTGCTACACTCTTTGGAATGGACGTCAGTTAAAGAAAATATTGAAACTAAGGAAGGTTGGACACAAGTAAAGAGTAAGCACTCATTTTCTAAAGAAAATACCAAAGGAAAAGGTATTCCTTTTACTTTTAAGTCTATTGAGGATGGTTTAACGCCTATGGTGGATGCTTTGCTCAGTTCTAAATTTGTAGTTAACAAAAATCAATTTGAAACTCTTAGTGCTAAACTTGGTTGTAGAGATGATGAGGGGGAAGTTCAGCAAAGTGTTGTTGAAAACTTAAATGTGGATGCTGATGATTTCGATACGGCTAGTATGGCAGTTGAAGTTAGAAATTCTAAAGAATGGGGTACGATTAGTGATCACAATAAAAATAAGAATAGCAATGTTTTAAAGATTGATAATGCTACAGATTTAGTTGAGAGATCAACTGAAATTGTTGATGCAGAAAAGAGGAAAGCTTTTCTTGACATATTAGAGGCTCTAAGGCAACAAAAGACGGAAAATATTCTCAATGAGGAGGAGCTTGCAGAGGTTGTCAACATTAAGAATGATGAAGTTCGGACTAACTTCATTAGAAATCCAGCCTATAGATTGGAGTATTTTAAAGAAAAAAGGGAGATGTTGGAAAGAGTTTCAACAAGGAAAAAACCTCAAAATCCTATTAAGCTTGTTCCAGGTGATAATTATGCTTCAGATGAAGATGAAGATGAATATGATGATATGTATGAAGATGAGCATAATGAGTATTATAAAGACCCTGATGTTTTAGCAGAAATCCTTGCTGGTCACCAAACTAAGAAGAGGAATTTTAGGGTGGGAAAGGGGCGCAAACTTTTTTGAGTTCCTATTTTTCTTATTTGTGTTTAGGAGCTTTTAGAGCTATTTGCAGCTATTTATTCACCCCTTTGGTTTATGGGGGTGCGCGGACTAGCCTCATTGTAATTCTTGTAATTACGTTTTTTTGCTTTAGTTTACCATTAGACTTAGGAAAAAAAAACTAATAATTTTAATGATTATTCACCTATTCAAAAGGATCAGGATTTAACTAGAGAAATCATTGTTTATACAATATAGTATTTCCTTGTTACGAAGCCGATGGTGGTTTAGATGAACGGGTTTATCCTGAGAATATTGTTTTAGATCCAATAATTTAGAAACAACAGTCTTAGATCAAGAATATATAGTCATAGGGATTTTAAATATGAGTGAGATGTATCACCTGGTTATAAACTAGAAGGAGCAATTTACCATTTTCAGGAATCCGAGGATCTAGAAAAATTGTGACTAGTTTATCTAGAGATACCAAAAATTCAAAGTTTGGGGTAATTATCATTCTCCATTTGTTGTACCTTTGGATCTTAGAAATATCCCTCACTTGGGACTTAACATATGTGCCTCAACCATTTTACAAGAGTATCTTCATACACGTCTTCCCGAACCTAATGATATGTAGAAAAAGGTTTAGTTGTTAGAAACCCATCATCTGGTTGATGTGATACGTAGATTATGATACCAAGATTGACTTTGTATTCCCACCAAAAAGGTTTCTTCCAATTGTGGGAGCATATGAGTTTCGTATGTGTCAGCTATTAAGTTTTAAGACTAATCCCTAATTACTTTAGGAGGTTAGAATTGACACATTTGCTTAAGAATGAACACCACTTTCATTGTGGTAAATTGTGTGAGTCAAGTACGATTTAATTTGAGGATACTTAATTATTCAGGTTATTATTATGTGCTTCTAGGTTCTAAGTTGATTTTTTCCATATTCTATAACCTGATCCTCTAAATCTTGTCTACGAGGATCCCATGGAAACATTTTATCTAGCTTAGACCCGAAACAAAGATGGATATAGTTACCTTCAACGAAAAAATAGATAATGTTCATTTTCTTAGCCTGTTGCAGTTTTCTTTTATTTGGTAGAATAGTTTTTGAGCCAGATGACACACATTTATTCCGGATATTACTATATGATTAGATGAGGTGATTAATCCTTTCTTAGACTTGCCGAAGACTGAAACTTAGCACTTCTTGGGAGTAACCCATGTTCATGCGACACAGTAATATCCTTATGTATTTTTATTTTTTTTCAAGTGGTAACAATTTCTCCTTGTTCATGCTTTTAATTTCATCTTTAGAATATTGAGGATAATGTTAGATTTAAGTTTGGGGGTATGGGAGAAACTTTTAATTGCCTTATGAAACTCCAGAGTCTAGAAACTTGTGTCAATTAAGGATAACACTAACTAATTTAAGGGGATGGAAACATCTTGGTTGTAGGAGTTGAGGGACCCAACTAAAGAGACTATTCATAAAAGGACAGAGCTCAGGTGCTAGAAATAACATGGTAGTTTTCACCGTATCTTGGAGTCGTAACCATATCACATTTTGTTTTTATTTTTGCAAACCTTATGTGTTTCTCTAAGTGATTTGGTGGGGCACTAGTATCACCTTCTTGTTGCCGCTAGGATGGAGTAGAGTGATTGAGGCCAAGACCAATTATTTTATTGTTCTTTTATTTGGACCAATTATTTAAAAAAAAAAAACATTGAAGGGTAGCATTATGTATGTGTTCTCCCTGTCACCGTCGCCTAAGAAAGCGTGGAATGAAGTATCCATGGGAACTACCATGTAATTTGCTGACAAGGAGCACATGCTTTGATTTGAATGATCTAATCATGTTTTCGCTGAAGGAAAAAAAATAGAAAATAGAAAATTTATTATATTATTATTGTTCAATCCATTAGGATTCATCTTGGCATTGACATTCATATATATATTCTGGGAAACATCGTTCACCTTAGTCAACAATCGCAAAATATCTATATCTATATCCATCTTCTTGATCTATTCACATGTCCGTTGTGCGATTATCTGAATAGAGCACTATTTACTTACATATGATTGGGGAAATAAACTTTTGCAGTAAAATTGGCTCGAAAAAGTATTAAAAGCACACCCTGGAAAAATTACTAAAGACACTAAAGAAATTGATAAAGGCATCGCATGGAAAGTGCTAAAGGGACTCCCAATTCTGACAGGGGTACTTCTTCAACAAACTTTCGGCGGGGAAATTCAGTTTAAATTTCAGTCCACCTGCGAGCATTTCTCGAAGAAACTTGAGCGAGATTTTAACGGAGTTTTTCATGTAGTTGGATTGGTATCAACCTGTTATGGTTAAATAGGGATGGTAATCAATTCAGATTCGATTAAAAAGGATGATTTTCATATTTCTCCACAAAACAGAGAAGAGAGAATATCGGAGGAAAAGAAAATTATTTTTGAGTTATTCTCGGGATGTTATTGGGCCACTTTGCATCCGTTCTTATAGATATTGATTTTGCAAGTCATGAAACGGATGCTATTCATGTTACGGCTGGGGTAAGAAACTTCTGGCAGGATATTGACATTCCAAAGCGTCCAAAGTTATGCTCCAAACGCAAAATAATTGGTCACATGTATGCTGAATGCAGGAAAAAGAATCATGCTAAACCGAAATCCAAGGGCCTTCCAAAACCACAATGGCAGGTACGTAAGAATCCAACTAATGTTGGGGAAAAAAATTCTGAATTACATATCTTACAATGCCATGTTGCTGTGGATGCTACAAGTGAGTGGCATGAAGTGCAGCATAAGAGAAATGGAAATAAGAATATAAATATGCCTCAGGAAGAACTCACGGAAGATGAAAACCTTATAAATTTGATTGGTGTGATTGAACAGCTCAAGGCTAAAGTTGAAAAAGGTGATGAAATAAGTGAAGAGGAGCGTGAAACTTTGGAGCAAGGGCAAAAAATGGAAGATGATTTAGCCAATTTTCTGAAGGCGCGTGAAGATTTGGAGCGAGCAAGGAAGGCGTATAAGTATTTTTCCTCCAATTCGGTAGGTAAACAAACTATTTCTGGAGCGGTTTTATCTCCAAACATGTTTAGTATGTTACAAGAGGAGACGCTTGAAACTGAGTCCATGGAAGACTAGGACTTAATCCAATCTCACTTGGATTCTGTACATGAAGAGGAGTTCTGTACGGACTCAGTTTCTAACTTGGGTAAAAACGGGGGCTCTAATGTTGTGCATGGTCAGCATGGGAATGTAGATAATACATCCCAAATGCATGGAAAACATGGGAACAATACGTCCCTGACAGATGAGGGTCAATACACTGATGAGCTAAGCAATCCAACTAAATATGGAGTGTTACAAGTTTTACAAGATACGGTTTACAAGGAATCTGATTTTAACTTTTTTTTTTTGAAAATGAGATGGATTACCAAGCAGAGTGTTAATCCCTTGATTCAGTCCCGTTTGGAATCAAAAAATTAATAGTTGTTCTACTGGTGACCGAATCTGCAGAATTGACAACCTCTGTAATAGCTACAATAGAGTTCTGAATATTACAATCATATTGTGCTTTGATAGAGTCATAAGCAATTGAAGGAAATAAAAACATAGGTGCATAATTTAACCAATAGGCAGCAACATTTTCTTTCCTCCTTTTCTTTCCTAGTAAGTCTGCTACTTTGTTAGCTCGCCTGTCTACATGTTTAAAACCCAAAAAAGAAACTAGATTTGCTTCTTCAGATTTAACTTCCTCCAAGATAGCGATGCTTTGCCACTGAACCGAAACCGCCTCCCCTGCAAATAGTTGATAGTGACCTGATTGTCTCCCTCTATGACCAGATTTTGAAGATTATTCTGATTGGCCCATTTTTTAGTTTTCAAAAGAGCTAGGGCTTCTGCTTCTTCAGCTGTTGATGCGCTGAAGACTCCCATTGCTGCTCCTTTGCCTGTACCTAACCAGTTACGCAACACACAACCAAAACCCGCATTAGTGTATTTTGAAACCCAAGAGGCATCACAGTTCAATTTGATACTATCTTTTGCAGGGAAATTCCATGTAGTATGTAAGGCTGTTTTTTTTTCCGGTTTGTGCAGTAACAATGTTAAGATTCTATGGATGCCAATATGAAAAGTGTCTTGAGATATATACAACTAGTTGTTCAGGTGTTCTTTCTTTCCTCTCGAAAACTCTCAAACATCTTTCCTTCCATATAAACCAGCATTTTGTTGCAGCTAGATCCATGAAAATGGAATTGATGTCACCTGTCAACCATTCATTATATTTATCTAAGAATGAAGTATTATTAGTGATAGAATTTACTCCCTGTGATGCCATTGGTGCAAGGTTCCATACAGCTTGAGCATAAGAGCAATCAAAAAACAAATGATAAGTTGTTTCAACAGCCTGTTTGCAGAAAATGCATTGGGTTTCGACATCAAGGATTGAGCCTAATTTTTCTCTAGTTGGTAGAGTATTTTGCAAACATTTCCATGTAAAAATATTTATTCTCTGTGAGGTATCCATTCTCCAAAGACCCTGCCTGAATCATTTAGTTTCAGTAGAAACTGATCCCAAAGGATTAAGAAATTTAGCATATAGAGATTTCACTGAGAACTCTCCATTTCTGGTAAGCATCCATCTCAGTTTATCTCTTTTTAGTTTTCCATTGTTAGAGGAGTAAAGTCTTATACTCAAGATTTCAGCAACTAAAGAACTGTCAAAAAAAGAATGTAGCAAGGATTCATTCCACTTCTTTGTGTCATGATTGATCAAGTCAGACACAAGTATTATATTGGAAAATTTTGTAATTGAGTTAGCTAAAGGTTGGTCCCTAGAGGGCATCCAATTGTCATCCCAAAAGTTGAAAGAGAAGCCATCTCCTACTTCCAAAAAGTTGTATTTCTTTATATGTTCAATTCCCTGCAATATACATTTCCATATCCAAGAGGCTGAGGATTTTTTCTTAGAATGTAAAGCACCCATTTTTTTTTTAAATATTTTCCTTTTAAAATTTTTGCCCATAAGTCATCAGGTTTGCTAACTAATCTCCATGCTATCCTACTGATCATGGCTTGGTTAACTTTGTTAGCCTCTTTGAAACCCAAACCTCCCTGATTAACTGGGTTACAAAGAAAATCAAAGGCTTTGATATAAATACCTTTAGAATTAGTGTTTTCCCCCCACCAAAAATCTATTTGAATGTCATTTATTCTTTTTGTGATCTTTTTTGGTAAAAAAAAACAACCCATGCTAAAAATAGGCATACTAGAGAGAATAGATTTGTTTAAAACAATTTTGCTGGACTGAGATAGAACTTTTGCTAACCAATTTTTGACTATTTGTTCCATTTTTTCAATTATGTTATCAAAGGATTTTAGTTTTGATCTATCAACCAATAGAGGGACTCCTAGGTGTGTATCTTTGATGTTAATTTTCTTAATTTTCATTAGCCTAGTGATTATTCTTTGGTGTTTACTATGAACTCTCTTACTGAAAAATAATCCTGACTTAGTAAAGTTTATAACTTGACCTGAAGAGTCACTAAAGAGGTTAATGGCATCTAAGAGGTTTTTGCAACTACCTAAGTCCTCCTTAGTGAACAAGAGAAGGTCATCACCGAAAAATAGATGAGATATGGGAGGAGATTTCGAAGTTAACTTGATGCCTGGAATCTGCTTAACTATTTCTAGATGACATAGTAACCTTGAGAATACTTCCATACAGAGTATAAATAGGTAAGGGGACAAAGGGTCCCCTTGTATGATCCCTCTGGAGGGGTTGAACTCAGTACAAGGATTCCTATTAAGAAGGACAGAGATACACAAAGTTGAGATGCATTGGAAGATCAGATCACACCAATGTTCCGAAAAACCAAAAGATTGTAGAGTTTTTATCAAAAATTTCCAATTTACTCTATCAAACGCTTTGGACATATCTATCTTAGCCCCTATGTTTCCTGTTTTTTTCCTGCTTTTCTTCATAGAGTGAACAATCTCATGAGCTACTATGATATTGTCTGAGATTTTTCTAGATGATAAAAAAGCTGATTGTAAGGGAGAAATTATTTTTTCCAAAACTTTTTGAATCTATTTGCCATGAGTTTAGCAATCACTTTATAAGGTGTGTTACAAAGGCCTATTGGTATAAAATCAACAGGGGATTTTGGATTTCTAATTTTAGGTATCAGAAATAAAAAAGTTTTGTTTAGGTCCTTATGAACGTTCCGGTTTATAAAGAAATCATGTATTACTGCTATTATCTGATCTCCAACTATTTCCCAGTTATGTTTAAAGAAACTAACTGGAAATCCATCTGGCCTTGGTGCTTTGTTTGGTTTTAATTTTCTAACCACATTCCAGATTTCCTCTGAAGTGGGAATAGCCATTAATTTTTGGTTCTCCTCCATTGTAAGTCATGGTTTAACATGTTTGAAATTTCTTCATTCATATTATTAGAAGTTTCAGTAAAAAGGTCAGAGAAGTAGCTGTTTAAAACCTCTTCTATTTCCTCTCTAGAAGAGACTACCTTACCATAAATATCTTGAATACAATCAATATTGTTTCTTTTCCTTCTCTTTAGAGTAGTTACATTAAAAAAAATTGTATTCCTTTCTCCTAGAGCAATGGTGTTATTTCTAGATTGTTGTTTAGCTATTTCCTCTTGAGTGTCATAAAGTTTTTCTAACTCTAACATCTTTTTAGTTACTAAGTCAGTGTTTGTAAGATGTATAGGTTTAGCAGATAGGTAATATATTTCCCTAAGTAGCACCTTTATCTGTTTGTTTGGTTTCCCAAAGATATCTCTTTTCCAAACACTCAAGTTTTCACCTAACACTATTATGTTTTGGATTATGTTGTTAGCTGGGGATAGTTGCAACTTACTCCAGGATTGTTTTATGACCTCTAAGCATGTAGGTTCCTTAAGACAGACATCGTAGAACTTAAAAGCAGGAGTAAACCCAGTATTCAAAGAATTTAATGTTAGACAAATAGGTCCATGATCAGAACCTATTGCCACCATGTTTTCCAAGGTTTCCTTATGGAATTCAATGGTCCATTCTGCATTTTCCATAGCTCTATCCAGCCTCTGCTTGATGTTAGCTATGCCTTTTCCGTTATTGCTCCATGTGAATATGTTACCCTTAAATCCTAAGTCTTCTAACCCAGTTCTATTCAAAAGATTTAACATAGGTTCTACTTTTTTCCTATCAAAAGGCAGTCCTCCCTCTTTCTCCTCGCTATTGAATATAATATTTAAATCACCTATGACTAACCAGGGAATTTGGTTTAAGTTAACCCTATAGGCTATTTCTTCTAAGTATCCCATAATTTCTAACTTGTTTTCATGTTTTGGCGCTCCATAAAAACAAGTTAATAACCATTCTTTTGAATTGAAATTGTTTTTAACAATGACATTAATCATGTTAAGGTTCCATTGAAACGCTTCAAAATGGAAACCATCCACCCAAGAAATTTCTAGGCCACCAACTATTCCATCTGGGTCTACAATGTGGGTGTTTGGAAAAAAATTTAAAACATTCCTCATCAAGATCCTCTGAGACTTGGTTTCAGATAAAAATAGAATGTCAGGTTTTTCAAATTCAAGCAAAGAATGTAAGTGTTGTTGTGTTTTTTTCTGACCACACCCTTGTGTGTTCCATGCTAGAATTTTCATGGCCAAAGATTCAGTCAAAAACTTCCACGGAGCATAGAAACCGAACCTGAGTCTAAAACTCAGTCCACAAAAGAAAGCAGGATATAGGAATTGCAGTGAAAAATAAACAAAACAGGAGCATAAATAAAGATTGCAGAGAGAAAAATAAATCATCATAAGAAAATAAACAAAGCCTGAATCTAAGAACTCCACAGATTAGGCATGCAAAGATATAGAGAAGCGTATGCAGTAATAATAAACATATGCAACAAACGTAAATGAGATAAATTTGTAGATATATAGCAAGCAGGGGAGAGACCGTAGAGGAATACCCGGAGTTTATTCTAAAAGAAACAAAAGAAGGAAATTCGAAATCAGAAGTACCTTGTTGATGACAGAAAAAGGATAACTTGAGCACTTACTAATCAGGAAGCCGAAGACAAGGTCCAGAATTCTTGAAGTTTCAAAGAAGCAGAGAAGCAAAAACAGTACTATTTATTTTATTGTATTTCTTGACAGAAAATATTGAAATAGGACTTTCCTGGGGTTGTTTCGGGTTATTTATCTAGGCGGAGATTGAGGTGATTAAAATCGTATTTCTTCGTCCACACAGAACTATATTTAGATTCAAGTTCTTCTTTTACTAAACTTACCAGAAATTACAACGACAATATCAAGGGAAAGGCAGATAAGAGAACCAAGTAGGTATACTTAAACCAAATGAAGATAATTTTATTTAAATTGATAGTTTCCAAATTTTTTTTTTAAAACCTTCTGATGGCAAAACCAAATGGATTAGCACGCATCGACCTAATAACTATATATAGAACAAAGAAATTTTTAAGATTTAATAAGACATCTTGCACCCACAATTACAACTCTCCACCCTCAAAACCATGACCAAAAGAGAACTAATTTCTGAAAAACATAAAACCAAAATGTTTGCAATTTAAAATCTATTTGAAGAACACCACTCAGTTTACCAGGTATTCGCCGTGCTATTTAAAACTTAGGGTGAGATTGAACAAAGGGTTTACTTTAGTTACCCAGTTGCAGACTCAGGAAACAAGATTAATTACTTGTTCCGATTGATTACTACCAAAAAATGGAATATTAATATCCCTTCAAGACTAAAAATAACAAGAAATTTCATTCTTTTTATTGTTACAAAAGCTTCTTTCTAAATAATGAGAGTTAGCTCAGAAGCAAATTGCATCCCTTTTATAATTATTATATGGCTTAAGCCAAAACTTAGGAAATTAGGTCAGTACCCAAATTCATCCGATGGGAGTTAGCTTAGAAGCTAATTTTATCCCTTTTAGAGTTACTATATGGCTTAGGTCTAGCAAGGGAAATTAGGTCAGGACCCAAATTCATCCCTTTTAGTGCTACTATTTTCAATTTTCAAAAACAAAGGGAATTAGCTCATAAACCAATCCCTAATTCTAGAGGGGAAGAGTGAATTTTGGGATCAAAAGTCAGGAAGAAAAAATAATGCAACGGGTTCCAGCCAAAATCCAGTGATTTTGTTAATAAATAGAAACGAGAATTAAAGTAAATTAGATCAATAAGACATAAATAATTAGCTCAATCTACAAAGAGCTACTTGTGTATCCAAAATTCAATGCTAAAGCAAAAAAGAAGATAGAAATTGACGGAGCTATCTCTCTCAAGAGATCTACGAACCCAACATATAAAAACAAATTTAGACGGAAATTAATGCCAAAGTTTAGCTCCCTCAACGGATAAATTACAAACCCATCAGCAGAGAAACAAGAAGACGTTCAAAACGAAAAATATGATAACGAACCTTTATTTGATCACTTGGATCTGCCCTTTACACTAATAGAAATCATCTCCGACAGTCCTAACTAAATCTCTGATAGCAGTGAGTTAGTGTGGGAACCTCAATCCCATCCCCTATTTCACTACCCTAACTAAGCCCCAAGCTTATCCTGGGAGGGTTTAATCCATTTTCATAGAAGAGGAGAAGAGAATCTGATTTTAACTTGGATTCACGTTCTGGTAGCAAAAGAAGAACTACAGACTTGGGCTTGCATCCGCAGCCCATGAATATTCAGTTAACAAAAGAGGAAAAGGAAGTCCTTTGTACTATTAAAAAATTTGATATTCAACTAAAGTATTTGCAGGATTTATCTTTTCGAAAGGAATATATCAAAGAAATTCAAGATCAAACAAAAAGAATGAAGATTCCAATACAGAAATATAAATGAGGTGGAAAATCTTAATTTCTTTTGAGAGGAGGGTTTGCTATTCTTCGTGGGAAGTTAAAAGAGTGAAGCAAATTGTTTGCTTGTCTTTTTCTTCTTCTTTTCTCTTTGGTTATTTTTTCAGTTATAATTTTCTAGAATTTTGCGGCTTTTTCTTTGGTTATTTATTTTCACCCCTTTGGTTTATGGGGGTGGGGAGGCCTTGTGCTTCCTGCTTGTAATTCTTGTAATTACGTTTTTTCCTTAATAAACTTTTAGACTTAGCAAAAAAAAAAAAGTTGGGAGTCAGGGAAAGGTAGGGGTGAGCAAAAAGTATGGAACCGCGGATTTCACCCGTATCTGTCCGCAAAATTGCGGGGGAAACCCAATACGCAATATCTATGGGACAGACACGGGTGAGATTCTCAAATCTGCACTTTTAGCGGTTTGGTTGCGGTTGGACTTTGAAATCCACGGATTCATACGCACCCGCAATAACCACGACAAGAATGTTTTTCTCCCGCAACTGAACCACTTTAATTTAGTATTCTAGTAGTTTTTTTCTAACATTAACATCTCTTATTTTCTTCTTTAGAAAGGTATTGACGTATTGTATTGTGGTCGCTTTCCTTCTAGTTTTGTAACATTTTCAGTCAATGAAGCTGCTTATAATTTCATCATTTGGTAAGTTCTGAATAGTGGATGCTGATGAGTTTTGTTTCGTTTGATTAATTACTTCAGGTTTTCCTAGAATACGTGGATACCACAAGTTCTGCCAAGGAAAATCTTGCACTTGATGGTAGGAAGTTTGGGTGAAACTAAATTAGGGATGTCTATTACCCTGAATATAAATTTTCTGTAGGGTACTATGAAGCTTGAACAATGGATCTGTTCTATATTTTTTTCTGTATTTATATTAGTGAAACTTGTAACTAAAAATGGAAACTTCTGATTTTCTTTATACTTTGTGTAGAATTAGTGTTTTCTTTTCTTTGAATAAATCCGCGGTTAATCCGCATCCGTTCCGTATCACCCATTGATCCGCGGATATCAAATCCGCGGGTGATTGGATCATACACGGTTGGATTTTCCAAATCCGCAACTTTAACGGAATGGACGCGGGTAACCCCTAATCCGCATTTGTACGTCTGTTGCACCCCCCTAGAGAAGGGTATCGAAAGTCTAGGGGACCTGAAAGAGGCTACACAATCGAGAAGAACAAGTTGCAGAGAAGTTGTTCTGCTGCTGTTGAAGAGAATAAGAAGAATAATTGATTGCAGCAGTCTATCGCAGAGAGCTATCGTTTCTCAATGGTACTCGTTACAGTGAGTTTGCAACGTATCTTTTGAATTTGCAACACATCCTTTGTAACAGTCGATCTGTAACGACGATACATCGCTGCAGATTTGCTATTTTGATTGTTTTATTTCTTTTCACCTTTGTAAACACTTTTTGAGCTATGAATAAACCTTTTAAGGGTGTTTTCAATATGAGGATCTAAACCCAAACACTGGGATGACGGAGGAAGCCATAGCTCGCTACCATATCGGTATCTTTCTAGTTAAAATTTTAAGGCTTAGGTACGCATCGGTAACTTGTTCCTAAGGCGGGGAAGAAGGAAACAGTGATGAAATCCGAGTTCTTATCTTGTATATGGTCAGTCTTTACCTTTTACTTTAAAACCGTTTTCAGAGCCTCAACATATATGCATACCAAGGCGTCCATAAAACCCACTGACATCTTTTTTTGATAAGTCAACTAAAATTTAAAACACTGACAGGGAATTCGTGGGTGGTTAGAGTCTTACCTCCTGTTCCAGACGGGCGACGAACCGTTGAAATCGATTCAGACCTCCAAATCTTGTGCCAGTGTAAGAACCTGAGGGGTCGAGACAATATTGTACCTGCCGTCCTTTCATGTTGCAGTTTTATATTTAACTTTGACCCTTCCATAGGGTTTAAAAATAAAAATAATATCCAAGTCTATTAATCTCCACTTTAAAAATTTCAATAAGTTTTCAAGTAACTTTTCAGCTGGACTAATTACAAAGTTAAAAATTACATACTAGGCAAGCGAGCGACAAGCTGTACCGCTAGCCCTTTTTGAATAGCAAAACCTATCCTATTAAAAATAAAATCTCGTGAGCCAGGGGTCATTACATTGCTGCGCATGACTTTCTGGACCCTCTTGAGTAGTCCAACTGCTTCTGGAGCCAAATAGCCAAAAGTATCAAAAGCAAAGGGGACGAAAGCATGCCCATTGTCAACACATGCTTTCTCATGCTTCGATATCTTACCCGAGGCAGCCTTTAGCGCCGCTCGCCCGATCGTAAAGGTGCCATGTCCAATGCCTACCAAAGGAGATACCCGGTGAGGTCAACACATGTGTGTTTCCCATTAGCCCATCCAAAAATAAGAACATCAGCTGGTCTTAGTGTCGATCTCCCTTCAAGTGGGTCTGTCAGAAATGCACAGGTGCTTCTTTCTTTGCCGAAATGCCAGACCTCCACAGTACATCATACAAAATATCCCTCACATGATCATGTCTATATTTATAACCAGGGTCTACTTTACAATGAACTGCATGTTCACCATATGAATCCAAGCAACCTGTGATACAAGCAGGGCAGCGAGAGTCAGAGGGATAAAGCGGGATCATTAACCTGTATTTAAGGATAGACCGGTACTCCAAAGGAGACATCTTCTGCCCCAGCCCCTCAATCGGAATATCCATAAGAAAATCTTGGGCATGTGATGCTTGCAAACAACCAAAAACCGCTTTCTGTCTCTCCGTTAGCATGTAAACTCTATCAATGTCCTTAACCACTTTACCAAAAAGAGCACTCGCCAGGATATCCAAGTACAAAATAAAGTTCAAAAGTCCAAAAATAAAAGGAAATTTACAAAAATAAAACAAGTCGTAATACGATTTCTAAAAATAAAAAGCTAATAAAATCTAAAAAAAATAAATCTAACAAATCTAATAATAAAAATAAAATCTACTTTTCTCTTTTTGGACTCCGCTTTTTATTTCCTTTTAGTTTCGCTCCAAATATGAAAAGAATCGAAAAATACCAAAGGCGTAAAAAAGAACAAAACATAATAAAAATAAACCCTAAACTAAACTAAACAAAAAGATAAACTAAACCTAAAAACAAATCTTAAACCCTAACTTAAAAACAAATCCGCGACGGCAGGCGCCAAAAATTGGCGTGATTTTAAATATTGTACAAAAGTGGTAAAAAGATTCGTTCAACTCAAGGTCATTCCTCGCAAATTCTTAGTAGAAGAATATGTACTTTGTCAAATACCAGTGTATCAAAGGAAGAAGGAGTGGGGCAAGTTTGCAACTGTATGGGATGGATCATACATTGTCCACGATATAGCATAAAAAAGGTCTTATTATCGATGTACCTAGAAGGAGAAGTATTGCAACACCCGTGGAATGCATTGTACCTTAAACAGTACTATCCTTAGAATTACCAGAAATGAAGCCAGAAGAAGAAGGGTACGCATATCAGCATACCATGTTTCTATCTCCAAAAGGAGGCCTTTCAGACATCGGCAATCAATGAAAAAACTTATGTTGCAAAGAAAATATTCTAAGTCCATGAGGCAATTTAACTCATGCAGCAAATGTAAATACATAAAAATGAATTATACATATCCTACGTCAGAATTGACATTAAAAGTTGAGGGCAAGGCATAAATGCGCATATGTTATCTCGGATCCCCGGTGTGAATGGCCCTTGAAAGGGACATAAGAGAAAATAAGATACCCACTACAGATATATCCCCTTCGAAGCAAAGCGATCTCCGGGTTGAACATGGGATGGTTCGTATTGAATATTTTCGCCACCCATAGGACCCACACCACCAAGGTATCTTCTGGACAAAGGATATCTTGGTAGGATGATGAATGGTCTAGAAAGGTATAATATACCTACGCATCGAGTGACAACTTGGATATGAGTTAAATATATTACACTACACTTGTTCGACTACCAACCCTAACTCGTCGTAAGTCCATGTATAGAACTCATTCCTTAAACAGGTCTACCAGTTGAGGGAACTCATACGTAGGTGTCCTTCCCTCTAATAAACAAGTATACAAGTTGAAGGAACTCATATGTAAGTATGCTCACATCTCAATCCACCACTCTATAGGGTGACCCTTTTTGCTCCTTGTAGAGCGAGAATGGGTCGGGGTGGTTGGCTTTGATACCATCCACCATATCCTAAGATATAATCCACACCACCCCATAGGGTAAATTTTTCTTCTCCTCATAGATCGATCTTGGGTTGTGGTGGTTAGCTCTGATACCACCCACCACCGTGTCCTCACATCTTAATCCGCATCCCTATACGACGACCCTTTTTGGTCCTCATTGAGCGATCTTGGATTGTGGTGGTTGGCTCTATGGAACGCATACTTAGGTATCCTCACATCTTAATCCACCATCCTATAGGGTGATCTTTCCTACTCCTCGTAAAGCGAGCTTGGATTGTGGTGGTTGGCTCTGATACCACCCACATAATATTAAGGTGTCAATCCTAACTCGCCATAAACCTGTGGGTTGAACTCATATCTAAAACCGGTCTACAAGTTCAGGTATCCCGTAAACTTATAAACTCCCCAATTCTATGCAATCTAAGTGACGTTGGACTGACTAAGGTCCTAAATGTCCTATTGGATTTTTCCATAATCCCCTAAATTATTTGTGTCTTACGGGTAACAATCTGTTTATTAGTCTACTTTGAGAAATATAAATTTGAGTCTATTGCACAAAAACCGAACCAGATATTATCAGACAATTAAATAATATATACCTAGGTAAACTTGTTCTTGTTAAAGATATATGTTTTCCGATGTGGAAATTGATAATGGAAATACATATCGGTAGAAGATTACGATGTTTTAATTAGTTTGAGTATATCTCCTGACTTGATCTGATCACTGATCTTCGTCTATTGATTACTTAGTCCTTAGTCCAATTTGGGTTTACCAAGTTATCTTAGGTCGATTAACACAGTTGAGTTCTAAAGAAAAGTATGAGAGAGAACAAAGAAATAATAATTCTTTTTGATCAAGTTAGATTGAATTATATGTCTTAGTTCATACGATTATCCTCTTGGGATTACATACAGTTACTTAGTGTGTAAATGAAGGAACTATTGTGTATATATGATGATGACATCAAGTTCTGCTTAGACTTTATTTAGTTAGTAATTTACTCTCTCGACCTGCGATCTTCATTAGCTCTCGATCTCCAGAACTTGACTTTGACAGCCTTTGTCTTGTCTTCGCTTCTTGCTCTAGAATCATGTTTTTCACGTGCCATGATATCAGTTGTCTCGTCTTGCTCTATGTTGAGTCATTATCTTTAGTTCGTGCTCGATCTAAGAACATAATATTTTTAACTCGACCTGAGCTCTTTCTTAGCGCCTAGCTCTAAGACCTCCCAACTGTCAGTTGTTTGGTATATGCTACATTCTGTTAGTTATATTTGCTGACAATTTATTTAAAATGTAGTCTTTACATAGTATTTTATTTAAATTTTGGTTTTGTCTTCTTAGACTTCAACAACTCATATAAATTATATGATTTATCGACTTAGCTCAGAGAAATGCTTTAGCAATGTTTCAAGATGATATTATTATTTTAAATAGATAGGTGGTATTGGATCTTAGGTCTTTGATCTGATCGAGGATACCTCTGATCGAGTATTCCTCTCTCTTTACCCCAAAATAAGGAGTATCTTTTAATGAAGATATCGGATTTTCAGCTAGTGATCTATGTGATATCTTCTCCACCCTTTTATGATCATGCGACATGTCAAAGTTTAATGTTAAATAGTATTCCCTTGAGGAATATTTTCCCCTAATTCTAGGAGAGTGGTGTGATTTTATTTTTAATTATTGTAGAAAAATAGTAAAAAGATCCGTTCAACTCAGACTTGCGAAGATTAGATTTTAGCCCCAAATCTAAATTAAACTAGAAAATATGTAAAAGATGATAATAATATTAAGAGAGACTGGGACTCAGGATTCCACCATAAATCATATTCATGTGATTCATATATTAATTCTAAATAATTATGCTCAAATATTGACTCTGATTCTTTGCTAAAAGTAGATTTTCAAAGTAATGACAATAAATTTAAAGCATGGAACATCAAAAGTCTTAAACTAAGCATGACCCATTAATTGAAATAACAACCACTCAATAAAAACCATAAATCGATTAATAATCAATGCAAAAAATTATCTAAAATTAATTATATTTAGCATAAGAATGAAATTGTAGGATGGTCGTTCGGAAGAATTTTAAGTATTCATTACTTTGTTAGCTTGACTCAAAGGCCAGGAAGATTACTGTAAGTATATCAGATCCTCCTTGTAACCCGAGGAAACATTGTCGAAGAGGAATGATTATTCAAGCTCCGCTGAGCTTATCCTGCTTTTCTTCGACTTACTTTAATTCAAATCGTTCTAAGAGGTTTGCAAAAATCATAATTAGTTTCCTTTTGGAGGAATTGAGGTTGTCTAAAAACAATCTAAGTGGAACCATCATGCTCTTTGCTTGCTAGATTCAATAGGTTTGATTTGGTCAAGTCAACCTTGTTTGTGCTTGTTTAGAATTCCCTTGCAGTTTGGATGTCAAACTGGTATTACAATAGACAATATAACGAATATCCGAATGAGTTTCAAAATCGACATTATTCGTACTATGACCATAATATGGATAGTTTTGGGGAACACTGACCTTTTGAAGGTTATGGTTCATACCATGGTGAGCCTAATTACTATTCGCATGCGCACCGGTCATACGAGCAAAAAAATAATGAATATTATAGTACTAGTTCCCCGTATGTGCAATGATCCTTCTATTTCTTTAGAAGAGTCCCTTGAGCAGTTGACTAAGATGACACATAGGTTTGAGTTAAAGACAATGAGTAAATCTTGTTTAGAAGATACCCTTAAGCGTTCAACTGAGTTGCAACCTAGAACTTTTAATGAACCTAACCTTTGTTTAGAATAAATCATGAGGCATTCGACTAAGAATTCAAATGGGTTTGTGTTAGAGACGGAAGAAAGAATTACTTAAAATAGTGTTAATTGCCAATATAGTATTTCCAATATTACCCTTGAAAATGAGGATAGTTATTCACATAATCAAGATGACGAGGTTAGAATTGGTAACACTACTTGTTTTGATGAGGTTCGACCATCTTCATGTTATTATTATGATGATGATTATGATGAGGATAGTGCTGATGAAGAATCTGAAATATATAGGCATAGTGATCAAGAATTTGTTACTTCAATTGAGCTTCATGAAAATAATATTTCTGGTTCAGATCCTAATTTTATTCACATCTAGGTTTTGTTTATGATGATTGAATCATATGTTGCTACCACTTCCGGGTCTGCTAACCCTAATGGTAGTCATGGTTCGTTTGCTATATTGTACCGTTGAACCGTTGAATTCGTGCCAGTGTACGAACCTGAGGGGTCGAGACAATATTGTACCTGCCGTCCTTCCATGTTGCAGTTTTATATTTAACTTTAACCCTTCCGTAGGGTTTAAAAATAAAAATAATGTCCAAGTACAAAATAAAGTTCAAAATTCCAAAAATAAAAAGGAAATTTACAAAAACAAAACAAGTCGTAATACGATTTCTAAAAATAAAAAGCTAATAAAATCTAAAAAAAATAAATCTAACAAATCTAATAATAAAAATAAAATATTCTTTACTCTTTTTGGACTCCTCTATTCTTTCCTTTTTTTGGCTTTGATTTCCTTTTATACCACTTTTTCTTTCCTTTTAGTTTCGCTCCAAATATGAAAAGAATAGAAAAATACCAAAGGTGTAAAAAAGAACAAAAAATAATAAAAATAAACCCTAAACTAAACTAAACTAAACTAAAAAAAAAGATAAACTAAACCTAAAAACAAATCTTAAACCCTAACTTAAAAACAAGTCCGCGACGGCAGGCGCAAAAAATTGGTGTGATTTTAAATATTGTAGAAAAGTGGTAAAAAGATTCGTTCAACTCAAGGTCGTTCCTCGCAACTTCGTAGTAGAAGAATATGTACTTTGTCAAATACCAGTGTATCAAAGGAAGAAGTAGTGGGGCAAGTTTGCACCTGTATGGGATGGACCATACATTGTCCACGATATAGCAGAAAAAAGGTCTTATTATCGATGTACCCTAGAAGGAGAAGTATTGCAACACCCGTGGAATGCATTGTACCTTAAACAGTACTATCCTTAGAATTACCAGAAATGAAGCCAGAAGAAGAAGGGTACGCATAGCAGCATACCATGTTTCTATCTCCGAAAGGAGGCCTTTCATACATTGGCAATCAATGAAAAAACTTATGTTACAAAGATAATTTTCTAAGTCCATGAGGCAATCTAACTCATGCAGCAAATGTAAATACATAAAAAGGAATTATACATATCCTACGTCAGAATTGACATTAAAAGTTGAGGACAAGGCATAAATGCACATATGTTATCTTGGATCACCGGTGTGAATGGCCCTTGAAAGGGACATAAGAGAAAATAAGATACCCACGACAGAGATATCCCCTTCGAAGCAAAGCGATCTCCGGGTTGAACATGGGATGGTTCGTATTGAATATTTTCGCCACCCATAGGACCCACACCACCAAGGTATCTTCTGGCCAAAGGATATCTTGGTAGGATGATGAATGGTCCAGAAAGGTATAATATACCTAAGTGTCGAGTGACAACTTGGATATGCGTTAAATCAATTACACTACATGTGTAACGCATATATTAAACAAATAATAAAAGAAGAATAAAAAATTTCTCAACTCATTACGAAAAGGATAATTTTTCATTGCTTAAAGTCAATAATTACATTCCACGGGGTCTTTCCGAAGGAAACCCGTGAACAACGAGAAAAATGTTATAAAGACGGAGAGGGAAACATTTCTGCTAAGAAAGGTATCCTAGCCGAGGGTACAAACAACAAAAGATGAAATCCTACCTAAGAACACCTAACAACCAAACAAAGTTCACTACAACAAATCAAGGATAAGGGATACGAGGAAAAACAACTCATTCCGCCTGGTTTTCTGCTTCTTCAAAGGTTATATTAATGTGACAATAGCCGCACATTCAAACTGAGTATTTAGATGGGTTGTGTGAGCGCATAGTTCATGAGCTGAGTTGTTACAAATCTCAGTGAGTTGATCCCCCATCTGACAATTGTTCATCTCAAGAGCCTTAGCGGCTTCACCAAACTGACTGTTCATAGACAAAAGCTTTGTGTTCTCTTCAAGCTCATAGGAAAGATGGTTTACCTTAGCATTCATACCAACAAGATACTCTGAGGAGCGCTCAAAGAAAATATGGAAGTCAGAAAAAGAAAACAGAAGGAAAAGGCGAGGCCATCACAAGTTAATTCTAAGCTACCTCCAACATGGTTATGGGATTCATCTAAGATACGTAAGGCAACGACACGTTCCTCGTCAATATCATGAAAATCTTTCGCCAAAGTTTCATACTCTATCCTGAGGTCATCGAGATCAATCCGAAGGGATGCATTATTCGAATATAATGTGCGATTGAAACCTTATACTTCCTCCAACCTCTTAGTTAAGGATTGAGAAAAAGAAGAGGTATCCTGAGGGTGTTGGAATTTAGGATGGATTGATGATCATGGAGATATATGAGCATAGAGATTAGTTGCTCATATAGAGCTCCTGTATTTGGAACAAGAATAAACTCTCTGAAACTGTTTTGTTATTGATGTTCTTTCTCTGGTTTTACATATGAAACTCACTGCCTATTTATAGGCTTGTTCAACCGACTCTTAACTTCTCTAGTTGTCTCTAGAGTTTTCTTTACAAGACCGACAATACACTCTCTAGTTCTAACTAGAATTTTCTGATTTTTATCTAGCTTTTGACCGCCTACAATTCTAGAGAATTCTCTGCCTAGATTTTTCTTAAACTAGAAAACCTTTTGACTCTTTTAGACATTACAAATTAAGATATTCCAACACTCCCCCGTAATTTGTAATGGCTTTGCTTTTGTTGTTCACCCAATTTTCACCTGACAGTTTTTAGCTTCCCTTGCTCGCAGTAGTTGCCTGTTCCGTCTTGTGTTTTGTCACGCGTCTTATCTTCTCACTATCTTATAGTTGTCTCCATCTCTTGTCTCCTATTTTCTTCGTTTCTTGCTAGCTTAGTAGTGTGCTAGCATATCTCTATTTTCCAGTGGATACATGTCCACCATCTCCTGACATTTGAAGCTTGATCATCGTCGATTCAGAGGCTCCCTTCGGCTGATTTTTTTTTGCGTCGGGTTTTAAGAAACTTGACCACTTAGTTGGTTCAGAGGTTCCAACTTTACCCAACCTTTTTTTTTTTTTTTTTTTTTTTATATCACGGAAGATTTTCCCGTGACAGCATGGCTCTCCGCCATCTTTTTCTTTGAAAATTGAGGAAGCAATCCGTATTGCTCTTGCCCTCAATTTCCTGTTCTGCTTCACATCACTTATTAGGAAGTGATATTTTTTATTTTATTTTATTTTTCTCTTTTCTGCTGTCTTCATGGAGACGTTCTTCTCTTCACACAACTGTAACTTCACTTGGTATACCACGAGCAAACTTTCCTTCTTTTCGTTTTCTTTTCTTTTCAAATTTATCTTTGCTTAGGACTTCAGTAGCAACTTTTTTTTTTTTTTTTTTTTTAACTTTGTCTTTTCTTGAGACTTCAGTAGACAATAGCAACATCTATGTTTGCTTTTTCTCTTCTTGTTCTTCATTCACTTCGGAACTGGGTGATAACTGATAGCTTCTCTTGGGGGTAGCATCTTCTCATCTTCTTCATATCTTCTCATCATCTTCACAGCGGAAACCTTAACGCCCATATGGATCGAGACAAGCTCTGATACCATGTTGTTGGAAATGGTTTTGGGGCTAATGGTTGATGGGTATTGAAATTGGGTATTGAATGACTCAACTTGGTGTTTAACCAAAACTGAATTTTATTTCTCAAACTTTGTTGTACAAGACTCACTTTTCTTTTCTTACACCACTCTTATTATTTGCTAGCTCACTTGGTTTTGGATCATCACCCGATTTTTCACTTCTCATGCTCGTGCTGTAATTTCTCTTTTTTTTCATGTCCGTGACATTCTTTGCGCCAACATCGCCTTACCATCTCGTAGTCTCCAAAGCTCCTGTTTTCCATCCTCTTTTCTTCCAGCTAGCTTATCACTCTGCTAGCCTCTCAGTGGGTTCGTTCCCACCGTCTCCGGCCTTTACGCGGCCTTCCAAGCCTTCACTCGGCTTTCATGTAGCCTTCACTCGGCTACTCTCGTCACGAGTAGAGGATTAGCATCTCGTGACAACATGGCTTTTCTCATGCCATGTCCGAAAGTGCACTCTTTTCCACATGCACTCCCTACAATTTCTCTTTTTCTTTCTAACTCTCATTTCATGGAGACTCTTTTACATATCACATCTATTTAACTTAAACTTCACGAGCAACATCTTCTTCATTTTTTTTTATTTTTCTTATTCTCAAAATTCATTTTACATAGACATGGGTGATAACTTTCATACGGGATCCAAAACAAACAATGAAAACTCAACACTTTGTATAGTTGAGAATCATACCTTCACTATCGCGTTTGCTTTAAACTCTACAAGCATTTTTATTCGCGCAGCTTACACGCCCCCATATGGATCGAACCTCCGCTCTGATACCATGTCTAATTTGACTAATACTTATATAGTCTAATACTTATCCTTCACATGTCTATTTTGACTAACCTAGATAATTCTAGATTACAAATTACAAATTATATATTATTTCCAACATCCCCTCCTAATTTGTAATCTCCTAGGCAAACATAGCAACATCTATGTTTGCTTTTTCTCTTCTTGTTCTTCATTCACTTCGGAACTGGGTGATAACTGATAGCTTCTCTTGGGGGTAGCATCTTCTCATCTTCTTCATATCTTCTCATCATCTTCACAGCGGAAACCTTAACGCCCATATGGATCGAGACAAGCTCTGATACCATGTTGGAATTTAGGATGGATTGATGATCATGGAGATATATGAGCATAGAGATTAGTTGCTCATATAGAGCTCCTGTATTTGGAACAAGAATAAACTCTCTGAAACTGTTTTGTTATTGATGTTCTTTCTCTGGTTTTACATATGAAACTCACTGCCTATTTATAGGCTTGTTCAACCGACTCTTAACTTCTCTAGTTGTCTCTAGAGTTTTCTTTACAAGACCGACAATACACTCTCTAGTTTTAACTAGAATTTTCTGATTTTTATCTAGCTTTTGACCGCCTACAATTCTAGAGAATTCTCTGCCTAGATTTTTCTTAAACTAGAAAACCTTTTGACTCTTTTAGACATTACAAATTAAGATATTCCAACAGAGGGGACATTGTAATCTTATCCTTGATAGAACGATCTTTGAAAGGAAATACCTTTCACTCAGCAGTAACCTTAGCCAAGAAGGTGCAGACTTTTTCAAAATCAGAATGATCTTTCTTACATATAATTTCTTGAGCAGCTAAGCATTTTTCCAGCAACGCAATGTCGCTCTTTTTCTTCAACACTAAACTCTCATTCCACATAAGGTATCTTCGTAATCCTTAAAAAGATGGTCCATTTCCTTGGTAAGGTCAGTATTATGAACAAAAACGAGTGAAATTTGAGCGTAATTATGAACCGTAAAACTCATCAATCTATCTAACTTCTTTTGGTATTACCAAACATCAGAGGTAAGTTTGGATAATTTCTCACGAAGTCGCTGAAGTTCTCTAGAACCGCCCACTGAGCATTAGTAGGCCCCCCTCAAAATATAAGTACATGAAGGGTAAAAAGTGTGGCGAAGGGTTGGAAATACAAACCAGGACTTTGGAGGACTCATTAGCCAATGCATCATCAACCTTTTTGTGGCTTATTTGGTAGCCCTATAATCATCATTAGCCTTCTTGAGAGCCACCAGTCAAGATTCGAATGACTTTCGAGACTTTATTAGTTCTTGCTATAGCCATACTACCTTAGAAGAAAGAGCAGAGTCACTAGAACCATATGATTGCTAGGTTCCGGTGTTCAGGAATCCTGGTTCCTGACGCACTCGTTCCAGAAGGGCACTCAGATGAGTGCACTTAGCCTTGTAAAACTTGAACAAGGTGCATCCAACATTGATCTTCTTACAAATATATATATGAAGAAGATAGGGTGAGACAACATACCTCCTACAATAAAAGAAATAAAGAAGGAACGACACTAACCAAAAACATGGAAAGTCGAGGGAGAAAATCAGCATAACTACCAACATAGGCTTCCATTTCCTGGATACTACCCTTAAGAGTCTCATCAATGCCCTGGCAAGCATGAATGCAATCATGGTGAAGGAACAAATATCTGGCCATGTGATATTGATCCATCAGGATATTCATTCCCGAAGCAGACTCCAAAGAATCATCAACTTGTTGCAAAGACATGACAGAACAAAAAGGACCCCTTGAATCCATCAAAACCGATTTCAGAATAACATCATAAGTACTTCCAAGGGTCGGACTCTCAACATATTTTCCTTCATTACAAGCAAAGGATGAACCATCAGTCGCTTAAGTTCAAACAATATGGGATACCAAAGCCTGACTCTCAGATCAACAAGATAATATGTTATCACAACTAGGTATAAAGAAGGTCGAAGGACTAGGCATAACGGAAGATCCACCAAAAGGAGCCTTCCCCAGTCCACCAAAGATCCATATCAACAGTAGACAGAATATTACCAAGTATGGACCAGTCTAGTGACGAATGTGGTATGACATTAGACCTACTACCTGGGGCAGTAGAAACAAATTGAGCGCTTTAAAGTGAAGTAGAAATTACATTGAAAGAGAAATTTCTAAGAGAAATCACAACTTTCTTCTTGGCATGAGAACTATACCCGCTAAACACTGAGGCTTGAACAAACTCCAGGACAAATGAACCCTCAGAATGTTGACAAGCCATCGGAGAAAATAAAGGTCAAGTTGAAGATATCATCGTATCACTTGTGTTAGCGGAAGAAAGAGACCGATTACCCATAGGAATAGGAGAAGCAGCGGATACTTCTGTTAGCGGAAGTAATCCTTCTTTATCCTGAGAAATGATGTCACCTTCTTTGGAAGGACTAACAGGAACATGAAGATTGCCACCTTCCACAGATTGAGTCCTATTAGGTCTAGGATCACTCTTCCTGAAATCCTCTTTCATTATATTCAAGGAAGGACTCTCAACATTATCTTCTACATCCTCGTCGGATTATTTCACATCAACAATAACTTGCTTCTGTTTACCCTTCTTCATCAAATGCTGAAAGTGACATTACAGTCGGTAAGACTCAGGGGAAAAATACTCATACATAAAAACAAAAGATAATAATTCTTACCTCCTCAGACAAAGATAGAGCCTCGATCTTAGATACCTCTGCCTTAGCCTTTCTCTTCTAAGTACGGGTAGCTACAGAGGCACTAATGAAACCATGGGTACCAGCAGATGATGTAGGAGCAAACTTTAAAAAATAAATAAGAATCCTTGTAAGCATCAAAGAAGAAGACGTAAAAAATAAGACATAAAAACTCAAACCTCAGTAAGGAAAGTAGGGTTGAAAACCCAAGGCTTGTAGTACTTTGAAGGCAAAGACGAAAAAGAACGAGGGACATTGGGATCAGAAAATGAGAACCCATGAGCCCAAGTTCCAACAACCCAAAGGGGTTTCCGGGCCCACTGCTTATCATGATTATCTCGAATACGGTCTGCATGGGGCAGACAAATCTTGTTGGTATGTGGAACATGGTCAAACCAGTTTTATCAATCTTTTCCACCAAACAAATGGTATGAGCTTCTCTGACTTTCTAATCAATAACATGAATACGATGAAGACCTACGATCCAAAGGAGAAGGTTGCTCTTCCGAATAGCATCCGCTTATGTAGCATTGAAGTTGACAAAAGTACAATCCTCTTTCTCACACCTACCAGGAGCAAAAGTGTCGTAAGACTTAATGTTTGTCTTACTCCTAATCACGAAGTGTACGCCAGAAGTTTCCAGTGTACTGCATAATCCCTCAAACATGAGTCTTGTTCGCAGGATCATCTCTAGCGGACATGACTTCGTAGTTAAAGGAATTATTCCTACTAAACAAGGGAAGAATCAAACCTGCGATTAACTGACCAATGCTGATCAGCAAGTTATTCTCATTATGGATTCCACGAGAACGTTGGGACCGTCAGCAAAGAAGATCTCAAACTTCTCCAAGTGGAAAGACTTTGAAATCTGAGCAAGAGACCAGATCCAGTAACTATCTTTGTCCTCCAACTGCAATCTTTGTAACTCATAGTGCGGAGGAGGTGGAGGAAGATTTTCGACAACAACTTCCTTTTGGGCGGCCATCTTAGCGTCCTAAGGTATCTCAAGAGGCGAAGAAGGTGTAGCATTGGGATTAGTAATCCGGGGATGTGGCTGAGTGGAAGATCTAACCTTAGAATCCTTACGGGTTGGTTTCTTCGACAGCCTCATAATATAACAACAACAAAAGGAAAGAAATGTTCAACAAAGATAAATAATCACAAGATCAAAAGCTTTTGATCACCAAAGTCAGAGATTCAACACAAAATCAATTAAGCAATCATAGAATTAAAAACCCATCTTGAAGAAAAACTCCGTAACATGCGATTGTGATAATGATCATGATTAAAGCATGAAAGATGAGGTATCCAAATTCGAAATCATCATGATCAAAGGAATCAAGGCAAAAGCAGAGGCATGCAAGCACTGATTTCGGTTAAAGAGTAACAAATAAAAAGTAAAGAAAAAGAAATTATCGCTTACCACTTATGAAGAAGAAATTGCGCGGCTAAGTAATCACCACATCAAACTTATAAGGAGTCAACGATGAAGATGAACAATCAGAGAAAGAATGACTGGATGTGAAAATGGACAACCGAAAAAGATGAATAGTTGAAGAAAAACTCTATTGGGAAAGAGAAAGAGAGAAAGCAACGGGAGAAGAAAAGGAAGTTATGAATATTCTTCCTTAAAAGTTCCCTTTTATAGGCGGCATGGAAGTCCAAAATTGTAGTTATTCAAAAATCCGAGGAGCAGTTAATGCACGAATGTACGGGTTGGGACCACAAATCATACATGCATAAATAGCATCTTAGTAGGAATGTTTATTCCTATCCTACCCCCAGTAGAATATGAAAGAAAATGGGCTAACTACGAATACCATTAATCCTCCATACACGTGTCTTCATCATGGCGAGCATATGTAAGATAACCAAGTAGTTCCAGTGATGTGTGGATACCTAGGGGATCCCTTCTTAGTTTACTTTATCTCATAACGAGGATGCTTCAATCAATGATGGTGATGAGGAACTAGGACCTATCCTAGGGATGTGGACAGATGAGGCATCCACTCAATATTAAATGCAACATGTATCTACCTAGGCGCATGGTCTTCATGCACGTGGATTGGGATTAGATGGCATAGTATGACCGGGGAAGGTGAGCAGTTAACGAAGGTACAAGATGGATGGAGGAATATCAGAACTCGATGGACTTGGAGACAGCGAAGACATCCATGATGAGGAGGGCTCTATAAATACTGAGCTTCATTCCCAAAGAATGGAAACACAATTACTGAGATAGAACTAGAGAGAGATCTTATACTTATTAAATGCTAATATATTGAGTACCAATACTTGATATGAGTTTTAGTTACTACCTTTGAGAGCATTTAACATCTTGTAACCTCACTCCCATACATAATATAATTATCACTCATTACCTCGTGGACATAGACGAAAGTCGAACCACGTAATCTCTTGTGTCTCTTGATAACTTAGTAACATTTACTTTATTATCTTTTTATTGTTATTACTATATTTATCTTGAATGTATTTTATTTTCTTAACAACATCAGCTCAACTGAGGCATCTTTGATATTTAGTATATGATCCTCTAACTGTTCATATATTATGTAGACTTACCGAAAAATTAGTAATCATAATTTGTATACACGAGTTTGCACTCAAGCATAAGTAGAGCTCTACTCATATAGTCGCACAATGGACATCAATATCCATAGTCAACAAACCACAATCACATGTGAATAGATCAAGAAAATGGATATAAATGTTTTGCGAATGTTGACTTAGGTGGATGGTGTTTCCTAGAATATCTATATGAACAATAATGTCAAGATGAATACTAATGGATTGAGGTACTGGTATGAGTTCTAATTCTAGTATCAACTCAGCTGGTATATATAAGGGACCCCAGCGCTCGATTTATTCATTGTATAATAATACTAATAAATAACTAAAATCAGTTTTTTGAGAATTGACAACATGATTAAATCTTTATAATCCAAGTGCATGTTCCTTGTCAGTAAATTACATGGTAGTTCCCATGGATCCTCGATTCCACGCTTGCTTAGGCAATAGAGAGATGGAGAACACACGCATGTTGTTATCCAAGTGTCAATTTTTTTATTTTTAAATTTCTTTTAAATAATGGGTCAAAATAAAAAAAAAAAAAAAAAGGTCTTGAACTCAATCACTCTACTCCATCCTAGCAGCGAAAACAAGGCGATACTAGTGCCCCACCAAATCACTTAGGTACATAAAGTTTGCAAAAATAAAAACAGAATGTGAAAGATGATAACTCCAAGATACATTCACAACTACCATGTTATTTCTAACACCCGAGCTATGTCCTTTTATGAATAGCCTCTTTAGTTGGGTCCCTAAATTCCTATAACCAAGATGTTTCCATCCACTTAGATTGGTTAGTGTTATCCTTATTTGGCACAAGTTTCTGGACTCTGGAGCTTTATAATACAACTTGTGAATATTAATATTCTGCGAAGCACGTGTCACGGTTTCAGTGGTCACATGCAGGATAACTGTGTAGCCCTCGCTTCACACAGGAATCTGAGTAGCAGAATACACCTTCGTAGATCTACTTTATCCCATCCCAAGAAGAGATACCTCGATGGCTAAGATGGAAAAGTAAAACCTAGCCTAGAGAAAGGCATCTGGCGAATGGAAAGAGGTAGATGACATATCCAATCAGAAATTAATGTACAAATCTCTTATCTACATGCCTAAACAAAGTACACGGAGAGAAATGAGTTGGTAGAGTCTGACTGGAAAAGGCTAGCGGTGAACGAAGGTACAATCTATACTAAGGCTGGGTAGTTCCCGAAGGAACGTGGGTCAGCTGAGGTGGCAGAGTCCGACTGGAGAAAGCACGTGACGATCAAAGGTACTATTTGTACGGAAGATATATCAGGGAATGATGGACCAAAATACGGCAAAGATATATCTGGAGCAGAAGGGGATAAATACCATTCCTCGCCAACAAACAAAAGAATTCAATATCTAGGAGAAGAAGATTTAGTCTTAAGCTTAGACCTCCTTAATAAATATAACTTAGGTATTTACTTCAACTTGAGTTCTCTCTATTACTTTGGGAAGCATTTAAGATCTTTGTAACCACCACAAACTTAATACAAATAATCACTCATTATCCCGTGGACGTAGATTTACTTCAACTTGAGTTCTCTCTATTACTTTGGGAAGCATTTAAGATCCTTGTAACCACCACAAACTTAATACAAACAATCACTCATTATCTCGTGGATGTAGACAAATGTCGAACCACGTAATCTCTTGTGTCTCATGATAACTTAGTAGCACTTACATTATATTTGTGTTATTCGTTATTATTGCGATCTCGAATACATTTTATTTCTTAGCATTATCAGTTCAAATGAGACAACAATACTACTTAGTATTAGATTCTCCGAGTTGTATGCATTATGTAGACTGTGGGAAAATTAATAGTCACAGTTTGGCGCTAGAAGAATTTGCTCACTAGCTTGAGTTTTTATATTCCTTTATTTTTTAACTTACTCAACTTCTTTAACAAAGAGATTTGAGTTTAACAACAGCAGATCTCACTTCCTAGTGATCCATTCGTCAATTATTTATGTAAGTTCATTGAGTTCATAGCCTCTAAAGACTTACAACTTTACAGATCTAACAAGTTTCCTGCAAAAACGCATTCACAAAACATTAAAACTTTTTTTTTTGTACTAAAAAAACTTTTTCCGACAGAATATCCTTCGGATCTGAGTACCTCCGAGCACTAAGGAATCTCAGTAAGAATTTAAGGAGAAAATATCTTACAAAGCATTTAAGAAACCCTTTTTTCTTAGGAGATCTGACTCATTTTTTAATTGTTTTCAACATTTAAGGTTGTTTTTTCCAAGGGTGTTATAAGAAATTCAATACCCGTCTTTTCAGACGTCATTCTATTATTATTTTTTATGAAAAAGCTGCTTAGCCATCTTCTGTGTTAGAGCATTAATTGCTATTTTTAACGAAGGCACCCAAGTAGCAGATTTTTCCACTTTTTATGTGACGACGGGATAACTAAATACCGAAGGAATGAAGAAACCAAGTGATGTACCAACAAGCTCATGACCAGCGGTTACGAGGGGAAGATCTCAAAAACCATCTTAAGCGAACCAAAGAAATGAAGATGAGGATAGACAAAGCGAAATAGCAAGAAGAACGGCTACCAAAAAACCAACTACCATTGCTGAAGGGATGGGGAAAACATCGGGAGCACAACCACTTTACGACATGTCGTTACCGCAGCGTCCCCATGTTACGAAGCCACCTGCGGCTAATGAAGGGTTAACCAGAACCTTAGCTCTTACGGGACGAGGGTTGTGAAACCTAACTCTTATACAGATAGATCTCGAAGCTCCGGTCATAAAAGAAGGAGTGGATGACTCTGAGGATCCGGCTGACAGTAGTCCTTAGGGTGGTGGAATCCACAATGAAGAACAAATGGAAACGCAAGTAGCAGCTTTTCTACTCCGTAACAAGGAGCACGAGGATGCAATGCACGTGATGGCTCAGGAAAACCAGAACCTGAAGGATATGGTGGATGTACAGATCGAAGGTTCCAAAACTCACCCTCCGTTGAAGAGGCGTGAGCACGGAGCTATCTTAGGAAGACAAGGTGGGGGGACTTAACCCACCAATGGCTAACCCACCAGGGGGAGCTAGGAGAACACATCACGATCCACCAAGCCCTCTCAGTCCTATTATGATGAGGTTTTTTCTAGAGATGCCCACAATGTTGGCATGGTCATGGAATAAATTGAGAAAATGTGAAAAGAGATACAAGGATTGAAGACTGGCCACGCGGGACCAAGGATAGAAGAGGTACTCCAAGAAGCGAAAACATCTCCGTTGTTTTTTTGCATTTTAAGGGAGCATATCCCTGCAAAATGCCCAGTACCTAATTTTCAGGCATACAATGGTACCTCAGATCCCGCAGCCCACCTACGGTACTACACTCGTGTCCTTGCCCATTATGAAAGAGATGAGATAGTACTTTGTAGGTACTTCCCTGCAAGCTTGACGGGATCAACATTGGCGTGGTATGCTAATTTACCAGCAAACTTAATTAACACTTTTTAGAAATTACAAAGGGATCAGCATTGGCAGGGTTAGATAGGTATTTTCTTTAGCTATCGGACCCCGGGAAACATTGATATAGTACACACAGGTGGCAAAAGATATGCCAAGCAATCAGAAATGTCAATCCAGAAATTAACATTAATTGCTATAAGTACGGACTTGATAGAACCTCAGTTATTTTCTTGGAGCTTCACAACCGAACCCAAGAGCACAAACAAAGACAAAAATAGCTCAGCAGTGAACGAACTCCCTGGAACCAATTCCAGAGATACCTAAGAGGCAAAACGAAGCCGGAGGAAGAACCAACTCACGGGATAAAAGATCAAAGCATGAATATGGAAAAGGAATAGGAAAAGGACTGGAATAATTTGTAGACAAAGTCTGCACAAAGCTAAACACAACATTCTCCCACATTCTAAGCAAGGAGGGAGCGAAGCCAGACTTTCCCTACCCTAACACTAGGGGAAAGCAATCGGAAAAAACAAAGGATGCTAAGGAGTATTGTTCATACCACCAGTACTACGGGCATACAACTGACACATGCTACCACCTCAAGAACACAATTTAGAGATTTATAGACGAAGAAAAATTCATGGAGTATGTACAAATACAACCTGATGATACTGAGGTAGCCTCCAAGAAAAGGGTGGAGTTACCATAGGATGGAAAATATATTAACATGATCACCTTCTCAAATGAATGCCAGGAGGAGCTACTCGAATATATCCTCGAGCTAGCTCGAAAAAGGATAAAGCTAGAAACCCACGAGGTATTCAAGCTAAGTGGACCACCAACTAGCACTTGGGAAGAATGGATGGCTACGCTATTAACATTCTCAACAAGATACGTCAACCAGGAAGTCGAGATGCACAATGATCCACTTGTGATCACTCTTCCAATACATGGATGAAATGTTATGAAGGTCCTCATTGATGGGGGCAGCTCGTTAAATGTAATGTTCTACGAACCTTACTTACGCATGGGTTTAACAGCTAAGCAAATGGATTTATCCACTTACACAATATACAGTTTCAATGGAGCAGTCTTTAAAACAAAAGGAGAAATTATCTTGCAAGTATGCGCAAGACCCTTAGTAACCAATATAAGGTTCTGTGTTGTGGAAGCACCTTCTCCCTACAACGTCATTATGAGACGACTTTGGGTCAATCTATTAAGAGGAACAACTTCGACCTATCATCAGTACCTTCGATTTCCTACACCCATGGGTGAAATGGAAATCAAAGGTGATCAACAAGATGCAAGGCTATGCAATCTAGTAGAATTCAGACTCAGCGAGGAAATATCTGCTGCACATCAACATGAAAGGAAAAGACGAAGGGAAAATGCCAACACAGTAAAAGATGGAAGCTTCAAAGTCCCCGGAGCCCCCTCAGTTCAAGAAGCAAGCACCTCCGCCACCCCAGTAGAGGACACTTCTGCCAAATGACAATTACATAAATGCACTCCTCTACAACCTCAGAAACTAACCTTTTCACCGGCGGAACCAACAAAGAAAATCAACATTGGAATGGAGACAGATCCAACGATAATCAACATCGAAACTTTACTAGAAGAAGATGAGGAGATGCAACTGCAAAGGATACTACGGGACTATGCAGATGTCATCGCTTGGTCAATGGAAGACATGCCATGAATTGACCTGAATTTGTCTCCCACCACCTTCGGCTCAAACCAGAAATGGCACCATTCAAGCAACGTATCCACAAGGTGAAATATATCTACCAGGAAGCAGTAGGGAAGGAATTTCAAAAACTCCTAGCAGCAAGATTCAGACGAGAAGTCAAGTATCCCACGTGGATGTCTAACATGGTGATTGTGCCTAAGAAGAACGGAGGCGTGCATATTTGCATCGACTTTAGAAATCTCAACAAAGCATTCCCCAAGGACAGCTACCCGCTACAGAATATTGACCAATTGGTCAATGCAATTGAAGGCCACCACAGGCTATCCTTCATGTATGGTTACTCTATTTACAACCAAATCTCTCTTGCAGAAGAAGACTAGGAGCATACTGCGTTCTTTACCCCACGAGGCTTGTATTGTTATACGAGGATGCCTTTTGGACTAAAGAATGCGGGGGAAACATACCAGCGATTGGTAGACAAAATATTTAAGCCATGGATATGAAAGATACTAGAAGTCTACGTGGACGACATGCTTGTCAAAAGCAAAGAGGCGAAAAACTACCTATCAGACCTAAAGGGAGATATTCAAAGCCATGAGAAACTTTCACATGAAAGTAAATCCAGAGAAATGCACGTTCGGAGTAACCTCACGAAAATTCCTAGGGTACTTGGTAACTAAGCGAGGAATAGAAGTACACCCCGAAAGGGTCAGAGCAATAATGGAGATGCCATCTCCAAAAACACTAAAAGGAGTACAAAAGCTAAATGGAATCTTAGCCTCCATGGGAAGATTCATAGCAAGATCATCGGACAAATGCAAAGATTTTTTTGATACACTGAGGAAAGGAAGCAGGTTCATGTGGACCACGGAATGCGAGCAAGCTTTCCAAAAAATCAAGGTGTACTTGGCCTTAGTACCTATCTTACAGAAACCGGAGCCAGGTAAAATACGCATTCTATAGTTAGAAGCAACAAGCTACGTTGTAAGTGCAATATTGGTATGAAACCAAGGGCAAGGAGAAAATCCCATCTACTACATCATCAAGACACTCAGTTCAGCGGAGCGTAACTATACCAAGGTGGAGCAACTCATATATGCCTTAGTAGTGGCAACACAAAAACTAAGGATATATTTTGATGCACATACCATCCGAGTCTTCACAAAGGCTCAGATAGGTCAAATCCTCGATAGCATGGAGAAAATTGTAAGGGTGGTGTAAGGATACGCTAGCTCGTCAATGCTATTAGACCAGCCAAGGGACGATCAAGAGATGATTAAGCCGATAATGACTCGATTAGCGGAATATGAATCGTAACTAGTAAAAATTAATCTAACAACGATCTAGATATGAAATTAGTACCATCGAATAGGCCTCGAAAAGTTATGCGAAGTGGACTACTCGAACGTGTCAATCGGATGTCGGACGAAGAATGAATCATCAGATTTTTATGAAGGACAAATTAGTCATTTTGCTTTAAACTTCCTGGCTTCCCTTATCGTTTGGACGGGTGCCTTTAGAAATTTTGGTCGGCCTTATCAAGACTAAGACGAGAAGATTTTCTTCTTATCATTTCTTTCTTCTTCATATCTGTTTCTCCTCTTTTCCTCATGTTGATTTCGATTTCGAAGTTTTGAGCGTGATTTTGTGTGAACAATCCATATGCTGTTGTTGATAGAATTCTGGAATCAGGAAAAGGGTAAGTTAAATTAGGGTTCTAATTTATTGAATTTTCTTTATGGAAGTGTTATGATTTGATAGAGTGTAGATGGGTTTGTTGTTAATTGAAGTGAATTTGGTTATTTAGGGTTTAATTGTAGTTTCTTAGTAAATCAATTTAAGAATTAAGGTTCTTGGTGGTGATGAATTTAATTACAGAAATTGGAAGAGAGGTTTGATTAAGAAGATGAAGGTTGAACTTGGGTATTGAATTATAGATGGGTTTGCTTCAAATCAAGAAGAATGAAGTGCAGTTGTTGATGCAATGTTGGATTTTTCTTCAAGGTTTGAGGTTATGAGTTCAGTCTTGAACCTACAATAGGGCTGAGACAATGGTGAGTTTGTGTGAGAAATTGCTAGGTGCAGCTGGAATTGAAGATATATAAATGGAGTCAGATGTGTGTGGGTATTTGGTTGCAAATAAACTACAAGTGATGGTGCCATGGATGTAGAATTTGGAGTTGCAGCAATAGTGATACTAAGTATAAATTAGAGATTGCATGTGGGTTTTTATCTAGTACTGAGACATGAGTTTTTCTTGCAATTGTGTGGAATCTCAGGGGGTTAAAAGAATAGTAATGTTTCTAGAATTTCAATTCATGAGAGTTTTTTTTTGCTCAATCAATTGCCATTTTTATTACTCATTATGGTAAAAATTACAATTCAAAAATACACTCTAGGGGAGAAAAAAATAAAAATAACAAAAGATAAAAGAAACTCACATTATATAACCCACTACAGCCCAACAAAAGAAAGGCCCAGTAAGAAAACTATGGAAAGAGTGTTAACAAAACCTATAGTACACCTGATTTGGAGATTCAAGAGCAGTTAAAAAACTTGGTATCGTACTGAAGCACAGTTTTTCACCCCTTCTCAAACCTGCTCCCTTCTTAGCCATATTATTAGCAGAAAAATTAACTTCTCTCAAACTGTGTGCAATTTGTATGTGTTGGAACAATTCCTTTATTCTACTCCATCTAACCTAAATAAACCAAGGTAATCTTCCTGACATATATGCACTCACTGCTGCTCTAGAATCAGAGTTGATACATATGTTGAGTTTGTTATTCTGCCAAGCCCATTCTGTTGCACCAATTACAGCCATTACTTCATCAATGAAGTTAGTTGCAATGCCAATTCCTCTTGCTTCAGCATAATCACACTCTCCCTGATCTCCCCTGCATAAAAAACCATATCCAGCTGCACCTGGATTACCTCTTGAAGCCCCATCACAGCAAATGAGTGTTTGATCTGCTACAGGTAAGTGGAATCTAACCTCTACAATCCTTTATTGCTTTATTGGTTTATTTTTGAACTCAAAATACCTGAAAATCATAAAATCATAGTTGCAGTCCCACATACAACTCCTTATTCTCACTGCACAATCTTTTGTGTATTGTTTTATTCTCCTCTTGAACTTAATTAAGTCCACTTTCTCATCATCAAAACAGATTCTGTTTCTTAAGAACCATAGTTCCATCATTGTAATGGAAGCTACTAGAAGCCAGATATCCTTTACTGCTCCACTTCTATTTTTTGTTTTCTTCACCACATATTCATAGTCTTTTGGATTACAGAATAAGAAAACTCCACCAAGCCACTCCCATATCAATTGACTGAAATTGCAATACCACAATAAATGTTCTAAGTTATCTGTACTCTCACCACATAAATAGCATTTTGAGGCTAAACTGAAGCCTTTTCTTTGTCTTTTTTAATCTGTAACACAAATTCCTCTCACTATCTTCCAGACATTACTTGATGTTGTAGGGTGGAGAACTGGATTCCAAACATCCCTTGCCCATTTAACCTTTTGATACTTCTTCCTAATCATTTCCACAGCTGATGCCACAGTAAACTCACCAGTCATGGTACCTGTCCATACCTTGGTGTCTTTTTGTTTTGAAATAATTGGTAATTCCCCCACTTGAAAGTATTGTAGTAACCTGGAGGGTATGAGCCACTCCCCATTGACTATCAAATCAGCCACTCTCATGCCTTTTGTTTGTTGCATATATTCATCTTCATCATAAAGTTCTACCAAAGACTTGTCTTTAATCCATGCATCCTTCCATACTGAAATTGAAGACCCAGTACCTACAATCCATCTAGTGTTCTGCTTTACTTCCTCCTTCACCCATTTTAAACCTGGCCATATTGATGACTTCTTATACCCAGTTATCCACTCTCCTGCTGTTGTTGTATATTTGGCTCTCATAAATCTGGCCCATTCAGCTTCAGAGTTTTGTATTTTCCATACTAGCTTCATTAACAAGGCTTTATTAACTATCTCCAATCTTCTTATTCCTAAACCACCTTCCTCCATTGGTGCACAAGTCTCTTCCCATTTTAGAGTAACACACTTCCTCTCATAAGGATCCCCTGTCCACAAAAAAATTCTTATAAGTCTTTCACAAATTTTTACCACTCATGCTGGCCATTTATACACTGCCATATTGTAGATAGGTATGCTGTTTAGAACTAATTTTACTAAAGTGATTCTGTCTTTAAAAGCTAGCAGTTTACCAACCCAGCTAGCTAATCTACTTTGAATCATTTCAACCACCCCCACACTGTGCTTGATTTAACAACTCCATATTTCAAAATAACTCCAAAATATTTATCTGGTAGTTGAGATATACTCATTTGTAGCTCATAAGCAATTTGTTGCTGTCTTGCAGCAGTAACACCCCCCACAAAAAGCTTGCTCTTCATTTGATTGATTACCTGGCCAGAAGAAGATTGATAGTCTTGGAGTAACTTCATCACCTTTTGTAGATTCCTTTTATGTCCATTGAAGAACAGAAAAACATCATCTGCAAATAGAATGTGTGTTGGGTGAACACCTCTATAGGTTACCATTGGAATTATCACTTTCTCCTCCACCATTTTGCTCAATTTTCTACTTAAAACATCCTCAGCAATTACAAAAAGTATTGGTGATAATGGATCACCCTGTCTTAAACCCCTACTAACATCAAAAAACCCCACTGGTCCACCATTTATTAAGACTGATATTCTTGCTGAGATAAATAGTTGATGTAACCAATTGATGCAGCTTTGAGAGAAACCAAACCTTTTCATAACTTCAAAAAGAAACTCCCAGCTTAGAGAGTCATAAGCTTGGGTAATATCAAGTTTTAAACCTATATTTCCTCCTCTTCTCTTGGTCTCTAATTCATTTATCAGTTCAGAAGACAAAACAATTTGTTCTTGAATACATCTATTCTTAATGAAAGCACCTTGTTGTTCTGAAACAAGTTTCCCCACCAAACCATACATTCTTTTTGTCAGAATCTTAGTAAATATTTTGAAGAATAAATTACTCAAGCCTATTGGTCTAAACTGATTAGGTTTTCTAGCACACTTCACTTTAGGTAAGAGAAATAAAAAATTGGAGTTTAAACCTCTTGGGATGGTACCTTTCTTCCAACAATATTGTATTGCCTTTATGACTCCATCTCCAATTATCTCCCAAGCATATCTGTAGAAGAAACCTGGGAATCCATCTGGACCAGGAGCACTATCAGCATATGAAGATGTTACAATGGTTGTGACTGATTAAAGTTGAAGTGGGAATAGTGCAGACTATATGAAGATGATATTGTTGATATTGAGACAATTAATGTTCAGTATGTAGTTTATGTATGAAATATGTTGTGCTGTGGAGAAATAGTGATGTTAATATTGAGCCCGGAATGGATTAAAGATTTGATTAAGATGAATGAGATGAGGTTGCAGGTGATAATAAAAATGAAATAGTAGTTCTTGAGTTGAGATGTGGTGGTTCTAAGATGAATATTTTGGCCAGTCTAGTGGTGTTAATGCTAGTGTGGTGTCTGCAAGATTTAATTGTGGTTGGAAATGAAGTGTACTTCAGATTGAAGTTGTGTTGCGGTTGGGTTTGAGTTATAGTTTTGCTGTTAAGGTTTATGTAATGCAGCTGAGGATGAACTTTAGATGAATGTTTAGTGTTCTACTAGGGGATTGAATAGTTCATGTTGGTAAGTGATGAGATGAAGGTTAGTTCATCATGGTGAAGTTGGTAGACCTTGTATAAGAGTAAATGGTGTTACAATATGTGGATGAGGAAGCAATGACAATGGAGTAGAGAATGTAGTCGTAGTTGTAAAGATGGGTTTGTGATTGAATTACAAGGAATTGGCACAAGGAGTGATGAGGTGGTAATAAAAATTGCAGAAGCAATGGCTCAGTGAATAGAGTTATGATAGTAATTGGTGTTGCTAGATTGTATAGTGATGGTTGCGTACAGTTTAGGTTAATTCTTAATAAAGTTGCATTTCTGTTTTGTTTGTGCACTGTGTTTTTATATTGCTCATGTATATGAACCTGTTAGTCATCTCAGTCAGATTATCTGACTGATTTTATTATTAGCTGACTTTGTCCATCTGATTGAGTTAAATCGTTTTGACTCACCGAGTTCCCTATCTTGACCTGAGTTGACTCAGTTGGCCGATTTGGACTTGACTAATTGACTTTGACCATTTGAATTGGACTTGACCTTGAATGGACGTTGACTGTTAGTGACCGTTTGTTGACCCAAATGGACTGGGCCTTAGATTAACTGGCCGATTTGGTGGATTTGGGCTTAGAGCTAGTGTTCCTATTTAATGAATTTGACCATTTATGGTTCGAATTAGCTTTTGGTTCCTTATACAAAGTTGTACACATTCTTAAGACCTATCTAATGGACTATAAAACCAACCTAATTGAATTAGTAAACCTTAGATGTGCTAAAGTTAGATAGTTAAATGATGTAGAATCATAAATGGGCTTAGAACCATTAGAGAGTTCACTTAGCTTGTAACTAGATACTTGTATGAGATTATGATATGAGCCTTTTGGATAATTTCTTAGAGTGCTTGTGTGATTAACAATTACTCTTAACAACGATTGACTCAAAGGATGAACCAGTGGATCATGGATCTCGAGGTAGGCATGGCTTGTCATCAAATTAGGTGGGAACTCTGTAACCTTCTTGTAATCATTAAGTTCCTTTTCAAATGCGAGCATGATGTGTCTTTACTTATTATGAGCATATTTGTGTGTAAATGATTGGTATATTATGTAATATGCATTGTTTAGATTCCCCAAATGTTATATCTATTTTTATGCTTATTATAGCCCAGATGAGGTAATACCGTTAATAGGGGCTTTGGCTCTTAATATCTTTCTTTCACAATTTTCTTGTGAGAATCCATTCGTTTGCATATTATGCTTGATTGCAAAACCTTCGTGAGTTATGATGGTAGCTCCATGTATGTTATATTACGATGTTTGTTGATTGCTGAGTGAATAATTTAATGTGTATCTGCGTGATTCCCTGCCAGGAGTGTCTGTGGCCTCCCCACAGCTCCTTGCTAAGTTCTAGTACTCCATGTTTCACAACAACAATCAACTCATCAATTTTACACAACGCAATTCCTAAATATTAAAACTAAGAAACATAAAGACTTACCCAATATTAGCTTGGTCTTACACAGTTAATTGAGATCGATTTCTTCTTTATGCTGATTTGATTCAGCAACCCACATCAGGACTATCAACAATCCTCCAATTCAAATCAACCAACATCCAATAAAATGTGGGAATGTTATATATAAACACCCCTACTATCCATGGGATGTTTATAACATTCCCAATAAAATTACTCATCACCATTACTGATTCTCAAAAACCCTAAAATACATCCCAAAATCCTTTTTTCCCTTACTCGAGCTCATATTCTCAATCATGGTATTTAAATCAAGCAAACCCATCCTTTACTTTCTTATTATCCATCCCTAATTGGCGGTGATGGAGATGATGGTGGTGATAGTTTTGCTTGATCGATTTTGGTGGTGGTGATATTAGAAGCAGCGAAGAGAGGAGAAGAGGTGGCTGAAACGCGAAGTGTTGAGATCTGAAAATGGATAAGAAGATCAGTTGCATGTCATAAATTGGAAATTAACAAAGATGCAAGACCATTTAAACAGAGGATAAGAAAAATTGCGACAACTTATCATCCTAAAATAAAAGAAGAATTACAGAAGATGCTTGATGCATGAATCATAAGGCAAGCAAAATATCCAGAATGGATAGCAAATATGGTAGTGGTCCCAAAGAAAAACAAAGGGATAAGAATTTGTATAGACTTTACTGATTTAAACAAAGCTTGTCCAAAAGACAGTTTTCCATTACCAGATATTCCTTAAATGGTTGAATCAGCAGCGGGAAATGAAAGAATGTCTTCATTGGATGGGTATAAAGGCTATAATCAAACTCCACTGGCTGAAGAAGATCAAGAGCATACTGCATTTTTTGCTCCAAGAGGATTGTATTGTTATACAAAAATGCCATTTGGGTTGCGAAATGCAGGAGAAACATACCAACGAATGGTAGAGAAGGTGTTTGCAAAGTGGATACATAAAACATTAGAGGTGTATGTAGATGATATTTTAATAAAAAGCAAGGAATCTAAGAACCATACGCAAGATTTGAAGGAGATTTTTGATCAAATGCGGCAATTTAACATTAATCCTGAAAAGTGTGTCTTTGGAGTTGCGTCGGGAAATTTTTTAGGTTACATTGTATCAAAAGAAGGAATACAAGTTGATCCAGAGAAATTACAAGAAGTTCGCGATATGCCAACTCCTGCGACAGTAAAAGATGTGCAGAAATTAAAAGGACTCTTAGCCTCGCTAGGAAGGTTTATTTCGCGATCATCAGACAAATGCATGGGAAGTGTAATATTAGGTAGCACATGAAGTGCAATATAGCTATATAGCGCAGATGAGGTAACCATATTAATTTTTATTTTATATCCTAATTTATGTCTTCAAATGGCCCAGATGAGGAAATATCTATAATCGAGGTATATGGGAATTACTCTTATGCACGTTATGCACGATGACTATTTAATTATTTTCTTTAGATTGTGAAGTGAACTAGTGATTACTTTAAAGTTATTTGTTTCTATTGGGCACCCCTTTGGGATGATGTGCTCACTCGTTCCCGCTTCAGTTTTAAGTTTCACGAAGGAATGGTGCCCGTGAAGATACCCGTTTTCGTAGATTAAAGTTTTTAGCGAACTGAAGATGTGTGTTTATCTTTTATGTGTGTATTCTTTCTTTCTTTGTAAAACAACATATTATTATATTCATATCACTCAAGAGACTTTCAGTTATACAATATCAGAGTACATGGGTTTTGTTTAGGGATTATTTTATGTAATTGAGATTCTTAAGATCTTTTAATCTAGTTTTGATGCTTCAATTAGTTTATAATATTATTAGCTAAGCAGGTGATTAGGTTGGGGCTTCACAGGTGGCAAAATGGAATGCCATGATCAAGCAGTTCCAAATAATTTTTGAAACAAGGAAGGCTGAGAAATCACAAATCTTTGCAGACTTTCTGGCAGACCTACCTCTCAGCTACGAAGCGAAAATAGACGACATCCCTGGAATGGAGGAAGACGAGCAAGATCCGGAGGATCTGCTAGAACCTCGGGATTCATGAAGGTGGGAAGTATTCGTAGATGGATCCTCCAATGGGGAAGGCGCATGCATAGGGATTTTAATAACAACCCCTATCGGAGACCGACTCATCTACGCATTCTATGCTTGGCATAGGATCTAGGCTTATCAGATGTTCGGTTGACTAGTGACTCTTAGTTGGTCATTAGACAAATCGAACTCAAATACAAAATTTGGATACAGTATTATCTTTGTACTTAAATCTAGCTCAGGAACATGCGTCCAAAATCAGCAACGTAACATTCAGACATGAATGCCAAAAGGACAACAGACATAGGGATTCCTTAGCATTCATCTCCTCTATGCTGAGGGATAGAAATACCACCGCCGTTCAAATTGGAAGGATATATGAACCTTCGATAGAAGGACCTATCTTAGGCGCTGAGGAGGCTTTGGTTGTTCAAACTCAGACCATGAGAGAAGCATACAAAGGAGAGGCAAGCGGAGAAATGAAAGAATCATATGAAGAAACAAAAAATTCTGACGAAGACCAACCCATGTCAGACGAGGGCAACGAAAATTAAGTGGAAGATAATTGGAGAATTCCAATCCACAAGTACCTTGACAAAGGTACATTACCAGCCAACATTAAAGAATCTTGGAAACTCGAATCAAAAACAGCAATGTACAACCTTCATGATGGAACATTGTATAGGAGGTCATTTCTCGGACCCCTAATGCGGTACCTCTCACGAACCTAAGGAAGGTAAATACTCCATGATATACACAACATGGATGCTGGCAACCATAGTGTAAGAAGATCCTTAGCTATTAAAGCCAAAATTCAAGGATACTACTGGCTAAGCATGGATGAAGATTCAAATAACGTGGCTAAGAGATGTGAAAGATGCCAACACTTTGCTAAGAAAATCAAAGCACCAGCAACGGAGCTTAACTCGGTTATCAGACCTTGGCCATTTGTCAAATGTGGGGTTGATATTGTTGGACCCTTGATAGAGGGATTTTTTTTTTTTTGATAAGTCAAAATTATATTAAAAGATAAAAATAATTACAAGATAGAATATAGGAAAAGAGGTCACAGCAACCCCAAAACTATATTAATAACAACCCCTATTGTTGGACCCTTCACAAGGTGCTAAGGTATATTTAACCGTTGGTGGAACATCAAAGAAAATTTCTCATCGTGGCTACGGATTACTTCATCAATTGGGTAGAAGCAAAGCCTTTGGAAAGCAAACAACTACAAGGAAAGAACATCGACATGTTGTTTGATACCTTCAACATTCAGAAGAACAAGTCAACTCCTATATACCCTAAGAGAAATGGACAAGCGGAGGCAACCAACAAAACTGTAGCAATGAATTTAAAGAAGAATCTGGGAGTATACAAGAAGAGGTGGTACGAACACTTACACAACGTCATATGGGCCTACCGAACTATAAGAAGTTCATCTACGGGGGAAACTCCATTCTTGTTGACCTACGGAGCTGAAGCAGTCATCCCAACGGAGGTTATACTCCCAATAACAAAAACGGAGGCATGGGAGAAAAATCTAACAACAAAATTGATGTTAGAGAAACTGGATGACCTTGAAGATCCTTGCAAAATATGGTAAACTATCAATGAAGGTTAGATAGGGAATACAACAAAAGGGCCATCCCTCGGAACTTTGTGGCTGAAGAATATGTGCTACGCCAGATACCACCATATTAAAGAAAGAAGGAGCGGGTCAAGCTAGCTCCGACATGGTACGGGCCCTACATCATACACGACATCGCTGGAAAAGGGTCTTACTACATAAGAACCCTCAAATATGAAGTACTACAGAACCCTTGGAATGCAATGTACCTAAAAAAGTACTACCCATAAGAAAATAGTGATTACTCGGGAGAAGAAAGGAACGGGCAATAGCCTACCATGTTCTATCCTTGACCAAAGGTATTATAAACCTCACTAATCAATGAAAGAAACCTTTTGCTAAAAAAATAGCTTCGATTAATACAATTGGGTTATAATATACACCCTTCGTCGGGAGTGACGATGAGGCAAGGCAAGGCATAACTATGCATATGTCAATCTCGGATCCTCGGGGTGATAGCTCCTTTCATGAGGCATAAGAAAAAAAAAGATATCCCATGTATAGATACTTTTTCGAAGTAAAGCATCCATCGCGCAGAACGCGTAGGGTTACAGGAAAATTATTGCCCACGTAGGGACCTTCGCCACCATGATACCTTCTAGCTAAAGGATATCCGGGTAGGACATTGAATGTTCCACCAAAGGTGAAATATACCTGAGCACCTTGTGAAGACTTGATTGTATGACCGATTAGACACATTACGTATAAACAAAAAAAATTCATACAAAGATATAGGTGAAGAAATAAATTTTACCAAAATACGTCTAACACTTCTTGAAAGTTGCATGACAGATAACAAAGGTTCAAAATCAACCGCAAAACATCGTTTCAATATACGGGAACAAAGACATCTCAGCTAAAGAAGGTAACTCAGCTGAGGGCATAAACAACAAAAAGGAGTTCACTTAAACAAGGTCGAGACAATAGGATCAAGGATAAGGAAGACGGGGAAAGACAACTCCGTCAGCTTGAAGTTCATCCTCAGTAAAGGCATTATTGATATAGTCAATAGCCGAACGATCGAACTGCACCTTCATCTAAGAGGACTGGACCTCCAGATCAAAGGCTGATTTCCGATGAAGCTTGATTATCTGAGAGCTAAGTTGGTCGTTTTCCTGCTGAAGTGCCTCAGCTTTAAACTTTGTAGCAACATCAAACTGGCGGGCTATCTCCAACGAAGATATATGGCTCTCAAGACAGCGGACCTTAGCATTCACACCTATAAGCTATTCCTGGAGACCCGCGAAAGTAAAAGGGATAAGTAAATATAAAATGAAATACGGGGCATAAAGAATGCTGCGGGAATAAGACAACCCTAAGATACCTCCGGCGGGGCTAAGGTAATCTTCTAAACTATGCTGGGATTTGGCAAGATCCACTTCAGAAGCATCAAGATCCTCCACGAGAGTATCTCGTTCGGTATGAAGATCCTCAACATCGATCCGGAGTGAAGCATTCTCAGAGGATAATACCTGGTAAACGTTCTCTAACTCTTTCAACCTCTTGACCATAGATGCATGAGACATGGAAGAAGGCATGGAGTCAGCCTCACTAAATTTGTTCTTAAGAGAGTGGACCTCAGAGGAAAATACGTTACGTTTTGCGGTGACCTTAGCTAAAGAAGCGCAAGCATCTTCGAAATTTTCATAATACTTTTTGTGGATAATTTATTGAGCTGAGAGACGTTTCTAAACTAAGCAAATATCCTCATTTTGCTTTTAAATAAGATCTCTTTTCACTTGAGAGTATCTTTATATTCTTTACGGAGCAAAGCCATCTTCTTAACAAGGTATGAGTTATGAGAAGACTCAAGGGAGATTTGGGCGTCATTATGGACAGTCACGTTCATCAACCTATCATACTTCTTCTGATAATACCAAACATCTGAGGTCAACTTGGCTACTTGTTCCCGAAGATGTCTAAGCTCACTGGAGCTACCATCTGGCAGGCATAGGTTCTCTCAGGACTATACTACCAGACAAAAATGAAAATAAAGCTAAAGGAAAAGAGGAATGAACCTATGACTTTGGAGGATTCAGGAGCCAAAGCAGATTCAGCAGCCTTGCGTCCCTCCTCAGAAACCTTCGTAAACAAGATTCTAGGGACCTCTAAGTCTTCTTCAGTTCACTCTCTAACAAAGGTACCTTGGCAGCAGAAGCAACATCACTGGAAGAAGGATATTGTGCGTTAACAAAGGCATAATCATTACCATCACGCTCCAACAAAATACTTAAGTGAGTACACTTAGCCCTATAAAACTTGAACAAGGTACAACCAACATCGATTTGTTTGCAAAGATGCAAATAACGGAGCATAAGAATAAACGAAGGTTTAAAAAAATGCGAAACAATAAAGTGAGAATCACTTACTAAGAACAAGGAAAAACGGGGGAGGAAATCAACGTAGGTATCCATGAAGGTCTCAATCTCTTGGATACTGCCTTGTGGACTTCGCCAAAGCTCTGACCAGAGCGAAGGCAGTCGGGATCGAAGAACATATCCTTGGCCACTCGATATTGAGCAGTCAAAGTATCCAATCTCAAAATAACTTCCAAGGAATCATCTAGCTGATGACGATCAACCTCAACAGAAAAACAACCCTTTGAATCCTACAGTATGGCTTCGAGGATGGCATCGTCAGAGATCCCAGGGCTCAAATTCTCAAGTAACTTGCCCTTCTTAGGATCAATAAAAACCCCACCAGTTGCTTGAGAGCGATCATGGGGCACAAGTATTGAACCCTCACTGTGACGAAGAGATGGCATGGTGGATGAGCTGGGACAAAAGAAAACGCTTGATTAGAAGTACCACCTAACTCCATGTCACTAGCATAAGGAAGATTACCCAGTAATGTCCAATATGGTGACGAAGGTGGTGGTCCAACAACCTTGCTAACAGGGGAAGTAGAGACAGACTGAGCGCTTCCTAGTGAAGTAGGCGTAGCATTGAAGGAGAAGCTGGCAAGTGAAATCACAACCCTCTTCTTCGGCTGGAGCTACTGACCCTCACTACAGGAGCAGAGCCCTTCTCAAATGAGCCAACAAAGAAGGAATAACAACTTGGGTACCAACTTGGCTCACTAATAAAGAGCCTATACCAACTTGAAGGTTATCACCTTCCACAGAACCAGCACGAATGGGGCTAGGTCTATCTTTGGAAAAATGTTCCTCAATATTATCTAAGTGGGGACTAAGGGAAGCATCCTCGACATACTCCATGTCTTCGTCATCTGGCTGCTCCCTATCAACCTTAGGATCCTCATAGGATTCTTCAACATCAATCACAACCTTTAACTTTCCTTTCTTCTTAGAAGACTATAGAAGGGCACAAGCTAAGGATCAAGGAAAAAATACTAAGGAATACACAAACACTAAGGTAAAGGTATAATCCTTACCTCCGGAGGTGCTGATTTAGATGTTTCAATCGAAGATTTCCTTTTCTTTGTTCGGGTATCCACAGAGTTACCAGCAGAACCTGGAGCAGTCCCATCAAAATAATTAGGAGCAGGATGCAAAGGAAACATCAAAAATACTTAGGAAAATGCTACAAAGGTGCTAAGGCAACAAATAAAAAACCTCTGTAACAAACAAAGGTTACCTCGTGATTAATAGCAGGTTTGAATGATAGGTGTTGTAAAACACCTAATTTTATATCTAGTATTTATGCTTTCTTTGCTATTTTTCTTGTAAATTATGTATCTTATGTTTTGTTTTTGAGTATTTAGGTACTTTGGAGTCATTCGGTTCAAAAGAGGAGGGAACATGGAAAAAGCGTTGGAGGCGGATTGTGTCTCATTATTTGCTTTTATTCTTCATCTCTGTCTGAAAAGTATGTCGGCTTTAGTGATGCAAATTCTGTCTGAAAAGCACGACAACTTTAGTGATGACTCTCATTGAAGAGTATATGTGAATTTGAGAATAAGGGACGGTTGCCGTTAGCGGAGGAACTCGGAAGAAGGATAAAGCGTTCAATTGGAGCATAAAGGGGAAAAGATGTCATCTCCTAGGCGGCGAACACTATCCGGAGAATCGATCCATGGTTGAGGGTCGACCAATTCTACAAGAGCACTAAAGACTGCTGATGTTAAGGGGTGGCCACCTGTTATGGGGTACCCATTGGGGTGTCCCTTAGCCTATGGACTGGAGTGCAATAACCACCCAATCATTTCTAACCCTAAATAGAGAAGAGCAATCTCCTCCCAATCATGTTTCATTTATTCCATCACTAGAACTGAGAAAGAACAACAGCCATGGCTGCTGACTCAAAGAAATCGAGAATTAGAAGTTGTAATCGGAGAGGGCTTTTGATGGTGGAACACTGAGGTCAGATATTGGGGTAATGTAATGAAGTTTCAAGGTTCGAAATTAAGCAAGAAATGAGATCCGATGTTGGTGAGAAGATGCAAGAAATGAGTGTGGTAGGTGAGAGAGAGGATTCTGATGTTGTTAAGCACAGGGGAGAAGAACTCAAGATCACTTTGAGGGTTGGTTTGGTTCACTTGGAATTTTGGGTTCTGAAGATTAAAAAGAACATGGATGTTAAAGGGGTTTGAGATGAATCAGGAATATGGGCTGTCTCAGGTTCAGTTAACATCAAGATGAGAGATAAACAGAAGTGGAGGTGACTAATGGAAGAGATTATTGAGTGGGTATGTTGCAAATTTAAGGGGGTCTATGGAGTTTTCCAAAACTGGAATGAACTGTTGATGCTGATTCAGGTATGGATTTGAGCACAGAACAGATGGGTTTGAAGTGATGATGAAAAAAAGTCAAGAGCTGAGTACACTGGTGGTAGGATGAGGCTGTTGAAGCCAATAAATGCACACAGTTGTTGGATTTGAACTTGCAGTGCAAGAGTGAAGTTGATGTTGTTCAAGGTGGGAGTTAGTTGGTGGTGCTGGTGCCCTAGTTGTGATGCAGTTGGTGTGCTACTGGTGAGAAGCTACATCACATTCGAGCTGCAATGAAGTCAAGTTGTTGCTTTGCAGTAATGGGTGAATGTGATTATGGTCAGTGGTGAACTGAGATGGTGGTAGTCTTTTAGTGGTGCTACTGGTGGTGAATTTCGGGTGATGGTGTGAACTGGATAGAGGTGCAGATCAAGGAGTTGAGGCATGATGTTTTGTTACTGTGGAATTGGAATTGGTTTGCGCAAGAGCAGCTGGGTCATGGAAGTGGCAGTTGAGTATGGGAAAGTGGTCTATGTTGCAGTTGGACTCAAGGATAAATGGAATATGTGATGCAGCTGCACTGGGAGTTGGAAGTTTTGCAGTATTGCAGTGGTGTGCTTGCAAATGGAAGCTCAGGTGAAGCAGTTGGTGTTTCTGGAGTAGAAGCTGGCAGAGAAGACAAGGAAGTTGGATTTCTGTGGTTCAATACATGGTAATGCAGTTGAGGCTTGTGTTGTTGGTGAGTTGTTGAGCTTGCCAGGAGCTGCAGAAATGGTTGCAGGTGAACAATGGCAGGAAGTCAGGGAACTGGTGGTAATAGAAGCTGGCAACATTTGTTGTTTCGATGTGAGGTTTTGCAAAGAAGAGGAAATACTGTGAAATGATGTTGCAGTTCAGGGAAGATGTTGCTGGTGATTGTTTTGAGTCTGTGATGAGAATGTGGAATTGAACAGCCACCAAGTGGTGATTTTGTTGACTCGAATGGTGCAAGGAAGGTGTGGTTTAAGTTGGTATTGCAGCTGTGGTTAATGATCATGGACAATGGAGCAGAGTGGATGTTGGTTGAGACAGTGGAGAAGCTACAGATGCAAAGAAAGTTTCAGGGAACAACAATCATGGCTGGTAATCGAGCAGGGAAGGCATGGCCATCTTGGCCGTGAACTATTCTGGCGTGCAAGTGGCTTGGTCAGAACTAGTCAGCTGAGTTATCAGCTGACCCAGTTCTGACTTGTTTAACTCAGCTCCTCTAACCATTTTGACTAACAGAAGACCATTAAGTCAGCAATTATCTCTAACGGTTGACTGACGGAATATTCCGTCGAATATTCTCTCGACGGACAGAACTTTTCAGGTTACCGGCGACGACTTTCCGACGCCGGATTCCGGCAAATTTCCGGCCAAAAACTTTGTTTTTCGGCGAGCGTTTTTTGGGATAGATTTTCTACATGGGTTTCTCTCGCACGTGGGCCGGGTGAATTTCCAACTAATGGACTTTGAAGACAAAACCTATTTTTGGAAGGAGAAAAATCTATAAAAAGGAAGTTTTCTACACAATTATATACAACGTTTTATTCTATTCTTGGAGCTTTTGCAGAGAACAACTTCTAGGGTTTGCTTTCTTTTATGTTTCATCTATTTTCTTTGAATATTATGATGATGAACTCCATGAATATGAGTAGCTAAATACAATAATTGGTTATGGGATAAAAGTTGATTTCTTTAAGCATGTTATTTGATTCTATGAATTAGTTTTGTCTCAATTTTATCGTTTATGATTCATTGTTTTTATTATTATATGATTTGAATGCTAGTTTGGTTGAGTCCAGAATCAATTGGATTTGTTTTCATCTCTATAGCTATATTAGGGTTTTCAATACGTAAAAGTTGTTATCTCTGATTTCTAGTAGCATCTTGTGGTTAATACTTGTAGTGATACATCTTTTTAATCGCATATGAATCATAACCTTTGTTAAAACGAATTAGTGCTTTTACACGTTTGTTTGCATCGACTAGTCTTATTTCATAGAACTTATTTCTCTTAGAGAGTTAAATCTAATTGTGCTTTTACACTTTAGGTTGCTTTTTAAGAAGATTTCACAATAGCATCTTTTAATGTTGTTTGTGATAAAATCAGGAAATAAACGGGATACTCTTGCGATCAAGATATCCTAGGACTTTTGATAATTGAGAGATTAAATACCAATTCTAATCATAGATGAAAAATACATGTTTGTGAATGATACTATCCCTTAACCAATATCTTCTCCTTATTGATTATTCCAACTATTTACTTTGCTTTATTTAGAATTATTACTTTGATAAAAACAAAAACACACTCTTGGGTTATTTGGTTACATAAGAATCTGAAAATTTCATAACAACAATCGCCTCTCTGTGGATACGAACTCTTTCTTATCGAATACTATATTCATAATTAGTAAAGTGAGGAAGTGAATTATTTTTGACGCATACGACACGCATCAAATTATGGTGCCGCTGCCGGGGAGGCATTCGGCTTGTTATATAGTTTTTAGTTTCTTTTTATTATTTTTGCTTTTATCATTGCTTCTTATTTCTGGTTTCGTTTTTCTGACTTGGTTTTGAGAATTGTGTTTCCGGTACCCTGCTGAAATACAAACCGGAAGAAGCATTGGGTGATGCAAACCGTACACTCAATGAGTTGGTTTCTCACAAGCTAGATACACAACATGGGTGTATTCAAACAAATTCTACTTTCGAGATCAAGCCGGGGCTGCTTAGAGAATTACCAAAGTTCCATGGCATGGTGAATGAAGATCCAAACAAGCATCTTATGGACTTCCACACCATTGTCATGGCCGTGCTTCCAGCGGATGTTGAGGCGAATGGTGCAATGTTGAAAGTTTTTCGATTCTCTTTGGTTGATAGTGCTAAGGATTGGTTATATTATTCGCCTCCCGAAAGTGTCACAACTTGGAATGGGTTGAAGAAACTCTTTTTAGAGAGATATTTTCCTGCATCAAAGGCTATTCAAATTCGCAAGGAGATTTGTGGGATGAAGCAAAATGTGGGAGAATCTTTATATGAATGTTGGGAACGATACAAGAGATTGGTGGCAAGCTGCCCTCATCACCAATTTAGTGATGCAATGATTATCCAATACTTCTATGAAGGTCTCCAAGTATGTGATAGGAATCTTATTGACGCTGCAAGTGGTGGTGCACTTGTGAATAAGACGGTGACACAAGCTAGGGAGTTGATTGAGAGTATGGCAGCAAATTCTCAACAATTTTCAAGTCGTGGATCAGAACCACCTACCAAGGGAGTTAATCAAGTTGACGAGATTATTGAATGACGTCAACAAATGAGAAATATGATGGCAATGATGCAACAAATTGCAGCAGTGGTTGTAAAACCATCACGCCCAGCTTATGAGAACGTAGAGCATGTCAATGCTATATTCTCAACTCAGCCGTATGGTATTTATTCCAACACTTACGAGCAAGTTGCAAGTGCAAGTTCTGTTTACAGCCATCTGCATGAGTTCCAACAACAAGTGCAATAACCACAACAAGGGAATAATCCAGAATTGGAGAAGATGGTTACTTTGGTGGAGACTCTAATGTATGTGGTACAGTAAAATCAACAACTAGTGATCTTAAATCAGCAGAAAACGGATAATGCAATTAAGGAGTTGCAATCACAAGTTGGTCTACCGCAACAACAACAATTCCAACAACAACAACCACCTGAAAATCAAGGGTCCAATATGGAAGAGTTGCTGAAATCTTTTATGCAAAGAACGGAGGGCGTGGTCCAGGATTTGCAAACACAAGTAGGTTCAATGGCCGATGAGATTAATCAGTTTTATGCACAAAATGGTGAGAAACTCCCTTCCCAACCTCTTAACTCAAGTGAGGGTGTGAATGCTATTAAGTTGGGAAGTGGTACACAATTTGTGCAGCCCGAAGTTACTAATTCGGGTGAAGAAGAAGCGCTAAAGGAATCAATTTTGGAGGAAAAGAACGCAGATTTTCCCCAAACTCCCGAGGTAACTAAATCAAACTCTAAACCTCTTGTTTCTACTTATGTTCCTCCTCTACCTTTTCCTGGCAGGTTCGCTAAAGCTAATGAGAATGTGGAACAAGATAGGGATATTTGGGATGTTTTTAAGAAGGTCCAAGTGAATATTCCACTCATTGAAGTAATTAGGCAATCTCCTCGTTATGAAAAGTGTGTAAAGGAATTGTGCACTAACAAGCACAAGCTAACCGGTAATGAGGTAATGAGTGTGGGGGAGAACGCTTCGGCGTATCTTAAAAAGAAACTCCCACCTAAATTGAAAGATCCCGGTAGTTTCACTATTCCATGCACAATTGGTAAAACACGGTTTACAAAAGCTATGCTAGATTTAGGAGCTTCCATTAATGTTATGCCTACTTCCATTTATGATGCTTTAAATCTTGGTCCTCTTAAGGAAACCGGCATAGTTATTCAACTTGCCGATAGATCTAACGTTTACCCAAAAGGGATTGTTGAGGATGTTTTGGTGCAGGTAAAAGGACTAATATTTCCAGTGGATTTCTATGTTCTAGACATGGGTAATGTGAATTCATCCTCGTCTACACCGTTACTATTGGGTAGACCATTTTTGAGTACCGCTAGAACGAAGATTGATGTCTATAATGGCACCTTGACTATGGAGTTTGATGAAGAAGTCATTCACTTCAACATCTTTGAGGCGAGGAAACACCCAAGTAACATTCAAGCAGATTTCCATAATGTGTTGGAAGCCGGCTAAGGCGTAACAAACAAGGAGCACGTCGGGCTGACGACTTTAAACCAAGCGCTAAGTGGGAGGCAACCCACCGGTTTTGTATCTTTACCCTTATCTTTTTATTTTTATGCATTTGATTTTATCTTTATTTTCTTTGTTTTTGCATATCATTTGCAGAATTTCCCACCTGGAACTTTCTTTGGACGATTCAATTTTACATTGAGGACAATGTAAAGTTTAAGTGTGGGGGAGCATTTATATGTTTGTATAGTTTGTGTTAGTGTGTTTTATGCCTTTAGTAAAAAAAAAAAAAAAAAAATCAGAAAAATCAGAAAAATAGAAAAACCAAGAAAAAATTTGTGCTTTTTGAACTCCGAAATCTAGAAACTTATGCCTTTAGGATGACACCATTAGTGGATGGAACCATTTTGAATGCAGGAGTTGAGGAACCGATTAACTAAAAGGGACGAACATAGCTCAGAAATCATAAATACCATGATAGTTGTTACCATATCTCGGAATATCACCATATCGCATTCTATTTTTATTTTTCCATATTTATCTATTGTTCTCTAAGTGCTTTGGTGGGTCACTAAACATCGACGTGTTATTACTGATAGGATGAAATAGAGTGATTGAGTTACTAGAAAATGAAAAAAAAAAAAAAAGACCGACCAATTAGACCAAAACGTAATAAAATGACACTTGGGAATAGCACAGTATGTGTGAAACGTAGTCCCTGTCTCCGTCGCCTAAACAAGCGTGGAATGCAGGATCCAAGGCAACTATCATGTACTTGCTGACAAGAATCATGCGCTTGGATCCAGTTTGATCCAATCATGTTGTCTAAAAAAAATTAAAGTAAAAAAAAAGTAAAAAGTAAAAAAAAAAAAACAGTGAAAAAGAAAAGAAAAAGAAAGGAAAGTATTATATTGGTTGAATAAAGTCACTCCTGGTTCCATTATATATGCTAGTGATTTGATGTAGAATTCATACCAAGTAGCTCAATCCAATAGGAATAGGTTCATCTTGGCAGTGACCTTCAGACAGATATGGGAAACATCGATCACTTGTGAATATTCGCCAACATCTACATATATATCCATTCTCTTAATCTTTTCATTGTGATTGTGGTTTGTTAGTTTCCGAGTATTGTGGCTTGTTCGACTATCTAATTAGAGTTTATTTACTAATATATGAATTGAATTTGCAAGGTACCTCCTCCTGTAGTCATTTTGGATTCGTTCATTGATTTGTCACAAATAGACGGAGTTGGAAATATAGGTTTTGTAGGCATACCTCTTGTAAACCTTCACGAGACTAAAACTCGTCCACTAGGGACACCTAGGGGTTTAAAGGCTTGTTATTTATGCTTAAAGTGACCGTAGCCTCGACGAGACGGAGTTGTATGTACGTTTTATAATTATTTTTGTTTGATTTGCTCGAGGACTAGCAAAGTCTAAGTGTGGGGGAATTTGATAGGTGTTGTAAAACACCTAATTTTATATCTAGTATTTATGCTTTCTTTGCTATTTTTCTTGTAAATTATGTATCTTATGTTTTGTTTTTGAGTATTTAGGTACTTTGGAGTCATTCGGTTCAAAAGAGGAGGGAACATGGCAAAAGCGTTGGAGGCAGATTGTGTCTCATTATTTGCTTTTATTCTTCATCTCTGTCTGAAAAGTATGTCGGCTTTAGTGATGCAAATTCTGTCTGAAAAGCACGACAACTTTAGTGATGACTCTCATTGAAGAGTATATGTGAATTTGAGAATAAGGGACGGTTGCTGTTAGCGGAGGAACTCGGAATAAGGAGAAAGCGTTCAATTGGAGCATAAAGGGGCAAAGCTGTCATCTCCTAGGCGGCGAAAACTATCCGGAGAATCGAGCCATGGTTGAGGGTCGACCAATTCTACAAGAGCACTAAAGACTGCTGATGTTAAGGGGTGGCCACCTGTTATGGGGTACCCATTGGGGTGTCCCTTAGCCTATGGACTGGAGTGAAATAACCACCCAATCATTTCTAACCATAAATCAAGAAGATAAATCTCCTCCCAATCATGTTTCATTTATTCCATCACTAGAACTGAGAAAGAACAGCAGCCATTGCTGCTGACTCAAAGAAATCGAGAATTAGAAGTTGTAATCGGAGAGGGATTTTGATGGTGGAACACTAAGGTCAGAGATTGGGGTAATGTAATGGAGTTTCAAGGTTCGAAATTAAGAAAGAAATGAGACCTGATGTTGGTGAGAAGATGCAAGAAATGAGTGTGGTGGGTGAGAGAGAGGATTCTGATGTTGTTAAGCACAGGGGAGAAGAACTCAAGATCATTGTGAGGTTTGGTTTGGTTGACTTGGAATTTTGGGTTCTGAAGATTAAAAAGAACATGGATGTTAAAGGGGTTTGAGATGAATCGGGAATATGGGCTGTCTCAGGTTCAGTTAACATCAAGATGAGAGCTAAACAGAAGTGGAGGTGACTAATGGAAGAGATTATTGAGTGGGTATGTTGCAAATTTAAGGGGGTCTATGGAGTTTTCCAAAACTGGAATGAACTGTTGATGCTGATTCAGGTATGGATTTGAGCACAGAACAGATGGGTTTGAAGTGATGATGAAAAGCAGTCAAGAGTCGAGTACACTGGTGGTAGGATGAGGCTGTTGAAGCCAAGAAATGCACACAGTTGTTGGATTTGAACTTGCAGTGCAAGAGTGAAGTTGATGATGTTCAAGGTGGGAGTTGGTTGGTGGTACTGGTGCCCTAGTTGTGATGCAGTTGGTGTGCTACTGGTGAGAAGCTACAGCTCATTCGAGCTGCAATGAAGTCAAGTTTGTTGCTTTGCAGTGATGGGTGAATGTGATTATGGTCAGTGGTGAACTGAGATGGTGGTAGTCTCTTAGTGGTGCTACTGGTGGTGAATTTCGGGTGATGGTGTGAACTGGATAGAGGTGCAGATCAAGGAGTTGAGGCATGATGTTTTGTTACTGTGGAATTGGAATTGGTTTGCACAAGAGCGGCTGGGTCATGGAAGTGGCAGTTGAGTATGGGAAAGTGGTCTATGTTGCAGTTGGACTCAGGGATAAATGGAATATGTGATGCAGCTGCACTGGGAGTTGGAAGTTCTGCAGTATTGCAGTGGTGTGCTTGCAAATGGAAGCTCAGGTGAAGCAGTTGGTGTTGCTGGAGTAGAAGCTGGCAGAGAAGACAAGGAAGTTGGATTTCTGTGGTTCAATACAAGGTAATTCAGTTGAGGCTTGTGTTGTTGGTGAGTTGTTGAGCTTGCCAGGAGCTGCAGAAATGGTTGCAGGTGAACAATGGCAGGAAGTCATGGAACTGGTGGTAATAGAAGCTGGCAACATTTGTGGTTTCGATGTGAGGTTTTGCAAAGAAGAGGAAATACTGTGAAATGATGCTGCAGTTCAGGGAAGCTGTTGCTGGTGATTGTTTTGAGTCTGTGATGAGCATGTGGAATTGAACAGCCACCAAGTGGTGATGTTGTTGACTCGAATGGTGCAAGGAAGGTGTGGTTTAAGTTGGTATTGCAGTTGTGGTTAATGATCATGGACAATGTAGCAGAGTGGATGTTGGTTGAGACAGTGGAGAAGCTACAGATGCAAAGAAAGTTTCAGGGAACAACAATCATGGTTGGGAATCGAGCAGGGAAGGCATGGCCATCTTGGCCGTGAACTATTCTGGCGTGCAAATGGCTTGGTCAGAACTAGTCAGCTGAGTTAGCAGCTGACTCGGTTCTGACTTGTTTAACTCAGCTCCTCTGACCAGTTTGACTAACAGAAGACCGTTAAGTCAGCAGTTATCTCTAACGGTTGACTGACGGAATATTCCGTTGAATATTCTCCCGACGGACAGAACTTTTCAGGTTACCGGCGGCGACTTTCCGACACCGGATTCCGGCAAATTTCCGGCCAAAAACCCAGTTTTCCGGCGAGCGATTTTTGGGACAGATTTTCTACATGGGTTTCTCTAGCACGTGGGCCGGGTGAATTTCCAACTAATGGACTTTGAAGACAAAACCTATTTTTGGAAGGAGAAAAAGCTATAAAAAGGAAGTATTCTACACAATTATATACAACGTTTTATTCTATTCTTGGAGCTTTTGCAGAGAACAACTTCTAGGGTTTGCTTTCTTTTATGTTTCATCTATTTTATTTGAATATTATGATGATGAACTCCATGAATATGAGTAGCTAAATACAATAATTGGTTATGGGATAAAAGTTGATTTCTTCAAGCATGTTATTTGATTCTATGAATTAGTTTTGTCTCAATTTTATCATTTATGATTCATTGTTTTTATTATCATATGATTCGAATGCTAGTTTGGTTGAGTCCGGAATCAATTGGATTTGTTTTCATCTCTATAGCTATATTAGGGTTTTCAATACGTAAAAGTTGTTATATCTGATTTCTAGTAGCATCTTGTGGTTAATACTTGTAGTGATACATATTTTTAATCTCATATGAATCATAACCTTTGTTAAAATGAATTAGTGCTTTTACACGTTTGTTTGCATCGACTAGTCTTATTTCATAGAACTTATTGCTCTTAGGGAGTTAAATCTAATTGTGCTTTTACACTTTAGGTTGCTTTTTAAGAAGATTTCACAATATCATCTTTTAATGTTGTTTGTGATAAAATCAGGAAATAAACGGGATACTCTTGCGATCAAGATATCCTAGGACTTTTGATAATTTAGAGATTAAATACCAATTCTAATCATAGATGAAAAATACATGTTTGTGAATGATACTATCCTTTAACCAATATCTTCTCCTTATTGATTATTCCAACTATTTACTTTGCTTTATTTAGTATTATTACTTTGATAAAAACAAAAACACACTCTTGGGTTATTTGGTTACATAAGAATCTGAAAATTGCATAACAACAATCGCCTCTCTGTGGATACGAACTCTTTCTTATCAAATACTATATTCATAATTAGTAAAGTGAGGAAGTGAATTATTTTTGACGCATACGACACGCATCATTGAACACCCAAGGCTGATATGCATCATACTTAGTAGGCAGAGATGAAGTTGTATGAGGGACGTTGGGATCTGTGGTAATAAAACCATAAGCCCATGGACCCACAACACTAAGAGGAGTACAAGCCCAACAATTATCATGGTCCAGACGAATGCAGTCAGGCTTTGGCAATAAGAGCTTAGCAGAATAGGGGATGACAGTCTTGTCAATCTCCTCCAACAAACAAAGGCTCTTGCCTTCTCTAATATGCTTAGCAGTAACATGGATACGACAGGGGACAACACACCAAGGAAGAAGGTTGCTTTTCTGAATAGCATCAACATAGGTAGCATTGAAGTTGGCATGGGTATAATACTCCTGCTTAGACCTCCCAGGAGAAAAAGGGTCATCAGACTTCAAAGTAATCGTACCCTTACTACGGTACCAACACTCACGAAGGGCGCGACAATAATTACAAGTGTATTGCATAATCCCACGGACCTGAGTTTTGTGTACCGGTTCATCCCTGGTAGACAAAACATCATAGTAGAAAGGATCATTTCTACTAAACAAAGTCAGAAGCATGCCTGCTGCCAACTGACCAACACTGATCAATAAGATGTTCTCCTCATAAGGGAAGCTTCGGATTAGAGATTCAGTGAGAATATCAGGGCCATTAACAAAGGAGATGTCAAACCTATGCAGGAGGAACGACTTGGAGATCTCAGCCAAAGATAAGTGGGCGTAGCTATCCTTGTCACGCAGCTGGAGTCTTTGGAGCTCATAATGAGGTGTGGAAGGAGGAAGATCCTCAACAACGACCTCTTCTACCTCAGTATACACAGCTATCTCAGGTTCCAAAACCACCTCAGTTCTCACAAGCATCTCAGTGTCCTTGGGGGTGGAGAAGGCATAGCGTCAGGATGGTCCATACTCGGAGGTGGCTCAGTAGACGATCTAGGCTTCGGATCCATGCACATATGTTTCTTCGGAAGTCTCATAATCCCTAACACCAACATAAAATACAGTCCTTCAACAATGACGGACAAAAATTGCAGTTGGCTCAAAAATGAATTTGGGGCAAAAACAAACATACTTTGGGCATGGGTTTATCTAAACCAACCAAAGGAAACAACTTAATTCTCCCACAGAACGAAAACAAAGGATTATTAACCGCCATGATCGAAGTTGCAGACAATGAAAAGTCATGGTATATTCATGGTGAAATCACAAAATGAAAAGTAACCCATGCTTTTAAATAACATGAAGAAGCATAAAGAGACATAAATCGATACATGCAGAGATGGAAGCAACGTCAACAACCAACAAGTCAAGCATGGAGGATACGAGAAGCAACAGTGAAATTAAAGAAACAATGTTTACTAACCTGTTGATGACGAACGAGCATGAGATTTTAAGTGTCGAGAAGAAAACCAAAAGTTAGAAGCAAAGGGGACGAGGAAATCTGTTACGCCCCAAATACTAAACCTGTTTACCTTATAGGATTACAACCTAATTGAAGCATCAAAACTAGATTACCGATCTTTAGAATCATTATTACAAAATGTGTTAATAACTAAACCCAAACTCTCTGATATTATATATATTATTTTTTTTTATCAGAAAAGCCAAGTGGCTTTAATTTTTATTGGATACAAAAAAAAAAGAAGGAAGGGGGCTAGGCCTGACCTCCAAACAGAAGAGAGAAAAGACAAAAAAAAAAAAAAAACGAAATAGCGGACAAACTTAGAAGTTCCTCTACAATACTTGGCACCCAACACAACATTAATCAAGCCCTAGAACCTTATGCATATGTCGGCGGTAGTAAATTGTCTAACAAACTCCTTTCGAAAAGGTAAATTATTATAAAAAAATTTGATGGGTATCGAATCTTGTAATGGTACAAAATACTTCCTGCTCATTTTTGGTTAACTTAGGAATTGGATTCGAGGTATGGCCAGTGAGAAAGACACTCATGATATTATATAAATGATATTATATAAATGAAAGTCTTCCGAATTCTAAGAAAATATTAATGTGTTGTTTACATAATAAGAAAGAATGAATGTAGTGAATGATAAACAACAACACTATCTTCGATAAAGCTCTAAGCTACGAAACGGATATATTCGAGCGTTCTATTTCTTCTGATTACTGAAACTGAAGTGGGAACGAGTGAGCACATCATCCCAAAAGGGTTCTTAATGGAAACATGTAACTCTCAAGTAATCACTAACATGCTTCACAATTCTAAATAATATAAATCGATAGGAATGAGAAGAAACTAATCATACGACAATTTACGCATCATGAAGCAAGTGTCACCCTAACCTCGACAAACTCATTGGAGAAGACGACGCGAGAGAAACCCTAATCAATAATAATAACATCGTCCACACAGAGTGCCCATACAAACCAAGATTTAGAATATCACTATCAAGATCAGAAAGTTAGACAAACAAGTATAATATGCACACGAGTGATTTCCCTCAAATAAAATAGTATATATAATATCATAACGGATGGATTACGGCCCTACTAAATAATTTTCAAACGGATGAGTTACCGCCCTACTATATTAATAAGCAATAATATTCAAACGGATGACTTACCGCCCTACTAATGAAATAGTTATAATAATATTCAAACAGATGAATTACCGCCTTACTTAAATTAACTAGGAGCCGTGGGGGAAAGACATACACTCCTCGCAAGGAAATCTCACAATGCATATTGTTGGTGCAAAATAGAACGCTCCAACGATCTTCGAGATGCGGGAAAGTTGATCGATCCTCTGCCGTAGGTGTTGAATCTCCAAATCTTGATCAAAAAAGGGGGGTGGGAGTACCTGCAAAACATTCCGATGCTAAAATCAGCGGATGTTCTATGCAAGTAGTTATTGTGAAGAGAATAGTATTATGTACCCCTTGTGTTGGGATTTTGCCTCTATTTATAGTCAAAAATCAGATGTAGCTTTAGGGTTTCATCAGTTATCCTAATAACTACCCTCATCTGAATAAACCCCAAATACCGTCTAGATTCATGATAAACCCTAATGTTTATCATAATCCTATTTTTCATGGATAACTATTACTACTTAAGATAATAATCCCTTACTTATCAGGATTTATCTTAAATAATATCTAACCATTATCCCATAAAATCTATTTACCCATGGATCTTTGGGCTTCACCAATAATCCAGGTGGTTCCTTTAATAAACCGATTCGGGCTTCCATATTAAGCCCTATGGATTTCACAATAACACTCGGGTTTCTGCAATAAACCAAGTCCAGGCTCCCATGATAAGCCATACGGGTTTCCAAATAAACCCTCCGGTTTCCTTGATAAACCGACCGATTTCTATGATAAATCGGATTATTGCTTCTATTATAAGCCACGTGCGACCCGAACGTACACCATTTGGGTGGGGTACAAACATCGCCCCCTCTTAATTCTCAACTTGTTGAAGAATTAAGAAGATCAAAAGAAGAACTAACCTTAAAGGCTCGTTCGAAATTGCCATATGCTGCTTATCTGATAACCTTTTGTGGCCTTGGCCAGCTTGTTGTGTCGATTTTCCCCACGGTCGGCTCAATAATTCAAAGTACCAAAAATTTACTTGCCATCTCAAATCACTAAACACGTTCAAAGTACCAATAATATACTTAAAAACTCCATATAGTAATTACCCAAACGCCAAACATATCAACATGTTATGTCCTCTTGCTCTTTCATTAGCTGACAAATGACTTACGTGTTGGTCTTGTAAATCTTCCAACATTTCCTTAGGATCTTGAACCCCACATTCATTATTTCCTAGTCGTTCCGGTCTTTCTCTGGCACATTTACTGCCATTTGCTCCATTGTTCTTGCAAGATATTACTAGATCTATTTGACTTTGCATGACAATTCATTTCCTTGGTTTTTCTCTTTGATATAAAAACGCTCCAGTCTATCTCTTTAATAGAAAAATAATCAGTATTAATAACTCAACTTTGACTTTGAGAACATACCTCACTCGAATGCAGGTTGCTCCCATATTTTGCTAGGTACATTGGTTGCCCATTTGGTCTCGTACTGGAATAAAACTTTCTGACTCAACGCTCTTGTGTCTGCGAATAATGAACGTACGACAACCTCTGGTGTACAGGACAATCATACAGTTTGTTTCATAATAAGCCATTGGTTTCTACAATAAACCGAACTAGGCTTCTCTAATCAGCCATCTGGGTTTCCACAATAAACCCACTGGTTTCTACAATTAACCAAATTGGGCTTCCATAATAAGCCATGTTTTGGTTTCTTTAATAAACCATCGGGCTTCCTTAGTAAGGCCGGCTGGGATTTCTCAATAATCCAGACTTGGTTCCTTTAATAAACCACCAGGCTTCCTCAATAAGTCCAGTTAGGCTTTCTCAATAAGCCAGACTTGGTTACTTTAATAAACCACCAGGCTTCCTTAATAAGTCCGGTTAGGCTTCCTCAATAAGACAGACTTGGTTTCTTTAATAAACCACCGGGCTTCCTCAATAAGTCCGGTTAGGCTTCCTCAATAAGCCAGACTTGGTTTCTTTAATAAACCACCGGGCTTCCTCAATAAGTCCGGTTAGGCTTCCTCAATAAGCCAGACTTGTTTTCTTTAATAAACCACCGGGCTTCCTCAATAAGTCCGGTTAGGCTTCCTCAATAAGCCAGACTTGGTTTCTTTAATAAACCACCGGGCTTCCTCAATAAGTCCGGTTAGGCTTCCTCAATAAGCCATACTTGGTTTCTTTAATAAACCACCGGGCTTTCTCAATAAGTCTGGTTAGGCTTCCTCAATAATCCAGACTTGGTTTCTTTAATAAACCACCGGGCTTCCTCAATAAGTCCGGTTAGGCTTCCTCAATAAGCCATATGAGTTTCTTTAATACTTTTTCTTTGCTCCTTTTGCTCCATTTTAGCTTCAGCTTAATTATGTTGAAACATCTTGTTTTCGCCTTTCTCTTTATTAGAAAGACATCCCAACAACTTCCTTAATAACCAAAATACTTCGTCTTTGTCTTTCTCTTTTATAGAAAGACATTGCACGTATTTCTTTAATAAAAACATACAAAAGTGTTCTCATCTGTGATTATAAATTCGATTTATAATGTAACAAACTAGCGAGAATTTACCTCCCAAGGCGTTCGTTCATCCAACCCTAGTCGCCCCCATATGTCCAATGATATTGAGATGCTCCCAGGCTTGCATCAACATTTTCAAGTACTCAGATGTACTCCAAAAATTCCTTGTACAAGATACTCACGTACTAGCTTGCCAAGCTGGGAAATGATAACCCATTTTACAGAAAAAAGGCCCACACTATACTCATGCATAGCTTTATGCCATGTTGATCTGATTATTCTTTCGTGAATGTCATAATAGCTCTATGCCTTGGTGCAGCCTTCTTACCGGTGGCACATGTCATAGTGTTCAATTAGCTTCCATACTAGTTGACACGTCACTGTTATTGACGCGTCAATATTATATTGGAGGGAGGAACTATAAAAAATATCGCCTCGAACTCCTGCACAATTTTATCTTGTAAGGCAGTAAATCTTGCCTTAAAAAAGTGGTGCTCCATTCACCGTATTCTTCATAAACGGCGATCATCATCTTTATTCTTCTTATCAAGTAAATACTTTGTCGTAACTTTGGTACGAGGTGCTTTTATTAATGCCAAATATCTCTTTTGAAGTATGTCACACCTCCAATTCCAACGACATTACGAAGAACAAACTGCTAGATAAATACTGGGGGTTACCTATATGGTGCAGGTCACCAGTTTGCTTTGCGCAGCTTCCCATCTTCCTTTTCTAGATGTGAGGGTGTTCACACGCAGGTGTCACTCTCCTTTGATTGCATGCTTAGCGACACTTTAGCCGTCCCTGATATCTATAGAGATATTCCCAAGTGGAAAAGACGCCCCCATGTGAAGCAGAAACTAGATCTATTATATCCGTTCCTCACTTGTTAGACGGCTCTGGGCTTATGATCACATATCTTTCCGTTGTCTTCTTATTTCTGGTTCCATCATGATTTTTCCTTTCGGAATCGCTCAAGCGGGGAATTATAAAGACGCCCCCAACTATAATAACAAGGCTAGCGCCTTCTGCTTGACGAGATTGTGTACTTGTCAAGGTGCAAGTCTTTCATACTCGCATGCAAGACGAGATTTTATGCTTGCGATAAGAGCAAGACTTATGTGCTCACGTGCAAGGTGAGGCTTCAAGTGCTTGTGAAGTGATGCAAGGATAAATATTGAAGGGTCTAAGAAACCCTTATCTTGAACTTGATCATGTTGTTATCCACGAATCTCGAACTCGATTGTGGCGTTATCGATGAACCTCGGACTCGATCATGTCGCTGCCCCAAGTACATATAAATTTTTTTTCGAACACTGGATTTTTTGCCTCCATGTTGTAGGAAATTCAAATAGGATTCCAACAAGTCAAAAATCACTCAATTCGGACTTAAAACGAAGAAGTTATTGATGAAACAAGTTTCCAACGAAGCGCGCGTGATGTTGGTGGCGTGGCAGCTATGACTGGATCACAAGAATGACGTGGCTACGCTGACCGGGACAGTGTTGCTGAAGTGGCAAAAAAATAGATGCTGACGCGACGTCAATGACTGGACACCTGTCGCTGACATGGCATGTGACACATCGATGACGTGGCAGTGACGTGGCATCATTTGATTCGTTCACTATTTCTGACTGGACGCTGATGTGGACCCGCATGGCCCTGTGAAGCACTGGATCGCTGGTGTACCCAAGGCTGGATGAAATAAAACCTTGGCAATGGTCGCTGTAATATTTATCGCCACGCTTCTTTCAACTGTTCGCAACAGTTTCTTCATCTTCGTAACAGTTGCTTCAACAGTTTGCAACAGTTTCTTCAACCTTCGTAACGGTTGCTTCAACAGTTTGCAACAGTTTCTTCAACTTCGTAACGATTCTTTAACCTTCGTAACAGTTTCTTTAACCCTTTCGCAACGGTTTCTTCAACCTCGTAATGGTTTCTTCAACTGTTTCGTAACAATTTTGGTTCTTCTGCATCGCTTACAGTAGAACCCTAACTTTTTTTTTTATCCTTTTCACAGCTGATTTTCCGTGAACAACACTTACGTGAACAGTATTGTTCTGTGTATAGTACCTTCCGGTAAACATACCTTTTGCGTGAAAATCGACGTTCAGTGAACAGTGTTTATGCGAACAGTACTGTGGTGAACAGTACCTTTCTGTAAATAGTGGTTCCGTGAACAGTACTTTGGTGAGCAGTGTTTTGAAACCCTAGTTTCAAAAAATACTCGGAGAACACAATCTACCATCTCTCTCATCAACGCCTTGAACGACAACACTCCTTATGATCCGAGTATTGGCCTGTTGATTTGGTACGCCTTCATTCATCTCTGGATGATTTGCAGCTGACGCCTCCATAGGTTTTCTTTAGACTTTCTCTTCACAACTTTGGCAGAACCTCCCGCGACGCTGGATCTTCCCGCAACTTCCAAAAAGAGTTATAAATCATTCAACAACTTTCCTCAAAGTGTTATGTAGCTCTGCATCTTTATGATACGTCGTTAGATCCTTTTACAACTTTCACAAAAGTTACGATCAGACGTGACTGCACTTAACTTTCAGTGAACAGTAACAACGAATTTCTTGAATCGTCAAAAGTGCTTCCTGAAGCGTAAACGGTAAACAATGATTTTCCAAGACGGCGTGAACAGTGATTTCCGAGAAGCCGTGAACAGTGATTCACGTGAACAATGAATTTTGAAACCCTAGTTTTGAAAATACTCGGAGAACACGATCTTTTCTCGTGTTCCCCTTAGTCGGCGCCAAAAGATGTTGGTGCAAAATCGAACGCTCCAACGATCTTTGAGATGCGGGAAAGTTGATCGATCCTCTGCCGTAGGTGTTGAATCTCCAAAGCTTGATCAAAAAAGGGGGGGGGTACCTGCAAAACACTCCGATGCTAAAATCAGCGGATGTTCTATGCAAGTAGTTATTGTGAAGAGAATAGTATTCTGTACCCCTTGTGTTGGGATTTTGCCTCTATTTATAGTCAAAAATCAGATGTTGCTTTAGGGTTTCATCAGTTATCCTAATAACTACCCTCATCTGAATAAACCCCAAATACCGTCTAGATTCATGATAAACCCTAATGTTTATCATAATCTTATTTTTCATGGATAACTATTACTACTTAAGATAATAATCCCTTACTTATCAGGATTTATCTTAAATAATATCTAACCATTATCCCATAAAATCTATTTACCCATGGATCTTTGGGCTTCACCAATAAGCCAGGTGGTTCCTTTAATAAACCGATTCGGGCTTCCATATGAAGCCCTATGGATTTCACAATAACACTATGGTTTCTGCAATAAACCAAGTCCAGGCTCCCACTATAAGCCATACGGGTTTCCAAATAAACCCTCCGGTTTCCTTGATAAACCGACCGATTTCTATGATAAATCGGATTATTGCTTCTATTATAAGCCACGTACGACCCGAACGTACACCATTTGGGTAGGGTACAAACACATATCACAAACAATACATTGAAGCAAACATATCAACATAAACATCATACTCAAAGATACATGAGTAGTACATCAAAGTACACGTAATCATTCAGACATTAAGTAAATGCGCACAAACTTGTCCAAAGGTAACAAAGACGCATCATGCTCGCGGATAGAAATAATGTTCAATGATTACAAGAAGGTTCCAGAGTCCCACCTGCTTTAATGACAAGACTCGCCTATTGGTTCATCCTTGAATAAATCGTTGTTAATAAGGAGTAACTGTTAATAACACAATTACTCTAAGAGATTAGCCAAAAGGCTAACACAAGGCTCATAACATAATCTCATACAATTATCTAGTTATAAACTAAGTGAACTATCTAATGGTTCTAAACCCATTTATGGTTTTACACCTTTTCGTTATCTATCTTTAGCACATATAAAGTTTACTAATTCAATTAGATTGGTTTTATAGTTCAGTTGATAGGTCTTATGAATATCTACAACTTGGTAAAAGGAACTAAAGGTTAATTCGGACCATAAAGGTCCAATTTTGGAAAATAGGAAAACTATGCCTAATTCTAAGTCCACTAAACAAGCCCATTCACTTAAGGCCTGGTCTATCTGAGTCAACTAACGGTCGCTAACAGTCAAAAGGAGTCAGCTAACAGTCCATGTCCAAAGTCAGGTCAACAGTCAAGGTCCACTGAGTCAAACAGGAATCGGTCAAAGGTACAACTCAGTGAAAATCGGTGAGTCAACATGATTCAACTCAGTCAGGTAAACTGAGTCAGGCAACAACGAATCGAATCAGACCGAATAAGTCAGTCAGACAGGCTAAGGTTCTCACATAACTGCAATTCTAACTCCAGTTCTACCCCAATCTACTCATTGCATTCAATTCATTCATTCCAATACATAATCTTATAACTCATAAAGAATATAACCTAAACCACACATAGACATGTCTACAATCTAGCAATACAGTCTAATTATTCTCATATATTTATTCATTGAACCATGGCTTCTGCAATTCTAACTTAATCTAGTCTAAGCTTAACCCCAGCCTCCTCGTCATTCTAAAAAAATATTTTTTCTACACCCAACACAACAGCAACAACAACACATTAGTCTTCTATACTTCACCAACATCTAAACAACAACTCATTATTCACTGGTGTTGTTGTTCTCACACCACAACACCACAACTTCCTTTCCCTGCAATCCTTCTCTTCTTTCTAAAATTTCATCAAATCCTCCTCTACAATTTGTAGCTTCACTTCCTCTACATCTCACTTAACAACAACATCAGTAGACACCCTCTTCTTGTCTCACTGTCTCAAATCCATCATAACAACACCATTCTCAGATCAGCATCACCAACATGTACTTTATATTTTCACCAGCTGCCCTGCATATTGAACACTAACAACTTCTTTATATCTTTACCAAGAACTTGGATCACAACAGCAACTCCTCTTACTCAAACACATCCATTTTATCTATTCACTGCCAACTCCATGAACTGCAACCAAATAACCCATTCTCACAATCCAGTTCGACATTAACTACTCTGCCATGTCCTGCACCACCAGTAGCCAATTTAGTATCAACACCATCTCCAAAAATCCCGTGCTTTACTAAACCACCACTACTTGTAATTCTGCTCATCTAACTACAGACCCTATCTCATACTCCCAACTGCTACTGCAGCTACCCCTGTTCAACTCATCTTGTTCATTAGAAATCTCCAAATTCCTGAACCATACTAACCTAATGACAATTACAATTTCTCCAACAATTACATTTATCTACATCCGTATCTCAGTTCAACTCAATTCAAACAAACAACATCAATATCCAAGACTTCGATTACCAATTATCCTTGCACTGCAACTCAATCATCTTCTGATTCTTCTTTTAAAAACCCTGAAATAATATCTTAACTTCAATCACGTCTATCTATTTCATCTTCTTCATTTGCAAATTCCGAATCAAGCAACCTAATTCGCATGAACCCTAATTTCTGGTTGATTTAGCGAAGAACACAAACCCTAATTTTCTATGAAATCAAAATTAAACCTCATACAGGTCTTTAACTCAAATTCTACAGAAAACCCATCTTTAATCTATCAACACAAAGCAATTTCAAGAAAAGAATTCAATCAATTCAGAGCCCTAAATTATCTTACCCTTTTCTGCTTCTTCCAAATTTCAATCGATAACAACATCATCACCCTCTCTCTCAATTCAACATGTTACTATGATTCTGATGGATCGCTCAGACAAAATCATGCTCAGAATTTTAAAATTTATATTAACAGAAAGGAGAATAGGAAGAACAAAGAAGAAGAAGAATAAGAAGAAGAAGAAGAAATAAGAAGGAAAGAGAAATGATTTTCTCTTCGATTCAGTTTGGTGATAAGTCCAACGAAATTACTGAGACACCCAGAGAGTTGGATAAGGTCAGCGTCTAGAGAAAAAGTTTTTATTTTGTCCTTCATACTCATCCGATGATATCTTATTCGTCCGGTATCCGAATAACACGTTCGAGTAGTCCAATTCACATAACTTTTCGAGACCTATTCAATGATACTTGTTTCGTATCTAAATTATTGTTAGATTAATTTCTATTAAGTAGAGTCTATATTAACTAATCGAGTTATTAGCGGCTAAAACATCTCTTGACCGGTCTAATAGCGTTGACGAGCTTGATGGTCTTTACATTCTCCCTACCTTATATCATTTTCGTCCTCGAAAATCGAACTGTCCTAATCTTCAAAACTCCCTACCTTATAAAGAACTATCTCTCTACTAATTGCAAGTACTGCTCATACTTACAAACGCGCGAAAATTAAATCATTTCAAATGAGTTCAAAACAACATGAGATGGAGCAAAACCCCATATGGCTTTCTACAATTAAAATTTGTGGCTCTTGGTTCAAAAGGCTATATTCTTTTTCAACAGATATAATTAGGTCTCTATTGAATCTGTAATCTATGAATCAAAATGATCAACGTAAGTTATACTGATTTATACACTAACAGATAAATAAGCCTAAATTCTTCACACTAATTTTCTATCTCAATAAATTGATCGCTCTAGGGATAAGTCAAGGTACTCAATAAGTTTTTACATGACATTTGGGATCTATCAAATATGCTAATTTCACTATCTTTTTCTTTCTTTCTAATATTATATTGACTAGGTCTTCTTAATTTCAAACTAATTAGCCTCTAATCTCTAACAACTTCTAAATTATAATACAATTGGTTTAACCTACAATTTTTACTTCACAAACAAACAAATAAATTTGCCAAATAATCTTTTAGTTATTGATAACTTTTAGTGATTAAAATTTATCTCACAACCCAACCCAGTTCTAAACTAATCTGGTTATCTATCTGGTACTAAGTATGATCCTTTTTTTTTTGGTAAGTCTTAGTTTATTAAAACCAAAAAAACGTAATTACAAGAATTACAAAATGGGAGGCTCTAGGCCTCCCCACCCCCATAAACCAAAGGGGCACACTAAAAAACAACAAAATAACGCAAAAAGCTTATAAAAAGCTTTCCAAAACAAAAAAAGAACAAAAGAGAAAAACAAACAACTAATATCGTTTGCGTCCATCTCTAAAATTCCTCTTCTTAAGGCTAACAATTGTTTTTGTCAAATCAAAATCATCATCTTGCTGGTTGTATTCATCTTCATATTCATCTTTTTCTTCCTCTGAAGTATAATTACCACCAGGAATAAGCATAATAGGAGATTGAGGTTTTTTCTTAGTTAACAATAACTCCTTTTTTCCCTTGAAGTATTCTTTTATAAAGTCTGGATTTCTAATGAAATTAGCCCGCACTTGATCGTTTTGAATAATGCTTGCCTCGTCTAGTTCCTCACTAGACAAAATATTTTTCATATCAAAAACAACATCATCCAACCTGTCCCGTTGTTTTTTTAACTCTTCTAATATTTCTAGGAAAGCTTTCTTTTTTCTGTTTCAACATGGGAATCCGGTTTCCTTTTATCATCAGAAATTGTACCCCATTCCTTTGAATTCTTAACTTCGGCCGCCATATTAGCAGCTAGGAGATCAGCATTTTCATCCTCCAAAATTTTATCGTCTCTAAACCCCAAATCAGAGTTTAAAGAGTCAAAAGAATTGTTACAAATTATTTCAGAAGTGTTGCATAATGCATCCGCAAAAGGAGTAAACGTAAATTTAGTAGGAGAGGCTTTACTCTTTACATGCTTCCAATCATCTGTAGAATCGTTAACTATTTTCTCTTTGATAGGATGCTTGGATTGCTGAGCAACCATCGCAGCACCCTTGTTTGTAATATTTTTAGCGTTTGAAAAAAGTATGAGCTTGCTTACCTTTATCTTGACGATTTGTAGTTTTATTTGGCATAGAAGTGGCAGTAGACTTAGTCACAGACTGACCCGCATTATATAGGTTTGTAATTGGCTTCACGGCCTTGTCAATCTTGCCTTACTTTTCCGTATCAGGAATAGACAAGGATGGAGCACCCTTGCGTATAGCAATATCCTTTTGTGCAGCAATAATGTTTTTCCACCTAATAAGCTTCATCTGAGCTTCATGAAACTCAGCTGAATATTTTTCAAGCTCCAATTTCAACTTTTTAGCATCACCAAGAGCAGATTGATGCTGCCCATCAGATGTACCAACTTCCGGAGGAGTATTACTCTTCGCATCATCATCATCTTTTCCCTGATTTGCATTTTCGGTATCACCATCATCACCTTTGGGTAGCCACTTCTAAACATTCTTCACAGTACTTTTCTTGTTCATCTTTCTACAATTGGTATCAACATGACCAACAATTTTGCAATAAGAACAAAACTTGGGTATTTTTTGTAGCTCTACATATTGATCAAAACTTCTACCCCCCACTGTTACATGAATTGAATCTGAAATTTTCTTCGCAAAATCAATATTAACCAAAATAGCTGCATAACACCCATACTCATGATTCAAAGTCTTCTTATCTACCATAACTGGATTGCCTAGAGTTTTTCCAAGAGATTACAGAAACTTTTTCCGTCCATAGATCTACATACAAAGTAGGAAATTGACCCAAACAGCAGCATGAGAAGAACTCTATTTATCCGGATCAAACCATGGAAACAAATCCTTAAGATGTAACTCATGTTGATTGACTTTCCAAGTTTTCTCACAGACTTTTAGCTTGTTCTCTTCAGATGAAAACTTGATAATAAAAAAGCCATTATTCATAGGTGTGAATTTTACCATCGCTGGACCGAAACCCCATTGATTTTCCAGGGATCTTGTAACATCATTAAACTTTGCAACCCTAAAATCCAATCTTCCAATAAGACTGAAATTCCAGGCCGCACACCCTTCTTGAAAAAAGTCTAACGGAAGTTCCACAGATGGTTTATCATCATTAAAAATAGGATTTGGCAGACTGCCAATATGAATTATAGTAGGATTCATATTTTGTTTACCTTTAACCATGTCTGCAAAGGATGTATTCACCTTAAGAGAGTTAGACGAAACCGGATCTTGCTGTTCTCCCATTGTAGACCATCCAAAAATGATCAAACAATAGAGAAATCGTTTGTAAATGAAAACCCCAAAAGACGATCAGATTCAGAAGAACAAAGAAAGAAAATGCAATGATTTTTTACTGTAGCACCTCAGATCTATATGATAATCGAATTTCCATCCCTTGATGTTAAAGAAACCTATGATTAAATCATCATAAACCAATCGAAATTGATTTAGATGATCAAAAGCATGAACAAAAACAAATCTAGACGTTCTAAAATTTGGAGAGGAAAAAATCGTGTGATGACTAAGTATGATCTACTATTGCCCATGTAAGATCTAATAGTGAGCTCTGATACCAACTTGTGATGCCCCAAATACTAAACCTGTTTACCTGATAGGATTACAACCTAATTGAAGCATCAAAACTAGATTACCGATATTTAAAATCATAATTACAAAATGTGCTAATAATAAACCCAAACTCTCTGATATTATATAAATGAAAGTCTTCTGAATTCTAAGAATATATTAATGTGTTGTTTACAGAATAATAAAGAATACATGTAGTGAATGATATACAACAACACTAGATTCGATAAAGCTCTAAGCTACGAAACGGATATCTTTGAGCGCTCCATTTCTTCTGATTGTTGAAACTGAAGTGGGAACGATTGAGCACATCATCCCAAAAGAGTGATCAATGGAAACATGTAACTCTCAAGTAATCACTAACATGCTTCACAATTCTAAAGAATATAAATTGATATGAATAATAAGAAACTAATCATACGGCAATTTACGCATCATGAAGCAAGTGTCACACTAACCTCTCCAAACTCATTGGATAAGACAACGCGAGAGCAACCCTAATCAATAATAATAACATCGTCCACACAGAGTGCCCATACAAACCATGATTCAAAATTTCACTATCAATATCAGAAAGTTACACAAATAAGCATAATATGCACACGAGTAATTTCAATCAAATAAAATAGTATATATGATATCATAACGGATGAATTACCGCCCTACTAAATAATATTCAAACAGATGAGTTACCGCCTACTATATTAATAAGAAATAATATTCAAACGGATGACTTACTGCCATACTAATGAAACAGTTATAACAATATTCAAACGGATGAATTACCGCCTTACTTAACTTAGCTAGGAGCTGTGGGGAAACACATACACTCCTCGCAGGGAAATCTAACAATGCATATCACAAAAAATACATCGAAGCAAACATATCATACATACATATGCAACATAAACATCATACTCAAAGATACATGAGTAGTACATCAAAGTACACGTCATCATTCATACATAAAGTAAATGCGCACAAACTTGTCCAAAGGTAACAAAGATGCATCATGCTCGCGGATAGAAAGAATGCTCAATGATTACAATAATGTTACAGAGTTCCCACCTGATTTGATGAAAAGCCTCGCCTACCTCGAGGTATTCGATCCACTGGTTCATCCTAGAATAAATCGTTGTTAATAAGGAGTAATTGTCAATCATACAAACACTCTAAGAGATTATCCAAAAGGCTGACACAAGGCTCATAACATAATCTCATACAATTATTGTAGGATCAGAATATCGCAAGAATGACACATTTACGAAATATGATTAACAACACCTTGCGATTGTCGCAGGATGATCTGAAGAATGACGCAACATATGACGATAGCAGAAACACGAGAAGAGTATGATGATTCTGCAAGGATTAGAATGTTTGCGAAGATTAATAATGTAACTCTTGCGAGAATATTGCAAGTCAGATCCGAAATTAAAGGACAGATTACCTGTCATCCACTATGTAAATCCCTATATAAAGAGTTGAGTAGGCGTAAGGGAGAGAGAGATCTTTTTCGAGTGTTAAGAAATTCATTTAGGAGAGACAAAGTGAAAAGAGCGATTATATTCTTGTTTTCTTCCAGTACTTGTAACATTTATGTGAATCAATTAATAAAAGTGTTGTTCTTAATCTTCAAAATATGTGTTGATTATTATGAATTCTTGTGAGGGGTGTAGTGTAGGATTTCCTGCTACTGCATATTGGCGCTAGAAATAGGGACAATCAGTATTGTGATTTCCCTTGTTTTTAGTGTGAAAATCAGTATTGTGATTTGGGAGAATTTGTAATAGTTGGTGAGATGTTTCAGACGATTTTCGGCAATTCATTAAGGTTGAAGAGATGGCTAGACTTCAAGACAACCAACTACTGTTAGGAGGAGTAAGAGACTTGCTGGAGAAAATCAAATTCAACGTACACCGGTGCAGAATAGAACTTTGGATTATGATAGGGTGAGTGTACATACTTGGCAATCAGATTCAGAGGAAGAAATAGAAGAGGAGCAACATTTAAGAAATGAAAGACAAGAGGAGAGAGATGAAGAGAAAATTGGAGGGATAATTCATGGAGATGAAAGAATTTGAGTATTAGAGGCAACAGAGGCATTAAGACAAAGAATACACGAAGAGAGGAGGTTAGAAGCGGAAGAACGCGCAAATTTGACAAGACAAAACCATGAATTGAGAATTAAAAACATGAGGTTACAAAATAGAAGATTAAGAAGCACTACAAGATCAAGTTCAAGGTCAATCATAAGAGGAGAAAGATAAAATTCACTTGTAGAATATGTTGATGGAGATATTCGGCAGGAGGTGCAAGATCCAGATGAAGAACGTCGCGAAAATAGAGAAATGATTGAAGATCGTTATATACCACAAGGCAAAATTCAACTAAACGAACAAAACAACAGAGGTCAGGAGAATGAGTAGCGTCATGAACGAAATAACCAAGATGGCGAAGAAAATCAAGAAGAAGGAAGAAGGATATTGCGTGGAAGAGAAATTCAAAAAAATCAGCAGATAATTGGAAGAGAAATCGAGAGACATTATGCTGTACAAGCACGCTTAGCATGCGAAAGGGAAAGATTGAGAGCAGAGGTGGAAGAACAAGAATTCCAAGAGGAAATTCTCCAGAACAATCATGATAATAGAGAAAGAAGACGCGAACAAAACTGCAACAATGGTAATATCAACGAAGAGTATGATAGGGTGCAAAGAAGAGTAGAAAGGCAACAAGGAGAATTGATAAGAAATGAAAAAAATCGCAGAAGAAAAAATGAGAGATATAATGGTGTGCGAATTCATGAAAGATATGTAAGAGAAGATCGCAGAGAAAGACAAGAAGAAAATAATGGAAAAGGGAATCAAAATCTCGCAACACAAGATAGGCAAGAACGCAGAAGAAGAGAAGCGGAATTAAAGAGACCAGTGGGATCAACATCTGGGGTAAATGAACAAATCTTAAGTGAACTAGCGGAAATGAGAGGAATGCTAAATAATAGGAGGGAAGGAGGTAGGATACAATTGGATGAAGCCATAGAAAAAGCTGCGAAAACTCCATTCTCGCAAGAAGTACAATTAGGAGGAATTATACCAAAGTGCAGTTTTCCTACATTGACCAGCATTTTTGATGGAACAACCTGCGCAATTCAACACATTAAAGACTATGTGAGATGTATGCTACAGTTGGAGAATCATGATGTTGTGTTGTGCAAGTATTTCACATCAAGTTTAACAGGAGAGACACTAAAGTGGTTCGAAGGTTTACCCAGGAATACTATAACATCTTTCAAACATTTGCAGACTACATTCTTAGGGGCATACATAACTAACAATTCCTCGCGGCCAAGCATTGAAGATGTATTTGGATTAAAACAGAGAATTGGTGAAAGTTTGAAACATCTAACCATAAGGTGGAAGACAATGTGCAGTGAGATAGTTGGACGGGTGGATGAGATATATCTTATTTTATCATTCATCAATGCAATGTTCGCAACCAATCTACTATACATTCAAATTTTTAGAATCAAGAATACAATCACAATGACTGAGCTGCGAGAATTTCAGGAGGAGTACATTGCTCTTGAATAAAATAAGAATGAAGTAGAATCTTATCCAATTGCGAAAACAAGCTCAAGTACAGCGAGCGCAAGCTTATTGCCTAAATTAATAAATACAGTGGCGAGCACCTCGCAGTCACAACAAGAAAATAAGAATGATAATCAACAGAAGCTGGTGGCTATGGTAAGCAGAGATCAAGAAGAATACGAAAGGGAAAGAAATTTTTATAGTCGGGGTGTAAACAACAAAATTTAAAGACTTGATCAGCCACAAGAAACCTATGGGGGACAAAGACAGAATTATCATAGGGTATCAGGAAGTCAAAAGATGATATGGGAAGAGATCAAGATGCCACCATTGAATGCTAGTGTGGAAATTTTTTGGGAAGCTATAATTCTAATGGAGAACATTCCGACGCCCTGGAACATGGGAAAAGAACCACTTTCAGGCAATCGAAGTCAAGAATTTTGATCTTACCATCATTTTCATGGACATTCGACAAATATCTGCAGAAATATTAAAAGAATCATTCTCAAGATGATATACCAAGGAAAATTAAATCATTTTTAAATAGGGCATCCTCAATCTCAACCCTTACCACCACCACCAGAAATTCGCAGAGTAAATGCAACAAAAGGAGGAGAAACATTTGTCATAGAAGTTGGAGCAAAGGCGAAGAATCTGTTTTGTAACTCTATTGTACATTTGTACAAAACAATTGAAGATTTTCACGACAATATTCTAAGTAGAGTTTTTGCAAGAGATGCTGATGAAAGAGAGATAATGAACATTGCGAAAATCTCGCCGCTAAAATAATGGAAAAAGAAGACCATCTCTTTTACCGCAGAAGAAGTACCAGAGTCTGGAAAAATGCATGATAACCCATTAGTAGTGAGGCTGGAAATAAACCCAAAACAAAAAGAAGATGAAGAAGAGGATGATGAGGTTGAAGATACATGGGCAATTAATAGGGTCTTAATTGACAGGGGAAGTTCTGTGGATATCTAATTCTATCATACATATAAGTCTATGGGAGGCAAAGACGAGGATTTAATACCTTCAACCTATAAAATTTATGGTTTTAATGGTACTGCCAATAAGCCTAAGGGGGAGATCACAATGACAATTCCATTAAAGGGGATATCTTCCAAGATTCTATTCTGTATTGTCGATGTAGAGTCACCCTACAACGCTCTGATTGGTTGACCTTGGCTACATGGGATTTTAGGTGTGGCATCGACTTTCCACCAGTGCATTAGGTTTCTACATCCTAATGGTGTTGGAATAATAAAGGGAGATTGGATTAAAGGCAAGAAATGTTATGAGATTGTTGTGGAATCTTGCGAAAAAAGAGCTGCCAAGAAGGGGAATTGGAAGTATAACATCAAATAAAGACAAAAATGTGAGAAATTGATGGTTGATTCAGTAAAACTAAGAGAAGAAAGAATGTTGCGAATCCAACGCCAGCTGAAAATAACAAATGATGAAAATTTCGCAGAAGAAAACACTGTAGCGAAAAGAAACCAAGGAACAGAGGCAGAAAACAACAAAGGTAAAAAAATCAAACTGTGAAGTGAAAGAAATATTGAGAACAAGAAAAAAGGTGTATAATTGATTTGTTACAAAAATTTCAAAAAATTTAAAACTATATTTTGTTTAATGGTAAAAATGAGATTGAGAAATTACAACAAAAATGAAAGATATGCAAAAATTTCGCAAGAAATGATCATTTAAGATTCAGAATGGGAAGAACCTTTATGACGTACACCCTAGTTCGCGAATAAAATTTTGCAAGAGGCAAATGTAAGACCTAAAGTACGTCATAGAAGGGGGGTATCTGTAACATGACTCAGCGATAAGGTTACACCGCTGTTGGAACCTGAGCCATGGAGATTTGGGGTCAATGAAAGCCTATCCAGGAGAGACACCTTGGATTCTCAACTTGAGCATATGACTTGAGTTGGGCGACTAAGGTAATAAGAGCTCTCCTAAGGGGTGCCGAGTATGACCAAGGCGCCGAGGTACACGGTTGAGCCAAGAGTGCCTTGGGCGTATGAAACTACCTTGGCCATTCTTGGTAAGTCTTGGCTATGATGCACTTGGCCCGAAGAAAACCCTACTTAGGGTGCAGTCTCGTAACCATAAGTCATATAGGAAAAATGGATAAGAGGATGCGAATACAACTGGTTGTTGTTAAGACTGGATGTGAGGATCTAGTCTTGTATGACCGATGTACGTATCCTTGAAAGGGCAACCAAGGGGAAGATAAGGGCGGAGCCCTCCATTAGGGAGCTGATAAGTGTCTTAAGATGCAAATGTCATGAGAATTTTTACTCACGGGAGTATTAAGACTTATCATATTTGTGCAACATTCCTGAAGAGGCAATAATACAAAAGAGAAGATAAGACGATATCAATGGGTCATTGCATGAAAGTGTAAAGACGTCCTACGATTTCTTCGCAAGACGGCAATATCATGGGGCTTTAATTTCGCAAGAAAAGTTAGGCCTGTCATATTGTCGCAGCAGAAATACAAAAGAACAAAAAGTTAAGGCAAGATCAATGGGTTTCTACATGAAAGTGTAGAGATGTCCTGCGATTTTGTCGCAATGGAAAAAGATGGAAAAATAAGAGCTTTACTTAGGAAGGCAAAATAAGACCACATCAGAATACAAGAATAAATGTAATCTTACAGTTTATGATTGCGAGATTATACAGAGGCAATTGCGATTTTATCGCAAACTACTTTACTAAACAAAAGCAATATGCTCAATCACTCATCTGGACACAAATAACAGAGGCAAGTATGGGAATGCATAAGATACATTAAATGTTATTTTTTTCCATATGATAGATTTACACAACTATATTTTGGTTAATCATATTGCAAGAGAGAAAAATTTTCTAACACATGCAGGGTGGAACAAAAAAGAATTTATATTAAAGATTAGAGAGATTCACAAGTGACAGATTACAAGAATAAAAGATCTAAGAATGAATGTACAAATATTACAAAAGGTCAAAGAAGAAAAGAAGAGTTATTTCTTGGTTGATTCATCTTCTTCCTCACGAGATTCTTCTTCATTATCAGATCTTTCGTCTTCAGATTTTTCTTCATCCTCACCAGCTTCACTGTCTGAAATCACTAAAGAAGGAACATTCTCTGGGACTTTTTCTTCAATGCAAGGATATGTAGAGAGAGGAATGTTGTGATTATTACAAACCGTCCTGATAGTGTTATTGCGATAAGAAAGGGCATCATTCTTAAAATTGGCAATAGTAATCTTCAGTTGATTCTTCAATCTTGAACACTTATCATTACGAGAAGAGAGATTCTTTGCGAGATTCCCCTTTTCAGTTTCTAATTCTTTAATTCTCCGGCGAAGTCTTCCTTCAGATTCTGCGAGTGTATAATGATGAATCAGTAATTTGGCGAAAATTTACAAAGGACAAGAAGTTAGTAGGAAAGAATAGTTAACAACCTTCTCTCTCAGAAAGCATATCTGTAATCAAGGATGTATTGTCAGCGTGAAGACTAACATTTACACCTAGATTACTTCTGGCATCATCTAATATTTTCGCAGCCCAAGAAAATTCATCATCATTATCTATGAAAAAATGGGAGCGAACTTGGTTTTCCCTCTCAACAAGAGTTGTATTCTTGCAAATAAGTCGATCCCTTTCAATTTGAATATCAAGAAGAGTTTTATGGAAATCCGCTAAAGCTTGAGCACCTTGCTTAGCGATGCGGTCTTTTTCATCAATAAGATCACTGTATTTGGTTCTTAACATAGCAATCTCCTCTTTGGAATTAATGTAAAAGAGCTTATACTTATTGGTTAGCCCCAATTTGAATCTATGCTCGACCTCTAAAAGGCGAAGTTTTGATCTAAGTTCATCTATAGAAAGGGAAGTAATTTGGTCATTATAAAAACTATTCAAGGATTTATTCAGATGTTCAAGAAGAGTATTGTCATCCATAGAATTGGGAAAACAACGAAGGGTTGTAGCTTCATCAGATAGACCATAAATGTCTGCAAGAGTGATTGATCAAATAAGATAAAATAGTAGGGTAAAGGGATAAAACAAGGAGGGAAAGTTTCATACCATAAAGTTGATTGTTCGCAGCTTGGAGACTAGCAACCTTATTCTGCGAAGAAGAGAGTTCAGTTTCCAATCGCTTGATCTTCTCGTGGAGATCAACAGATCCAGATTCCAACTGCTTGCGAAGATTAATAGATTCAGATTTTAATTCTTCATTTTCTTTGCGAAGATTAACATATTCAGTTTTTAATTCTTCATTTTCTTTGCGAAGATTAGCATTTTTGTTTTCAAAAGCCGCACGCCTTTTCTCTAAATCTGAGACAACAACATAAGAATCTTTCCCTTCCTGCGAAATAATGCAGCGGATTTTAGGAATAAATTATAATTTAAGGCAAAGTAAAGAAAATAAAAATACAAATATGAAAACTTACAAGGCTATTCAGCAAGTGTAAGAAATTGGGAGATATAAATCTTGGAACTCCGCAAAGAGATTCGTTTTTCTCTAAGAGGGAGGCATCACATATAGTTGCAATAGAACGACAAGCATTGGTAAGAGGAGTATCACCAATTCCCTGCATAGTATTGGAAAAGATGCTGGACAATTGTGCCATAGGAGATCCAGCAGAAGAATTCTCTTGGGAAAAAGAAGCATCAAAATCTTCATCATCATCATCATCAGTGGAACTTTCATCAGGGTGAGAGTTTGCGGGATAAAGAGATTGGACTTTTCGTTTCTTTGAAGGAGGGGAAGCAGATTTATCTTTGCGAGAAAAACTCTTGCTTTTACCTTTAGTTTTCGCAACTTTGATAGGTTGCTCTTCCACTTCAGCAATAACCTACACACACAGATGAAGATAAGAAATAGAAGAAATAATAGTTAAGGATCTTAAAAGGGCATTTCTTACCTCATCTGTGATCGATCGAAGAGCTGATAAAATACTAGATTTCCCAGTCTTGCTATAATTTACTTTTAGTCTCTCAATCTGATAAATTCGCAAACACACAAAAATATGAGAATAAAGCAAAAGTTTATATAGAAGCATAAAAGATAATAATTCAAGAGAAATTTAGAAACGTACCTCTCCATCCTTCTCAGGCCATTTGAATTCCCAAGGATGATATTATGCGAGATTCGCAGGTAAAATATGAGTACCGGAGATGTACGGACCTTCTAGGGTTAAGGGGAAAATATGCCACATATCATCATTAGAGTGACGCGGGGATGAATTATTGCCAGGATGCCAGTCAATATCTTGCATCAAATCTTGTCAGCAACAATATCATTCTTTTTCATCAAGAGAACGCGCCAACAAGTGCTATCTCTCTTCATGGGAATTACTTCATAATTCGCAAAGAAGTTTTTGACGGTATAGTTCGCAGGAACAATCGCAATGTCTTTGAACTTAGGATTCTTAGCTCCATCAGGATAACTGGATCCCTTGCCAGCACCACGGTTGGTGAACTCAAGCATCAGACGTATGCAATCCCCACTTAATTGATACACAGCTCGCGAAAACTTCTCATGGGAAAGTATTTCATAAAACAAGGGAAGTTCAGGGTCGTAGAGAGGAATGGGAAGGCCAGCGAGAAGTTGACCCAGCGAGACTATGATTTTATCACGATTGCAAGGATGATTTGAAAGTAATTTAGCAGAAAGCTCGGATTTAGGGTTTTGTCCGGGAATAGAAGATAAAGTAAAACCCTTGTTTGAAGTTTCTATTGAACTGCTTTGAAAGCAAGTTCATTTTTACGTCCAGCTGGAGGTCTATTTGAAGTATGAAGATGAAGATTGAAAGAAAGAAAATAATAAATAATTACAGTAGCAGAAGCGGAAATTGTGGAGGAATAGTAAAGTTGCAGAGAAATTGAAAAGAAGCTAAAAAGAAGAAGAGAGAAGAATGGAAATAATATATATAGAGAAGAAAAGTTCTCGAAAAGACAAACGCAATTAATGCAAAGATTAGGCGCGAACAGTTAAAAAATTGCGGTTGAAAAAGACGTATCAAGGATTGGATGGAAGTAGAGATACATGTAATAAATCTTGTGAAAATCACAAAAATGTGTCAGAAAAATTATTCATAAGTTCGCAGAATGTGGTAATTTTGCGAACTAAAGGCATCTTCAAGAGATTATACTATCCTGAGGCAGAGGCAAGACAAGAATTAAGAAATAACTAACTCATTTTCTCAAGATTTCTACCCTCAAAATATAAAAAACAAAGGCAAGCATGGATTACTAAGAAAACATCTTATGTTCTTTATCTTCTCGGCAAGAATCATTTCCAAAGTGGACAAAGTAATAATTTCGCAATAGTAGAAGCAAAGGAAATATTCAAGAATTGACATTCCTTATTTGCAACTTTGGAACTTCGCAAAAGAATAGAGGCAAGTACGTACTTTCCAAATCTAATCTTCTTTCACTCGTTCCTCCAACAAATAGCAACAAAGTAGATTTTTCCTTAAAAATCACTCTTCAAGCAATATTCAAGGAAAAAGAGGCAAGATGTAGGATCAGAATATCGCAAGAAGGATGCATTTGGGAAATATGATTAACAACACCTTGCGATCGTCGCAGGATGATCTGAAGAATGACGCAACAGATGACGATAGCAGAAACACGAGAAGAATGTGATGATTCTGCGAGGATTATAATGTTTGCGAAGATTAACAATGTAACTCTTTCGAGAATATCGCAAGTCAGATCCAAAATTAAAGGACAGATTAGCTATCATCCACTATGTAAATCCCTATATAAAGAGTTGAGTAGGCGTAAGGGAGAGAGAGATATTTTTCGAGTGTTAAGCAAGTCATTTAGGAGAGAGAAAGTGAAAAGGGCGATTATATTCTTGTTTTCTTCCACTACTTGTAACATTTCTGTGAATCAATTAATAAAAGTGTTGTTCTTAATCTTCAAAATATGTGTTGATTATTATGAATTCTTGTGAGGGGTGTAGTGTAGGATTTCCTGCTACTACAATTATCTAGTTATAAACTAAGTGAACTAGCTAATGGTTCTAATCCCATTTATGGTTTTACACCTTTTGGTTATCTATCTTTAGCACATATAAAGTTTACTAATTTAATTTTATTGGTTCTCTAGTTTTGTTGATAGGTCTTATGAATATCTACAACTTGGTAAAAGGAACTAAAGGTCAATTCGGATCATAAAGGTCCAGTTTTGCAAAATAGGAAAACTATGCCTAATTCTAAGTAAGTCCACTAAACATGTTCCATCTGAGTCAACTAAAGGTCGCTAACAGTCAAAAGGAGTCAGTTAACAGTCTATGTCCAAAGTCCACTAAGTCAAATAGGAATTGGTCAAAGGTCCAACTCAGTGAAAATCGATGAGTCAACACGATTCAACTCAGTCAGGTTAACTGAGTCAGGAAAAAACGAATCGAATCAGACTGAATAAGTTCAGTCAGACAGGCTAAGATTCTCACACAACTGCAATTCTAACTCCAGTTCTACCCCAATCTACTCATTGCATTCAATTCATTCATTCCAATACATAATCTTATAACTCATAAAGAATATAACCTAAACTACACATAGACATGTCTACAATATAGCAACACAGTCTAATTATTCTCATATCTTTATTCACTGAACCAAGGCTTCTGCAATTCTAACTTAATCTAGTATGTGCTTAACCCCAGCCTCCTCGGCATTCTAAAAAAATATCTTTTCTACACCCTGTAGATGGGGCAAAAATGAGTTTCTAGTTTTTACGGAATTGACGAGACGACCGTGCGGAGGGGACTCCTTGAACTGAGTGAACTGTTAAACCTCACATAGATGCACCACAAGAAGGTAGTGCTTTGAATTCGAGAGATTAATCTGTAGTACTCCGGCCTAAACCAAGACAATGGCCGTTCCAGAGTAAATTCAGTCACAAGAGAGGATGGGTCGGTATGTAGGAGGGAATCTGAGAAATATGTGAGATCAATGATGATTGAGATTATAGGTGTGTTGTGTATTCTGCGTAAGAAAGTTCTGAATGATTGAATTTACTCAGTTGAGAGTGATTACTCAGACCATGAGTTCGTATAGACGAAAGATTGTCTGTGTGAACTTGTTGAGAAATTCTTGTATGTTTCAATCAAGATTCAGAGACCTTTTATATTGCTGGAATTGTAAACACCATGATCCCATGAAGTGTGACAGTTGATGGAATCAAAGAGTGGATAAGTGGAAATCATGTTAAAACCAATTGCTCAATGTGCGGAGACTTGGTTGATTTTCCACCCACTACTTTGTTAACTCCTCCAACTGATTGCACGACTTGCTCACATTATCATCATGTGTATGAACACACATGCCGTAGACTACCAGACCAAAACCCTAGTTAATATCCCCCCATGTAACATGATTGATGTCTCATGTGATTGTGGAGTCTGCAAGGAAGACGTGTATTTAGTTATTCAGTTGCTGACTTCATGGGATGATGAGTCCTTGTATTGTTGAGTCAAACATGATTTAAAAAATGTTCTGAGATTCATGAATTGAATGTGTCTGTTGAGATAGAGGTATGATTCTCGAGTAATCGTTAATAGTTAAGGTGAGCAACTATTTCTCATTCGATGAATTATTGAATATTGATAGTTGAACCAATATTCCTAGGTTTGAGCAAATATTGCTCACCTGAGAAAATGTTGCTCGTTTGATGAATTATTAGTTACGTGACCAAATAAAGTATTAAATTAGAATACTGGCAACTGAACCGAGTATAATTAATAAAATTTTGATCAAGAGATCAACGTAAAATTATTAGCGTTTGAATCTGGAATTATGAACCTTGGACTCAAAAACCCTAATTTGATCAATTGATGATTTATTGTAAATAAACCACATAGTGAAGGAAGGACCAGCTCCATGGGATTATGGGTCAACCATGTAGTGCCCAGATGCTCACGTGAGCAAATACCAAGGTCTCTTGAAGACTTGTTGATTTGTTGATGAAAGGGCGATTAAATGCTGGTTTAATCATTTATTAAAATAATGCTCGTCCGAACCTTAGGTGATAAAACCTAATAATTTATGAAGAGATGAGGGACCAACCAAGGGGTCATGAAAAAAAAACCCTGGTGGTCACTAGATCAAATAACGATCGTCTTATGAAGTTCCAAGTTGTTTGGAAGAGTTTTGGACCTAATACGTGCAATTGCGCAAATTAGGTCAAATTGTGAAAATACGTGGGACCGGCTCCTTGCAAGCCAAAGAGCCAACCTTGGTTGGTCAAGGTAACATGCTCGCGTCACCAAAGTGTTCGAATCTCATTTTTGAGAATTTTGATATTTTCTGATGTGCGTTTGAGCAACATTTTGAGAAAATATGAAGAAATCAGGGATTTTTGCTGAAACCGTGAAAACTTCATGAGATGAAGGAAAAATAATAAAAATGAAGGAATCATGAAGTGTGGGACCGGCTAAGGCCATGGCATGGCCGTTCGGCCAAAGAGCCCGGGCCCACGACATTTTTCTTAATTTTATAATATTTTCATGATTTTAGAGAAATATGATAAAACCAAGGAGTTAGTTGAAACCAAGGAGTTTTTGTTGAACTCAAGGAGTTTCCTTGAAGTGAAAGAGTTTCCATGAGATGAAGGAAAACAAAAATATTAATAATAATAAAATAAGGGCACCGTGTGGGACCATCTTGGGCATGGTTGGCCGGCTAGGTCCCGGTCCTGTGAGTTTTCCCCAATTTTATGTAATATTTCATGATTTGAAGGAATTTTCATAATTTGAAGGAAATATCATGAAATCAAGGAATTTAATGGCATTAAGGAAAACATAAAAGAATAATAATAATAAAATAGGGTGTGTGGGCCAACTGGGGCGTGACCGGCCGACTAGGGATCGGTCCCACAAGTTTCCCTAATTTTATATTATTTTTTCATGGGATCAAGGAAATATCATGAGATTAAGGAGTTTTCATGAGATTAGGGAAATAATAATAAAATATTGAGGAACCATGAGTTGTGGGACCGGACATGACTAGGGCATAGCCGGACGACTATTATACACGGTCCCATGACACCTTTCCCAATTTTATATTATTTCCTTGATGTGAAGGAAACACCATGAAACGGAGGAGTTTCCTTAAAACAAAGGATATTTGTTCAAATGAAGGGTTTTCATGAGATCAAGGAAAATAATAAAATAATATGATAAAATACAAAATTGGACGTGGGACTGGCCACGGCGTGACTGGCCGGCCGGTGGGCCCAGTCCCTCAGCGCCTTGGTTAATATTTTATTATTTATTATTTTCTTCCTATTTTGCATAGGTTCATCGCCTCGTCGTATTTTGAAATACTCATTCGTGCATTCAGATGCTTGTTAGTGCATTATTGCTGAGTACACTTGCATCATTTTGGTGGGGGCTTACTCGAAGGTAGCTCGGATGCCCGTGTGTTAAATATTTATTACTAACCCATGGAATTCTGCTGGGAAGAACCATAAATTGAAGTAATGAAATATTATGAAAAATATTGAATATTTTCCATGGATTCAGTTAATGAATCTATTGATTTTAAGAATAATTAATTAATGGATGTATACTCGTACAATCATCTAGGAGAGTTAATTATTCCGGAATTGCTTGATATGAGTTTGTTGAAGCATCATATTTCTTTTATATAGTCAGGGAAAACATTGTTACATCCTGAAGACGTTATTGCTCAACACTAGCAGGCAAGCTGTCTAGGAACCGTCTAATCTTTCGAATCTGTATAAAAGTAGTTACTGAAATTGCTCAGTATTCATAAGATATGCCATTTCCTCAGCTGAGAGACTACACATCTACATATACTCTGAGAGACAGTATTCTCAGTTACAGATTCTCATAGCATGATCTTTTATGCTTTCGATAAGAAACATGAGCCTCAATACTCATCTGATTGCTGGATCAGAAGCACATATAAGTATGGATTTACAATTTTAGCCTTCGTCCAAAATCCAGCATCTACATTAAGTCCCCTGCTTAGTGAGGGGAAGTCATGTTCCTCAGTCAGCACTGAATGGTGATTTTTCGTTCACAAACAATATAAGCAATTGAACTTAGTCATTAGATAAGACCTTACCAGATTTTTGATAGTAAGAGCAAACCATGGCTTGAATGAAGATTCCAATGGTATGATAGAGCATCGTCTAATGAGCATAAATTGGTGTTGAACCTCTGATTTTGATGACGGAGCCTTGGTTTTTTTAGGATTCACGGGCCTGGCCCGAAAAGGAAATCCTTATAAAATTAGGTTTTGGAAATAAAATTTGATATAAAAGGAAGTAATCTTATTTATTTTTTTATTTTACCTTACACGACCAACACGACCAACACCACCTTCATCTCTTCAATTCCCTCATGTCAACAGCATGGATTTTTTTCTTCTTCCGCCGGTCGCCGTCGTTCGCGCCGACCAGGTAAGTCCATCATTTTTTTTTACAGAAGTTTGCTGAGTTCATGAATTTTTCATGATTTGATCATGCTGAAATCATATACATGTGTATGTATGAGTATGAGTTTTGTAGAAAACCCTTGTTTTTAGAAAACGTATGTTCGTTCGATCGTTAGTTTATGAAACTAATAATAATAATCCCGGATTTAGGAGAGATTTTTTTTATATATAGACCTGAGTCCAGTGATAAAATTTTGTTTATGATCTTTCATGAAAACTAAAACTTTATCTTGAAAGGATGTGAGCCTTCACAAAACCGAAATAAACTCTCGTTTCAAAGATAAACGATCGCACGAAGGAAAAGATTTTTTTTTTTTATAAAACCATGACCTGTCCATGGGATTTTTTTTTATGAAACCGTGGAGTATCCACGATTTTTATTTTCGTGAGCCTTGCTCACATAATTTTTTTTTTTCATTTACGTGAGTAATTCACGTTTTTTTTTTATATATATGCAAATATATTATTTTCTTTAAAATCAACACTTGATTTTTTTATAATATTACTTAGAAGTAAACAATTATTTATGCTGAAATAATATTTTAGTTTCATAATTTCATGGTGAATATTCATGCAGTAGAAATATTCATGATTTTATGAAAAGTTGAGTTTTTTGCTTGTCTTTTGTAGGTTCGAAGAAGCGAGCAAGTTTTGAGGTGTTTAACTCGTTGTGATCACTATTGTTAGTGGAATCGTAAAAAGGTAAGAGTTAAGAATTACCATTTTGTATAATTGACATATGCACATCCATAACTTTGTGCCTCTGGTTCCAGACAATGATGTCCTCTAGCAGTGATTATTCTTCCAGCTCTTCTGAGGAGGATTCGAGGATTTTTTAGGCTAAAGCACGTGCCTACATAGATCGTTCTTTATTGGATCATGCAGCGTACGTGGATTAGCCAGGCCAGGCTGAAACGGATCCTCGGCGCCTTGGTTAATATTTTATTATTTATTATTTTCTTCCTATTTTGCATAGGTTCATCGCCTCGTCGTATTTTGAAATACTCATTCGTGCATTCAGATGCTTGTTAGTGCATTATTGCTGAGTACACTTGCATCATTTTGGTGGGGGCTTACTCGAAGGTATCTCGGATGCCCGTGTGTTAAATATTTATTACTAACCCATGGAATTCTGCTGGGAAGAACCATAAATTGAAGTAATGAAATATTATGAAAAATATTGAATATTTTCCATGGATTCAGTTAATGAATCTATTGATTTTAAGAATAATTAATTAATGGCTGTATACTCGTACGATCGTCTAGGAGAGTTAATTATTCCGGAATTGCTTGATATGAGTTTGTTGAAGCATCATATTTCTTTTATATAGTCAGGGAAAACATTGTTACATCCTGAAGACGTTATTGCTCAACACTAGCAGGCAAGCTGTCTAGGAACCGTCTAATCTTTCGAATCAGATAAAAGTAGTTCTTTGAAATTGCTCAGTATTCATAAGATATGCCATTTCCTCAGCTGAGAGACTACACATCTACATATACTCTGAGAGACAGTATTCTCAGTTACAGATTCTCATAGCATGATCTTTTATGCTTTCGATAAGAAACATGAGCCTCAATACTCATCTGATTGCTGGATCAGAAGCACATATAAGTATGGATTTACAATTTTAGCCTTCGTCCAAAATCCAAGCATCTACATTAAGTCCCCCGCTTAGTGAGGGAAGTCATGTTCCTCGATCAAAGACCGAATGGTGATTTTTCGTTCACAAACAATATAAGCAATTGAACTTAGTCATTAGATAAGACCTTACCAGATTTTTGATAGTAAGAGCAAACCATGGCTTGAATGAAGATTCCAATGGTATGATAGAGCATCGTCTAATGAGCATAAATTGGTGTTGAACCTCTGATTTTGATGACGGAGCCTTGGTTTTTTTAGGATTCACGGGCCTGGCCCGAAAAGGAAATCCTTATAAAATTAGGTTTTGGAAATAAAATTTGATATAAAAGGAAGTAATCTTATTTATTTTTTTATTTTACCTTACACGACCAACACGACCAACACCACCTTCATCTCTTCAATTCCCTCATGTCAACAGCATGGATTTTTTTCTTCTTCCGCCGGTCGCCGTCGTTCGCGCCGACCAGGTAAGTCCATCATTTTTTTACAGAAGTTTGCTGAGTTCATGAATTTTTCATGATTTGATCATCTTGAAATCATATACATGTGTATGTATGAGTATGAGTTTTGTAGAAAACCCTTGTTTTTAGAAAACGTATGTTAGATTCGATCGTTAGTTTATGAAACTAATAATAATAATCCCGGATTTAGGAGAGATTTTTTTTATATATAGACCTGAGTCCAGTGATAAAATTTTGTTTATGATCTTTCATGAAAACTAAAACTTTATCTTGAAAGGATGTGAGCCTTCACAAAACCGAAATAAACTCTCGTTTCAAAGATAAACGATCGCACGAAGGAAAATATTTTTTTTTTTATAAAACCATGACCTGTCCATGGGATTTTTTTTTATGAAACCGTGGAGTATCCACGATTTTTATTTTCGTGAGCCTTGCTCACATAATTTTTTTTTTCATTTACGTGAGTAATTCACGTTTTTTTTATATATATGCAAATATATTATTTTCTTTAAAATCAACACTTGATTTTTTTATAATATTACTTAGAAGTAAACAATTATTTATCTTTGAAATAATATTTTAGTTTCATAATTTCATGGTGAATATTCATGCAGTAGAAATATTCATGATTTTATGAAAAGTTGAGTTTTTTGCTTGTCTTTTGTAGGTTCGAAGAAGCGAGCAAGTTTTGAGGTGTTTAACTCGTTGTGATCACTATTGTTAGTGGAATCGTAAAAAGGTAAGAGTTAAGAATTACCATTTTGTATAATTGACATATGCACATCCATAACTTTGTGCCTCTGGTTCCAGACAATGATGTCCTCTAGCAGTGATTATTCTTCCAGCTCTTCTGAGGAGGATTCGAGGATTTTTTAGGCTAAAGCACGTGCCTACATAGATCGTTCTTTATTGGAAAATAGCAGATCTCTTGATAGTCTGAAAGATGCTCGTGATGATCTCTTGAAGAGGAAAAAAAATGCGGAGATACTTGCTGAGTATCGAGAGAAAAGGCGTAGAATTCAGTGGAAATGACAAAGAGTTGAGGAGAGACTCTGATCCCGTCCTTTTGGTGTGGCATCATATTCAGATGTCGAGGATGAAGAAGAAGAGCTCATATGGGAGCCTACAACACGCAAGGATAGGTCATACCCACCACACAGGAAGATTGAATGACAGGTTAGGGCTGATCTCCAAGCTGAACGTGACAATGAAGATCTACATGATGCAATATATAGTGATACCCGAAGAAGAAGAATTCTCTGACTCGGATAGTGATTCCGAGAAAGAGTCTGGAGAGGATTCTTCAGAGGATGAGAAGGATGATGAAGACGGCGATGCGGATGACTCTGACTAGTATTGTTTATTATCTTATCCAAACATTTGATTTTTTTTAATTTTTTTTTTTAATCCTTGTAGTAGATATTTCTTTGATGATTATGATTTTTTTTTTCTGAATTAGGATTTTTTTTTCTTGAATGATAAACCCTTTTATTAATGTTGATTCTTCCTGAGTTGAATGAAAAATACCAATGTTCATTCTTCAAAATTCACCATGGTCTTCGACTTGCCTTGGTGATTTCCATTTGTGGAGAATACTAAGATATGTTGCACGGGCTGAAAAGCACGCGTCATGCACATACCCGTATTGTTTTCTGACCGTGTCCAGCCTCTATCAGTCCCCAGTTATTTTTCTCCGCATCTTCAGTGTTGATCTTGTTTGAATCTTAGGATTTCAGTAAAACCCGCAACTGAATTGACTATCCATAGAAGATAAGTATCCACCGTATCTTGTATATATCCCTAGGACTTAGGGTTTAGCATTTGCACAAATATTTCTTCCTCTCCTGAGTCAGTTTTTTCGTGCAACGGAGATTTTGATTATCGTACCTTTTCGTTGCTGTCTAGCAGTAGTATTTCTTCTCGAAATGAACCTCAGTCAAAGCATGAAGTAGAAGCGTTTGTCTCAGTAAGTTGTGCATTATCCTTCGTCTCCATTTGATCATAGTTATTGATCATAGGAAAATGATTTATTACAGGATAATCAGAAAAATCCATTTTATTCTCTCAATTCAAGACCCGAGCGGACTGTTAGAGCCCCTTCCCGATATAAGTCAACTCATGCTGAAGCCGGCACGTCAGTGAGTAATTCTATGATCTTTTGAGTGGAGTACTGCTCGATGGTTGTATCCAATCTTCATGTGAAATTAAAAACTTCTTTGCTGCAGGTTGATGTGCATGTTGTTGTTGATGCTAGAAAGAGAAGGAATGGAAAGTATGGGACTGATGATAACGACGGCAATGAAAACTCTACCAACTCTGTGGAGACTGGAGTTAAAATTCACCATCAATCATCTGGACTCCCGTTTGAGACTCCCATGATTAACAACTTCCCGAGTAATGAAATAGTTGGCGGATTCATCGTTCCCAAATGTCACACGTCTTTGTATACCAAGATCTGGAGATGATACGGTCACATTTCCACTACGGAGGTATGGAGAACCTTCTTTCCTACCCTCCTGACTACAGTCGTCGGGATTTTACCAATCATTGAAGAGATGATGGAGACGAATTTGTGAGATGTTAAGAATAATGATCTTCACATATGGGATGACATGATATCGAATTGCGAGACCTTGCGGTTCAATGTAAGTTGGATTCTCCGTCGGCTTGAGATGATCAAAATCGACAGGGCAGCAGCTGCTGCTGATGCGATTTCTACCACAACTGCTTTCTTGGAAGAGGAGAAGGCGCTTGCTTTGGAATCAGCAAGGGTCGAGAAAGTTGTCCAGGATTTGAAAGTGAAAACCAAAAACTTTCAGAAGAAGCTTGACATGGCTGTTTTTAAGAATTACTCTCTGCTGGATGGTTTACTCTGAGTGAGCATTTATGATTGTTGTTTTTCGAGTAGGTTTAGGCTTTTTCTCAGGTAGAATAATTGATCATGACATGAGGAATTTTTTTGTTCATTTATGGAATATTTAATGAACAAAGGAGCATTTTGCACGCTCTTTGGAGGAATATAAATTACATTCTGAAAATGCTTGAAATGGTGAAAAGGTAGTTGTTTTCTATGGATCAGGCGTAATATGCTTTGAGCCATTTACCGTTGATTATATTTCCTTCCACTTCTCCATCAATTTTTAAGATTTTGTAATATCCGCTAGATACTGCCTTGATAGCTACATATGGCCCTTCCCATTTCGGAAAGAACTTGTGAGTGGACATGTCTTGTTGAATGTGCTTTGCTGTCTTTAATACCAGATCCCCTACTTGAAATGTTCGAGGTCTTACCATTTTGTTGTAGGCTCTGGAGATCCTTTATTTGTAGGTTTCTACGTATTTTTCCACCTTAGCCCTCCTTGACTCGAGCATGTCTAGTTCAGCAATTCTTGAGTTGGACACTTCGGCTTCATCCCATTGTATTCCACTAGATGTTGCAATCCTTGCTGAAGGAATTTTGATTTCCGCTGGCAGTATGGCGTCAGCCCCATAGACGAGAGAATATGGTGAAGTCCCGATCGAGCTCATTGGTGCGGTTCTATAAGCCCATAAAGCCATAGGCAATTGTTCATGTTAGGTTCGAGGGTTATCATGAATTGTTCGGTTGAGAATTAGGATCAAAGTTTTGTTGGTGCTCTCTGCTTGTCCGTTTCCTTGAGGATAATACGGTGTGGAGAAAACTTATTTGATGCCATATTCTTCGAGCAATTCTGTCACATGTTTTTTTGTGAAAGGAGTTCCATTATCAGTGACAATGTGTTTAGGAACACCGAATCTGCATATTATGTATTCTTTGATGAAGGCTACAATCGTGACTCCAGTGGTGCTTCGAAGAGGAATGGCTTCAACCCATTTAGTAAAATACTCGATTGCAGTGATGATGTATTCATGCTACTTCAAAGATGTTGTATTTATTTTCCCGATGATATCCAGTCCCCAGCTATAGAAAGTCCATGGAATATTCACAGAATTCAATGGGAGACAAGGAGTGTGAATAAGATTACCATGGACTTGGCATTGATGACATCTCTAAACGTACGCAGGTGCATCGTCTTCCATGGTCGGCCAATAATATTTCTCATGAATCTGGAGAAATAATTTCCTTTTTCCTTGATGTTCTCCATCGTGCATCTCCTTCAAGATTGTTGGGATTTCATGCTCAGCTAAGCATCTTAGCAAGTTTCTACCAAAGCTTTTGCGGTATAAGATTCCATCAAGAAATGCAAATATTTTAGATCTCTGGATGAGCTTGATTGTTTCTTTCTTTTCCAATGGCAACTCATTGTCCCGGAGATACTTGATGTAGGGTTCCCTCCAGTCCCCAGTGTGATGAGCTGTCAGAGCTTCTAAGTGATGAGGAGGTGTCTGGAAATTGGGACATGACTTTTGCAGGATTCTTGATTGAGCCTCCATGGAAGGCCAATAGTATCCCATTCTTTGAAGCTTTCTGTAAAGTGTTACTACCAGTGTCTGTCCACATGTTACTTCATGTATGCGCTTGGTTTGTTCGTCCTCTTCGTTGTTTCTAAGGAATCATGATAAGGATCCATCAGAGTTTCGATAGTATAATGCCTCGTGAAGCAAGAAATAATTCTTTAACTCCTTGAGACTGACCTTCACTTATGAAATAAAACTGCTCAATTCATGAATAATAGGTGCTCTCCTATCATCTGCTTGAATGTCTTCGACTTGAGCGAGCCATGTAGATGACACCACATGCCTTTGTATAGTGATTATTTTTTCTGCTCCTTCAAATTACAACTTAGAAGCGAGAGTCACCAGGAAGTCAGCATGCCTATTGTTAGTTCGCCTAGTATGGACAATCGTTGCATCAGCGAAGTGAGTTAACAACCGTTGAGCTTCAGTTCTGAATGGAACAAGTGTGATTTCTTTAAGGCAGTATGTTCCATTCATTTTATTGACCAGTATCTTTGAATCCCATCTTATCTCGAGGTATGTTGCTCTTACTTGCTTTGCCAGGGACAATCCTAGTAAGAAGGCTTCATATTCTGCTGAATTGTTGGTGCGGTGAAAATCCATCTTGAATGAATGTGAGAAAACCTCACTGGATAGTGAAACTAGCACTATGCCTGCTCCTCCAGTGTCGTTGCTAGGGTGGCGGAATCGTCAAAGTATAAAATCCACGTCTCTTCTTTGATGACTATGATATCTGGAAACTCACCAGGCACATCTTCATGTAACATTTTTGCATCCTCTCCTTGAAAAGCGGCGAGCAAGTATGCAACTGCTTGGACTTTGATGGCTTTAGGTGGTGTACATGCTACGTCAAATTCTGACATCTGAAGTATCCACTTTGCTGGTCTTCCTATCAAGGCTGACTTTGACAGTAGGAACTTTATAAGGTCATCTTTAGAAATGAGCACGACTCTATTGGATAATAAATAATGCCTGAATTTCTGAATTGCATGTACTAACTCCATACATGCTCTCTCAGCCTTCGGGTATCAGATTTAAGCATCTCGCATTGTACCGCTGAAGTAGTAGATTAGTCGTTTGATGCATTCGTCGTCTTCTTGAACAAGGAATGCTCCGATAGAGACATCACTAGAAGCTGTGTAAAGTACCAGTGGTCATCCTTGCATTGGTGCTCTCATGATAGCAGGTGATAATAGTATCTACTGTATTTTCTGGAACGCTTCTTGTTGAACGGTCATTCATGTGAAATTCACTCATTTCTTTAATAAAGGGGTGAACGAAGCAATGAATTGAGCCAATCTAGGAATGAAGCATCGAATATAATTTACCTTGCCCATGAAACTCTGGATTTCTTTCACAGTGTGTGGAGAAGGCATGGTAGTAATAGCTTTTGTCTTGTTTGGATCGACTTTGATTCCTTCTGCTTTAACCAGGAATCCTAGAAATTTCCCAGAGGAGACACCAAAGGCACACTTCAGAGGGTTCATCTTTAATTTGTATTCTTTGCATCTTTCAAAGACTTGTCTCAGGACTTGAAAGTGAGATGTTCGAGTCTTCGACATCACCACCATATCATCAACATAGTCTTCCACTTGCTTGTGCATCATGTCATGGAATATAGTAGTCATGGCTCGTTGATAAGTAGTACCAGCATTCTTTAATTCGAAGGGTATCACAGTGTAGTGGAAATTCCCAATAGGAGTACGGAATGCAGTCTTGTTGGCATCATGTTCGTACATTTTGATCTGGTTGTATCCGCTGCAACCATCCATAAATGAGAACATACCATGACCACTAGTTTCATCAACGAGCATATCAATGTTGGGTAAAGGAAAATCATCCTTCAGACAACATTTATTGAGGTTCCTTAAATCAACACAGCATCTCATTTGACCATTTTTCTTCTTGACATGAACAACATTCGCCAGCCATGTTGGATGTTGAATAGGTTTGATAAATCCTGCTGCTAATAGTTTCTGAATTTCTACCTTGATTTGTTCTTCGACTTCGTGTATGAACTGCCTAGGTGGTTGTTTGACAGCTTTGGAGCTAGGAGTGATGTGCATATGATGGGTAACCAATTTTTCGTCTAGACCTAGCATTTCTTCGTACATCCAAGCAAAGACATCCTGATACTCTTTCAGCAGATTTACCAGTTCCGTTCGTTCCTCTAGTGAAATCATAGAACTAATTAAAATTGACATTGGATCATCCTCCGTCCTGATGTTGATCGTTTCGAGATTATCAGTAGTGGAGTCAGTGCCGTCTTGCAATTTTCGTGGAGCATCTTGAACCTCTTCTTCTAGTGATGGTTCACTGTGACATGATTCTTAGGGGCGGGGAGACTCTTCATCATTCTCCCTTATTAATTGCTAATCTTTGCGTCGACGGTAAATGATTCTACCTTCTGTATCATGACTGTTTATGAAAGTAGATCCCTGAGTTGAGACCTGATCCTTAGGGCGCTTAATCGGTGACGACTTGATCAACTTGACGCCCGAGGAAGATGCCTTGTCCGAGACCTCTTTGATAGACTTTATGCTTGGGAGTGGAGTATTGTAAATGTTGTTTGGAGGTTCGGGGATGTTCTTTTGAGACTCAAGGAATTCAGCGTCATAGACCGGGGCATAAGGAGATGATGAATCCACAATACGAACAATTTTATTATTGATCAGAGCCTTCATGCATTGATGGTATGTTGAAGGAACCACTTTGTTATCATGGATCCACGGTCGTCCGAGTATCATGTGATAATCAGGATCCTGTTCAATCACATGAAACTTGGCCTTTGATTGAATAGGCCCTACCTTCAAGTCTATGTATGCATATCCATATGTATGAATATGTCTCCCTTCAAAACTTGTCATCAAGATGGGATGGCGAACGATCTTTCTCTGTGGGAACTTGGCCGCTTTGAGAGTCTTTATGGTGACAATATTCATTGAAGCGTCTGTATCAATGAGAGCCCTCTTAAATTCAGAGTCTTTGATAAAACCAGTTGCGTATAGGGCTCGGTTATGTCCTTCATCTGCCATGTGGTCCTTTCTCCAAAAGTGATATTGTTGATCGAATGCTCAGACATCATGGACATTTCTTTGACTGCTGGATACAATGGAGCTATTTGCACATCAGATGATATCTGGTTGAGCGAGGCAAACATGTATGTACGTTGCTCCCTGGAAAAGTGTAAGAGTTCTCACAAGTTTTTGACCAACTGTGCTACCTCCTGGTCCACCGGTTTCTCATAAGTAGTGAAACTGTTGATTTGAGGGTCATCATGTGACGAGTCAGTCCCCGGTGCTGGAACTTCTGAAGCGAAAATATTTCTTAACTCGGATGTCAGTTTGATGAGAAAATCGAGTACTTGGTTCATTGTATTCTTCATCAGATCCATGTTCCTGGTGTGGATCTCCAAGATTCGTGCCAACTCGGTCAGAGTCGGGATTTATCCGCCTTCCACGCCGTCAGATGTAGCATTGGGAGGTGGAACATTGCCATTTGAAATATTCTGGATCGGGTTCGAAGTAGTTGAATTAGTCCTAAGACCAACCATCTTTGTGAGAATTGAGATTGCAACCGAGAGAATGATCTCCCACTGTGGTCGCCAATCTGTAGATGGGGCAAAATGAGTTGCTGGTTTTTACGGAATTGAGGATAAGACCGTGCGGAGAGGACTCCTTGAACCGAGCGAACTGTTAAACCTCACACAGATGCACTGCAAGAAGGGAGTGCTTTGAATTCGAGATATCAATCTGTAGTACTCCGGCCTAAACCAAGAATGTAATATCCGTCCTAAATCCAAGGACATTTTTGTCTTTTAATCAAAAAATACTTTGGTAATTTCAATAGAAGGGTAATTTGGTAATTTATTTCATTTTTGGTAATGAATGAAAATCGTTTCATTCTTTTCAATTAAAAAATAAAAAATAAACATTGATTATTAGTGTCCCACAATTCACTACTCCAAGGAATCCGAGAATACTCCTGAAGAATATTTCACCTCATCATTTCACCTCATCATTAAGGCTAACGAATCATTTCTTTACTTTAAGAAATTCAGCCTTAAGTCGACACGTGGATCATTCATATTTCCCTGTACATGTTAGCTACGACTATAAATAGCCTTACCCATTTTGCTGTAAATGAATGTGGACACAGAGAGAAATGAAAAACTTCTTTCATCTATTTAACTGTGTACTAGTTGTCCCCTCATATTTGTATCCAACACCACTAGCACCACCAATAAGTTACCATTTAATGATGAAAAACGTTATCATTGCACAACATTTCATGGCTGTCCTTATAATATTAATTATTGTCCTTATAATATTATTATTACTATTAGATATAAAAATGTTAAAACGGACATGAATTAATTAAGCCTAAATAAATTACTTAACGAGCTTGGGCTTAGTAGCCGGGCCACGGCTATGGTATCCAAGTAGAACTTCGGTTTTGCGGGCACGGGATCCGGGCCCCAAAAACCGGGGCGTTACAGTTTGGTATCAGAGCAGCGATTAAATCCTCCGGGAACTAGTTGTTGCGCAAACAAATGTTAATTGTGTTTTGATAAAATTGGCTGTGTGTTTTTCTTTCTTTTTTTTAACTTGAATTTTTTGCCACTGTGTTACCTTAAATTTAGGGACTAAATTTCTTGAAGTGTGTGAGGTTGTAATATCCGTCCTAAATCCAAGGATATTTTTGTCTTTTAATCAAAGGATACTTTGGTAATTTCAATATAAGGGTAATTTGGTAATTTACTTTATTTTTGGTAATGAATGAAAATCGTTTCATTCTTTCAATTAAAAAAAAAACATTGATTATTAGTGTTCCACCATTCACTACTCCAGGGAATCCGAGAATACTCTTGAAGAATATTTCACCTCATCATTTCACCTCATCATTAAGGCTAACGAATCATTTCTTTACTTTAAGAAATTCAGCCTTAAGTCGACACCTATTAACCCTACGTGGCTCATTCATATTTTCATGTACATGTTTGCTATGGCTATAAATAGCCTTACCCATTTTACAGTAAATGAATGTGGACACAGAGAGAAATGAAAAACTTATTTCATCTTTTTAACTATGTACTAGTTGTCTCCTCATATTTGTATCCAACCCCACTAGCACTACCAATAAGTTACCATTTAATGATGAAAAACGTTATCATTACACAACATTTCATGGTTGTCCTTATAATATTAATTATTGTCCTTATGATATTATTATTACTATTAGATATAAAAATGTTAAAACGAACATGAATTAATTAAGACCAAATAAATTACTTAACGAGCTTGGGCTTAGTAGCCGGGCCACGTCTATGGTATCCAAGTAGCACTTTGGTTTTTCGGGCACGGGATCCGGGCTCCAAAAACCGGGGCGTTACAAAGACAATGGTCGTTCCAGAGTAAATTCGGTCACAAGAGAGGATGGGTCGGTCTGTAGGAGGGAAGCTGAGAAATGTGTGAGATCAATGATGATTGAGATTATAGGTGTGTTGTGTATTCTGCGTAAGAAAGTTCTGAATGATTGAATTTACTCAGTTGAGAGTGATTGCTCAGACGATGAGTTCGTATAGTTGAAAGATTGTCTGTGTGAACTTGTTGAGAAATTCTTGTTTGTTTCAATCAAGATTCAGATACCTTTTATATTGCTGGAATTATAAACACCATGATCCCATGAAGTGTGACAGTTGATGGAATCAAAGAGTGGAGAAGTGGAAATCATGTTAAAACCAGTTGCTCAATGTACGGATACTTGGTTGATTTTCGACCCACTATTTTGATAACTCCTCCAACTGATTGCACGACTTGCTCACATTCTCATCGTGTGTATGAACACACATGCCGTAGACTTCCAGACCAAAACCCTAGTTAATATCCCCCCATGTAACACGATTGATGTCTCGTGTGATTGTGGAGTCTACAAGGCAGACGTGTATTTAGTTAGTCAGTTGCTGACTTCATGGGATGATGAGTCCTTGTATTATTGAGTCAAACATCATATAAAAAGTGTTCTGAGATTCATGAATTGAACGTGTCTGTTGAGATAGAGGTATGATTCTCGAGTAATCGTTAATAGTTAAGGTGAGAAAATATTGCTCATTCGATGAATTGTTGAATATTGATAGTTGAACCAATATTCATAGGTTTGAGAAAATGTTGCTTGTTTGATGAATTATTGGTTATGGGACCAAATAAAGTATTAAATTAGAATACTGGCAACTGAACCGAGTATAATTAATAAAATGTTGGTCATGAGATCAACATAAAATTATTAGCGTTTGAATCTGGAATTATGAACCTTGGACTCAAAAACCCTAATTTGATCAATTGATGATTTATTGAAAATAAACCACAGAGTGAAGGAAGGACCATCTACATGGGATTATGGGTCGACCATGTAGCGCCCAGATGCTCACGTGAGCAAAAACCAAGGACACTTGAAGACTTGTTGATTTGTTGATGAAAGGACGATTAAATGCTGGTTTAATCATTTATTAATATATAATGCTCGTCCGAACCTTAGGTGATAAAACCTAATAATTTATGAAGAGATGAGGGACCGACCAAGGTGTCATGAAACCAGCCCTGGGTGGTCACGGGATCAAATAACGATCGTCTTATGAAGTTCCAAGTTGTTTGGAAGAGTTTTGGACCTAATATGTGCAATTGCGCAAATTAGGTCAAATTGTGAAAATACGTGGGACCGGATACTTGCAAGCCAAAGAGCCAACCTTGGTTGGTCAAGGTAACATTCTTGCATCACCAAAGTGTTCGTATCTCAGTTCTGAGAATTTTGATATTTTTTGATGTGCGTTTGAGCAACATTTTGAGAAAATATGAAGAAATCAAGGATTTTTGCTGAAACCGTGAAAACTTCATGAGATGAAGGAAAAATAATAAAAAAAAATGAAGGAATCATGAAGTGTGGGACCGGCTAAGGCCATGGCATTGCAGGCCGGCCAAAGAGCCCGGTCCCACGAAATGTTTCTTAATTTTATAATATTTTCATGATTTTAAGGAAATATGATAAAACCAAGGAGTTTGTTGAAACCAATGAGTTTTTGTTGTAATCAAGGAGTTTCCTTGAAGTGAAAGAGTTTCCATGAGATGAAGGAAAACAAAAATATTAATAATAATAAAATAAGGGAACCGTGTGGGACCGGCTTGGGCATGGTTGGCCGGCTAGGGCCCGGTCCCAGTAGTTTTCCCTAATTTTATGTAATATTTCATGATTTGAAGGAATTTTCATAATTTGAAGGAAATATCATGAAATCAAGGAATTTAATGGCATTAAGGAAAACATAAAAGAATAATAATAATAAAATAGGGTGTGTGGGACAACTAGGGCATGACCGGCCGGCTAGGGACCGGTCCCACGGGTTTCCCTAATTTTATATTATTTTTTCATGGGATCAAGGAAATATCATGAGATTAATGAGTTTTCATGAGATTAGGGAAATAATAATAAAATATTGAGGAACCATGTGGTGTGGGACCGGCCATGACTAGGGCATAGCCAGACGGCTAGTAGACGGTCACATGACACCTTTCCCAATTTTATATTATTTCCTTGATGCGAAGGAAACACCATGAAACGGAGGAGTTTCCTTAAAACAAAGGATATTTGTTCAAATGAAGGGGTTTTCATGAGATCAAGGAAAATAATAAAAAAATATGATAAAATATAGAAATGAACGTGGGACTGGCCCCGGCGTGACTTGCTGGCCGGTGGGCCCAGTCCCTCAGCGCCTTGGTTAATATTTTATTATTTATTATTTTCTTCCTATTTTGCATAGGTTCATCGTCTCGTCGTATTTTGAAATACTCATTTGTGCATTCAGATGCTCGTTAGTGCATTATTGCTGAGTACACTTGCATCATTTTGGTCGGGGCTTACTCGAAGGTGGCTCGGATGCCCGTGTGTTGAATATTTATTACTAACCCATGGAATTCTGCTGGGAAGAACCATAAATTGAAGTAATGAAATATTATGAAAAATATTGAATATATTCCAGGGATTCAGTTAATGAATCTATTGATTTTAAGAATAATTAATTAATGGCTCTATACTAGTACGATCATCTAGGAGCATTAATTATTCAGGAATTGCGTGATATGAGCTTGTTGAAGCGTCATATTTCTTTTATATAGTCAGGGAAAACATTGTTACATCCTAAAGACGTTATTGCTCTACACTAGCAGGAAAGCTGTCTAGGAACCGTCAAATCTTTCGATTCTATATAAAAGTAGTTACTGAAATTGCCCAGTATTCATAAGATATGACGTTTCCTCAGCTGAGAGACTACACATCTACATATACTCTGAGAGACCGTATTCTCAGTCAGATATTCTCATAGCATGAGCTTTCATACTTTCGATAAGAAACATGAGCCTCAATACTCGTCTGATTGCTGGATCAGAATCACATATAAGTATGGATTTACGATTTTAGCCTTTGTTGAAAATATACCATCTACACACACCCAACACAACAGCAGCAACTACACATTAGTCTTCTATACTTCACCAACATCTAAACAACAACTCATTATTCTCTGATGTTGTTGTTCTCACACCACAACACCACAACTTCCTTTCCCTGCAATCCTTCTATTCTTTCTGAAATTTCATCAAATCCTCTTCTACAATTTGTAGCTTCACTTCCTCTACATCTCACTTAACAACAACATCAATAGACACCCTCTTCTTGTCTCACTTCCTCAAATACATCACAATAGCACCATTCTCATGTCAGCATCACCAACCTTTACTTCATATATTCACCAGCTGCCCTGCATATTGAACACTAACAACTTCTTTATTTCTTTACCAAGAACTTGGATCACAACAACAACTCCTCTTACTCAAACACATCCATTTATCTATTCACTTCCAACTCCATGAACTGCAACCAAACAACACATTCTCACAATCCAGTTCAACATTAAATAATCTTCCATGTCCTGCACCAGTAGCCAATTTAGTATCAACACCATCTCCAAAAATCCCGTGCTTTACTAAACCACCACTACTTTTAATTCTGCTCATCTAACTACAAACCATATCTCATACTCCCAACTTCTACTGCAACTACCCTTGTTCAACTCATCTTGTTCATTAGAAATCTCCCAATTCCGGAACCATACTAACCTAATTACAATTACAATTTCTACAACAATTACATTTATCTACATATGCATCTCAGTTCAACTCAATTCAAACAAACAACATCAATATCCAAGTCTTCAACTACCAATTATCCTTGAACTGCAACTCAATCATCTTCTGATTCTTCTTTTAAAACCCCTGAATTAATATCTTAACTTCAATCACGTCTATCTAATTCATCTTCTTCATCTGCAGATTCTGAATCAAGCAACCTAATTCGCATGAACCCTAATTTCTGGTTGATTTAGGGAAGAACATAAACCCTAATTTTCTATGAAATCAAAATTAAACCTCATACAGGTCTTTAACTCAAATTCTACAGAAAACTCATCTTTAATCTATCAACACAAAGCAATTTCAAGAAAAGAATTCAATCAATTCAGAGCCCTAAATTATCTTACCATTTTCTGCTTCTTCCAAATCTCAATTGATAACAGCATCATCACCCTCTCTCTCAATTCAACATGTTACTATGATTCTGATGGATCACTCAAACAAAATCATGATCATGATCAGAATTTTGAAATTTATATTAACAGAAAGGAGAATAGGAAGAACAGAGAAGAAGAAGAAGAAAGAAGAAGGAAAGAGAAATGATTTTATCTTCGATTCGGTTTGGTGATAAGGCCAACTAAATTACTGAGACCAACGAAATTACTGAGACACCCAGAGAGTTGGATAAGGGCATCCAGGTCGGTCTAGAGAAAAAGTTTTTATTTTGTCCTTCATACTCATCCGATGATATCTTCTTCGTCCGGTATCTGAATAACACGTTCGAGTAGTCCAAATCACATAAATTTTCGAGACCTATTCAATAATAATAGTTTTGTATCTAAATTATTATTAGATTAATTTGTATTAAGTCGAATCTATATTAACTAATCAAGTTATTAGTGGCTAAAACATCTCTTGACCGGTCTAATAGCGTTGACGAGCTTGATGGTCCTTACAAAATCTCTGAGAAAGGGATAGAGAGCGACAATTCGTGAAAAGAGGGGAGAATTAATGAAAGTCCCATTTTTATTCTCTTCTTATAAGCGGCTAGAGAATCCAAAAACTTGGATGCCCCAAAATTCAAGGGGAAGTTATTGCATAAAAGGACACATGGGGACCACCCAACCGGTACGTGCAAAAATGGCGGCATTATGGAAGTTTTTTCTTCCAATCCTACCAAATAGTAAAATATGAAAGAAAATGGGCAAACTATGAATATCAATATTCTGCGGTGCACGTGTCACGGTTTCAGTGGTCGCATGCAGGATAAATGTGTAGCCCTCGTTATATAGAGGAATTTGAGTAGCAGAAGACACCTTCACAGATATACTTTATCCTATCCCAAGAAGAGATACCTCGACGACCTCGACGGCTTAGATGGAAAAGTAGAAACTAGACTAGAGAGAGGCAGTTGGCGAAGGGACAGAGGTAGATGACATATCTAATCAACATTTAATACTCAAATCTCTTATCTACACGCCTAACCAAAGCACGTGAAGTAAAATACGTTGGAAGAGTCTGACTGGCAAAGGCTAGCGTTGAACGAAGGTACAATCTGTACTAAGGCTGGATAGTTCCCAAAGGAACGTGTGTCAGCTGAGGTGGAAGAGTCCGACTGGAGAAAGCACGTGGCGAGCAAATATACCATTTGTACGGAAGATATATCAGGGAACGATAGACCCAAAGACATCAAAGATATATCTTGAGCATAAGGGGATATAAATATCAAGCCTCACCAACAAACAAAGGCTTTCAATATCTAGGAGATGAAGATCTAGTCTTAAGCTTATACCTCTTTAATGTTTAGAACTTAAGTATTTATGTTTATGGGTAAAAACTACTTCTGCTGGTTTTGGTAATTTGGGGTGTGTGGATGAGAAGTGAATCTAAACCCTAAACAAATGCACTGCAGGGGAGTGCTTTTTGATTCGAGAGGTCAATCTAAACAATTCTGGCCTAAACCAATAAATGGACGTTCCAGACTTGTTTCGGTCACAAAGTGAAGGAGATGAGGTTGCTCTTAGGGAGGATAGCTAAGAAGGTGTTGAGATTGTGAAGGTGTAGGCTTGTTTATGACTTGTAACAGAAAGGTGAGTAGGCTTATAATTAATGCAAGCATGCTCTGGGTGTTCGAATACGTTTTGTATTAACACTTGGTTTCTGTGATGTGTTATGTCTTGGAAATAGGGAGGAGAACATATTTATGCAAGTCATTTGAGGCTCATTCTCGTCTCTCGTAGGAAGTGGAAGAAGTGTAGTGATGGAGTAGTGGAGTTGTATGTTAGCATTACGCGATTAGTCTTGCCCACTCCTCAATCATCACTAACCGTCCATGTCTTCCTGACACGTTCTTGTGATGACACGTTGCACGCTGCATGACGTAAACTGCCAGACCAATACCCCAGTATGTATCCCCCAGTTTGTGACATGATTGATGTCTCGAGTGTGTGGATCGTGGGACCCACAGAAGGTAGCATATAATGCAAAGTTATTTTAGGAAGTCGATACTTGTAAAGTATCGTGTGTATTCTATGCAGGTACTGCATCGAATATATTAAGCACATATGAAGCATCGTTGTTGAGAATCACGTCCAGCCTACTTCACATTAGGGTTTGGAGGCTGCGCTAGCAAATCCTCCCTTGGACGACCACATGGTGTGGAAAAGTGGCAAACGGTTATCACGGTGATACCTCACTGGTCTCCTAACTCCTATCCTAGGCCGTCCGTCCAAGATGGAGAAGTTGGACGGACAAGATGACCTGCGACCCACATCTACGACCATCGGATTAGGGTTTAGGAGGTGCGCGAGTGCACTCTTTTAGCTTGGTCGAATCCAAGCCTGGGAGACGTTTCATGGAGGACCGATCAGGCATGCGTGTAGACGGCATGATGATATCCATGTCCATGCTTCACTGTCCCACGAAGGTTTGATCAAGGCCACTCAAATTTACCGGTGAAGTTGAGGGGCTGAGATCGATTTGCGACAGAAATCCTATGTCGCAAAGGATTCCTAAAGGGGCGCGGCATGCCACCTTCAAGGCGCGTGTTTCGAGACGATCAAGCTTGGTCTGCCTCGGCCGTTTGGTCCGACGTGTAGGTGGTAGGCTGATATTAACACCTATACCTGACTGTCCCATGGAAACGTGATCTAAGCCACTCAATTCGTCCGGCGAAGTTGAGTAGTAGAGATCAGTTTATGATCTGGGAAGTGTGACTACGCTAGTTTGGGCGTGCGATTTGGAAAAACCAGGCATGGTATGCCTTGGTCGGTCGGGTGAGAAGATAGATGGGTCCATGGTGATCATGTTGATGTTCACTGGACCTATTCAATTGTCTCCTAAAACCTTCATTCGATCAAGAGAAAACAAATGCTCGTGATCAATACAAACCCTAATTAGGCTTTGGTCGTGCGTCATGCCTTGTTTTGGGCGTACGAATTGGGACAACCAACCATAATTGGTCTTGACCGACTGGTTATGTGTGTAGACTGGCCCACGGTGATTGTGTTGACATGCTCTGGGCCCTTTGAATCTACATCTACACCCTCCATCTATGCCTGCGAAGATTGATGGTTGAGATCGTTTTGCGACACATGTAATGTGCCGCAAACCCTAATTTAGGGTTTTTTGTCTATTCTGCTTGGGTTGGATGGTTTGGCAAGCTATGCCACCCATTTTGGTGAGGCCGACCATGCGGAACCCGCGTTGGGTCAACAGTGAAATTTCTAATACATGCTTGGGGTCATGGATTCGATCTGGGCCATCCAATCATGCTGGTGAAGTTGGATGATCGTGTCAATGATGATCAAGTATTATGGACTAGCTTTGGATGATCAATTCACGGAGGCTAGTATAACACTCGAGAGATGTATGCTCAATCGGGCTAGTATAACACTCAATTGGTAAAATGGATGGGTTATTCCATGGATGTTGAAAACCCAAACCCTGTATGGGCATTTTTAACAAGTGCATGCCTCACGAGAAATTGGAAGAAAAATGTTGGTACTTGGATATTCATGCTACTCTGCTGCGAGTAACAATCAGTCATCATGCTACACCATCAATGAGAGTTCTGCTAGGAACAACACAGGAAATATAAGGCGTTTTATGCATTAATCAATAATGCTAAAATTCACAGAATATTCGGGGGATTGTTGCTACATGCTCCAATCTAGGTGAATTAATAAAGCGAAGAAGTATTCATCACTTATCAAATGGCCTTATCCTCTACAGGACGGCTTGTAAAAAATATTGGTTTTACAACTTTAGCCCTGAACTAAAATCCACCATCAACATTAAGTCCCCTACCTAGCGTATAATGGTTACACTATTATGGGTTAGGCATGAGATGGTGACAAATATACGGGAAGAGTTCAAACCGGTTGGATGAGTGTGCATTGATTATAGAAAGAACTTAAAGGATCACTTTCCTTTACCTTTCATTGATCAAATGTTGGAGCGGTTAAGCGGGGGGCATTCTTATTATTGTTTCTTGGATGGATGATACAATCAAATTGCACCGGGAGGACCAAGAGAAGACCACTTTTACTTGTCCGTTTGGAAATAGACGGATGCCGGCTTTGGTCTTTGCAATGAGCTACTTCCAAAGATGTATAAGCCAATCGAGGTATTTATGGGCTAGTGTTTTATGGAAATTCTTTTGATATTTGTTTAGACAACTTGAACTAGTTCTTAAACGATGAGACCTTGTTCTTAATTGGGAGAAATGTCATTTTATGGTAAACCATGGCATAGTACTTGGTCACATTGTGTCCTCAAATGAAGTGGACAAGTCAAAGATAGATATAATAAGAAACTTACAATATCCCACTTCGGGTGAGGGAAGTTCGTTCCTTTCTTGTCATGCAAAAGTTTCTATAGGCGATTTAAGGATTTCTTTAAAATCTCCCATGCCGATGTGCAAGTTACTGGATGAATGGAGATACTTAATAAAGAAGAAAGAAGCTAAGCCAAGACTAATCGGTGGATCCTATTACTACAAGAATTCGACATAGAAATTCGAGATAAGAAAGGTGTGGAGAATACGGTGCCGGATCATCTTAGTAGACTTGTTATGTCTCAAGAAGAAATTACAAGACCGCTTCCAGAACAACTTTTCTCCTTGGAAGAATCAACACCTTGGTATGGGATATAGTGAATTATTTGGTGACAAGAAAGGTACCTAGCACAATGTCTAACTTATTAAGTACCTAACTCCGAATTTCAATCTATTCTCTCCTTTTGTCATACTTATCAAATGGCTCTCCAAGTTTCCGAAAGTGGATTTTATTTCTTGAAGATTCATATGTTTTTTGTAAATCGTGTGATAGATGTCAAAGAACGGGCAATCTAGGTGCTCGAAATCAAATGCCACTCACACCAATTCTCGTCGTAGAGATTTTTGATGTGTGGGGAATTGATTTTTGACCCTTTTGTCAATTCTAATGGAAATTTTATATACTCTACCGCAGATTATGTTTCTAAATGGGTGGAGGCTAGAGCCACCAAAACTAATGATTCTCAAGTTGTTTTGTGATTTTGTAAGAGAAAACATATTTACTCAAGAGTGGTGATAAGCGATGGGAGGCTCGCATTTCAAGAAGTCTTTCCCACACTCTCTCAAGAAGTACAACATAACACACAAGATTGGTACGCCTTACCATCCACAAACTAGTGGACAAGCCGAAATTTCAAACCGTGAAATCAAGTCCATCCTTGAGAAAACAGTAAATACAACAAGGAAAGATTGGAAACGGGCAGTGCACAAAACACCGATTGGCATGTCTCCATATAGGTTGGTTTATGGCAAATCATCTTCGGGTTGAACTTGAACATAAGGCTTATTGGGTAAAAGCTTCGTTGTGGGACAAAAAGTCCTTTTATTTCATTCTCGCCTTAAACTACGGAAAATTAAGGTCCGTTGGATTGGACCATATGTTGTTACTAAGTAGGTTAAATTACTAGTCTTAGAGACAACTCGGTTTCCAAAGTCAACGGCCATAGATTGAAGCCATTGAGAACATCTATGTGAATGTGGATGAACTTCCATTTGAAGATTTTCTCCTCTAAAGGAAATTGAAGCAGCCAAGTGGGAGGCAACCCACCGGTTTTGCATCTCTTTATCCTTTTGCTTTTATTTTTATTTTTGTTTTGTTTTGTTTATTTATTTTTTATTGTTTTCATATCATCCCTATATTTAATTTCATTAAGTCCATAATCTATCTTAGAAGAGAATTATGATGAATACCTTTTCGTGAATTAAGTCCAGACCATAACTGTCGACCGTTTATCGAACAAGAAATTTGACATTAGAAAACATAGGTGAACAACTTTTGTGAAATGGAGTTTTTCCAAATTCTTACCAATTTGACCGTTTTATCTGCTGTTCCTACATTGAGGACAATGTGAAGTTTAAGTGTGGGGGAGTGGCTAAGCATATATTTTTATATAAAAAAAAAAAAGAGAATTTTTTGCATAAAACTTTCAACTTTTTAGAGATTTTAGAGTCACTAGCATACTTCTAGGTATGATTACATAGAGAATTAAAATGTATACTTGAACAAGTGTTTGGATTTCTTGCTTGTTAGAGTGTTAAATAATGGATCTAATCATGCCGGTGATGCAAATTTGGTGCCAGGGGAGAAGTGTTATTATGCTGATCAATAATGCACCATTCTCTCACTCGACAAACAACGGGTCCATGAAACACCACATCAATAACAAGTGGAGCGACATCAAAATTACAAGGAAAGTTGAAAAAGGTTTGCAAGCAACAATGGAACAAGAAAAGAGCAAATTTCAAATCTAAGTAAAGCAACATACAATGAGCGATTTTACATACATGTTGAAGACTTAAAATGCAATGAGGTAATTCTATATCAAGTGTTAAGACTTATGTACAAAAGCGAAGAAAAGAAAAGGTGAAAATTATTGAAGTTTATGATTTCGAGACGATACAAGTTGTGAAGAATCAAGCGGTAAAGTACTTTTCCACAGCCATGTTTGTTTTGTGTTTTGTTTCTCTTGTCTAGAAAAAAAAAATGAAAGAAAAGAAAAGAAAAAAAAAAAAAAAAATGAAAGAAAAGAAAAGAAAAGACATATATGAGACAAGAGAAATATCTATTATTGTTTTGTTATTGAATAAGCCGTGGGGAAGGAAAATCTATAAGGAAGTTTCAAGCGAAAGGATTTTGAGGAAAAAGGTTACAAATTGTTAAGGATTTATGAAGTTCAAGTGTTTATCATCAATTCAAGCCGAAGATCAAGAAGATGAAAACAAGGAACGGAAGACGTTTTATTGGATTCGTGAGAGTGGTGTTATCATAATTGGCAATCGGATGTGAAGGTAAGTAAGTAATCTCATCCTCGATATAAGTGGTTGATTTCCTTTCTTAGAGATCATTAGAAAAATGGTTTTTCAAAATGTTCAAAGATGTGGGTTTTTCAAATTTAGGAAGATATTCTTCCCACCACAATGCTCGCACATATGTGAGACCTAAAATCCGTCTTTTGAGTGCAATTAATACCTTTTAAGTGAGCGAAGGCGAAATGCTTATGTTTCACGTGTTCTCTCACATGGGTGGTTATTTTACTCATTTAAGAATGGGAATATGTTCTTTAGTATTTCTAACCTTATTACTAGCATGCAGAAACTCATGTCCTCATAGCTCTAGACGCTTTGAAGTTGTAAGTTTTTGGTTTGATGGACAAAGTCTAAGTGTGGGGAATTTGATAGGTGTAGAATACACCTAATTTACTATCTAGTAGTTTATGCTTTCTTTGCTATTTTTCTAGTAAATTATGGCGTGTTTTTGAGTTATTAGGTACTGGAGTCGATGAGGAAAAGAAGAAGAAATCACCAAATTTGGGCAAAAAGGACATAATTGTCATTTCACAAAGAGATGTAGTTAAAGGGAAACTCTTTAGAGGAGTGCTAAATAAAGGGCAGTTCAAGTTAAGGCAAAGCTCGGGCCCCTTAGTAAAAACATAGTGTCGTTAACATGTCCATGGATGTTAGCTATTTCCTTACAGTTTGCTTCTCAATCATTGTACACTAAAATGGCATAGACGTTCGAGAAATTGGAAGAAAAATTCGAGACCTGCCGATCCGAAAGTGGAAAGTGGTAACAACACTGAGAGAAAAAATTTTACGAAAGTGAATCCATTCAAGTTATGTTTATGTGAATGATGGAATTCCAAGGTTTGGGTGTTGTTGGAAGTTCTCACATCGCTATTGTTGGGTTTATCAACTTGGGAGCGATTTGGGCCAGAGGTGCTTGCAACTAAGAGGGACAACAATGAGAGATGGTTGCGTGAGAAGAGTCGATGGAGGTGGAATGAATCAGTAACTTGCAAGGGAATGCACATGCACTCGGTTGAGGCAATCTTGAAGATGCAAGGTATAGATTGGTTTCTGCCGGTCTTCGATATTAGTTACGTGAATGCAAGTGATGCGTGTCGCGAGCATGAATCAATCACAAAGTGGAGATGTCCCGAAGGTGGTGTTGTGCGTGAGATGAATTATGTACATGCTGAAGCTAAGGAGATGTTGAAGCAAGTTCAATTAGGCATGGAGATTATGGAGGCATGTTGTGTTGGTTAATGAGAAGCCGTTGAAGAAGCTAGGAAAGTGAAATTGGTGGAAGAAGTAATTCAAGGTGAAAGGATTGCACGGATTTATCGTAGGTAAATGGCGCGATGGTGATAAGCCATGGAACCGGAGTGTGTTGTGGCTATGTTTCATAATCTGTAGGAGTTCTGGAGTAATCGCAATGACCTGGTGGTGACGTGTTATGGTGTTAGAAAAAAGCACAGAGCAAAGAAGCCATGAGACAATGGAAGCTGCAGTTCATGATGGAAGTTCAATTGGGCCATCTCCGAGAGATGTAATGTTCGCAGGATCGATTTTGGAATATTCAAATCGAATATTCTCCCAATTAAATCTTGCCGGATTAAGCCAACTTCCGAATTAAAACATGCGGTTTTCGGTGAACAAAATGCGTAATTTTGATGGACTTCTCATGTGTGTGAAGACTTAAATTAGAATTGGATGAAAACTTGGAAGTTTTGGAGAATTGGACTAGAATTTGGAATATGGCTCAATTTGGGAAAGTGGTGTTCTTATGGAAACAAAGATATGGAGAGTATTGCCTATAAATAGAGAGTTCTCACAACCTTTTAACACACACATTTTGGAGAAGGAGTCAAAGTACAAGTGATTGGAGGAAGGAGCAACCATCATCTTTGCAAAATAGCTAACACCATCAATGAGAGTTCGATTGTTTTTGCTAATATTAATGTTTATGTTTGATTGATAGGTCGTTTAGAACTAAATTGATTTGTTAATTATTCTATACTAGTGAAATATAACTTAATGCGTTTAACTAAATTACATCTTGGGTGATCTACTCAGTGGTTTGGACCTCGGTTGGTGATAATCTATGACTAATAACAATTAACTTTAATCATTGTTTTGCAGCGAAGAAGGAATCTATTCTCTCTCAGTCAATTCATTCCTTTGTTTACTTTATAAATTTTTTATGGGTTAGGAGGCGTTTATGCATTAATAAAATCCACCATCGGGGGATTGTTGCTACATGAGATGGTGACAAATATACGGGAAAAAAAAACGAGATGAAATGAGCTTACCCGGAAAGGCTTGCTCGTCCGCTATAGATCTCCCATATGAACGCGCTGCTGCAAGCGTGGAATCCTTAGTGTGACCGATTTCTTTCCTTGGGTGCTTGAAATAAAAGAGGAATCCAATCAAAAGAGGTATCCTTGTCCTATTGGGATTCTTCCAATTTTTTGTTTATAAAAGGGAAACCGACTTCCCTTTTTTTTTTGTTCAGCTCCCGTCGCTCACTGTTCATGTTAATGCCGACCACGCCGCCGGAGCTCGTTGACGCCGTCACCGTCGGAGTTCGCCGTCCTTCATCAAGGTAAGTGCTTCCGTGACCCCCCCCCCCCTTTTTTTGACGCCAAACCTAGTTTTAGGTAAACCTCTTTTGTTCTTTAAGGAAGTCATTCTTGGCTTGAATTTCGTAGACACGATTCCCATGAATATAGAAAAATAGTGTTATGAAACATGTGAATGAATACGGGATCGTTATGCATGTTTTATTAAACGTGGGTTCCATCCTGCTCAAACATCGACCTTATTCCCGTCTTGTGGCTTTGACCAATACCGACTTCGGGGTCTTGACTGGTCCCGCTTGATGACATGGCCCAATGCCTGCATGATTGTCGTGATTTGGTGACGTGACCTATAACCGTCCTTGCTTGAATCTAATACCATCCTTTCCCGCTTTGTTCGAATATGGGCCCACTACGTGCTCGTAGTCGATCAGGATTAAGTCCCCAGAATAGATTTTGGCATGTTTCTTGGACTGGATGCGTTTCTTCCCATTACATGACGATTGCCTTCAAATATTCGATAAATATCCACTGATTTTTATCCCGAATTTGTATCCTTTACAGATGGTAAGTGAAGACTCCTCTTTTCTCCGTGATCTTGTTAACTCGTGAAATATAAAGAAGACGCTGAGTCTTCTCTCATTGCAGAATTATTTCTTTCTTTGTTCAGGTATTGCTCCACATCCATTGTATAACTTAATCTTCTTGGTGATGATTTTTTTTTGTTAACGCAATCATAGACTCCTTTTGCAGAATGGAGGCGGCTAGCAAGAACTGCTCTGGTATCTCTCCTGAAAGAAGCTTCGAAGTGGACAAACCTAAGAATGATGGTCCGTTCGAGGAGGTGATAGCTAAAAATGATGTTCCGCTTCTCGAAGCTGACCACACCATACGGTTCCTGCAAATTCTGTACCTTTGCGTCGCTCGATAACGCATTCATGATCTTCTGACTTTAATCGACAGGGAAGAAAAATGGAGGATTGAGGAAGCGTCGCAACCACCGGTAAGCGCAAGAGCTGAGAGATTTACTGCACGGATGAAAAGGCGAAGAGTTAAACATGAACGGCCTCCACGGGAAGATATGGGTGATTATCCGATCCGCGATGGTGTGATCATTCTTGATTCCAATACGGACGAGCTCGAGCTCCCAAAAGTTGTCAGCACGATCTCCAATGTTGCAGCGGCTCTTGAGGAAGATATGGAAGCTTCCCCTACTGGGGATATCGTGGAGAATGTGGTTGCATAATTACCTGAAGTGGAGGCTGAGGCAGACCGGGAGGAAGAAGCAGTAGTGGCACGTGATGACGTTGAGGCAGACTTCAATGGTGGAGAAGACACATTCGACCTTCTTGATGACTGAATCTTCCTATTAATTCTCTTTTCTTCTTAATATTTTCCATGGTCTTGTGAACACTTTTCTCCTTGTACTCAGTGGTGGCTGAGTTCAAGGTTTTCTCATTTCTGTTTACTTGTTTGAACAAGTTTCTTATTTTTGAGGTAAATCCTTTATTAAAACTGCATCATAATGGTTGTGCCTTCATATGATTATATGTGATCCTTGTGAGAAGAGAAGTAATACCGTAATGAAATACCACGGATCTTCCCGCACCCTCCCGTAAGCTCGTCTGCGCCTTCCTGAGGTAGACTGGGACAAACTGTTCAAGATGTTTTTCTTTTTCCTTTGCATGCATTCTATTCCTTCAACTTTCCCGAAAGGTTTGAAGTGTTTTCCTTTTAGGGTTCTTTGTTTAATATAGTTGGTAATAATGACTCAGGTTGAACCTGGATCTTTGTGTCATGCCTAGGGGTAAAAATTTCTAAAGAAAATAATACTTTAATTGAGAAATTGGAACCCTAATAATTATGAATGCAAGTATTGCAATCATTTTTTGAAGGAATTACAAAAATAGCAAGGAAAGGGAAATTGTTGGAGGAACGCTGGAGGAACCATTACGGAGAACGCTGGAGATAAAGAGTAGCACATCGTCTCTCGGTACTGTAGGGTTTAAGCCATCGTGAGTGGATAATCACGTCCTCACGCTTGTCAGCATTGATGATCTTGCAGTAGCCGCCTAGTATGACATCCGCTACCAAATATGGTTCATCTTCCTTTGTCACCGACGAATCAGATTGGTCAGTCATTCTCACCGCCACGTTTCCAACTTGAAACGTGGTCCTCTTTGCTACCATATCTCCAATTTGAAATGGATTTGGACTTGGCACATTATCTTATTTCTGGGACACGTTGTCTCTGACTGCTTCCAAGATCTTAGCAAAACGTTCGAAAGGACCAGCACCCCACTCACATCTCTTAGTGGCGGTTAGGTTGTTGATTGAAACAAGTCCCCGAGCCTCAGCAGGAAGAAGCTTTAGTGTTTATAAAAAAGGTTATTCGATGAGACTTACATGGGCTCGGAACCTTTTAAGGTATGAATTCGGTCTTTCTCCAGGAAGTTGCGTCATATTTGCAAGGTGTCGCTACGGCAATAAATAATCTTCAGTAGTTGATGGATTGTTGGAGATTCTTTCGGATATTGAAATCGACAAAGGACTTACTCCTAGTGTTGTTTTGTTGTTGTGTATCCATGGGTGTCCTAGGATCATGTCGTAATTCGGATACTCTTTCACTATGTAAAATTTAGCATGTGTTAGAGTATCACTGATTTTAACTTCGAGGTCAATGTATCCATAGGCGTCCTTGAATTCTCCTTCTGAGTTCCTAATCACGGTTGGACTGCGAGTAGCTTATTGTTTTGAAATCCTTGCGGCCCTCAGAGTCTTGACAGTGATGGTGTTGAACTCGGAGGCTGCATCAATCAATGTGTTGTCGAACATGACATCCTTCAATCGAGTGATGGTCAAGAGTCCCCATTCCTCTTTGTTGGTCGCGTCCTCAAGGAAAGGTTGTGGCTTCGAGACTGCTTCCTTTTCTGGATACAAACGCCTACCTGACACAACATGGTTGAGGGATGTGAACATGTCTTGACGTTGTCGCTTTGAGAAATACAAGATTTCACACAAATTTTCCATTATGGTCTGCACAGTCTTGCGGACAGAATCCCCTGAGAACATGCAGATTCTAATGGGAATAGGATCCCTATGAACGCCCTCATTTCCTAACTGGAGTTCTCCTACTTCCACCTTTTCTATGAAGATTTTTTTCAATTTATTGCAATCTTTGCTCGAATGATGGACAAACCTATGGTAGTAGCAGTATCTGGGATTTGTCATCTCGTCCTCGGTCGATGGGCATCTGATAGGTGGTAGCTTGATCGCATCATCTTGAATCCATGCTTCCAGGAGTTCTATGACTTCATTTATGGGAAAGGGGCAATTTGGAACTGTCTCTTCGGACTCTTGTACAGGAGTTTTGTCCGCTTTCTTTCGAGACGAAGTCATATGTGCTGGTGCTGCACGCTTGGGAGGTTGTTTTGTTGCTGACGCTTTCCTCTTCTCTCCTTCGCCTACCATACTCACAGAAGGGCCAGTGTGTACTGCTTGTTGATGAGACGTCTTCTATCTCAGTTTTTGCGCGTATCTTCATTTCGGACAATCTTAGATCTCTCCAATAAAGCCATTTTCGATGGTGGTTAGAGTCTTACCTCCCACTCCAGACGGGTGATGAACGGTTGAAGTCGATTCTGGACACTAACTCCTATGTCAGTGTATGAACGCGAGGGGTCGAGACAGTATCGTACATGTCGTCATTCCCTGTTCCAATTTTATATTTTACTTTAACCTTTCCTTAGGGTGTAAAAATAAAAATAATGTCCTAGTCCAATAATAAAGTTTAAAAGTCTAAAAATAAAAGAAAATTTACAAAAACAAAACAATCCCTAATAAAATTTTCCAAAAATAAAAAGCTAATAAAATCTAAAAAAATAAAAATCTAATAAATCTAAAAATAAAAATAACCGATCTTGACTTATGTTGAGAACCTTGGTAGAACCGATCCACACCTATTTTTGGATACATGGTAGAACCGATCCTAGCTATTACCTATATTTGGAATCTTGCTAGAACCGATCTTAGCTACTGTTGGGAGTCATGGTAGAACCGATCCTTACCTATATTTGGAGACTTGGTAGAACCAATCTTAAACTATGTTAGGAGTCATGGTAGAACCAGTCCCAGGAGCAAAACTGATCCTTCATATTCACATATTACTTTACGATTTTTTGTGAGTTTGGAATTTGGATTTTTTAATTAAGAAAGTTCCATATGTCGACATAATTTATACATGAATACAAATCTTATCTTTTATTGTCCACAGATTTTCCTTGATACTCAAGGTAATCCCAATCCGAAATATTGAGAATCTTTTAATTAAGAATATTCGATTATATGCTTTTCATTTTCCAGCAAATCAAAACATAACTCTTGGAAAGTTATATTAGTTAAGTGCTAAACTAATATTAGATATTTTCTAATGAGAGATTTCGGAATTACAGGTTGGATATTAGTTGGAAATAGGAAAACCGAAATTAGGTACTTATTGCATATCTTGAGAAATTTTTTGACTTTGGAGTTTCCTTTGTTGTCCAAACAACCTTGGTCTATAAATAGTTGAGTTTTCATTTCTAGCAAACTATCCTAAGAGTGAGGCAAACTTCACTTGTGTTGAAACTTCCTCTGGTGGAGCCTTCTATCCGGAGAGGAAAGTACCCTAATTAGGCGAAATATCTTAAGACCGCCCATTTAAAGACTTTTGTGGGATCAAGAAGCTCTACGTGTACCGTTGGTGGGAAACTATTGTTATCGATTATTGATTTGAATGACTAACAATTGTTGAAACTTTGATTGCACTTAGTTTGATTATTCTTAAGAGACATGTCTTTTATAATAAGGGTCACTCAAACTAGATCAAAATATTGACGGGATCTTTAGAAATGCTTTTAGATTTAAAGACATCTTATGATAATCCATTGTTAACAGACACCGTTATGTGTGTGATTGGTCACAAGAGGATTCAAGTTTGTATTGTGCAAGTACATAGGCAAATGAAGATTTAAAGACAAGAAGATTTTTCTTATTGGTTTTCGTATCTCATGATTTGTGCACACATCTTTATCGGATGGAACTTGACTTAGATTATATTTTTTGATCATAAAGTCATTTAGATAGGAAACTATCCTTTGGTGGTATTCTTCAATATCCGAATCTAATAATTGTGAATCTGAATCTAAGTTACTGATTCAAATTGATCTTACCTGACAAAGGAGTTTACTTGTTTAAACGGAAGAGCCTTTACCAATAACTCAACATATTTTTTCTAAAAGATTATTGGAGTAGATACCAAACAGCTTTGTTCCTTTACTATTTGGAGGATGATCAAAAGGAGTTGAGGGCTTAAGACTTTACATCGGTAAAGCAACTCAAGACTGATTTTCTATCTTGGGATTCACGTGCGTGACCGGTAGGTCATAAACGCAGGGATACTGAAGGAACTAAGCAAATGTGGTAGTTTACTTGGTCTTAACTATACGAAGTTATGGGTTTGATGGACTAGTGATAGACGCATTTATGTGTCTAATTTGTCCTCAATGTTTCATATTGTTAGTACTCGTTTTTGTCCTTATTATGGTGTTTTTTGTGTTTGTAGGTATTCTTTGGAAATAAAGATTGTTGGAAAATTCGGCTCGAAAAGTTGCTCGGAACACCCCCGGAGGACATTTGCTATTCGGACTCCCACTTTGGATAAGGGGTAACCCAATTTCTAAGGGGCACTCCACCTTCTTCACCTTATTTTTGGCGGGAAATTGGTTTGAAAATTCCGGTAAACTGCATATTTATCTGGGATGATTTCGGGATGTAATTTCACACAACTTTCTCGTGGGTTCAGTTTGGTTTGGGCATGTTAAGGGTAAACATGCATGGTAGTGGACTTCAATTCGAAAATGGAGGGTTGTAATCACGTGTGGGAGAAAACAGGGAGTACGTGCAGAGAAGATATTCTCCATTAAACCCGAGCAGAGTTGGTGAGATTTTCTTGTCGTTTTTGTTTGAGAACGAGCTGTCATGGTCAACAGAAGGTGGTAACTGCTTTAGATTCTATAATTAAGGGATGATTCTTCGGGTGAAACAAAACAGGGCAAGTGTTTATCGACGTGAAGATAACTCGGTATTTGTTTGAGACTGAGTGTGGCAATTGAGTGTTTTCAAGAGTTTTCTGGAGTTCGACAAAAGGTGAAAGCGTGTAGAAGATATTCGACAGCAGCAGAAGCCATGTAGAAGTAAAAAAAGTAAAGATTTCATTTTATTCCCGTGACTGCATGAGAATTATTTGGATTAATTGTTTCGGGATTGAAGGGACTGTGTGAGTTATTTAAGATGTTAGGATGTCACAGAGAGGCTACAGAGAGAATTAGGAGAGTTTAGAGCAACACAGTAAGGATTAATCGAGTTGCAGAGACGAGCTTTCTGCTGCTGCTGGAAGAACATATGAAGAACATTAGACTCATAAGGACAGTCGTTCATGCTACAGTGTCAACGACAAAAATATAAATCCTTCGCATATCTACAGTGACAACGACAGTTTTATTATATCGTTCGTTGTAACAGTTGGTTTGTAACAAACCCGGTTTTTCATCTTTTCCCACATATTCATCTTTGTAAGCACATTTGGAGCAATGAAATCAACTCTTGAGCGTGTTTCCATCAAGATGAGCTAAACCCAATCTTTGGGGCTATGGAGGAATCTGTTGTTTCGGTAAAAGTAATACATTTATATTTTTAATTAATTATAACAACTCTATTATGATTTTTGCATTGAACTAAAAAACTGATTATATGATTTTGATTAGTTAGGTGTATTTTCTCTTGATAGAATATGCTTGCTTTAGGGTTTTGATATTCTATGCTTGGATTAACATCTATTCTTCTGAAAATCTACATGTCTAGGCAACATTATTAGAATCAATTTGAATGTTGAGTTGCATAATTATTGTTTTATTAAATCACTAATATCGATCAATGGTGGAATCCTAGCCCCAGCCTCTCCATAATTTTTACAAAACTTTATTTTGAGTTTGTTATATTTTTTCTTTAAATATTAAGTCTAAAAATCTACTTTCACCAGTCTCAACGAACCTTTTACTACAGCATCATTGAAAGGAACCATCAATTTTTGGCACCTTCGACACAGACTTGTATTTAGGCTAGCGTTTTTAGATTTATTTACTTTTAGGTTTTTGTTTTATTTTATTTGTTCTACTTTACGTTTTTAGGTTTTTGTCTTTGCATTACATATTTGGAATTTGGAGAAAAAGAAAAATTTGCCAAAGATTTTGGTGAATACTTAAAGATTTGGAGTCAAAGACAAAGCGAAAAGAGCGAGAAAAAAAAAGAGAGTTTATTTTATTTTTATATTTTTTAGATTGTATTAGGATATCTTATATTCTTGTAATTTTCTTTTTCTTTTGCACTTTATTTTTGGACTTTGGACTTTAAACTTTGGGATATTATTTTTATTTTTTAAACCCTAAGGAAGGGTAGTATTAAAAATAAACTGTTTGCAGAGAAGGAAGGCGATTACGATATCGCCTCGGCCCCTCGGGTTCGTACATGACATAGGAGTCGTGGCCCGAGTCGACTACAATGGTTCATCCCCGTCTGGTACGAGAGGTAAGTTTTCCGAAACATCTACGAATCCCCTGTAAGCGGGTTTACTGTATCCCTTCGTTTGCATATATATCGAGGAACTGAAAGCGGCTATTTTAATTTCCTAGTAAAGGGAAAGGACTGGCCATACAAGATAAGGGTTCGGATTTCATCACCGTTCTATTCTTTCCCGCCTTAGGAAAATGATACTTAACGCGAACCTAAGATTTGAAATTTGGAATAAAATGAGACCGATAGGGTAACGAGCTTAATAGGAAAGTCGTTCGAAAAATATTGGTTACTCTTTTGAGCATGCTTTGAAGTTCATGATGGTTTCTGTAAGTTGAATACATGACTGCTCCGCCTTGTAATGCGGTGAGGCCTTGGGTATCAAAGCTCCACGCAGCTTCCCTCGCTCTATTCAACTTACTTAAACTTGGATTGATTCCAGAGGGGTTTGCTCAGATTGTAACGAATTCCCTTTCGAAGGATTAGAAGCTGGTCTAGAAAATAATCTAAGTGGAGCCATCATTCTTTTTGTTTGCTAGAAATCTCTAGGTTTTCTTTGGTAGAGTCAGCCTTCTTTGTGTTTGCTTAGAACTTCCCTTCCTTTTAGGATTTTTCTTTTTCTTTATATTTTGTTTTTTCTAGTGTATGCCCGAGGTCATTAGAGAATGGGCTTGGAAAAGAAACACTCTAGGTTGTTTGATTAGTGACAAACCTAGTAGTTCTTCTTGTGAAGACGGGGAGATCGAAGACTCTTCTTTTGAGAGCCCCGTTTTTGGAAACTTCAGCTTTGAAAAATTGACAATTAGTTAAGAAATCACTCCTAGTCCTTTGGTAGTGCCAGAAATGGTAACTTTGAAAGCTTTGTTAAATCCAACTAGGACCTCTCGTCCGTCATGTATCAAGTTAGCTGAAATTGAGGCAAATTATGAACTGAAACCTGGGACCTTACAAACGCTCCCCATCTTTTTAGGGAAAGAGAATGAGAACCCCTATTTTCATGTTAGGGAATTTGTGGAAGTTTGTAGTACTCAGAAAATTAAAAACCTAGATGATGATGCTTTGAAACTTAGGTTATTCCCATTTTCCCTAAAAGATAAAGCCAAAGCTTGGCTATATAGTTTTCTTTCGGAGTCAATTGAAACCTATGACCAACTTACAACTGCCTTTTTACAGAAGTTTTTCCCTAGGCATAAAACATCGTCTATTAGGACGCAGATCTGTACTTTTTCTCAATAAGAGGGAGAATCTCTATATAGGTATTTGGAGAGGTTCAATGACTTGTTATCTCAATTTCCTCACCATGGTTTAGAGAAGGTAAGGCTAGTTTAGATCCTTTATGAGGGTTTAGATTATTCGACAACTACCATGGTTGAGTCTTTGTGTACTGGTGGGTTTAAAAATAAAACTGTTTATGAAGCAATGACATTTTTGAATGAAATCGCCGAAAAGACCTACCAATGGGAAAATAGTAGGGATCCCAAGAAAACCATTCTTCTAGGTAGAGGAACTGTTAATAGGGTTGAAGGATCTTTTGAATCAGATGCCAAAATAGCAGCCATAGCTAAAAGGTTAGAAGTTTTAGAATTGAGTCGAACTAGTGGTAGAGTAGATCCTTTTTTGGAAAGGACATACTACTGAAGAACAAGCCCATGCTCTTTATAATAACACTAGATTTTAGAACCATCAAAAGTTTGACCCATATTCAGAAACCTATAACCCTGGTTGGATAACCCATCCAAACCTTTCTTGGTCTAAGGGCCAAAGTCAAGTTCAGTCTAGTAACTCTCAGGTTATTCCCCCAGGTTTTAGTTGTTCTAAGAATCTTTCAGGACCAACACAGTTTCAGATTCTTTCAGATAAGAAAATCACGAGTTTAGAAGAGTCTCTCGCCTTGCTAACTCGAAACACTATAAAATTTTAGCAATCTGTTGCTCAAGGTCTAGATGAAAATAAAAATATAGTCCAGGATAACTCCCAGGCTATTTTCGAGTTAAAAAACCAAGTTAGTCAGATAAATGAGACTTTGAGAGAAAAAGGAAAGTTCCCTAGTCAACCATAGCCCAATCCTAGAGGAGTTCATCAAATATATTTATCTGGTGAGAAATCATCAAACCATGTGAACTCTATAACAACCCTTAGGAGTGGTAAAACGGTAGACAATAAGGTAGCCATGACTAGTGAACATACTATAGTTACACCTTCTACTCCCCAAGAGGAACCCATAGCTGAGAAAAATGAAATAATTTCTAAGGAGTCCCAAGAAATTCCTGATAGGACTATCTTTGTGCCCAGAGCCCCGTTCCCCAAGTTGTTATCCCCAACAAAGAAAGAGTCGACTTTCAACCATATAATGGAAATATTTAAGCAGGTGAACATTAACATTCCATTGTTAGAAGCAATTAGGCAGATTCCTGCTTATGCCAAGTTCCTTAAAGATATTTGTACACGAAAGCGTAAGCTTAATGTCCAAAACAAAGCATTTTTATCTAGCCAAGTAAGTTCCATTATTCTGAACCAAACACCCCCTAAGTATAAGGACCCTGGATGCCCCACCATATCTTGTGTGATTGGTAATCACATGGTCGATAAAGCTTTACTTGACTTAGGAGCTAGTGTTAACTTACTCCCATATCATGTATACACCCATCTAGGTCTTGGTAAGTTGAAACCGACTAAAATGACCCTTCAGTTAGCTGATAGGTCAGTCAAAGTCCCTCGTGGTGTCATAGAGGATGTTCTGATTGAGGTTGATAAGTTTATTTATCCAGTGGATTTCGTAGTTCTATACACCCAGCCTGTTCAGGACCCAAGTGCTCAAATCCCGATGATTTTAGGTCGCCCATTTTTAGCCACAGCTAATGCTTTCATCAACTGTAGGACCGGGCTTATGAACATATGCTTTGGTAATATGACCACTGAACTAAATGTCTTTAATATTACTAGAAAACCTTCTGAGAATGATGATTTAGAAGAAGTGAATATGATTAGCACTTTAGTTCAAGATAATTGGAAAGACACTTTACTGGGAGATTCTTTAGATGAATTTGAGGAAACCAATCTCTTAGACCAGATGTGTGATCAATCTTTAGAAGAAGACCTTGAGTATTTTAAAGACTCTACGGACCCAGAAATCCAGGAAATAGTGTTAGGTCTTTCTGAGAATAATGATGACCCTAAGTTTGGGGGTAGAGAACTAGAAGAAGCTCTTGAGTACTTTAGGGACTCTGAGGATCCAGAAATTCAAGCAATAGTTAGAGGTTTGTCTGTGAGTAGTGAAAACCCTAAGTTTGGGGGTAGTGATGGTTCTTCTGATCGTCACGTATCCCTAATTGAATTCCCTAACTTGGGACTCGAGCCTTGTGCGTCTGAGATATTACTTGAGTCTATTCAGACTCCGCAACCCGATCCTCCTGATACTGTCCAGGAAGTGACCCAGGCATTAGAGGCCAGTATTTCGGATGAATCTCTTTATCAAGACACACATATGAAGCTTCGTTATTTCCCCCAGATAAACCCAGTTGTCTTGACAGAAACCTTAGATGAGGATGTGCTCCTTCTATTCGTTTTTCTGAACCAGTGCAGTTGCCTGATTTTGGTGATAGATCTATTTGGTCTTATGGACCCACAACTATTTTGGCTATTGGTGTATGACTTTGGAAGGTGAAGATACTTTTTGAGGTATTTGATGTCTGGCTGAAGACTTTAAACTTAGAACTCCTTGGGAGGTACCCCTTGCTCATGAACACGGTAATATGTTTCCTCATTTCCTTCTAGTGGTAACGATTTGTCCTTGTTCATGTTTTTAATTTCATATTTAGAATATTGAGGACATTGTTAGATTTAAGTTTGGGGGTATGGGAGAAACTTTTTAGTTGCAATAAATAAAAAATTTAGAGCTAGAAATTTATGTTTATTAAGGTCGGCACTAACCAATCTAAGTGGATGGAAACATTTTGGTTGTAGGAGTTGAGGAACCAATCTGATTAGATGAAAATATCTAGAAGAGTCTATTCATAAAATCTCAGAGCTCAGGTGTTAGAAAAGAAAACATGGTAGTTTCGTCATATCCTCGTAATGGAAACATCGAAAGAATCCTGATCACTTCTTTATTTTTTTTCTTCTTTTTACCATTGCTAGGGTGAAATAGAGTGACTGAGATACAAAAAAAAAAAAAAATCGAGACCAGACCACTAGACCATCCGGAATAAATACAATAAAGTCGACCACTAGTACCCTTGTATATGCCAGCTGAGTTGACCTAGAGTTAGGATTATCGACCACTGGTTCCATTGTATATGCCAGTGTGTTGATATTAGTCCAGACCAGTATCTTAGTCCATTAGGATATTTTCACCTTATTCAACATCATCCACGTTTTTCTCTACATCCATCTTCTTAATCTATCCGTGTGATTGGTTGACTCCGGTTTATGATGTCCAAAAACTATCTGAGTAGAGCTCTGTCACTTTATATGAATTTTAGTATGCTTGAGTGCAAACTCTTATACATCAATTGGAATTTCGCATCAGGGTAGTTCCTCCTGAAGTCAATAAATATGCCAACCAAGGAGATTCTTTAGTGCCTTCCAAGGTTCTACATAGATAGCTAGGGTATGGAGTAAAGGTTTTGTGGGCACAACTATGGTAAACCCTCCGGAGACAACACTCCGCCACTAGGGCCACCTAGCGGTTTAATGGCTTGCTGCACGTGCTAAGTGTAGTCATTTTATTTTTTATTAGTTTTTCTCGAGGACTAGCAAATAATAAGTTTGGGGGTATTTGATAGACGCATTTATGTGTCTAATTTTTCCTCAATGTTTCGTATTGTTAGTACTCGTTTTTGTCCTTATTATGGTGTTTTGTGTGTTTGTAGGTATTTTTTGGAAATAAAGATTGTTGGAAAATTCGGCTCGAAAAGTTGCTCGGAACACCCTTGGAGGACATTTTCTATTCATACTCCCACTTTGTATAAGGGGTAACCCAATTGCTAAGGGGCAACCCATGCTATTCGCACCCCAGAACAGGATAGGGGAACTCCACCCTCTTCTCCTGATTTTTGGCGGGAAATTGGTTTGAAAATTCCGGTAAACTGCATATTTATCTAGGATGATTTCTAGATGTAATTTCACACAACTTTCTCGTAGGTTCAGTTTGGTTTGGGCTTGTTAAGGGTAAACAGGCTTGGTAGTGGACTTCAATTCGAAAATGGAGGGTTGTAATCACGTGTGGGAGAAAACAGGGAGTACGTGCAGAGAAGATATTCTCCATTAAACCTGAGCAGAGTTGGTGAGATTTTCTTGCCGTTTTTGTTTGAGAACGAGCTGTCATGGTCAACAGAAGGTGGTAACTGCTTTAGATTCTATAATTAAGGGATGATTCTTCGGGTGAAACAAAACATGGAAAGTGTTTGTCGACGTGAGGATAACTCGGGATTTGGTTGAGACTGAGTGTGGCAAGTGAGTGTTTTCACGAGTTTTCTGGAGTTCGACAGAAGGTGACAACGTGTAGAAGATATTCGACAGCAGCAGAAGCCGTGTAGAAGTAAAAAATGAAAAGATTTCTTTTTATTCCCGTGACTACATGAGAATTATTTGGATTAATTATTGCGGGATTGAAGAGACTGTGGGAGCTGTTAGGATGTCACAGAGAGGCTACGAAAAGAATTAGAAGAGTTTAGAGCAACACATTAAGGATTAATCGAGTTGCAGAGATGAGCTTTCTTCTACCGCTGGAAGAACATACGAAGAACATCAGACTCATAAGGACAGTCGTTCATGCTACAGTGTCAACAACAAAAATATAAAGTTTTTTTATATCGTGACATTAACAGTTTTCTTATATCGTTTGTTGTAACAGTTGGTTTGCAACAAACATAATTGTTACAAACCTGGTTTTTCATCTTTTCCCACATATTCATCTTTGTAAGCACATTTGGAGCAATGAAATCAACTCTTGAGCATGTTTCCATCAAGATGAGCTAAACCCAATCTTTGGGGCTATGGAGGAATTCGTTGTTTTGGTAAAAGTGATACATTTCTATTTTTAATTAATTATAACAACTCTATTATGATTTTTTCATTGAACTAAAAAACTGATTATATGATTTTGATTAGTTAGGTGTATTTTCTCTTGATAAAATATGCTTGCTATAGGGTTTTGATATTCTATGCTTGGATTAACATCTATTCTTCTGAGAATCTACATGTCTAGGCAACATTATTAGAATCAATTTGAATGTTGAGTTATATAATTATTGTTTTATTAAATCACTAATATCGATCAATGGTGGAATCCTAGCCCCAGCCTCTCCATAATTTTTACAAAACTTTATTTTGAGTTTGTTATATTTTTGCTTTAAAAATTAAGTCTAAAAATCTACTTTCACAAGTCTCAACGAACCTTTTACTACAACATCATTGAAAGGAACCATCAACTGGTTGGCTTTCGTTTTTTCTCTCTCCAAAAAACCAGGCAATTTTTTCCTTTAGGGTTTTCCATTTTTTCACGTCTCTTCCTTCATCTTGGATCATCTTTTAGGTGATTCAAGATGGGGGAAACTTCCGATTCTTCTAAGAATCCTAATGAGAATAAACCCGTGTCATTTGCTGATTTGGTTAAGGGTAAAAAACCCTATATGCTAAAAGATTCAGATTTACTATCTCTTCCTGATGCGTCTTTGTATGGTGAGGAATCAACACTTGATTTACCATTGGAACTCACTCAAGAGGGTCGTGAGATCTTTCATTTTAGTCTCATTGGACGACTGAACTTTAAGGGTTTGAAACTCAGTGACGTACAAAAAAGTTTGGAGGAACAATGGGGTTTTGGTATGGGTAGATGCCAACTTGTTCCTATGACTAAAGGGTTTTTCATCATCAAGTTAATTTCCGAGGAGGATAAGGAGCGAGTCTGGCATGGGGATTCATGGAAGGTTCATCAACAAACTCTTAGGGTAAAAACTTCGAAAGAATATTTGTTTTGAATAAATAGCGGCAAGAATGGTGAGAAAATCATCTTCTCAACAAAGCAGAGCAGGGCTATTGGATTCAGATCGGCATGGAAAGAAGAGTTTACAGGGATCAAGTTCGTGGGTAGCACTAGTTAGCGGTAAGCAGCAGAGCAAAAATTTGTCAGAGCACATTGTTTCAGATTCGGAGGGATGGCAAGTCGTTTCTAATAAGAGAAACGGAAAGGTTAACAATCAACACACTCAAGACTACATCATCGACTGTGGTTACAAATCTTTTCTTCTTTCAAAGAAAAGTAATGGTATCTTGATTGATGAGCAAACAAGGAATACATGGAAACTAATCCAAGTTCTTATAAGTCCTGAAGGTGTTATTTGGATGAAAAACATATTGAAGAAGGAAACCAAGAAGAGCTTTTATGGCAGATGGTATGGACTTTTCACAGAGGTAATGAACATATTTTATTTTCTAGAAACAAAAATCAGTTTGGTGAATTTTTCAGGGCAACAGTTTCTTGTGATAAAATCAAGCAGTCTATGTGCTTCCCTTCTGAAAATGAAAATTTAAGATGGTCCAGATTTGTTGATAACTTTTCAAAAGTAGTTTCTTCAAAAGCTGTCGTGAACTTTAAAACCACACTGATACCTCAGAATACAAGCACTCCAATGATGTCTCAGAACACAAGCACTCCTTCAGTGATGACTCAGAAAATTCCTCAACAAACATACAACTCATCAAAGAATTGGAATCAAGCTATAGTCATCGAAACTTCAAAATAAGTTGATTCTTGGAATAGTATTGGTCTCGAGATTGCAAAGAGATTCAATATGGAGAAAGGATTTGAATTATTTCTTTTTGAGGATCATAAAGCTTTTTTATTTGCATACAATCAGGACAAAGATTCAATTGTTCACAGGGGATTCTGGAATTATCAAGACATGAAAAACAGATTATTACCATGGTGGAGTGGCTCTAACTCTATTCGATTACCAGAATTAAGCTCAAATGGCTCATGGATAGAAATTTTTGGAGTCCATTTAATCTTTGGGATAAAGACTTTTATCATGGCATCTCGGAAAATTTTGTAGGATTGTTAGAAATTCATTTATCAACATTACAATGGGAGAATGTTTCGGCAATTCGTTTAAAAGTTCGCAGTTTTAATGGAATAACAACATCATTTCTATATCATCATGGCTCATATTCGTTCCCAGTTAAGGTTCAATCTTTACAATCTGTTAATGGCGACTCGATTAAAACTTTCAAAAAAATCAACATTCAAAATCTTGATTTGGTACCTTTGATTATGCCTGATGTTACGGCGCCAGCTGTTGATTCAAACAAGAATTTTTCTGTTAATATAGATTGGCCAAAAATTCCTCAGCCGATATTGCAGCCCCATGATTCCCGTAGAAGAGAATTATTCAGAAAATTTTCAGTAACTGAAAAAGAAAAGTCGTGTGGGACAAATTCAAAATCTTTGGTGGATACGGGTCCATCGGGTACTAAGCAAGACGGGTCGGATTCTGCTTCCAACAATCGGGTTATTATTAAGTCAGCCATTTCAGAAGAGACTGACTCAGAGTCTCTGAATTCAAATTTGAATTTCAATAAAGATACTACAACGGATAGTAGACCAGTTTTCGAGAGCGAAGAAGATGTTGAAGAATATTTGCAAGCGGAAGTTTCAATTCCATATTTGCAGATGATTGACTCAATGGGAAATCTACAGAGTAATAAGAATCGAGACATATCTCATCAAGATAGAATAGTTAATTTTGATTTTTTCTGGCAAACTAATGAAAAGTGGTGCACTCTAAAACACAAAGTGAACCCTAATCTCAGAAAGGATTTTGAAAGTATTATGCTTCAGATGGTGTCGGTCTGCCCAAAACTGGGAATTCATTTTCAAGGGCCTCAAACTCAAATTGACGATGCTATGGCGGACTGATTCAAGGCTCATCTTCTCAATTTTGATATGGAGAATAACAAGTATGCTTAATTACGTAAGTAATTTTGGATTTTTGATGGTGTTTTTGTTGTCAATGGATTTAAAAATTGTTATTTGGAATATACGTGGCCTTAACGATCTCAATAGGCGTGATATTGTTAAAAAGAAGGTGAAGGATTGGAAACCTAATATTTTGTTGCTTCAAGAAACTAAAATTCAGCATTGTAATGATCTGTTGGCTTGGCAATGTTGGGGTAAAAGAGATGTGCTTTGGCTTGATTCTCCTTCCCAGGGTAGTTCGGGAGGAATTATTTGTTTATGGGATTCTTCAAAAGTTCATGTAATTGATTCTCTAATTAGGCCTTATTCAATTACTTTATTATGCAAAAACCTCTCTAATGATTTTGAATGGATGTTCACAGGAGTTTATGCTCCTTGTGCCAACAATACCGAGGAAGTTAAATTATTCTGGAGAGAGATGGAAGAAACAAGATGCTTTTGGAATTATCCTTCGGTGATTGGTAGAGACTTTAATGAAATTCGTTTTTCTCATGAAAGATCTTCAGGTGGAGATTCTACAGCTGGAATGAGAAAATTTAACAATTTCATTTCCAGGCATCATCTTTATGATCTACCTTTGATTGGGGCACCTTTCACTTGGACTAACAATCAAGTGCAAAGTATTAGGAGTAGAATTGACAGATTTTTATTATGCCCGGCTTGGGAAGCTGCTAACCCTCAAGTAACTCAGCATGCTCTTGCTCGTCCTTGTTCCGATCACAATCCAATAGCTTTGGTCTGTGGAGGGGTGAAGTTTGGTCCATCTCCATTCCAATGTGAGTATTACTAGTTCCTACATCCTAATTTTCTCTCTTTTGTAAAATATTTGTGGGACTCTTTTGTGGTTTCAGGTAGTGCGGGTTTTATCTTCTGTAAAAAGCTGCAGTTGCTAAAGCACTAATTAAGATTGTGGAGCAAAAGAGAGTATGGTGAAGTATACAGAAAGCTTGAGGAGCTGGAGGATGTTTTTGTGGAGCTGGATGTTGTGGAACATGCAAACAATGGTCTAACAAGTACTCAATGGGAGGAAAGAACTACATCTAGGCAATAATATTGTAACTTGAGCATTATTAGAGATGAGAAGTGGAGAAGCAGGAGTAGAACAACATACTTCAAAGATTTTAAAAAGAATACAAAGTACTTTCATAGGCTGGCTAATGACAGAAGGAGAAGAAGCTACATAGGTGCAATTAAGGTGAATGGTATCCTCACTTATGATAAAAAAGAAATTAAGGATGGCATAGTTGATTTTTTCCAATCTTCTTTTCAATCTGAACAACAAAGAATTGTCTCAGCTGATGGTATGCAGTTCAATCAAATTTCTAATGAGATGTGTAGCTGGCTAGAGAGATACATTGATGAGGAAGAATGTTTTGCAGCTATTAAACTGCTTGGTCAATATAAGGCTCTAGGGCCAGATGGGTTCCCCATCAAATTCTACAACATTTGCTGGGACATTCTTAAAGGTGATCTTCTCAACATCATTAAAGAATTACAAGTTAAATCTTTTCTTGATTGGAGATTAAAGAACACTTTTGTTTCTTTGATTTTTAAAAAAGATAACATTGAAGAGATTAAGGATTTAAGACCTATAAGTCTCATTCATGGTGCTTACAAAATTTTGTCCAAAATTCTAGATGAAAGATTTAAACATTCTCTTCCTTCCATCATCTCTGAGCACCAAACTTCCTTTATTAAAAAAAGACAAATTTTAGATGGTGTTTTGGTTGCTAATGAGCTTATTGACTCAAGGATAAGAAGTGGCAGGCCTGGTCTTCTTTGTAAAGTTGATTTTGAAAAGGCATTTGATCATGTTAACTGGAATTTCTTGGATGACATGTTCAAACTAATGGGGTTTGGTGATAAATGGAGGAGCTGGATTAGATGATGTGTGGAATTTGTCAGATTTTCAGTTCTCATTAATGGAAGTGCTGCTGGATATTTCAAAAGCAATAAAGGCATAAGGCAAGGTGATCCAATTTCACCCTTTATTTTCTTATTAGTTGGAGAAGCACTCAATTTTATGATCAAAAAAGCACAAGAAGAAGGTCTTATTTCTGGTTTCCAAACTAAGGATGGTGGTATTCTTGTTAGTCACCTTCAATTTGCAGATGACACCCTTATTTTTCTTGATGCTGATGTTGAATAAGTTAAGAATCTGAGACTAATTCTTCTTTCTTTTGAGCTGTTAACTGGTCTGAAGATAAACTTTGCCAAAAGTCAAATTTTTGGAGTAGCTTATGAAGGTGATTTATCCGTTTTCTCTTCTATACATGGTTGTTACAGTGGTTCTTTGCCAACCACTTATCTTGGTCTGCCACTAGGTGATAAGTGTAAAGGTGTTGCAAAATGGGACAAAATTATTGAGAAGTTTATAATAAAGCTTGCTGGTTGGAAAAAGGTTTTTCTTTCTAGAGCAGGAAAGATCACCCTCATAAACAGTGTGCTCAATAGTCTTCCTATATATTATATGTCTCTCTTTGAGATGCCTGCCTCTATAATTAAAAAGCTAGAAAAAATCATGAGAGATTATCTTTGGAATGATAACAAGGGAAGGAAGAAGATTCACTTAGTTAAATGGAATGCTCTTTGTAGAAGAAGGAAGTTTGGAGGTCTTGGAATAAAGAATTTGAAGCATATGAATATTGCTTTACTTTTAAAATGGACTTGGAGGTTTGCAGTAGAAGAAGATGCTTTTTGGAGGAAGATTATCCTTGAAAAATATGGTCATGATGGTGCAATTTGGATCCCTAAAACTCCAAAAATTTCTTATGGGAGATCAGCTTGGAAATCTATAATTAAGTTCAAATCTTTTGTCTTGAAGAATGTCAGATTCAAAGTTAATAATGGTAATTTTGTCAAATTTTGGGATGATAATTGGATCTATGAGCAACCTATTAAAACCTGCTATCCTAATTTATATGCATTGTCCAGAGCTAAACACCTTTCTGTTGCAGAGATTTACTTGTCAGATGGTAACAATATTTCCTGGAATATTCAAGTTCCAGTGAGACTTAATGATGCTGCAAGAACTGAAAAAATTATTCTCATGGCTGATCTTGCTTCCTTCAGGTTAAATGCTGCTCAACAAGATGAATTACAATGGCCTGTAACTAAGAATAAATGTTATTCTATTAAATCAGCTTATGACAAGCTCTCTTAAGATTCTGACATGGTTCAGTATAGCTCCATTTTCACTTTTATCTGGAATCTCAAGTGTCCTCCAAAAATAGGTTTCTTCTTGTGGTTGATTGCTCATAATAGACTCCCTACTAGGGATATTCTAAGAAGGAGAGGAGTAGAATTTCCTGATAATTGCTTATTCTGCAACAACAGTGAGACAAGCACCCATCTCCTTCTTCACTGTTCTTTTGCAAGTGAAGTCTGGAACTCCTTTATCAATAAGTTGCATTGGTTTTTCTATGTGCACAATGATATTATCCCCTCTTTGCAGTCCTGGTTTCTTCCTCAGCATAATGTAGCTAGTTTGGCTGTCTGGAATTTAGTGCATGTTGCTATTATCTGGAGCTTATGGAAAGAAAGGAATGCCAGGGTTTTCACAGATAAGAGAAGTACTGCTACTGGTGTTGTAAACAAAGCAATCTATTTCCTGTTTACTTGGGCTCTAGCTATTAAAGATTTTGATTCTGTAAACTCTACCTCTGTCATGACTGACTGGTGTAACATCTATTTTAGCCCTATGTAGGTTGCTATTCTGTTTTCTTTTCTTTTACTTTTCTTTGCAACTTCTCTTGTTTAGGGTGGTATAGCCTTTATACCCTCTATTTTTTTCATCAATACATTTTCTTTGCCGATCAAAAAAAAAAAAAAAACTCTTAGGGTTATGAATTTTTACCCTAACTTTGATCCAGAAAGGCAGAATACTTCTCATGCTTCAGTTTGGGTGAGTTTTCTTGTCTTATTCATTGAACTGTGGACAAAAAAAGTTCTCTTATCTATTGCAAGAGTTCTTGGTAATCCGATTGCTATAGACCAAAAAACGTTGGATCATGATGTTGGTAATTATGTTGTTGTGCTTATTGATATTGATTTTGCAAAGTTTATCCTTAAAAGAATACATTTGAAAGCAAATGGAAAGGAGTTCTGGCAGTATGCTGAAATACGAGACTTAGAGAACATTAAGTTTTGCACTCACTGTAAGTTTATGGGTCACAAATTTGAGAACTGTATTGCTGCTCGTAAGCTTTTAGGAGATGAACATAAAACATCTGTGGATCAGAATGTCAAGGATGGTAAAATGGGCCAATCTACCAAATATGTTTGGAAGGAAGTTCGTGGAAAAAACAATTTGCAGGGAAGTAAAAATTTAAATGGTTCCCTTGCAAACCATGCAAATAAAGAAAACAATGAAAAGGTAGAAGAAAATATTGTGGAAGATGAACAATTGGAGAAGGATCTTGCAAACTCTGAATTGGAATTCAGAGTAGCACAGATGAATTTGATTAGGAGAAAAAATGTCATTGCTGCTAAAACAGACCTTGTTGTTCGAAGAGCTGAGATGTCAGGTAAAGAGAATGTTTTAGAGTTCGTGCAAAACTAGGAAACCAAAGCCGGGGACAGTTTAAACACTGATTTGGAAAGATCCGTGACTAAGGAAGGTGTTGGTATTTCTGTGTCCAACCCTATTTCTTCTAACGTTACAACAGATGTTGCTGTTGCTGCTATTGCAGTTCGCACTGATCATAATAAGGGAAGGGGTGGTAATTCTTCTGGTGATGGGGTTTCTTCAAGTCAAGAGAAACGTAAGCATGCTCATATTTTTCATGTTATTTCAGAATTTATTGAAGTTAGGAGTGACAGTCCTGTTGGTAATAATGTTACAAATACTGCAATGGACAATGTTGACGTGGTTATTGATGAAAATCTACCGTTGGAGCTTGCTGCAACAGAAAAAAAGTATATGTTGGCCTTGGCTGACTCGGAAAAAAATAGGAAAGCTTTAGCTGCAAGTCGGGAAAGTACACCTATCTCGGTATCAAAGCAAAATTCAGTATGTACAGGTAGGTCTTGGTGCACGTAATCATAATTTGGATGAATGGAGAAACGTTAAACCTAAAGAGATGAAAACTCCTTTTGTGGATACGCTGTTCACTTCAGAAATTATAGTTCAAAACAAATATGATGCTCTTGAGAGGGAATTAAGGTTGGCTACGGATATAGAAGGTTCTAATATGGAATCAGATGTTTTAGATCATAATTCTAAGAAGGCTATTATTGGGGCTATGGGTGGAGGATTTTTTTGGGGGCTATTTTGCTAAGTGGAGTCTAAATATTATAGGGGGAGATCACATATGTGTAAAATATCTAAAATACCCTCCATAATTTTAATTAATTCCCTTTTTACCCCCTCATTAACTACCTAATTAATAAAAAAAAAAAACTGAAAAAAACTGACGCCTTTTAAAACCCAATTAACCGTCCCCATTTTATTCTTCTTCTTCTTCTTTCCTTTTCTTCTTCCATTGAACATTGTTCAACGATTAATCGTCGATTCAAAAAAAATTCGTCGTCGATTAAACTCATTCTATAAATCCATGAAGCAGAAGGAAAATCTAGGTTAATCCCAGTCGAATCAACCTCCGACTGAAGCAGAGAAACCAAGTTCATCCACTGAAGATGAAAGTGAAGATCAAGTGCCAGTGAATGCAGAAGTTCCAGAAGCCGCCGCATCTCCTGTTATGACAGCAATAAGGTATGAATTCAAAAACCCAGTCTTAATTTAAGCGTTTCATTGCTTAATCAGTTAGTTTCGAAAAATTTAGGTCTGGAAAAACGGTTTTTGAAAATGCTTACGGATGGGAGTTCTTGTATTTCTAGCCGTAAATTAGATAAACGGTTGGGAAATGTCGATTTCCCAGCCGTATATAAATTACACGGTTGGGAAATATAAGAACTCCCAGCCGTAATTAGATCGACTTGTACGAGATGGAGCATTCCTAGACGTAACCATTCGTATACGGATGGGATATTCCTAGTCGTATGTTCTCCTGTGTATATATGTTTTTAGTAGTTTTAGTATTACGTATAGGTTTTCCCAACCGTGTATGTGTTTCCTGACCGTAATAAACACAATCCCAGCCGTATTGGTGCCCTGTGTTGTACTATGAACTAGCAATACACAGTCGGTTTGGTTTTCCTATCCGTAATATGAAAACATATAGGTTATCCATCCGTAATACATTTCTCGGCTAGGTATATTACTAATGTCCCATCCGTAATTTTTGTGTCGGCTAGGTCGATAAAAATTTTCCTATCCGTGTTTCATTTTGCGTCTTAGACTCTCCATTTTTCCTAGCCGTGTTTATTGTTTTGGTTAGGTTTTGTCAAATTTTCCCAGACGTTTTACTTATACACTTTTTGTTTTCCTGCCTTGTTTGTCTTGGAACAGAGGTAAAGAAAAGAAGAAGAAAAGATCTCAAGAAGTAACACCTTCTGGTGACCCGACTCCACAACCTCGTAACTCAAAACCATTGGGTGCAGACACAAGGAAAGCAATCGAAGTTGTGTCTGCTGGATAAAGGGAAGGTGGTGGAGATGGAGTTGGAGTCACTAGAGGAACTAAAGTTGGAGTTGCTGAGGGAACTGAAGTTGCTGTTACTAAAGGAACTGAAGTTGCTGTGACTGGAGTTGTTGGCACTTCTAGTGGTGGTGGAAACGAAGGTGTACCGGTTTTTACCGGAGGTACTGAAGTTGGCACTTCTAGTGGTGCTACTGCTATTGATAAAGGTAAATCCGTAGTCGAGGAGGGCACATAGGAGGGAAATAAGGAGGGAAAGAAGAAGTATAAACCTAAGGCATCGGCAAGAGAAGTAATTGATTCCATGCAACCTTTACCTCCCAAGAGTAATGGGAGACCTTGGGGTGATCCAAGAGATCGTTCCGCCTTGATTGGCTACACTTCTTCATGGGATTCTAGGGTTTGTGGCACAAAGGTAATAAATCAAATTACATATACGTTATATTCATTTTGTTTGGATTATTATTTTTACAACCAATTTTCTTTTCGGTAGTTTCCGGATGAAGCTGTCCCAAAACTAAAGCACCAACAAGCAAAGTTTTGGCCGTTGGACGATGAGCATCCATATGTGCAAGTTTTAGTCAAAGCTTCGGGGTTGTGGTCTGGAATCGATGCTTTGCAGAAGACATATGATGTTGTCACAGTTTGTGGTTTTAGAGAAAGATTTTGGCCAAAAACCATGACTTTTCACCTCCCATTCGGCGAGATGACTATCACTCCGGATGACACAAAGCAAATCACTGGTCTAGCTTTGGAAGGAAAGGCAGTGTTTGAGGGTTTCAACAATTCCATGCCTTTTGATGAGCTTTGTGTCTTGGCGAAGAACTGTCTTGGGTGGAGTAAAGATGAAGCTGATGAAGAGTTTGAGATTGGGTCTGGAGCAGCTCCTAGATCTAAGAGACCATGTAGCACACCGGGCGTACTAAGTGAAGTAGTAAATATGTCATGCAAGATTAATTTGGTTCTTTTGAAGGCATAGTTTGGGGATTCTAAACACAAGGCGGATAGTGGAATGGTGGTGATGGACGCAGAAAGAGCTAGACATACGGCTATAGATTACTTGTTGCATGCTCTTGGGACCGTCCTTTTCCCCGATTTCTCAGGCAATAAGGTAAATGCATATTACTTGCAGTGGTTGAAGACTCTCAGTCTGGATAAGGAAACAAACGAGGTACCTAGGTACTCTTGGGGCACCGCCCTCCTTGCTGATGTGTTGGAATGTCTTTGCAAAGCTTCAAGATGGAAAGAAACACAAATTACGGGATGTGTTGCTCTTGTGCAGGTATCTTTTTGTTTTAATATAACAAATGTTTATTTTTATGTAATAACTTATTTATAAACCAAATTTTTATTTCTTTGTCGTAGTCATGGGCTTACGACCATTTTAAAAGCTTGAGGACTCCTCGGAATACAGATTGGGCTCTAGATAAACCTACAGGAGGGAGATATCCTTTTGGAGGGACCCAACACAAGGCTAAAGAGACGGAAATGGTCGACATGAGGAAAAAATTGGATGCTTTGACAATTGAAGATGTGGTTTTTGATCCGTATTTGAAACTTGATGAGGATGGTGAAGAGGAATTTGATGATAGGTTATTTTCTGATGTGGCAACCTATACGGGACCTTTGTTTCATGCAACCGGGTTTGTCATTTTAGATCCTCATAGAACTCTCCTCCAAATCGGTATTGTCCAGACAATTATGCCTGAAGAGACTCGTTTTAAATTGAGCGTAGGCAACTCCCAATTTAAGGACAAACAGGTGAAATTGAACTATGAAAATTCACCGGCGATTGAACATTGGAATGCTCGTTCCGAACAAGAAAACCAAATGAGTAGAAGACTCCTTGAAGTAGAACATGGTACTTCCAAAGCGGATGAGGATTACATGGACTAGTATAGAGGGTGGGCTCATCCTTATGTGGAAAATTTGGATCCGGAGGGGCGAAGACATTACAAGAATACAGAGAAAGAGAGTTCTAAGACACCAAGGAGTGACGAAAATGATTGGCGGGAGATGGTGGTACGTATACTACTTCATATGTTTGTATATGATGTTTTTTTTTAATTATCTATGAATAATCGGAGTGCGTGTGTTTCATATGAAAAATAGGTCGAGCGAGTTAATTGGGTGGCCAGAGACCTCAGCCGTTTGATTGATTTGGGTCAGGATTTAGTGGTAGCTGAGCTCAGATTAATGCAGAATCGAGTTAAAGGCATAATACCCCCTGAGAAAGGAGGTTTATATCCTGTTGAAGAACCAAAGAGATCTAAAAGGGCTAGGTCTCCTTCTCCTAGCGACGACTCGGACACTCCCCCCCCCTAAGCAAGTTCAATCTAAGCAACGAAAAGATGGCCGAGGTGGTAGAGGTGAAAAGGGTAGAACGAGTGCTCGAGGTGCAGAAGGTGGAACAAGTGCTCGAGGTGGTCGAGGTAGTGGACCAATTGCAAAAGTTAGCCATGCTGTAACAAGTGCTCGAGGTGGACGTGGTGGAGGTAAAAAGGCTCCAACTCAAGGTGGGAGTGGTCGAGGTAGAAAATCTGTAGTTATAGAAGAAGTTGTGGAACCTCAGCCAAGGGACGATTTGGATGACTTTTTGGAAGCCACTTCTGAGGAGGGATCAAGTGAAAGTGAATGAAAATTTACTTTTCATTATATTACTTCATTTCATGGAACATTTACTATCTAACACTTTGTCTATTTAATTTTTTGTGTTTTGGTTATGCATTTGGATGGATGAATTCTTAAAACTTTGCATTTATTAATGAATGTTAGTCTTTACAATTGTCAAATCTAAGAAAACTGAGGAATCAATCAAGATTCACTAAAAAATTTGTGCTATTTCGACTAGGTTGATCCTTCACATAACCTACCCGAAAGTGCATATAATCCTTGTCAAATTTATTTACACAGAAACGCGGATGGAAAGTCCCCGCCGTTATATGAAAACGGTTAGGAAATACCTGGCCGTGTGTTTCTCTGGATACTCAAACTTTAACTAAATATTTGTTACAGCTATGTTTCCAAGACGTTATATAATACGCAGTTGGGTTTCCTATCCGTAAAACTGACAAAAAAATGGATCTCTGGTTTACGGCTACGTTTCCAAGCTGTGAACGCGTTTGCGGTTGGATTTCCTACCCGTAAAACTGACAAAAAAATGGACCTCTAAACTACGGCTTGGACATTCAAATACATCCGGGCCGTAAAACTGACACACCATAAATCCTGTAATTTATACAGAATAACGGCTGGGTATCTCCTTCAATTTCCAAGCCGTAAATGCCTATAATTATAAATACCACATCATATCGGCTAGTTTTTTGAATTTTGAAAAATAGATCCGTTTGAAGACCGATCTATAGAAGGTTCTAGCTGTTCAACCTCTTATTTAAACTTGAAATAACTCCCATCTCCATATAACCACCCACTCTGAATCAAATTCACACCTTCTACACTAATAATCTCCACTAAAACTCCTACAAACTCAATGCAATGTACTCAAAGGATAAACCCAACTTCACTTTGGAAGAAGACTTATCTCTTTGCAAGAATTTTGTACTATGCTATCCAAAGAAGGGAGAAGAACAAAATCAAGATGGTTTAGCCAGTAAATCGTATTGGAGTAATATTTTTGAGAATTTTTTTGGTGAAACAGGTAACACTAACAACCGCGAAGGGGTTGAATTATATCTTCGATTTTCATACATACGCAAAAAAGTAAAAGAATATATGGCTTTACGCCGTATGTTCAGCCAACTTCGACTTAGAGGTGAGACTGATAGAGAAGTCGCGGCTCAAGCTAAGAAGGAATGGAGAAAATGGAAAGGTTATGATTTCAACTTGGAAGCTCAATTCGCCATCATCAAAGACTTCTTAACACATCGAAAGGGATGTTATTAAAACCAACTTTGTAACAGGGATCTATTAAGTATGTAATGGGTTTTATTGTGGTCTAATTAATGAAAGTATTACTAATTTTCATGTTGAAAATGCAAAATTTCTCAGCTTACAAATTAAATTACGGACGGGAAATATAAGAATTCCCAGCCGTAAAACAGACTCAGGAGATTCTCGTTGAATAACGGCTGTAAGTTCTTCACTTCCCATCCGTTGTTCTTGTTTACGGCTGGGAAGTCATCATATACAAGACGTAATTGTTGGATTACGGTTGTGTCGACACAATTTCCCAGCCGTAACTGCAAAAAAATCCAGATTTGTTCATATTTTTGACGGATTTGAATTGATGAAGTTTTGAATTGAAATTTTATCATTAAGCTTCAAAAAATTCAAAATAATTTCACCAAAATCATCATTTTTCATTCTTCAAAACTCAAAACAATGAAGTTTTGATTTGCAAAAAATTAATGTTTTGATTAGTCTAATTGATTCACTAACACTGATTAGTTAAGCTTAATCAAGCTAATTAGCACTAATCAAATTTAGGGTAGATTAGACATTATAAAAGATGATGGATAAGGGGTGCAATGGGTTGTTATTTCATGACCCAAAATAGCCCCCAAAAACCCAGCCATGGGCAACCCCAATAATAGGGTTCAATTCTAAGGATTCAGAGGGGTCTGATGTGGAGACATATATTGACATAGATGAGGACATTAAGGCCAGAATGAGAGCTCACAAAATTAATGAAGAAGCTAAAAAAAATTTGGCTACGCGTACGGAACAACTTGATTCTGAAACTTGCCAGGATTTGGAGCAATCTCATGTGCGGAAGAATTTGGGTTCTAAATCCCAAATGAGATCACATAAGCCCAATAAAAATTTGGCTAATTTTCAAGAGGTGGATCCCATTCCATCGACTGAAAAGGAGAAGAAGGTTTAAGATACTATTAAGAATGTTGATATTCATATTCAATTTTTGAAAGATTTGGCATACAGAAAAGAGTACCTCAAAGAAATAAAAGATCAAGAGGAAAGATTGAAGATTACTCCTAAGAAGAAAAATAGGAAATAGACTATCTTGTCCTTTTCCTTTTTTGTTTCTTTTAATGGTGTTTCTAGGTTTATGAGTTGTATTTTTAGAGTCTTTGAACTCTTTTGTGTGGTTTTTTTTCACTCCTTTGGTTTGGGGGGGGGGGGGGGTTGAGCCCTCCATTTTGTAATTCTTGTAACTACTTTTTTTTGCTGCAATAAACCATTTGGACTTAACAAAAAAAAATCAACTATACGAAGTTGACATTGTACTTTGTGTAGCGGCTTAATTATGTGAGTATTCAAAACTGGACTAGGTCCCTGGGTTTTCTGCATTTGCGGTTTCCTCGTTAAAAAAATCTTGTGTGTGTTATTTACTTTTGTTTTCCACAATTATAATTGTTTATTATAATTAAAAGTAAATACACATGTACATTAATCCTAATCACTTACCCTTCTACTAATACCAAGTGGCTAGTTGAAAGTGACAATGATATGTCTTACAATGTGGATTTGGATAAGAAGGGTTGTACATGTAGGGCCTGAAAGGTATGTGGAATTCCATGTGTTCATGTAATGGCAGTTATTTGCCCAATGGGTCATGATGATAACAGTTAGTGGATGACTCATAATCTGAAAAGACGAGGGTACCTAATTACACCACAATCTTTAAATTATCCACCTATAAGTCCTCTTACAGAAAGTGATTGTCTATGGACAAAGTCGAGACACTATGACAAATCGGTATTCACACTTTGTGTGATTGTCTATGAATACGAGATCGAGAAAATACAACAATCAAAGTGTGATTATTTGATAATAGGTTCGGACTTAACCAAACTCTATAGGATCACTATCAAGTAATAAAGAGTTAACGCTTGTGTATTTTTCTTATAATTATAATAAACAATTATAATTGCGGAAATAGAAAATTAAAAGACACTGCAAGATTTTGTTAACGAGGAAACCGCAAATGCAGAAAAACCCCGGGACCAAGTCCATAATTGAATACTCTCAAAATTAAGTCGTTATACAAAATCTAAACCAACTTCGTATAGTTGTGACCAAGCAACTAACCCTAGTTCACTTAGTTTCTTCAGTATCATTGCGCTTCTGACATTCAATAAGTGCACGCACTGGAACAATTCATTTGGATCGTATTCCAAACAGTAAAGGAAAAACAAATCTATTTGGTAACAACTCTATTGATTCTTTCCAGATAAAGATATCTCAAGTCATACGCAAAGGCTCTTCGGTTTAAAAAAGGATCGATTACACAACTCTTTTGGGATCAGTCACACCAACTACTAGGATCGGTCACACCAATTACAAATATCGATCATACCATCTCAGGTGATTACTTCGGATCGGTTACACTATTTAATCAAAATTAGTCATACCAAATCATAAGTTAGGAATTGTGATTACTTATACCAAGATATACAACAACTTATGATCGGTTCTACTAACTCACACATATTGGTAATCCAAAGATATGCAATGAATAACAATACCAATAAGCCTAGCGATTTCCCTTTCGATTCATAAAACAAGTTCATGAATGTACTTCCTTTAAACAAATGTAAACATTGTTTCCTAGGATGAAATCTTTGATAGGTGTTGTATAACACTTAATCTTATATCCAATATTTATGCTTTCTTTACTTTTATTCTTGTGAATTGCGTCTCTTATGTTTAGTTTTGAGTTATTAGGTGCAATGGAGTCCATCTGGAGCAAAAGAAGGAGAACAAGTCCATTTGGAGCGTAAAGGCAAAAAGGATCAGTCCACATGTGAAAGATACTTGGAGCAGGCTAGGATGTGCTAGGAAGAGGTGGATAATGAAAAGTCAGTTTCCCATAACTGATAATCGAATAGAGAACTAGGTTGTCGGTTTTCTGGAACCGACAGGCCATGTGTGATCTGGTTACCCCTTAACCACTAAAGTGGGGTGCCAATAGTAGTTTTGGTTCCTACACCTACCCTAAAAATCAGAGAGCTATAATTTCTCTCACCATTGCTTACTCGTCTGAAACAAGAGAGGCGGCACCATTACTCAGGGATAAATCGAGAGTGTTCGAGATGGAGGCGTTGTTGATGATCTGAATTTAGTGAGAAAACAGAAGCAACATCTCAGTTGCTGGATCAACTCGAGAATGAAATGGAATTCTGTTTGAATCAAAAGAAATCAAGGATTCTGAAGTTAGGGTTTGGCTTTTGCTGCTCATGTAGAGATCTAAGATGAACAGAGAAGAAGAACAATGAGTTATTAGGGTTCGAATTAGCTCAAGAATGATAAATTGCAGATGGGTTATGTTTGATTTTGGGTTTGATTGTGAACTGCAGATGAAAAATGGAGAGCATGTAGAAGATGAATATGGGTTTCTCAAATTTTTTTGTCTTGATGTTGTTGTTGAACTACAGGTTAGAGACAAAAAGATGTTGGTGGTTTGCTGTTGATTTGGAGGAAGTGAAGTAATGTTCGAATTCAGGCAAGGGTTTGATGGAGCTGGTGATCTGTGATGGTTGTAGCTATTATTGAAGCACAGGGATGAAGAGAACAAGTATGAAGAGTGGTGATGTCTGTCAAAGATAGTGGTGCTGAGTTACAGCTGAGTCTGACAGTGGTGGTATGACTAAGATGGTGTATGAGGAATGTTTTGCAGGGCAAAGTGCAAAGCAAATGACAATGAAAAGAGGAGAAGTATAGTAGAAATCATGAGCTGTGTGGGTGCTTTGCAATACAAGGAAGAATGAGGGCACCAAGAAGTGTTGAATTGATGGATTTTGAATGGGGTTGTGCTTAATAGGTGATTGCAGGTGCAACAATGCTCTGCTATGGAATCTAATGTTGGCTAGGAGTGGGGGTTGTAAGCTACAACAAATGAAGGCATAGGGGTTGAAGTTTATGATGTTGTTGTCAGTCATGGAATGAGAACTGGAGCAATGGGTTTTGATGGAGTTATAATGCTGTTGAATCTGCAGTTCAGGTAATGGGTCATATGGGTTGTTTTTGAGTGATGAGTGGTTGATGCCCATTGATGTTGACTGTTCATGGTTATATGGGTTGTACAGATTGAGATTGAATGGAGTTTGGTAGCAAAGCAGCTGCAGGAAATGAACTGATGATGACAGATGATGGTGGTTTTGAATCTGTGACTAAAATGGAGCAGTGAAGTTGTAAATACAGCTCAAGGGAGGTGATGTTAAAGTATGGCTGGAGATTGAGCTGAGATTGTTGTCAGGGGGATAAATGAATGAATGGGTTAAATTATATTTATGCAGTGAAGGAATTGGTTGAGGTTGAAGTGGAGCTGCAAGTTCTCATAAGTTGGTTATTGGTGAAACTGGATGCTGTTGCTTGTTGGTCCTGCAATTATTGTGATAAGTACTGAGAAGAACTATAGAAATTATAGGTGGTGATTTGGTTGGATGAATATGAAGTGTACAAAAAGTATGTGCTGTAAATGGGGTTTGAGTTGCAGTTTGAAATGAATGACTGGTGGTAATTTGGGTTGTGGAGTTGCGGCTGTTGCGGAAAATGGTATTGAATTTGAAGTTGAAGTGATGAACAAGGATTCAAGGCTAATGTTGGCTGAAGAAAATGGAGATGGTGCTGAGTTTACAGTGATAAGGCAGATATTGCAGGTTAATGTGTTACTCCAGTGGATGTAAAATTGTGTGATTCGGGATTGTGCTATGAAGAATGAGCTTGTGGTGTTGAACTGAGTTGGTGGTGCAGTTGTTGTTTGAGTTATGTTATATACAGTTGGGATAGAAGGGCATTGCAGGTGAGAGGTGTTCGAGTCCACATGGTTTATCAAGTGAATGAGTCAGGTGTAGCTTAGATGGAGTATGTGTTGCAGTTAAGGTTAAGATGTGGAAGCCGTGACTAAGATGGTTATGAAGTTATTGCATGCAAGAAGCTACAACAGGGAAGGGAGATTGCTTGCACAAGTGCAGGGCCATCATAGCTGGGTGTGCACTGGTGAAGCACAATGATTGTGCAGCAGAATATATGGCATGTGCAATGGCCTGGAAAGCTAGAACTAAGTCAGCTGAGTTAGCCTCTGACTCACTGACTCACTCATCTAACTCAGTGGTTTTGACCTAGTTGACTCAGGTGACCGGGTGGACTTTGCCGATCACCTGAACTTTTTTCCGGTGCCGGATTCCGGCCAACTTCCGGCGGAAAATACAGTTTTCCGGTGACTTTTTTTTTGGACATATTTTCACATGGGTATTTCACACACGTTATGAGTAACTAAATACTTATTATTGGTTATGGGATAAAAGTGGATTTCACAAATAAAATTTGATTCAATGCATTAGTTTTGTCTCAATACTTTATTATTTATGATTCATGGTTTATATTGTTATATGATTTGATTGTTTGTTTGGTTGAGTCCGGAATCAATCCGATTTACTTTCATTTCTAAAGCTATATTAGGGTTTTCAATACGTAAACGTTGTTAATCCCTGATTCTATGTAGCATAATTGTGGGTAGTGCTTGTAGTGATATATCCTACTAGTCACAAATGAATCATAACCTTGGTTAAATTGAATTAGTGCTTTTACACATTTTTATTGCCTTGATTAATCTTATTCCATAGAACTTATTGCTTTTAGGGAGTTAAATCTAATTGTGCTTTTACACTTTAGGTTGCTTTCTAGGAAGAATTCACATATGCATCTTTTAATGTGGTTGTGATGAAATCAGGGAATTAGCGGGATATTCTTGCGATCAAGGTATCCTAGGACTTTTAGTAAATGACAGATTAAAATTTCAATTCTAGTCATTGATGAAAATATATGTTTGTGAATGAAACTATCCCGTGACCAATATATTCTCCTTATTGATTACTTTTATTATTATTTTGCTTTCAATTTATTTTTATTGCTATGAAATATAACCCCCCCCCCCCCCCTTGGTTACTAAAAGACTGGAAATTTTATAACAACAATTGCCTCTCTGTGGATATACGAACTCTTTCTTATCACATACTTCATTTATTTTAGTTAAGTAAGAAAGTGAAATTATTTTTGCGCCGTTGTCGGGGAGGCAAATGACTTGTTATTAAGTTTTTAGTTTCTTTTTATAATTTCTGCTTTTGTCTTGCTTTTTTTTGTTGTTGTATTGTTTCTCACTTGTTTGTGAGAATTGTTTTCAGGTACCTAATCCCTGGCTTCTAAAGATTGGAACTATCCAAGGTGCGGGATAGCTACTCAAAGAGGCACAATACTCCAACCAAGTCAAGACACAACGGAAGCACAAGAGTTAGAAGTGGAAGAAGAGTTACAACTAGAAGAAGAACACGAGGTTCTATTTGTAGAAGAACCACTAGTTGAAGAAGAAGAAGCAATGGGTGATGCAAATCGTACACTCAAGGATTTGGCTTCTCATAGGCTTGATGCACAACGATGGTGTATTCAAACCAACTCAACCTTCGAGATCAAGCCTGGGTTGATTAGAGAGTTGCCGAAGTTTCATGGTATGGCGAATGAAGATTCAAACAAGCATCTCATGGATTTCCACAACGTTATCATGGCCATGCTTCCAGAAAATACCAATGCAGATGGAGCAATGTTGAAAGCTTTTCCATTTTATTTGGCGGACAATGCTAAGGAATGGTTGTATTACTTGCCTTCCGGGAGTGTCACTACATGGAACGGGTTTAAGAAACTCTTTCTAGAAAGGTATTTTCCTGCATCTAAAGCTACTCAAATTCGCAAAGAGATTTGTGGAATTAAGCAACATGTAGGAGAATATTTGTACGAATGTTGGGAGCGATACAAGATATTGGTGGCAAGCTGTCCTCACCATCAATTCAGCGATGTTATGATAATCCAATACTTCTATGAAGGCCTCCAAGAAAGTGATAGATATCTTCTTGACGATGTGGGTGGTGGAGCACTAGTGAACAAGACGGTGGCCCAAGCTACCGAGTTGATTGAAAGCATGGCTGCAAACTCGCAACAATTCTACACAAGAAGTGAAGAAATGGTTAGGCGAGTGCATGAAGTTAGTGATTCATCATCATCACACCGTGATCAAAGGATGGATAACATGGAGAAAATGATGCAAAAGAAGGCTGCGGTTATATTACCTTCGTATGGTGAAGAGTTGGAGCAAGCTAATGCGGTTTTTCCCAACCAACAAAGACGGTATGATCCCTATTCCAACACCTACAATCCGGGATGGATAAATCATCCAAATTTTATCTATGCCAACAATCAAGGTGTGGTTCAACAACCTACTTTCAACCGTCCGAGTGGATTTCAACCGCAACAACAACAATTTTAGCAACCACAACAACCGGTACAAAACCAAGGTTCTGATATCGATGCAAAGTTACAAACAATGATGCAAGGTATTTCTACCATGTTCAAGGAAAGCCAACAAGAAACTAAGAGTGCTATCAAGGAGTTGCAGACACAAGTGGGCTCCATGGCGATTGAATTAAACAAATTAAAGGCACAAAATAGTGGGAAAATCCCTTCTCAATCTCTTAACCCAAGAGAGAATGTTAGTGCTATTACATTGAGAAGTGGTACACAACTTGTGCAACCTGAAATTGTTGATGTGGGTGATATGGGGACCCAAAAGGAACCTGTTTTGGAGGAAAAGAATGATGATTTCCCCCAAACTTCTGAGGTGCCTATTTCTAGCTCTAAAACTCTAGTTTCTACTTATGTTCCTCCTTTACCTTTCCCTCGCAGGTTTGCTAATTCTAAGAAGGTGGAACTAGAAAAGGAGATTTTAGACATCTTCAAGAAGCTTCATGTAAACATTCCACTCATTGATGTTATCAAGCAAGTTCCAAAATATGCGAAGGTTTTGAAGGACTTGTGTACCAATAAGAAAATCTAACCGGTAATGAGGTTATGAGTGTGGGGGAAAACGCTTCGGCGTTTTTACAAAAGAAACTCCCACCCAAATGCAAGGATCCGGGTAGCTTCACTATACCCGTAGAGATTGGTAATACAAGGATTGGAAAGGCTATGCTTTACTTAGGAGCATCCGTGAATATCATGTCAGCATCTATTTATAAGTCTTTAAATTTGTGTCCATTGAAACCAACTAATATTGTGCTTGAACTTGCGGATCGTTCTAATGTCTACCCTAGGGGTATTATTAAGGATGTCCTTGTGCAGGTGAACCAACTAATTTTTCCAGCTGATTTTTGTGTTCTAGAGATGGATGATGGCTCGGATGCGCTGTGACGAGGTGTCGAACTCGCAAAAATAAATTTCTCTACTTCTCTTTAACTAGCAAATAGTATATTGTAAGTAGGATCGTCCCAAGGGAGATATGAATCTTAAGTTGTTATGCAAATACTCTTAGCAAAGATGATTTTGTTGTAGAAATTCTGAAAATAGTAAATTGTATTCAAATATGAGATGGAATTGATTAAAGGTTCATTCTAGACCATGGAATACAAACCTATTTGATATATAGCCAAGTTCTTTGCATTATCTCGTTACTAACAACCCTAGAATAATTAGTACGCTCAACTATTCCGTTACTATCTCCTAAGCTCACAGGATATGGAAGCGCTCGACTACCGGTTCCTACTTGCCAAGTTTCCTAGAGGTACACTTACTAGGTGTGACTTAAACAAGTGCTCTAAGTTTTGTGAGATAAGGTTGCTCCTAGTGATGAACTCAAAAGCATGAATCACCTACTAGTGTTGATTTCTACATATGGGTACTTAACAAAGTCCCATCATCAATACCCACATATTGCTACTTGTGTTTATATTTCTAGACAATTACGGGTCGAAGAAAATCTAAACTAGCAATAAGATTAAGAATTAATGATTCAATTTCGAACTTAAACCCTTTACAAATAATCCATAAACATTATTAGCATGGTAGAAATCAATCAATAACATAAATAAATGCAAGAGAACAAGTTATTTCATCAATTATAGATTCATATTTCGGGCTTCAAAATCGCCCTTAATCAAGAAGAGTTTTAGTTACTCATAATAATGGATTTCATCATCAAATATAATTATTGAAATAAAGTAATGAAGATGAAAATATAAAATGAAAGCAAACCCTAGCTGCGGCTCTCTCCAAAACTCCAAGAAGAATACGTGCTAAACAAAGTTATAGAAGTCCTCCCTTTTTGTAGCTTTCTTTCTCCAAACTAGGTCATATCCTCAAAAGTCCAAGACCAATATATTTCATGTGTGAGAGTAGCCTAGTAGAAATCTCTGCCAAAAATAAGTCACCGGAAAAATGGTCATAGTGCCGGAACTTGGCCGGAAAAGTCATCGGTCGCCGGCCAAAGTAATCAACTCAGTTGAGTCAACTGAGTCATAGTCTAACTCAGCTGAATGGGCTGAGTTGAATCAGGCCAAAGCCATCTTGCGACAGCCAAATTCTGTGCGGCTTCACTTCCAGGCATATTGGCTGTACTTCACCCGATTCAAGCTGTGCATCTTCACAGCTGCACTTTATTACACACAACTCCAGTGGCACCAGCACCCACTGCAAACCACCAGTTCCACTCATTACAGCTTCACCTCAGTGCCAGCAACACCATCCAAATCCCATTGTGGTTAATAATAGCACTATAATACACAGTACTACTTCCTGCAGCTTCATAACTTCAACATTAGCACTCACCTGCAATTGCAGTACCATCAGTACCTGCAATGTCGTCAATTCATTCAACACACACACAACACCACATCTAGAGCTCCCTTGCACATACTCTCCATTCCAGTGCAGCATACCTCCATTCCAGTGCAGATTCTTTGAGATGTTCTTGCGATTCTTGAGATTGGAGCATACCTCCATGATTTTGCAATTTCAGTTAAACCTCCTCAACCATCTCAGAGCTTACTATCACCATTGCCATCTCCCTATAATATCTTTGAATAGCTGCACCTGCACTTCCAATCTGCAACTATTTCTCAAGCCAGCTACTGTAGTTGCAGAATAACCTACAACTACACCCTCAATAGAATTAGTAAAAAACTCAAGAAGTTATTGATAATGAATAACAATTTTCTTATTAATGTTCTCAATTGATCACAAAGAAGTATCTAAATGGAATTAGAATAGTTACAACTTTCTCTATTCTCTTTCCTAAAATATTTTCTAACACTCACTAAAAGAACCTCCGAATTTTACATTTGAACTCCTATTTATAGTAAAATTTATACAGCTGTTCATGAGTTATGAAGTATCGCAACTCATGCTCGCAAAATTACTCCATCCTCGCAAAACTTCATATTTCTCCGCGTTTCTTCTATCATCGTAACATTTTATAATTCTTTTCTCCTTTATTTATTACGATACTCGTGACCTATTATCTTGCGATATTCAGTACTTACATCTTGCCTCTTCTCATGTCAATTCTTTGAAGAAGAAATGTCATGAGAATCCCTATTCTCGTAAATTTAGTGTAGTTATTACCACCCTTCAGATTCGCAACACGTCTTTTTACTTTTCCCTCATCTTTCTGACACGTTTCTTCGTAACCGTTCTTTTCAACCGTTCACGCTTACTCGTATTAATGAATTTTTATCTTCATCAAACTCTCTTATAAATATTATCCTTTGTTTTTGCTTTTTATTCTCTTACTCATCTTCTTCACTGCTTCTGCCTCTGCAACCTCTTCTATTTTTCCTATTTTCCCTCTTATATTCAATGGCACCAAAGAAGAAAACTATTGAACAACTTAATGCGGAACTTGCTGATAGAGACCTTATTCTTTCTGAGATTGAAGGTTATGATAATAAGTCTTCTCTCTGTGTGAAGCTCTTTACCAACTATGTTTGGGATGATCAGAAAGTTTTAATCTCACGAGGTCAAATCCTCGCAGGTCTTCCTCTTCCTCTTTATGATGTTAACTTTCCTTTATTCTACGAAATTATTTCCCACCCCAATTTTTCTTGTGCCATTTATCAATTGACTGGTGATTGCATTCGCCTCTTAGTTGAATTCGCAAATCGTGCTGCTTTTGGGAAATCTTTATATCCAACTGATCTTAGAAAACCTGGGTTTGAGAATATAGAAATTGTTGCTGTGAATTATACAGTTGAGGGTTTCTTCAAAAATTACACACTAATTCCTGCGAGAAAAGAAGATAATCGTTGGGGTGTTCGTCTTCATCGTAAAGATAATATCGCAGCAGATGATCTTCTCATGCACGATATTGATTATGCTTCAGGAAATAATAAGACACCTCGTCGTTCTAATGATGAAGATTGGTATAAGTACCCTTTAATGTTATCAGGTTCTTATATTACTGGGATAGTAGAACTTCCTGCGAATCTTCGTAACCGCTATTATCAACCTTGGGTTTTTAGAAATGTATGTATTTCCACTTCCTTATCTTTTTGTTACCCTTTAATTTCAAATGAGGTAAGAAACACTCTTGTATTTTTATAAACAATATATTGTTTCCTCTGTTTCTTATCCTCATTTGAATTTACAGGTTCCACTTCTTCCTGAGATTGCTGCGAGTGAAAATAAAAGTTCCACTTCTTCTAAAAGGCTTACTGCGAGGCAACAAATTCTTCGTTCTGAGAAGGTCTCTCAAGATTCTGACAATCAAGATGATGCTCTTCGCAAAGGAAAAAGAAAACTTCAAGATATTGTTTACGAGAGAAAGAAAAAGAAGATACTCTCAACCAAATCCCATTCCAATGTAATTTCTTATAATAAGGACATTGAGGAGGATCTTGGTGATGAAGATAATGAATTTCCTGAGAAGGACTTTAGTTCTAATTCTGATACCCTTTCTGACAAAGGAGATGATGATGATGTTGATGAAGGTGGGAATGAAGATTATAGTATCCCATAAACTTTTTCCTCAGCAATGGTTAGCATTTCTGAGGCTTTCCTCCATTCTTCTCGTGGATTAGGAAATTCTCCTACAGCGAATGCTCGCAAACTTATTGCGAAGGCTTGTAAAGTTCCTACTGTTATTGATAATAATTCCCTCAAAGGAATTTCAAGATTCGTCTCTCCTGCTTCATTATATGCTTTAGGCAGCATGGTAAGTTTCTTCTCTATTCCTTGTTTATTTCCTTATTTTATTGATTTCTAACCCTTTTTTTCTTGTTTAGGTTGGAAGAGTTAGTTGCGCAGTTGCTTCTAATTGGGAAAGACGTCATTCTATTGCTGAGAAGAAAACTTTAAATCGTTGTAAGAAGTTAGAGGTTGAAAATTCAAGTCTCCGTCAGAAAATAGAAGATCTAAATATTGATAACGCAGAATTAATATCTCGTCACGAAGATAATTCACAATCTGCGAGCATCGCAATTGATAATTCTTCTCTTCTTGAGGAGAATAATCAATTAAAGCTTGAAATTTCTTCTCTTCGTAATGATAAGAAACAACTAGAAGGTAAATTCTTTGCGATGATAATTATTTTGGTTACTTTTCCTTCATAATTTGCTAACCAATTCCTTAATTTCTTTCCTTGCTGCAGAAAATCTTGCGAAGATGAATAATAATTTGGAAACTCTCCTTGCTAATCGTAATAAGAAAATTTCTGACTTGAGATCTCAACTTCTAATTTCCCAGCATAACCATAGTTTATATGTCAAGTGTTTTCGAGTTAAGATGACTCGCAAGATTTGCGAAGATAATGAAATTCCTCTCAAGAAGTACCATACGCTCCTTTTCGAAGAAATTCTGAAGATACTCCATATCGGAAATTTCGAAAGTGAAGTTGAAGATGATAGTGAAGTTGAAGAAGAAGATCATTTTGATGGGAACAGATCGCTTTGAAGAATAACTTCATTCTTTTTTTTTTGTATATCTGTTCTGTAACTTTTCAATACAACACTTTATTCTTGATTATGCTTTTAATCAATCCAACAATTTATTTTTCAAAGCTTAATTTGAATTAATCTTTCTTTGATGTTTATTTCCCTTATTCGCATATCTTGATCATATGGAGAGAAATAATATATCTTAAAGACTTAGCTTAATATTCCCTTTCCCCTTATTATTTCTCTTCAAATGATCAACTATCGCTGGAAGTATTAGAATATCCTTCTGAATTTATCTTACGAATTTTCTTCTTATTGTGATTATGAATAAAAAATCCTCCCTTCGAAGTATAAGAAATATAAGCCTTTTGCTTTTTTACGGAATGTTGCGAAGTAAATAATAAATCTCCCCTTGAAGTATAGAAAGTATGAAGTATACAAAATATGAAATACCCTTAAGAAGTATAAGAAGTATTAGCAGCATTCAATTTATGAAGAATTGCCCAATATATGAGGAAATATAAAAATTATTACTCATTGTATTAAGAAGTATAATAAGTACTTAACCTTCGCAAAATTAAATATCCGTTGAAGAAGCATATGATCAAGAAAAGAGTATTCAACTTTTTGGAGAAGTATTCAATATATGGAGAAGTATAAGAAGTATGTAATTCTCGTAAATTTTTACGAATATGAACTTATCTATATTTGATTGTTATCAAAATCGCATCTTTTGTTAAGTCTTCATTAAAATTCTTCAATGATGTTGTCTTTCTTGATAGGTCTTCTTATAAAAATTCTTCAATGATATTGACAAAGTTGTCTTCTTTTCAAAATTTCTTGATGTATATTCTTGTAAAATTTCTTCAATGATATTGACGAAGTTGTCTTCTTTTCAGATCTTCATAATGTATATTCTTGTATAATTTCTTCAGTGATATTGATGCAATAAATTTCATTAATTTCTGTGGTCTTATCATGCCTTCCTAAGTAAAGGTCTTATTTTGCCACCTCTTTTGTATTAATTATTTGCGATAATATGACAAGTCTGAACATTCTTGCGAACATACAACCTCGTGACATTATCGTCTTGCGATGAAATCGCAGGACGTTCTTACACTTTCATGCAAAAACCCATTGATCTCATCTTAACTTCTTTGTATAGTATTTTAGCCTCTTCGGGAATTGTTGCGACAATATGACAGGCCTAAATATTCTTGCGAACATAAAGCCCCATGACATTGCCGTCTTGCGATGAAATCGCAGGACGTCTCTACACTTTCATGTAATGACCCATTGATCTCATCTTAACTTTATTATGTTCTGCGAGTTCTTTATTCTTTTCTTTCTTTCTTTCTTTTCTCTTTTTTTTTTTTTTTTTTTTAGAAGGCTCGCAGGACTTCATTTGTTGCACAAATATGACAAGCCTTTATGTTTTCGCAAACAAGAAGCCTCATGACATTTGCGTCTTATAGCACTTATCAGCTCCCTAATGGAGGGTGCTTCCCTTTATCTTCCCCCTGATTGCCCCTTCAAGGAAGCGTACATCGACCATACAAGGTTAGCTCTTCCCATCCGGTTCTGCCAACAACTTGACTTTTGATCGCAACCTCTTATCCTTTTTGCCTATAGGGCTTATAGTTACGAGGTTGCACCCTATGGGGTATCTTTGGGCCAAGTGCATCATTTGCCAAGACTTGTCAAAAATGGCAGATGTGGTTCAACCTCACCCGACACTCTTGACTCAACCATGTACCTCGGCGCCTTGATCGTTTTCTGCACTTCTTGGGAAAGACAGTATGCCTTAGTCGCCCAGCCTAAATCTTCTTACACCGCATTTTATATTGCGTAATGTCGTTAGATTAGGTGAGAATCCAAGGTGTCTAACCCGGATAGGTACCCCATTATTGGGTTGTACCCCAAAATTTTTACCATGTACTAAGGGCCCTTGGTGGTGTTCCGGTTACCCTTAGCCACGTTATAGGTACCCCATTAAATGACGTACTTTAGGAATTTGCCTCTTACGAATTATAGCTTCGCGAACTAGGGTGTACGCCACAAAGGTTTGCCTGTATAAAATTTTCTGCGGCTCTCTTTCTTTTTTGGAGGCTGATCACAGTTTGCGGTCTTTTATTCGCAAATTAATGAAATTTTAATCGGAATATAAATTTTGAAAATTTGTAACTTTTTCCCAATTTCCTGCGAGCAAACAATATTCGTAAATTTTTATCATGAAATAAAAATTTTGTTTTGCCACATACCTCATTTTCACGAGCAAACATACTGATAACCTTCTTTTTTCCTCGCGAATCACAATCCCTTATTATCATCGTAAATTTCTTGTATGATTATCATCGTAACTTTATTCTCTTTTTCCTTAATGCTCTGCCATTAAATTTTCACTTCTTTTCACAACCTTTGCTCTTTTTCTCCAATTTTCCTTCTCAGCAGTTTTTCCTTCGCAAACTTCTACTTCTGTATCGTAAAATTTCTTTCCCTCAGCCCAATCACCCTTGATAATTCCAATACCCTTCATATGAGGGAATTTTATGCACTGATGTAGAGTGGAAGCTACGCCTAGAATTCCGTGAAGCCATGGTCTTCCTATCAAAGCATTATATGGTGATTCAACATCAACAACACAAAACAGAATTTCAGTTCGCATTCCACTTAATGGAATTCGCATGCTCACTTCTCCTTTGGGCTTGTTGGCAGTTCCATTAAAACCATAAATTATGTAAGTAGAAGGTATTAAATCTGCATCTTTTCCCCCATAGTTTTGTAAGCAGAATAGAAGAGGATATTGACAGAACTTCCCGTATCAATCAAAATCCTATTAAGACCAATTGACTCTTCCTCCATAACATCTTCGTTCTCCTCCATATTCATGTAGATTGCCAGTCTTACCACCAATGGATTATCATGTACTTCACAACCTTCTGGAATTTCAGTGGCTTCAAAAGAAATTTCACGTTTCTGCCAATCTTCAAGTCGTGAAATCTTTGCGATGTTCATTACTTCCTTTCCTTCACCATCCCTCGCATATACCCTACTTAACACATTATCATGAAAATCCTCTATGGTTTTATATGAATGAACAATGGAATTACGAAAACATTTTCTTGCTTTTGACCCCACTTCTATATGTAGGATTTCTTCTCCCTTTTCTTTTGTCGTGTTCCCTGCGAGTTATGGCTGGAGCCTGTGATAATTGTTGCGACTGTGTCTGCTTAAGTAAAAATTGATTTAGTTTTCCTTGTTCAATCATTCGCAAAATTATCCTCTTGATATTATGGCAATTATTTGTAGAATGTCCATGAAAATGATGATATGAACAAAATTCATGACTTCTTGGACCCATTGGTGGTTCCTTTCCCATATTCCATGGAGTTGGTACATTCTCTACCAGGATAATTGCTTGCCATATCTTTTCTATACTTGTATTCAAAGGTGGCAATTTTATCTCTTCCCTTACCATTCTTTGACCTCCTTGACCGTTGTTATAATTTTGTCTCTGGTTTCCTTGTCCAAAATAATTTTGCCTTTGTCCACCATAATTTTCTTGTTGTTGATCTAATCTTGGAATTTGGTTATTTCCTATCCGATTATAGAAATTCTTCTCTCTATCATATTCTTCTTGATCTCTACTTTGCCCATTGCTACCATCTTTGGATGGCTATCATTGATTTTCTTCTCTTGAAATTTGCGAAGAAGTTTGTGAGGATGTTTGCGAAGTACCTGCTACTACATTGATTATTTTGGGAAGTAAATTTGCTCCTCCCTCTTGATTGTTAGTGTTTGTTCTGGATATGACTCCATATTGTTTTGCTTTTCTTCTAGTGTAATGTATTCTTCTTGCAATTCTCGTAATTCTGTCATCATTATGGAATTCTTTCTTCGAAGATTTGAACATATAATTGTTCGATTTGCGAACATCGCATTTATGAAGGAAAAGAATCAAGTATCTCTCATCTACACGCCCTGCCATATCACTGCACATAGTCTTCCATCGTCTTACCAAATGCTTCAAACTTTCACCCACTCTTTGTTTTAAACCAAATACATCTTCAATACCAAGCCGTGAAGAGTGATTTGTGATATATGCTCCAAGAAAACTGCTTGCAAATGATTAAATGACGTAATAGTGTTCTTAGGGAGTCCTTCGAACCACTTTAGAGCTTCCCTGTTAAACTTGATCGAAGTACTTGCATAACACAAGCATCATGATTCTCCCATTGTAACATGCATCTTATGTATGCTTTAATGTCTTTGAATAGCACATGAAGTCCCATCAAAAATACTTTGGTAAGTGTGGGCAAGTTACATTTTGGTAGAATTCCTCCCAACTGTACTTCTCTAGCAAATGGAGCCCTCGCAGCTTCTTCTATTGCTTCATCTAATTGCCTCCTATCTCCTCCTCTTCTATTGTTTATCATCCCTCTCATTTCTGCTAATTCTCGAAAGATTCGTGCATTTGCCTCAGAATTCTCATCCATTGGTCTTTTTAATGCAACTTCTCTTCTTCTACGTTCTTGCACTTCCTCCCCTGCGATCCTTCGCATTCTATCATATTCTTCATTAATGTTTTCATTCGCATAATTCTGCAAATATCTTCTTTCTAAATTATCATAATTGTTCAGTTGTAAAGCATCTTGGAATTCTTGTTCTTCCCTTTCTATTCTTCTCATTCTTCTCATGCGAATATCAGGAATTTCTTCTTCTTCATTTCTCCTTCTTCTTTGATTTATTTCTTCTTGATTTACTTGTACTCTGATTCGAGAATTTGGTTCATTCCTTTCCACTTCTGTTTGTTGATTTACAATTCTTCTCTTAATTCTTTCATATTCAATATTTTGTTTGTTACGAACTTCTTCATGTCTTCTTACTCCATTCTCGTGACTATTTTGATGTATTGCTTGTTGTCTCTCAGTTTCTTCCATAAGTTGTTGTTCTTCCTCTCGATTCTGATTGTTTTCTTTATGATTTGGTCTTGTTCGTAAATTCTCCATATTTTTTTCGCGGTTTGGTATTAAAATGAAACGATTTTCTTGATTTCTATCACCTTGATTCTGCGTTTGTTCTTGCATATCATTTTCATTATTGATTATCGGTGAATTTTGTCCTTCTCTTTCTATTCTAACATTTGATCTTGCAACACTTTGAGATTTCCTCCTTTGTAACATCTCATTTTCCATTCTCAATTCTTGATTTTGTCTTGTCAATTTGGCACGTTCTTGACTTCGATCATTCGTTCTTTTTGGATTCCTTGTCTCAATGTTTCTAGCATCTCCTTTCTCTTTCAAGAATTGTTCCTCCCATCAACCTTCCATTTTCTCTGATTTGTGGTTCTCTATCTTCTTCTTCTGGTGTATTAGTTCTCCAAGTGTGTATACTTACTTGATCATGATCTTCTACTTGTTGTGCTTGATTTCTTCGATTACTACTTCTTCTACTAGGTTCTCCTGTTATATTTGCTTCTCCTCCTACTAATCTTACACTTCTCCTTACTTGAGTTAATGGTTCGATGTGTTTCTTCTTCTTGTCATTTTTCTCCGTACATGAATTCTTTCTCTCCTGTTTCTAGCGCCAATTATGTAGTTGCAGAATAACCTACAACTACACCCTCAATAGAATTAGTAAAAACTCAAGAAGTTCTTGATGATGAATAACAATTTTCTTATTAATGTTCTCAATTGATCACAAAGAAGTATCTAAATGGAATTAGAATAGTTACAACTTTCTCTATTCTCTTTCCTAAAATATTTTCTAACACTCACTAAAAGAACCTCCCGAATTTTACATTTGAACTCCTATTTATAGTAAAATTTATGAGTTTGTTCATGAGTTACGCAAAAGTATCGCAACTCATGCTCGCTTTAAAATTACTCCATCCTCGCAAAACTTCATATTTAAAAACTCAAGAAGTTCTTAATGATTTCTTCAATTGATCAAAGAAGTATCTGCGTTTCTTCTATCATCATAACATTTTATAATTCTTTTCTCCTTTATTTATTATGATACTCGTGACCTATTATCCATGTTTCTAGCGCCAATTATGTAGTTGCAGAATAACCTACAACTACACCCTCAATAGAATTAGTAAAAACTCAAGAAGTTCTTGATGATGAATAACAATTTTCTTATTAATGTTCTCAATTGATCACAAAGAAGTATCTAAATGGAATTAGAATAGTTACAACTTTCTCTATTCTCTTTCCTAAAATATTTTCTAACACTCACTAAAAGAACCTCCCGAATTTTACATTTGAACTCCTATTTATAGTAAAATTTATACAGCTGTTCATGAGTTACGAAGTATCGCAACTCATGCTCGCAAAATTACTCCATCCTCGCAAAACTTCATATTTCTCCGCGTTTCTTCTATCATCGTAACATTTTATAATTCTTTTCTCCTTTATTTATTACGATACTCGTGACCTATTATCCCTGTTTCTAGCGCCAATTATGTAGTTGCAGAATAACCTACAACTACACCCTCAATAGAATTAGTAAAAACTAAAGAAGTTCTTGATGATGAATAACAATTTTCTTATTAATGTTCTCAATTGATCACAAAGAAGTATCTAAATGGAATTAGAATAGTTACAACTTTCTCTATTCTCTTTCCTAAAATATTTTCTAACACTCACTAAAAGAACCTCCCGAAGTTTTCATTTGAACTCCTATTTATAGTAAAATTTATACAGCTGTTCATGAGTTACGAAGTATCGCAACTCATGCTCGCAAAATTACTCCATCCTCGCAAAACTTCATATTTCTCCGCGTTTCTTCTATCATCGTAACATTTTATAATTCTTTTCTCCTTTATTTATTACGATACTTGTGACCTATTATCTTGCGATATTCAGTACTTACAGCTACAACACCAGGCCTTCCAGATCACTACTCGTCCCTGTATAGATCGAACACTATTGTAACTGCTCGCCTGTTAACAGCAGCGGCAATAGCATAAGCTGCAAAGTCAACTCTATAACTGCAGCAACAACGTCAACAGTCCAGCTCTTTCCTTGAGCCACAACAATCAACTTCGACCACTGCAGTTGCCACAACTCCAGATGCACAGACCTGCAATTCCTAGCACCAGTTACAGCTTTGGCTCCATAACCTGCCATCAAAACACACATAACAGCACCACCCAGGAATCGCTTCTAGTCACCACCTTATCAGCTGCTTCAACATCTCCTTAGATTCATAGTAACCTCCTCTATAGCACAGCAGCTAAGCAATGATCACCAACACAACATACAACTGCACTCCATTATGCTCATTCAAGTACCACACACCAATTCCAGCTGCAAAGCAATAGCTCATCCACCTGTAACTGCACATCAGCTCTCATTCAGGTATGTTCTCGAACGTGTTGTGTGCCATTCTCTTCTTGATGTAGCCCTTGCACTTCTGTAGCTTCTAAACTTAGCCTAATTCCTGTACATTCAATTCCACACAAACCCAAAACTCATGAGCTATTCACCAATCATAAACTTTCACAGTCGTCCCAATTATCAACCAACAACACCATAATCCAATTGGTCTTCAACTCTATCAACTGCTCCTAATTGTGAAATTTAGCCTGCAATTCGAGCTTCACCCTTCATTGTTCTTATCAGCAGAGACTACTTGAAATCTTCCTCTTAATCACCATACCCAGCAACATCAAATCCCCAAAAATCAGGCACATCAACTGAAACCGATCTCAAGAACATGACACAGATCCATGACAGATTTAGTGACTCAAACTCATTATATCCACCCCAACTTCTGTTCTCATGAACCCATCCTACTGATTTTACAAACAATTTCTTCTTTCAACTTCTGAATCTCACTACCCATCTCTGCTGGAGCTGCCATCACTCATTTACAGGAAAAGGAGAATAATAATTTTTCTTCACTGAAACTTAGGTTTTGTGTAGGAATGGGAATGACTATGCCCACTCGGGTGAAATAGATAAGGGATTACCCAGAAATGACAAAGGTATCCACTAATGGATCAGGGCCACCTGATGGCATCCCATTAGCTCTTCTTTGAACTAGATCTAGTGGCCCCTTATCGTTGACTTGACTCCACATAGCACTCGTCGTTGGATGCTTTCGCTCTCCTTTGATTTCTTTCACCAACCGCAGCTCGTCTTTTACTCCTCATATTCACTTCTTCTCTTCACTGAGAGTCATCACTAAAGTTATCGTGATTTTCAGACAGAAAAGTTGCATCACTAAAGCCGACATACTTTTCAGACGGAGATGAAGCAATAGAAGCAAACACTAAGAAATAATCCGCCTCCAACAACAGTTGCACATGAGATGAGACTTTTGCGCTATTTCCTCTTCTTTTGTTCCAAGTGACTACAAAGTACCTAAATACTCAAAAGCAAACATAAGATACATATTTTACAAGAAAACTAAGCAAATAAAGCATAAACAATAGATAAATATATAGGTGTTTTAGACACCTATCAAATTCCCCCACACTTAGACTTTGCTAGTCCTCGAGCAAATCAAACAAAATAATTCTAAAAGATACATACAACTCCGTCTCGTCGAGGATACGGTTACTCTAAGCATGAATAACAGGCCTTTGAACCCCTAGGTGTCCCTAGTGGACGAGTTTTAGTCTCGTGAAGGTTTACAAGATGTTTGCCTACAAAACCTATATTTCCAACTTCGTCTATTTGTGACAAATCAATGAACGAATCCAAAATGACTACAGGAGGAGGTACCTTGCGCCAATTTTGGTGAGCGTCATTTACTCAACAAAATAAAAATATATTTCCTACTAGTTAAATATAATATAGAGGTAGTAAGAGATCGTTCCGACGAAGAGTAATGCAATTGTTATGTTATCTAAATCGGCGAAAATATAAAATAAGGATAATAAGATAAAGATATTGAAGAAATCCTTCGCAGTTACTAACCGTTAACTCAACATTGTACCCGTTTATCTCTTGTTAGAAACAATTGTCACTAACCGTAGGAAAGCAGGTACGCTTAGCAATCCCCCAAAACTCCTTATATCACCGGATACGGAAGCACTCGACTACCGGATTCTATTCAAAAGAACCACCTTGACACGGAAGCGCTCGACTACAAGATGTAATTCCCATAATACATTAAGATTTGTGAATTTAGGTTTGATCCCAGCAGTTAAACTCGATGACGCTCGGTCCACTTCTTTGGTGTTGTCTTTACTCGCAATTGCTCCACAGAATCCCTCCGTAAGGTCTTGCTATTTCTACTTGTGTAGGAGTTAAGAGACAATTATGGGTCGACTCAACTCTTTACTAGCATTAGAATGATTAATAAACTAATCTGGTTGCGCACCCAAACCAATCTAAGAACCAATCATAAACCTTCGATATGGTAAAAACAATCCATAATGAATCAATTTAAAACTTGAAACAAACTTGCAAAATAATTGAGCTTCACAATTAGAACTTTGAATTCATCCTTACAATATAAAAAGAATATAGAAGAGATAGTTCTCCCCCTAAGGGGGAGAAAAACGGTGAAAAGAAGATATCCAGATAATAAAATTGTGCTTAGGGTTCCCTATATATAGAGTTTTGTAACCTCCTCCTGAAGAAACTAGAAAACCTAGCAAAAATAGGAAAGTGCACCTCCTCTTGAAAAAACTAGAAAACCTAGCAAAAATAGGAGAGTGCACTTCCTTAAAAATGTCCCATGCATAATAGGTTGCAAAAATCTTTCGGAAACTTGAAATAGTCGCACCCTTTAGATCGTGTAGAAAAATTGGCTAATAACCTATTGGGCTCGTGCAGCAGCTGTATAAGCCCAGTTCATGTCTTCACTAGCCTGTCAAGTTCCGGCCCACTTTGTAACTTACCAAAGCATCACAGCTTTATCTCGTCAGCCAACCATCACACACGTTCAGCATCATCGAGCTTCAGGTCGAACCAACAAAACTCAGGCGTCCACAGCTCAGTTCATTGCAGACTAAACCACAGCTCCAAACTCCATTACATCTTCAAAATCGTAGTTGCATCCCTGCCAATACTCACCATCTTCTGTTGAGTTCCTTCTCCCCATTCTTGACTCAGGACGTACACCACTGAAACCCATCTTCGTTCATTTGTTCAGCTCGAGCAGCAGCATCATTCGTTTGTTGTTCCTTTGTCACGACCCTCAGACTTAATCATCACCGAGCCATATTAACAGCTTCATCGATCTTTATCATTCCTAGCTCCAATTATAATCCGTCACTGCCATGCTATCAACTACCAGTTTCCAGCTGCAATACCAAACATCACAGCGTTACCATCACCACTCACAGCTCATCCTTCAGCTGCTTGAGTTATGTATCTCTATCTAACTCAACTAGTCTGTATATACTCCTCGGCTAAACCCATCTCTGGCTTCACCAGTAAGCTATCACCGTTCATGCCTTCTCACTTCATCAGCATCTGGCAACAGCGTCACTCCCTGCCAGCAACTTTTCCATGAACCACAGGTGAAAACTCCACCTTTCTGACGTCTACTACCATGAACCACACAACGTCATACCATCTGTTTCTCCAGCTGCTTTCCGTGTACAAGTTCTCCCCATTACGGACCATGTTGCCAGCATCCCGAGCTACTTCTTCATCGAATGCCAATAATGGCAGCAACTTCATTCTTCATCGCTGAAATCTACAGCTCAGATTTGTCAGTAACAACTCCTTTCTTCGTTACGTCACAGAACTCACCATCTTCTGGTTCATCATTTAGTAATTGCCATGCTCAGCAGAAGCTATCGCTGACAACTCTCTTTATCGCTGCCAAACTCTGTCCGTTCAGGACTTTCCAAACAACGCCATTTCCTCGGATGCATGAGTTATACCACAGCCATGCATTCCACTACTCAGGAGACGACAATAACCCATTCTTATTTCCTGACATACCCAAAATATTAAGCCCATGTTATAAACAAAGGACTCGGTACCTCCAACCCATTAAGTTCCTTAGCTGTTGTTGAAGATTATGAACCAATTAATTTCATAGTTCCCTGGCCAGTGTATTAGCTGACACGAGCTTCGAGCGTCCTATATGCCAACACTACTGCCCGTAGTAGTTTCCATGCAATGACAATTCTACCTCTTTTGTGGTCAATTGGACGATTTCTTGTTCTTTTCGGGAATAAGCTCCAAAATTCCCATAAAATATAAAACGAAGCTAATAATACAATTTCACACGAAAACTAGCTAAGATAGCATAACCAATCGATACTTAGAGAGGTGTTTTTACACACCTATCAAATTCCCCCACACCTAAACTTTGCTAGTCCTCAATGTAAAATTGAATCGTCCAAAGAAAGTTCAAGGTGGGAAATTCCGCAAATGATATGCAAAGACAAGAGAAAATAAAAATAAAATGCTTAAAAATAAATAAAAAGATAAGGATAAAGATACAAAACCGGTGGGTTGCCTCCCACTTAGCGCTTGGTTTAACATCGTCAGCCCGACGTTCAGCTCCAATTACTCCTCCAAGGGGAGTGGATCACTCAATGTGATCATATCCTGATTCTCTGTCAAAAATTTCTCATAGTATGGTTTCAAGCGATGGTCGTTAACCTTGGAAATCATCCCTGTTTTGGGACTAGTAATCTCAACTGCACCATGCGCAAACACATTAGTAACAACAAATGGTCCAACCCATCTGGACCTAAGTTTACCCGGAAACAATTTAAGACGAGAATGGAATAAAAGAACTTTCTGTCCTAATTCAAAACTCTTTCGGGAAATCATTTTATCATGGAAAGCCTTGGTCTTTTCTTTATAAATGCGTGAACTTTCATATGCATCATTTTGTATCTCTTTTAACTCATTGAGCTGAAGTTTCCTATGTTCACCAGCTGCATCTAATTCCATATTACATACCTTGATAGCCCAATAATCTTTGTGTTCAAGTTCGACGGGAAGATGGCAAGGTTTGCCATAGACAAGCCTAAAAGGAGACATACCGATGGGTGTCTTATAAGCTGTCCTATACGCCCACAAAGCGTCATTCAGTTTATAACTCCAATCCTTCCTTGTAACGTTCACCGTCTTCTCTAAGATGGACTTAATCTCCCAGTTGGAAATTTCAGCTTGACCGCTCGTTTGTGGATGATACGGTGTGCCAAATTTATGAGAAATGTTATACTTCTTTAGAAGAGCGTGAAAGTATCTCTTGAAGTGTGAACCTCCATCACTAATCACCATTCGAGGTGTTCCAAACCTAGAAAAGATATGTTCCTTCACAAACTCACAAACAACATGAGAATCATTGGTAGGAGTGGCTTTAGCTTCCACCCACTTAGAAACATAATCTACAACAAGAAGTATAAAAAATTTCCCATTGGAATTCACAAAAGGCCCCATAAAGTCTATACCCCAAACATCAAAAATCTCAACAGCGAGAATTGGTGTTTGCGACATTTGGTTTCTAGCACCAAGGTTGCATGTCCTTTGACACCTATCACAGGCTTTCCAAAACAAATATGCATCCTTAAACAATGTAGGTCAATAAAAACCACTTTCGAGAACCTTGAGGGCTGTCCTCTTGGCTCCAAAATGGCCACCACAAGCATATGAGTGACAAAAATTCAGAATTGATTGGAACTCGGATTTAAGTACGCACCTGCGGATCATTTGATCGGAGCAATGCTTCCACAAATAAGGTTCATCCCATATATATTGCTTGGAAATCTTCTTGATCTTGTGTTTTTGGAATGTAGACATGGAACTAGGTACTTGTCCCGTCACCAAGAAGTTAACAATATCAGTGTACCATGGAGTTGTGCCACCAACCGCAAAGAGTTGCTCATCCGGGAAGCTATCATGTAAAGGAATCGCTTTTTCGGACACAACCAATCTACTTAGATGATCATCCGCTACAGTATTCTCACTGCCCTTCTTGTCCTTGATTTGCATGTTGAACTCTTGAAGAAGGAGTATTCACCTTATGAGCCTTGGCTTAGCATCCTTCTTTGTTAGCAAGTATTGAAGTGCAGCATGGTCGGAGAAAACAACCACCTTTGTACCCACTAAATAAGATCTAAACTTCTCTAGTGCAAACACTATGGCCAAAAGCTCCTTTTCAGTTTTGGAGTAGTTGATTTGTGCTCCGTTGAGAGTTCTAGAAGCATAATAAATGGCATATAGAACTTTACCATCTCGCTGTCCCAACACGGCTCCAACAACATATTCACTTGCATCGCACATCAACTCAAATGGCTTGCTCCAGTCGGGTGGTTTGATAATTGGTGTGGTAGTTAATAACTCTTTCAAGGTGTCAAAATCTTCCTTGAACTCCTTGTCAAAATCAAAGGCCACATCTTTTTGCAAAAGTCTACACAGTGGCATTGCAATCTTGGAGAAATCCTTGATGAATCTCCTATAAAATCCTGCATGACCAAGAAAAGAGCGAACCTTCCTCAAATTTGTGGGGTATTGTAAGTTCCGAATCAAATCTATCTTAGCCTTGTCAACTTCTAACCACTTAGAGGATACAACATGGCCTAGCACAATCCCATGATTCACCATAAAGTGACATTTTTCCCAATTAAGCACAAGATTAGTTTCTACGCATTGTTTAAGAATAAGTGCAAGGTTATCTAAGCATTTGTCAAAAGAATCACCATACACGCTAAAATCATCCATAAACACTTCTATGATGCTTTTCACATAATCTGAAAATATGCTTACCATACAACGTTGAAAAGTTGCTGGAGCATTGCACAATCCAAATGGCATATGTCTATACGCAAAAGTTCCAAAAGGACAAGTAAACGTCGTCTTTTATTGATCTTCCGGAGCTATTACAAGCTGGTTATAACATGAAAAACCATCAAGAAAGCAATAGTAAGCATGTCTAGCCAACCTTTCAAGAATTTGAACAATGAATGGTAAAGGAAAATGGTCCTTTCGGGTGGTAGAGTTGAGCTTTAGGTAATCAATTCATACTCTCCAACCGGTCTAGATTCTAGTTGGAACCAAGCCATTATCTTTGTTTTTCACCACCGTGATTCCGGACTTCTTTGGAACGACTTGAATCGGGCTCACCCATTTGCTATTGGATATGGGATAGATAATCCCGACATCCAACAACTTCAGGATTTCTTTCTTGACTACTTCCATCATTGGAGGGTTCAAGTGACGTTGAGCTTCTCTTGTTGGTTTTGCCCCCTCCTCAAGATGTATTCGGTTCATACATGTGGAAGGACTGATTCCTTTGATATCGGAAATATTCCATCCAATGGCAGACTTATGCTCTCTTAGCACTCGAACAAGCTTCTCCTCTTGCACCTCGGTGAGGTTGTTGGCAATGATCACTAGTAACTCTTCATTGTCACCTAAATATACGTATTTAAGGTGATCCGGAAGAGGTTTCAACTCAAGAATAGGTGCCTGCACAATCGACGGTAAAAGTTTCTCACTAGTAAGCGACAAAGAAACATAAGATGCATTATACTTTTGTGGAACTTCTTGTAATGAGTTAAGAGATAAAACAGCCTCTTTAAGCTCATCACAAATAGACAATTTACTTTCAAGGTCTTTGTATTTTCCATAACCTAAACATTCAACTATGGTGTTTTCTAAAGCATCATCACCATTTAATTCAAACATCTTTTGAGCTAGAGAATCAATAATATCAATAGAAAAACATGAATGCACATCACTAGGATATCTCATAGCCTCAAAGATATTGAAACTTATGATTTCATCATCAAATTCCATAGTTAAAGCGCCCTTGAAAACATCAATCTTCGTTCTAGCAGTTCTCATGAATGGTCTACCCAATAGAAAGGGGGTAGTCGATGGTGAATCCTCATCCATCATGTCAAGAACATAGAAATCTGCCGGAAATATGAGTTGATTAACCTGCACCAAAACATCTTCAATAACCACTTTCGGGTAAGAATTAGACCTATCAGCAAGTTGTATAACAATACCGGTATTTTTAAGAGGTCCAAGTTTCAATGATTCATAAACGGAGGTAGGCATAACATTAATGGATGCTCCTAAATCTAGCATAGCACGCTCAAACCTGACTTTACCAATAGTACATGGTATAGTGAAACTACCGGGATCTTTCAACTTAGGTGGGAGTTTCTTTTGAAGATATGCCGAAGCATTTTCCCCCACACTCATCACTTCATTACCGGTCAATTTGTTCTTGTTAGTGCACAATTCCTTCAAGAACTTTGCCCGGCGTGGAACTTGCCTTATCGCCTTAATGAGTGGAATGTTCACTTCAATCTTCTTAAAGATTTCCAAAAGCTCTTGGTACAACGTCTCCTTGTTTGACTTTGCCAACCTTCTAGGAAAAGGAGGAGTAGTAACATAAGTAGAAACACGAGTTTTAGAGTTAGAATTTGTTATAGGGTCAGCCTTTTTAGGGGTTGTTTCACCCTCTTCTTTCTCCAAATCAGGTTCATGGGACACCAGTGATGTTTTCGGTTTCTCTACTTGCTTCCCACTGCGTAACTCAATAGCATTGGCATTCTCCTTGTGATTTACTGTTTGCGAAGGAAGTTTTCCCTCTACTTGTGCTTCCAATTTGCTCACAGCGGTAGCTAATTGACCCATTTGTGTTCGGATGCCTTTCATATCCATCTCTGACTTTTTCTTATCTTGCACCATTGTGTTGAGAATGAGATTCAACTTGTCATCTATACGCGTGTCTTGAGTTTCTTGACATGGATTTTGTAAGAAATGGTACCCACCTTGTTGATTGAAAGGGGGATTAGGAACTGCCGCTTGCTTGTTGGCGTAGCTGAAATTGGGATGATCTCGCCAAACCAGATTGTATGTGCTAGAGTATGGATCATATCTTGGCCTTTGCTGATTTTGATACATGACATTTGCTTGATCAACATCTTCGGTGTATGATGATGATGGTATGACAGCTACAGCTATTTGATGCATCATCCTCTCCATGTTGCCCATCCTCTGTTCCATGTATGAAGAATTGCCAACTTCATTCACCTTCCTTACCGATGATTCATCTCTAGTGAAGAATTGTTGTGTATTTGCAGTCATGTTCTCTAACAAGCTTGTAGCTTCCGTAATGGTCTTGTTGGTAAGTGCACCACCACTTGCGGCATCAATCAAATGTCTCTCAGTAGAAAGCAACCCCTCGTAGAAATATTGAATCACAAGTTGATCGCTGATTTGGTGGTGTGGACAGCTAGCTATAAGCTTCTTGTAGCGCTCTCAATACTCATAGAGAGTCTCTCCCGATATTTTCCTAATACCACAAATCTCCTTGCGAATTACAGCTGCTTTTGATGATGGAAAATACTTCTCAAGGAAAAATTTCTTCATTCCATTCCATGTGGTTATGCTTCTAGTGGGTAAGCAAAAGAACCATTCTCCTGCAGCATCTAAAATGGAAAAAGGAAAAGTTGTCATCATATCCATATCTGCATCTGCAGTTGCTTGCTTCATACTAGTTACAACATGATGAAATTGTTGTAAGTGACGATTAGGATCTTCTCCCGATAAACCTCTGAATTTGGGAAGAAAGTTAATCAATTGCGGCTTCAACTCAATGTTTCCATTCAGCTGAATACATAAAGGCTGCTGGTCAAGGTTTGGAGAAGTGAGCTCCTTGAGTGTTCTTGGAGCAGGCGGTCGATCTCCCATTGTGTTGTCTTCCTCTTCGTCCGAGTCCGAGAATTCACTTGGTGTAGAACTCGGAGGTAGTGCAGTGTTGATTGCTCGAATGAAATCTTTTAGTAAAGTGCCTGAACGAAGACGTATACCAATAGGACTTGGTCTTCCCTCTCCACGCATTCACCAAAGAAATCGTACCTGAAAATCAGATTCTTAAGGATTGAATAAGTAAACTGAAATTGTAACCAAAAGCAAAAATAAAAACTAAGAATAAAAATAACAACTAAACTTGCCACTGCCTCCCAGCAACGACGCCAATTTTGACGAGGTGTCGAACTCGCAAAAATAAATTCCTCTACTTCTCTTTAACTAGCAAGTAGTATAATGTAAGTAGGATCGTCCCAGGGGAGGTATGAAGTCTAAGTTGTTATGCAAATACTCTTAGCAAAGATGATTTTGTTGTAGAAATTCTGAGAATTGTAAATTGTATTCAAATATGAGATGTAATTGATTAAAGTTTCATTCTAGACCAAGGAATACTAACAAAATTGATATATAGCCTAGTTCTTCACATTATCATGTTACTAACAACCTTAGAATAATTAGTACGCTCAACTATTCCGTTACTATCTCCTAAGTTCACCGGATACGGAAGCGCTCGACTACCGGTTCCTACTTGCCAAGTTTCCTAGAGGTACGCTTACTAGGTGTGACTTAAACAAGTGCTCTAAGTTTTGTGAGATAAGGTTGCTCCTAGTGATGAACTCAAAAGCATGAATCACCTACTAGTGTTGATTTCTACATACGGGCACTTAACAAAGTCCCATCATCAGTACCCATATATTGCTACTTGTGTTTATATTTCTAGACAATTACGGGTCGAATAAAATCTAAACTAGCAATAGGATTAAGAATTAATGATTCAATTTCGAACTTCAACCCTTAACAAATAATCCATAAACATTATTAGCATGGTAGAAATCAATCAATAACATAAATAAATGCAAGAGAACAAGTTATTTCATCAATGATAGATTCATATTTCGGGCTTCGAAATCGCCCTTAATCAAGAAGAGTTTTAGTTACTCATAATAATGGAGTTCATCATCAAATATAATTATTGAAATAAAGTAATGAAGATGAAAATATAAAATGAAAGCAAACCCTAGCTGCGGCTCTCTCCAAAACTCCAAGAAGATTACGTGCTAAACAAAGTTGTAGAAGTCCTCCCTTTTTGTAGCTTTCTTTCTCCAAACTAGGTCATATCCTCAAAAGTCCAAGCCCAATATATTTCATGTGTGAGAGTATCCCAGTAGAAATCTCTGCCAAAAACGAGTCACCGGAAAACTGGTCATAGTGCCGGAACTTGGCCGGAAAAGTCACCGGTCGCCGGCCAAAGTAATCAACTCAGTTGAGTCAACTAAGTCATATTCTAACTCAGCTGAATGGGATGAGTTGAATCAGGCCAAATCCATCTTGTGACAGCCAAATTATGTGCTGCTTCACTTCCAGCCATATTGGTTGTACGTCACCAGTTCAAGCTGTGCATCTTCACAGCTGCACTTTAGTACACACAACTCCAGTGGCACCAGCACCCACTGCAAACCACCAGTTCCACTCATTAAAGCTTCACCTTAGTGCCAGCAACACCATCCAAATCCTATTGTGGTTAATAATAGCACTATAATACACAGTACTACTTCCTGCAGCTTCATAACTTCAACATTAGCACTCACCTGCAATTGCAGTACCATCAGTACCTGTAATGTCGTCAATTCATTCAACACACACACAGTACCACATCTGTAGCTCCCTTGCACATACTCTCCATTCCAGTGCAGCATACCTCCATTCCAGTGCAGTTACTGAGAAGTTGCTGCAGTTACTGAGATTGGAGCATACCTCCATGATTTTGCAATTTCAGTTCAACCTCTTCAACCATCTCAGAGCATACTGTCACCATTTCCATCTCCCTGTAACATCTTTGAACAGATGCACCTGTACTTCCAATCTGCAACTATTTCTCAAGCCAGCTACAGCACCAGGCCTTCCAGATCACTACTCGTCCCTGTATAGCTCGAACACCATTGTAACTGCTCGTATGTTAATAGCAGCGGCAACAACATCAGCTGCCAAGTCAACTCTATAACTGCAGCAACAACGTCAACAGTCCAGCTCCTTCCTTGAGCCACATCAATAAACTTAGACCACTGCAGTTACCATAACTCCAGCTTCACAGACCTGTAATGCCTAGCACCAGTTACATCTTTGGCTCCATAACCTGCTATCAAAACATACATAACAGCACCACCAGAACTGCTTCTAGTCACCACCTTCTCAGCTGCTTCAATATCTCCTTAGCTTCACGGTAACCTCCTCTGTAGCACAGCAGCTAAGCAATGATCACCAACACAGCATACAACTGCACTCCATTATTCTCATTCAAGTACCACACACCAATTCCAGCTGCAAAGCAACAGCTCATCCACCTGTAACTGCACAGCATCTCTCATTCAGGTATGTTCCCGAACATGTTGTGTGTCATTCTCTTCTTGATGTAGCCCTTTCACTTATGTAGCTTCTAAACTTAGCCGAATTCCTGTACATTCAATTCCACACAAACCCAAAGCTCAGGAGCTATTCACCAATCATAAACTTTCACAGTCGTCCCAATTATCAACCAAAAACACCATAATCCAATTGGTCTTCAACTCTATCAACTGCTCCTAATTGTGAAATTCAGCCTGCAATTCGAGCTTCACCCTTCATTGTTCTTATCAGCAGAGACTACTTGAAATCTACCTCTTAATCGCCATACCCAGTAGCATCAAATCCCCAGAAATCAGGCACATCAACTAAAACCGAGCTCAAGAACATGACACAGATCCATGACAGATTCAGTGACCCAAACTCATTGTTTCCACCCCAACTTCTGTTCTCATGAACCCATCCTACTGATTTTACAAACAATTTCTTCTTTCAACTTCTAAATCTCACTACCCCTCTCTGCTAGAGTTGCCATCACTCATTTACAGGCAAAGGAGAATAATAATTCTTCTTCACTGAAACTTAGGTTTTGTGTAGGAATGGGAATGACTACGCCCACTCGGGTGAAATAGATAAGGGATTACCCAGAAATGACACATGCATCCACTAATGGATCAGGGCCACCTGATGGCAGCCCATTAGCTCTTCTTTGAACTAGAGCTAGAGGCCCCTTATCATTGACTTGACTCCACATAGCACTCGTCGTTGGATGCTTTCGCTCTCCTTTGATTTCTTCCACCAACCGCAGCTCGTCTTTTACTCCTCATATTCACTTCTTCTCTTCACTGAGAGTCATCACTAAAGTTGTCGTGCTTTTAAGACAGAAAATTTGCATCACTAAATCCGACATACTTTTCAGATGGAGATGAAGAAATAGAAGAAAACACTGAGAAATAATCCGCCTCCAACAACAGTTGCACATGAGATGAGACTTTTGCGCTATTTCCTCTTCTTTTGTTCCAAGTGACTCCAAAGTACCTAAATACTCAAAAGCAAACATAAATACATATTTTACAAGAAAACTAAGCAAAGAAAGCATAAACAATAGATAAATATATAGGTGTTTTAGACACCTATCACACGCTGCTTGGGAGACCTTTCATGAAGACGGATAAAACCGTCATTGATGTGGACGAGGGAATACTCACTATGAAGTTTGATGATGAGATAATTCGCTTCAACATGTTTGAAGTCATGCGGTATCCAAGTGATGTTCATTCGGGTGTCCATAACATATGGGACCCTATCTAAGGCTTAGCAAGCAAGGAGATAGTGGGGCTGACGACTTTAAACCAAGCGCTAAATGGGAGGCAACCCATAGGATGAGTATTTCTTGTCTTATTTTTATTTTCTTGTCTTGTTTTTAGTTTATTTTTCTTGTTTTGCATTTACGCTTTATGATTTCTTGTCACAATATCATTATTTGATTTCCCACCTTAACTTTCTTTGGATGACTCAATTTACATTGAGGACAATGTAAAGTTTAAGTGTGTGGGAGTGGTTAAGCATTAGCATTGTAAAAATTTCATTTTTTTTGTAAACCTCCAACTTGTAGTTAGTTTAGAGTCACATAGTATACATGTCGCTAAGATCACATCGAGATTCTCATAAGAGTGATTGAACTTAGAGATGACAGAGAAGATGATCGGGTTTCTTACTTGTATGAGAGTTAAAGTTGGATTTAACCATGCCAGTGGCAAATAAGGTGCAGACTGAATTCGGTAGTAGAGTAGTGGTCCCCTATAGTGGAGACTACCCATGTTACATAATGAGAGGCACCGACCTTCAATTCTTTGTACCTGTCTAAATATGTGCTTTTAGAGTGTGTGTCACCGTACGTAAATTCCGGGTATAATGGTGAGCCACCCAACCTCCCACCAATAGAATCACTATTTTGATCTCTTGAGTGCTATTTTATCAATCATGATGGTGACATCGAATTGCTGACTTATATACCACTTGTAATCTTGTTCGCAGTTATCACCATCCACTTTATCTCACTCTACACCAACATGTCCATAGAAACACCATCATCATCAACAAGAGGAGCATCACGAATTCGAAGGAAAGTTGAAGATGTTCAAGGTTTACAAGCAACAGTACAGAAATGAGCAGATTTCAGATTCAAGTATAGCAACACGACAAGGAGCATAATTTTTACAAGTTGAATTCTATTGTACAAGAGTGAATATTATCAAGATGAGAGTTCAAGAAGTTTATGATATCGAGACATACAAGTTGTGAAGAATCAAGTGGTAAAGTACTGACACCATGGCCTTTGTACTTTTTATTTTATCTTTATTTTTATTTGTATTATCTTCTATTGTCTCAAAAAAATAAAAAAAATTGGGACATGGTTATCATTATGCTAGTTCCCATATCAAAAAAAAAAATGAAAAAAAAAGAGACAGGAGAAAAGTTCATTAGGTTCATCATTAGTTTTTATTTTATTTTGTTTGTTTTCATTTTGTATTTACTTTATTTATTTTGCATAAAAAAAAGAGAAAAAAAAACAAAAAGAAAATCAAAAAGAAAAAAAAATATATTCATTGCATCATATTTTGGTTTGTTTAGTTCATTTTTGGTTTTGTATTCATTCAATAAAGCCAACGGAAGAAGAAATATCTATAGTGAAGTTTCAAGCAACAAGAATTAGACGAAAGAGCTATATTTTCAAGATTATACGAAGTTCAAAAGTTATCATCGACAGTTGAAGACCGAAGACGAAGATGAAGACAAGGATTGAAGACTGAAGACGTTTCTATGGATGCTCTGAGAGTGGTGATAATTGCACGTCTAACGGATAACGAGGTAAGTAAGCGTATTCCCACCTTCGTTAAGTGTTTGATTTCCTTTCTTAGAGATCGTCATAAAAATGGTTTTCAAAATGAATAAAAGATGTGGGTTTTCAAAACAATTCAGAAGGTTTGCCTTCCTACTATTCAACGTGTCGCAGGATTAGAGCTGTTTATTATTGAGAGCAATTTCATAAAACCATTTCTTGTGAGGCAGAGTCGAGACTTTCGTTCACTCCGAACCCGAATTTCTTTCGATAAGGGATGGTTATTTCTCTCTCAACTTTTAAGAATGAGATTGTGTTCATATTTGTGTCTAACTTCTTATGACTAGTATGCAGAATTTATATGTCTTCTTAGTGCGTTGGATGCTATCATTCTGGAGAACTTGTAAGTTGGAAAAGTAGGTTTTATGGGTACATCTCAAGTAAACCCTCACGAGAGTTGTTTGTATATTTTAGAATAAGTTTTGTTTCATTTGCTTGAGGACTAGCAAAGTCTAAGTGTGGGGGAATTTGATAGGTGTTGTAAAACACCTAATTTTATATCCAATATTTATGCTTTCTTTGCTTTTATTCTTGTGAATTGCATCTCTTATATTTATTTTTGAGTTATTAGGTGCAATGGAGTCCATCTGGAGAAAAAGAAGGAGAAAAAGTCCATTTGGAGCGTAAAGGCAAAAAGGATCAGTCCACGGGCGAAAGATACTTAGAGCAGGCTAGGCTGCGCTAGGAAGAGGTGGAGAATGAAATATCAGTTTCCCATAACTGATAGTCGAACAGAGAACTAGGTTGTCGGTTTCTGGAACCGACAGGCCATGTGTGAGCTGGTTACCCCTTAACCACTAAAGTGGGGTACCAATAGTAGTTTTGGTTCCTACACATACCCTAAAGATCAGAGAGCTATAATTTCTCTCATCATTGCTTACTCGCCTGAAACAAGAGAGGCGACACCATTATTCAGGGAGAAATCGAGAGAGTTCGAGATGGAGGCGCTGTTGATGATCTGAATTTAGTGAGAAAACAGGAGCAACATCTCAGTTACTGGATCAACTCGAGAATGAAATGGAGTTCTGTTTGAATCAAAAGAAATCAAGGATTCTGAAGTTAGGGTTTGGCTTTTGCTGCTCATGTAGAGATCTAAGATGAACAGAGAAGAAGAACAATGAGTTATTAGGGTTCGAATTAGCTCAAGAATGATAAATTGCATATGGGTTATGTTTGATTTTGGGTTTGATTGTGAACTACAGGGGAAAAATGGAGAGCATGTAGCAGATGAAGATGGGTTTCTGAAATTTGTTGTCTTGATGTTGTTATTGAACTAAAGGTTAGAGACAAAAAGGTGTTGGTGGTTTGCTGTTGATTTGGAGGCAGTGAAGTAATGTTCGAATTCAGGCAAGGGTTTGATGGAGCTGGTGATCTGTGATGGTTGTAGTTGCTATTGAAGCACATGGATGAAGAGAAGAAGTATGAAGAGTGGTGATGTCTGTCAAAGATTGTGGTGCTGAGTTACAGCTGAGTCTGACAGTGGTGGTATGACTAAGATGGTGTATGATGAATGTTTTGCAGGGCAAAGTGAAAAGCAGATGACAATGAGAATAGGATAAGTGTAGCAGAAATCATGAGCTGTGTGGGTGCTTTGCAATACAGGGAAGAATGAGGGCACCAAGAAGATTTGAATTGATGGATTTTGAATGGGGTTGTGCTTAATGGGTGATTGCAGGTGCAACAATGGCTCTGCTATGGAATCTGATGTTGGATAGGAGTGGGGGTTGTAAGCTATAACAAATGAAGGCATAGGAGGTGAAGTTTATGATGTTGTTGTCAGTCATGGAATGAGAACTGGAGCAATGGGTTTTTATGGAGTTATAATGTTGTTGAATCTGCAGTCCAGGTAATGGGTCATATGGGCTGTGTTTGAGTGATGAGTGGTTGATTCCCATTGCTGTTGACTGTTCATGGTTATATGGGTTGTACAGATTGAGATTGAATGGAGTTTGGTAGCAAAGAAGCTGCAAGAAATGAACTGATGATGACAGATGATGGTGGTGTTGAATCTGTGACTAAAATGGAGCAGTAAAGTTGCAGATACAGCTCAAGGGAGGTGATGTTGAAATATGGCTGGAGATTGAGCTGAGATTGTAGTCAGGGGGATAAATGAATGAATGGGTTAAATTATATTTATGCAGTGAAGGCATTGGTTGAGGTTGAAGTGGACCTGCAAGTTCTCAGAAGTTGGTTATTGGTGAAACTAGATGTTGTTGCTTGTAGGTCCTGCAATTATTGTGATAAGTACTGAGAAGAACTATAGAAATTGCAGGTGGTGGTTTGGTTGGATGAATATGAAGTGTACAAGAAGTATGTGATGTAAATGGGGTTTGAGCTGCAGTTTGAAATGAATGACTGGTGGTAATTTGGGTTGTGGAGTTGCGGCTTTTGCAGAAAATGGTATTGAATTTGAAGTTGAAGTGATGAACAAGGATTCAAGGCTACTGTTGGATGAAGAAAATGGAGATGGTGCTGATTTTACAGTGATAAGGCAGATATTGTAGGTTAATGTGTTACTCCAGTGGATGTAAAATTGTGTGATTGGGGATTGTGTTGTGGAGAATGAGCTTGTGGTGTTGAACTGAGTTGGTGGTGCAGTTGTTGTTTGAGTTATGTTATATGCAGTTGGGACAGAAGGGAATTGCAGGTGAGAGGTGTTCGAGTCCACAGGTTTATCAAGTGAATGAGTCAGGTGTAGCTTAGATGGAGTATGTGTTGCAGTTCAGGTTAAGATGTGGAAGCCGTGACTGAGATGGTTATGAACTTATTGCAGGAAAGAAGCTACAGCAGGGAAGGGAGATTGCTTGCACAAGTGCAGGGCCATCATGGCTGGGTGTGCACTGGTGAAGCACAATGATTGAGCAGCAGAAGATATGGCATGTGCAATGGCCTGGAAAGCTAGAACTAAGTCAGCTGAGTTAGCCTCTAACTCACTGACTCACTCATCTAACTCAGTGGTTTTGACCTAGTTGAATCAGGTGACCGGGTGGACTTTGTCGGTCACCTGAACTTTGTTCCGGTGCCGGATTCCGACCAACTTCCGGCGAAAAACACAGTTTTCCGGCGGATTATTTTTGGGACATATTTTCACATGGGTATTTCACACACGTGAGCTTGGTGGACTTCTTGTTATTGGACTTTGGGCTTTGAAGACCTAATTTTGGAAAGTTGAAAAGCTATAAAAGGAAAAGTTTCTATTCTTTTTGGAGACATACATTATTCTACTAGAGTTTTGGAGGAGAGCGGCAACTAGGGTTTGATTTCATTTATTTTTCTTGTTCTTCATTTTATTTTTGATTATGATTATGATGAACTCAAAAGTTATGAGTAACTAAATACTTATTATTGGTTATGGGATAAAAGTGGATTTCACAAATAAAATTTGATTCAATGCATTAGTTTTGTCTCAATACTTTATTGTTTATGATTCATGGTTTATATTGTTATATGATTTGATTGTTTGTTTGGTTGAGTCCGGAATCAATCCGATTTACTTTCATTTCTAAAGCTATATTAGGGTTTTCAATACCTAAACGTTGTTAATCCCTGATTCTATGTAGCATAATTGTGGGTAGTGCTTGTAGTGATATATCCTACTAGTCACAAATGAATCATAACCTTGGTTAAATTGAATTAGTGCTTTTACACATTTTGATTACCTTGATTAGTCTTATTGCATAGAACTTATTGCTTTTAGGGAGTTAAATCTAATTGTTCTTTTACACTTTAGGTTGCTTTCCAAGAAGAATTCATATATGCATCTTTTAATGTGTTTGTGATGAAATCAGGGAATTAGCGGGATATACTTGCGATCAAGGTATCCTAGGACTTTTAGTAAATGTGAGATTAAAATTTCAATTCTAGTCATTGATGAAAATATATGTTTGTGAATGAAACTATCCCGTGACCAATATATTCTCCTTATTGATTACCTTTATTATTATTTTGCTTTCAATTTATTTTTATTGCTTTGAAATATAACCCCCCCCCCCCCCCTTGGTTACTAAAAGACTGGAAATTTTATAACAACAATGACCTCTCTGTGGATATACGAACTCTTTCTTATCACATACTTCATTTATTTTAGTTAAGTAAGAAAGTGAAATTATTTTTGCTCGGCTGACAACCGGCCATATTATGGCGCCGTTGCCGGGGAGGCAAACGGCTTGTTCTTAAGTTTTTAGTTTCTTTTTATAATTTTTGCTTTTATCTTGCTTTTTGTTTTCTTGTATTGTTTCTCACTTGTTTGTGAGAATTGTTTTCAGTACCTAATCCCTGGCTTCTAAAGATTGGAACTATCCAAGGTGCGGGATAGATACTCGAAGAGGCACAATACTCCAACCAAGTCAAGACACAACAGAAGCACAAGAGTTAGAAGTGGAAGAAGAGTTACAACTAGAAGAAGAACAAGAGGTTATATTCGTAGAAGAACCACTAGTTGAATAAGAATAAGCAATGGGTGATGCAAATCGTACACTCAAGGATTTGGCTACTCATAGGATTGATGCACAACGATGGTGTATTCACACCAACTCAACCTTCGAGATCAAGCCTGGGTTGATTAGAGAATTGCCGAAGTTTCATGGTATGGAGAATGAAGATCCAGACAAGCATCTCATGGATTTCCACAACGTTATCATGGCCATGCTTCTAGAAAATACTAATGCGGATGGAGCAATGTTGAAAGTTTTTCCATTTTATTTGGCGGACAATGCTAAGGAATGGTTGTATTACTTTCCTCTGGGAGTGTCACTACATGGAACGGGTTGAAGAAACTCTTTCTAGAAAGGTATTTTCCTGCATCTAAAGCTACTCAAATTCGCAAAGAGATTTGTGGAATTAAGCAACATGTAGGAGAATCTTTGTACGAATATTGGGAGCGATACAAGAGATTGGTGGCAAGCTGTCCTCATCATCAATTCAGCGATGTTATGATAATCCAATACTTCTACGAAGGCCTCCAAGCAAGTGATAGATATCTTCTTGACGCTGTGGGTGGTGGAGCACTAGTGAACAAGACGGTGGCCCAAGCTACCGAGTTGATTGAAAGCATGGCTGCAAACTCGCAATAATTCTACACAATAAGTGAAGCAATGGTTAGGCGAGTGCATGAAGTTAGTGATTCATCATCATCACACCGTGATCAAAGGATGGATAACATGGAGAAAATGATGCAAAAGATGGCTGCGGTTATATTACCTTAGTATGGTGAAGAGTTGGAGCAAGCTAATGCGGTTTTTCCCAACCAACAAAGACGGTATGATCCCTATTCCAACACCTACAATCCGGGATGGAGAAATCATCCAAATTTCAGCTATGCCAATAAGCAAGGTGCGGTTCAACAACCTACTTTCAACCGTCCGAGTGGATTTCAACCGCAACAACAATAATTTCAGCAACCACAATAACCGGTACAAAACCAAGGTTCCGATATCGATGCAAAGTTACAAACAATGATGCAAGGTATTTCTACCATGTTCAAGGAAAGCCAACAAGAAACTAAGAGTGCTATCAAGGAGTTGTAGACACAAGTGGGCTCCATGGCGATTGAATTAAAAAAATTGAAGGCACAAAATAATGGGAAACTCCCTTCTCAATCTCTTAACCCAAGAGAGAATGTTAGTTCTATTACATTGAGAAGTGGTACACAACTTGTGCAGCCTGAAATTGTTGATGTGGGTGATATGGAGATGCAAAAGGAACCTGTTTTGGAAGAAAAGAATGATGATTTCCCCCAAACATCTGAGGTACCTATTTCTAGCTCTAAAACTCCTGTTTCTACTTTTGTTCCTCCTTTACCTTTCCTCACAGGTTTGCTAATTCTAAGAAGGCGGAACTAGAAAATGAGATTTTAGACATCTTCAAGAAGCTTCATGTAAATATTCCACTCATTGATGTTATCAAGCAAGTTCCCAAATATGCGAAGGTTTTAAAGGACTTGTGTACCAAGAAAAAAAAGTTAACTGGTAATGAGGTTATGAGTGTGGGAGAAAACGCTTCGGCGGTTTTGCAAAATAAACTCCCACCCAAATGCAAGGATCCGGGTAGCTTCACAATACCCGTAGAGATTGGTAATACAAGGATTGGAAAGGCTATGCTTGACTTAGGAGTATCCGTGAATATCATGTCAGCATCTATTTATAAGTCTTTAAATTTGGGTCCATTGAAACCAACTAATATTGTGCTTGAACTTGCGGATCGTTCTAATGTCTACCCTAGGGGTATTATTGAGGATGTCCTTGTGCAGGTGAACCAACTAGTTTTTCCAGCTGATTTTTGTGTTCTAGAGATGGATGATGGCTCGGATGCGCTGCTTGGGAGACCTTTCATGAAGACGGCTAAAACCGTCATTGATGTGGACGAGGGAATACTCACTATGAAATTTGATGATGAGATAATTCGCTTCAACATGTTTGAAGTCATGCGGTATCCAAGTGATGTTCATTCAGGTGTCCATAACATATGGGACCCTATCTAAGGCTTAGAAAGCAAGGAGATAGTCGGGATGACGACTTAGTGGGCCAAGTTCCCATCGTACAGGTCCTGACGGGAAGAGGGTCTATGTGAACTCAGGAGGGTTGCTGATTTTCTTTTCCTCGATATTTCAGAAGTCATTCCTCATCTTTACGTGTGATGAAATTGGATTGTTGGTCCCCTTCTACTGGGCATTCAAGAGAAACGCGAGCCTCTTCATCTATAAACGCACGTCCTTATGAAGTGTCTTTTGTCTTTTAATCAAATAAATAGTGGTAAAAGGAGGTCGGCTTCTTCCGGCTCTTTCAGTATCTCGCCCTGATGGTGGAGTTGTACCTCGGGTGACAATTGGATCTATGATGCTTGAATAAACATTGGGGCGGCGGAAATGGCTCCGGTTCTGGTGATCGTAAGTGTACCGTTCACGAAGTGCTAGAGCCATGGCGCTGCTTTGGCTGGTTGTGGAGTGGAGAGGATGGCGCTGGAAGGGCGCAAGATGTCATCACTGGCATGCACGTCCGGTAAGCGCGTCTGGTAAACCTGTCTGGTAGGCACGTCTAGTAAGCTCATCTGGTGAACTTTTCTGGTAGGCGCGTCTGGTAAGCTCGTCTGGGAAGCTTGTCTGGTAGGCGCGTCTGGTAAGCTCGTATGGTGAGGTTGTCTAGTAGGCGAATCTGTAAGCTCGTCTGGTGAGATTTTTTGGTAAGCGCTTGGGCACTGGCTCGGCACGATGCTTGCTTGGCGTAGCGCGGGCTTGTTCTTGCGGGCCCAGTTGCCTCTTCCTATACGTAGCTCAAATAAGAAATCCTTTGTTATTCAAATTCCAAAAGTTTTATGCTTATGAAAGGGGTTGGCTCCCCTTTTTACCTCGTATATTTGTTATCACGTCCTGGTGTTAGCGGTAGCGCGATAGTGATAAAGTGTGCAAGCATATTCCAGCTATATACTCCAGTGTTTCTTTTTCAATTTTTTGTTTTTTGTTTTCTTGTGCTGGTGCAAACCATAGCCATAGGTATGCCTTTCCATAAATATGTAGAAATATTTTTCTTCTGGACTGGTGTAAACCCTAGCCATGGGTATGCCTTTCATAGACTTGTGGAAATACTTCCTCATAAACAATTCTTCGAATGTCGTCGTAGTAACGTCTGCTAATAGTGACAGGTAGTCATTGTTGTGCAGAGTAGGCACGTACGGGTAGGTGACCTTTTTTTTTTTTGAAAGGCAAACAAAGCGCCTGGTTTATGGTTTTTGATTTCCTGGATTTCTTGGGTTGATAGATAAAATGTTACCTTGGCGGTTTTTGGGTTATTCTTTTTGTAATGAATTGTTTAGGAATTGATTGTTTTTGTCTATGAATAAAAGTGACGCAAACATTCCACGAGAAACCTTAGAACCGTGTGTTGGAAGGTGACATGGGGTAAACTATGTATCTTGTCTTGAAAACTTGAAATAGAAAACCACGTATCTTGTCTAGGTAAGACTTACTTGGTTTTTAGGTCTCCTGATGAAAGTGAACCTTCCGGGTGCAAGACCAAATTTTTGGGAAATACCGTCATGGGAAGTCCCCAGTGAGCCGTCTAATAACCGATCCGTTGATCCTTGGGCGGATCGTCTGCTTCTATCCTCTGGGAAGTCCCCAGTCCCCAGTCATCCCTTGTCGTGTCATGACTGATAATCGAGTCATTGAGTGACTGAGTCGCCTTCCCCTACCATCTTGACGCCTGGGTCGAAGAACGAGATCGACAGTAGAAAATCGAAATTTTAACCGATAGATCAATCCTCTCGCTATGGTCGCCTATTGTTTATAGGTGAAAATAGCTTCTGCTGATTTTGGTAATTACATGTGTGAAGGTGAGAAACTGTTTAAACCCTAAACAAATATACTGCAAGGGAGTACTTTTAAGTTCGAGATATCAATCTATACAAGTCCGGCCTAAACCAAGAAATGGTCGTTCCATACTTGCTTCGGTCACAAAGAGGAGGCGAATGGGTTGGCTTTGGGGAGGGAAGCAAGCAGAGTGTGAGACCAGAATAGTTGATTATGGGAGAGCAATTGGGTTTCTACAACTTGTTTTCAGAAAAGTAGGAGAGCTCACGAGGAGAGCTAGCCAGTAATTATTCTGAGTATTATCTTGTCCGAATGAACTTGTTGTTCAAATGTAAATAGGTAAGACCTATTTATACAAGTCAAGGTAGAATCGTACCCTGGTCTCTTTAAGGAGTGGGGAAGTAAATATGAGGAGGTGGTAACCATATGCATGGACTTGATGTCCATAAAGTGGTTAACACATGAAATTGGTTTTCATGAAACTGTTAACGTTATGGAATTGATGTTCCATAAAGTTCGTTAACTCACACCTTTATGTCCCATGAACGTTTCCCACATAACTCATGTATTTACCAAGCGCCTCACCCTTATGACACTTCCTTATGAGGGGCGTAGTGTACGCCGCACGCTGTAGACCACCAAACCAATACCCAAAGAGAATCCCCCTGTTAGTGTTGATGTCTCGAATGTTTTGGAAAACATGTAAAACATTGTTGTGGCTTGGCAAGTCGAGATTGGTGAACTTGCTAGCCAGGTGACCTTCGACGGTCGAGATGTTGCATCTTGAGAGGAGGGGAAACCGTTGATCGTTGCACGCCTTCGTTTTGGTAGCCGCTTAGTGAGGTCCAATAGGATGGCACGGCTAGGGTGTGTTTGGACTTGGCATGAGGAGCCAAGGGTTTTCCATGGTCGTATGGCATGGTTAGGGCCAAGGAAAGGCGCTTGGCTAACCGTGGCGTGACTAGCACGGCTAGGGCCAGGGCATGGCGCGGCTAGCTTGGATAATTTTGGTTTGGCTTGGCATGTGGGGCCAAGGGGTATCCATGGGTGCATGGCGTGACTAGATTGGACTAGGCACGTGACCAAGTTAGGGTTTTGGGCCTAAAGTCGTGAGGGGACTTTAGACGGCCAGGATTTGCTTTTGGGATTGAAGGGCAACCGTGGATTGTCGTCTGGCTTCACTTTAGTAGCCGCTTGATGAAGGCCAGCATGTGGCGCGGCATGAGGGGCCATAGTTTGGCATGGCGCGGCTAGCTAGGCTAGGTGCGTGACCAAGTTAGGGTTTTGGACCTAAAGTCGTGAGGGGACTTTAGATGGCCAGGATTTGCTCCTAGGATTGAAGGGAAACCGTGGATTGTCGCCTGGATTCACTTTAGTAGATGTATGAGGAAGGCCAGTATGGTGGCGCAGTATGAGGGGCCATGGTTTTGCATGGCGCTGCTAGCTTGGCTAGGTGCGTGACCAATCTAGGGTTTTGGGCCTAAAGTCGTGAGGGGACTTTAGACGGCCAAGATTTTCCCCTGGGATTGAAGGGCAACCGTGGATTGTCGCCTGGCTTAACTTTAGTAGACGCATGAGGAAGGCCAGCATGGTGGCGCGGCATGAGGGGCCATGGTTTGGCGTGGCGCGGCTAACTTGGACTAGGCGCGTGACCAAGTTAGGGTTTCGGGCCTAAAGTCGTGAGGGCACTTTAGACGGCCAGGATTTGCTCCTGGGATTGAAGGGCAACCGTGGATTGTCGCATGTCTTCACTTTAGTAGTCGTGAGGAGTAGGCCATCAGGGTGGCGCGGCTAGCATAGCTAGGGCCATGGCATGGTGCGATTGGCACAGCGCGGCTATCTTGGGGATAGGTATGGCTGGCATGATTTTCCATTGGCACAAGGGTGCGGCTAGCATGGTTGGCATGCCTTGGCGCGATAGGGTGTGGCTGGCACGATTTTCCATTGGCACACGAGATGTGGCTAGCATTGCTTGGGCCATGGCATGGTGCGATTGGCATGGCGCGGATAGCTTGGGCTAGGTGTGGCTGACATGATTTTCCATCGGCACAAGGGTGCGGCTAGCATGGTTGGCATGCTTTGGTGCGGTTCGGGTGTGGCTAACATGATTTGACATTGGCACACGAGATGTGGCTAGCATAGCAAGGTCCATGGCATGGTGCGATTGGAATGTCGCGGCTAGCTTGGGATAGGTGTGGCTGGCATGACTTGTCATCGGCACAATGGTGCGGCTAGCATGGTTGGCATGCTTTGGCGCTGTTCGAGTGTGGCTGGCGTGATTTTCCATTGGCACACGATATGTGGCTAGCATTGCTAGGGTCATGGAACGATACGATTGGCATGGCGCGGCTAGCTTGGGCTAGGTGTGGCTGGCATGATTTGCCATCGGCACAAGGGTGCGGCTAGCATAGTTTGCATGCTTTGGCGTGGTTCGGGTGTAGCTGGCATGATTTGCCATTTACACACGAGATGTGGCTAGCATAGCTAGGGCCATGGCATGGTGTGATTGGCATGGCGCGGCTAGATTGGGCTAGGTGTGGATGACATGATTTTCCATTGGCACACATAGGAATTAGGGTTTGGTTTATCGTAACCCTAATTTGAAAAATATACCCCGGGAATTATTAGAAACATATTAAAAGCATTTATTAAATGCCCCTAGTAAATGCTTGTTTTAAATGTCTGCTAGGGTTTAGCGTTTTACGGTTTTAACCCTAAACTAAAACCACAATCAACAACAGTATTAATCTTTATGATTTCATATATTGCAATATGTTATGGTATATTTGTGTTTGTGTTCGTGAACTATGATTGTCCCATACTATGTCAAAAGTTATCTCTTTTATATGTCGATATGCAAGTATTGATACAAGATCGCTTAACTTTTGACAAACAAAAGTTAAGCCTATTATGTCAATTCATTGATGGAAGATAGGTTAAAATCTTTTGTTTACAAGGATTATGTCTATTATATGTCACTGTGCAAATAGTGATGAAAAATAGAATGAATCATTGTCTATGCCGCAGTATTGATCTTTCCATGATCCATATTTTATGTGTATTGCAATGCTCCATAAGTTTTCTTGTGTTGAGCATAAAACGTTTGAGTTTAATCATTCTTTTATGGTTAACAAAGTCGTAGCTCCGTAAGTTTTCTTATGTCGAGCATGTTCAATTAAATTGATCACTTTTGTGTTTAATTTGATTGTGTATTCCAATTAAATTGATTATGAGTTCTCTTGTGATTAGTTTAATTGAGAATTTTGGATATAGAAAATCATTTCTTATGGTTTTTGGTGTCCAATAAAATCCTTCTATTCTCGTAAAAGTAAGGTCGCTCTTGTTGTTCTCTCGGGAATGACATCAAATGGGGGAGAGTTCTTTTGAACTTGCGCTTAATTTCCATATCTTTGTGGGGAGTGCGGCTATGGAAATTTTAGGGGTTATCTTGTATCTTTATAAACTCCTTGATGAATGCATTTAGCTTCGGCTTTATGATTGCATCTGAACAAGTTGATATGTCATTTTCTTTGATCTTGAAGCGTCTCCGTGAAAATTTCATTAGGATCCCGTTTTCATACCTTTGCCAATTTTATTGACAAAAAGGGGGAGAATTAATATGTAGTTCATACTAAAAATACATATGGTTTTCGGATCATTATGTAAGGGGGAGTGGTTTTCGTGTTGGGAGGAAAGTATTGACTAAGGGGGAGTGATACATATCACCATAGTATTGTTGTCGAAGTTGTGATATAAGAACTTTGATGTTGTGTAATAATACTATGACACTGTATAATAATGATCGAGAGCTTTTGTTTTCTCATTGTTATGGCTACGAGACTTCAACAACTATGATGTTGAATTGAACATTTATGGAATCATGGGAGTACTTGGAAAAGACGAAGTTTTCGAGTAATGTTGAAGCACTAAGGAGATCAAGCATGTGGACAAGAAGCTACAAAGTTTTATTTATTTTGTAATCCATGTGTATTGATAGTTTTGTCACTAAAATTGACAAAGGGGGAGATTGTGAGAGCATTGCTCGGTCGAACTCGCATGCGTTGCTATCTCAAGCATGTTTGTTAATATTAGTGATCAAAACTATACGTCTTGATTTCTAGTTTACTTACGACTAAGTCTCGGTCTAGGATAGTTAAGTATAGTTGAGCTCCAGACTCCATGGCGATTATCTTACGAAGACGAAGAACTACTCAAGGAACCAGTGGAACTTCATCCGAACAAAAAGGTATGTGGAGACTTGAACTTATCTAGCACTCAAAAGTCTATCTATCTCCTACTCTTGAGACAGCAGTCGTATAAGTATGATAGCTTTCATACATACACATTTGCTATTTCGAGCCGAGTTTACTCACCTATTTTTTTCTCGAAATATGTGTTGGTAAGCTTTCGCTTTAACCATGTTTCATCTTTATCCGTGACGAAAGTCATGATGACGTTTCAATCTTCAAAATAGCTTTGATGAAGATAGTCGATTCTTTATGTCTAACGACTATTAACATTATAGAAGAATGTTTCAATGATTGAAATGTAGAGTTGAGATTACGTAACCACCTATGGATATAAGAATATATAGTGTGTTCGCACATTAGTGTATAAGTCCATGTACCGGAAACCAAGTGTGTGCATATGTGTGCATGCAGTATTGGTGAAGGAGACAAGTTGGGTACGCGTACTGGCGGAAGTTCACGTCCGTGAATTTCTGCTGAGTTTGGAGTTTACGAACTTATAAACAATCACCTTAGGTACGCGTACTCACGGAAGTTTTCAACCAAAAATTTCTGCTGGGTTTTCAAACCCAATTCCGGTATCTAAGGTATACCCGTACGCGTACCCAAGCTGGTTATTTCTCATGAACTTAAACAATAAAGCAATAAGGAATGCAATCTTTGCAAACCGTGGCTATATTGTTCATGAATTGATTCAAGTGAATTAAACCGATTTTGATTCAATTGTGTCTTGTTTTTTATGGTGGATTTTAGTTCAGGGCTAAAATTGTAAGACCAATTTTTTGTGCTGACATTCTGCAAAGGATAAAGCTATTTGATAAGCGATGAATACTTCTCCGCTTTGTTAATTCACCTAGAATGGAGCATGTAGCAACGATCCCAAAGTATTCTGTGAATTTCTGCATTATTAACTAATGCATAAAAATCACCTTGTATTTCATGTGTTGTTCTCAGCAGAACTCTCATTATTGGTACGGCATGATGACTGACTGTTACCCTCAGCAGAGTAACATGAATATCCAAATATCAAAAGTGAGGCATGCACGAAATACCCGTACAGGCTACACCATTCTCTAACAAAGAGATTCATCTCTCTGTGTGTTATACTAGCCCGATCGAGCATATTTTGAATTTGGACTGTCCATATCAGTCTCAGAAACGATCACGATCATCCAACTTCACCGGAATGTTTGGATGGCTTAGATTAGACCCATAGCCATCAGATAGGTATTGGCGTGTTCACCGTCGGTCCAATATGGGTCCCACACGGTCTATCTCTCCAGACGATGGGCATAAGGTACAATTTCGGTCGTCCAAACTAGCATGCATGCAACCGGCCGGAAACCCTAATTAGGGTTTGCGACATGCATATGTCGCAAATTAATCACGAGCGTCCGTTTTCTCCAGCTTGGATGAAGGGTCCAGGAATAGACTAAGTAGGTCTGGATAATATCACCATGATCAATATGGACCCATCTATCTCCATGTCCGACCGACCAAGACAAACCATGGCTGGATGCCTCGGTTCGCGCTCCCTGAAGGTGGCATACCACGCCTCTTTAGGAATCCTTTGCAGCACAGGGATTTATGTCGAAAATCAGTCACAACCATCCATCTTCGCAGGCATAGATGGAGGGTGAAGATGTAGATTAAAAGGGTCCCAAGCATGTCAACACAATCATTGTGGACCCGTATACGTATGTGACCAATCGGTCAAGGCTATCCGTGGCTAGGTGTCTTTATTCGTGCGCCCAAGCTACGTATGGACGTGCGGTTTTCTATTGCAAATTAATCTCGACCACTCAACTTTTCCTGACAAATTGAGAGGCTTAGATCGCATATCAATGGGACAGTGAGATACAGATGCCTACATCGGCATGATGTCTACACGCATGCCCGATCAGCCCTGCCAAAAACGTCTCCCATGCTTGGATTCGACCAAGCTAAAAGAAGGTACTTGCACACCTCCTAAACCCTAATCCGACGGTCGCAGATGTGGGTCGCAAGTAATATTGTCCGTCCAACTTCGCCAGATTGGACGGACCGCCTAAGACATGATTTAGGCGACCAATGAGGCATTGTCACGATCACCGTCCACCACTATTCTGCATAGAGTAATCGACCAAGTCAGGGCTTGCACGTACAACCTTCAAACGATCACTCGAAGATGGCTGGACGTGATGCTATTTTAAGACGCATAAATTCTTGACTTACTCTGTGAAGCCTTAAAACAGCGATGCTTCATACATGCTGAATATATTCGATGCATTACATGCATAGAATAAGCATGATATTTCATAAATATCGACTTTCTGAATAGTTATTTAATCCAGCATCACATGCTACCTTCTGTGGGTCCCACGATCCACACACTCGAGACATTAATCATGTCACGAACTGGGGGATACATACTTGGGTATTGGTCTGGCGGTTTACAGCGTGCAGCGCACAACGCGCCATCACAAGAACGTGTCAGGAAGTCATGGACGGTTAGTGATGGTGGGAGAAGTGGGCAAGACTGATCTTGTGACACTAACACACAACTCCACTACTCCATCACTCCACTTCCTCCACTTCCCACGAGAGACGTGAATAAGGCTCAAATGATTTGTATAAATAGGTTCTCCTCCCTATTTTCCAGAAAAAAACGCAGAAATCAAGTGTTAATACAATTGTGTTCAAAACACCTAGAGCCTGCTTGCATTATTCATAAGCCCGCTCACCTTTCCGTTACAAGTCATAAAACAGCCTACTCCTTCACAATATCAACACATTCTTCACTTCCCTCCCTAAGATCAACCCATCTCTTTCACTTTGTGACCGAAACAAGTCTAGAACGACCATTTATTGGTTTAGGCCAGAATTGTATAGATTGATCTCTCGAATCAAAAGCACTCACGTGCAGTGCATTTGTTTAAGGTTTAAATTCAGTTCTCATCTACACACCCCAAAATTACCAAAACCGGCAGAGATAGTTTTCACCCATAAACAATTGGCGACCACAGTGGGAGATTAATCTCTCGGTTGCAATATCAATTTCCAAATCTCAATTTCATCTTTCCAATACCTGGTTCGATTTTCTCAATTTCAAGGGGATAGATCTTAGATCCATTTCAATCATCAACCTGTTCATTTATTTCGATTATAAAAAGTCTAGCCCCTGTCTTATGATGTACCCTCACTAGCTGAGTTACACGAAAGCCATGAAAAATCCAAACCTCATGGAGAGTGTGGCCAGAATACTAGAAGATGTCCTAACAAACCAAGCTGGTATCGCTAGGAGGCAGAGTGAGATGTTCCGTCTTTTGAATAATATAGCAGTTCAATTGCAAAAAGGTTCGGCAGGTGTTTACCCATGGAGTATCGCGTACGACGAAACAGTTGACTCTCTATCTAGAAATCGTGTTTCTACCAACCAAGACGCGGAAAGAACACATGGCCACACCAGGAGGCCAGGGAGAGACGAACAACATGATCCTGCTAACGAAAGATATTAAAAGAAACTTTATAGAGGAAATGACTTGTCAGGAATGCCACAACCTTTATCGGATAAAGGTAAAGGGCCAGGTTATGAAACCTTGCTGGGAGATTTATATCTCAAAACCCTTGCTGAAGTACAGAAAGCTGTCCAGTCTACCATAACTTTTCAGCCAAACGAAGAACCACCCGAAGAAGGAGAAATCAGTCAAAAATCATATGAATACAGAGGCTGGGAATACATGACTCAGCCGCCTGAAAATGATGCTCTCATTGATACAAGTCCCTCGAAAGCAGCTACGTCTCATCAGAGATGACCAACCAAACGGGCCGCGTATACATTGGAACACACTTGCCTCTCAACTCCGAAATGTTTTTCATATCAAGGTCAGCAAGAGATATCACAGCAGCATCCGTCAATACAAGAGAAGCCTGAGTCAAGATGCTCGCACTTCCCGTTTTCCATGAATAAAGTCTTGGAATTACTGGAAATATGGGTACGAGACGGAGAAGTCCAACTGCCTCAAGTATGGCGACAACCGACTGATCATGAGATGATAGATCCGAGATATTGTCACTATCATCGTTTTCTGCACCACCCTACCAGTGAATGAAATGCCCTGAAGTGTATTTTCCAAAAGAATCTTAGTTCAGAAGATTTTCCTATTGTCTCCGAAGATTAGCACGTGCAATTTCTCTGAGCAAGCACTAAAGAAAGTCCAATTTCATGCAGAAGGAATTTCGAAGAACAACTTTTGGATTTTAGCGAGTCCTTCACAGAAACAGGAGGTGTTAAACTCATACTTCACGAACACGTCCCAGTGGAACTCCCAGTTTTCGATTACCTCTTCAGAAACAGTGCACCCAGTCATGATACTCACGCCATAGATGGAAGATAAAGCTTCTTCGACGCGTTTGACTGATGCGAAGCGACTTTTAAGCTTACGAGAGGTGGCGATGTGACCATGCTTCTTCCATATTTTAGTATACAACTCCTAGAACCTAGTCGGCACACTGAATCCTCCAACCAGCACATGACCTGTATAAGGAGTATCGAAAGGAGGCTCAAATATAGCTCCAGGAACGATGGGTTACATCACCAACACTTTATCAGAAGCCTTCTCAGCTGCAAGAGATCTTACGATTGCTTTATCGATTGCCGGAGCTTGTTCAAGAGACTCTATGGAGGGATTTACCTCGATCGTCATGGGTGTTGTCTCTCATGTGTTCCTCCCGATGATTGTTTCACTCTGAAGACTGATTTCTGCCACGGCCTCATCTATAAGCTCACTGAAGTTTCCGCTCTGGGAATCATCTCTTTCAGTTAAGATCGCACCGGCTCTGTCATTGTCTTGAAGAGGGTCAGTGTCACCAGACTTATCATCGTGAATACTAGTGTTACGAGACTTCTCGTTGTGAGGATCAACATATCCAGACTCCTCATTATGATTGCGTGCCAGTCTTGCGAAGGCGTTCTCTTTCGGTATTCCCTAATCACAAACGAGAATTACCTTTAATGGAAGATTACTCGATAGGAATGAATTGAAGGGTCGGAGAGATTTAATACCTTCATATTAGAAGAATTGAAGACTACGGGACCGCATGCTTGCTTCTTAGCCTGGGGACTGCAATCAGTGATATCGACTCTAGTCCGTTTACCTGGGAGCGGCTTCAATCGTTTGGATTTTCTCAAGATGTCAGGAGGCGGCTCACCATGGAAAACTATCGCGACTTCATCAAAAAACACCTGAAAAACTAAGAGTTGGTCACTCCAAAAGTCCTTATACTTGGAAGTTATCCCTGGCCTTCTTTTGATAGACAAAAAGTGAAAACTCTACTCTGATGTGAACACATCCGCATTGGAAATGGATGGGATGAGATCCTCTCAAGCCATTGGTGGACGACGGATTGGAACACCCTGGTAAAATCCCATTTGGAATGCAGCCTTGTCGATGTCATAAGGAACAACAGTAAGGACTCCATCAAAGAGAGAAGGGATCTTGACATACAGCTTCGTAGAAAGACGGCTTCTCAAGGACTCATGGACTTCCCTCCAGATAACACAAGGCCAGTAGCGGTGGTAGAAGTTTCTGGATGAACCACAGAAGGATGGACCGGTCCCCACGGGCAAAAATATATAGCGTCCACATTATCGAGAAAGTCAACAAGTCTTGACCCTGGCTTCGGATGTCTATTCTTCCAACGAAGTATTCTCGAACTAGGAAGCGAAGTTGCAGGAGCAGGAGCATAACTCTTGAAGTGCTCCCATAGACACGCCTAAAGAAAAGAGACATGGATATATGACTTCACCTTCTTGTACCTGTTAGAATCATACATCTCTACTGCCAAAACATCTAGATGAGAATACAACGAGCCAAGGAATAAGGAGCCTAGAGGGAGGACCATACCCTTTACCAAATGTATAGCAAACGTGACGAGATCGCTTCTTATGGTTTTCTTCCAAGAACCATCATCAAAGATGTCCCTGGACAGCCATAAAGACAGGAATGCAACTACACTGTGGTCATTATCAAAAACTTGGCCCGGCTTTGGTGTTTAGTAGGCCATTCAGATACCCACCAAGTGTAAAAACACTTCGCGTTCTTTTTATGTTTCTTGTACTCAGCCACTTTCTGAAGTATGGCGTTGTGGGTAGCATTTTCTTCGGTAGATAATTCGTAGCGAAGATTTCCAGCAATATGGAGGTTCATCAGCACGGAAACACTTTCCAAGGTGATAGTCATTTCTCCCCACCTACATATAGCTGTGTGTGTAGAGGGACTCCATTGGGAAATGAAGATGATTAAGCCTGGAGCGTCTTTCTTAATATGAAGAGTTGTAGACGCCATAATCGCATCAATGATCTGCATCTTGGTCAAGTTATCCCTGACATGCTCATTGCCCAACATGCATCTCATTCATCCTTCATAAGAGTTCAGTGGAGTCTGACAAACCTTAAAGTCAATAGGAGAATACGGATACTCTTTCTTCTGAATATAGAACCTCATCACGTATGCTAGACAAGATGATGGAGCAGCATCTTCATTTTCTGAGCCTTGAAGCAAGATTATTCTGTAGCCGGGATGTTTTCTAATATTTGGGAAAGGCATAGTAAACAGCTTGTCATCTATATTTGGCATGTCTTTGGAATTGTCCACACTCCCGTTGGCAGCATCGTTATCCCCAGGTGACATCTTAACAAGAGCCTTTTTGTTCATTTTCAAACAACTACAATGAAGTACAAAAGGAAAGAGTCATTACTTCGTGCTGAGGGAGAAATGGTCGGTTGTTATATAAAAAAAAAACCGTGAAGGAACTTACTTGTCGGCGGACGGACGACGACGGCGGCAAGCTTCGGTGACAGCGGCAACGTGATCGGTGGCAACAAGAGAGAAGAGTTGACCGAGCAAAAAAAAAGAATAAAAAAAAAGAGGGGGTCTGTCCCCTTTTATAGACAAACAATTGGTAAATCCTTGTGGGAAAATGATTCCTCTTTTGTTTCAAACACCCAAGGAAGGAATCCGGTCCCACTTAGGATTCCATGCTTGCAATGACATGATCACATGTGCAATTGCTAGCGGTCGATCAAGGCTTTTCCGGGTAAGCTTCCTTCATTTCGTTTTTCTCCCATGTATTTGTCACCATCTCATGCCTACCCCATAATAGTGTAACCATCATGTGCTAGGCAGGGGATTTAATGTTGATGGTGGATTTTAGTTCATGGGTAAAATTGTAAGATCAATTTTTTGTGCTAACATTCTGCAAAGGATAAGGCTATTTGATAAGCGATGAATACTTCTCCGCTTTGTTAATTCACCAAGAATGGAGCATGTAGAATCAATCCCCAAGTATTCTGTGAATTTCAGCATTATTAACTAATGCATAAAAATCGCCTTGTATTTCCTATGATATTCTCAACAGAACTCTCATTATTGGTGCGGCATGATGACTGACTGTTTCTCTCAGCAGAGTAACATGAATATCCAAATATCAATAGTGAGGCATGCACGAAATACCCATACAGGATACACCATTCTCTAACAAAGAGAATCATCTCTCGGTGTGTTATACTAGCCCGATCGAGCATATTTTGAATCTTGACTGTCCATATCAGTCTCAGAAATGATCACGACCATCCAACTTCACCGGCATGTTTGGATGTCTTAGATTAGACCCATAGCCATCAGACATGTATTGGCATGTTCACCGTCGGTCCAATATGGGTCCTACACGGTCAACCTCTCCAGACGAAGGGTATAAGGTAAAATTTCGGTCGGCCAAACTAGCATGCATGCAACCGGCCGGAAACCCTAATTAGGGTTTGCGACATATGTATGTCGCAAATTGATCACGAGCGTCCGTTTTCTCCAGCTTGGATGAAGGGTCCAGAAAATAGACTAAGCAGGTCCGAAGAGTATCAGCATGATCAATGTGGACCCATCTATCTCCATGTCCGACCGACCAAGACAAACCATGGATGGATGCCTCGGTTCAGTGCCCTGAAGGTAGCATACCACGCCCCTTTAGGAATCCTTTGCAGTACAAGATTTCTGTCGAAAATCAGTCACAACCATCCATCTTCGCAGGCATAAATGGAGGGTGAAGATGTAGATTCAAAGGGTCCCAAGCATGTCAACACAATCATTGTGGACCCGTATATGTGTGTGACTAATAGGTCAAGGATGACCGTGTCTAGGTGCCTTGATTCGTGCGCCCAAGATAGTCATGGTCACGCGGTGTTTTATTGCAAACAGATCTCGACCACTCAACTTTGCCTATCAAATTGAGAGGCTTAGATCGCATCTCCATTGGACAGTGAGGTACAAACGCCTACATCGGAATGTCGTCTACATGCATGCCCGATCGTCCCTGCCAAAAACATCCCCCATGCTTGTATTCGACCAAGTTGAAAGAAGGTACTTGCACACCTCCTAAACCCTAATCCGACGGTCGCAGATGTGGGTCGCAAGTCATCTCGTCCGTCCAACTTCGCGAGCTTGGACGGACCGCCTAAGGCAGGAGTTAGGCAACCATTGAGGTATTTTCACGATCACCGTCCACCACTCTTTTGCATAGAGTAATCGACCAAGTCAGGGCTTGCACGTATATCCTTCAAATGATCACTCGAAGATGGTTGGACGTGATGCTATTTTAAGACGCATAAATTCTTGACTTACTCCGTTAATCCTTAAAACAAAGATGCTTCATATATGCTGAATATATTCGATGCATTACATACATAGAATACGCACGATATTTCATAAATATCGACTTTCTAAATAACTTAGTTATTTAATCCAGCATCACATGCTACCTTCTCTGGGTCCCATGATCCACACACTCAAGACATCAATCATGTCACAAACTGGGGGATACATACTGGGGTATTGGTCTGGCGGTTTACAACATGTTGCACACAGCGTGCCATCACAAGAACGTGTCAGGAAGTCATGGGCGGTTACTGATGGTGGGAGAAGTGAGCAAGACTGATTGTGTGACACTAACACACTACTCCATCACTCTACTTCCTCCACTTCCCATGAGAGACGTGAATAAGGCTCAAATGATTTGTATAAATAGGTTCTCCTCCCTATTTTCCAGAAAGCAACGAAGAAATCAATTGTTAATACAATTGTATTCAAAACACCCAGAGCCAGCTTGCGTTATTCGTAAGCCTGCTCACCTTTTTGTTAGAAGTCATAAAAAAACCTACTCCTTCACAACCACATCACCTTCTTCACTTCCCTCCCTAAGATCAACCCCATCTCCTTCACTTTGTGACCAAAATAAGTCTGAAACGACCATTTCTTGGTTTAGGCCAGAATTGCATAGATTGATCTCTCAAATCAAAAGCACTCTCGTGCAGTGCATTTGTTTAAGGTTTAAACTCATTTCTTATCCACATACCCCCAAAATTACCAAAATAGGCAGAGATAGTTTTCACCCATAAACACTTGTGTAGTACATAAGATTTTCTTGCAATTAAACAACTCTTGAACTAGTTCTTATGAGTCATTTGACTAGTTATGAGAAGATGAATACGGTTGATTTTAAAGTACTCATATGGCTAACCATTGGTCAACCATTTGTGAACCAACACCCCCTATGTTGGTTCACAAACCTAAATGAAAGTACACGTTTAGGTACAGTTACTCAAACCTAAATGAAATACATTTCATTTGTGTGTGTTACAAGCTAAGTTTCGATCTAACGGTTGAAAGATATTAGCTTGGATAAATCATGTTTTTCATTTAATGGTAAATATTGAATGCTTTGTTAGCAAGGTAATTTGGATTGCAAACCCTGATTTGAAAACTATATAAGGTAGACATATAACAACTGGAAAAAATATCCCCACACCTCCTGTGTGATACTAGTTAGTTTTACTAGAGTCGATTCACCTTTAATCGTAGGTTTCTTCTCGAGATCCTGTCGATTAACGACTTGAAGACTTTATTGGGATTGTGAAGCCAGACGAAACTACTTCTCTTGTAGTTGAGCGATATGATCTTGCCATTTTCTATCGTACGAGTTCAATTGAATAATTGGCTTGAGATTATATCTCCGATAGGGCAAGATAAAAAGAAATCACAAACATCTTTGTCTCATCGTTTGTGATTCCGCAATATCTAGTTTCACTACCATACGATTTAGATTATTGTGAGGTGATCAATAATTCTAGGATGTTCTTCGGGAATATATGTTCGGGTTATTGATTTTTTCCTGTTCACCTTGATTTTTTCAAAAGACGAAACAAAACTCGTAGGTTTATCTGTGGGAGACAGATTTATCTATTATCGTAGAATTTTCTGTGTAATACAGATTTGTTTATTCAAGTATTCGACTTTGGGTCGTAGAAACTCTTGGTTGTGGGTGAGATCAGCTAAGGGAATCAAGTGCGTAGTATCCTGCTGGGATCAGAGACGTAAGGAGCGCAACTGTACCTTGAATCAGTGTGATATTGATTAGGGTTCAACTATAGTCCAGACCAAAGTTAGTTTGTAGTAGGCTAGTGCCTTTAGCGGCTTAATTAAGTGTGGTGTTCAATCTGGACTAGGTCCCGGGGTTTTTCTGCATTTGCGGTTTCCTCGTTAACAAAAAATTTCCGCATTATATTTTGTTATATAATTGAAATATCACAGGTTGTGCGTTGTATCGATAAATTGTGAAATCCAACCTTTGGTTATTGATTGGAAATTGATTGATCCTTGGATATTGGTTTCTGTTACCATCCAAGTTTATATCTCTCTTGTATTTGATAAAGACTCGCAGATATCTATTTGCTTGAGTATAGATGAAATCGAGAGAAAGAGATATTAACTCCTTGATATACTTTTTATTAATATTGAGTCTGACTATCTAGTTGATTCTATTTAAAGTATATTAGAGTTAGTCCATACAGATTGTTAATCGAAATATTGGGTGAGGTTGTTAGACCCCCGCTTTTTCAATTTGGTTGTTTGTAATTTTATAGTATTTTTAGTGGCTAATTGGATGACCTTGTTAAATATATAATGAGTACATTATTAAGCCACCAAGACTAGTAAGGCTAGCTGGAGGACAAGAACCCAGAGGATTGGGGCTAGAGATGATCCTGGATACAACAATAGGAATGCACATAGATGTGGGAAGTGTGGACTTTATGGGCATTATAGAACTACCAGAAAAGGAGCTCCAGATGGATGTGAATCTTTTACTAGTATGTTCATGTTACATTTGTATAACTGACTTATTTGCTTACACTTACTTTCTTAGTTGCTTTCGTTTGTTTTTGGTGAATTGCAGGTATTCACATATATGATGCTCCAAATATTAGAAGGCCACCTATCACAATAATTATAACTGGTGAACATGTGGACTATATCATGCCAGTAAGATCAACTGTAGGTATTAGTAAAACTGGTTTTCATGGTAGTAGTGCTGGTGCAAGTGGAATTTGTGGTGGTGGTGGTGCAAATGTAACAATTGTTGTAAGTGTAACTGGTGATGATGCAATTGGTGCTTCTACTTAGCCTTCCAAAGGTGGTACTGCTAAAATAAGTGGAAAAGGTAGCGTTGCAAGAGGGAGAAGCGATGCTTGTAGGGGGAGAAATGGTGGGACTTTTACTCAGTTTGCTAGATTTGGCCAATATTATCCAAGAACTCATCCTGCAAGAGGAAGAGGCAGGGGTAGAGCTGCTGCAAGGATGAGAGGTGTAGGTATTGGTGTAGGCCAATATTATCCAGTTGAAAACATAGCAAGAATGGCTTCAAGGATGAAGCACTTTTTGTTTGGTGATGTTTGTGTTGCTGCCGAACCACATCAACCAACTATAAAACCATAACAACCAGGAGAACCACAACATCCACCAGCCAAGAGAGCGAAAACCGGCCCTTAAATGGTGCAATGGAGGTACTAATTTACATGACATTGAAGTTATAATGCTTCACCTTTTGGTTGAATAAAAAAAATTGGTGATGACATTTCCCTTTTGCTTGAATGATAGTGACATTCAGCAATTTCACTTAATAATATCTAGCGAGTGATAAACACAACTTTTGTATAAATGGCAGTGCCATTCTATAACTATATATTTATGAATGAAATCATCTTTTGAATATGCAAGTAATGATGCAGTGCAGGATAAGACCTGATGTGGTGAAGGATAAGTTTAAATTTGAAATTGTTTCCCTCTATACATCATGTGTTTCACACGTGATCATTCTACTCACTTGTGTCATCTGTACGTGTGCTTGCTGTTGACAGTTGGGTATGTCGGCCAACACACTTTATATGTGAGTGTATCTGAGAATTGTTAAGTTGTAATGTTTTCTCTCTGTGTGTAATGGAATTGATTTTATCTTCACCATTTGGTACAATCCATCATGGTATCAGACAGGTTAGGGTTTCCCCTTGATCAATTGATCTTCTTCATCCTGTCATCGATTGATCTTTTCTTCATTCTTTCGATCCACTGAGTGTGTTTGATTCCTCAATAGAGAGCCTTTTCGATTTCAATTTTTTGTTTCTCTTTCACTTCTTTGAGAATCAAATCTCAGATCCCATTTTCAATCCATCTCAAAGTTTATTAGTTCATGATTGGTGAATTTCCTGCTACATCAATCATGGAAAATCCTACATCTAACTCATTTTCTCGGATTCCACTCAATCAACTCACTCAATTTGTGTCGCTCAAGCTTAAAAAAGATAATTACTATACCTGGAAGAACTTGATGTTTCCTGTGATACACAAATTCAAGCTAATGCGTTTTCTAGATGGATCACATTCTTGTCCACCACGGTTTACATCACCGCGCAATGAAATGAATGGAATCGAGAATCCGTTATACAGCGACTGGATTGATAAAGATTCAACAATTCTGATGTGGATACACTCTACAATCTATGAATCTGGCATTGCCTACTTCTCCAGTTTTTTTACTTCTCATCAATTATGGACAAGTATTGAAGAATGATTTGCCAGAGCCTCTTCAACTCATTCTATCCAGCTACGAACAAAATTACTATCTCTAAATCAAGGTACTAAACCAATTCCTTCACTTATTCATGAAATTAGATCTCTCTCCGACCAGCTTGCTGCAGCAGGTGAAGTACTATCTGATAAGGAATTAGTGGTCATAACATTAAAAGCTCTCAATTCAGACTATATTCCTTTTGCAACCTCCATGAGACATCGATATCCACCTGTGACTAGTATTCAACTTCATAATAATCTTTTAAGTGAAGAAGTTGTCATTAGTGATCGAATTAAACAAGAAAATCTAGAATCAGAGGCTAAGGCTTTCATGGCTAACACTTATAGAGGCAATTTTAGAGGAGGTAATGGCTCTAATCCTCATAGAGGTGGTTCCTACAGAGGAAGAGGTTATCATGGTGGAGGTTATAATAGTGGCAGACAACATGGTGGTAGATATCCAAATCCATCATTGTTTGCAAGAAATCCTTCTGGTAGAGGTTATTATGTAGCTGACAAAGAGAATTGCCAACTCTGTAAGAGTCTACACCATTTAGTTGATAATTGTCTACGAAGACTGAATTTCTCCTATCAAGGCAGAGCACCACCATCAAATCTTAGTGCTATGCTTGCTGTTGATGATATCTTTGATGAAGAAGAGTGGATTGCAGATAGTGGTTCCAATCATCACATCACTACTTCTCCAACTCAGCTCCAAGAAGTGACTCCATTTGATGGTTCTGAGGTTATCAATACAGCTAGTGGTGAAGGTATGCACATTTCTTACACTGGTAATTCTAGTAAAACTGTTAATGACCATTCTTTCTTTCTTAATGATGTTTTAGTTGTTCCAAAGTCTTCCCATAACTTGTTATCCATACAAAAATTCACTTCTGATAACCACTGTTCTTTAACTCTTGATACTCATGGATTTTCTGTGAAGGATGTTAACTCTGGGAAGATCCTTTTTTAAGGGCCACATAGGAATGGACTCTACCCACTATCTTTTACCTCCTCCAAGCATGCTCTTACTTCCACAACCACTGATAATGTCATCCTACATAGAAGATTTGGTCATCCAGCTTTTCATACACTTCAAAGATTGTGTCACTCTCTCAAACTATCTAATGTTTCTAATAAGCCTTTCTTTTGTACTGATTGCAAAATTTGTAGATCACAAAAACTACCATTTTAGTTATCTATTACTCTTGCTAGCAAACCTCTAGAACTATTACATATTGATATTTGGGGTCCATGTCAAACTGCTTCTACATCTGGTGCTCTCTACTATGCTAATGTAATTGATGAGTACACTAAATATTGTTGGATTATTCCAATAGCTAATAAAGCAGATTTTAAACATTCTTTTGTCTCTTTAATCACCAGAATTGAAAATATGTTCTCATTTTCAGTTATTACTATTAGAACTGATAATGGTGGTGAATTTATAAACACTTTCTACAAAATTTCTGTGCTACCAAAGGGATAACTCATGAAATGACTTGTCCTCACACACCTGAACAAAATGGTGTTGCTGAGGTCAAGCATAAACATCTTTTAGAAGTCACTAGGACTTTGCTCTATCAAGCTGGGCTACCTCCAAATTTTTGGGTTGAAGCTTTACAAACTGCAAACTATCTCATAAATAGGCTTCCTACAAAATCAATTGATTTTCAAACTCCATTTGAGTTATTATTTCATAAACAACCAGATTATCACTTTCTAAAAGTCTTTGGTTGTGCCTGTTTTCCTTGGCTTAAACCTTACACTTTTAACAAGCTTGAACCTAGGAGCAAACAATGTGTTTTTCTTGGTTACATCTTATCTCAAAAAGGTTACAGATGCTTTGATCCCATTAGTCAAACTATCTACATTTCCAGACATGTTTCATTCAATGAAAACTCTTTCCTTTACAAATCACTTTCCACCAACTCCCCTATTTCATCTCCTATTGCAGAGTCAAGTGCACCATCTCTTATGATACCTACTCCATCCACTAATTCTTCTCTTGTCCCCTCAATCATTTCACCTCCATTACCATCTGTTTCTATTACAAAGAATGGTCATAACATGCAAACTAGAAGTAAGAATGGCATTTATACTCCAAAATCATACTTTGCAACCAAACATAAACTGCATGTTGCTTTTTTATCTAAAGTGCCAACTTGTATTTATACTGCTAAGAAAGAGGAGGTGTGGAGATTTGCTTCAGTGGATGAGTATAATGCATTGCAAGATGCTGGAACATGGTCTTTGGTTTCTCCTGTTGCAGGCCAAAATATTGTGGGATGTAAATGGGTTTTTAGCATTAAATATAACCCTAATGGAACCATAGATAGACATAAAGCTAGATTGGTGTCTAAAGGGTATCATCAACAACAAGGTATGGACTTTGATGAAACATTCTCTCCAGTTGCAAAGCCTACAACCATCAGGATTGTGTTCTCTCTTGCTGTTCAGTTCAACTGGGATATTCATCAATTGGATGTGAGTAATGCATTCCTTCATGGTGACTTAAAGGAGACAGTGTATATGGCTCAACCTCTAGGTTTTGTTGACCCTGACAAACCTCATCATGTCTGTCTTTTGCACAAAGCAATTTATGGATTAAAGCAGGCCCCTAGAGCCTGGTATGCCAAACTCAGTTCAGCTCTTTTATCTTTGAAGTTTGTTAACTCAGTTGCTGACTCTTCACTCTTTGTGCATAAGGATGGCTCTCAACTTACAGTTGCATTGGTTTATGTTGATGACATCATGCTTACTGGGTCTTCAATCTCTTTTCTTAAGTTTGTTATATCTGAGCTGCAACTGCAGTTCCCTATTAAAGATTTGGGTCCCATAAATTACTTCTTAGGCTTGGAGATTAAAAGAAATGCCACCTCCTTATTTCTATCTCAGACAAAATATGCAGTTGATCTACTCAATAAGTTTCATATGGAGGGTGCCAAGCCTTGCTCCACACCAATTGCTGCCTCAACAAAACTTACTAAGGATGATGGTGTTCTGATTGATAATCCCACTGAGTACAGATCTCTAGTAGGAGCTTTGCACTATCTCACCTGGACAAGACCTGAAATTGCCTTTGCAGTCAATCTTGTTTGTCAACATATGTAACATCCAAGAACTACTCACTTGGAAGCTGCAAAAAGAATTCTGAGGTATATCAAGGGCACTCTTGGCTTTGGACTTACCTTCACTAAAGGTTCTTCATTCTTTCTTGGTTTCTCTGATGCTGACTGGGCTGGAGATATTGATGACAGAAGATCAACTGGTGGGTATTGTATTTTTCTTGGTTCTAACATCATTTCCTGGTCTTCAAAGAAGCAATCCACAGTTTCAAGGTCCAATACAGACGCAGAATACATGACATCAGCACACAGTGCTGCTGAGATAGTATGGATTTGTTTTTTTCTTCAAGATCTCCACTTTACTCTTCCTGCCATACCCAAGCTAGGTTGTGACAACATTAGCTCTATCTCTCTGGCATCCAACCCTGTTCTACACTCCAAGATAAAACATGTCCATCTAGATTATCATTTTATTAGGGAGTTAGTTCAGTCCAAGGATTTAGATGTCTTCTATGTATCTACAATTGATCAAATTGCAGATATCTTTACAAAGCGGCTCTCAGCAATTAAATTCTATTCACTGGGCTCCAAACTTCATGTTGATGCAGCACCCTTCAGTTTGAGGGGGGATAATGATGCAGTGCAGGATAAGACCTGATGTGGTGAAGGATAAGTTTAAATTTGAAATTGTTTCCCTCTGTACATCATGTGTTTCACACGTGATCATTCTACTCACTTGTGTCATCTGTACGTGTGCTTTCTATTGACAGTTGGGTATGTCGGCCAACACACTTTATATGTGAGTGTATCTGAGAATTGTTAAGTTGTAATGTTTTCTCTCTGTGTGTAATGGAATTGATTTTATCTTCACCATTTGGTACAATCCATCAGCAAGTACTGTGTTTTTCACAAGGTTTCATGCTTCAGAGTTGCTGATTCTTTGACGCTAAAGGAAAATACTGAAGAAGATAACGTGCGAATCCGTGGTTCAAAGTGGTTTGTTAATCATCAACAGTTGAGGATGATTGAATGGTATCCGGGTTTCAACCCTGAAAAATAAAGGACGTCCCATGCTGCTACATGGGTTAGGTTTCCGGGACTCCATGTTGAACTGTGGACTAAGAGATCTCTGTTGGCGATGGGGAAAGCTGTTGGAACACCTATAGTAGTAGATCAACAGACTCTTGATCTTGAGTACGGCCATTTTGCTGCTGTGCTTGTCGACATAGATTTTGCAAAACATATACCGGAACGTATTCATCTTTCAGCTGGAGGAAGGAAGTTCTGGCAATACGTTGATATCCAACACTATCCAAAATTTTGTTCCATATGTAATATTATTGGGCATGAGGATGATGAGTGCAAAAAGAATCTTTCCAAGTCGCATTATTCTGTGGAATCCTAGAAAAAGCTGGTACGTACTGAGAAACCTACAAAACAAGTTTGGAAAGAGGTGAAGCATAACAAACCAGGTAAACAAAATAATGATTCAAAGTATAATGATACTGAAACAACTATTGTTGTGCAGAGTGATGAGGAGCGTGCTGCTCTGCAGACAACCAAATAATTGGAAGATGAGTTAGAAATTTCTGAAGCTAATTTACGCAAGGCATCTGATGATTTGGAGAAAGCTAAGCAGGCTTCTTTAGCATATGCTTCATCTAATAAATCCACCACTCCTGCTAAGCAATCAACTCCTGCTACGCAAAAAAATAATTCTGGAATAGTTTCACCTAACAAATTTAGCGTGCTACAGGATGAGGAAGGTTTAAGTGAGAATGTCGGTGATGATAAAAGTGATTCAAGCCAATCGGATGATGATTTTTCAATTGCACAGGCAGCCTCGGGTATTAAAGGAAAAAAGTGGGGTGAACTGCCACTAGACAAGTGAGCAGGGATGGCGAAAGTGCAACATAGAAGTTCTCCAGCTCGTGGGTTTGGGAATTCTATTGATGAACACAACGCGCTGCTACAACATCATGCAATTAAAATAGGCCATAAACCCGACATTGGCCGTGAAGAACACAAAGAAAATATTGGGCTTATTCTCAAGCCCAATAACAATACGGACAGTGTTACTAGGTCTGTAGGTGGTTCTACTAGTTCTATTCATTTATCTACAGAGGAACATGAGGTTCTGGGTACAATAAATAAATTTGATATTCAACAAAGATTTTTGACGGATTTATCTTTTCGAAAGGAGTATGTCAAGGAAATCCAAGATCAATCGAAAAGAATGAAGGCTTCAAAGAGGAAAAATTAGAACAAAGGAGGAGGTGGTTTTGAAAATTCTACTATCTTTCTTTTTGTTAATTATTTGATTTTAGGAGCTTATTTTTGTTAACAATTTTGATGTTATTTTTTCTCCTCTTTGGTTTATGGAGGTGGGGAGGCCTTGTGCCTCCCATTATGTAATTCTTGTAATTACGTGTTTTTGCTTAATAAACTTTTTTGACCTAGCAAAAAAAAAAACTAAAGGAAAATACTATTGGATGGATATATATGGTCTTATTTATAGATTTTTTGATAAATTACAACCATTCACTTGTCTTGTACTAATTTAATCTCAGGCATCATATTTTCACACGAGTCAACAGTGTAACACGTCTGACCCATGGATCTAACGGTAACTAACAGCTTAACTTGGTTAAAACAGAGGTTATTTTGACCATATATGAAATGTCAATTAACAGTTGACTTGACAGTGAATGGTGAGTCTACGACCCTAGCGCAGAAATGGCATGTTCGACACCCAGACCCTAATATAGCCAAAAACATACAACCCTTTTACAAAATAAATCTAAATTCTAGTTTCCTGAATTATCTAAGGTAAACCTGTGTATAAAATAGTTTTTATACTGTAAGTATTTAGCTAATTAAAGAAATCCTAGATTTGTTTCTTTTACACACGAAATGGTAGCGGTCAAAAGTCTTTGTTTGCTAGCGTTCCTTCTGCTTGGTTTGCTTGATTTGAGTGCAAGCCCTAATTTCGTATCTCATGAGTAATGTGAATACCAATATTCGGTGGAGCACGTGTCGCGATCTTAGTGGTCACATACAAATCCAACTATGTAGCCTTCTCTGGACAAAGAAACCTAAGTAGCAAAGGATACCTTCGCAGAATGGGCTATAAATACCAAGCCTCACTAACAAACTAGGGGTATCTAGGATAAGAAGATCTAGTCTTAAGCTTATACCTATTTAATGTTTAGAACTTAAGTATTTACTTCAACTTGAGTTCTCTCTATTACTTTGGGAAGCATTTAAGATCTTTGTAACCACCACAGCTTAATACAAAACAATCTTTCATTACCCCATGGACGTAGACAAATGTCGAACCACGTAATCTCTTGTGTCTCATGATAACTTAGAAGCTTTTACATTATATTTGTGTTCTTCGTTATTATTGTGATCTTACACATCTTTTATTACTTAGCATTTTCGGTTCAACAGAGTTATCGATACTACTTAGCATCAGATCCTCAGAACTATAGTCATTATGTAGACTACGGAAAAACGAGTAGTCACAGTTTGGCACCCACCGTGTTTTGCTCACGACCTTGAGTTTAGACACAGTTTTACTTTTAACTTCTGCATCTTCGGAAGCGAAGGGATCTGTGTTCCAAAACGATGAATCTCACTCTCTAGTGATTCGTTCATTCGTTATTTTTGTATGTTTTTTGAGTTCATAGCCTATAAAAACATACGTGGTTACAGATCTACAGAGTTCTTCACAAAAGCGTACCCACAAAACGCCAAAATCTTTGTTTTATACTAAAACATCCCTTTTTAACAGAGCATATTTTAGATCTGAGAACCTTTGACTGACAGAGGAATCTCAACGACATTTTAAGGAAAAAAGATCTTCTAAAGCATTTAATAACCTTATTTTTTGCGAGATCTGACACCATTTTTTATTGGTTTTCAACGTTTTAAGGTTGTATTTTCCAAGGGTATCATAAACATTTAATACATGTTTATCAAAGACATTATTTCAGTCCTTTTTTCTGAAAAATATGCTTAGCCATCTTCTGTGTCAAAGCATTAATTGTTACTTTTGACGAAGGTACCCAAGTAGCAGATTTCTTCGCTTTTCCGTAACTGCAGGATACCAAAAGCCAAAGGCATGCAGAAACCAAATGATATACCAACAAACTCACGACCAAAAATCACAAGAGGAAGATGGAAAAAGACGTCTCAAGCAAATCAAAGGAATAAAGCATAGGGCTGACAAAGCGAAATAGCAAGAAGAACAATTTCTAAAACACCTATTCCTACTGAAGGGATGGGGCAGACGTCGGGAGCTCAACCGATCTACGACATGCTGTTACCAGAGCATCTTACTACTACGAAGACACCAGTGGCCAACACAGGGTTACCCGGAACCTTAGCCCCTACGGGACAAGGGTTGGGAAACTTAACCCCAATTCAGATAGATCCAGACGCACCAATTATAGATGAAGGGGTGGAAAACTCTGAAGATCCATCCGACAGCACACCTCAAGGAGGTGGAGCCCACAACAAAGACCAAATGGTGGCACAAGTGGCAGCCTTGCTACTCCATAACAAGGAGAATGAAGATGCAATGCACGAGATGGCCCAAGAGAACCAGATTCTCAACGGTATGCTAGACACACATATCGAAGGTTCCCAAGCTCTCCTCCGCAAAAGAGGCATGGTAACGGAGCTATCTCAAGAAGACAAAGGATGGATCTCAACCCACCACTTTACTAATTAGCCTAAGGGAGTCAGGAAAGCACACCACAATCCAGACGAAGCTGTGGATGGGGAAAAATAATCTGCTAGTTTTTAAGGAATTAAGGAGACGACCGTGCGGAGGAGGTTCCTCGAACCAGGAAAAATGCTAATCCTCACACAGATGCACCGCTGCAAAGGGGGTACTTATATTCGAGAGATCAATCTGTAGTACTCCGGCCTAAATCGAGACAACGACTGTTCCAGAGTAAATTCGGTCACAAGAGAGGATGGGTTGATCTGTAGGAGGGAAGCTGAGAAATATGTGGAATCGATGGTGATTCAAGGATTGTGGGTGTGTGAATTCTGAATATGATAAGTTCTGAATGATTAAAGTTGAACGATTGTGAAGAAATTGCTTAATTGATGAGTTTGATGATCTCGTGTTGTCAAAGAGACGTGAGATTCTTACTCTGAGTATTCTATGTATTCGTTCTGTTTTCGATTCTCTCTGCCTTCAATCTTGATTTAGGAACTTATTTATATTGCTGGAATTGTAGACACCATGATCCCATGAAGTGTGACAGTTAATGGAATCAAGGAGTGGAGAGGTGGAGATCGTGTTCGAAACCGGTTGTCCAATGTGTAAAGACTCGGTCGACCTTCCACCAACTACCTCGTGAATTCCTTCAACTGATAGCATGACTTTCTCACATTCCATCGTGTGTTTGAACACACGTGTCATAGACCGCCAGACCAAAACCCTAAGTGATACCCCCCAAGTGACACAATTGATCGTCTCGTGGTTTGTTAGTCAATTGATGATTTCGTGGTTTGATGGGACAATGAGTCCACGTGGTTACTGAGTCGAACAAGATATTCTGGAACCACCCACGAATTGAACGTGTCATGAGACAAAGGAATAATTCTTATGATGAAGTGAGCAAGTATTTCTCATTCGATGGATTGTTGAATATTGGTGGATTGTTGAACCGATATTCCTTAACTCGGGAAAATATCGATCATCTGAGCAAGTGTTGCTCTCGTGATGATTTGTTGAATATTCGACCGTCTAAGCATGTGTTGCTCATGAACGATTGGCCGTGTGCCAAGAATATTAATTAAAGTGATGGTCGTTGAACCTAGCATAATTAATAAAATTCATGACCATGAGGTCACCGTAGAATTATTAATATTAATTCATGACCATGAGATCATCGTAGAATTATTAATATTAATTCATGAACATGAGGTCGTCGTAGAATTATTAATTCATGACCATGAGGTCGTCGTAGAATTATTAAGGTTAGAGTCCGGAAGCATGGTCCTTGAACTAAGAAACCCTAATTTGACTGATTGATGATCAATTCATGGTCAGAAGTTTTAACCATGGGATGAATGAGGAGCAGCTACATGAGACCGTGGATCAACCATGTAGTGTCCATATGCTCACGTGAACAAATATGATGAATTCACGAAGAGTTCATGATTTGTTGGTGAAAGAATGATTAAATGCTGGTTCAATCATTATTCAAAATGCTCGTCTGAGACTTAGGTGTGAAAACCTAATTAATTATGGGAGAGTCATGGAGCCGGCCATGGGTTGTCCCGTGACCGTCTGATGGTCACTTCATGAAAAATACAAAGTGTTTGGAAGTTTTGGACCTAATACGAGCAATTGTGCAAATTAGGTCAAAACTATGAACATCGATGGGATTGGATTCCGTGAGCCGAAGAGCTAATCTTGGTCGGTCAAGATAATGTGCTCGTGTCTCTAAGGTGTCCGCGTCTCAGCCTTGAGAATTTTGATATTTTCTGGTGCACGTTTGAGCGACCATTTGAGAAAATATGACAAAATCAGAGTTTTTGATAAAACTGTCAAAACTTCATCGGACGAAGGAAAATAATGAAAAGTGAGGGAATCATGAAGTGTGGACCGGTCACAGTGATCACGTGACCAACTGTTGGTCGCTTGAGCAACCCCCAAACCCTAATTAACGTCCTTTACTAGAATTGCTGTAGAATTCTAATACGGACACGGATTTTGATGGTCCGACCCTTCATTCCAAACGGAAAAGAATTTCCTATCTCCCAACGTGGGAGGTTTTAGGTTTTGAGCTCATTCGGGAGGTGAAAACACCCCGAAAGTAAAATTCATGAAAGATTTAATGGGTCGGTCCCACGATAAAACGAAGGAGTTTTGTTAAAATCAAGGAGTTTCCATGAGACGAAGGAAACACCATGAGACGATGGAAAATATTTATAAAATAAGGAATTGTGAGACTGGGACGCCGGTGATCAAAGCACGGTCGGCCAGTTATGACCACGGTCCCATGGTGTCTCTTCCTTAGTTTTACATATTTTGATGATTTTATGAAGGATTCATGAATTTTGAGAAATTTGATAAATTTAGAGTGTTTTCATGAATTGAAGGAGTTTCCATGAGTTCATGGTCTTTGAAAAATATAAAAATAATAAAATTCGGCCGTGTGGGACCATGGAGGCGTGACCGACCGGTCATGACCTAATCCCACGAATTTTAATAAATTTTTTAAAATAATTTTTGGGTATTTTTTGATGATTTGAAGGAATTTTGAGAAAAATACCATGAAATCAAGGAAAAATAAGATAATTAATAATGAAATAAATAAAACAGGGCGTGTGAGACCGGCTAGGGCATGGCCGGCCGGTCAAGGCCCGGTCCCACGAGTTTTCATAATTTATTATTATTTTTGATGATTTAAAATACCATGAAATCAAGGAGTTTTTTCATGAAATTAGAGAAAAATAATAATAATAAAATAATAAGGACCGTGAGGTGTGGGCCGGCTGGGACCAAGGCATGGCCGGTCGGCCAATGGTCACGCCCCACACACTCTCCTTAATTATTTTTTGACGGACTCATAAAAGTACCACGAATCCGAAGAATTTCCTCAAGACGGAGATTTGATCAAACGAGAGAATTTTATCAAATCATGAAAAATAATAAAAGTGTAGTAAAAATATAGAATTAGCATGGAACTGACCATGACACGATGAGTTGATCGTGTGTCCGTGTCCCAGCGCCTTGGTCAAATATTTTTAATTATTTATTATTTTCTTCCCTATTTTGCATAGGTTCATCGTTTCGTCGTATTTTGAAATACTCGTTCGTGCGGTGATTGTTAATGCATCATCGTTGAATACACTTGCACCGTTTGAAACAGGGCTTACTCAAAGGTAGCTCCGATGCCCGGTCGTTAATTATTTATTACTAATTCATGAAATTCAATAGAGAATAATCCATGAAATGAGTAATAAAACGGATAGATGTTTACTGTTAATTCATAGATTCGACTACGAACTCAGAACAATGAGTGATCATTGCCATTCCATGGGATCGACGTTGATTCGACTATGGAATAGGAGAAATGATATTGCCATTCCGTGGGATCGTCGTTGATTCGACCGCAAAATCGGAGCAATGATATTTCCATTCCGTGGGATCGTCGTTGATTCGACCACGGAATCGGAGCAATGATATTGCCATTCTGTGGGATCGTCGTTGATTCGACCACGAAATCAGAGCAATGATATTGCCATTTCGTGGGATCGTCGTTGATTCGACCACGGAATCGGAGCAATGATATTTCCATTCTGTGGGATCGTCGTTGATTCGACCACGGAATCGGAGCAATGATATTGCCATTCTGTGGGATCGTCGTTGGTTCGACCACGGAATCGGAGCAATGATATTGTCATTCCGTGGGATCGTCGTTGGCTCGACCACGGAATCGGAGCAATGATATTGCCATTATGTGGGATCGTCGTTGGTTCAACCACGGAATCGGAGCAATGATATTGCCATTCCGTGGGATCGTCGTTGATTCGACCACAGAATCAGAGCAATGATATTTCCATTCCGTGGGATCGTCGTTGATTCGACCACAGAATCGGAGCAATGATATTGCCATTCTGTGGGATCGTCGTTGATTCGACCACGGAATTGGAGCAATCTTATTGCCATTCCACGGGATCGTCGTTGATTCGACCATGGAATCAGAGCAATGAAGGGATAACTAACCTCATGGGTATATGCCTAGCATAATAAACTGACTACGATAGGAGCATTAATTATCCTGACATGACTTGCCGTTAATCCATATCCTTTATATAGTCAGGTTAAACTCGTTGTTTGTTCCTGAAGACGATATTGCCCCGTAGAGCCGTCCATCCCGTGATATTATATAGAAATGACTGAAAGTATTCAGTATTCATGAGATTATGCCGTTGTCTAGACGTTGACTGCACATCTACATGTACTCTGAGAGAAAGCACTCTCCGTTGAGAATTCGATGAGAGACCCGTGTCTCAATACTCACATGCGATTGCTGAACCGATGGTCCGTACAATCATGAGTTTACGATTTTATCCCTTGTTGAAAATCCACCATCTACATTAAGTCCCATGCTTACTGAGGAAAGTTGTGTTCCTTAGTTAGCATTAAATGGTGATTTTCAGGGCAAAAATTATACTAGTAATTGAACTTAGTCGTAAGTTGAGACATTACCGTATTTAGAGAGTATGAATGAGCCACGAGTTGATGAAGGTTTCGTTGTCATAGTTCGGGATCTATTTGGTGAGCATAAATTGGTGTTGAACAGCTGATTTGGACTACGAGCCCATGGTCGATTAGGATTCGCGGGCCGGGCCCAAATAAGGAAATCCTAGTGGAATTAGGTTTTGGAAATAAAATTGTATAAAAGGAATTAATCCCTATTTTTCTTCCCATGACCTGAGCTCCATAACCTCTCCATCGTGTTCACGCCAACAAAATAATTTGCCGCCGCCGCTGCCAGTCGCCGCCGGCGAAATTCCGGCCGACCAGGTACGTTTATTTTTTATTTTTTTTTGAATGTTGCTGATTCCATGAGTTGCTTCATGAATTGATCATATTGACATTATATATGCATGTATATAATTAATGATGGTTTTATGAAAAACCTTGTTTTTTGAAAACGTATGTTTGCTCGATCGTTAGTTTCGAAAACCAACTATAATCCCTGATTTAGGAGGGATTTTTTTTAGTATATGAACCTAGGTCCAGTGATAAAACTTAGTGTATGAGCTTTCATGTGTACCACGGTTTTATCATAAAAGATGTGAATTTTCATGAAATCGTCATAAACCCTCGTTTTAGAAAAAATAACAACGACACGAAGGAAAATATGTATGATGGACTTGCGTCCAGTGATAAAAAATTTTTTTATGAGCTTTTATGTAAATACAAAACTTTATCATGTGCATGGATTGTGAGTGTTCACAATATTTTGAAATAAACCTTCGTTTTAAAGACAACTAACAACGATACGAAGGAAAAATAGTTTTTTTTTTTTATAAATAAATATGTGCAGCCGTGACACATATTATGCAAAATATGATGATATATTTTATTTGATGTAAACTTCATATGTCAGTTGCATAAATATTCACATTATGAAGGTTGCGCCGGTGATTTTGCGAAAAATCAGTCTCGAAGATTACCAAATTTTGTTAGTTTTTGCATTTTTCGAAGAGACGAACGATTTTGGTGTTGACTCCAGCATTACTATCACTATTGTTAGTGGAAGTAAAAGGTAAGAGTTACCATTTTTTCCGTATTTCTTCAATTCATGTATGGACTGAAATAGAATGTTGCATGAACCTTTTCAGCTACTCAGCAATGATGACCAATTCTCAAGCTGACGACGCCTCGAGAGAAGAGATGTGCGTTGATGATGATATCTCTAGAGATGAGACATGTACAAACGAAGCTTATGTTGGTGAAGATGAAGATGAAACCCCTGGTATTAAGAACATCCCAAATATCGATGATGCATTTTTGAGGAAGATCCTGCAGTAGCTGAAAAACATTTGAAATATCCAGCGTATCATCTGCTGATAAATCCCAGGACTGTCACTCAGAAGAAATTCGTGACTCCCAAGAAAGTTATCCGATTTTGTCTTAAACGTGGAGTATTCCTTGCATCAATTATAGAATTTAAGCTTTCTCGTTGACCTTTAGAGAAGTTTGCTGGATGGGCGAGGCATATGCTTGGTTTTCCTCATGTGAGGGCTATGCTCGATCAGGCGCAGGTGACAAGGGATATTCAAGCTTCTGGGGAGATATTCATTTACCATGACGCAAGAAGTATTGTAACTCTGCTTTCTCGCTGGTGTATTCCTACTCATACCTTCATATGCAGATGGGGAGAGTTTACCATTACCTTGGAAGACGTGGTAGCTTTGATGCATCTCCCAATCACAGGTAATCTTCCTGGGGATCTTTCAGATGAGGAGACTGCCGTTTCTCATATCTTGACAGCTGCAATGGAGGTAGCAAATAAGGCTGGAAGTAAAGGATGCTATGCTCTCTGGTTGACGCGCTGGTGGCCTAAAGACGAAGTTTCTGATAAACCCATCGACTGTATGTTACCCATTGCTGCTTTCTTATGTTTATGGTTGTCCAGAGATATCTTTGAAGACAGCGGAAACTTGTTGAAACCTTTCGTGATTCCCTTTGCTATTAAGATGGCTCAAGGTGAGTAACTCCTAATAGGTAGATTGTTCTTGGGCTCCTTGTATTACAGCTTGGATTCTTTGGTTATAGACTCCAGTGTGTTGAATAGCTTCATGAAGATTGAATGTTATGCTAACACGATGTTTCTTCAAGCTCTGATGTGGGAACACTTCAAGAATTATGCACCCATTCCACGTAATATTTTGCAAGGACTGAACACTGATGCTCGCCATATTTTCCCTGAGAAAGACAATGCTAGGATCATGCGTTGGTCCACAAAGCATCCTCGGTGCAGGGCGCGCCTCATTGACGTGTTGGATGATGAATCTGAATTTTCTTTTCATCCTTGGGTGTCAGTGCCTTCTTATATCTCCCAACCGGTGACTTTCAATACTGGAGAGAGCACTAGTTTGTTGTCTGGTGTGGATATGAATGATGGCGAGAGGTCCTTCATGTTGAGTTGCACCCCTGGTCACCTGCTGTCAGTCTCGTACGGAGAATTTTCAGTGGAAGAGTATAATATTTATAGAGCGTCCCGACAAATGGGGATGGATCAGTGTGTTCCAACTATTCGAAGAAGGAAACCATCAGTTGAGCAGCTCATGACTTGTTTAGACCATACCCATGTGGAAGGAAGTAACTATTTGGTTTCCGCTCGATAGATTTGCCTATGTGACTCCGGGTTATGCAGACTTCTGGGATAATCAATTTGAGAGATTGCATGAATATGTGATGGTCGGTCAGCCTCCAGTAAAAAATCGTCCCTCCGATGAGTTGATTGCCAGTCGACCGAGATTGAAGTATCTCTCTGGCGATAAGCGAAAATTATCTCCAAGATGCTCCCAGGTACACTTTGTTGTATAATCTTCATAAAATCATAACAAATGTATTCTGATTATGTTACTGGAACTTGTCATAGGATGGTCGTATCGTAAGACCTCGAATCTGTGTAGATTTCTCAGAGACTGAAACCATCGTTCATGGCGGAGAAGGCAGGCACAAGAGTTATAAGTTGTTGCCCAATACGGTAAAGTCCCCAGCCGGCGTCTTGGTGAGTTTCCAGTATTTTGTTCGTTGTGATCTTTCTTCACCCATATAATTAGGATCGTACGACTGATGTTGTTATTCTGTTACAGAACTTTACTCCGTCAAGTATTGATGGACTTCGTTTCTCCGCTACTGAACAAACCATTTCTGACTTGAGTGATGAAGAAATTGTAAGTATATCCTCCAATATCAATTATGACGTCTTATGAGTGAAACGCTGATTGATGGTGGTATGTATAGGAGGAAGAATCCATGGATGTGGAGAATACTGTTGACGCTTGTTCGAAGAACGACGATAAAGAGAGCTCCCAGAGTCAAGAGCCGAATGAAAACAATGTTGTTGTCGACGCTGGCGTGAGAAATTCTGGTTCTTTCAACGCTTCAGAGACCACTCAAGTAAGTATTTCTCTTGTATTTCACCCATAGAAGTATAAAAGTGCTGACTTGTGAATAAATGAATGAAGACCTATGTGAATATGTGAAAACTCAGTCGAATTTCGTCGTCAGAAAATTCAGAGCCCGGACTTTTATTAGAAACGCCATAGAATCTTCATCTGGAATCGGATTTTGATGATCTGCATGTGAAAATTCAATCCCAGAAAATTTCCAAGCTTTAACAAAGAATATTTGTAAGTCCTGAGCGCGTTTAGAGCCTGAAAAAGGCGAAATAGTAAACTTCAAGGAGACTTCCAGAACTTTTTCAGATTGCGCATCAGTTGATGTTTTGGCCACATCCTCTTGATCGTTCATCAAATTGTCATGAAATTTTGAAACGTTATAGAGGACATCCATACAAAGAGAATGGTATATGACCCATACTATTATTCATTGTATATTTCTCCCAGTTCATTCTTTAGTACAGAGCAGTGCACAGTTTCTTCAGACGTAGTTACCGTAAAACGTGTCTCCATGACTTCTATGCTATTTACTAATGCCTTGAACATAAAATGATGAATCTTGATAATTTTGGATTGTATGTATGCTGAACCTCATGTTCCTTTTTTTATTTCAAGCTTTCGTGACCCTAACCCCATGTAATCTTCGTATTAGGTACTAAATACCGAAGTTGGGGATTTAGAAATCAACAAGGAAGACTCGAGCGGACCTGCGATCGTTGATGAGGAGATGACCATTACTGAGCCTCGGAGTTAAGAGAAAGTTGTTGATGAAGTCATGGAATCCCAAATTATTGCTGCTTCAGAAATAGAAGAACCCAGGATCCCTGTAGAGAATACTGAAAGAGTTGTTGCCTTGATAGAAGCCGCTTCTGAAAACAGTATAGTGGTGCATGAATATCCTACTGCTGGAATTGCTTTTGATCCTCCGTTCGATGCTTCACTCCCATGTCACGAATTAGTTGGCGGATTCGGTGTTCCCGTTGGATATGCAGAATTGTATGAAGCCATATGGACGAAGTTTGGCCATATCATCGTCGAGAGGATCCCTGGGCGTATTTATGCATTGACCATGCAAGTAGGTGCACTCTTGCATGTTGTGAATGACATATATAGTATGCCTAGGCGCGTCGTTACTCAAGATGTACTCTTTGATTGGGAGTTCGACTTAGGTAATTCTGAGAGGCTTGGTTTTAACTTGAAGTGGCTCCGTAAGCAAATGGATGTGATTAAGGACTCGTGTGAGAATAAAATACCCTTCCCAAATGTCGCTGTGACGGAGAAAGAACAAAAAATTGCAAGGTTGGATGAAGAGTTTGAACAAGGAGATGGCGGATCTGCAGGCTTTGAAGGATGCAGAGGCGAAAAAATCTTTCCTTGCTGATTTTTTCTGATTTTCTATGATTTCTTGAACTTCTGAACTTCTGAGAGATGTGAGGTTTTATATGGGTTTTGATAGAGATTTTCTTTTAAGAAATATGAGTTGAATTTCGATAAACTGAAGAATTCAAATACTGATTGCAAGTATTGCAAACGTTTTGGAGGAATTGAAATACAATAAAAATTCTAAATTCCAAGTCTAGACGTCATGGATGCTGAAACGACTGATACCTCAAGATGCCTATCTTTTCAAACAAACGCCTTAAGCCATTTTTCCTGAATTACTGATAGGGCTCTACCATCTGTGTTGACCAGCTTGTAGTATCCTCCGGTTATGGATTTAGCGACCACGAATGGTCCTTCCCAGTTGGAGCTCCTTGCTGAATGAAGATTGCGTTGAACAACTTTGAAAACTAGGTATCCTTCATGAAATTTGTTGGGTTTGGTCGCCCACGCCTTGAACATATTCTGTTGATTTGGAATCCTTCGTGGGACGTGATTCCATGGTCGTGGTACATATGGACATTCGTGCGGGAGATGGAATCTCTCGTAATGTTTTGCCATATCTTCCATGATGAACCTCTTGATCGGATGATCGACTTGGAGAAGCTCTGGACTCAACTACTGAGTGAAATATTATTGTGGTGAGATTATCCAGTCATAGCACTTTGCGATCGCTAAGTTGTTCATGGAATGAAGTCCCTGAATCAAGGAGACATACTTGAAAACTGATGATATAGGCACGTGAGAGGGGATGAAACTTGCCTGGTCGCAGAAATTTTTGACGAATGCATTTGGATGTTCCTCAGATTCTTGTGCAAGTTTTGTTAAGGTTTTGACCTCCTCCAAGTATTCAAACGGCGAGATGTCTTCCGCCTCTTCCTCTGAGTCAGGAGTTTCTTCACAGGGACGTGTCGTTGCAGGAGTCATCATTTTCTTCCCATCATGAATCCATGCGTGTCCAAGAATCATATCATACCCTGGATCTTCTCGGATTATAAAGAATTTGGTTTCAGTGAAGACCGAATTTTCTTCGACTTTCAGGATGATGTAGCCACAGACGTCTCTGGAGATTCCTTCGTGGTCTCTGATTTCCATTGGAGCGTGGGTGGATTCTTGTCGAGTTATGCCGACAGCTTTGAGAGTCTTGAGAGGGATGATGTTGACAGCAGTACCGACATCAATGAACGCTCTTCTGAACTCGTTCCCTTTGATGTGCACTGTGGTGAGCAGTCCCCAGTCGTACATTTCCTTGTCTGTTGTTGAGGGTTCGATGGTAGCCTCTTGGATTAGTAGTCATTTTCCGGATACGATGTGGTTCAATGCAGCAAACATATCTTTCCTTTGAGCTTTCGAAAGATACAACAGCTCCTTGGTATGTTCAATCGGGGATTGAGGCGCTTCTTTGACGGGAGGTCCATTGATGGTGAAATCTCGGACGGAAGAGGATTTTTGTGTACTCCCTCGGTCCCCTGATTTGGTTGAGTTCTTCCGATTTGACCTTTTCTACGAATATGCGTTTGTGACTTTGCAATCACTTGTGGATGGTGACATACTGTGGAAGCAACAATACCGAGGATTTTCCATCGGTTGGTTCCTTTTTATTAAAAGGCAACTTGATTGCACCATCTTGAATCCAGGCATCGAGTAATTTGTTGACTTCTTCCATGGAACAGGGAAAATCAGGTGCCTCTGGCTCGTCCGTCCGTTGAGGAGAGGTCTTCGAGTTATCTTTTTTGTGTATCTTCGAAGGAGTAGAGGCTGTCTGCTTGTGTTATGGTTCAGATTTCTGTTTGATTCCTTATGCGACAACATTCGTTGAAGATTGCAGGGTATACTGTTTGTTAATCAAACGCCTATTTCCTAGAGAGGCTTTTGACTCCTCAGTTCTTGTAGACTTTGGTCTTTCTAGAAGAGCGATTTTCAACCTCAACATCATGGCAATTTCCAACCATCCTTAGGATACAATCAAAATTCATGTATGGTGACAAGAGCAAGCATATTTCAACAATCAATACTGGCTATGATTCGGTGGTAAAAGCGTGTTAACGTCCGTAAACTTGCACAAAAGACAAATTGGAAGATGATGGAGACTCGGAAGAGCTTGTCGCTGTTAAAATTAGTAAGACCATTCATATGGAACTTAAACGATCGCTGGAAAGGTTTGAAACCGATGAAGATTCTTATTGTAGATTCCGATAATGAAGATGATCGTGTTGAAAAGGACCAACCTTAACGGGAAACTTTTGATGACGCTAGTGTAGATTACTCAGTATGATCTTAATAATGATCAATCACCTATCCAAAAGGTAGAGCTTGAGGAAGATGCATTTAGTGCTTGGAAAAAAATTCCTAGGAAAATTATGAGTCCGAGAAGTGTATGAAAGTTGCAACAATGAGGGATCCACAATAACGATCCTTCACCTATTCCAAAGGAGGAGATTTGGTGTGATTTTCCTATTGTTGTAAACGGTATAACACCCTCACAAGAAGATCTTACAATTTTTACCGACGAAATCACTTTAGTGAATGGCCCGATTCGATGATGAAGATGTTGAAGAGGTGATGCTCGATAATTGATTATTTGAAGACCCAATTGAACTTGTTAATGATTATGATGATGCCGAGACTTTGGTTAAGGTAGAAAATGATGAAGAATGGTTTAGAGGACCACGATATACAAGAGGTAAGGAATACAAGAAATTGTGCAAGCAAGTTAATTCTTCTCCTTTACCTCTTATTGGTTTGAATGTATTCGAAAGTATTTTGAATGACTTTGTTTCTCGATATCCACCATTGGAAACACTTGATGAGTTTTCAAGAGGACCATGGAAGTTCCCAAATTATAGTGTGGACAAGAATAAGTGTGGGGGAAATTTCTATCTAGCTATAACTTTACTATTATTTTCTTGTGCTAATATTTGTATGAAGCTATTGTTTGCAAACAGGGGGAGGATCCCCAAATTTTCGATTGCTAATATATGGGGAAGAATCTTAAAACCATCGTCGACTTTAAAACAAGCGCTAAGTTAATATCTCTTATCCTTTTGCTTTTGCTTTTATTTTTATTTTTGTTTTGTTTTGTTTATTTATTTTTTTATTGTTTTCATATCATATTTGCATCCCCATATTTAATTTCATTAAGTCCATAATCTATCTTAGAAGAGAATTATGATGAATACCTTTTCACAGAAAATTTCAGACTTGGCGTAGTTAGTCCAGAGACCATAACTGTCAGACCGTTTATCAGAACACTGAAATGTTGACACTGTGTAGAAAACACGTAGGTGAACAACTTTTGTGAATGGAGTTTTCAAATTCCTTGCAATTTGCACAGTTTTTGCGTTTTATCTGATGTTACGTCAGAATTCAGAACTTTCATTGAGGACAATGTGGAATTTTAAGTGGAGTGGGTAAGCATATATTTTTGCATAAAAAAAAAAAAAAATTTGCATAAAACTTTCAACTTTTAGAGATTTTAGAGTCACTAGCATACTTCTAGGTATGATTACATAGAGAATTCTGACGACATAATTGAACTTGGGAAGTGTTAGGGGAACTACGTTCGATTTCTTGCTTGTTAGAGTGTTAAATAACGGATTTAATCATGCCGGTGATGCAAATTTGGAGAAGTGCGTTATTAGAGTTTGCTGATCAATCATTAGTGGAGGAGGCACCGACCAAAAATTCTTCCTTTACTAAAAGAGCTTCTTTTGAGTGTGTCACCGTACGTTAATTCTGGGTAGAATGGCGAGCTACCCAATTTCCACTGTTCAGCACTATTCTGATCTCTTGAGTGCTAATCTTTGTCAATCATGAGGGTGACGTTTATAGATTACCCTTCTTGTAGTTCGATTTTAAGGTTAGCACCATTCTCTCGCTCGACAACAACGGGTCACAGAATACCACACATCAACAACAAGGGAGCGACATCAAAATCTACAAGGAAAGTTGAAAAGGTTCAAGGTTTCAAAGCAACAATGGAACAAGAAAAAGAGCATAATTTTATATCAAAAGTTGAAGACTTAAAAATCAATGAGGTAATTCTATAAGCGAAGAAAGTAAAAGGTGAGAATTTCAAGTTTATGATTTCAAAGACGATACAAGTTGTGAAAGAATCATGGTAAAGTACTTTTCCACGGCCATGGTTTATTTTATTTTTTGATTTGTATTGTGTTTCTCTTGTCTAAAAAAAAAATGAAAAAGAAAAAAATGAAAAAGAAAAAAAAGAAAAAAATAAGAAAAGAAAAGAAAAGAAAAATATATATGAGACAAGAGAAATATCTATTATTGTTTTGTTATTGAATAAGCCGGGGAAGGAAAATCTATAAGGAAGTTTCAAGCGACAAGGATTTTTGAGGAAAAAGGTTACAAATTGTCAAGATTTATGAAGTTCAAGTGTTTATCATCAATAGTTGAAGCCGAAGACCAAGAAGCGATTCCGAGAGTGGGTGTTATCATAATTGGGTAATCTCATCCTCAATATAAGTGGTTGATTTTCTTTTCTTAGAGATTGTTAGAAAAATGGTTTTCAAAAATGTTAAAAGATGTGGTTTTTCAAAAGTTATCCTTCCTCATTCAACGTGTTGATTCCTCGAAAATGCTTATTGATCGTTTCTCAAACACGTGTTCCTCATTATGTGTGGTTATTTCTCATTCAACATTTAAGAATGAGAATATGTTCTTTAGTGAAACTCTATGTCCTCATAACTTTTTGGAATTTGGAACACTTGAAAGTTGTGAAGTTTAAGTTTGATTTGCTCGAGGACTAGCAAAGTCTAAGTGTGGGGGAATTTGATCGAATACACCTAATTTACTATCTAAGAGTTTATGCTTTCTTTGCTATTTTTCTAGTAAATTATGTATTTTACGTTGTTTTGAGATTATTAGGTACTCTAGAGTCGCACGGAGAAATAGAAGAAGAAATCACCCAAATTGAACCAAAAGGGCAGATTGTCATTTCACAGGAAAACACTATTAGAGACGACAGCCACTTGTTAGCGGGGCAAGAGTCTTGTGTGGTTAGGGGTGCCATCCGGGGTGTCCCTTATCATTATGAGTAGGTGTAAATATCTTGTGGGGTTGCCAATTAGTGGGGTGTCTGAATCAGACCCATATACCCACACCCGTGGGCGTACCCATCCGGACCAACCCGGATCAACCCTAAAATAAGAACTCTCCTCTCAATCATTTGTTTTTTGAAATTGGTTCCCGAGAGATCAAGTGAAATTTGAAGATCGAGATTGGGTTTCAAAGCGAGAAACGAAGTTAGGGTTCAATCTTGTTGAGGACGAGTTATAGGGAGAATTTCTAGGGTTTCATTCAAATTGAAGGTGGAAGAAATTGATGGGTTTCATGGTTGAATTAAGAAATGGATGTGTGTCTTTGTTCAGATCGAAAAATGAAAAATATTATTCTGTCAAGGGTTGAGATCGGTTGTGGTTGTAAGTCCGTTGGAGGTTGACAAATAAATTGCTGTGAATGGGTTTTTGAGGTTGAATAACAAAGAGAGTTGGTGGTGCTTTATGGATTCGAATGAGATGTGAATGTAGCAGATGTGAGGTTGTATTTTTAGTTATCTTTTTTGAAATGTTGTTATGAGTAATGGATCTGAAATTTGGTGGATTATGGTGTTTGAGATGAGCAAAGACTTCGGCAAGGAATCATTATGGGAGATACTTGAGTACTGAGATTGAATCTTGAGAGAATTCAAATGAGCATTCGGTGGCATTGGACTGTGAATGGGTTGCGAGATGGATGGGAGGCGTTTCTTTTACATGGTTATGAGCCAAAATGCGGAACAAGGATTGCCGCAGTTGGTGGAGCCGTGAGACATTGTTGTGCAATGACCGAATGGACGGTGCTGGTGGGTTGTGTGCATGATGCAACACCAAATGAGAAGCTCAATGGAACGGTGTGAATTGGTATGAGAATGGAAGCCGAAATGGTGATGATGTGAAAAGTGATAAGTTCGGTGGTGGTGGATGCAATGAGAAGTAGAATGGGTATTGTGTTCTTGTGATGCCAAGAAGGAAATAGAAAGCCGACAATGGCGAGTGGTGGATGAATTTCGTGTAATCGAGACGGTTACTCATGAGTTGGTTGGATATGACCTTGGTAGGAGTATTTGTTCAAACGGGTGAAGTAATGATGCTCGGAAGCAGCATCGTATTCGGGCATCGGTGTTTTGCTTATGAGGTGGTTTGATTAAATGGGCATGAAGTTGCGTGGAAGGAACCACATGCATCATGGCTGAACATGAGTGCAATGATGGTGCTGACTGTCCATCATGGCCGGCACAACTCATACCCGTGCAATGGTCACACCGATCCACCCGAGTTAGCTCGCCGACCGGATTCCGACTCGTGATTCCCCTTGACCCTTGACTTTTGACTAATAGTTGATCGTTGGTTGACCTGCTGACCGTGGGTCATAACGGCTGACGAACGGAATATACCTTTAAAGCCTATTCCCGAAGCCAAAACCGAGTTTTCGGCGAGCCAAAGTTAGTGAATTTTGTGTGGATTTCTCTCATGGGATGTGAAGAGTTGGACTTGGAATTGAATAATCGGCTTGGATATGGAAAGAGGAGATGGAAGATTTGAAGGCTTGGATTTGGAAATTGATCTACAAAAGGAAAGGGATTCTATTCCTTAGAAGATATGGAGAACATTGAAGCCTATAAATAGAGAAGAATTTCTACACTTCCACACATATAGACACATAGATGCACTTAGATACACACATTGACACATTGATACACACACAATACTTTTCTCTTTGTGTGAACTCTTTAATATGAGTAACTAATTTGATTAAGGATGAATTCCTAGTTCTTAACATATGGTTTGAGTTTTGTTTCAATTCTACTTTGAAGTTTTTCACACATAATTATCGTTTGTTTTTACTAATAGGAATGTGTATGCATTCATGATTGATTGATAGGTCGTTTAGAGTGCACTTCTAAATTGATTTGTTAATTGTTATATAGCTAGTGAAAGTTGGGGATAAGTAATCGTTTCTGACTTTTTACGAGTAGAAAACACAAGACCTTGCGTGGGATTCCGTGGAGCAATTGTGTGTAAAAACAATCGTTAGCTAGTGGACCTTGATCTAAAGAGTTTAACTACTAATATCAACCTAATAAATTCATAAATCTTAATCGTTTAACTAAATTACATCTTGAGTGATCTACTACTAGGTGGTTTAGTGAATAGAATCCGGTAGTCGAGAACTTCAGATCCTATGATATAAAGGATTTTGGGGTTAGCACCGATCTAGTATTGCTATACCTACGGAGGTTGGTGATAATTTGTGACTAATAAGAAGTGGAAAAGAACATAACTTTAATCATTGTTTTGCGTAAGAAGGATTCTTGATCTAATCTCTCTTATTGATTTCCTTTTTAATTGCTTTGTTTATTTTATTTACTTTCTTAAATTCTTTTTAATACTCCCTTTGTGTGTCGAGTAATTCGTTGACTTCTTCCATGGAAGGGGAAAATCGTGCCTCTGCTCGTCCGATCCGTTGAGAGAGGTCTTCGAGTTATCTTTTTTGTGTATCTTGAAGGAGTAGAGGCTGTCTATTGTGTCAGATTTCACGTTTTGATTCTTTATGCGACAACATTCGTCAAGATTCTTATCTTGTTTGTTAATCAAACGCCTATTTCCTAGAGAGGCTTTTGACTCCTCAGTTCTTGTAGACTTTGGTCTTTCTAGAAGAGCGGGTGCGGTAGTTGCTGATCTCTTCGCGGCCTCGTGGAGTTCTGAGAAAGTTTGGAATCGAAGGTTTTCCAGTAAAGCTCTGTAGACCGAAAGCATGCCGTTGATGCACAAGTACACCAGTTGTTGTTCTGTGACGTTTGGATCATGGTAGTCCAGAGCTTGGACTCTGAACTTCTTCACATAATCGTTGGGATTGTCACTCGTCTTCTGAGACATCCTCCCAAGATCAGAGAGAGTTACTTGTTCTGACACGAAGAAGTATTTCCTGTAGAATGCATTGATCATTTCTCTCCAATTATTGATGGTCCCTGGTGCGATGTTGTTGTACCAGGTGTATCCTCTCCCCTTCAAAGACTTTGAGAATTCTTTGAGACGAACAACATGATTGTGTTCATGTTATCCCAAGGCTTCGAGAAAGCGAGAGACGTGTTCTCGAGCATTTCCATTTCCATCATATAGGGTAAACGTTGGAGAGACGTAGCCCTTCAGAAGGGGAATCCTCTATGTAGCGGCAGGATATGGAGGTTGGTGAAGATGGACGTGTGACATCTTATATTTTCCATGGTTCTCCAGAAGACGCTCCAAATCTTCACGAGTAATGAAGTTTGATAATTGCTTCGTCGATGAGTCATCTGTGGCTTTTTCAGTTCCGTTATCAACTGGAATTACTTCAGGATTGGCGTCAGAGGCTTTCTCCTTCTCTTTCCCCTTGTCTTGAGATTTCTCTGACAATTTGTCAGTAAGAGTCTTCAGGTGATCCAATAATTTCTGTTGTGTGTATGCGTGTCGTTACCACAACAAATTATTAATACTTTACTACCTAATTAACAAGTAATATAGGGTAGTCAAGGTCGATCCCACGAGGAGCACGAGATTCTAGTTGTGAAATTGTCACAAAAAGGGGGTATTGGTTGTAAAATTTATAAAGCAAAAAAAATAAACAAAGTAATTAAAAAGAAATCGATAAGAGAGAATAGATCAAGGAATCCTTCTTCGCTGCAAAACAATGATTAAAGTTATGTTCTTTTCCACTTCTTATTAGTCACAAATTATCACCAACCGTGGGTATAGCAGCTAGATCAGTGCTAACCCCAAAATCCCTTATATCACCGGATACGGAAGTTCTCAACTACCGGATTCTATTCACCAAACCACCTATTAGTAGATCACTCAAGATGTAATTTAGTTAAACGCATTAAGATTTATGAATTTATTAGGTTGATATTAGTAGTTAAACTCTTAGATCAAGGTCCACTTGCTAACGTTGTTTCCACACACAATTGCTCCACGGAATCCCACCGCAAGGTCTTGTGTTTGCTACCTGTGTAAAGAGTCAAGAAACGATTACTTATCCCCCAGCTTTCACTAGCTATAGAATAATTAACAAATCAATTTAGCGTGCACTCTAAACAACCTATCAATCAATCATGAATGTATAAACATTCCTATTAGTAAAAACAAACGATAATTATGTGAAAAACTTCAAAGTAGAATTGAAACAAAACTCAAACCATATGTTAAGAACTAGGAATTCATCCTCAATCAAATTAGTTACTCATGCTTAAGAAGTTCACACAAAGAGAAAAGTATTGTGTGTGTAAAAGTGTGCAAAAGATATGCAAAAGATGTGTGTATCTAAGTGCATCTATATGTATGGAAGTGTAGAAATTCTTCTCTATTTATAGGCTTCAATGTTCTCCATATCTTCTAAGGAATAGAATCCCTTTCCTTTTGTAGCTCAATTTCCAAATCCAAGCCTTTCTCAAATCTTCCATCTCCTCTTTCCAAATCCAAGCCAAATTCTTCATTCAATTCCAAGTCCAACTCTTCACATCCCATGAGAGAAATCCACACAAAATTCTGCAAGTTTGGCTCGCCGGAAAACTATGTTTTTGGCCGGAAATAGGCCGGAATCCGTCGTCGCCGGCTACCTGAAAATTCTCCTCCGGTCAAGGTATATTCCGTCAGTCCACCGTTAGGACTAACGGTCAAACAGGTCAAAACCGTAAGTCAAACATTAGTCAAAAGTCAAGGGTCAAGGGTCAAGGGGATGAGTTAGAACGAGTCATAACCGAGTCAGCTGGCTAACTCGGCTGACTAGTTCTGACCAAGCCACTTGCACTGAACCTTATTGTTCACGGCCAAGATGGCCATGCCAGTCCTGCTACCCAGCCATGATGGCTGTCATCTGTAACTTGCACACAGCAACACCACCTCTTCTACTAACTTAGTTGCAATTCACCAGTCATGCACAACTGCCAATTTTAATCCCAGCCATGATGGCTGGCCCTGTCTGCAACTTCTCTTTATTCATCTTAGCATTCGCCTCAACAGTATCCTCACAACCAATTCAGCACCCTTGCCTGGCCATTTGCTCAAGCTCATGACCTTCAACTTCAACTTAAGCACTAGTTACACCTCTATCTCACCAATTTCATTCCTTCCATAATCACCAGTTCCACAAACTCCCCTGCAAAGCATTCACCAGCTGTGACACTGCCATCAAACACCACCACATGAATTCACAGCTTCCATTCTCCTTTGTGAGCTCAAGCACATACTCTGTATAATGTCACCGCTTCACCTTCTCATGGGATACCACCAAAGCGCACAGAAGCAATTCCTTTTGCACAAACCACCTGCAGTTTCATTACCACTGCCATCTTGAATCTCCCTGTGAAAAGCCTAACATACATCTAAGTGCAATAAACAGCTTCATTCATACACTGTTGCTTTTGATCTTCTCTATACCCATCTTGGCTCCATTCAAATCAAACAGCTACTATCAACCCCTCTCGAATCATTCACACAATTCCAACCACATTGCCTTCTTCATAGCAGCAGACTAATAATCTATGGCAGCAGTATACTACTTCCTCCTTCAATTCCATTACAAGATCAACACCTCACCAGTTTTTCAATAGCAAATCCCATCAACAACTCCTCCATCTTCCATGTATAATCCGCCACGCCATCTGCATCTTCCTCTTATTTCTCATAATCACAGCACCATCTTCAATTATCGAACAAACCCATCTCTTGTTTGATTTGATGAACCCGACACCCAAATACCTCTTCATTCGATTTAACAACAGACATCACAATCGACACATTTAAACGATTATTCATCTTCAATTTCAATACCACCTCTCAGAACCCATTTTCACTATCGCGTTGTAACCCTTTACTCCATTCATCTCAGATTCACATCCAACAACATCTCATCTGTTTCATACCCATTTACCAAACCATTAACAGCATCAATCTCTCCTTCTCTTCGATTCATATCAAACCCTATTCATTCCTCGATCTGGACCTTCAACTTATCCACCAACCCATGGAACTCACCATCTCTTCTAATTTTCAGCAGATGCTCTCAATTTCTTTGATTCTATCATATTCTCGATCTGTTGCAGAAACTCATCATGACTCTCGCTTCCACTATTTGAAAAGGGGAAGAACAGAAATGGGAATTGATGTCTTTTTTTTTCCGACCTAATTTGGTTTTAAGGTGGGATGGTTATTGACAGCTGGTGGCTTCTGATAAGGGGTAACCAAATTTGCAGCCCCTTAACCATTGCTGGTTTGTCTTTAATATTTCTCCAAAACAGAGATGTCCCTTAACATGTGGCCATCCCTTAACAATCAGCTGGCTGTTTATAATCCTCCTCTGAGAGAGTTGCCCTTTAACCGTGGCTCGTCTCCCAATAGTGTTTGCCTGTGAAATGACAATTTTTCCCTTTCTGCTCAAATTGAGCGATTTCTTCTTCTTTTCTCCGTGCGACTCCAGAGTACCTAATAGCTCAAAAACACACGTAAAATACATAATTTACAAGAAAAATAGCAAAGAAAGCATAAACTCTTAGATAGTAAATTAGGTGTATTCTACACCTATCAAATTCCCCCACACTTAGACTTTGCTAGTCCTCGAGCAAATCAAACTAAAACTTACAACTTCAAAGCATTCAAAGCATCCCAAGCATCCAAAGAGCTATGAGGACATAGAGTTTCTGCATGCTAGTAATAAGAAGTTAGAAATACTAAAGAACATATTCTCATCCTTAAATGTTGAGTGAGAAATAACCACACCATAACGAGAGAACACGTGTTTGAGAAACGATCAATAAGCATTTCGCCTCGACTTCTGCCTCACCAAAAGGGTTTTATGATAATTGCACTCAAAAAGAAGGCTTTTTTATGGGTCTCACATGTGTGCAGGTAGGAATGAAGAGAGAATTCCTGCAACACGTTGAATGGTAGGAAGGATACTTCCGAAATTTTGAAAAACCCACATCTTTTAACATTTTAAAAAACCATTTTTTCTAACGATCTCTAAGAAAGAAAATCAACCACTTATATCGAGGATGAGATTACTTACTTACCTTCACATCCGATTGCCAATTATGATAACACCACTCTCACGGAATCCAAAAGAAACGTCTTCCGCTCCTTGTCTTCATCTTCTTGGTCTTCGGCTTCAACTATTGATGATAAACACTTGAACTTCATAAATCCTTGACAATTTGTAACCTTTTTCCTCAAAATCCTTGTCGCTTGAAACTTCCTTATAGATTTTCCTTCCCCACGGCTTATTCAATAACAAAACAATAATAGATATTTCTCTTGTCTCATATATATATATTTTTTCTTTTCTTTTCTTTCATTTTTTTTTTTCTTCATTTTTTTTCTTTTTCATTTTTTTTTTTAGACAAGAGAAACACAATACAAATCAAAAAATAAAATAAACCATGGCCGTGGAAAAGTACTTTACCGCTTGATTCTTCACAACTTGTATCGTCTTGAAATCATAAACTTCAATAATTCTCACCTTTTACTTTCTTCGCTTTGTAAATACGTCTTAACACTTGGATATAGAATTACCTCATTGCATTTTAAGTCTTCAACTTTGATATAAAATTATGCTCTTTTTCTTGTTCCATTGTTGCTTTCAAACCTTGAACCTTTTCAACTTTCCTTGTAGATTTTGATGTCGCTCCCTTGTTGTTGATGATTATGGTGTTTCTATGGACCCGTTGTTGTCGAGTGAGAGAATGGTGCTAACTGCAAATCGAACTACAAGAAGGTGGCTTTCATCTATAGACGTCACCCTCATGATTGACAAAGATTAGCACTCAAGAGATCAAAATAGTGCTGAAATTGGTGTGAAATTGGGTAGCTCACCATTCTACCCGGAATTAACGTACGGTGACACACACTCAAAAGAAGCTCTTTAGTAAAGGAAGAATTTTTGGTCGGTGCCTCTCATGATATGAAAATGGGTAGTATCCACTAATGATTGATCAACAACTCTAATAACGCACTTCTCCCTGCACCAAATTTGCATCACCGGCATGATTAAATCCATTATTTAACACTCTAACAAGCAAGAAATCGAACGTAGTTCCCTAACACTTCCAAGTTCAATTATGTCGGTTAGAATTCTCTATGTAATCATACCTAGAAGTATGCTAGTGATTCTAAAAATCTCTAAAAGTTGAAAGTTTTATGCAAATTTTTTTTTTTTTTTTATGCAAAAATATATGCTTAGCCACTCCCCCACACTTAAACCTTATATTTTCCTCAATGTAATTGAATCCTCCTAGTAAATTCAAGGTGAGAAATCCTAATATGACATGAAACAAGAAAAATAAACACATAAAACAAAAAGCAAATAAAAATAAAAAGTAAAAGGATAAGAGATACAAAACCGGTGGGTTGCCTCCCACTTAGCGCTTGTTTTAAAGTCGACGGCCCGACATGGCTCTTGTAAGACTCACTCCCCATATACCAACAATCGGAAAATTTGGGGATCCTCCCATAGTACCTGTTTTGCAAACAATAACTCCATACAAATATTAGCACAAGAAAATAATAGTAAAGTTATAGCTCGATAGAAATTTCCCCCACACTTATTCTTGTCCACACTCGGAAGTGTATGAAGAACATAGAATTTGGGAACTTCCATGGTTTCCTCTTGGCAAACCTGCATAGTATTAGCATCAAGTGTTTCCAATGGTGGATATCGAGAAACAAAGTCATTCAAAAATACTTTCGAAGCACATACATTCAAACCAATAAGAGGTAAAGGAGAAGAATTAACATGCAAAGGGTTAGACAAACCTTGCACAATTTCTTGTATTACGGTATCCTCCTCATTCTTAAAAAATTCAAGTGAACTACTTACCTCTTGTATATCATGGTCCTCTATCAAACTTTGCAACCATTCTTCATCATTTTCTACCTTAACCAAAGTCTCGGCATCATCATAATCATTAACAAGTTCAATTGGGTCTTCCACAATATCATTCAATTCGGTTCCATTATCGAGCATCACCTCTTCAACATCTTCATCATCGGAATCAGGCCATTCACTAAAGTGATTTTCGTCGGTAAATATTGTAAGATCTTCTTGTGAGGGTGTTATACCATTTACAACAATAGGAAAGTCACACCCAATCTCCTCCTTTTGAATAGGCGAAGGATCGTTATTATGATCCGGAGTTGGAATAACTTCCTCATGGTTGCAACTTTCATACACTTTTGCGGACTCATAATTTTCCCTAAGGAATTTTTTCCAAGAACTAAATCCATCTTCCTCAAGCTTTACCTTTTGAATAGGTGATTGATCATTATTAAGATCAAGGCTCGAGTAATCTACACTAGCGTCATCAAAAGTTTCCAAAGGTTGGTCCTTTTCAACACAATCATCTTCATTATCGGACTCACCATAATAAGAATCTTCATCGGTTTCATAACCTTTATCCCGATGTCGTTTAAGTTCCATATGAATGGTCTTACTAATTTCTGCGACAAGCTCTTCCGAATCTCCATCATCTTCCAATTTGTATAACTTTTGTGCAAGTTTCCGGACATTAACACGCTTACCACTGTGTATAGAGTTTCTAGATTGTATATCCTTAAAAAGTGAAGGAAAAACACGATGAAGAGGAGTATATTCCCAACTCTCCGTCTGCACATTACTAGAAAACAATGTATTAGAAGCATAATTATCCGTCCATCCTTGTAATTGTCCACTTACATACCCGTCATAAGGTTGTTGATATGCATGAGAATATCCATAAGGCTCCGAAGGATTTTGATCATAGCCAAAAGATTGGTTTTGATTATATCCTAAGGATGGTTGGAAGTTGCCATGATGTTGAGGTTGAAAATCGTATTGATTGTTGTAATATGCTTGCTCTTGTCCACCATACATGGAAAACCGGTACCTGAAAAAAATTTCTCAAAAACTAAGTTAGATACGATAAAGAATCCAACAAAGCAAGAATAAAGCAAAAAGTAAAAACAACTAAAATCATCCGATGCTCCCCGGCAATGGCGCCAAAATTTGTATGCGTGTCGTTACCACAACAAATTAATTAATACTTTACTACCTAATTAACAAGTAATATAGGGTAGTCAAGGTCGATCCCACGAGGAGCACGAGATTCTAGTTGTGAAATTGTCACAAAAAGGGGGTATTGGTTGTAAAATTTATAAAGCAAAAAAAATAAACAAAGTAATTAAAAAGAAATCGATAAGAGAGAATAGATCAAGGAATCCTTCTTCGCTGCAAAACAATGATTAAAGTTATGTTCTTTTCCACTTCTTATTAGTCACAAATTATCACCAACCGTGGGTATAGCAAAGACTAGATCAGTGCTAACCCCAAAATCCCTTATATCACCGGATACGGAAGTTCTCGACTACCGGATTCTATTCACCAAACCACCTAGTAGTAGATCACTCAAGATGTAATTTAGTTAAACGCATTAAGATTTATGAATTTATTAGGTTGATATTAGTAGTTAAACTCTTAGATCAAGGTCCACTTGCTAACGTTGTTTCCACACACAATTGCTCCACGGAATCCCACCGCAAGGTCTTGTGTTTGCTACCTGTGTAAAGAGTCAAGAAACGATTACTTATCCCCCAACTTTCACTAGCTATAGAATAATTAACAAATCAATTTAGCGTGCACTCTAAACAACCTATCAATCAATCATGAATGTATAAACATTCCTATTAGTAAAAACAAACGATAATTATGTGAAAAACTTCAAAGTAGAATTGAAACAAAACTCAAACCATATGTTAAGAACTAGGAATTCATCCTCAATCAAATTAGTTACTCATGCTTAAGAAGTTCACACAAAGAGAAAAGTATTGTGTGTGTAAAAGTGTGCAAAAGATATGCAAAAGATGTGTGTATCTAAGTGCATCTATATGTATGGAAGTGTAGAAATTCTTCTTTATTTATAGGCTTCAATGTTCTCCATATCTTCTAAGGAATAGAATCCCTTTCCTTTTGTAGCTCAATTTCCAAATCCAAGCCTTTCTCAAATCTTCCATCTCCTCTTTCCAAATCCAAGCCAAATTCTTCATTCAATTCCAAGTCCAACTCTTCACATCCCATGAGAGAAATCCACACAAAATTCGCAAGTTTGGCTCGCCGGAAAACTGTGTTTTTGGCCGGAAATAGGCCGGAATCCGTCGTCGCCGGCTACCTGAAAATTCTCCTCCGGTCAAGGTATATTCCGTCAGTCCACCGTTAGGACTAACTGTCAAACAGGTCAAAACCGTAAGTCAAACATTAGTCAAAAGTCAAGGGTCAAGGGTCAAGGGGCTGAGTTAGAACGAGTCAGAACCGAGTCAGCTGGCTAACTCGGCTGACTAGTTCTGACCAAGCCACTTGCACTGAACCTTATTGTTCACGGCCAAGATGGCCATGCCAGTCCTGCTACCCATCCATGATGGCTGTCATCTGTAACTTGCACACAGCAACACCACCTCTTCTACTAACTTAGCTGCAATTCACCAGTCATGCACAACTGCCAATTTTAATCCCAGCCATGATGGCTGGCCCTGTCTGCAACTTCTCTTTATTCATCTTAGCATTCGCCTCAACAGTATCCTCACAACCAGTCCAAGACCCTTGCCTGGCCATTTGCTCAAGCTCATGACCTGCAACTTCAACTTAAGCACTAGTTACACCTCTATCTCACCAATTTCATTCCTTCCATAATCACCAGTTCCACAAACTCCCCTGCAAAGCATTCACCAGCTGTGACACTGCCATCAAACACCACCACATGAATTCACAGCTTCCATTCTCCTTTGTGAGCTCAAGCACATACTCTGTAATACAGCTGCTTCACCTTCTCATGGGATACCACCAAAGCGCACAGAAGCAATTCCTTTTGCACAAACCACCTGCAGTTTCATTACCACTGCCATCTTGAATCTCCCTGTGAAAAGCCTAACATACATCTAAGTGCAATAAACAGCTTCATTCATACACTGTTGCTTTTGATCTTCTCTATACCCATCTTGGCTCCATTCAAATCAAACAGCTACTATCAACCCCTCTGAATCATTCACACAATTCCAACCACAATGCCTTCTTCATAGCAGCAGCTAATAATCCATGGCAGCAGTACACTACTTCCTCCTTCAATTCCATTACAGCATCAACACCTCACTGCAGTTTCAATAGCAAATCCCATCAACAACTCCTCCATCTTCCATGTATAATCCTCGCCACTTGACCATCGCATCTTCCTCTTATTTCTCATAATCACAAGACCATCTTCAATTATCGAACAAACCCATCTCTTGTTTGATTGACGAACCCGACACCCAAATACCTCTTCATTCTGATTTAACAGCAGCATCACAATCGACACATTTAAACGATTAGTCATCTTCAATTTCAATACCACCTCTCAGAACCCATTTTCACTATCGCGTTGTAACCCTTTACTCCATTCATCTCAGATTCACATCCAACAACATCTCATCTGTTTCATACCCATTTACCAAACCATTAACAGCATCAATCTCTCCTTCTCTTCGATTCATATCAAACCCTATTCATTCCTCGATCTGGACCTTCAACTTATCCACCAACCCATAGAACTCACCATCTCTTCTAATTTTTGAGATGCTCTCAATTTCTTTGATTCTATCATATTCTCGATATGTTGCAGAAACTCATCATGGCTACTCGCTTTTGCTACGGTGAAAAGGGGAAGAACAGAAATGGGAATTGATGTCTTTTTTTTTCGACCTAATTTGTTTTAAGGTGGGATGGTTATTGACATCTGGTGGCTTCTGATAAGGGGTAACCAAATTTGCAGCCCCTTAACCATTGCTGGTTTGTCTTTAATATTTCTCCAAAACAGAGATGTCCTTTAACATGTGGCCATCCCTTAACAATCAGCTGGCTGTTTATAATCCTCCTCTGAGAGAGTTGCCCTTTAACCGTGGCTCGTCTCCCAATAGTGTTTGCCTGTGAAATGACAATTTTTCCCTTTCGCTCAAATTGAGCGATTTCTTCTTCTTTTCTCCGTGCGACTCCAGAGTACCTAATAGCTCAAAAACACACGTAAAATACATAATTTACAAGAAAAATAGCAAAGAAAGCATAAACTCTTAGATAGTAAATTAGGTGTATTCTACACCTATCATTGTGCCGCAGCCATATCCATCTGATTCTTTGCAAGAGTCTCTTGCGTTTTGATGAGATCAGCCATGGTAGGTGGAGGGTTTCCTCTGAGGAGGAGTGATGTCACCACCATCAATGTTGGTGTCCCGAACAGTTTCCGGGATGTCTTCATTGTTGCTAGTGCTAGCGATATTTGCGTTAGGATTTGTGACCGATCCTGACCTAAGACCAACCATCTTGTGAGAATGTGAGATTGCAACCGAGAGAATGATCTTCCACTGTGGTCGCCAATCTGTGGATGGGGAAAAACGATCTGCTGGTTTTTAAGGAATTAAGGAGACGACCGTGCGGAGGAGGTTCCTCGAACCAGGAAAAATACTAATCCTAACACAGATGCACCGCTGCAAAGGTGGTGCTTAGATTCGAGAGATCAATATGTAGTACTCCGGCCTAAATCGAGACAACGACCGTTCCAGAGTAAATTCGGTCACAAGAGAGGATGGGTTGATCTGTAGGAGGGAAGCTGAGAAATGTGTGGAATCGATGGTGATTCAAGGATTGTGGGTGTGTGAATTCTGAATATGATAAGTTCTGAATGATTGAAGTTGAACAATTGTGAAGAAATTGCTCAATTGATGAGTTTGATGATCTCGTGTTGTCGAAGAGACGTGAGATTCTTACTATGAGTATTCTATGTATTCGTTCTGTTATCGATTCTCTCTGCCTTCAATCTTGATTTAGGAACTTATTTATATTGCTGGAATTGTAGATACCATGATCCCATGAAGTGTGACAGTTAATGGAATCAAGGAGTGGAGATCGTGTTCGAAACCGGTTGTCCAACGTGTAAAGACTCGGTCGACCTTCCACCCACTACCTCGTGAATTCCTTCAACTGATTGCACGACTTGCTCACATTCCATAGTGTGTTTGAACACACGTTCCATAGACCGCTAGACTAAAACCCTAAGTGATATCCCCCCAAGTGACACGATTGATCGTCTCGTGGTTTGTTAGTCAATTGATGATTTCGTGGTTTGATGGGACAATGAGTCCACGTGGTTGCTGAGTCAAACAAGATATTCTGGAACCACCCACGAATTGAACGTGTCATGAGACAGAGGTATAATTCTTATGATGAAGTGAGCAAGTATTGCTCATTCGATGGATTGTTGAATATTGGTGGATTGTTGAACCGATATTCCTTAACTCGGGAAAATATTGATCATCTGAGCAAGTGTTGCTCTCGTGATGATTTGTTGAATATTCGACCATCTGAGCATGTGTTGCTCATGAACGATTGGCCGTGTGCCAAGAATATTAATTAAAGTGCTGGTCGTTGAACCTAGCATAATTAATATAATTCATGACCATGAGGTCACCGTAGAATTATTAATATTAATTCATGACCATGAGATCGTCGTAGAATTATTAATATTAATTCATGACCATGAGGTCATCGTAGAATTATTAAGGTTAGAGTCTGGAAGCATGGTCCTTGAACTCAGAAACCCTAATTTGACTGATTGATGATCAATTCATTGTCAGAAGTTTTAACCATGGGACGAATGAGGAGCAGCTACATGAGACCGTGGATCAACCATGTAGTGTCCATATGCTCACGTGAACAAATATGATGAGTTCACGAAGAGTTCATGATTTGTTGGTGAAAGAATGATTAAATGCTGGTTCAATCATTATTCAAAATGCTCGTCTGAGACTTAGGTGTGAAAACCTAATTAATTATGGGAGAGTGATGGACCGACCATAGATTTATGGAGCCGGCCATGGGTTGTCCCGTGACCGTCTGATGGTCACTTCATGAAAAATCCAAAGTGTTTGGAAGTTTTGGACCTAATACGAGCAATTGTGCAAATTAGGTCAAAACTATGAAAATCGATGGGATTGGCTTCCGTGAGCCGAAGAGCTAATCTTGGTCGGTCAAGATAATGTGCTCGTGTCTCTAAGGTGTCCGAGTCTCAGCCTTGAGAATTTTGATATTTTCTGGTGCACGTTTGAGCGACCATTTGAGAAAATATGACAAAATTAGAGTTTTTGATAAAACCGTCAAAACTTCATCGGACGAAGGAAAATAATGAAAAGTGAGGGAATCATGAAGTGTGGACTGGTCACAGTGATCACGTGACCAACTGTTGGTCGCTTGAGAAACCCCCAAACCCTAATTAACGTCCTTTACTAGAATTGATGTAGAATTATCATACGGACACGGATTTTGATGGTCCCCCCTTCATTCCATACGGAAAAGAATTTCCTATCTCCCAACGAGGGAGGTTTTAGGTTTTGAGCTCGTTTGGGAGGTGAAAACACCCCAAAAGTAAAATTCAGGAAAGATTTAAGGGGTCGGTCCCACGATAAAACGAAGGAGTTTTGTTAAAATCAAGGAGTTTCCATGAGACGAAGGAAACACCATGAGACGATGGAAAATATTTATAAAATAAGGAATTGTGAGACTGGGACGCCGGTGATCAAAGCACGGTCGGCCAGTTATGACCACGGTCACATGGTGTCTCTTCCTTAGTTTTACATATTTTGATGATTTTATGAAGGATTCATGAATTTTGAGAAATTTGATAAATTTAGAGTGTTTTCATGAATTGAAGGAGTTTCCATGAGTTCATAGTCCTTGAAAAATATCAAAATAATAAAATTCGGCCATGTGGGACCATGGAGGCGTGACCGACCGGTCATGACCTAATCCCACGAATTTTAATAATTTTTTTTAAATAATTTTTGGGTATTTTTTGATGATTTGAAAGAATTTTGAGAAAAATACCATGAAATCAAGGAAAAATAAGATAATTAATAATGAAATAAATAAAACAGGGCGTGTGGGACCAGCTAGGGCATGGCCGGCCGGCCAAGGCCCGGTCCCACGAGTTTTCATAATTTATTTTATTTTATTATTATTTTTGATGATTTAAAATACCATGAAATCAAGGAGTTTTTTCATGAAATTAGAGAAAAATAATAATGATAAAATAATAAGGACCGTGAGGTGTGGGCCGTCTGGGACCAAGGCATGGCTGGTCGGCCAATGGTCACGCCCCACACACTCTCCTTAATTATTTTTTGACGGACTCATAGAAGTACCACGAATCCGAAGAATTTCCTCAAGACGGAGATTTGATCAAACGAGAGAATTTTATCAAATCATGAAAAATAATAAAAGTGTATTAAAAATATAGAATTAGCGTGGAACTGATCATGACACGATGAATTGATCGTGTGTCCGTGTCCCAGCGCCTTGGTCAAATATTTTTAATTATTTATTATTTTCTTCCCTATTTTGCATAGGTTCATCGTTTCGTCGTATTTTGAAATACTCGTTCGTGCGGTGATTGTTAATGTATCATCGTTGAATACACTTGCACCGTTTGAAATAGGGCTTACTCAAAGGTAGCTCTGATGCCCGGTCGTTAATTATTTATTACTAATTCATGAAATTCAATAGAGAATAATCCATGAAATGAGTAATAAAACGGATAGATGTTTACTGTTAATTCATAGATTCGACTACGAACTCAGAACAATGAGTGATCGTTGCCATTCCATGGGATCGACGTTGATTCGACCATGGAATAGGAGAAATGATATTGCCATTCCGTGGGATCGTCGTTGATTCGACCGCAAAATCGGAGCAATGATATTGCCATTCCGTGGTATCGTCGTTGATTCGACCACGGAATCGGAGCAATGATATTGCCATTCCGTGGGATCGTCGTTGATTCGACCACGGAATCGGAGCAATGATATTGCCATTCCGTGGGATCGTCGTTGATTCGACCACGGAATCGGAGCAATGATATTGCCATTCCGTGGGATCGTCATTGATTCGACCACGGAATCGGAGCAATGATATTGCCATTCCATGGGATCGTCGTTGGTTCGACCACGGAATCGGAGCAATGATATTGCCATTCCGTGGGATCGTCGTTGATTCGACCACGGAATCGGAGCAATGATATTTCCATTCCGTGGGATCGTCGTTGATTCGACCACGGAATCGGAGCAATAATATTGCCATTCCGTGGGATCTTCGTTGATTCGACCACGGAATCGGAGTAATGATATTGCCATTCCGTGGGATCGTCGTTGATTCGACCACGGAATCGGAGCAATCTTATTGCCATTCCACGGGATCGTCGTTGATTCGACCATGGAATCGGAGCAATGAAGGGATAACTAACCTCATGGGTCTATGCCTAGCAGAATAAACTGACTACGATAGGAGCATTAATTATCCTGACATGACTTTCCGTTAAGCCATATCCTTTATATAGTTAGGTTAAACTCGTTGTTTGTTCCTGAAGACGATATTGCCCCGTAGAGCCGTCCATCCCGTGATACTATATAGAAATGACTGAAAGTATTTAGTATTCATGAGATTATGTCGTTGTCTAGACGTCGACTGCACATCATGTACTCTGAGAGAAAGCACTCTCCGTTGAGAATTCGATGAGAGACCCGTGTCTCAATACTCACATGCGATTGCTGAACCGATGGTCCGTACAATCATGAGTTTACGATTTTATCCCTTGTTGAAAATCCAACATCTACAGAAGCGGACTCAACATACAAACCCTCTCAATCCTAATACGACAAAGCATTTTCCAAATATGCTCATAATGTGAACATGGTTATGGAGCAAATGGAGAAAATGCGGAGGGAGATACAAGGCCTAAAAACTGGCCACGCATGCGCAAGACTAGAATAAGCGCTACAAGAGGCAACCACGTCACCGCTATCTTTTCGCATTTTAAGGGAGCCCATCCCTTCGAAATGCCCAGTACCTACGTTCTAATCATATAATGGTACCTCAGATCCCGCAGCCCACCTATGGTATTACACTTGTGTCCTTGCTGATAGGTGTAGAATGTAAATTATGTATTTTATGTGTGTTTTTGATTTATTAGGTACTCTGGAGTCACACGGAAGAAAAGAAGGAGAAATCACCAAAATTGGGAAAAAAAAGGGGCAGAATTGTCATTTTATAGGGCGAGCACTAACCGGAGCCCAGCCAATATTAAGGGGAGTCTCTGATTTGGAGGAGTACTAAGCAATGACCAGTTGTGGCTAAGGGGCTTTTATTTGGGTAACCCTTATAAATTATCAAAGGGTGTAATTAGCAGAGGGTGTACTTGTCATGGGGCACAAATAGCCAACCCAAATATCTTCCAACCCTAAAATCGATATTCCCTCTTCTGTTTATTCGTTCTTACACATAGCAGCCATGTCCGAGAAATTGAAATCGAGAGATGAAGGCTCGACTTTGAAATCAAGAGATTGAAAAAGGCGAGAGAAATTGAGAAGAGTTTGGTGATCGTGAGTAATAAAGCTTGAGATCGGGAGGCTGTCATTGTGGTGATTAATTAGGGATTGAAGTTGAACTGAATCTGTACAAGAACAAGAATAAATTGATGCTACTGTCTCCAAGGAAAATATCGATTGACTATGGAAGAAAATAGGGTTTGGATGGATTCTGTGATTGAGAGATTTAATGGGTTTGCGGCTATGAATGATGATTGTAATTGACGCTGCAATTCAAAGGAGATGAAGGAGATTTTGAATCTGACGCTGTTAATGTGGTTGTGGTTGAAATGGAAGCTGTTGCCATTCAAATTGAAGAGAAACTCAGGGAATCTGAAGAATTAATGATGAGAAAGGGGATCTGATGTTGTTGAATTAGTAACGGACGATGGTGGAATTGAAGTTGCTGTTAAGAGATTGAGCTCAAGAACACAGCAGCAGGAGCAAATGAGAGGTGGTTTGAAGCCAGTTGCTACATGGAATGAATGCTTGAACTATAGATGAATGTTAGGTTGTCGCAGGGGAAGAAAATTGGCCTGAAAATCCCAGAAACAGACGGAACTCTTGGCCGGATTTCTATTCCGGCGAGTTAACTCGGTAGCAACCGATGACGAGTTCGATGAGCGGTCCAGACGAGTCCGACCGATCCGCCCAGCGACTCGCTAACCTGACTCGGTTAATCAGCCGAGTAAGCCATGAGTAAGACAGCTGACTTAGCTGATTCAGTCCCCCGCTTGACCCAGTTGACTAACTAAGACTGTTAGTTTGACCTAACTGTAATGGAATCTTGGACAGAATATTCCTTACCGGGGGAGAATTTTCAGGTGGCCGGCGGAGACGGATTCTGGCCTATTTCCGGCCAAAAACCCAGTTTTCCAGCGATCCAAAGTTGCAGAATTTTGTGTGGATTTCTCTCATGGGATGTGAAGAGTTGGACTTGGAATTGAATGAAGAATTTGTCTTGGATTTGGAAAGAGGAGATGGAAGATTTGAGAAAGGCTTGGATTTGGAAATTGAGCTACAAAGGGAAAGGGATTCTATTCCTTGGAAGATTTGGAGAGCATTGAAGCCTATAAATAAAGGAGTTCTCTACACTTCTTTACACATATATCTTTGCATATCTTTTGCACACTTTTACACACACAATACTTTTCTCTTTGTGTGAACTTCTTAAGCATGAGTAACTAATTTGATTGAGGATGAATTCCTAGTTCTTAACATGTTTTGAGTTTTGTTTTAAATCTACTTTGAATTTTCACATGATTATCGTTTTTTTTTTTGCTAATAAGAATGTTTATGCTTGATTGATATGTCGTTTAGGATGCATACTAAATTAATTTGTTAATTAATCTATAGCTAGTGAAAGTTAGGGGATAAGTAATCGTTTCTTGACTCTTTACACAAGTAGAAAACACGAGATCTTGCGGAGGGATTCCATGGAGCAATTGTGTGTGAAAACAACGCTAGAAAGTGGACCAAGCGAACCGAGTCTAACTACTAGTACTAAACCTAAGTTCATAAATCTTAATGCGTTCGGGGAATTACATCTTGTAAGCGAACCTCAAGGTGGTTCTTTTGAATAGAATCTGATAACTAAGCGAACCTGTTACTCAGTGAAATAAGGAATTTTGGGGTTAGCTAAGCGAACCTTCTATCCTACGGTTGGTGATAATTTGTGATTAATAAGAAGTGGAAAAGAACATAACTTTAATCATTGTTTTGCAGCGAAGAAGGATTCCTTGATCTAATCTCTCTTATTGATTTCCTTTTAATTGCTTTGTTTATTTTATTTACTTTCTCAAATTCTTAATCAATACCCCCCTTTGTGTGACAAATTTACAACTAGAATCTCGTGCTCCTCGTGGGATCGACCTTGACTACCCTATATTACTTGTTAAATAGGTAGTAAAGTATTAATTAATTTGTTGTGGTTACGACACGCGTACAAATTTTGGCGCCGTTGCCGGATAGCATCGGATGATTTTAGTTGTTTTCTTTTTACTTTTTGCTTTATTCTTGCTTTGTTGGATTCTTTATCGTATCTAACTTAGTTTTTGAATTGTTTTTAAGGTACCGATTTTCCATGTATGGTGGACAAGAGCAAGCATATTACAACAATCAATACGATTTTCAACCTCAACATCATGGCAACTTCCAACCATCCTTAGGATACAATCAAAACCAATCTTTTGGCTATGATGAAAATCCTACGGAATCTTATGGATATTCTCATACATATCAACAACCTTATGACGGGTATGTAAGTAGACAATCACAAGGATGGACGGATAATTATGCTTCTAATACATTGTTTTCTAGTAATGTGCAGACGGAGAGTTGGGAATATACTCCTCTTCATCGTGGTTTTCCTTCACTTTTTAAGGATATACAATCTAGAAACTCTATACACGGTGGTTAGCGTGTTAATGTCCGTAAACTTGCACAAAAGTTATACAAATTGGAAGATGATGGAGACTCGGAAGATCTTGTCGCAGAAATTAGTAGGACCATTCATATGGAACTTAAACGACGTCGGGATAAAGGTTATGAAACCGATGAAGATTCTTATTATGGTGATTCCGATAATGAAGATGATTGTGTTGAAAAGGACCAACCTTTGGAAACTTTTGATGACGCTAGTGTAGATTACTCGAGCCTTGATCTTAATAATGATCAATCACCTATTCAAAAGGTAGAGCTTGAGGAAGATGCATTTAGTGCTTGGAAAAAATTCCTTAGGGAAATATATGAGTCCGCGGAAGTGTATGAAAGTTGCAACCATGAGGAAGTTATTCCAACTCCGAATCATAATAACGATCCTTCACCTATTCAAAAGGAGGAAATTGGGTGTGACTTGCCTATTGTTGTAAACGGTGTAACACCCTCGCAAGAAGATCTTACAATTTTTACCGACGAAAATTACTTTAGTGAATGGCCCGATTCCGATGATGAGAATGTTGAAGAGATGATGCTCGATAATGAAACCGAAATGATTGAATTTGTGGAAGACCCAATTGAACTTGCTAATGATTATGATGATGCCAAGACTTTAGTTAAGGTAGAAAATGATGAAGAATGGTTGCAAAGTTTGATAGAGGACCACGATATGCAAGAGGTAAGTAATTCACTTGAATTTTTTAAGAATGAAGAAGATTCCGTAATACAAGAAATTGTGCAAGGTTTGTCTAACCCTTTGCATATTGATTCTTCTCCTTTACCTCTTATTGGTTTGAATGTATGTGCTTCGAAAGTATTTTTGAATGATTTTGTTTCTCGATATCCACCATTGGAAACACTTGATGATAACACTATGCAGGTTTGCCAAGAGGAAACCATGGAAGTTCCCAAATTCTATGTTCTTTATACACTTCCGAGTGTGGACAAGAATAAGTGTGGGGGAAATTTCTATCGAGCTATAACTTTACTATTATTTTCTTGTGCTAATATTTGTATGAAGTTATTGTTTGCAAAACAAGTACTATGGGAGGATTCCCAAATTTTCCGATTGTTAGTATATGGGGAGTGAATCTTACAAGAGCCAAGTCGGGCCGTCGACTTTAAAACAAGCGCTAAGTGGGAGGCAACCCACCGGTTTTGTATCTCTTATCCTATTGCTTTTTATTTTATTTTATTTTATTTTTGTTTCGTTTATTTATTTATTTTTATTGTTTTTATATCATATTTGCATCCCCATGTTTAATTTCATTAAGTCCATAATCTATCTTAGAAGAGAATTATGATGAATACCTTTTCGTCAGAAACTTTCAGACTGCGCGTAGTTCGGTAAAGAGACCATAACTGTCTGACCGTTTATCAAAACACTGTGAAATTTTGACACTGTGTAGAAAACACGTAGATGAACAACTTTTGTGAAATGGAGTTTTTCCAAATTCCTTACCAATTTGCACAGTTTTTTCGTTTTATCTGATGTTACGTCAGAATTCAGAATTTTCGGTTTTACACGTTGAGGACAATGTGAAGTTTAAGTGTGGGGGATCATTTATATGTGCTTTTTGAACTCCTAAATCTAGAAATATGGGCCTTTAGGATGACACCATTAGTGGATGAAACCATTTTGATTTCATGAATTGAGGAACCAATTAACTAAAGGGACGAACTTAATTACAAATTATATGATAGTTGTTACCATATCTCGGAATATCACCATATCACATTCTATTTTTATTTTTTCATATTTATCTATTGTTTTCTAAGTGTTTTGGTGGGTCACTAAACATCGACTTGTTATTGCTGCTAGGATGAAATAGAGTGATTGAGTTGTTAAAAAAAAAAAAAAAGAGACCGACCAATTTGACCAAACGGAATAAAAATGACACTTGGGAATAGCAGTATGTGTGAAACGTTGTCCCTGTCTCCGTCGCCTAAACAAGCGTGGAATGCAAGATCCAATGCAACTATCATATACTTGTTGACAAGAAAGCATGCGCTTGGATCCAGTTTGATCCAATCATGTTGTCTAAAAAAAAAAGAAAAAAAAAAGAAATTGGATCCAGTTTGATCCAATCATATCGAAAGAAAGAAAAAAAAAAAATTATTATTGTGTTGAATAAAGTCACAATTGGTTCCCTTGTATATGCCAATTGATTTGATGTAGCATTCAGCACCAATAGCTCAATCTAATAGGCATAGGTTCATCTTGGCAGTGACCTTCAGACAGATATGGGAAACATCGATCACTTGTAAACATTCGCCACATCTACCTCTATTTCCATCTTCTTAATCTTTTCATTGTGATTGTGGTTAGTCAGATTCCGAGTATTGTGGTTTGTTCGACTTTCTAAGATAAACGTTATTAACTTGAATATGGACTGAATTTGCACAAGGTACCTCATCCTCCTGTAATCACTTTGGATTCATTCATAGACTTTTTGCAGGTAGCTAGAATTTGGAGTAGAAAGGTTTTGTAGGTAGATCTCTAGTAAACCTTCACGAGACTATAACTCGTCCACTAGGGACACCTAGGGGTTTAAAGGCTTGTTATTTATGCTAAAATTAACCGTTTTCTCGATGTCACGGAGTTGTATGTATTTGTTTTAATTTTGTTTTGGTTTGGTTTGATCGAGGACTAGCAAAGTCTAAGTGTGGGGGAATTTGATAGGTGTAGAATACACCGTATTTACTATCTAGTAGTTTATGCTTTCTTTGCTATTTTTCTTGTAAATTATGTATTTTATGTGTGTTTTTGATTTATTAGGTACTCTGGAGTCACACGGACGAAAAGAAGGAGAAATCATAAAAATTGGGCAAAAAAGGGGCAGAATTGTCATTTTATAGGGCGAGCACTATCTGGAGCCCAACAAATATTAAGGGGCGTCTCTGATTTGGAGGAGTACTAAGCAATGACCAGTTGTGGCTAAGGGGCTTTTATCTGGGTATCCCTTATAAATTATCAAAGGGTGTAATTAGCAGAGGGTGTACTTGTCATGGGGCGCAAATAGCCAACCCAAATATCTTCCAACCCTAAAATCGATATTCCCTCTTCTGTTTATTCTTTCTTACACAGCAGCCATGTACGAGAAATTGAAATCGAGAGATGAAGGCTCGACCTGAAATCAAGAGATTGAAAAAGGCAGAGAAATTGAGAAGAGCTGGTGATCGTGAGTAATAAAGCTTGAGATCGGGAGGCTGTCATTGTGGTGATTAATTAGGGATTGAAGTTGAACTGAATCTGTACAAGAACAAGAAGAAATTGATGCTATTGTATCCAAGGAAAAGATCGATTGACTATGGAAGAAAATAGGGTTTGGATGGATTCTGTGATTGAGAGATTTAATGGGTTTGCGGATATGAATGATGATTGTAATTGACGCTGCAATTCAGAGGAGATGAAGGAGATTTTGAATCTGACGTTGTTAATGTGTTGGTGGTTGAAATGGAAGCTGTTGCCATTCAAATTGAAGAGAAACTTAGGGAATCTGAAGAATTAATGATGAGAAAGGGGATCTGATGTTGTTGAATTAGTAACGGACGATGGTGGAATTGACGTTGCTGTTAATAGATTGAGCTCAAGAACACAGCAGCAGGATCGAATGAGAGGTGGTTTGAAGCCCAGTTGCTACATGGAATGAATACTTGAACTATAGATGAATGTTAGGTTGTCGTAGGGGAAGAAAATCGGCCTGAAAATTGGCCTGGAAAATCCCAGAAACAGACGGAACTCTTGGCCGGATTTCTATTCCGGAGAGTTAACTCGGTAGCCGCCGATGACGAGTTCGATGAGCGGTCCAGACGAGTCCGACCGATACGACCCATTGACTCGCTAACCTGACTCGTTTAATCAGCCGAGTAAGCCATGAGTAAGACAGCTGACTTAGCTGATTCAGTCCCCCGCTTGACCCAGTTTACTAACTAAGACCGTTAGTTTGACCTAACTGTAACGGAATCTTGGACAGAATATTCCTTACCGGGGGAGAATTTTCAGGTGGCCGACGGAGACGGATTCCGGCCAAAAAACCAGTTTTCCGGCGAGCCAAAGTTGCAGAATTTTGTATGGATTTCTCTCATGGGATGTGAAGAGTTGGACTTGGAATTGAATGAAGAATTTGGCTTGGATTTGGAAAGAGGAGATGGAAGATTTGAGAAAGGATTGGATTTGGAAATTGAGCTACAAAGGGAAAGGGATTCTATTCCTTGGAAGATTTGGAGAGCATTGAAGCCTATAAATAAAGGAGTTCTCTACACTTCTTTACACATATATCTTTTGCATATCTTTTGCACACTTTTACACACACAATACGTTTCTCTTTGTGTGAACTTCTTAAGCATGAGTAACTAATTTGATTGAGGATGAATTCCTAGTTCTTAACATGTTTTGAGTTTTGTTTTAAATCTACTTTGAATTTTCACATGATTATCGTTTGTTTTTGCTAATAAGAATGTTTATGCTTGATTGATATGTCGTTTAGGATGCATACTAAATTAATTTGTTAATTAATCTATAGCTAGTGAAAGTTAGGGGATAAGTAATCGTTTCTTGACTCTTTACACAAGTAGAAAACACGAGATCTTGCGGAGGGATTCCATGGAGCAATTGTTTGTGAAAACAACGCTAGAAAGTGGACCAAGCGAACCGAGTCTAACTACTAGTACTAAACCTAAGTTCATAAATCTTAATGCGTTCGGGGAATTACATCTTGTAAGCAAACCTCAAGGTGGTTCTTTTGAATAGAATCTGATAACTAAGCGAACCTGTTACTCAGTGAAATAAGGAATTTTGGGGTTAGCTAAGCGAACCTGCTATCCTACGGTTGGTGATAATTTGTGATTAATAAGAAGTGGAAAAGAACATAACTTTAATCATTGTTTTGCAGCGAAGAAGGATTCCTTGATCTAATCTCTCTTATTGATTTCCTTTTAATTGCTCTGTTTATTTTATTTACTTTCTCAAATTCTTAATCAATACCCCCCTTTGTGTGACAAATTTACAACTAGAATCTCGTGCTCCTCGTGGGATCGACCTTGACTACCCTATATTACTTGTTAAATAGGTAGTAAAGTATTAATTAATTTGTTGTGGTTACGACACGCGTACACTTGCCCATTGGGAAAGAGATGAGGTGGTACTTTGTATGTACTTTCCTGCCAGCATAACAGGATCAGCACTAGCATGGTATGACAATTTACCAGCAAACTCAATTGACTCCTTCGAGCAATTGTCTATGGTGTTTTTGGTGACATACATGTTGTAGATGGTGGATTTTCGACTGTAGTTGCAGGAAATCCCACAATACATCCCTCACAAGAATCCATATAATCAACACATATTTATGATCAAAAACAACACTTTTTATTAATTGAATCTAGAATTTTTTGGAACTACAGTCTAAAATCAAGAATGCAACATTGTTTTTGGACTTTCTCTCTCCTCAAAACTTTCTCAACACTTTGAAATTGATCTCTCTTTTCTTACACATATTCATCTCTTTATATAGGGTATTACATAATGGATGACAGCTAAGTTGACCTATTTTCGGATCTGATTTGCGGTATTTCGTAGCTTACAAATTTTATTTTCGCAAACATCCTAAATTTCGCTAGATCACCACACTTTTCTCATGTTTACGCTGTCGTCATCTGTTATGTCATTTCTAAAATCACTCTGCAACGTCTTCACAATGTTGTTGATGAAGATTTCACAAGTGTGTTGTTATTGCGATATTCCTATCCTACATCTTGCCTCTTCTCATGTCTTCTCTGTGAAGGGGAGAATGTCATGAGAATTTGTACTTCAGAATGTCGCAGGTGTTCATTTTCCTATACCGCAGTTGTTCATTTTCCTATTTTCTTCTCCTGACAAGTTCTGTGAATTAAGTATGACCGCCTACACATGTCAAATACTCTTCTACTCACCGGCACGTTCATTGTCATCCAATCATCATTCTTTTGTTTATTTAAGGAGAGATTTAGTAGAGGGATAATTTTTTTTCTTTTATTTCTCCGTCTTCCTCATCTCTACGCTCTCTGTAAAGCCTCATCATTTGCAATTTTCTTCTTTTGAAGTTCATCTTCTACTGCTTTCATGGAGTCATCAAGGTAGATATTCTTCTGATTTTACTGAAACCGATCTTGTTTATTAAAGTTATCTTATCTGACTTTATTCGACTCTATGTAATTCCCATACTGTTTCTGTTTCAGCAGAATCACCTCTAATACTAGGTTTTCAGTCCAAAACCCTAATGCTCCCAAAGATTCGCAGCCCAAAGTCGATGTAAACAAAAGAAAGTCTGCGAATTGCAAGGTAGTAAGAAACACATATTCTTTTAATAATAATATTGTTGCCTATGTTTCTTATCTGGATTGTGATTCACAGGGTGATGGAGATGCCAACAAGCCTCCCAAGAAATCTCGCCATCTTAAGACTATTGAAACTTCTATTCCATTTTCTTCACTTATCCCTTCAAAATCTCCTGCGATGTCTTCGCAAATTGAATCTTTACTTCCTATTCGCGAAAATGTTGCCTCAGATTTTACCCCTTCGACTGATCTTCTAGTGGATGATACCCTTCATATTAACCCTTCTACGAATGAAACCACCTTTTCTCATGTTGTTAATGCTTCTCAAGTCGACTCCTTCTTAATCTTTACTACTAATCCTCCTCAAACATCGCCTTCAAATGATACATCTATCACGAAGAACGATTCAATTCTTCCATCTTCTATCAACACCACTTCTTCATCTGAATCTCTTCCTTTTCGTAAAAAAACTTTGGAATGAATAGATATTGATTTTAAAGTGTTATCTGATGTTCTGGATGATGTTAAGAAGTCTCTTACTGATCTTATCAAGTCTGGCGTCTGCGAGATTTTGAGTAAATATTTTGTTTCTGATAGAACTGCTTTGCAAATAGCTCTAGAGAAAGAAGTTGAAGCCTTGAATAAGAATCTCCAAGTGATGACCTTAGAATGTAATGCCCTTTGCCTAGAGAACCAAAAACTCCAGAATGTTTCGTTGGATCGTGATAATCTTCGCAAGAAAAATAACGAACTAAAAATAATTTTTCTTATCTTCGCCCTTAACTTATCCTTTTTTAGTACTTTTGTTCTTTCTGTATTCAATTTCTTAAAATTCTGTGTTCGTCCTTTAAGTCTTAAACTAGAAACGAATAATGGAGAGATATCAATTTGAATCCATCGCGGAAGAGGCTCATGTGGATAGAGATATTTGGATGGATCAATATAACTAACTAGATAACCTTCATACATATTATGTTGATCAAATAGATAATCTTACCAAAGAGAATGCCCAATTAGTTCAGAAGCAAAATTTATTAAGCAATGAAATATCTCATCTCTTTTATTCTTTTACTAAGTCTAACCTGAATATGGAAACTTTATCAGATGAGAATAAAATTTTATCACAAGAGAAGCGAACTCTTTCAAACAAGGTGGCGATATCTTCGCAAAAATTTAGCATGCTTCGAAAAGTATGTGATGACCAAGAGCAGTCTCTTTGCTCATTGAAAAGTGAATTTAAGGAAGTAATAGAGTCATCTATTGCTGAGAAAAATACACTCATCCAGGGTAGAATAGCTTTAAGTGTAAAGGCAAGTCAACTTAAAGAACAATACTCCAAACTAGAAGAATCTTTTTCTTCTCTTGCGAAGGAAAACGCTTTTCTTATTTCTAAAGAAAAAAAACTTCATTCTCGCCTACAAGGTTTAGCTGGAGATAAATTTGATGATGCGATGGACCACTTGGAGAATAGTTGCTTGGCCTTGACTCAATATCTTATTTCGCAAAAGGAAGGTAGTCATTGAAATTTAACTGCCTTAATTTTCTTTTCTTTGTCAACTCTCTGTGTAATATTTATTTGCGAATTCTTCATTTTAATGAACTTTCTGTATTCTATTTCTTCGCAGATTCTGAGAAAAATCTTCATTCCTCCATTTCTGTCTTTGAGTTTAAATATGTCAAAATTCGCAAAGAGAATGCATTACTTGCTTCTTCCTTTGCTCGTTCTCGCGATTGAGCAAAAATAAGGTTTGATTATCTTGCCTACTTCAAGGATATTCAAGATAGAAACCATCAGAAGGCATTTCTTCGCCTAAGTCCATCTTAAAGATGAAGTTCTGGTGAATGACATCTTGATGTCTAAGTCCCTTTCTCCTGTATCAGTCGAACCTTTAGAAGTAGATGATGATGAAATTCCTCATCCTGTTGATAGTGATTTTGACTGTGAAAGTGGTGAAGAAGCTTTTTCTCAAGAAGATCTTGCAAATGAGGAAGAAATATCTCTTAAAGAAACAACTGCTGGTGATGTCTCAGATGAAGAATAATCTAGAATAAATGAGTCAACTGTTGGTGATAATCCAGATGAAGAGGAAGCCAGAGTAAACTAGAATAAGGAGTATACTGGCGAAAATGATAAAGCTGGGGAAGAACGTCCACTATCTCCTTCTGGCGAAACTAATACTGAAGTCTGAGCTTTAGTTTTAATTTCTTGAATTACTTCTTCTTCTTCTTTTCTTGCGAATGATGTATTTCAGTCAACTTTTGAGATTCATTTGCTCTTTTAGTACTTTGTATGCTTGTGAGAAATATAATGACATTTGATTTATTAATTCCCATACTTGCCTCTCATTATCTTTCTTGCGATGAATAAATTTTTCCAGTATAAAGAATAGTTAATTTTTATAATTTTTTTGTTTTATCATGTGGTCTTATTTGCCTTCCTAATTAAAGGTCTTATTTTGCCACCTCTTGTCATTGCGATAAAATCGCAGGACATTCTTACATTTTCATGTAAGAACCCATTGATCTTGCCTTAACTCTCTCTTTTTTATTAAAATTTTGGTTGCGACAATATGACAGGCCTAAAGTTCTTGCGAAACTAAATCCCCATGTCATTGGCGTCTTGCGACGAAATCGCAGGACGTCCTTACACTTTCATGTACTGATCCATTGATATCTTCTTATCTTTTTCTCTTGTCTTATTTCCTCTTTATGATTGTTGCACAAATATGACAAGTCTTGATAACCCCGTGAGTAAAAAGCCTCATGACATTTGCGTCTTAAGACACTTATCATCTCCCTAATGGAGGGTGCCGCCCTTATCTTCCCCTGGTATCCCCTTCAAGGAGACGTACTTCTGCCATACAAGACTAGCTCCTCCGATCCAGTCTTGACAACAACCAATTGTTTTTGCAGCCTCTTATCCCTTTTGCCTATGTGGCTTATGGTTACGAGACTGCACCCTAAGTGCGGTTTTCTTTGACAGTAAAAAAAAACTTTTTCTCTCTTCAAATTGGCGATTTTTTCTTTAGGGTTTTCAACGTTTTTCCTTCATCCTAGATCGTCTTTGGTGATTTAGGATGGGGGAAATCACGATTCAACCGTGAATCCTCATGGGAACAAAATGGTATCTTTTGCTGATTTGGTTAAGGGTAAAAAAACCCTATATGTTAACAGATTCAGATCTCACTTCTCTTCCTGATGCAACTATGTTTTGTGATGAACCGGCTCTAGATTTACCTCATGAACTCACGCAAGAGTGGCATGATATGTTTCAATTTAGTCTCATTGGGTGATTGAACTTTAAAGGGCTAAAACTTAGTGAAGTTCAGAAAGTTTTAGAAGAGCAATGGAAACTTGGTGATAGAATGAGTAAGTTGGTACCAATGACAAAGGGTTTTTTCATCATCAAGTTGTCCACAGCTGAAGACAAGGAACATGTTTGTCATGGTGATACGTGGGTAGTACAGAATCAACAGCTTAGGGTTTTCAATTTTTACTCTAACTTTGATCCGGAGAGACAAAATACGTCTTGTGCTACTGTTTGGGTAAGTTTCCCTAGCTTATACATTGAATTATGGACAAAAAGAATTCTGTTATCCATTGCTAAAATTCTTGGTAGGCCGATTTCTATTGATCATAAAACTTTGGATCATGATATTGGGAACTATGCTGCTGTTTTGATTGATATTGACTTTGCTAAAAGAATTCCTAAAAGAATTCGCTTGAAAGCAAATGGAAAAGAGTTCTGGCAGTATATTGAAATTCAAGACTTAGAGAAGGTTAAATTATGTACTCATTGTAAGTTTATGGGTCATAAATTTGAGAATTGCCTTGCTGCAAAGAAAATTTTGGGAGGTTCTAATGCTGAAGAGAAGTCACCTGCTGGGAATATTAAGGATGGAAAAGAGGGAAAGTCAATCAAATCTGTTTGGAAAGAAGTTCGTAAAAATTCCCATGAAAACCATGCAAATAACGTCAATATTTCTGATGATAATGTGCAGTCTGGGAAGGAGAGTACTGATTCAATTCATGAAAATATGGATGATAAACAACTAGAGGAGCATCTCGACAAATCTTTTATTGAGTATCATGAAGCTCAACTTAAAAAAGATCAGGCTATACGTAATAGTTTTGGCCATGTTGACAATAATAGTACGCAAGGGAATTCTGAGATTATGGATTGCAAGCAAACTAATAAGTCCGTGAAAAATAGGGAAGTTAAGTCCAACCCAAACTCTGATTTGGAAACATCTTTGTCTGTGAATGAATCTGCTCATGCAGATCATGTAGTCCGTGTTGATTTGGGAAACCAATCCGTGCAGAATTTTGTATCTCAGCAAACTTCCGAGATTAAGAATAAGAATAAGTCTGTGTCCAAGCAAAATACAGAAATTCAATCCGTGAATAATACTCGAGGTTTGAATACTTCCGTGACCAAAACTAATTCTGAGAATGCGTGACTAATTCTCAAGCTTCTAAAGAGGATTGGAAAGCTGTAAAGGGTAAGAAATCACCAAACAAAGGTTCTCCTTTTAAATTTAAATCTTTTGAAACTCCTTTTGTGGATGCGCTTTTTCAAACTAAAGTAGTGGTGAATAACAAGTATGGTGATCTAGCTTCTGAGTTAGGCCTTGCTAATGATTTTGGTGAGGATTTGGTGGAGAAGGAACAAGAAGTTTCTAGCGACTCAGATAATAGTATGGGTTCGAATGATTGGGGTGAAGTGGATGCAGATATTCTAACAAGGAAACAAGCTAGAAAAGTAGCCAAGCAAGCTGCTAAGATCATGGCAATTAATTCAAAGGAGGATAATGTTTTTGATCTTGATAATATTTTAACTAAGGAGGAACTAGAGGTAGAAAGTACTATTCAGCTTGATGAAGTGTGTGCTAATTTCATTAGAGATCTGGCCTTTAGGCAAGACTATTTCAAGGAAAAAAAAAGGAGCAAATGTATAGAATTTCACCTAAGAAAAAAGCTCAATCTCCTATTAAACTTATTCTTGGTGGTAATTATGCTTCATATGAGGATGCATATGAATATGATGATATTTATGAAGATGAATACAAGGAACCTTATGGAGACCTTGATTTGACACAAATAATTGCAGGTCTTCATTCCAAGAAGAGGAATTTTAGAGTTGGAAACAAGGGACGCAAACGATATTAGTGTTCCTATTTTTTCTCTTTATGTTATTTATTTGTGTTTATGAGCTTATTTTTTGAGGTTTTAGAGTTCTCCTGCCCCTTTGGTTTATGGGGGTGGGGAGGCCTTGAGCCTCCCATATTGTAATTCTTGTAATTACGTTTTTTGTTATAATAAACCTTGGACTTAACAAAAAAAAGGGGGGGGGGGGTTTCTTTAGGCCGAGTGCATCATATCCAAGACTTTTCAAGAATGGCAAGGTACGCTCCAGACGCCTCGGGCACTCTTGACTCAACCGTGTACCTCGACGCCTTGGTCATATTCTGCACTCCTTAGGAGAGTCCTTATTACCCTAGTCGCCCAACTCAAGTCACATGCTTAAGTTGAGAATCCAAGGTGCCTCTCCTGAATGGGCTTTATTAACCCCAAATCTTCATGAATCATGTTCCAGTAGCGGTGTAACCTTTTCGCTGAGCCATGCAACAGGTACCCCCTTCTATGATGCACTTTAGGTCTTACATTTTCCTCTTGCGAAATTTTAATCTCGCGAACTAGGGTGCACGCCATAGTAGGTTCGACCCATTCTAATATGTCATTAATCTCTGCGAAATTTTTGCACATTGTCATTCTGTTTTGGATGTTTGTAATTTTGGAACTTCTCTTTCATAAGATTTTCGCAAATATTCCTTTTGTTTCAATCATATATTTTTTTGCAATCTACCCTTTCCCAAAATATTTTATGGGTAATACTTCTTTATATATAATATGTTCCATGGTCTCCCAAGTCTTTGACCCACATCTCTACCCTCTGGGTCCATCAACTTATACGCCCCTGTTCCAACTATCTCTTTAATTATATAAGGTCCGCCCCATTTTCTTGCAAGTTTTTCGCCATTTTCTCGCTGATATATTGGTGTTTCTCACAGCACTAAATCCCCTGGTTGAAATTCATGTTTTTTTGACACGTTTATTATACTCTCAGGCTAATCTTCGCTGATAATTTTCCATATGTTGCAGAGCCCTTTCTCTCCTTTCTTCTAATTCATCAAGCTTGGTTAAATCATACCTGCACTTAGGTTTTTCTCCCAAGCCTCTCTCTTTGTTTTGGGAATAATAACTTCTGTTGGTAGCATAGCCTCAACTCCATATGTTAAACAGAAAGGTGACATTCCAGTAGCTTCTCGCCTAGTTGTGTTGTAAGCCCATATTGCATTATGCTGATAGGTGTCTAAAACACCTATATATTTATCTATTGGTTATGCTTTCTTTGCTTAGATTTCTTGTAAATTATGTATCTTATGTTTGTTTTTTAATATTTAGGAACTTTGGAGTCACTTGGAATAAAAGAAGAAGAAACGGCGCAAAAATCTCACCTCATGTGCAACTGATGTTGGAGGAGGATCATTTCTCAATGTTTTCTTTTGTTTCTTTATTTCTGTCTGAAAAGCACGACCGCTTTAGTGATGAATAGAAATTGAAGAGAAGAAGTGAATATGAGGAGTAAAAGACGGCTGTTTTTGGTGGAGGAATTCGAAAGGAGGACAAAGCATACAATGTGGAGCAAGGAAGGCGAAAGCGTCGGGTCGTATGCAAGCACGATTTGGGGCACAATGGAGGAATAGGGGGCTATCATTTTGGTATCCCATATCTGGATGTTTTATTGGGACACCCAGGCTCACTTTTAGTTATTACAACAAAAGTCATGAAAACCCCTCTCTTATCATTAAGTTGTGCTACTCTTACACTCCCTGAATTCAAGAAATAAAGGCGCAGTTTTTCCTGGGAATTAGAAGGAAATTGAACAAGATGTTGCTGTGGTTGAGATGAGATAAAGAAGATGATGGATCTGTAATTGATTCATGAAGCTTCTGAAAATGGTGGAAATTCAGTGAGGGATTCAAGGAATCAAGAGACGGGTTTGAAAATGATGAGACACATTGAATGAATTAGGGTTTCTGCTGATGATAAATCGAAGCGGGAGATGGTAATTATCATGGGTTCAGTTCAGATTCATTATACAGGAAAGAATGGATGGAATTTATCTTGGAATCGATTTGGGTGAAGTTTAAAATGGGTATTAGGGTAGAATCCCAGCTGAGAAATTGACTAGAAGAATATGCTGCTGACTTAGGAGTGGGGAAGAACAAGACACTGGTTTGATGAATGGGCACTATTGGTCTGAGCTGGAATGGTGGAAACTGTTTTGGTTTATTGGTGGTATTGTAGGTGGAAACATCTGTGAAGCTGTGTAGAAGGTGCAATCATAGTAGGTGGTATGCTGAGAATTAGATCTAATCAGCTGCAATGGTGTTTGAGTTAGCAGCTGCTAAGATGGAGAATGAATGAGGTTATGGCAGGTGGAGCTGTAGAGAATGCAATGGGGTGGTTTGCTATTGTGGTAGAATGAGTTGTATGTTATGATGAGGGTGTGTTGTTGGTCCCAGAAGTTTGGGAACTTGGTGGAAGTAGCAGGTGCCAACTGATGCTGCAGTGATGATTGAAAGAAGGTGTTGTTGTGCTGAGATGGTGGCTGTGAGCTGTGGAGCATTGCAGGCTTGCAGTGAATGGTTTTAGGAAGTACATGGTTGTGTGGTTATGGAGGAAGCTATAAATGAAGCAGTTGTTGATGTTACAGGGAAGCTGGTGTTGTGATGTGCAAATGGTGGGAACCAACTGAGGGTTGTAATTACCCAGGCTGTGGCTTTGCTGAGATAAGGAACTGAAGTGGCTAGTTTTGGCAGAGAACAACTTGAGTTGTTTGGCAGCAGTTATAGCTATACAGGGTGACTGAAACTGCAAGCAAGTATTGAGCTACAGAGGCTATAAAGAGTGGTGATTGTAGTTCAAGTGCAAGGGGTGTATTTGAGATTGCAGGGATGGATTGCAGTAGCTGTGGTTGTTGAGGTGGAAGTGTTGCTTGATGCTGGGAGACTATGAGGTTACTGAGTTGCTTTGTAGCAGGGCAATACAATCACAGCTGATGGAGTTGTACAGCTGAAATGGAGATGGTCTGGTTTATGGTGTTGATGACCTGTGAGGAGATGAATTCGATGGCAGGTTTGCAGTGGACAATGGCTCAGTCGGCTGCAATGAATAAAGAGTGCATGGAAGGTTACAGAGGCCAGCCATCATGGTTGGCAGTGAAATACAAATCATGGTGCAGTTCTGGCCAATACCAGTCAGCCGAGTTAGCCAGCTAACTCGGTTCTGACTCAGCCATTGACTCGATAAGCCGTCATTGACCGTTAGTCAACCGTTAACTTTAACGGTTGACCATTATCTTTAACCGGTGACCGGGCGGACTTTGCCGGTCACCTGAGATATATTTCCGGTCAAATTCCGGTAACTTTCTTGGTTATCCGGTGACTACTTTCTGAGCATATTTACTACATGGGTTTCTCTTGTGTGGGCTTTGTGAACACATTGGATTTGGGCTTTTGAGTTATGACCTAGTTTAAGGAGAAAAAGGCTACAAAAAGGGAAACTTCTACACTTTGTTTAGGACATATTTTCTATTCTACTTGGAGTTTTGCAGAGAGCGGGAACTAGGGTTTGCTTCCTTGTTTCATTTTCATCTTCATTATTTCATTCATTATATTTGATAATGAACTCCATTATTATGAGTAACTAAAACTCTCTTTGATTAAGGGCGATTTCGAAGCCCGAAATATGAATCTATATTTGATATGAAATAACTTGTTCACTTGCATTCATTTATTTTATTGATTGATTTTCTACTATTCTAATATTATCTATGGATTATTTGTTAAGGGTTTAAGTTTGAAATTGAATCACTAATTCTTAATCTATTTGCTAGTTTAGATTTTCTTCGACCCGTAATTGTCTAGAGAAGATAAACACAAGTAGCAATATGTAGGTACTGATGATGGGACTTTGTTAAGTGTACATATGTAGAAATCAACACTAGTAGGTGATTCATGCTTTTGAGTTCATCACTAGGAGAAACCTTATCTCACAGAACTTAGAGCATTTGTTTAAGTCAAACCTAGTAAGCGTACCTCTTGGAAACTTGGCAAGTAGGAACCGGTAGTCGAGTGCTTCCGTATCCGGTGAGCTAGGAGATAATAACGGAATAGTTGAGCGTACTAATTATTCTAGGGTTGTTAGTAACATGATAATGCAACGAACTTGACTATATATCAATTTGGTTTGTATTCCGTGGTCTAGAATAAACCTTTAATCAATTCCATCTCATATTTGAATACATTTTACAATTTTCAGATTTTTTATAACACAATCATTCTTTGCTAAGAGTATTTGCATAACAACTTAGACTTCATTCCTCCCTTGGGACGATCCTGCTTACATTATACTACTTGCTAGTGTAAAAGTAGAGAAATATTATTTTTGCGAGATTCGACACCTCGTCAAAATTGGCGCTGTTTCCGGGGAAGCACTGGCGAGTTTAGTTGTTATTGTTTATTCTTAGTTTTTATTTTTTCTTTTGGTTACAATTTCAGTTTACTTATTCAATCTTTAAGAATCTGATTTTTAGGTACGATTTCTTTGGTGAATGCGCGGAGAAGGCAGACCAAGTCCTATTGGTATACGTCTTCGTTCAGGCACTTTACTGAAAGATTTCATTCGAGCAGTCAACACTGCACTTCCACCTAGTTCTACACCAAGTGAATTCTCGGACTCAGACGAAGAGGAAGACAACACAATGGAAGCTCGACCGCCTGCTCCAAGAACACTCAAGGAGCTCACTTCTCCAAACCTTGATCAACAGCCTTTATGTATTCAGCAGAATGGAAACATTGAGTTGAATCCGCAATTGATCTACTTGTTGCCCAAATTCAAAGGTTTATCGGGAGAGGATCCTAATCGTCACTTACAACAATTCCATCATGTTGTAACTAGTATGAAGCAAGCAACTGCAGATGCGGATATGGCTATGATGACATTATTTCCTTTCTCTCTTTTAGATTCTGCAGGAGAGTGGTTCTTTTGCTTACCCACTGGAAGCATAACCACATGGAATGGGATGAAGAAATTGTTCCTCGAGAAGTATTTTCCAGCATCAAAAGCAGTTGTTATTCGCAAGGAGATTTGTGGTATTAGGCAAATATCGGGAGAGACTCTTCATGAGTATTGGGAGCGCTACAAGAGGCTTTTAGCTAGCTGTCCACACCACCAAATCAGCGATCAACTTGTGATTCAATATTTCTATGAAGGGTTGCTTTCTACTGAGAGACATTTGATTGATGCCGCAAGTGGTGGTGCACTTACCAACAAGACCATTGCGGAAGCTACAAGTTTGTTGGAGAACATGGCTGCAAATACACAATAATTCTTCACTAGAGATGAATCAGCGGTAAGGAAGGTGAATGAAGTTGGCAATTCTTCAAACTTGGAACAGAGGATGGGCAACATGGAGAGGATGATGCATCAAATCGATGCGGCTGTCATACCATCATCATCATCATATACCGAAGATGTTGAGAAAGCAAATGTCATGTACCAAAATCAGCAAAGGCCGAGATATGATCCATACTCTAACACATACAATCCGGGTTGGCGAGATCATCCCAATTTCAGCTACGCCAACAAGCAAGCTGCATCTCCCAATCCTACTTTTAATCAACAAGGTGGGTACCATTTCTTGCAAAATCCACGTCAAGAAACTCCAGGCACGAGTATAGATGACAAGTTGAATCTCATCCTCAACACAATGGTGAAAGATAAGCAAAAGTCAGAGATGGATATGAAAGACATCCGAACACAAATGGGTCAATTAGCTACTGCCGTGAGAAAATTGGAAGCACAAGCAGAGGGAAAACTTCCTTCTCAAACAGTAAATCACAAGGAGAATGCCAATGCTATTGAGATACGCAGTGGGAAGCAAGTAGAGAAACCGAAAACATCACCGGTGTCCCATGAACCTGATTTGGAGAAAGAAGAGGGTGAAACAGCCCCTAAAAATGCTGACCCGGTAACAAATTCTAACTCTAAAAATCGTGTTTCTACTCATGTTACTACTCCTCCTTTTCCTAGCAGGTTTGCAAAGTCGAACAAGGAGACATTGTATCAAGAGCTTTTGGAAATCTTTAAAAATATTGAAGTGAACATTCCACTCATCGAGGCGATAAGGCAAGTTCCGCGCTGGGCGAAGTTCTTGAAGGAATTGTGCACTAACAAGCACAAATTGACCGGTAATGAAGTGATGAGTGTGGGGGAAAATGCTTCGACATATCTTCAAAAGAAACTCCCACCTAAGTTGAAAGATCCCGGTAGTTTCACTATACCATGTACTATTGGTAAAGTTAGGTTTGAGAGTGCTATGCTAGATTTAGGAGCATCCATTAATGTTATGCCTGCCTCCGTTTATGAATCATTGAAACTTGGACCTCTTAAAGATACCGGTATTGTTATACAACTTGCTGATAGATCTAATTCTTACCCAAAAGGGGTTATTGAAGATGTTTTGGTGCAGGTTAATCAACTCATATTTCCGGCTGATTTATATGTTCTTGACATGATGGATGAGGATTCACCATCGACTACCCCCTTGTTGTTGGGTAGACCATTCATGAGAACCGCAAGAACCAAGATTGATGTTTTCAAGGGCGCTTTAACTATGGAATTTGATGATGAGATCATAAGTTTCAATATCTTTGAGGCTATGAGATATCCTAGTGATGCGCATTCATGTTTTTCTATTGATATTATTGATACTCTAGCTCAAAATATGTTTGAATTGAATAGCGATGATGCTTTAGAGAAAACCATAGTCGAAGGTTTAGGTTATGGGAAATACAAAGACATTGAAAGTGAATTATCTATTTGTGATGAGCTTAAAGAGGCTGTTTTATCTCTTAACTCATTACAAGAAGTTCCACCAAAGTATAATGCGTCTTATGTTTCTTTGCCGATTACTAATGAGAAACTTTTACCCTCGATTGTGCAGGCACCTACTCTTGAGTTGAAACCTCTTCCGGATCACCTTAAATACGTATATTTAGGTGACAATGAAGAGTTACCGGTGATCATTGCCAACAACCTCACCGAGGTGCAAGATGAGAAGCTTATTCGAGTGCTAAGAGAGCATAAGTCTTCCATTGGATGGACCATTGCCGATATCAAAGGAATCAGTCCTTCAACATGTATGCACCGAATACTTCTTGAGGAGGGGGCAAAACCAACAAGAGAAGCTAAACGTCGCTTGAACCCTCCAATGATGGAAGTAGTCAAGAAAGAAATCCTGAAGTTGTTAGATGCTGGGATTATCTATCCCATATCCGATAGCAAATGGGTGAGCCCGATTCAAGTCGTTCCAAAGAAGTCCGGCATCACGGTGGTGAAAAACGAATATAATGACTTGGTTCCAACTAGAATCCAGACCGGTTGGAGAGTTTGCATTGACTACCGAAAGCTCAACTCTACCACCCGAAAGGATCATTTCCCTTTACCATTCATTGATCAAATGCTTGAAAGGTTGGCTAGACGTGCTTACTATTGCTTGCTTGATGGTTTTTTAGGTTATAACCAGCTTGTAATAGCTCCGGAAGATCAAGAAAAGACGACATTTACTTGTCCTTTTGGAACTTTTGCGTATAGACGTATGCCATTTGGCTTGTGAAATGCTCCAGCCACTTTTCAACGTTGTATGGTAAGCATATTCTCAGATTATGTGGAAAGCATCATAGAAGTGTTTATGGATGATTTTAACGTGTATGGTGATTCTTTCGAAAAATGCTTAGATAACCTTGCACTTATTCTTAAACGATGTGTGGAAACTAATCTTGTGCTTAATTGGGAAAAATGTCACTTTATGGTCACTCATGGGATTGTGCTAGGCCATGTTGTATCTTCTAAAGGGTTAGAAGTTGACAAGGCTAAGATAGATTTGATTCGGAACTGACAATACCCCACAAATGTGAGGGAGGTTCGCTCTTTTCTTGGTCATGCAGGATTTTATAGGAGATTCATCAAGGATTTCTCCAAGATTGCAATGCCCCTGTGTAGACTTTTGCAAAAAGATGTGGCCTTTGATTGTGACAAGGAGTGCAAGGAAGCTTTTGATACCTTGAAATAGTTGTTGACTACCGCACCAATTATCAAACCACCCGACTGGAGCAAGCCATTTGAGTTGATGTGCGATGCAAGTGATTATGCCGTTGGAGCCGTGTTGGGACAGCGAGATGGTAAAGTTCCATATGCCATTTATTATGCTTCTCGAACTCTCAACGGAGCGCAAATCAACTACTCCACAACTGAAAAGGAGCTCTTGGCTATAGTGTTTGCACTTGAGAAGTTTCGATCCTATTTAGTGGGTACAAAGGTGGTTGTTTTCTCCGACCATGCTACACTTCGATACTTGCTAACAAAGAAGGATGCTAAGCCAAGGCTCATAAGGTGGATACTCCTTCTTCAAGAGTTCAACATGCAAATCAAGGACAAGAAGGGAAGTGAGAATACTGTAGTGGATCATCTAAGAAGATTGGTTGTGTCCGAAGAAGCGATTCCTTTGCATGATAGCTTCATGGATGAGCAACTCTTTGCGGTTGGTGGCACAACTCCATGGTACGCTGATATTGTCAACTTCTTGGTGACGGGACAAGTACCTAGTTCCATGTCTACATTCCAAAAACACAAGCTCAAGAAGATTGCCAAGCAATATATGGGATGAACCTTATTTGTGGAAGCATTGCTCCGATCAAATGATCCGCAGGTGCGTACTTGAATCCGAGTTCCAATCAATTCTGAATTTTTGTCACTCATATGCTTGTGGTGGCCATTTCGGAGCCAAGAGGACAGCCCTCAAGGTTCTCGAAAGTGGTTTTTATTGGCCTACATTGTTTAAGGATGCATATTTATTTTGTAAGGCTTGTGATAGGTTTCAAAGGACATGAAACCTTGGTGCTAGAAACCAAATGCAAAAACACCAATTCTGGAGATTGAGATTTTGAGATTTTTGATGTTTGGGGTATAGACTTTATGGGGCCTTTTGTGAATTCCAATGGGAAATTTTTTATACTTCTTGTTGTAGATTATGTTTCTAAGTGGGTGGAAGCTAAAGCCACTCCCACCAATGATTCTCATGTTGTTTGTGAGTTTGTGAAGGAACATAGACATAATTGAACTTGGAAGTGTTAGGGAACTTCGTTTGATTTCTTGCTTGTTAGAGTGTTAAATAATGGATGCGGTGATGCAAATTTTACTCCCGGGTAGAATGGTGAGCTACCCAATTCCTCTCAAACCTATTTTGAAGTGCTAATCTTTGATCTATAGATGAAAGCCACCTTCTTGTAGTTCGATTTGCGCACCAAACACGGGTCCATAGAAACATAATCATCGCATCAAAATCTGAAGGAAAGTTGAAAAGGTTTTGCAACAATGAAACAAGAAAAGAGCAAATTTCAAATCTAAGTAAAGCAACATACAATGAGCAGGCACGTTGAAGACTTAAAATGCAATGGGTAATTCTATATCCAAGTATTAAAGACTTATTTACAAAGGTGAGGTATTGAAGTTTATGATTTCGAGACGATACAAAAAACACATGTTTGTTTTGTTTATTTTGTGTTTTGTTTCTCTTGTCTAAAAAAAAAAAAAAAAAAAAAAGAAAGAAATATATGAGACAAGAAGATTGCAATATATGGGATGAACCAATTGGATCCTCAAATGAAAGTTTTCAAAATTTAGGAAGCAAACATTTTCCAATCAATTCCGAATTTTTTCTAAAACGTGTTCTCTATATGAATTCTTTCTCACTCAACATTTAAGGATGTTGTGGGAAGAGCCTTTGAAAGTTGTAAGTTTTAAGAGGACTAGCAAACAGATGGTCGCACGGACGAAAAGAAGGAGAAATTTTATTGGCCTACATTGTTTAAGGAAGTATATTTATTTTGTAGGCTTGTGATAGGTTTCAAAGGACAGGTGCTAGAAACTAAATGCCGCAAACACCATCACAAGAGATTTTTGATGTTTGGGGGTATAGACGATTTATGAGTTTGGATCGAAAGTGGGTGTTTGATGTTGATATTGGTAATTATTCTTTTTGCACAAGGATTGGGGGAAAAGCTTATTGATTGAGGATGAATTCCTAGTTCTTAATATATGGTTTTTTTTTGAGTTTTGTTTCAATTCACTGAAGTTTTTCATATGATTATCGTTTGCTAAAGACACTCATGATTGATTGATAGGTCGTTTAGATAATTCTATAGCTAGTGAAAGTTGGGGATAAGTAATCGTTTCAAAGGTGGCAAACCACCTGGACCATGAATCTAGAGTCATACTATCAACCTAATATGAATCTTAATGCGTTTAACTAAATTACATCTTGGGTGATCTACTTTGGTTTGGTGAATAGAATCCGGTAGTCGGAACTTCCTTGATATAAAGGGATTTTGGGGTTAGCACTGGGCACGGTTGAGTTTGATAATCTATGACTAATAACAAGTGGAAAAGAACATAACTTTAATCATTGTTTCTTGACGAAGAAGGATTCCATGATCTAATCTCTCTTATTGATTTCCTTTTAATTTTTTACTTTCGTGACAATTCAACCCCCTTTGTTGACAATTTTACAACTAGAATCTCGTGCTCCTCGTGGGATCGATGTTTCTAAGTTTCAATTCTGAATTTTTGTCACTCATATGCAGCCTCGAACCAAGAGGACAGCCCTCAGGTTTTGAGTGGTTTTATTGGTCTATATTGTTTAAGGATGCATATTTATTTTTCTCAAAGGACAGGCAAGCAAACACCAATTTAGGTTTGGTATACCTCGAGTGGTGATTAGTGATGGAGGCTCGCACTTCAAGAGATCCTTTCACGCTCTTCTAAAGAAGTACAACATTTCTCATAAAATTGGCACACCGTATCATCCACAAACGAGTGGTCAAGCTGAAATTTCCAACCGGGAGATTAAGACCATCTTAGAGAAGACGGTGAACGTTACAAGGAAGGATTGGAGTTATAGACTCAATGATGCTTTGTGGGCGTATAGGACAGCTTATAAGACACCAATTGGTATGTCTCCTTTTAGGCTTGTCTATGGCAAACCTTGACATCTTCCCGTCGAACTTGAACATAAAGCTTATTGGGCTATCAAGGTATGTAATATGGAATTAGATGCAGCTGGTGAACTTAGGAAACTTCAACTCAATGAGTTAGAAGAGATACGAAATGATGCATATGAAAGTTCACGCATTTATAAAGAAAAGACCAAAGATTTCCATGATAAAATGATTTCCCGAAAGAGTTTTGAAGTAGGGCAGAAAGTACTTTTATTCCATACTCGTCTTAAATTGTTTCCGGGTAAACTTAGGTCCAGATGTGTTGGACCATTTGTTGTTACTAATGTGTTTGCGCATGGTGCAGTTGAGATTACTAGTCCCAAAACAGGGCTGATTTCCAAGGTTAACGGCCATCGCTTGAAACCATACTATGAGCAGTTTGTGACGAATAATCAGGATATGATCACATTGAGTGATCCACTCCCTCTGGAGGAGTAATTGGAGCTAAACGTCGAGCTGAAGACGTTAAACCAAGCGCTAAGTGGGAGGCAACCCACTGGTTTTATATCTTTATCCTTTATCTTTTTATTTTTCAGCATTTTATCTTTATTTTCTTTGTTTTTGCATATCATTTGTGATTTCCCACCTTGAACTTTACTTTGAATGACTAAATTTTTCATTGAGGACAATGTAAAGTTTAAGTGTGGGGGAGCATTTATATGATTGTATAGTTTGTTTTATGCCTTTAGAAAAAAAAATCAGAAAAATAGAAAAACAAAGAAAAAATTTTGCTTTTTGAACTCCGAAATCTAGAAATTTATGCCTTTAGGATGACACTATTAGTGGATGGAACCATTGTGATTGCAGGAGTTGAGGAACCCATTAATTAACAAAGACGAACATGGCTCAGAAATTATATGTTAGTTGTTACCATATCTCGGAATATCACCGTATCACATTCTATTTTTATTTTTCCATATTTATCTATTGTTCTCTAAGTGCTTTGGTGGGTCACTAAAAATCGAGTTATTATTACTGCTAGGATGAAATAGAGTGATTGAGTTGCTAAAAAAAAAAAAAAAAAAAAAAGAGAGAGAGAGAAAGAGACCGACCAATTAGACCAAACAGAATAAAAATGACACTTGGGAATAGCAGTATGTGTGAAACGTAGTCCCTGTCTCCGTCGCCTAAACAAGCGTGGAATGCAGGATCCAAGGAAACTATCACGTACTTGCTGACAAGAAGCATGCGCTTGGATCCAAAAGATCTAATCATGCCGTCTAAAAAAAAGTGAAAAAGAAAAGAAAAGAAAAGAAAAATATTATTATTGTGTTGAATAAAGTCACTCCTGGTTCCCTTGTATATGCCAGTGAGTTGATGTAGAAATAAGTTTGTTGACCACTGGTTCCCTTGTATATGCCAGTGTGTTAACACTAGAATTGACCAGTAGCTCAATCCAATAGGATAGGTTCATCTTGGCGGTGACCTTCAGACAGATATGGGATACATCGATCACTTGTGAATATTCGCCACATCTACCTCTTTATCCATCTTCTTAATCTTTTCATTGTGATTGTGGTTAGTCAGATTCCGAGTATTGTGGTTTGTTCGACTTTCTAAGAAAAACTTTATACACTTATATATGAACTGAATTTGCACAAGGTACCTCCTCATGTAGTCATTTTGGATTTGTTCATTGATTTGTCACAAATAGACGGAGTTGTAAATATAGGTTTTGTAGGCAGACCTCTTGTAAACCTTCACGAGACTAAAACTCGTCTATTAGGGACACCTAGGGGTTCAAAGGCATGTTATTCATGCTTAGAGTAACCGTAGCCTCGACGAGACGGAGTTGTATGTATCTTTTAGAATTATTTTGTTTGATTTGCTCGAGGACTAGCAAAGTCTAAGTGTGGGGAAATTTTATAGGTGTCTAAAACACCTATATATTTATCTATTGGTTATGCTTTCTTTGCTTAGATTTCTTGTAAATTATGTATCTTATGTTTGCTTTTTAATATTTAGAAACTTTGGAGTCACTTGGAATAAAAGAAGAAGAAACGGCGCAAAAATCTCACCTCATGTGCAACTGATGTTGGAGGAGATCATTTCTCAATGTTTGCTTTTGTTTCTTTATTTCTGTCTGAAAAGCACGACCTCTTTAGTGATGAATAGAAATTGAATAGAAGAAGTGAATATGAGGAGTAAAAGACGGCTGTTGTTGGTGGAGGAATTCGAAAGGAGGACAAAGCATACAATGTGGAGCAAGGAAGGCGAAAGCGTCGGGTCGTATGCAAGCACGATTGGGGGCACAATGGAGGAATAGGGGGCTATCATTTTGGTAGCCCATATTTGGATGTTTTATTGGGACACCCAGGCTCACTTTTAGTTATTACAACAACCCTTAAAGTCATGAAAACCTCTCTCTTATCATTAAGCTGTGCTTCTCTTACACTCCCTGAATTCAAGAAATGAAGGCGCAGTTTTTCCTGGGAATTAGAAGGCAATTGAACAGGATGTTGCTGTGGTTGAGATGAGATAAAGACGATGATGGATCTGTAATTGATTCATGAATCTTCTGAAAATGGTGGAGATTCAGTGAGGGATTCAAAGAATCAAGAGACGGGTTTGAAGATGATGAGACACATGGAATGAATTAGGGTTTTTGCTGATGAGAAATCGAAGCGGGAGATGGCAATTATCATGGGTTCATTTCAGATTCATTATACAGGGAAGAATGGATGGAATTTATCTTGGAATCGATTTGGGTGAAGTTTAAAATGGGTATTAGGGTAGAATCCCAGCTGAGAAATTGACTAGAAGAATATGCTGCTGACTTAGGAGTGGGGAAGAACAAGACACTGGTTTGATGAATGGGAACTATTTGTTTGAGCTGGAATGGTGGAAACTGTTTTGGTTTGTTGGTGGTATTGTAGGTGGCAACATCTGTGAAGCTGTGTAGAAGGTGCAAGCATAGTAGGTGGTAGGCTGAGAATTGGAGCTAATCAGCTGCAATGGTGTTTGAGTTAGCAGCTGCTAAGATGGAGAATGAATGAGGTTATGGCAGGTGGAGCTGTAGAGAATGCAATGGGGTGGTTTTTTGTTGTGGTAGAATGAGTTGTATGTTATGATGAGGGTGTGCTGTTGGTGCCAGAAGTTTGGGAACTTGGTGGAAGTAGCAGGTGCCAACTGATGATGCAGTGATGATTGAAAGAAGGTGTTTTTGTGCTGAGATGGTGGATGTGAGCTGTGGAGAATTGCAGGCTTGCAGTGAATGGTTTTAGGAAGTACATGGTTGTGTGGTATGGAGGAAGCTATAAATGAAACAGCTGTTGATGTTAAAGGGAAGCTGGTGCTGTGATGTGCAAATGGTGGGAACCAACTGAGGGTTGTAATTACCCAAGCTGTGGCTTTGCTGAGATAAGGAACTGAAGTGGCTGGTTTTGGCGGAGAACAACTTGAGTTGTTTGGCAGCAGTTATAGCTATACATGGTGACTGAAACTGCAAGCAAGTATGGAGCTACAGAGGCTGTAAAGAGTGGTGATTGTAGTTCAAGTGCAAGGGGTGTATTTGAGATTGCAGGGATGGATTGCAGTAGCTGTGGTTGTTGAGGTGGAAGTGTTGCTTGATGCTGGGAGACTATGAGGTTACTGAGTTGCTTTGTAGAAGGGAAATACAATCACAGCTGATGGAGTTGTGCAGCTGCAATGAAGATGGTCTGGTTTATGGTGTTGATGACCTGTGAGGAGATGAATTCGATGGCAGGGTTGCAGTGGACAATGGCTCAGTCGGCTGCAATGAATAAAGAGTGCAGGGAAGGTTACAGAGGCCAGCCATCATGGCTGGCAGTGAAATACAAATCATGGTGCAGTTCTGGCCAATACCAGTCAGCCGAGTTAGCCATCTAACTCGGTTCTGACTCAGACATTGACTCGGTAAGCCGTCATTGACCGTTAGTAAACCGTTAACTTTAACGGTTGACCATTATCTTTGACCGGTTACCGGGCGGACTTTGCCGGTCACCTGAGATATATTTCCGGTCAAATTCCGATAACTTTCTGGGTTATCCGGTGACTACTTTCTGAGCATATTTACTACATGGGTTTCTCTTGTGTGGGCTTGGTGAACACATTGGATGTGGGCTTTTGAGTTATGACCTAGTTTAAGGAGAAAAAGGCTACAAAAAGGGAAACTTCTACACTTTGTTTAGGACGTATTTTCTATTCTACTTGGATTTTTGCAGAGAGCGGGAACTAGGGTTTGCTTCCTTGTTTCATTTTCATCTTCATTATTTCATTCATTATATTTGATAATGAACTCCATTATTATGAGTAACTAAAACTCTCTTTGATTAAGGGCGATTTCGAAGCCCGAAATATGAATCTGTATTTGATATGAAATAACTTGTTCACTTGCATTCATTTATGTTATTGATTGATTTTATACTATTCTAATATTGTCTATGGATTATTTGTTAAGGGTTTAAGTTCGAAATTGAATCACTAATTCTTAATCTATTTGCTAGTTTAGATTTTCTTCGACCCGTAATTGTCTAGAGAAGATAAACACAAGTAGCAATATGTGGGTACTGATGATGGGACTTTGTTAAGTGTCCATATGTAGAAATCAACACTAGTAGGTGATTCATGCTTTTGAGTTCATCACTAGGAGCAACCTTATCTCACAGAACTTAGAGAATTTGTTTAAGTCAAACCTAGTAAGCGTACCTCTAGGAAACTTGGCAAGTAGGAACCGGTAGTCGAGCGCTTCCGTATCCGGTGAGCTAGGAGATAATAACGGAATAGTTGAGTGTACTAATTATTCTTGGGTTGCTAGTAACATGATAATGCAACGAACTTGGCTATATATCAATTTGGTTTGTATTCCGTGGTCTAGAATGAACCTTTAATCAATTCCATCTCATATTTGAATGCATTTTATAATTTTCAGATTTTTTATAACACAATCATTCTTTGCTAAGAGTATTTGCATAACAACTTAGACTTCATTCCTCCCTTGGGACGATCCTGCTTACATTATACTACTTGCTAGTGTAAAAGTAGAGAAATATTATTTTTGCGAGATTCGACACCTCGTCATATGCACTTGTTCGCACCAGGCCCTATGGTGTCCCTCTAATTTCTTCTTCAGTATATCTGTAATTGTCTTATTTGTTGCTTCTGCATGTCCATTGGCATGTGGATATATAGGTGTTGACTTCCCACATTTTATCTTAAATGCATTGAGTAACATTTCTATGTTCTTCCATTCAAACTGTTTCCCATTATCAGATACCAATTGTGCTGGAATTCCAAATCTGCAAATGACATTTTCAAATATGAACGTGAAGATGTCTTTGTCGCAAATGTGTTGTATTGCCTTTATTTATCCCCATTTTGTGAAATAATCTGTAGCGACAATTAAATATCTTCTTTTCCCAGAGCCTGGTACAAATGGTCCCACAATATATAACCCCCATTTTCCAAAAGGCCACACACTTGTTGAAGATGTTAATAGTGCTCCAGGTTCATGTATTTTCTTTCCATGCCGCTGACAATCTTCGCAACGCCTTTATTCGTTTCGCATCCTCATGCATATATGTCTAGTAATAACCTTGCATTTTCGCTTTGTATGCCAAAGATCTTCCTCCACTATGGTTTCCAGCGTCCCCACAATGCAACACCTTTAATATTTCTTCTCCCTCTTTTCGTGTCAAACATCTAAGTGATGGTCCATTAAAGGATCTTCGATACAATACCCCATCTCTCAGTTCATAATTTGTCGCACGACTCTTTATCTTGTGTGCCTCCAATATATTTCTTGGTGTTTCTTCTTTTGCCAGATAGGCATGAAGTTCTACTCTCCAATCTTCGATATTGGGTATTTGTTCTTCTTCTCCACCTTCTATTATCATTACATCTACCTCTTCCTCTTCTTCTTTATTGATTGATGGTGATACAAGTGTATATATCTTTATGCATCTCGCAGCTGGATTTGTCATCATGCTTGAAATGAAAGCATAAGCATCTGCAAGTCTATTGTATTTCCTTGATATGTGCCTCCACTTTACTTTTGGGATTTTTGCTGACAATTTTCAACAAGCTTCTTGTATTTTTTTCAAGGATGGTTCATTTGTAGTAGGAGAGGTACCTTGGATTTTCAACTATATATATATATATATATATAAATATAAAGTTGGACGACCGAGGGTCTCTCCTAAGGAGTGCAAAGTATGATTAAGGCGCCGAGGTACACTGTTGAGCCAAGGGTTCCCAAGGCATATGAAACTACCCTGGCCATTCTTGGAAAGTCTTGACTATGATGCACTCGGCCTGAAGAAAACCCCACTTAGGGTGCAGTCTCGTAACTATAATCCATATAGGAAAAAAGGATAAGAGGCTGCGAAAACAACTGGTTGTTGGTAAAACCGGATGGGAGGAGCTAGTCTTGTATGGCCGATGTGCGCCTCCTTGAAGGGGAAGATAAGGGCGGCACCCTCCATTAGGGAGATGATAAGTGTCTTAAGACACAAATGTCATGAGGCTTTATTTTCGCAAGAAAATTTAGGCTTGTCATATTTGTGCAACAAATATAAAGAGGCAAAAATCCAAGAGAAAAGATAAGACGAGATCAATGGGTTTTTGCATGAAAATGTAAATACGTCCTGCGATTTCGTCGCAAGATGGCAATGTCATGGGGCTTTATGTTCGCAAGAATATTTAGGCCTGTCATATTATCGCATGAAAAATATCCTGTTGAGGCCATAATACAAGAGATAAGACAAGATCAATGGGTCAATAATACATGAAAGTGTAAAGACGTCCTGCGATTTTGTCGCAAAGAAAAAAGAAACGTGGCGAAATAAGACCTTTAACTAGGAAGGCAAAATAAGACAACATAAAAAAGTAAACAAATTAGCTTGTGAAAATTATTATATGTGAGCAAACAAGCTTGCGAACATATATACTGAAATGAAATTAAGATAGTGAAAATGATGCACCTTTGATATTTTAATTATATTATATTATGCGAGACTAATAGTGCATGAATAAATAGTGGAGACAATACAACAATGAGATACAATGAGCAAGAAAGATGAGGCACAATCAAATGAACTTGCGAGAATAATAAATATGCAAAGAGGAATGCATATACTAGAGACAAAAATAGAGAAATGAAGAAGGGAAGCGATTTAAAGCTATATCAATTTTAGTGAGGCAAAATGATCTAAGTAACACAAACATTAAATATACATTGCAATAGATAAGCATTCTCATCATACAAGCATCATACTCGCATCATGAAAGAATTGCATAAGCATTTCATGGCATAACCATTGCATACGCATCTCATAACATAATCATCACATAAGCATTAAATTCACACAAGTATTTTACAAAAATTTATGAAATATTCAGAAGTTCGCAAGATTATTCGGGGTTATTCGCAATACTATTCAGAATCTCTCAGGATTATCATTCAGAATTTCACAGAGTACTTCATAATTTCGCAGAGTATTTCAGAATTTTGCAGCCTCATTCAGAATTTCGCAGGAGATGTGATTAATTCGCACAATTATAAGCAACTTGAAGAGATTATACTATCGCATGAGGCAGAGGCAAGATAAGAATGAAGAAATAACTCTCTCATTCAACATTTTCTAAAGGATTCTACCCTCATAGATAAAGAACAGAGGAAACTATAGATTACCAAGAAAACATTTCATGTTCTTTATCTTCTCGGCAAGAATCATTTCCAAAGTGGACGTTCACTAATGAACAACAAGAAGTCTCATCAAAAATGGAGTAATAATTTCACATGAACAGAGGCAATACTTATCACTCTCATTCAAGGACGGATACTTCTTATATTTCGAGGATTAAGTACTTCTTATACTTCTTCAAGGATACTTCATACTTTGCATACTCCAAGAGATGATACTTCTCATTTACTTCGCAAAGCTTCGGAACTTCGCAAAAAAATAGAGGCAAGTACGTACTTTTCAAGTCCAGTATTCTTTCGCTCGTTCCTTCATCAACAAAGATCAAAGACTACTAAAACAACAGATTTTTTTCTTAAAGATCGCTCTTCAAGCAATATTCAAGAAAAAAGAGGCAAAATGTAGGAGCAGAATCTCGCAACAACAACGCTCTTGCGAAAACTTCTACCACACATTGCAAATGTCACAAATTAATTACAGAAGTGACGTAATAGACAACATAAAACATGAGAAAGATATGAAGACCTTGTGAAATTATAGAGAAAGCTTGCGAGAACATAGAAAGAGAGAGAGAGAGCCTGCGAGATTATCAAAGACCTGCAAGAATATGAGCTGTATGTGAGATGTCATCCACTATGTAAACACCTATATAAAGAGAAGAGAAGGAGAGAGAAAGGAGGATACACATTTTTGGTAAACTAGGGGGATAGATATTTTTGTAACACAGAGAGAGAGAGACTTTATTTTCTTTATCATCTTCTTCCCCGAAAACTAAATTTAGAGCTCCAAATACTCATTAATGGAGTCTCCATGTAACCCAAATGTAATTTCAGTAATCATAGTGAAGAACCCTATCCCCGTGGATGTAGATCACATTGATCGAACCACGTAAATCTTGTGTCTTATTTTATAATTTTAGCACTTTCATCTTTATTTTGGTTATGAAATAGATTTAGATCTAGAAATTGTTATCATAATATGATATGGGGTGTGTTGTGGGATTTCCTGCAACTACAATGCAAACAAAAAATATACCCATCAATGTCCACAAAAAATAGATCATATCACCAAGAATTTTTTCTGGGGGCATGATTCGACAGTTAAAAAGCTTCATCCTATTGGTTGGGATAAAGTAAAAAAACCGATTTCTGAAGGCGAGTCAGGCATAAGAAAGAGCAATGATCATAATAAGGCTCTTCTAATGAAAAGAATTTGGAGCTTTCATGAAAAACCTAACTCTATCTGCGGAATTCTGTTTACCAAAAAATATCTTCATCATTAACCAATTCTACAAGGCATTGATACCATACCATGTTCCTCAAGCGCTCAATGGAGACAATTAGCATCAATCGTTCCTACCATGCAACAATTGATATTTCATCAAATTGGGAATGGGATATCAACACCAACATAAGCCAATTAGATTCCAAACTCCCCAAATATGGATCCAGCACAATGTTATCATATCCGCAAGGTGGCTGATATCATTGATCTGATCTCTCATAACTGGATTCAGGAAAAATTAAACACCCTCCCTAATCTTGTAACACAAAAAATCATAAACATCCACCTTCCCCAGGATGGCCCCGAGAAAAAAATTATCTGGCCACACTCAAAATCTGGAAAATACACTACATCATCGGGATACAAATGTCTAACCCATGGTCAACCTACCCAATCCCCCCTCCCACCAACCAAATTACTGTGGACTTTACCGTGTCCACTAAAAATTCAACTTTTCTTGTGGAAAGCAATCAATGAAGGTCTACCAACCCTCTCTCTTCTACATCACATCTACCTATCCAACTCCGACATTTGTGCCAAATGTAACACTGATCCCGAATCAATGACTCACATGCTAATTCACTGCCCAATTGCGACTACATCTTGGAACCCATTACTCACTCATCCCTTAACCACACCAAACTCCAATAATATCCCCACATTTGTTTTAACACCTCAAACAACCATTTCCCAACTCCCACAACATTAAATACTAAAATCTGTCATCTCCTTATTCTGTTTACTATTCTGGACCTTATGGTTGGCTATAAATGAACTAATATACCGTCAAAAGCAAACAACAACAGAAGAAATCCTAGCTTGGGCTCAAATATAACATCAAGAATATTCTATGGCACAAGAATCTTTACCCCCAGTGCTACCATAATATTCACCGACATATAACCACCCAAGAAGCACCAAAAGGATCTTTACAATCTCGGTAGGATGGTCCACCCTGAACATGAACTGGATTAAGATTAACACAGATGGGGCGGCTAGAGGTCACCTGGATTTTGCAGGTGCAGGTTTCATTTGCAGGGATTCTGACGCACGAACTGTAATATCTTTAGCTCAACCTTTAGGAATTATGATTTCCTTAACTACAACAACTTGGGCTCTGCTTTTGGCATCAATAACAATAACAGAAAGACAATGTCCAAAAGTTATCTTCGAGACGGATTCAGAGAAACCTTCTGCGCTTTATCACATCCGCTACCCCCCCCCCCCCCCAGCACATCTCAGGGATGATTGAGGAAATAAAGAATAGACTACGACAGATCCCGCACGCTGTTATACAACACAACTACAAAGAAGGAAATCAAGCAGAGGATGGCCTGGACATTCAAATGGCAGACGGAAGTCAAACGGAAAATATTTCAACCAAAATTTGGGACCAGGCAATCCCGGATTTTATTGATCAAATTATGTTTTATGACTCCGTGGGTACCACATACCCACGTCAAATTGTAACCTAAACTTCTTTAATAAATTGCATGCTTCAGAAAAAACAACCATATTTACATTTTGAAAATGTTTTCTTAAGAAAAAAAAAAACATTACCAAACCCAGCCTTAGGGAACCATGACCAAAATCTCACAAGAAGTGGATGTTATTTCTTGAAGAAGAGATGCTCTTGTAAAATAAGAATAATTTTCCCAATAAATTGTCATACTTCAGAGTGTAATCAAGAGAAGCCCTTGTCAATCTCCAAAGTAGTTGAACCCAAATTAGCGAACTATGAATAAAAACTCACCGACAGAAAGAATCCCACAAAAAGAAAAGGCTAGAATCTCACAAAAGGAAAGGCGAGAACCGCTTAAAAGCGAAAACACTAAAATAATTAAGAAAAAAAACGCACCGAAATCAAATAAATAATGATCTAAAGAAAAACAATTACAACCACTAAACTTATCTAAAACTTAAAAAAAAACGTGCTTGTTGAGTCCACCGATTGGAGGCCCGAAGGGAGGGAGTCCCTTTTATGATCATTTTTATGTAAAATAAAACTTAACGCAAATTTCCATTTGATAAAAAGATTAAAAATTCCCGTCACTTTTTCACTGGATAATACTGTCCCTCCCTTTTACCATAACTTTTTATGTATCCTGTTTTTCAGGAGTATAATTGACAAGCAAACTAGAATATAACATATCAAAAAACTTGTGTCTTGGAATTTTATAAATTTTACTTCGTTGGAAAGATTTTAAAGAGATCTACACAACGAGTACAAACAACAATTTCAAATTTAGAGTTTTTATGAAAATTTCGGAGGTGTTTATCTTTTTAGGAACAATTTTTGAAAATTGAATACATAGCCGTTAAGCAAATCACCACAAAGGATGCATAACACATTATGCATCCATATTTTGGTTTATGCATCAACTAATTTTCTGTTGCAACTAATAAAACGATGGACTACCTCCGTTTCATAAAAAGTGATATTTTCTGTTTTTCAAACTTGTTTCGGTTTTCTTCAGTAGGCCCCTCCTCACCATGGCAGCGGTGTTCTAGTTTAAATCAAAGCTAGAGATTGAAGGAGGACATGTTTTTTTTTTTTTGCTTTTTGAGAGAGTACTAAGAGAGGTAGAGATGGGTTTAATTTCCTTTATTTTTTCCGGGGCGCGAGTTATAACCCCAAAGGTGTTACTATCCATGTACAAAAACTCCAACAAAACAAATTGTTCACAAAAACCCCATTTAACATAAACTAATTTTTATTATATTCTCACCACCAACAGCAACACACTATAGCACCACCACCACCGTGCCACTACCATTGACCACCACTACCAACCACCACCACCGCCGACCACCACCACCACACACCACCAACGTCGTCGCCGCCACTGCACCACCACCACCGCCACTGCACCACCACCGCCACCACACCACCACCGCCACTGCACCACCACCACCACTGTACCACCACCACCACCGCCACTGCACCAAAGCCACTGCAACACCACTACCTCCACTGTACCACCACTGCCACTGCACCACCACCACTCCCGCCGCCAACCAACCCCACCGCCGACCACGACCACCACACATTACCTCCGACCACCACCAATGTCGCCGCCGCCACCGACCACCATCGCCACTGCACCACCACCACCACCGCTGATCGATGTTGTATGCGTCAAAAATAATTACACTTTCTTACTACTCAAAATATATAATGAAGCAAGGGCAAGAAAGGATCGTTCCCACAGAGAGGACTTAGGTTGTCAATATGTTTTGGTTTCCTATATAAAACAATGGGGGGTTTTCTGATTTTTATATACTAAAATAAAATAAAAGCAAAACAAAGAAATAAAGCAAGTAATTCAAATATGTGAAAGTATTGGTTAAGGATATCGTTTTCATTCACAAACATGCTCTTGTCATAATAACTAGAATTGGTATTTAATCTTTTATTATCAAAATCCCTAGGATACCTTGATCGCAAGAATATCCCGCTAATTCCCTCTTGTCATCAACAAACACATTAAAAGATGCGAGTATGAGTTCTATCTAAGAGAACAACCTAACGTGTAAAAGCACTAATCAAGTTTAATTCCCTAGATGCATTAAGTTATATGAAATCAGGCCAATCAAATCAATCGAACGTGGAAAGCGCACTAATTCAATTTAACAAAGGTCATGGTTCACATATGATTATTAGGATATATCACTACAAGCAATAATCATATTTGTGCTACTTGTATTCAGGATGCATCACTTTTACGTATGAAACACCCTAAACTAGCATTAGATGTGAATACGAGTTCAATCAATTGGCCACTCAACTAAACAAATATTCAAATCATACATGGCGATATATATAGTGAATCAAGATCGATAATTATGAGACAAAACTAATTTATTAATAAAAAAATCATGCTTTGTGAAATCCAACTCATCCATTAACCAAAATAAAATCAAGTATTCATAGCATAGGAGTTCATAACAAGAAGGAAGAGAAAGCCTATCATGTTTCTAAACCCTAGAAAAAAAGTAGAGAAAAAAATTATAAGAGAAAGAGGTCCCTTTTATATCTTTTTTCCTTGGTCGACCCATTTCCAAGTCTCCGCCAAAGCTTAACCAAAACGTCTAACTGTAGTTTCTGCTTTAAAATCCCAAACGTTCAAACCCACAACTCTGAGCCCAGGTCGATTACTATGCATGTCAGTTTTACAAAACTGACAAGCCAATTGAGCTCCACCAGTCATCCCATTGCTATAACTTCACCACTAGAACACTGTATAACTACCAGTGTCTGTAGTCCTTCTCTTGCATTGTTTTCCTAGTTCAACTGCAAACTCAGGCATCTCACAACCTTGCACAGTTCACAATCATTTATACATTCATTCATTCATACCTCTCATGCACAATTCAGTCCATACTGCAACATCTGTATCTTTATCAACCAACACAACTGGCTCAAATCATTGCACCTTGTATTAGCTCTGCAGCTCCAACGGCCGGCCATCTATCTAAATCTTCCTGCAAATCTTGTTCTCGTGCACAACCTCTCTGCCTAGCATTCTGCAGTTGCTTCATTGTAGCTCAAATGAGCTGCATCTCTTATCTGCAGCCGTATCAAGACCCATCACCCAGCATCAGCACACACAACCTCAAACCTGTAATTTATTTTCTCATTTCGCAGCTACAACATCATGGTCTGTCACCATTTCCTTCTTCAATTCCTTCCAACTCCACTCCGAACAGAAACCTATAGCTTCTTGACTCGCTGCAACCATCAGAAATTCCTTCTTCCCTGATTTGTCTCCTCAAACGCTGTCCAAATCTCCTACAGCTCATTGCACCACCTCTACCAAACCCATTCATTCTACAATCAAATTATTTCCTCCATTGCAGCAACAAACCACAGATGCCAGCCACTGCAATATCATTCCTAGCACATAACTGCATACCCATTACGGCACCACCTGCTTGCAAGTCCTCTACTTCATACCACTACCTGCAACTGCATCACAGCAACAACAGTACCTCCTCATTGCAGCTCATTCTCAATGCCACCAACAAACTGCATCCTTGCTTCTTATTTCTGCCTTGTTCTCCCAAATAACAGTACCAAATCTCAGTTCATGTTTCTTCCATCATATGTAGCTCATTGCACTGTTCGCACCACCAGCACTTCACTCAAGCTTCTGCCATCAGTTGTAGTAGCTTCAACAATTATTCCGTCTTGTACTCGGCCCCATCTATCTTGCGAACCTCCATTTCAAGCTCCATTTGTAATCCCATGTGCCTTCACTTCAGCTGCCATTCAGTTAAGCAGCAAACCCAGCACCGCGACCTTGTAATTTCTCCATATAGATTACAGCATCAGACCCATTTGAATGCCATCACAAGCTTCATTCTCTGAGTTCCATAGAAGAAGCACACATGATCTCCTCTGTAACTCCATTTGGAGCATAACCTACAACATATCAAGTCCATTATCTGAGGACCTCAAACACAGTCCATTATAGCTTCTCCTCCCATTCTTGTTTCATTTCTACCACTTCATCAAAATACCCATGACAATGAATTCCATCAAAACCCTTAATGAATCTCAAAACCCATTACATTCTCAATCTGCAACAGAGAACCCTAATTTTGGCAACAACAGATTCTTCTCAATCGATTCAACATCTACTTCAAACCCAGAACCCATTCTGTCACCACCTTTATCACCCTGAGTTCAACCTAAAACCCTTCTTCTAATTCCTCTTTCATAGTTCAAGCATCACCCTTCTTCTAATTCCTCAATCATCCATGGATGCAACATCAATTTTACTCCATCCCAGATTCTCTCTCAGATGCAGAATGAGATTTGGGGAAGAACTGATAATGAGAAACTGATTTCTCATTGACTAGGTTTAGATCAAAAGGGATGGGACGTCCATTTGCACCCATACGGCTACAAAATAACAACCCATTAACCTCAGCAGGTTGTTCTTTAACACTCCTCCAAAGAGAGTTGTCCCATAGCCTTGTCTGGGTTTTTTTTTGTTAAGTCAAAATTTATATTAATAATAACCAATGATACAAGCACAGCTTGCAAAATAAAAAGGGGAAGAACCCCTTAAAAGCTTATAACACTATTTGAAACGAAAATAACCCACAGACGGGTTTTCAACATAATTTAGAAAGTGAGGTTTTCCAACGAATTGAATCCCCTCCTCATTATCAAGTAAACACCCCCCCCCCCTCTTTTCCATAGAGTCCGCTGAGAAATTCACTTCTCGAAAAGTGTGAGAAAAACGAATGTTGTCATATAACTGATTCACCGCCAGCCATCTTGGAGTTGCAAACCAAGGAAGGTTATTGATCTTATACGCCTCCACTACTGTTTCAGAGTCTGATCTAATTGATATTCGACGAAAACCCCATTTTGTTGCCCACTCCAGACCCACCAAAATACTATATATTTCTGCCAAGTAGTTAGTCGTAATGCCCAGACCAACTGACAGAGCTCCCACCACATTGCATCTTGTGACTCTAGCCACTATTCCAGCTCTAGCCACTCCCGGACTCCCCTTGCTGCACCATCACAGCACAGCTGCAGCTCATCACAGTTTGGAGGCTGCCAAAAGCATTCCACTGGAGTAAAAATCCTCGACACTCTTATGCTTCACCCGAAAGTAGTCAAGAAGAATTAAATCTTCATTACAGTTTATCATGTTTCCCTTGAGTCGAATAGAGAATTCATGAATGCAAACCAACACTGTCCTGAAGAAAACATTCCAGCAAGGCTTTTTGTTTTCGAAAACAACTTTATTTCTTACCTCCCACAGCTCCAATCTAATGACCAAATTTTCCAAAAGCCACAGGTCTCTAATCATACTACTCCTACTCGCAGCCGTTTTGCAAGAAGTCACCAGGTTAGCGTCAGACTTAACCTGAAAAACAGATGAAATACAGTTCCAGGACTTAGCTAAAAAATTACAGTTATAAAGGATGTGATCAAGAGTCTCTTCCGAGTCTCCACAGAGCAAACAATTGTTTGCTAGCTATATCTTAAATCTAGCTTGTATTATGTCATTTGTTGCACAGGCTCTCCGCAGGAATTTCCAATTCTGAGCCGCCAGCTTCGGGTGAATTTCCTTTCTCCATAACAGCGAAGCTCCATCCAGCCTACTATATCTCTGCCTTATCAGCCTTTTTGCTGAGCTCACCGTGAACTTTCCTTTGTACTCTGGCATCCAAATACGCTTATCAGCCTCTTCACCTAGATGAGGCCATAGCCTTGTCTGGACTCCATATATCAATCGCCTGTAAAATGACCTTTTTGCACTTTCACTCCAAATTGACGTTTTCTCCTTCTTTTGCTCTGAAAGACTCCAAAGTGCCTATAAGCTCAAAAGTAATCATAAGATACGCAATTGACAAGAAAACATAGCAAAGAAAGCATAAATACTAGATATAAAATTAGGTGTTTTAGACACCTATCAACCTCCGCCGCCACCACCACCACCGCCGCCGACCATTACCGCGTCGCCACCACCGACATTGCACCACCACTACCAACCACCAGCCAACACCACCACTGTCGACCACCGCCGATCACCAACGCCACCGACCACCACCGACCAAAACCAGCACCACCGCCAACACCTGCCGTACCGCTACCAGCACCACGACCGCCCACCACCACCGACCAAAAATTAGATGAAACCGATTTTGGTTTCATCATAAATACGATGAAACCGATTTTGGTTTCATCATAAATAAGATGAAACCATATTTGGTTTCGTGATAATTCAACTTCAAGAAAAATTATACGAGATATTATACATGTTCATTGATAGAAAGACATCGTTGAAATGTCATGATTGACATGGCATGCCTAAATGCTATTTCGCAAAGCTTCGAAAACACTAATGGATGAAACCATCATTGCATAACAGCTTATATTTATACACTGGGGGCGAAGGGGGAGACTTGTTAGCTGCATGTACATATTGAACTGGGGGGTCTGAGCAGCAACAACAGTTGAAGCAACAACAGGTGCATATGGTTTTGATTCCTCGGGACCAGCAAAAAGATATCCTAAAGAACTCCGACCTCCTCCATAACTGACTTCATGACCAGTTTATCTGAAACACCAACAAGATTGGTTTCGTCGACATAAAATCTAGAAAAAAAATCACATATTAGATGAAACAAAAATTTCATTCAAACCTCAGCAACATCATTAGTTACAGCTAGAATTCAAACCATATAACTACCTAAACATTATCACATGTAATTCAGTTTCATAACATTTTGTAAAGCACCCACCAACAACATTTTGTAACTCAATTTTTTCTGTTTCATATTTAACCTAAACACAAATACCACTTCTTTGATTCAAAGCACATAATCTCCATCACAGCTAGCATAGTAAATCCTAATTCACAGATATCAAACACAACAACAATTCAAACTCATAAACAAAATTTAATTTAAGTAAGGATAGGATTAGATGGAACCAATTTTGTTTTTATCATAAATACGATGAAACCAAATTTGGTTTTATCATAAATAAGATGAAACCATAATTGGTTTCGCCATAATTCAACTGCAAGAAAAATTATAAACCATGATTCATTCTGTTTGACCACACCAATAGCAATAACCTGTTTTGGCTAAATCTTCAATACTACTACATCTAAAATGGAGTATAGCAAAGGGAAACATACACAATAAGAATTCACATAATAAGAATTCAGAAAGCAAGAAAGAATTGAGCAAAATTTTCAATTAGGGCGTGGAATTGACCCATTGTGAAGTAGTTCTTACCAATGTCTTTGAAGATTCATCATGTACTAGACCTTGAGCAACCATGTTGTGCCTACACAATCAAGAGAATCTTGTTATGGACAAATCCATTTTTAGCCTCAAAAACTAAAAGTTTTTTTCTTTTCGAAATCGATAAAAATTAGATGAAACCAATTTTAGTTTCATCATAAATAAGATGAAACACTGTTAGCAATATTCTGTCGTGGAGAAGAATACCCTCCACCGGTTTAACGCATAAACGTGCATTGCAGTACAATTGTTTAAACTCTTTATTCCGTCACAACACTAACATAATTCATCTGGACTCCCGTTTTTCCTGAAACTTTACACGACTCCAGAGAGATTCTTCCTGTATATGAATCGTGCAAATTCACAAGTTTTCAACATGATCCTGGATACTATTCATTTTGAAACTAATACAGTAACAGGGATGGAAAAGCATCGAACCAGTGACAACAAACACACATATTCCCTAATAATAACATATAAAAGAATGTTTTGAGTGCAACATTTATGGTTCAGTAGGGTCTAATATGTTCCATCAAGAATATTCCTGATAACATCTGATAGGCTTATATAGAAAGTGCAGAATAGATAACACCTTGCCACTTACGAAACATTTAAAATAAAATAAACAGGAAGAAAGACAGTAGAAGATATAATAATTCACCAAAATCAGCAGATTGATACAGTTTTCATGTATGTGCACCACGTGTACGGCGTGTATTATACGATGCAAAGTAGCAACTATAATCTAAAAGTCCAATCACTAACCATATGAAATCACAATATAAATATGCAAGTACTTAACAGTCCTTAGTGATTCAAAATCTTGCTAGTTCAAATTACCACATCACACCAACAATACCAACAGAGACTCAAATCTAACTCATTCTTCTGAATCCATATCTCAAATGCATTCTTGCTCTACCATGATCACAACCATCCATTTCTTGAATTTTCATACTTATACTCATTTCTATCAACAACTGAAATGTCTACTTCATCTCTATTAATAGAATTCATCATCAGTTCACTCCATAACATCTCAAGCCATCACCTTCATCATATTTGTAGCTTCATAATCCCTGTAACTCATCATGACCTAAATTAATAATCACAACTATCAACTGCAGTTTCAAGAACATCTATAATTCTATCAATTGATATACTACATCTTAGTAAATATCTTTCTATGTCGAAAACCCATTTACTAAACAATAACATCAACTCAATCTTCTAATTTGTTAAGAAACATAATAATCTCTTCCACTATTTCAACTTAAAATCAGATCCTTCTTCTTAACTCATCAGAGATTCAAATTTATCAACATCCTTTTCTCAAACATCTCCTTCTTAATCAAACCCCTCTCCCTAAATTTTGCAGATAGATCAATATCAAAGAAGAACCCTAGTTTCTTAATTTAGGGAAAAACATAAACCATAATTCTCTACGAAATTAAAATTAAACTTCATACTACCATCTCTACTTCAAATCAGAACAAACCCAATTTATTTCTAACAAACCATTGAGATTTAATAAAAAAGAATCAATCAAAACAGAAACCCTAAATTTGACCTCCGATTTACCTTTTCTGTGAAGTATGATTTCGATAACCGATTCAACAACATCACTCTCAATCAAAACAAAATTAAACTACAGAGATACGAATTACAATTAAGAATAAAAGAGGTTTTGATGCACTAACCCATTTTTAAGAACCACGATCTAGATTTAACCCTCTTTCTCAACTATTACGGAGAAAAAAAAATTGAAGACTAAATTGATGTTGGTGGTGACGTAAGTGTTGCTGCTTGTGGTGACGGAGGTGTTGCTGCTGGTGTTCGTGGAGATCTATTGTTGTTGCTAGCGGTGATGGTGGTGGGGAGAAGGAGACGTAAGAAAGAAGAAATGGTATAAAGGGTATGTTTGGATTTTTTTAAAGTAAACAAAACTAAATTTACTCATTATAATTTGAAGTGCGGTTTTTGTGCCACTTTTTAGTCAAATGGTTTTTATTTATTAAAAATAATATGGCTGGATTTTTTGTACCACAAGTTTGATCACCTTAGTGTTTTATGACTAGTTTTGTTTTACTCTTTTCAAAAAAAATCGTTACATTGCATTTTTATTAGGTGTTCTTATATATCCCCAGAAAACACTAACGGTACCCCTTTGTCCTTATACCCCCAACACTCATCTCCTACCCCATCAAATTAAATCCACTAACATTTGTATATCCCAAATAGAGATCTTCAATCAATCACGATCTTCTTCATGAACGACGACTACTACCACTACCTCTTTTAATCAGGAAACTCCTTTTCGGAAGAGCAGATTTTGGGAAGTATTGTATTTTTTTGTTTTAGGATACCAAGCCCTAGATTTAGGTTTTTTTCTTCTTAGCCCTTCTAATCCTTGTTTAATACATTAATTATTTAGTTTTAATCTTGATCTTTTCTAATCCTTGTTTAATACGTTAATTATTTGGTTTTAATCTTGATCTATTCTCACAAACCCATGCCCTCAATCTCAATTTCGAAAATCTCTGTTATTGTCGTATCAGTAAAATCATCTTGTATTTATTTTCATCAATTAATTAAAAATACTTCTTAATGATCATCTATTGATTAAAAATACTTCTTGAGGAAAATCAAGAGCTTTGGGGTTCTAATGGATTTTCTGGGAACGTCTTAAAATTAATTTACTTTTTCATTAACTTCATCAATAGTACCATGATAAATACACAAATCAATCACCATTTTATATCAACTATCTACATCACTGGTTTCGATTTGTCTAGTGATGGATCCAACTTCTAACTCCGTTGATAATAATTTTAGGATAACTTTGGTTTAAAAACAAGTTTGTTTATGTAGAATATTTGTTTATGATAATCAATCATGCACCATCGGTTTATGATTGTTCTCCCTCATTTTTATCATTGTACAACTGAGACATATGAGGACGGAAGTGATACAGATGAATAAATTTGTTATGATAATTTTGTTTATGATCATTGTAGTATTGTACAACTGAGCAGAGCCGATCCTTTGCCAAAAAGGGCCATGTGCGCAAAAATTCGTGGGGCCCTTTTTATAAGGTCAAATATATATTTTTTGATAGTTTTATAACAATATAAGTATTATAATTTGTGTGACTTATTTAATACAAGTTACCAGTTTAAGCATTAAGATACTAATGCTTTTGATGCATAAACTTCTATGTTGAAATGAGCTAACTAATTAATTAAATGCTTATGATAAACACTAGTAACATTAACTAAGAAGTAGAAAATTCTTTTCTTATGTTTCTTTCAATCACTTATAGTAAAACTCAATGTATACATAATCAACAATACATGGCTATTTATAGCTAAAAGAAAGGTATCAATGGTGAGACACTTGTATCAATTAGGAAAATGGTGAGAACAAGTGTCCCTTTGAAGTGGCAATATAATCAATGTTTATGCCACTAAATTATTCTTCATGTGACACATTTCATTTTTCTAGAAATTCTTAGGACACTTCATAGGACATGTGTACACATACTTCATTGTTTTATAAATGTTGGGACACATGTATATACAATACTCCCCCTTGGACCATCATTTCTAAAATCGTTGCCTCATTAAAACCTTGTCGGTAAAACCCAATGGGACAAAACCCGGACAAAGGAAAAAGAGTACTACAGAGAATCTTAGAATGGTGTTGGATCCGCATATCTTTGCCTCGTTAAAACCTTGACAAGGAAAACCCAGTGGGACAAAACCTTGACTAAGGAAAAAGAGTACAACGCGTTATAATCCATAACTCCCCCTTAACATAATCTCCGTCAATTTGTATGTTTGTATATGTGGCGCATCCCGATCCCGTAAACCAGTTTCCGGAAGAGAGTTGTCGGTAATGACTTGGTGAACAGATCAACATAATTTTCACAAGATTGTATCTTCTGGATCTCAATCTCTTTGTTCTTCTGGAGGTGGTGAGCGTAAAATAGTTTTGGCGAAATATGCTTTATCCTATCACCTTTGATGTAGCCTTCTTTAATTTGTGCTATACAAGCTGAGTTGTCTTCACAAATTATTGTTGGCGTACTGGTAATGGACGGTAGGCCACAAGAACTTCTGATATGCTCGACTAATGATCTCAGCCACACGCATTCTCGACTTGTTTCATGTAGAGCAATTATTTCAGAGTGATTGGAGGAGGTAGCGGGCATGCTTTGCTTGCAAGATCGCCAAGAAAATGATGTGCCTCCGCTTATAAAGACATATCATGTCTGAGAGATTGCTTTGTGGGGGTCCGAAAGATAACCAGCATCTGTATATCCCATAATTTTCGAGCAGTTTTCTGAGTCTTTCGAGTAGAATAGTCCCATGTCCGTAGTTCCACGCAGATAGCGGAAAATGTGTTTTACTCCAGCCCAATGTCTCTTTGTTGGTGCAGAACTGTACCTGGCTAAGAGATTTACTGAAAAAGAGATGTCTGGTCTAGTGCACTGAGCTAAATATAATAACCCATCGATAGCACTTAAATATGGTATTTCTTGACCAAGGAGTGTTTCACCTTCCTCTTTGGGGCGAAATGGATCTCTTTTGGGATCAAGAGTTCTCACAACCATTGGAGTGCTAAGCGGATATGATTTGTCCATATTAAAGCGTTTGAGAAGTTTCTCAGTATACACTGATTGATGGACAAGGATTCCGCTCTCATAATGCTCAAGTTGTAGACCAAGACAAAACTTTGTTTTACCGAGATCTTTCATCTCGAACTCCTTCTTTAAGCATCTTTGTGCTTTGGAGAGTTCATCAGGAGTTCCAATAAGATTGATGTCATCTACATATACAACAATGATGGCAAACCCAGTGTTTGTCCTTTTAATGAAAATACACGGGCATATTGGATTGTTTACATAACCCTGATTTAACAAGTATTCACTCAGACGATTATACCACATTCGTCCAGATTGTTTCAAACCATACAAGGCTCGATTTAATTTTAGTGAATACATATGACATGGTTTATCTGCTGAAAATTGAAAACCTTCAGGGATTTTCATATAGATATATGTATCCAATTTTCCATACAAATATGCAGTAACCACGTCCATTAGATGCATGCCGAGTCCTTCATGGACTACTAGGCTAATCAAATACCTAAAGGTAATTGCATCCATTACAGGAGAATATGTTTCCTCGTATTCAATCCCTGGTTTCTGTGAGAAACCCTGTGCCAATAGTCTCGCTTTATAGCGAACGATTTCATTTTTCTCGTTTCGCTTGCGCACAAACACCCATTTACAGCCAACCGGGCTCACATTATTTGGTGTTCGGACTGCAGTACCAAAAACATTGCGCTTAGCGAGAGAAAGTAATTCTTCTTGGATTGCCTTTTTCTATTTTGGCCAATCATCCCTTTGACGACATTCCTCTATAGAGTGTGGTTCAACACCATCATCATTCAAGGCAATATCAGTAGCTACTGTAAATGAAAATATGTCGTCAACAATCATTGTACTTCGATCCCAAAATTTTCTATTGCATGCATAATTAATAGAGACTTCCTCATTTTGAGGTTCCATTGTCTCCACCGAGACATTCTCCTCGTCAGGAGATCTATTTTCAGAAAGTTTGGATCCCTCTTTAATAGTGCCCTCAAGATCACTATTAGTCAATGATTGAGATTGGCTTTTCTTCTTTCGAGGAGCAGAATCCTTTGACCCAACTGGCCGTCCACGCTTACGGCGTACCTCGGACGACTTGTTTGCTGCCACATCCATGGATTGTTCCATAGGAATATCAATGCGTGATGGGGCATTTTTAGCTGGCACATAAACTTTTATTATTTTTGTTGTATCTGTAAATGCATCAGGCATTTGATTTGCAATATTTTGAAGATGCAAAATCTTCTGCACCTCAGTTTCACACTGACTTGTGTGTACATCAAGATGAGACAATTCTGGTGTATACCAGGATAATTCACGCCGTTTTTCAGGCGGTAGTTTCCCTCCCCCTAACGGTGGGAAAACTGTTTCATCAAAATGACAATCTCCAAATCTTGCCGTAAAAACATCCCCTGTTAATGGTTCAAGATATCGAATTATAGATGGTGAGTCAAATCCGACATATATCCCAAGTCGACGTTGTGGGCCAAACTTGGTGCATTGTGGTGGTGCAATGGGAACATAAACAGCACAACCAAAAACACGCAAATGAGATATGTTCGGTGGATGACCTAACACATGTTGTAAAGGGGAATACTGATTATTCGCACAAGGTCGATAACATACCCAGTGCAGCAGCGTGCAAAATAGCATGTCCCCAAGCTGAAACGGGGAGCTGAGTTTTCATAAGCATAGGTCTGGCAATGAGCTGAAGATGCTTAATGAACGATTCTGCTAAACCGTTATGTGTATGCACATGAGAAACCGGATGCTCAACCTCAATGCCTAACGACATGCAATATGCATCAAATGCCTTTGAAGAAAACTCTACTGCGCCATCAAGTCGAATGGACTTGATAGAATAATCAGGAAAATGAGCACGTAATTTTATAATTTGGGAAAGAAGCCGAGCAAATGCTAAATTACGTGTTGATAGTAAACAAACATGTGACCATCTAGCAGAAGCATCAATCAGAACCATAAAATATTGAAAGGGTCCACTATAGGGATGTATAGGACCGCATATATCACCTTGTATTCTCTGCAAGAAGGTAGGTGATTCCATAACTACTTTTTTCAAAGACGGTTTTATAATCAGTTTCCCCAAAGAACAAGCAGTACAACCAAGTTCTTTGTTAAGAAGAAGTTTCTGCAAAGGATGTCCCTGACAACTCTGAGAAATTCTACTCATCATAGTAGAACCTGGGTGTCCAAGTCGGTTGTGCCACAACACAAATGTATTCGGGTCATAAAATTTTCGAACTATGACCGAATAAGATTCAACTTTCCGAATTTTTGTATGGTACAACCCAAAAGTGAGGGCTGGAAGCCTCTCAGCAATGTTCCTTCCATTAGACGATGTAATATACAAGTACTCCTTATCGTTCTCATCAACCGTTTTAATGTGGTATCCATTATTGCGTATATCTTTGAAACTCAACAGATTCCTATGGGATCCGGAGGAATATAACGCATCATTGATAGTGAATATGGTACCACACGGTAATGAGACACAAGCTTTACCAGCTCCTTCTACAAGGTTAGCTGAACCACTGATGGTAGTGATACTAGCCTTGAACCTTTTCAAGGTTATAAAGTACTTAGTACTTAGGAATATTGAATTTGTCGTCCCACTATCAACGAGACAAAATTCACCATCGGAGTTGCTATCAGTGTCCATATCCTTCCATATACATAAAGAAGGTATAAGATAATTGCACAAAATAATTTTAGCAACACATGTATATTACATACACTCATACATATTACACATATAAAACCCAAAATTAGTACAAGCCAAAAATACCGAAATAGGTAAGTACAAATAAAAACAATACACTTAAAACAGAATACTACAACTTTAATTTACACGAAACAGACCATCAGCAAACTGGTCAAAAGTAGTCTGGTATTTATTACCCTCCAAATCAAGTAGGTAGTCAGAAACCTCTAACTTTGGTGGTTTAGTGGAAATATTCTGTTCTCCCAAATTCATCTCAACGTTTGCCTCCTTTTTCTTGTGAGGCTCACGGAGATCAGCGCGGCAGCATCTATACCAATGTTCTTTAGAACCACAGCGATAGCAACCCTCATCATTTTTCTTGGGGGAATTCTCAAATTTCCTTTGAGAAGTGGAAATCGATCCCTTCCCTTTGCCTTGCTTCGCTTCCGTATTTTTGTTATACGGATGGTTGTTGGCATTTATATGCCTATAGCCTCCGCGCTTACGCTTCTTTCCACGATAACCCTGCTTACCACGATCATGTCCATGTCCAGAATATGATGCCCTATTTACTTCGGGCACCAGAGCAGAACCACAGGGACGGGACTCATGATTTTTAATTAATAATTCGTTATTCTGCTCAGCCACGAGAAGACAACATATAAGATCAGAATACCGTGTAAAACGGCGTTCCCGATATAACTGCTGGAGTACAATATGGGAAGCATGAAAAGTACTCAGCGTCTTCTCTAGCTTGGATTCTTCTGATAACGGCTCACCGCACATCTCAAATTGAGCAGCGATCTTGTGCAATTCAGAATTGTAAGCCGACACGGATTTAAAATCCTGAAATCTCAGATGAATCCATTGGTCACGAATTTTTGGCAGGGTGACCACCTTAAAATGGTCATATTTCCCTTTTATGGTATTCCATAACCTTTGAGGTTCTCTACAGTGTGCTACCTCATGTTTCAGGGTTGGGGAGAGGTGACGGCGCAAGTAAGCTACAGCTCTGGCGCGCTCGTCTGATGTACAGTCTCCCCCTATGATCGTATGACCGAGTTTATTCGCTTCCAAATGCAACTCAGCATCGAGCGCCCATGAGAGGTAGTTCTCACCGGAGTCCTCAAGTGGCATAAAATCCAGACTAACTAAATTTGCTGACATTTTAAAAATTAAAAAGATGTAACAGAAAAATCAAACCTGCAGATGTCCACTTCTTTAGTTTGATGAACTAGCTGGAAAACCACGAACATGCCGAGTTACTAGTTTAAGCATTAAGATACTAATGCTGGAAAACCACGAACATGCCGAGTCCTCAAGTTACTAGTTTAAGCATTAAGATACTAATGCTTTTGATGCATAAACTTCTATGTTGAAATGAGCTAACTAATTAATTAAATGCTTATGATAAACACTAGTAACATTAACTAAGAAGTAGAAAATTCTTTTCTTATGTTTCTTTCAATCACTTATAGTAAAACTCAATGTATACATAATCAACAATACATGGCTATTTATAGCTAAAAGAAAGGTATCAATGGTGAGACACTTGTATCAATTAGGAAAATGGTGAGAACAAGTGTCCCTTTGAAGTGGCAATATAATCAATGTTTATGCCACTAAATTATTCTTCATGTGACACATTTCATTTTTCTAGAAATTCTTAGGACACTTCATAGGACATGTGTACACATACTTCATTGTTTTTTAAATGTTGGGACAAATGTATATACAATAATAATCAAAAAAATGTTAATAGTTTGCAAAATTATTGACAATGGTGCACTAGATAATACGTTAAGTTAAACGGTAATAGTAACTCCTTTTGTTAATGTCCACCTACAAAAACAAGAATATCCGAAGGAAACTCAAAAGATATAGCCAACCAATATATATGGAGGTGGTAATAATATGATAAAGATGCAAGTCTAAGTATAGTTGAGATCTGATAAATAGAAAAAGCAAGCCGATGGTCCAATGGATCGATGTACTTATGCTTCTCACGCAAGGTCACGCGTTCGAGTTCTTGCAGAAGCAAACTTTTTTTTTCTTCTTAAGTTAGACTGGACTGGGCTTGGGATGGAAAGTAAGTTTAGGAAGAACGATTTTTTGGGGATCATGGTTATATTTTTAGTAAGACATTTAGAAGTAAAGTGAAGACACCCCTTATCCAAATATTTATATTAATACCAAAATTACCCTTCCTAATTAAGTTAGTGTAATGATTAGCTAGTGTAATTAAGTTAGGTTAATTAGTGATTAGTGTAATATTAAATCAACATTATTTTTCTTAAAATTAAGTTATTGGGAGGGAAGAAGAAGGAGAATATAAGAGTTGGAAAAACTCAATTATTTTTTTATTTTTTGAATCCAAACCTTCAAACCACCCAAGCATACTTCAAATTTAGTTTTTGTTGCTTATATTGGCCAAAATTTTCTGAAAATGAGAAATTGTATAGCTTGATTTGGGCTAAGTCAAACAAGTTCGGCTACAAGATCTGAAGAATAGGTAGCCGAACTTACCTGCTAATGTAGTTCGGATAATGTTCATGAAAACGCAGGTAACCGAACTTAGTTTTAATGGAGTTTTTTGCTTTCATAGAAAATTTCGGTTAGGAGAAAAAATTTGCGACGTAACCGAACTAAAAGTTTATCGGGACATTTTTTGCGACGTAACCGAACTAAAAGTTCGGCCGGAACATTTTTTGCGACGTAACCGAACTTTTCTATGGAAAGAAAAAACCTCCATTAAAGTTGAGTTCGGCTAGTTCGACAAAGTTTTTCACATAATTCCTAGTCGAACTTCTCTCTGCAACTTCCATTTTCATCTCATTTTGATGATTACTTCTCATTTTTTCAACCAAAAACGATTGCCAAGTAATGGGTTTGTGAGAATATCTTAGTTAATGATTTAAATTAAGCTATATATATAGAGGTGGTGGTGGTAGTCGGAGGTGGTAGGTGATGGTCGGTGGTGGTGGGAGGAGGTGGTGGTTATATATATATAGGTGGTTACTAGGTTGGTTTTAAATTAAATTAGGTTAAGGGTAGGTTACTTTAGGATACTCCTTATAACTATAAGGTGATATTCTTATCACATAATGGTCTCCCACCAAAAAAGGGTGGTGCCAAACGCTTCTTTAGGAAAAAGACCTTCCACAGATCTGGGCCATGTGCGGTCGCACGGCATGCACGGCTTCAGGCCCGGCTCTGCAACTGGGACATATGAGGACGAAAGTGATACAGACGAATAAATTTGTTATGATAATTTTTTTATGAACAAACTTTAGAGAGTACCAGAGGCCAGAGGGGTACAATTATAAATAAATTCTCATCACTTTTAAGTTTTTCAGGTTACGGTTAACCAAATTATAACCAACATAATTAACTATTGGGGGTATCGTTAGTGTTTTTGGGGTATACAGGAACACCCTTTTTATTTTGGTTCTTCTTTTTGTAAATCCAAATTGTATTAATAAATAGAAATATGTACAAAGAGATTACAAGAAAAATAGGTCAAAAGACCCCAAAAAACTCATAAACTACTTGAATCTAAAATAAGATACATTTGGATATTCAATACTAGAAATGAAAAAAGGTCTTTCGGCATAGCTTAAACCCTCTTCATTTCTTATTAAACAACCTCTTTTATCCATAGCATCAGCAACTAAATAGTTCGCTAATGAAATTTAAATCATTGATAGGAATATACGGGAATAGAAATCCTTGAATTTAAATAGAGGCAATACTTATAGCTTAGAAATGAAAGGAAAGCTAGTTACTAGGATTATTCATTCTCTCTTGGAACTTTATTAGTATGGGAAGCTCTAATTTCCTCTGCTTCTTCTTTCTCTGTTCTTGAGTTTTTTTTCTCATTCTTCCCTTTATGTCTCCCTCTTAGACTTCTCTTGGTACCGTTGTTTCTTCTAGTAATTGTAACAATATTCATCTATTATCATCTTGATCTTTGATTCTAAGGGCTTAAAATATTTAGAATTATTTTCTTGGTAAGGAAACGTCTCATGTGCAATTAGCCAAATAAGATCTCTAAAATTTCATTTTTTTAACTCCGCTAAAAAAAAAAAAAAAAAAAAAAACTTTAGAATTTCTCTGAACCTCCTTTCTCTTTGCTTATGGATACGGATCGTTTCTTCTTCTACGAGAGAGATAATTGAGAGTTTTTCTAATGTAGACTTCGGATTTTTCTCCATTCTCTTAATGTTTTTGACCAGTAAACAATATAAAATTTTAGAACAAAGTACCCTTCAGAGGTATCTAACCATCTATCTTAAGCATTAGATACTAAAATATATCTCATTAGAGTTCAACAATCTTAAGTCTTAAGAAACTTCAGTTTATTCCGGAATAATAGAAGAAAAATAAACAGATAAAATGCAAAATAATATTTAGGATTTTCAAAGTAGAAACAGAGGAAATGTAGGAAAAAGAACATAGATAGAAAACTTAAGTAATATTTCCCCGGTTTTAGTCTTCTTGCAGAAGTTTTTCATGGTTACTTCTATGCTATTTCTCCTCTGGCCTCTGCTGCGGCGGCTGCTATGAAATTTTCCTTATCCTTGTTCCTGTTGTATCTAGCCTCCATCTTTAGGACATAACTATACTCAAAACCAGGAGGCACTTCACTAATCAATATGTTTGCATCAATAGGTAGTCCCTGAGAAATTTGTCTCTCGGCGTTAGCTCTTATCTCCTCTCCTAATTCTTCTTTGATGGTGGGACACATATTGTAATATGCTAACCATGTAGCCTGCTGAGCATGAAGAAACAAGTCAGCACCACACAAATAACAGAAATAATATTGTACCATGTGGAGATGTCCTCTATATAGCGCATAACTCTTGTCAAAGAAATAGGAGCTTCCTCAGGAATGGCATCATGGTTTCAAGCCATATTGAAACTAACTTATGCTTGTAGAGTGCTCTAAAGAAGGATATAATGGTTTAATACTTTTTGAACGAGGTTTGTTCATCTTTTTATAGTAAACTAGGATAATAGGCGTGCCAAACCATATCCTCTTCTTCTCTTGTTGCTTCTCGGATTTAACTTTCTATCTAGTGTTTAACGACATTAAATGACTTATCTTTGATGGTATGTTTCATTCATTACGGCTTTCCAATCTGCCTCGGCTTGGCTTTCCCCCTTCTTTAGTTAAATCAATCTTAATGACCTTGCTTTATGCAGAGTAAAGGTAGACTCTCAACAGATCCTTTATATCATAGTCTCACCTAGTCTATTTTATCTAAATCAATTATAGGTCTGGTGGCAGCTGCACTAGGTTTCTAGGGGCATTATCTCTATCATAATCTTTAATTTACATTTCAAACATAAAAAAATTTCTTAGATCGATGTCTTCTTCTTACATGCTTTTAGAGTACTAGACATGATAGGAATGGCTTGGTAATCCTTAGTATCCTTTGGACAAGAGACTTTGGTGCCCTAGTTTTTTTTAAGTATTTACACTAACTATTTTTAGGAGTATTCATATTACACGTACCTTAGACGATGCTCAAGACATATTTAAAACTTCAAGACAAAACCCTATAAGTTCAGTCAATGGGTATGTTGTTACCTCGTACCTTGGATTTTTCAAAAATCTTTTTCCGTATAAGCTGTCGAATTACGATTGGTACATATTAAGGTTTTTTTTTTGGGTTTTGGAATGATCATATCTGTTGTTGGGAATTGGCCTTAGTTTGAAACTTGTTTTCAACTCTTTATAAGACTGTGTATCCCCTTGCTATTTATGTATCTTGTCTTTCTTTCTCTTCTTACTCTTAAAATGGGTGAAAACTTTAATCTATATAGGCATCTTAGTGGTCTTTCTCTTGCTCAGCGTCTAGCTAATTATAGTAATATTGGTCTCCTCCCTACTCCCCCTTCTTTTATTAGAGAATTTGGTATTAAAGAATATAGTATTCTTGCTAGGGATTTTTCTACGGTTATTCTCCATCAATGGGAAATAAGAGGAGCACTTAAGAATTTTTGGGGTAGTCAAATAACGTTTCAAATTAGGGAAGTTGACCCAAACTTATTCATTATAACCTTCCGAAAAAGGAGGATTTTCATTGGATATCATCAAATGGGCCGTGGTACCCTTTTGGTAATGTACTGGCTGCGACAACTGCTTATCAGGGAATGAAAATCTCAACCGATTTGGTTAAATAGATTCCAATATGGGATTCTATCTTAAATGCAAAATTCGAACATCGTGCTAAGGAAATGCTAGGCTTAATTGCAGGTAAAGTAGGTCAAGTTGCCAGAGTATGTACTGCAAGAGATTCACTAGACTACGTACCAAGAGTTCTTCTCTGGGTTAATATATAAAAACTACTTATTCATCACTTGCTTGTTAAGGTAGGCAGATACCCTATTACATCCACTTATTTCAACTACATCAATCTTCCTTCTAAATTTTGTTCCCATTGTCTGGGGTTGGGACACAAAGTTGGTGATTTGCTGTTCTGTTAGGAAAAATGCTTGAAGATATTTATGATATAACTGTTAACTCACCCTATCCTAGTGATGACATGAACTGGTTGAATGATGTTTGGGTCCAAGTATGGAACCCCAAGGATAATTTGATCATACAGGAGTGCCGGTGCCTGTAAAAAAATACCTAAATCAGCCAAGAGTAAGTGATATTTTTTCATGATATTTTCCGAACTTATGTGGCTGAAGAACCGGCTATGTTCAATGATAGCCATGAGAATCTGCATAGAGTCCAACAACTATCCTCCTCTAATCTTCATCCTTCTAATTCTTACGATGTTTTAGGACCCTTTGTAATTAATATATCTTCAACCTATGCTTAGGATGAAGATATGCCTCTAGCTTCTTTTTCTGTGCTGGGAAAAAGAACTTTCCCATACAATCCCCCTGAAAGCTTCATACCGATCCTTTCTTCGGATGAATCGTTCCGATCCGCGAACTCGGAAACTTTCCGAGTCCTGGCATAATCGGAACCTGGTGCAATTGTTATTCTTAAAGACGGTTCTGAACCAGATTTTCATATCCCGGTTCCGAATTCGGGTTATTCATTTAAGTCAAGTGAAGATAATTCAATTGTTAGAAGACTATCTTTCTCTTCACCTGTTTTGGGGGAATCTATTGAATCCATAATTTCTCCTTCTGTGCCAGCGAATTCTGATTTTATCTCTATGGATTGCATTCATCAATCATCATGCATAGCATCATCATTTCATACACTATCGACTCAGCCAAAGTCTGCATTTAAGATTTCGGTTTCTGAATTTCCCTCATCTTCATCTTCTGAGCATTTTTGCTCAATTCCCTCACATGATGGCAAGGTCTTAGAAATTCATCAGTACGGGTCCAATTTGGCTAATCATCTAGCAAGTAAAAATAATTATCATCCAATTCCCTTCCTGGAGTTAATTCCCCAACAGCAACATGAGGAGGCACATGTACTTCTTCCTTAATCCTAAATTATAAAGTTACTATTCATTGATGATATTTTGGAATCCTAGTTAGTCTAATTAGTCAATTCCTGCTTTTATATATTATGCATTAAATTTTTAAAATTTTAGGAAATCTCAATTGAACTGTCTTATATCTAAAATTTAGGATTCTAGTATCCTTCATGGAAAATGAAAATAATAGCTTGGAACATGCAGGGGTGTGGTAACCCCCTCACAAAAAACCATCTAAAACAAATAATAGATGTTGATAGACTTGAAATCTTATTTCTGTCAGAAGCAAAATCTCAAAAGCAATTAGGTAGAACAGTTCAAAAAGACTACCCTAATATTCACATAGTAGATCCTATAGGAAGAGCTGGAGGTCTAGATCTGTCTTGGGTAGATGGTTTTGCGTTTGAAATAGTGCAATGGAACACAAATATGATAAATATCTTAGTACAGACTAACCATGAATCAAAGAAGTGGCTTTTAACTTGCTTTTATGGTAGTCCTTACCCAAACAACAGACATATAGCATGGGATTTCATATCAGAAATATCTGAACAAGTTGATAAAAATTATACACCTTGGATCCTAATAGGGGATATGAACATGATATTTAGTCAGGTTGATAAATTAAGAGGACTTCCCTACAAAAAATCTGATAGTGAGTATTATCAAAAATTCTCAATAATGCTGGTTTATTAGACATAGGTTTTACTGGATATGATTATACATGGAACAACCATACAGATGGTATAGCCAACATACAAGAAAGACTAGATAAAGCAGTGGTGAACAATGAATGGAACTCCCAATTTCAAAATTCTGCTCTGACACACTTAGTAGCTGTGGGTTCAGACCATAGTCCTATTTCCTTACAACTTGATTCTTCAGTAACCAAACACAAATATAACTTTAAATATTATGATACATGGCAAAAAGAACAGTCATGTATTCAAACTATTATAGAAACATGGAAACACACTCTGAATCAAGATAATCCATCTATTTCTCTTATAACAAATATTCATGAGCTACATCACAACCTAGAACACTGGAAGAAAAACATCTTTGGTAAACCTACTAAAGAAATTAGGAAAGTTCTACACCAGATAGACATTTTGAACAATTCTAATCATATCTTTAGGAAAGAAGATAAAATTAAAGACAAACTTTTCATACTAGAAAAACTTTATGACACACAGGAGGCGATTGCAAAACAACAATCAAGAGACAATATGGTGCATTTAGGAGAGAAAAACACAAAATACTTCCATACTAAAACATTAAAAAGAAGAAAATTGAACAACATTGAGTGTATTAAAACGAGTACTGGAGAGTCAACCTTTAAAAGAGAAGAGATTAAGAACACTTTGAAAGATTTCTATTTCAAGCTTTTCTCAGAAGATAATAGTATTTCTTCTGATGATATAAATTTATTTGCTAACATTAAACCTACTATCACTAAAGAGGAAAACAAAAGTCTAAATACGATTCCTTTCTCCGATGAAATTCTATCTATCCTAAAGAATTTAAAACCAAACAAATCTCCAGGACCCGATGGTTTTCCCGCGAGTTTCTTTAAAATGAACTAGGACATTGTAGGGAGCAAGTAATCTATACAATTCAAAATTTCTTTAAAACTGGAGAGCTAAATCCTGAATTCAATAAGACATTTCTTTTCCTTATTAAAATTAGGCACCCTAAAGACCCTGTCCAATTTCGGCCTATAGGATTATGCAACACTATTTATAAGATTATAGAAAAAAATCTATCAAATGGAATTAAACCCCACTTGGATTCTATAATCTCTCCTTTCCAAGCGACTTTCTTGACTAATAGACAAATATCTGATAACATTATAATTTCTCAGGAAATTATACATTCATTCAAGAAAAAGAAAATAAAACACGTTGGCATGGGGATCAAGATTGAAATGTCAAAATCTTTTGACAGAGTTAATTGGGATTTCCTCTTAAAATATCTCAAGGATTTTAGCTTTGATCAAGCCTTTTGTAACCTAATTAATACTTGTATTTCCACAACCTCAATAGTAGTTATGTTAAATGGATGTCCAGGTGATTATTTCAAGCCTATTAGAGGTCTCAGACAGGGAGGCCCTCTTTCTCCCTATCTATTCATAATCTGTATGGAGATTTTTTTTCTAGGAGTCTTCTGGCAACAGAAAAAAATAGTGAAATTCATGGAATCAAGATAACTCCAAGAATAGCCCCATCTCTCACCTTTTTTTTTTTTTGCAGATGATTGTCTGTTGTTTATTAGAGCTAACTTGAAAGAATGTCATAATATCTTAAATATAATAGATAACTTTAGTAAAGCCTCGGGTCAGCTTATTAATTTTGATAAATCAGGTATTTTCTTTAGTAAGAAAGTTCAACCAAAACACCAAAGAATGATCAGTAAACTGCTAAAAAGGAAACACATAGACCTAAAAGACTCATACCTAGGAACACCTCTCTTTGTAGATAAAACCAAAATAAAACTTTTTGAAGGAGTAATAGAGAAGATAGAGCATAGAATCCAAGGCTGGATAGGAAAACTTTTAGCTCAATCCAGTAAGATGATTCTTAATAAGGCAACCTTAGCAAACCTAGCTAGTTATCAGATGAGCTATTTTATATTACCCAAAAAATAACCAACAAAATAGATGCCCTTCAAAGAGACTTCTGGTGGGGTAAAGAAACAAATTATAAAGGCTACTATAAACAAAGGAGGCATGGGATTTAGAAATGCTCGTAAATTCAACTTAACCCTAAATCTCTCTGGGTTTCTCAATTGAAACCAAGATACTTCAGGAGAACTTCAGCTTTCAGAGCAAACATCCCATCTTGTAGTTCATGAATATGGAAATGCATTTACAAAGGAATCAAATTAGTAGAACAAAACAGCATCTGGGAAATTGGAGATGGAATAAAAGTCAATATATGGGAGGATAACTAGATACCTGAACTGTCAGAAAATCTTAAACAATACCAAACGATTAATAACTCCTCTTTAGTTCCAGTGAAACATTTAATAAATACCAATACTAAAAGATGGAATGAAACCTTAATCCATTCCTTGTTCCCTAGTCATATAACTTAAAAAATTTGTAATATTACGTTGGCAAGAAGAGATTCTCCGAGATGGCTTCTCAATAAATCTGGGAAATTTACAGTTAAGTCTATGTACACTAAGCTAAATGAAAAAACTTTGAACAATTATAACTTAGGCCAATCTGATATTTTCTGGAAGAAACTATGGGCAACAAATACCTCTCAAAGAATAAAAATCTTTGTCTGGAAATTCCTACATAATGCAGTATCAACTAATTACAAATTGGCCAGGTTTAAAAGGATATTTCCCCTACTTGCTCCTTTGGCTGCAATGAGGATGAAACAATTGAACATCTGTTTTTACATTGTAAATATAGAAAATCTGTTTGTATTACATACCCTTGCCCTGTGAACATAAATTTCGACAGAAATATAACTTTTTTTAGATGTCTTTAAAGAGTGGCTAGAGAAAGATAGTACTCTAATTCCCATAGACATTATAATGACCAAAATTTGGTTCATTTGGAAGGAAAGATGTAACCGAGCTTTTGTTAACCAGCAACATTCTCATCAGCAAGTAGATTTAGAAATACAGAGACACCTGGATTTCTAGCACAAGGAAAAGTACATAGTTAACAAAAAAGATTTGGTCACAGGACCCAAAGGAAACAGTACCTGGAATTTTCCAGAATCCCTACATAATAAACTAAATGTGGATGCTGCTTGGATCTCAAGTAACACCCTAGCAGGTTTTGCTATAATTTTCAGAAATGATGCAGGTGAATTCACTCAAGGAAGAGCATGACCAATCTCAGAAGCTGTCCTAGAAGAAGCGGAAGCTCTAAGACTCCTTCAGGATGCTAAATGGGCGAGAACAATGAAGCTTTATGATTTTAGTGTGGAAGGAGATTGTAAGAATATTTTTGACTACCTGAATGGAGAGTCATCTCAAATCACCTGCCAGAACCAATCCATCATGGATGAAGTGCTATATGATTTCTCTTTTTGTAATAATTTTAAAGGTTTCCAGTTGTTTGAGGGTGAAAAAGATTTCTGCTGAATTTGGTAATTTCGGGTGTGTGGGTGAGAAACGAATTTAAACCCTAAACAATGTACTGCAAGGGAGTACTTTATATTCGAGAGATCAATCTGTACAAATCCGTCCTAAACCAAGAAATGGCAATTCCATACTTGCTTCGGTCACAAAGTGAAGGAGAAGGGTTAGTTTTTGGGGAGGGAAGCGAAGAAAGTGTTGAGGCCAGAATAGTTGATTCTAGAAGAGTAGTTATTTTACGACTTGTATCAGAAAGTGGGAAGCTAACATATGGAGAGCTAGCAAATGCTTTCTGAGTGTTTTTTGTTCCTAACCAGAACTTGTTGTTCGGTGGAAATAGGTAATGCCTATTTATACAAGTCGAAGTGAAACGTACTCTGGTCTCATTAAGAAATGGAAAAAAGGGTGAGTAAATGGGAAGAGGTGGTAACCCGTAATGCCTGGAATTGATGTTCCATAAAAGAAAACATTTCACCATTACTCCCTGTATTTACTAACCGCCTCATCCTTATGACACTTTCTTATAACGGGCGTAGTGTACGCCGCACGCTGTAAACCGCCAAACCAATACCCAATGAGCATCCCCCATTTTGTGACATGCGTTGATGTCTCGAGTATTTTCATGGAAAACATATATCACATTGTTGTTTTCTGGCAAGTTGATCTTGGGAGACTTGCCGGCTCGGTGGTGACCTTCGACGGTCGAGATTTAGCATCTTAAGAGGAAAGGTAGTCATTGATTATTGCAACCCTTCGTTTGGTAGATAGTGGCATGAAAGCATGATCAGTATGGCTTTAATATGGCCTAGTTTTGGCTTTGTTTAGGCGCGACCAAACTAGGGCCAAAGGTTTCCATGCGTTAGCTGGTAACCTTGGACGGCTAAGATCTGCACCTTAGATGAAAAAGTGGTCGTTGATTGTTGTAGGCCTTCGTTTTGGTAGCCGCATAGGGAAGGTTGGTATAGCGTGGCGCGGCAAGGTGGTTGGCATGCCATTGGCACATATGGTATGGTATGCCTAGGCGTGGCCAAAACTAGGGTTTTTGGGACAAAGGTTACCATGCGTTGTTTGGCGACCTTGGACGGCTAGGATTTGAATCTAGGATGGAAGGGTGGCCGTTGATCGTCGCACACCTTTATTTTGGCAGCCAGCAGCATGTAGCGGGCCGACATGGCTTTCGCATGGAGACGTGGCCAAGCTAGGATTTTGGCGTGGCTAGGCTAGGATTTTGGCGTGCCCATGCTAGGATTTTGGCGTGACCAGGCTAGGATTTTGGCGTGGCCAGGCTAGGATTTTGACATGACCAGGCTAGGATTTTGGCGTAGCCAGGCTAGGATTTTGGCGTGGCCATGCTAGGATTTTGGCATAGCTAGGGTAAGATTTTGGCGTGGCCAGGCTAGGATTTTGGCGTGACCATGGTAGGATTTTGGCATGGCCAGTCTAGGATTTTGGCTTAGTTTAGGCGCGACCAAAAGCTGGAGTTTTGGCATAGTTTGGACGCGGCGAAAATTAGGTCTTGGCGTTGGGCCAAAGGTTATTGCGCGTTAGCTGGCGACTTTGAACGGCTAAGATATACATCTCAGGTGGAAGGGTGGTCGTTGATTATTGCAACCCTCGTTTTAGCAGCCAGCGTCGTGCATGGCATGTTGGGATGGCTGGCATGGTTTTCCATTGGTACGGTGGTGCGGCTAGCATGCCTTGGCGCGGAGACATGGCAGGAATGGTTTGTCATTGGCACGGTGGTGCGGCTGGCATGCCTTGGTGAGGAGACATGGCAGACATGGTTTGTCATTGGCACGGTGGTGCGAATGGTTATCATGCCTTGGCGCGGAGATGTAGATAGCATGGTTTTCCATTGGCACGGTGGTATGTCTAGCATGGTTAGCATGCCTTGGCACCGAGACGTGGATGGCATCGTTTTCCATTGGAAAGGGGGTGCAGCTGGCATGGTTGGCGTGCCTTGGTGCGGAAACGTGGTTGGCATGGTTTGCCATTGGCACGATGGTGCGACTGACATGGTTGGCATGCCTTGGGGCGGAGACGTAGCTGATAATGCAGTTTTAACATCCATAGGCATGGTGGTGCGGCTGGTCAATTGTTTTAAGGGAAAAGAAAAACTAAAAAATGAGGAGAGAGAAATTCTGGCGCTTTCCCTAGTTTTTCATTTTTGTTTCGATCCTTGATTCATCATGGTTGAGGCAACATCAATCAAACCAACTCAATCTTTCGCTGATAAAGTGAAAGCAAAACAAACTTTGATGCCTACGTCAGTTGATATTAATAGTTTACCAACACCAACCCTAATTTATGGAGAACCTCCTCTAGTTATTCCCTCAGATTTCTACCAAGAGGGATGCAAACCTTTTGAGTATAGTTTCATTGCGAGATTAAATTACACTGGTTTGAAGTTTTCGGAGGTGAAAACTTGCTTGGTTAGTCAATGGCAGTTAAACCCTAACGCGGTTAGGTTTATGACTATGAGCAAAGGGTTTTTCGTTATTATGCTGCAGGATGCTGAAACTAAAGAAATAATCCGTCACAAAAAATGGTATGTTCAACAACATGAGCTCAAACTCATGGATTGGTATCCAGGCTTTGATCCGGAACGTCAGAAAACTACCCATGCAGCAGTTTGGGTTCACTTTCTGGGACTACATGCTGAGCTATGGACTGAGAAAAATTTGTTATCGATGGGAAAAGTTTTGGGAAGTCGAAGTCCCATTGTGGTTGATCAAAGAACACTAAACTTGGAATTTGTAAATTTTGCCTCAGTTTTAATTGATGTTGATTTTGCTAAGCATATTCCTGATAGAATTAGGTTTACTGCTGGTGGTCGCACTTTTTGGCAGTACTTAGAGATTCCAAAACATCCAAAGTTTTGCTTGAAGTGTTGCATCATTGGTCACACTGATAATGAATGCAGAAAACAATCCAAGACTGAAGAGCAGACACCTAAAGGTGATGCTTCTACTAAAGGGGATGCTACCCAGGGGTGGCAAACTTCATGTAATAGGAGGCAGCGTAAGGGCAGAGATTCTAATGTTGTTGATAAGGCTAATGCTGCTAAGGCTAATGCTGGTGTTGATAATACTTCTTCTGGTGCTACTAAACCGGTGTCGGTTGAGGAGAATGTTGTTGGTGTGGAGGAAACCAATCAGCTTGAGAAGGAACTAGCTTCTTCTGAAGCTGCGCTTAGAGCAACGTCTGATGCTTTGAGAAAGCTAAATAGGCGATTGCTGAGAAAGCAGCGTTAGATAGCAGGTTGTCAGTGGGTGAAACTGCAACCTCTTCTAAGTCAATTACGAGTGGTGAATTGGCAAGAACTAACTACTTAAATATTGATAGGAACAATGCTAGTTCTTCCTCTACTCTTGTTGCAACTGCTGGCGAGAGACTTCAACCTTCTAAGGATACTGTGGTTGATAATATTGTTGATACTCCAATGCTCAATGCTTTGACAGATACAAGAGTGATTATTTCGCCAAATAAGTTTAATTTCCAGCACTCTACTAATCAAGTTGAGGAGAGTTCAGATGAGGAATTAACTCTGGAGCAAGCTTCTTCAGGTGTCAAAGGGTCCAAGTGGTCTGAAATACCGGATGAACATGTTAAACAAAAAGAGAAAAGGAAGTCTGGGCGTGTTCTAGTTTCCACTTCTCAACAAAATTCTGAACAAAGTACTACTGCGGAATCCAAGTCTGACTCGGACACTGAGGTTAATGAGCTGGGTATCAGAGTTCGTAAGGGTTGGTCTCCAGTTATAGAAAAAAGGGTTCCGAATCAGAATCCTAAAGTTATTTATAAACCAAAAAAATCAGTTTCCTAATGTGTGTTCTCTTTTGGAATGTCAATGGGGTGGCAAAGGGGGCTGCGGGTTTGAAATTGCATGATTTAGTGCATGAGTTTAAGCCATCTATTTTGTGTATTGCTGAGCCGAAAATTAAATACTCTGACAATGTTATGTTGAGACTAAATTTAGCTGGTTATGTAAAGAAGGCAATCCATAATTCTTCTAAGAACTCTATTGGTAATCTCTGGATTCTGTGGGGTGAAGATATTGAGGAGCCGGTGGTGATAAATATGACTAGGCAGGCCATTATGGTGAAGTCTGAGGGGGTCTATATCTCATTTGTGCATGCTAGTTATATTCAAGTTTTTAGAAGGAGATTATGGAGTCAACTTTCAGCAGTAGATTCTACAACTCCTTAGCTAGTTATAGGAGATTTTAATTGTGTTCTTAGGGAAGACGAAAAGAAGGGGGGTAGAGAAACTCGTACTTCTTGCATTAATGAATTTACTGATTGGATGGAAGATAATGATCTTTTTGAAGCTGATTCTTTGGGGTCTAAATTTACTTGGACTAATGGTCAATCGGGAAGTAGTAGAATTATTAGTAAGCTGGATCGCGCAATTATTAATGAGCCTTGGTTATCTAAATTTTCGAATTAGCGGTGTAAAGCTCTTCCTAGAGAAGTTTCCGATCATTCAACTCTTATTGGTTTCCCTTTTATTGCTCTGAGGCCTAGGCGTGCTCCTTTTCGTATCCAGAAGATGTGGTTTTCTCATCCTGATTTTTTGAGAATGGTGGAGGTTTCTTGGAATGCTCCGGTTCATGGAAATCCAGATTTTATTTTTCCATTCAAATTAAAGTGGTTGAAAGAGGATATCAAGTTGTGGAATCAGACTATTTTTGGTAATGTTAATGCTAGGCTAAAGCAGGCACAACTTAAGTTTGAAGTGGGAAATAGGAATTCTGATGAAAACCCTTTTAATACTTCTACGCTTAATGAAATGAAGGATGCTCTTGTTTCTGTTCAGGATGTTCGTATGCAACAGCATATCATGTTAAAGCAGAAGTCTCGAAATAGGTGGTTATTAGAGGGTTCTAGTAATACCTCTTTTTTCCACAACTCTATAAATATTCGAAGGAGTTCTAATACTATCTCAGAACTTGTTATTGAGGATAATACTTCTTTGTATGATCCGAACCAGTTGCGGGACCATGTGGTTTCTTATTATGAGGCTAAATTCAATGGGGAGGATCTTCCAATCGATAACCAGCTGTTTGATTATGCTCATGATTCCATATCGTTTGAGGAAAGCCAGATGTTGGACGCCATTCCTTCTCTTGTTGAACTTAAAGTTATTGTCTTTGATTTAGGGTCGGGTTTTGCTCTGGGTCCGGATGGTTTCTCAGGGTGTTTTTATAGGCACTGTTGGGACTTGATTCACCTAGACCTTTTCAAAGCTGTTATTTTTTGCTGGACTAATAAGACCATTCCAAATGGAGCTAATTCTAGTTTCATTCTTTTGCTTGCAAAGTTAAGGGGTGCTGATAATTTGAGAAAATTCAGACCTATTGGATTAACTAATTTTTCTTCAAGATTTTCACTAAAATTCTGGCTACTAGACTTGGAAAGGTGTTGGGTAAGTTGGTGTCTGAGGAGCAGGTGGATTTTATGAAGGGGAGAAATATTCATGAAAATATTAGTTTGGCTTCGGAGATGGTTAATGAGCTGCACATCAAAAGGAAGGATGGGAATTTGGGTCTAAAGCTTGATATTTCTCAAGCGTTCGATACAGTAAGTTGGTCCTTTGTTATGGAGGTGTTTAGAAGATATGGATTTTTGGAAGATTGGTGTACTTGGATTCAGAAAATTTTGGATTCAGCTCGTATTTCTATTCTTCTTAATGGTAGTCCGGAAGGTTTTTTCAAGATAAATAGAGGTTTGCATCAAGGGGATGCTCTGTCGCCTCTTATTTGTGTTTTGATTGAGGATGTTCTTAGCCGCAACATTACTAAACTATTTCAAAATAAAGACATGACTCATATGGTAAGGCGTAATGGTATTGCTCCTACTCATTTATTCTTTGCTGATGATATTATGATTTTTTGGAAGGGAAACATGAAAAGTTTACGAAACTTGGTGAAGTTACTTGAGTCTTATCAGGGAGCTTCTGGCCAGCGTGTTTGTAGGGAGAAGAGCAAGATTTACTATGGTGGGGGGTCTTTAAGTAGGCGTCAAACCATTGCTAATTTCTTGGGCATGGAAATTACTTATTTTCCTGATCGCTATTTGGGTGTAAAGCTTATGCCAGGTGCAGTGAGATATAGGCATATCAGCAACGTTGTTGAAAAAATTAAAGATCAACTTTCAGTTTTGAAAGGTAAGATATTATCTTTTCAGGATAGGGTGGTGATTGTTAAAAATGTGCTTTCGAGTTACTCCATTCATAATATGGCGGTGTACAAATGGCCAGTTAAGTTCATTAAATAGTGTGAGCGCGTTATTCGTAATTTTCTTTGGTCGGGGGACTTTGATCTTTCTAGAGATTTTGTGGTTGGTTATGACAAGATATGTAGTCCGGTGAAGGAGGGAGGTCTTGGGATTACTAGTTTAAGGACTATGAACAAGGATTTGATTATGAAATTGTGGTGGAACATAAAATCTTCTAATAAGAAGTGGGCTCATTTTTTGGAGTTTAAATTCACTTATAGGGATGGTCGTATTAAGATGACTGGAGTTAAGTCTTCGATTTTGCCTGGCATTCGATGGGTGCATCAGGAGGTGGTTGATAATTCGAAGTGCCTGGTTGGGGATGATCGAAATACTTCTTTATTTTATGACGTTTGGTATGGTACGGTGACTTTGGCTAAGGTTTTGAACCGAACATACCTAGATAGATCATCTCGGGTGAGTGATATAATTGTGCAAGGTGGTTGGCAGTTACATGGGGCTTACTTGCAAGACCTTACTAGTGCTGGAGTGGTTTTGGAGGATTTACCAATAATTCGCAATGGCCTGGATAGGAGAATTTGGATGCCGGACCTGAAGGGGGTATTCTCAGTGAAGTCCGCTAGGGAACTGATTAGAACTAAATATCTCGTTATGAAAGAAGCTGCTTTGCTTTGGAAGAGAGTAGTTCACCCTTCTCTTGGGGCTCAAAACTGGAAGTTCATTCGTGGAGCTTGTGTAACACTTGATAAAGTTCGCAGCAGGTTTAATATTTCTCTTGCTTCTAACTGTAGTGTTTGTCAAAATGATGAGGAATATCTTCAGCATGTTCTTTGGAGCTGTAGTTTCGCCCAAAAATCTTGGGATTGGCTGGTAGATATTTTTAATATCAAACCTAGTTATGATATGATTATTTCTAACAATGAAGCCAAAAATCGCAGTGGCATGGTGAAGGATTTGTGGCTGGTGGAAAATTTGGTGGTACGTTCTGAACTTTGGTTCACAAGAAACAAAAAAGTTTATGAGAGGAAAGCTTCGTGCTGGTCTTTTTTCCAGAAACGTGTTTTCAATTTGATGCAAGAATATTCAGTTCGTATCAAAAGTTTTATGCATAATACGTTGGAGGATCTAAGGATTTTGGATTTCTTCCGTGTTAGATTTAGAAAAGTGAAGTTTACTAATCCTGAACCGTGTTATTGGTCACCTCCAAATCACAATGAGCTGCTTTTGTGCACTGACGGTGCCTCAAGGGGGAACCCAGGGGTGGCGGGAGCTAGGGTTGTGGCAAGGAATGCATCTTGCGAAGTTGTAGGAGCTATGTTTATTAGTTTAGGAGTGGCGTCAAATTATATGGTGGAGCTATACAATAACATCTAAATGTAGTTTAACAACAGATTTGTGGACATGTAAACATACAAAAGATGGTTATTGTTGTGTGAAAATGCATTACATAGAGGATGATTGGAAACTGATTTAGAAAACACTAGCATACATTTTAGTGTCATCACCACATACTGGAGAAGTTCTAATAGATTTTTTGAATCAGTAGATCTAGATTAGAACATATTGATAATAAGCTTTTTGTTGTAGCTGCTGACAATTCTAGATCCAATGATGTTATGATGGAAAATCTGAAGAATTGGCTTGATAGCAAGGATTGTCTAGTTCTTGAAAGGTATTTATTCCAAATGAGGTGTAGCAATCATGTATTGCATTTAATTATATTATGTTGAATGAAAGTAGTTGCTCCATTTATAAATGCAATCATAGAGTGTGTGAAATATGTCAAGTCAAGTCAATCTAGAAAAGAGAGGTTTGCAAATGATATAGCACAAGTTAAGCTTCATGGAAGGTCTGTTAGTTTAGAAGTGAACACCAAATGGAACTCTACCTTTAACATGCTTAAGGATGTAATTCATTTGAGACAAGCATTTGTTAAGCTAGATGAATTGGATTCTGACTTTTATATACTACCACATTCTCAGGAGTGGCAACAAGGAATACATGTGTTTGACTGTTTGCAAGTGTTTGATGTTATTACAACCAAGTTTGTAGGGATTAAGTATCCCACATCAAATATGTATTACAATGGGGTGAATGAGATTCATAAATGCATTAAAGGATGAGAAACTAGTGAACATGAGTATATCAGAGAAATGGGATTAAAGATGAGGTCAAAGTTTGATAGATATTGGAAAGAATGTAGCATATTGATGAGCCTTGGAGTTGTTTTAGATCCTAGATATAATGCTAGATGGGTAGAGTTTTTTTTTAAGAGATTGCATGGTTCACAAAACTATTACACTCATTATTAGAAATTTCAGATATCACTCAATGCACTTTTCTCTTCTTATGAAACCAACACTACAACTCCAAATTATTTTGGTAATTTAGCTAGAGGAATGAGTTCATATGGATTTCGGATTTCTACAACTACAACAACAAGAAATGATTTTGAGTATGATGAGTTTATGATGGAAAACGATGAAATTGAGTTTCATAAGTTAGAGTTGGAGAAATACTTAGAGGAACCACTGCTTTCTAAAGGCACACCCACTGATAAATTGAGGTTTGATATATTGAGTTGGTTGAAGAATCATGCTCCTAAGTTCCTAACTCTTGCAAAGATTGTAAGAGATATATTGGATGTTCCAGTGACAAGTGTAGCATCAGAATCAATGTCCAATACTGGTAGTATGGTTCTTACAACTCACAGGAGTTCATTAGCTCCAGAATATGTTCAAGCATTGCTTTGCTTGAGTGATTGATTGCCAGATCTCAATGACAACGATAGTTGTATTAATGGTTGGTAACTTTCCTTTGATCTTTTCCTTTCATTTCATTTCCTTTTATATATATTGCACTGCCATTGCCAACTAACACATTTGATTTTCTTTGAAAATGCAGATGTATAAGGACTAAGGAGTAAGGAATGACTAAGGAGGAATACATTTACAGTTGCACTGTATCAAGCTATGAAAATTCACATCTCAGTTCAAGAATCCAAATGCTTTTGAGTTTATTTATTTTTTTTCTTTTGCAAGAACATGTAACTAAGCAATTTCGAACATTTGTATGTATTTACTTTGTGTGGCATTGATTTTGAACTGAAAATTTTCTAGTTTGAGATGAACGCGGATTTGAAAATTGGTATTTCTATTTTCTGTCAGATACCGCAAATTATCCGATAGCCGATAACTTAAACGTAACGAAATCGCAATTGAATCGGATATTAGATATCCGATAACTCTTATCGTAACGGAAGCGGCCAAGCCACTATCTGTTTAGATAAATATGGTTGGCATCCCTAGTAGTTACAATTTTAATTATAATTGTGGTATGTAATTGGTTTATGGTGAAACGATTTTATGCATGCTTCAACGTATGTTTTGAAAATACACGCAAATAATCGGTCTATATGAATGCACCTATAAACCGATTCTAAAGGCTTCACCAGGGAATCATTTTATGTGGATATTAGTATGATTCTTCATGCCTCAAAAATGTCAGGTTTCTGTATCCTTTTTTAGTTAGAATCGGATTAAATGTGCAAATATATAAACCAAAAGCTGTCGATGGAAAATTCATTTTTTTTTTTTGTGATTTCAGGCACAATCGGTTCACGTTGCCAATTATAAAGACTGATTCCTATGGGTCAAAAACCATTTGGTTTTTATTGACATTCAAGATGACCGAGTTTGCTAAATTATTTCACTTTTTTTGAGAAAAACTAGTCGTTGGGGTATTTCTCTATATATAGAGACCTCATCCCCACCCCAATTTTCCTCAAACTTCTCCAATCTATTCGTTCATGAGAATATAACTTGTCCAGTAGGGTTGGCTAGGGGTTCAAAGGATTGATGCATGTGCTAAGTGTATATGTGATTCCTACGAAAAAGAGTAGATTTAAAATAAATGAATATGGCCTAAAAATGAAAGAATTTTTTTTCTTACGAAAAATGCAACAATCTGTTTATATATGACGAAAAGAAAACCCGGTTATAGGAATCGGATTTTATCTTTGCATACGTTAACCAATTCTGGAAGTCCTTCATGAATTCCAATACATCGACCTATAATCGGTTTATGAGTGCATGAACATAGAATGATTCTTAGTGGTGTTTACGGAAAAAAATCAAAAAATTCTAGTGTTTGATGTTATGAAGTCCGATTTACATTAATTTGACATTCAAGATGACCGAGTTTGCTAAATTATTTCACTTTTTTCGAGACTAGCCGTTGGGGTATTTCTCTATATATAGAGACCTTATCCCCACCCCAATTTGCCTCAAACTTCTCCATTCTATTCGTTCATGAGAATATAACTTGTCCACTAGGGTTGGCTAGGGGTTCAAAGGATTGATGCATGTGCTAAGTGTATATGTGATTCCTAGGAAAAAGAGTAGATTTAAAATAAATGAATATGTCCTAAAAATGAAAGAATTTTTTTTCTTACGAAAAATGCAACAATCTGTTTATATATGACTAAAAGAAAACCCAGTTATAGGAATCGGATTTTATCTTTGCATACGTTAACCAATTATGGAAGTCCTTCATGAATTCCAATACATTGACCTAGAATCGGTTTACGAGTGCATGAACGTAGAACGATTCTGAATGGTGTTTACGTAAAAAAATCAAAAACATTCTGGTGTTTGATGTTATGAAGTCCGATTTACATTAATTGATCTCACATCTAACACGGTTAACTAATACCTAAAACAATTAATTAATCTGTGATAAAATAGGCAGTAAAAGAATAGTTGACTAAGGGGTTTTGGAAAATTACTTCCTAGTGATTTTTTTTTCTATTAATAATATGTCCAAATAAAACCCCTATGCCTCAAACTACGGAGGTTCAATATCTTTCCATATTATTATTATTATCTTACAATTATGACCAATGGAGCTTTGTCAACAGAAAATGAATTATGACCGGTGCAAATAATGAAATATACTAAGTCAATTATAATGTAGTACACTAATTTATTCGAGCTTAATATTTTTCGATTTTATAATTCAATTAGTTTTATCTATTTATTATTGATAATTCGATCAGTTTAATTTAACTTATCTATTTATTATGTTTATGATGAATGTGCATTCGAGGATCTGGTGTGTACAAAATAAATATAATGGAAGAAGGTAGTCTGAAAAATACCCCGCTACTTTTAGAGCTAGTAGTCATAAAAATGTTTATATTACTGAAATGATTGAAGATAGAAGTTTGGTTTGTAAATCTAGAAGAATGTTGTTAGATATGGAGAAATATGAACGGAATTTATTGCGCAATGAACTAGGGCCAATTCATGATTTCGATGAAAGTGTGGAAGATTGTTAGACATATAACATACGTGACTAATTAAGTCACGTCTATGGTTTCCTAAAATGTTATATCTTGTCTTTATAAGAAATATGGTGTAATCAATATTATATATTTTTGTATATCTCCTGTATCAAAAGGAATATAATCTTTGATATATAAATATAGAAGTATTCTTTGTGTTTCTCATCCATTGAGAACACGTCATTATCTCTGTCTCAACTTGGTATCACCTTGGTTTCCAAGGGCCTGTGTTTTCTTTTCATCTAAATCTTTTGAATTAATTTTATTTTTATTTTTCATCGCAATGACTGGTGGTGAGAAATCCCCTCTCGAGTCTTCTTCTTCTTCTTCTTCTTGGACAGATGTCCCTTTTGCAAGACTTCATGGAGCTATTTCAGAAAAGCTCACAGGTAACAATTTTCTCCTTTGGAAGGCTCAATTTTTACCCTATTTACAAGGTTATGATCTTGAAGGTTTTATTAATGGTTCTAACCGTCCACCGGTTAAGAACAAAGATGATTCTTCAAACCCCGATTTTTTCACTTGGAATCGCACCGACAAACTATTACTTGGATGGATCTTATCATCACTCACATCACCAATTTTGGCAAAGGTGAAATCATGTCAATCATCTTCAGAGGTATGGACAAAACTTACTGAAGTTTATGCATCTAAAACCGATGCTACTTTGATTCACCTGAAGTCTTATTTACAAACGATCACCAAGGGAAGTTTATCTATGGCTGACTACATTCAATCTGTCTGTAACATCGTCGATTCTCTTGCTGCTAGTGGTCATGAAATAACTAGTACTGAATTTTGTCATTATGTTCTCAAAGGCCTTGATTCAGCATATGAAAGCATTGTTAGTTCTTTGATTACAACTATAAGTTTGATTACCACTGATCAGTTTGAATCCATACTCTTGTCTTATGATCTTCGTGTTAATGCTCAAAACAAAATGCTTCCTACTCCTCATGAAGCAAATATTGTGCGGACTAATTGTCCCAGTGATGTACCTCTCACGAAGAATGGCACCCCAGCTACCATATGTCATATTTGTATACAACCCTATCATGATGCTAGAAATTGTTGGAAGCGTTACGATGAGAACTATTATCCTCCGCGTCGACCACAACCAAATAATGGTCCCAAAAGAGGCGGTAAAAGTCACTCTTCATCGTCTGGACCTCGTGCTGCATATACCGCTACTCACAATCCTATCAATGTCTATGATTGGCTTCCTGACAGTGGTGCAACAAATCACATGACAAATAATCTGGGTAATCTTCACACTCATTATGAATATACCGGTCCTGATCAGGTTAAAACTGCTAGTGGTGCGAATCTCTCTATATCTCATACTGGTAATGTTGTTTTACAAACTCCCGCCCATAAGTTTGTACTTTCTAATGTGCTTCACGTTCCACATTTGTCTCATAATCTTCTATCAGTATCTCAATTTTGTCGTGACAATGATGTGGTTTTTGAATTTTGTGATGATTTTTGCCTTGTTAAGGATCGAATTACGGGGGAGGTAGCACTTCGGGGACAGCTCCGTGATGGTTTATACATACTTCAACATGTCACTCCAAAAGCTTTTGTTGGTGAACATGCCTCTATTCAAACCTGGCATCAACATTTAGGTCACCCAATGCTTCGTATTGTTCAATCGATTGTTCGTCGTCATTGTCTTCCAGTTTCAAATTCTAAATTCTCGTTTTGTTCCTCATGTTTAGAGAATAAGAGTCATAAATTTCCTTTTCAGTCTAGCACTATGGTTTATGATAATCCTTTAGATTTGATTGTGTCAGATGTTTGGGGTCCTGCACCTATTTTATCCAATGAGGGTTATCGTTATTATATTCTATTTGTTGATGCTTTTAGTAGGTTGACATGGATATTTCCTATTCATGCTAAATCTGATGCATTACAAATTTTTCTTACATTCTCTAAACATGTTGAAAATCTATTTAACACCAAAATCAAGGTGTTTCAGTCCGATAATGGTGGTGAATATCGAAAGTTCACTAAAGTTCTACAATCTAATGGCACGCTTCATCGTTTCTCTTTCCCCCATACTTCCGCACAAAATGGTTTAGTAGAACGTAGACATCGTCATGTTGTCGAAAGTGGTCTTACTTTAATGTCTTTAGCATCCATTCCCTTGTCTTTTTGGTATGATGCTTTCTTTACCGCCACATTCCTTATGAACAGATTGGCTTCCGCTCCAAATGGTTCAAAATCCCCCTATGAATTGTTGTTTAATCGTGTGCCTGATTATTTGTCATTACGCACATTTGGTTGTCTTTGTTTTCCTCATCTTCGACCCTATGGTCGCACAAAATTAGATTCGCGTTCCTCTCCTTGTGTTTTTCTTGGCTATAGTGATGATCGCAAAGGATACAAATGTCTTCACTTACCTACTGGTCAGGTTTATTGGTCTCGAGATGTCGTTTTTATCGAAGAAAAGTTCTCGTTTGCTGTTATTGTCCCTGATGCGCTACCTCCTTCTCCCTCACCCTTACAGGTATTCTCGTCACCTTCTTCTTCCAATATTTTCCGTACTGTCTTGTCTCATTTGGACTCTACATTTTCTAGAGATTCAAATCCAACTAATTGGTTCGGACTGAGCACTCCACCTACACTGCTCAACTTTGTTCAGCAGCATCCCGTTAATGTTGATGTACCAGGTCCACACAATTCACCTGCTTCAGTGCCTGTTACGCCAGCTATTACTGTTGCTGAAGATACTCAACAGCATACCACTACTCCTCCTGCCAGCACAACGCCACTGAGTACTAATGAAGACATACGGACACAGCTGCTTCTTGCTGACCGAACAGCACAGCAGACTACAGAAAATAGTACAGCACAGCACGTACCTGTAGTGACTGTACCACCGAAAACAGTGTCGGAGCCTGACACTTTTCTGTCAGCATTACAAGGGTCTCCTACCATGCAGTCTACAACACCCCGTGTAGCTGCTGATGATTCAGAAGTTCCTTCCCGCCCACCTTCACTACAAGGCAACGACAGTCAGCTGCTTTATTCTTTGTTACCAACTGCGGCTACCTTTTCTAATGAACAGCCTGCTCATCCCATTTTGCATTCATCGTTTCAGAATGCTCATCCCATGATTACACGGGGAAAGGATGGCATCTTCAAAAAGAAGGTTCTTATGGCTTCTACACATGCTAAGCTTACTGATGATTTGTTTGAACCTTCATGTTATTCTCAGGCTAAGAAAGATCCTAAATGGAGTCCTCCAATGGATTTGGAAATTGATGCGCTTTTGAAAAATGGGACTTTGTATAAAGTTCCACCCCCTCCTAACCAAAATATTATTGGTTGTAAATGGGTTTATCGTGTTAAGAGACGAGCTGATGGTACCGTTGAGCGTCGCAAAGCTCATCTAGTTTCCAAGGGATTCAATCAACAAGAAGGTATTGATTATGGTGAGACTTTTAGTCCGGTTATTAAACCATGCACTATATGTATTATATTGACGCTAGCCTTATCTTACCGCTGGCTTATTCGTCAACTTGATGTTAAAAATGCTTTCCTCAATGGCATTCTCAATGAGGAAGTCTACATGAAGCAACCCCCTGGTTATGTAGATCCTCAGTTTCCTGACTATGTGTGTAAATTGCATCGGTCTATTTATGGTCTTAAACAGGCTCTGCGTGCTTGGTATACCCGTCTTAGCTCCTTTCTTCAGAAACTTGGATTTGTTATCTCTGTTTCTGATACTTCTTTATTCATTCGACGGACAGCTAAGGACATTACATTTCTTTTGGTTTATGGGGAAGACATAATTTTAACGGGATCTTCTATGGCTTGTATCCAATCACTTATGGGTACTCTTCACAGTGAGTTTTCTCTCAAGGATCTTGGCCCCCTTTCATATTTTATTGGCATAGAGGTCACACAAGCTTCTGGTGGTTTGTTTCTTTCACAACGTCGTTATATCGAAGATCTTCTTGTTCGTGCTAACATGCAAGGAGCAAAACCAGTCACCACTCCTTTTAGTACCTCCACTGAGATTCATCCGGTTGGCAGTCCTTTACTGTCAGATGCCACTTTATACAGGAGTTTGGTTGGTGGTCTACAATATCTCTCTATGACAAGACCAGACATTTCCTTTGTTGTTAATAAGGTATGTCAATTTATGCATAAACCTACAGAGGCTCATTTGGTTCTTGTTAAGCGTATACTTCGCTATTTGCACCATACTTCTACTTTTGGTATTCTTCTTCGTCCGGAACACAATTTGCAGCTTAGTTTTTCGGCTTATACTGATGCTGATTGGGCGGGTGACCATCTTGATCGTCGTTCTACGAGTGGATATTGTGTGTATCTTGGTTCTAATCTTATTTCTTGGAGTTCTTGTAAGCAACGTACAGTCTCTAGGTCCAGTATTGAATCTGAGTATCGTGGTTTGGCTATTGCGACTGCTGAATTAATGTGGATTGAATCTCTACTTCGGGAACTAAAGGCTTCTATTCAATTTCCTCCCACTCTTTGGTGTGACAACTTGGGAGCTACGTATCTCACAATGAATCCTCTGTTTCATGGTCGCACAAAACACATAAAAATTGATTATCATTTTGTTCGTGAGAGAGTTCAAAATGGTGAGCTTGTTGTTCGTTTTGTTTCTTCTAAGGATCAAATTGTAGATATCTTTATGAAGTCTACTCCAAAGGATCACTTTTGTCGACTACGCTCTAAGATCAATGTCGTCGACAACCCGCTTAGATCGAGGGGGAATGTTAGACATATAACATACGTGACTAATTAAGTCACGTCTATGGTTTCCTAAAATGTTATATCTTGTCTTTATAAGAAATATTTTGTAATCAATATTATATATTTTTGTATATCTCATGTATCAAAAGGAATGTAATCTTTGATATATAAATATAGAAGTATTCTTTGTGTTTCTCATCCATTGAGAACACGTCATTATCTCTGTCTCAACTCAGATGAGGTGCAATTTATGGATGATTTTTCTGTTAAGAAATGATATGAACTGCAGGTGAAGTAAACTCATGATATAAATGTTAGTAGATTTGAAAAGTTTCTGTGGCGTAAGCACATTCTAGATAAGGTTAAATTTATGCCATGGTCCAATTTTCATAATTCTCCGCCTACATTGAATATACTTAAACATAAAGGTATCTAATGTTCAAGATGAATATTGCTCATTTTTTAGGGAGTGTGACGAATGTAATGATCATCTACTCCTACATTATTCTTATGATCGAGAACTATGGGATTAATTTATCAATGCGTTTAAGTTGAAATGGATTTTCCATAGAAATGTGCCAGAACACTTTGAAGCATGGAGTTTTAATACCCTAAATGAGAAGAGTAAGGAGTTGTGGCGGAGTCTAAACTACGCCATCTTGTGGCATCTGTGGAAGGAGCGCAACAATCTTGCTATCGGCGGAAAAGCTAAAGGGACTGATGAGATGAAGATGCTTATTAAGCATACCTTAATCTTAGGGATTTTTTATAGGGATATTTTTAATAGTTATTCTGTAAACCAAATATTGTTTAAATGGGAGCAAATCTTTCACATATAATGTTGTGAAGCTTTGTTTGGCTTTATAAATACTCCTTTTCTTCTTAATAGAACCATCTCTATTCAAAAAAAAAAAAAAAAGACCACATTACATTTATTATAGATAAACTTTCTTAATTTCACCATGTATGGGTCGATATCTCCTATACTTTTCATTATTATATTTGTTACAAGTGATGACTAATATAAAATGTTTCATATCCCTTGATTATCGTTTCCAATTGTTATTTTTCATGACGGGTCGTAAAAGTACTTGTTCATGGTTGTCCAGCTGGGAGCACTGTGGACCCGTAAGGTTTCACCATTACTAGGTGATGGGGTTTAAATATATGTCATGACATGGGGAACAAAAGTGAGGGATGATAATGGGGGACATGTAGCACTTTCCTAATTAATTTAATAACAATGCCTAAGCCTAATGCACCAAAACATGATCCTCTCCCAAACATGGTTTTCCGTACTAGGTATCGGTGCTGTATCTGTCCTCATAGATACATATACGATATGATGGTACCAACTATATCGATTGATAACGACCAAAACGAGGGAATTTTGCCTAATTTAAATATTGACGTCCCCCATCATATAGATTTGCATATGCTAATTAGTCCGTGAATTACAACACCAAAGGCGTCACTATCCATGCACAAAAAATCAAACAAAACAAATTGTTTACAAAATCTCATTTAGCATAAAGTGTCTATATTACCCTTCTATTTTAAATCACCCCCATAAAAACGAAAATCCACCCCATCTTTCATTTTTCACCACCAACAACAACGCACCACTAGCAACTAGCAAACCACCGACCACCACTTGCTGCCGACCACCACCTCCATCACTACCGCCGCCGCCAACAACAACCACCGCCGACGACGACCACCACCGCGCCGCCAACGCCGCCAACTACCACAACCACCATAGCGCCGCCCGTCGTCACCACCACGCTACCATCGTTGATGCTAACCACCATCGTCGCCGAGCAACACCACCGTTTATCGCCGACCACCACCACCAACCAGCCACCGCCATTGATCAATATTCAACAAATAAGAAAGAAAAAAACTGATGAAACCAAACAGAAAAAATGATGAAACCAAAATTGGTTTCATCATTTTTCCACATATTGTCATTTTACCAACACAAACTTCAATGATGAAACCAAAATTGGTTTCACCAAAAATAGATGAAACCGAAATTGGTTTCATCATTTTTCCACATATTGTCATTTCACCAACACAAACTTCAAATGATGAAACCAAAATTGGTTTCACCAAAAATATAGATAAAACCGAAATTGGTTTCATCATTTTTCCACATATTGTCATTTCACCAACACAAACTTCAATGATGAAACCAAGGCATCACCTTTATTAAAAAACAAATGAAATGTCAGGATTCATTGTGCCAAGGTTCGGTCAATAAACTTGCATACAAATAAAAAATAAGACAGGAAAATAAACTTGCATAGCAAAGAAAAAATAAGACCCTGGTCTGTGAAGTTCCATCAGGGAGCAAGTATGATTGGTTCGGTGAGGATGAATCAAGTTGTCGGTCAGAACATAGCATTATGTGAGACTATTAACCATTTCAGTTAAATCTACAATTGGGGTTTAGTGCCCAAAGTTGCAATCCTACTTTCAATTCAATTGCAGGGTAGGGACAAAACAAGACATGTAAGGATGCCAGGGTAGGGCCTCAGAGTACATAAGCATCATTTCAGATTAAAATTGAAAGTGGAGCAGGATGCAAATGTGCAACTTTAACCTGGACCCAACATATAAATCTTTTATTGGTCGGGCTTCTCATACGACGAACAACATTTCAATAAGCTCATATGATTAGAAGACCCTTAAAGTATTGATACTATAATTGCAGGGCAAGTAACCCCAGATTCTGACTATGCTGATTATCTGATGGATTGTATTACATGAAATAACATAACAAATGTCCGGAAGCAACAAAGATTATTCTTGATAATTTTGTACATGGTTTCTAGCTGTAAAATGAATACTTGTAGCATGCAAGAACAAGGAAACCATTTCCCTTCAATGAAATATCCTTCGAAACCAGAAGCAAGGTGGTACCCTTATGACAACTTCTGCCAAAAAAGAACCTCTCTATATATCCTCCTGAATCAGGACACATGCCTTTTATTGATCAAACCAGACGACATAACAATCCCATTACAGAAACTCATTTGAGAGACTTCTGAATCCCCCGAAATCCCCCAAGTGCTTAAGTTTCAAGTACTAAGACATTAGTTGTTCATATTTCAACTGTTTATTCACTTGTCTCGGCGGTATAACACAAATGGTGTACTGCAATACAGGTTCACTAAATTACAGATGTTTTTTCCTACCGTCATGCTACTATTTCAATCAGTCTCCTACACAGGCCTTTGCATTTCTTATAAGTCAACAGAATTCCCCTTAGGTAAATCCTATTAAGAACCTCAATTACGTTGACAAGGCTTTCGATTACTAATTAATTATTTAAAAAACAACAATTACAAACTAATTTCCTGCAAACGTAAAGATTGATGACCTAGAATTGAAACAGAACTACTTTTTCATATAATGTAACAAATCAAACAAATCCAAGATAAAAAAATGAATGAATCTCAAAGATAACTCACCTTATCATTAACATTAGCTCCTTTGAGCCTTTGTGTAGTCAGAAATCGACTAGGAAAAACAATATATTGACGACCTCCAATCTAAAATCAAAGAAACAACACAAACCCACTTCATACAACATACTTAAAACTCCAAAACCAAAATCCAAAAAAAAAACAAAACCAAAAGAAAAAGAAAAGCGGTCATCAACAAGTCATTACTCACCATGACAACAGCGAAAACCCCTTCAGCTTTTGCAATTTCATCACTAACTTCGACGATTTGATCTGGTTCAGAATCAACTTCTTCAGCTTCCAAAACGGGTGCCTCAGCTTCAGAATATCTAGTAATGAAAGAAATGTGGAACTCCTACAAGAAGAAGAAGGAGAGAATGATAATTTCTGGGAAGAGAAAGTTGGAGTGAAGAAATTGAAAATGGGTTTTGATTGAAAATCTAAAGCCTAATTCCGAATTTTGTTTTTATAATCAAGGGAATAATTGAAGTTCTTCTGTGTACATCCGCGAATTTTGGTGTTGATGTGAGAGTAGAAAGATGAGGTGCTTCTAGTGATGATGGTGGGGAAGGAAAAGATTGAGGTGTTGTTGATGTCAGATCTGAACATCGTAGTGGGTTTGGTGGCGACGGAGGTGATGTTGGTGTCGATCTGAAATTGTAGTAAGAAAAAAATAAAACGAAGTGTTGGTGAGGGAGGACAAGAAGAGGCAGAGGTGATCGTGGAAGATCTGGAAGTGACAGTGGTGGTGCTGCGGTCGGAGGAGTTGCTGGTGGTGATAGGGGAGAAGAAAAAAGAAATGAAACTATTAAACGAGAGGAGAATAAGGATAAAGGGTAGGATTGAGATTATAAAAATTAATAAAAACTAAATTTAAATATTTTAAATAGAAATGGAGTTTTTGTGTCAATTTTATATGATATAGTTTTTATGTGTCCCAAATAATATAACTAGTGTTTTTATAGCTCAAATAGTATAACCTTGGTTTTTTATAGCTTTTTACGTATGCTAATTGTTTGCATTCACTTTCATGTACAATTGATAAAGTTAAATAAAGCTGATAAAATCATTGAATCCAAAATTTATATATATAATTCAAGTAAATTATTACGGTAGATATGACTTTGTATATTAGAGCTCGATTTAATTTCTTCTCCAAAATTTAAATAACCAGTTGATTTATTTTTTCTAATTAATAACCACTATGTAGTGGATAAGCATATGAACTAGAAAAGTCTTAATAAGATCTCTAGTCCATCACGGGGTATAAGAAATTTTACAATTTTCAATTTATTTGTATTTCTAACAATAACAATCAATTTGTTTATTCAGATTAGTAAATTGCTGTGCATGCCTTACGCTATATGCTTTTATATTCCGTATTCATCAGTATCTGGCAGTATCCATGCATATCAACAGATATAAACCGTTTCGGCGTAGATATGATATATAGCGGCAGATACCGGATGCACGAGGACATGGTTTTTCGGACCGGGTATCAGTATTATATCCCTCCTCACAGATACACACACGATACGGTTGTACCGGTGATCAGGGACGGGCCTAGCAAGGGGCTGAAGGAGGCTATAGCCCGTCCCTAATTTTTGGGTAAAATTTTTTTTATATAGAAACTTAGATCTAATTTTATGTTTAGCCCACATATTAGTTGTATTTAGCTAATTGTATGTGATTTTTAGCCCATACTATGAGGTGATCAAAATTTAAATCATGTTTAAAGTAAATAATTTTCTTCCACTCATTATCTTTCTACTCCTACTTTCTTCTATTTTGGTAATCACTTTGTTTTTCTGTTATTTGTGTTCGTTTTAACTTTTATTCCCCTAGCTACGGGTGGATCACTCTTTGGCCACTAATTATGTGATGTATTCCAAAAAAATTTGCCGCAGCCTTCGGCCGCATTATCGACTGTTACAATCCAGCCCTACCCAAGGGAAAATCTTGGGTCCGTCCCTGCCGGTGATACTGATAATACTGACCGAAATTCACCAAGCGAGGAATTTATGTCTAATTTAGGATTTCGTATCTCAAATTATATTTTTCGGATAAAGCTAACATGTTACGCTGTCAAATATACTAGTATAACCGTTGCCACGGTGGAACGGCCGATCGAAAAAGAATCTGAAGATGGAGTTTAAATTTGATATTGTTGTTTGTGCTCGTTGCGTAGATTTTTTTTACAACATTTCCAACGAGATAAAATTTGTAAAATTCTAAGGCACGGATTTTTATATATATTATATTAAAGTTGGCTTTCCAATTATACCCCTGAAAAGTAGGATACACAAAGAGTTATAGTAATTGGACTAAAAAAGAGGGATAATCTTGTCTAGTGAAAATGTGACGGGAATCTGCAAGGAATATTCTTTCTCAATCTTTTTATGAAATTAAACATTTACGTTACTCTTCATTTAACAAAAGAGTGGCCATAAAAGGGACTCCCTCCCTACGGGCCTTTCGGGCCCTCCGGTCGGTCGGCCCAATGAATCTTATTATCTAACAATGTGATTTTGATCTTGCATGCCCATATGATTATTAGGAATGCTATCTCCAAAACGACGATCTATAGCAATATAATCTTGTCACATTCCCCTTCCACCTCCACTCACTTTAATTTCCAGTTCCATCGCCATCTTTTTTTTTTTTCCTCCAGATGTATGTCTGCTCTAGGGCCCGAATTTTTTAATTGATTAGTTCAAGAATATCAGAATCGATCAACGACGAATCGGCTCCGTCTAATATACATTAACCTTGGCGACGAGGAGCACAACATTGAAGGGGATTCATCAGCAAAAGCAATTTACAATAAGATATCAGATTTTGATCAGGACTGGGACTTCTATAGAGTGGCGCACAACAATTTATCCCCTCCGAAGGTGATTTTTCTCATTTGGGCTTCTTTTCATCAATCGGTTCCAACGAGATTTATGCTTCACAGAAGAGGAATGGAACTAAACACCACTTTGTGTCCTTTCTGTTTGACGGAGGTTGAGACACAAGAGCACCTTTTCATACATTGCTCCTGGGCGGGTCTATTTGGTCGCTGCTTATAGATACTATGAAAATTAAATGGGTTATGACAAAGGACTTACAAAGCTTATTTTTAAGCTGGAGGTTGGAAAAGGTTTCTAAATGATTAAAGGTGATTTGGCATCTTATTCCATTTGCTCTTTGTTGGGAAATTTGGCTTGAAAGGAATAGACGTGTTCATGGAGGAAGGGCTAAAGATAAGGACGAACTGGTTATTGCTATCCTACTTCATATACGCCTATGGAGCTATAATTCAGAAATATTTAAGGATTTCTCAATAAACCAGATTTTAGTCCACCGGGAAGTCATTATTCATATGTAATTCAGGTTTTTTTGAGTTTCTTTTAGGGTCTTCTTTTCTGTACAGTCACTGTATTTACCATTTTTTTTGTCGTTCAATATATCCTTTCTCCTTCAAAAAAAAAAAATACACATTAACCTCTGGTTCCATTATTTGTGTACCTGTGCGCAAGGACATGACTGGGAGGTGGAGGTGGGGGCGGGTTGAGGTGGCTGGAAATCCACCCAAAAGTTAATTTTTGAAGGATAGTTTTTGGAACAATTTTAGAAGCCCCTTAGAATTTTAATTGTTATCCATCCTAATCCTTTTAGCCCACCTAGACTTGCAATCGTGCTTTCTTTTATCGATGTTTGTGCGGTTGCGTGAATGCGCAAGAATGATGGCAGACGATCCAACAACATTAATCTATTCTTTTGTTCTTTAAAAATTTCTTTTAAACAATATTTTTTATTATTGGATAAAGAATATTATTACAAGAAACTAGTTGGAAGTCTAACAAGCTAAACTCCAACAACGTACTACTACATTAGTTGAACAGGTTACCGTGCTATCCTACCACCGAGCCTCATGAGATAGAGAATATTATTACAAGAAACTAGTTGGAAGTCTAACAAGCTAAGCTACAACAACGTACTACTACATTAGTTGAACTTGTTACCGTTTTAGCCTACCACCGAGCTTCGTGAGGAACCAGCCAAAAGAGCCGAAGCGGGTAGGGGGATGATTATGTCGCAAGGGGGGGGCAAACTAACTCTACCTTCCATGTCAAACTCTGCAATATTACTCCATCGAGAGTCAAATCTGAAACCTCTTGGAACATATTAGAACATATCAAACCTTTGGAGAACGGGCATGACCAGCCGAGCTAGCTTTCCGTTTTTCAATTTTTTTATGTAAAAACAGATTTTTTTCGAGCGACGTGGTTAATCAGAGCTTCTGGTTGATTCTGGCCCCACCATTCTAAATTTCAGCCAATAGAATTCCAATAGAATCTTTTGGGCCCGCGAAATATTTTTTGTCCAATCACATTTTAGAACATAATTTCCTAAATTTACTAAATCTTATTTAATCTAAGAAACATATCAAAACAAATATAAGCAATTTAAACATTCAAAAAAAAACATCATGATAAAATAAGATAAAATGTTCATCATGATTTCATCGTAAAATTAAATCCATCATATGATTAAAAAAACAATCATATAAATAAAAAAAAATCATATAAATAAACCAATGTCCAATGTCCATTTACAGTTTTTGTAATGAAATCCCCTTAATTACATCTCCAAACTACGATAAAAGAAAAATCTCCCCCTAATTACATGGTATTGATAAGCATGAACCTGAATGAATTTTTTTCTTTTTCAGATCATTGATTAAAAGAAAATACCTGATTTGTGGGAGTCATGCGTGAATAGAGTGAAGAGTTCATCGTGTTATTTAAATAAAATAAAAATAAAATAACACTTACAATGAGAATTAGGAAAAATAAAATTGATAAAATTGTTTATGGGTACTAACCGTTGATTGATACTGCTTTCTCTTCCATATAATAATCGATTTTTATTCATGTCAAAAATCAAAAAGAAAAATCGTTAATACAAACTGAGGAGTGTTTGAACATGATATCATGCAAAACGATGATATGATAATAGAAAAGTGCAACGGACAATCATAAATGAATTTGATAATACTCCTTTAAGAAAAAAGGAAAAATATAAGTGCCAAAAATAAAAAACTTAGGTATATTCTTATCCTAAAAATAAAAGCACGGTTTTTTAAATAAATTAAATATATCAAAGAAAGCTTTTCCATTTTTTGAAAACTCTAAACATGGAGGATTTTTTCCCTAAGCAATATTTTTTAGTGAAAGAAATATCAAAATAATTTTTATTCCAAGATGAATTAGGATATGCATAATATTTTGTTGAATAAAAAATACCGCAACAATAAATACTTTGTTATCCAAAATTACAAACATTAGGTAACTTTCTAGATTTTGATTGATTTTTTTTTTTTTTTTTTTTAGCAATTAGAAACCTTTTTTTTTTTCAAACCAAAATTTTTATTGAAACCTTAAAAAAAAAAAAAGAGGGTTAGGCTTGACCTCCAAGATAGTGAAGAGAGAGAAACAAAATTACAAAAAGCAAAAAACAATTAAAACCTGAAGTACGGTTTTAGCACACTCCAACCCAAGCTACAAAAGAGAATACCAAAGGACACAAAAGAAAGGAAAAACAATCAAGTGCTTCTCCCCACTTTGTTTGTTTCCAATTGTTCCTTTCTTTGTTTGATATACTCAAACCGATAATAGATATTATTCATAAATTTGTTTTGAATATCGAATCTTTTAATTTCCTTCCACTTTTAGGGGCGACCCCAACGGAATTAGGGGCGATACTAAAAAACAAAAAAGGTCACCCAAACGTAAAACTAAGCTACCCCTTATCCGTGATTTTTCAAAATGGCAACTATGCCTTTCCATAATCGATAGCCAAAACAACAATCGGTAGGTTATATATTAATCGGTCGGTGAAATTAAAACTATACCTACCGATTAATGTATGTATATTTCAGATAATGTTGCCTTTTATAATCGGTAGCATTAAAAGTTGGATTATAAGTTGGATAAGCTACCGATTATAAGGAGCCACATATTTAACCTTGCCCAAAATCCGGAGGTTCTGAGGGGTGCATAGGCAACCATAACCACTTGGCTTGAGTTGTGGATGCAGAAGTAATCGGACGGATAATATGTTACAATCATACCGATTATAAGTTGCCCCAAAATGATTTTATTTCTAAAATCCTTCACGTAGACAATTTTGAAATCTTCTATAATCGGTAAGTTATACAACTACAACACCTACCGATTATACCGAGCCCCAGATCCAACCTTTGCCATATTTCATAGGTTTTGAGTGTACACAGCCAGCCATAACCACTTGGTGCGTGTTTTGGGTGCATCGGTAATCGGAAGTTTAATATATTACAAAACCATCCGATCATAAGTAGCCCCAAAATGATTTTTTTCGAAAATCCTTCATGCACTGAATTTTGAAATATGCTATAATCGGTAGTGTATCCACCTTAAAAAACTTACCGATTATAAGGAGCCCTAGATCGAACCATTGCCAAATTCCATAGGTTTTGAGTGTTCAGAGCCAGGCATAACCACTTGGTTCGTGTTTAACAATCGTAAACTAGTGAAGGAATCTATATTCCCGATTATGGTGTTATTTGGTTCTAGGAAAGAAAGTTTTTTCACACATAATAATCGGAAATTAACAATAAAAAGAACCTACCAAATATTTGTATTCGGTAGGTATGGTGAAAATTAACCCTCCGATTGTGGTGTTGTTTGGATACAGAAGACAAGTTTTCTTTACACATAATAATCGAAAGGAAGATTATATTATTAACCTTCCGATTCCGACTAAATGTTTTGCAAAATCTCCAGAATCGGTAGGTTAAAAATATATAAAGCTCTCGATTCTGACAAAAAAATGCAAAATCCCCAGAATCGGTAGGTTCATATATAAACTTAGCCTCCGATTGTGTTTCAAAATTCAACAGTTACATGTCTCATCTTGTGATTCGCTTGCGAGTCATCGTTAAATGCATAAACATAGCAATATAGCCATTCATAATCCATAACAGGAACCATTCACAATCCACAAACATAACGTACCAACTAATAATCCGACACACAATTTGAAAACGACATAATCCGACATAAACTTTGAAAACCATAAAGTTAACTAAAAACAGCGAGAGTTTACAACATTGAAAGTTTATTTCTTCTATTTTCCCAGGACTTTGCGACCTTTACTGCCTCTACCACTTGGACCAACATCATCACCGGTTTCATCAACTTGAGTGCTCGATGGCACCTGAGTTCTTTTTCTCACAACCTTTTTAGGTTGCTTGCCTTTAAACCCAAACTGAGATGCATAATCTTCATTGTCAATGTTATCAATCATCTCTTTGTGCTTTTTTATCTTCTCAAGTGGCACATGCTCTCCGGCTTTTATGCAATTAGTGCACCATTTGGACAAACCTCTTAACCTGTTCATCTATTTTAAAACATAGCATACCATCAAGGACGGTTTCTAGTCTGATTTTGACCCATAAAATTAAATTAAGAAACCAATACGTACCAATCTATCAAAACCCGGAGGTTTCTCTTTGAGGATACTCTTATACGGTGAGGGCTTTGCTTTAAGATCACGGATTACACGAAAATGAGAAACATCCCGATACCAATTCATATAGTTGGGAGCATTTTCAAAACCTTGGTTGGCTTGCCTTCCACCGTTGATCAAGTAATCCATCCTTCTATCCCAATGGTTTTTGCAGGATGGGTTACCCTTGTAAACCACCGTGATAGAAGCTTTATCAGAAGTACATTTATCCACATCCAAAATGAAATTCCCATTGATTTGCCACTTTGGTAAACCTTGTACATAACCATTTTGTCGCATCACCCTCGAGGCATTGTACATCACATATCTTGTTGGGTGCCACAATGGTCCAAAATAAAGGGCCAAATCGGACCAACCTGCGATATGTCCATTAGCTCGGTCTTCCTTGTATGGATCAAAGCATACTTCTTGGGCTTTCAGTGAGTCCAAAACCTCCCTCAAACGAATCAGTTGTTGCTCCTTTGTCCTAGAATGGTTGTCATCGAAGACGTACATTTTTCCTCTAGGATGACCTGGCGCCCACGTCGGGTTTTCAATGTCCAATCCCAAGATAGGGAAGTGGTCGTAGATCCATGTCTATATTGACATTTTTGCAAGTTTTAGGAAATTGATTCTTCAATGGTACAAAAATAAAAAAAACAACCAAGTATGTAGATTTAATAAAAATACATGTAGTAGACTCACGTTCCCGGCCACTAGGCTAATTCCAAGCCTCGACGCCTTTCTCAACTTTTCCATAAACCATGCATGGCATGCCGTGCCCCAAGAGTACTCATGCACTTTATCGAGGGGATCCATAAGTTGTAAAAGGTTGGCGTCGACCCGATTGCCACTAGTATTGGGGAAAATGACACATCCCAATACAGATAGGAGATATGTGGTTGCCGCATGGTTCACTTGCTCATCAGTTAAAGTTCCCTTATCTTCTTTTGCCTTGGTGCCCCTGAACATATCCATCAGAGTACTAATGTTGAATTATCTGGTTCTATACCCCATGCATCTCTTGAACTCAGTTTTTGATGTTTCTTCATCCCAACCAAAACACTTGTTAGTTAGAGCATAAAGTTTGGCCCATTCCAATTGCTTTGTGAACTCATCCCTGACACCTTTCCATGGTCAGGAGTCTAAGAATCTGCACAACATCATCTGGGGTAATCGTCATCTCTCCAAACGGCATATGGAAGGTGTCGGTCTCAGGATAAAGTCTCTCCACAAACGCCGATATAGCCACCCGGTCATGTTCCAGCATAGAGTTTTCAACAGCATTAGCCAACCCCGAATTTGCAACAATTGTCTTGAACCTTTGACATTCACCGGCTAGAGGCCATTCCAGCATTTTAGGTGGTGCGGCAGTGGGTTTGAGTAAACGAACCGCATCGGAATGATATTATTATACACATGACAAGTTAAAAAACAATTAGAATTACCTAAACTTATAACCCTTAAAACTATTACGAAACTTGCAATGTACGTGGCACATTCAAGGTGATAGGTGTCTAAAACACCTAATTTTATATCTAGTATTTACGCTTTCTTTGCAAGTTTTCTTGAAAATTATGTATCTTATGTTTTCTTTTGAGTTTTATAGGTGCAATGGAGTCATTTGGAGAAAAAAGATGTGGAACTTGCTCAAATCTTGGATTTCTTCTCATCATGTTGTAGAGCGCGAAAATATGGAGTTAATGGTGAAAGAACGAGGTCATTCCGACAACGTATGAGAAGGTTACGAGTAAAATCAACAATTAAGCAAGAAAGATTAGGCAGTCAGTTCTGCGAAACTGACATTCCATGGATGAACTAGGTGACCCTTATCCCAACAACTGGGGTGGCTAAATCCTGCCCTAATCATAACCTAGAGTTGAGAGTTATTCCCAATCATTTGGCACTCAAAGAAAGATGGAAAGAGAAGAGAAAATAGAGGCGCAATGTGGACGATTTCCTTATGAGAAGAGTGATATTCGAATTAGGGGTTGGGTTTTCTCAAAGAAACAAATCAGTGAATCTATTTGGAATTACCCTTGTTGCTGGTGGAAGAATTGAATCCCTGAAATCAACAAATGTCTGGGATTACTGAGGTTATAGACCTTCAGACATATTGGAGAGCCATGGGTTTGTTTTGTGTTTGAAAGTATGTGCAGGGAAGGAGATGTGGAAGGTTATAAATCCAACAGAGCTTTATCCATCACCAGTCTGCAAGATGCGTACAATCTGTTTGAGGAAATGCCTGACTTACAACTCAAAGTCAACAACGATTAAGTTGTTGCCAAGTCATTCAATCGGCAAGCAAGTGCAAGGACAAGAAGCTGCGAGAGAAGTTGCAGAGAAGGTGGAGTTGTAGCTGTTGCTACTGTTGTATGAACTGAACTGAGCAGGGGGGTGTTGGAAGTTGTGCAAGTGACTGAGATGATGGCTGAGAAGATAATAAGCTGCAAGGAAATGGAACTGATTTGCTCGATCTGTTTGTGGCAATGGATTGAAGAGGAGATGCTGAGAAAGTGCAGTTGCGGCACAAGGTGCAGGTAATAGCATTACAATTGCTTCTATGGGCCCTGTGAGGTGCCAAGAAGAGCAGCTGTTCTTACCCTGTGTTCGCAGAGTCTTAAGGCAAGGTTAAGAAGCAAGGAGGAAAATTTGGTTGGTGGTGTGCAGCTGTAGGTGGAGACTCAGCTGTGCTGTGGTGTGAGCTGCACGATAATGTGTAGTGAGCTGTGTCGCTCCAACTAAGAGATCTAGGAGATGAATGGAAATGGGTGAAGCTGGTAATTGATATAGTTTTGCAGGTTGAATGGTGGTTTCATTAGACATGGAGGATGAGATTTTGGTGCGGCTACTTGATATTACATGAAGTTGAGCTCATGTGATGTTGGGCACTTGAATCTGGAGAAGCTAGCAGTGACATGTGAGAATTTGGCACATTCAGATGAAGAAATGAATGAATGCTTGCTTAGATGAATGTTAGGAACAGGTACCCAAATTGCAGGATGGCAGTATGGTGCACCATATGTTTGGTGCAGCTGCTATGGCGAGGTCAAGGCGTTTGAAGTCGCAGGAGACATCGGAGTTGAATGAAGCAGCCATGGTTGTCGTGGGTTGTCGCTGTCGTGGTATTGCAAGAGATGGCATCGAACTGCCGATACTCGAATGGAGATGGACAGGAAAAGAGAAGGAGCTGGTGGTGTTGCCATTCTCTTGGTTGTGAATTGAAATACAACAATATAGGGAGAAGACGTGAAAATGGAGAGGTGCTGCAATGGAGTTGCAGGGGTGTTGGCGCAACTCTGACTACATATGAGGCAATTTCAGGATGAGCAAGGGATTGCAGGTGCTTTAATTGTGGCTTGATGCTGCTGTTGGTATGAGGAGGTGGTGTTAGTGAAAATAGCAACAATTAGGCAATGGTAGTGCAAGACTCAGGAATTGGCATTGCAGGTGGAGCTATTATTGGAATGCAGTAGGATATGGCTGTGATGAAGGAGTATGTGGCTCTGTTGGTAGGCAGTGCCAATGGTGATGTGCTTGTAGGAAAGGGAGAAGTTGTGTGTGATTTGAAGCTGCAGCGAGATTGGCGTTACTGCAATGAATAGAAAGAAATGGAACAGTAACGGAGGAGCTACAGAATGGTTGCAAATGAGATGTGAGTAATACAGCTAGAACTGAAATGAGTACAGCTGAAATTCGAGCACTGGTGGTTTTACAGGAAAGAAGCGATATTGCGATTTGCAGATCGATGTAGCTGTTGAATGAAGGGTACCAGGATGGTACAATTGCAGTCTCATTTGGTGGAGTTTGAACTGGTGTTGCCATGAAGAGTGGTGGCTAATGCAGGTGCAAATTAGCTGCATTTTAGTGAAATGGAAGAGTGAACTCAAGGAATGGTGTGGTCTTGGCAAAATGCGATGATGGAGAAGCTATTGCAGGTGCATTGAAGTGCTGCAGCTAGGTATTGCAGTTAGCAATTGAATTCAGGGAATTGGTGGAATAGGTACTATGGAGATGTGACAGTGCGAAAAGTGGGCGAAATTGGCGAGCTGGTGGTACTAGCTCCGATAGTCGGATTTTGGAACCGAAAGTGGGGATTGTCAAGATTCAGTGAATCATGAGGCGGGTATGAGTCGAACGAAAGAGTTGGCGGCCGGACATATGAGCTACGCGTCGCGCTTTTGGGTACGTTTTCGCAAGAAACAAGGAATTGGCTAAAATGGTTTTTGTGAATGTGTGGATTGCAGAGAAGCAAAGTTGAGCTACTGGAAGTGCAGAATTAATTGGTGATAGTTTCAGATGGCAAAAGTGATCGGAGAAAGTTTTCCGGCGACCGGATTCCGGCGATGACGTCAGCACTCCGGCGACCATTTTTGGACCCAAAATTTCCAGAGACATATTTTTCATACCTGGGCTTGGTGGACTAGTAGATGGACGTGGACTTGAAGATTTTGACCTATTTTTGGAAAGCAAAGGGCTATAAAAAGAGAGTTTCTACAACAAAGAAAGAAGAACGATTTATTATATTCTTGGAGCTTTTGCAGAGAACTACTTCTAGGGTTTGCTTTCTTTTATGTTTCATAGTTCTTCCTTTGAATATTTTGATGATGAACTCCATGAATATGAGTAGCTAAATACATTAATTGGTTATGGGATAAAAGTTGATTTCTTCAAGCATGTTATTTGATTCTATGATTTAGTTTTGTCTCAATTTTATCGTTTATGATTCATCGTTTATATTATCATATGATTTGAATGCTAGTTTGGTTGAGTCCGGAATCAATTGGATTTGTTTTCATCTCTAAAGCTATATTAGGGTTTTCAATACGTAAAAGTTGTTATCTCTTATTTTTAGTAGCATCTTGTGGTTAATACTTGTAGTGATACATCTTTTTAATCGCATATGAATCATAACCTTTGTTAAAACAAATTAGTGCTTTTACACGTTTGTTTGCATCGATTAATCTTATTTCATAGAACTTATTGCTCTTAGGGAGTTAAATCTAATTGTGCTTTTACACTTTAGGTTGCTTTTTAAGAAGATTTCACGATAGCATATTTTAATGTTGTTTGTGATAAAATCAGGAAATAAACGGTATACTCTTGCGATCAAGATATCCTAGGACTTTTGATAATTGAGAGATTAAATACCAATTCTAATCATAGATGAAAAATACATGTTTGTGAATGATACTATCCCTTAACCAATATCTTCTCCTTATTGATTATTCCAACTATTTACTTTGCTTTATTTAGTATTATTACTTCGATAAATACAAAAACACAACTTGGGTTATTTGGTTACTTAAGAATCTGAAAATTGCATAACAACAATCGCCTCTCTGTGGATACGAACTCTTTCTTATCGAATACTATATTCATATTAGTTAAGTGAGGAAGTGAATTATATTTGTGTCGTCTGACAAGCGATCAAATTTTGGCGCCGTTGCCGGGGAGGCATTCGGCTTGTTATCTAGTTTTTAGTTTCTTTTTAATAGTTCTGTTCGCATACTGTTTTGCTCTGTTCGCATACTGCTTTTTGTTTCTTGTCTTGTTTCTTACTTGTTTGTGAGAAGTGTGTTTCAGGTACCTTACCGAAATACAAACAAGAAGAAGCAATGGGTGACGTTCCAAATCGTACACTCAAGTACTTGGCTTCTCATAAGCTGGATACACAGCAGGGTTGCATTCAAACCAACTCTACTTTTGAGATAAAGCCGGGATTGCTTAGAGAGTTACCAAAGTTCCATGGAATGGTGAATGAAGATCCAAACAAGCATCTTATGGATTTCCACACCATTGTCATGGCTGTGCTTCCAGCGGGTACTAATGCGGATGGTGCAATGTTGAAAGTTTTTCGATTCTCTTTGGTGGATAGCGCTAAGGATTGGTTATATTATTTGCCTCCCAAAAGTGTCACAACATGGAATGGGATGAAGAAACTCTTTCTAGAGAGATATTTTCCAGCATCAAAGGCTACTCAAATTCTCAAGGAGATTTGCGGAATGAAGCAACATATGGGAGAATCTTTATATGATTGTTGGGAACGATACAAGAGATTGGTGGCAAGCTGTCCTCATCACCAATTCAGTGACGCGCTGATTATTCAATACTTCTATGAAGGACTACAATCGAGTGATAGGAATCTTATTGACGCTGCAAGTGGTGGTGCACTTATGAACAAGACGGTGACACAAGCTCGAGAGTTAATTGAGAGTATGGCAGCAAATTCTCAACAATTTTCAATTCGTGGGTCAGAACCATCTATCAAGGAAGTTAATCAAGTTGGCGAGATTATTGAATTAAGTCAACAAATGAACAATATGATGGCAATGATGCAACAAATTGCAGCAGTGTTTGTAAAACCATCACGCCCAACTTATGAGAACGTCGAGCATATAAATGCTATATTCTCAGCCCAGCCGAATGGTATTTACTCCAACACTTACGAGCAAGTTGCAAGTGCAAGTTCTGTTTCCAGCCATCCGAATGAGTTCCAACAACAAGTGAAACAACCACAACAAGGGCATAATCTAGAATTGGAGAAGATGGTTACTTTGGTGGAGGCTCTAATGTCCGTGGTACAGCAAAATCAACAACTAGCGATCTTAAATCAGCAGAAAACGGATAATGCAATTAAGGAGTTGCAATCACAAGTTGGTTTACTGCAACAACAACAATTCCAATAACAACAACCACTTGAAAATCAAGGGTCCAATATGGAAGAGTTGCTGAAATCTTTTATGAAAAGAACAGAGGGTGTGGTCCAGGACTTGCAAACACAAGTAGGTTCAATGGCCAAGGAGATTAATCAGTTGCATGCACAAAATGGTGAGAAACTACCTTCCAAACCTTTTAACTCAAGTGAGGGTGTCAATGCTATTAAGTTGGGAAGTGGTACACAATTTGTGCAACCCGAAGTTACAAATTCGGGTGAAGAAGAAGCGCCAAAGGAACCAATTTTGGAGGAAAAGAACGCAGATTTTCCCCAAACTCCCGAGGTAACTAAATCAAACTCTAAACCTCTTATTTCTACTTATGTTCCTCCTCTACCTTTTCCTGGAAGGTTCGCTAAAGCTAATGCGAAGGTGGAACAAGATAGGGATATTTGGGATGTTTTTAAGAAGGTCCAAGTAAATATTCCACTCATTGAAGTAATTAGGCAATCTCCTCGCTATGCAAAGTGTGTCAAGGAATTGTGCACTAACAAGCACAAGCTAACCGTTAATGAAGTAATGAGTGTGGGGGAGAACGCTTCGGCGTATCTTAAAAAGAAACTCCCACCTAAATTGAAAGATCCCGGTAGTTTCACTATTCCATGCACAATTGGTAAAACACGGTTTACAAAAGCTATGCTAGATTTAGGAGCTTCCATTAATGTTATGCCTACTTCCATTTATGATGCTTTAAATCTTGGTCCTCTTAAGGAAACCGGCATAGTTATTCAACTTGCCGATAGATCTAACGTTTACCCAAAAGGGATTGTTGAGGATGTTTTGGTGCAGGTAAAAGGACTAATATTTCCAGTGGATTTCTATGTTCTAGACATGGGTAATGTGAATTCATCCTCGTCTACACCGTTACTGTTGGGTAGACCATTTTTGAGTACCGCTAGAACGAAGATTGATGTCTATAATGGCACCTTGACTATGGAGTTTGATGAAGAAGTCATTCACTTCAACATCTTTGAGGCGAGGAAACACTCAAGTAACATACAATCAGATTTTCATAATGTGTTGGACGCCGGATAAGGCATAACAAACAAGGAGCACGTCGGGCTGACGACTTTAAACCAAGCGCTAAGTGGGAGGCAACCCACCGGTTTTGTATCTTTACCCTTATCTTTTTATTTTTATGCATTTGCTTTTATTTTTATTTTCTTTGTTTTTGCATATCATTTGCGGAATTTCCCACCTTGAACTTTCTTTGGATGATTCAATTTTACATTGAGGACAATGTAAAGTTTAAGTGTGGGGGAGCATTTATATGTTTGTATAGTTTGTTTTTAGTGTGTTTTATGCTTTTAAAAAAAAACAGAAAAATAGAAAAACAAAAAAAAAATTGTGCTTTTTGAACTCCGAAATCTAGAAACTTGTGCCTTTAGGATGACACCATTAGTGGATGGAACCATTTTGAATGCAGGAGTTGAGGAACCGATTAACTAAAGGGGACGAACATAGCTCATAATCACAATTAACATGATAGTTGTTACCATATCACGTTCTATTTTTATTTTTCAATATTTATCTATTGTTCTCTAAGTGCTTTGGTGGGTCACTAAACATCGACGTGTTATTGCTTCTAGGATGAAATAGAGTGATTGAGTTACTAGAAAAAAGAAAAAAAAGAAAAGAGACCGACCAATTAGACCAAAACGGAATAAAAAGACACTTGGAAATAGCAGTATGTGTGAAACGTAGTCCCTGTCTCCGTCGCCTAAACAAGCGTGGAATGCAGGATTCAAGGCAACTATCATGTACTTGCTGATAAGAATCATGCGCTTGGATCCAGTTTGATCCAATCATGTTATCTAAAAAAAAAAAAAAGTAAAAAAAAAAAGTGAAAAAGAAAAGAAAAAGAAAGGAAAGTATTATTTTTGGTTGAATAAAGTCACTCCTGGTTCCCTTGTATATGCTAGTGAGTTGATGTAGCATTCAAACCAAGTAGCTCAATCTAATAGGAATAGGTTCATCTTAGCAGTGACCTTCAGATAGATATGGGAAACATCGAACACTTGTGAACATTCGCCAACATCTACATCTATCCATCTTCTTAATCTTTTCATTGTGATTGTGGTTTGTTATTTTCCGAGTATTGTGGATTGTTCGACTATCTAATTAAAGCTTTATTTACTAATATATGAATTGAATTTGCAAGGTACCTCCTTCTGTAGTCATTTTGGATTCGTTAATTGATTTGTCACAAATAGATGGAGTTTGAATAATAGGTTTTGTAGGCAGACCTCTTGTAAACCTTCACGAGACTATAACTCGTCCACTAGGGACACCTAGGGGTTTAAAGGCTTGTTATTTATGCTAAAATTAACCGTAGCCTCGACGTCACGGAGTTGTATGTATTTGTTTTAGAATTATTTTTGTTTGATTTGCTCGAGGACTAGCAAAGTCTAAGTGTGGGGGAATCTGATAGGTGTCTAAAACACCTAATTTTATATCTAGTATTTACGCTTTCTTTGCAAGTTTTCTTGAAAATTATGTATCTTATGTTTTCTTTTGAGTTTTATAGGTGCAATGGAGTCATTTGGAGCAAAAAGACGTGGTACTTGCTCAAATCTTGGATTTCTTCTCATCATGTTGTAGAGCACGAAAATATGGAGTTAATGGTGAAAGAACGAGTTCATTCCGACAACGTATGAGAAGGTTACGAGTAAAATCAACAATTAAGCAAGAAAGATTAGGCAGTCAGTTCTGCGAAACTGACATGCCATGGATGAACTAGGTGACCCTTATCCCAACAACTGGGGTGGCTAAATCCTACCCTAATCATAACCTAGAGTTGAGAGTTATTCCCAATCATTTGGCACTCAAAGAAAGATGGAAAGAGAAGAGAAAAGAGAGGCGCAATGTGGACGATTTCCTTATGAGAAGAGTGATATTCGAATTAGGGGTTGGGTTTTCTCAAAGAAACAAATCAGTGAAGCTATTGGGAATTACCCTTGTTGCTGGTGGAAGAATTGAATCCCTGAAATCAACAAATGTCTGGGATTACTGAGGTTATAGACCTTCAGACAGATTGGAGAGCCATGGGTTTTTTTTGTGTTTGAAAGTATGTGCATGGAAGGAGATGTGGAAGGTTATAAATCCAACAGAGCTTTATCCATCACCAGTCTGCAAGATGCGTACAATCTGTTTGAGGAAATGCCTGACTTACAACTCAAAGTCAACAACGATTAAGTTGTTGCCAAGTCATTCAATCGGCAAGCAAGTGCAAGGACAAGAAGCTGCGAGAGAAGTTGCAGAGAAGGTGGAGTTGTAGCTGTTGCTACTGTTGTATGAACTGAACTGAGCAGGGGGGTGTTGGCAGTTGTGCAAGTGACTAAGATGATGGTTGAGAAGATAATAAGCTGCAAGGCAATGGAACTGATTTGCTCGAGCTGTTTGTGGCAATGGATTGAAGAGGAGATGCTGAGAAAGTGCAGCTGCGGCACAAGGTGCAGGTAATAGCATTACAATTGCTTCTATGGGCCCTGTGAGGTGCCAAGAAGAGCAGTTGTTGTTACCCTGTGTTCGCAGAGTCTTAAGGCAAGGTTAAGAAGCAAGGAGGAGAATTTGGTTGGTAGTGTGCAGCTGTAGGTGGAGACTCAGCTGTGCTGTGGTGTGAGCTGCACGACAATATGTAGTGAGCTGTGTCGCTCCAACTAAAAGATCTAGGAGATGAATGGAAATGGGTGAAGCTGGTAATTGATATAGTTTTGCAGGTTGAATGGTGGTTTCATTAGACATGGAGGATGAAAAATATTAGTTACTCTTTAAGCATACTTCGAAGTTCATGACGGTTTCTGTAAATTGAATGCGTGACTGCGCCGCCTTGTAATACGGTGAGGCCTTGGGTATCAAAGCTCTAGCAGCTTCCCTCGCCTCTATTCAATTTACTTAAACTTGGATTGATTCCCGAGGGGTTTGCTCAGATTGTAACGAATTCCCTTTCGAAGGATTAGAAGCTGGTCTAGAAAACAATCTAAGTGGATCCATCATGCTTTTTGTTTGCTAGAAATCAGTAGGTTTACTGTGGTGGAGTCATCCTTGTTTGTGATTGCATATAACTTGCCTTCTAGGTGAATGGTTAACATGATTGATGTGCTATCTAGGCTATGATTGTGTCTTTTAGAGACCATACACGCCGACTAGTTAGAATCAGTCAAGAAGAGTTAATTGAAATACATAGTTCGAGCAGAGACAGTCCAAACCCATCCGAAACAATGGGAGAACAAGTAAACCCAGTCCGTAGTCTAAAGGACTACATGTACCCAACGAGGACAACCCAGTCCTCGTGCATTGTCTTACCAGCTATTGATGGACAATTTGAGCTAAAGGCAAGTATCCTCAATATGTTGCCTAAATTTAAAGGGGTTGAAGCTGAAAATCCCTACCACCATGTGAGAGAGTTCGAGGAAATTCGTGGGACTCTTCGGATCAACCAAATGACGGATGAGCACCTCAAAATGAAACTTTTTCCTTTTTCTTTGATAGACAAAGCCAAGACTTGGATGTGTGCTCAACAGCCACAGTCATTTCATACATGGGATGCTCTTACGAAAGAGTTCTTCAAAAAGTTCTTCCCAAACCATAAGACTACGACAATTCGTCAAAGTCTGAATAGTTTTGTGCAATTAGAGGAGGAAACTTTGGCAAAATATTTGGAGAGATTCAATGAATTATTGCTCCAATGTCCTCACCATGGTTTTGAAAAATTGAGACTTGTGCAAATTTTGTATGAAGGCTTAGATGTCAAGAACCGAACTACAGTTGAGACCATGTGCAATGGTCAATTTATTGAAAAAAGTGATGATGAGTCTTGGGATTTCTTAATCGAAGTCTCTGAAAAGACTCAGCAGTGGGAATCCCCCCGTGAACCAAATAGGATTACCCTTGCATACAATGTTCATAGAATTGACTCTGACTTCGAAGGAAGTGCAAAGATGGCATCCTTGGCCAGGAGAATAGAAAAGCTAGAACTAGAAAAGAATGGAAAAACTAATATCCCTACTCTCCGTAGTCAAATTGAAATGGCCACTTGTGCCGCATGCCATAGTTCAGACCATCTAGTGGACACTTTTCCAGACCTCCATGCATTTCAAGAGTCTAAAACCGAGCAAGCCAATGTTTTGTACCAAAGGCAAGAGAACACCCCATATTCTCAGACCTACAACCCAGGGTGGAGAAATCACCCTAACCTTTCATGGTCTAAAGGGCCCGTCCAAGGGGGAACATCAAATAATAACCAAGGATACCCTTATCCTAGAAACCCCCAAGTGCAACCACATGTGCAGTACCCTGTAGAGAAAAAGCCTAGCTTCGAAGAAAGTTTCGGTTTGTTGACCCAAAATTTGGTACAACTCCAAAAGACCACAGACCAACGTTTTACAAGTCTAGAACTTAAAATGGGTCAAATTTATGAAGCATTGAATGAAAGAGACAAAGGAAAACTCCCTAGTCAGCCCCAAAAAAATCCAAAAAATGTATATCAGGCAGAAAATTCAACTCGAAATGAGGCCTCCCATAATCAAGTAAATGCTGTCACCACCCTTCGTAGTGGTAAAGTTGTTGAAAACAATGTAGGTGTACCACAGTCAAAGTGAGTCTACATCAGACTCACCCATTGCATAAAATCCCACAGAAAACACCTATTATTGAAGAAAAATCTGAGAAACATAAGAATTCCCATAATTCTAATGTCTCTGCACCATCTCATGTACCTGTTGCTCCATTCCCACAAAGATTGGTGCAGCAAAAAAGAGAGTATACAGTACAACGAGATTTTGGAAATGTTCAAACGAGTTAACATCAACATCCCATTTCTTGATGCAATCAAGCAAGTACCTGCTTATGCTAAATTCCTTAAGGATCTGTGCACACAAAAGCGAAAGCTTCATGTGCATAAGCGTGCTTTTCTCACTGATCAAGTGAGTGCAATCATTCAAAGCAACACACCTCCTAAGTTTAAAGACCCAGGTAGTCCAACTATCACATGCAAAATAGGTGACCAAACGGTTAAGAAGGCGTTGCTAGACTTAGGGTCAAGTGTGAATTTACTACCATATTCAGATATGTGAGTTAGGTCTTGGAGAGTTGAAGGCAACACCTATAACTCTGCAATTGGCGGACAGATCCGTCAAAGTACCACGTGGTGTGGTAGAAGATGTTTTGATTAAGGTTGATAAGTTTTATTTTCCTGTGGACTTCATCGTCTTAGATACTCAACCTGTGCAAAACCCTGACAGTCACATTCCTGTCATTTTGGGACGTCCCTTCTTAGCAACGTCCAATGAAATCATTAACTGCCGTAATGGAGTGTTGAAGTTGTCATTTGGTAATATGACTGTGGAGTTGAATGTTTTCAATACTAGCCAACAACATTTAGATCTTGATGATGATAATGATGTGCATGAAATCAACATGATTGAAAGTTTGATTCAGGATTCGTTGTCTAGTAGCATGTCTGTTGACCCTTTGGATGCTTATTTGAATAATTTTGACTTGGATTTGTTTGATGATGAATACATAAGTGAAGTGAATACTTTGCTTGAATCCACACCACTTATGGACACGACTAAGTGGAAAGCTAGAGTGGAACCACTTCCACTCTTGGAATCCAAGTTTGTTCCTTCTCTTGTTGAGCCACCAAAGCTCGAACTGAAACCATTGACTGATACTCTTAAATATGCATTTTTGGGACCTTCTAATACTTTTCCTGTAATCATTTCATCTGCCTTAGATACAGAACAGGAAAGTAAACTTTTAGAAGTACTTAAGGAGCATAAAGAAGCCTTAGGATGGACCATCTCGGACCTTAAAGGCATAAGTCCCACTGATTGCATGCATCATATAAACCTTGAGGACAATGCTAAACCATCTAGGGGGATGCAAAGGTGTCTCAATCCTAACATGAAAGAGGTTGTTAAGAGTGAGATTATAAAGCTTCTTGATGCGGGTATCATCTACCCAATCTCAGATAGCAAATGGGTTAGCCCCATTCAGGTTGTGCCGAAAAAGTCAGGAGTTACTGTAGTTCAAAACGATAAAGATGAGTTAATCACTACTCGAGTAACCACAGGGTGGCGAGTTTGCATTGATTATAGGAAGTTGAATGCAATTACAAAGAAAGATCACTTCCCTCTTCCATTCATAGATCAAATGCTTGAACGATTGTCTGGGCGTAGATTCTATTGTTTCTTGGATGGTTTTTCTGGTTACAACCAGATTCATATTTCACCCGAAGATCAGGAAAAGACTACATTTACATGTCCATTTGGAACATTTGCTTATCGCCGTATGCCCTTTGGGTTGTGCAACGCACCAGCTACATTTCAGCGTTGTATGATGAGCATTTTTTCTGATATGATAGATAACTTCCTTGAGATCTTTATGGATGATTTCTCTGTGTTTGGATCATCTTTTGATGAATGTTTGAACCATCTCACTCGCGTGCTGATTAGATGTAAGGAAAAAGATTTGGTGTTGAATTGGGAGAAATGTCATTTTATGGTGAACTCAGGCATAGTTCTAGACATCATCTCTGGAAAAGGCATTGAAGTAGACAAAGCCAAAGTCGACCTCATTCAAAACTTGCCTCAACCTCGCTCTGTGAGGGAGGTTAGATCATTTTTAGGCCATGCTGGTTTTTACCGTAGATTCATTAAAGATTTCAGTAAGATCTCAAGACCACTGTGTAATCTACTCAGTAAAGATGTTGCATTTGTGTTTGATGATACTTGTGTGCATGCTTGGGAGGAGCTCAAAACTCTTCTAACTTCAGCCCCTATAGTCCGACCTCCGATTGGAAATTGCCATTTGAAATCATGTGTGACGATCCGATTTTGCTGTTGGAGCTGTCTTAGGTCAGCGAGTCGACAAACACCCCTATGTGATCTACTATGCTAGTAAGACACTGAATGAGGCTCAAATGAACTATTCAACAACCGAAAAAGAGCTGCTAGTGTTGTGTTCGCATTAGATAAGTTTAGATCTTATTTGATAGGATCTAAAATCATCATTTATACTGACCATGCCGCATTAAGATATCTTTTATCTAAAAAAGATGCCAAGGCTCGTCTAATTCGATGGATACTCTTGTTACAAGAGTTCCACCTCAAAATTCGAGATAAAAAAGGGTCAGAGAATGTTGTTACTGATCACTTATCTAGATTGAATGTCGAGTCCATTGATGAATCGAGATTATTAGAGAATCTTTCCCAGATGAACAACTGATGCTAGTTTCTGAAATGCCATGGTTTTCCGACATCGTGAACTACCTTGGTCTAAACAAGACCGGTCTAAGTTCTTGGTCGAAGTGAAACATTTCCTATGGGATGACCCATATCTGTTCAAATACTGCCATGACCAAATCATTAGGAAATGTGTCCCCAACTCTGAACAAAGGGATGTCATCTCTTTTTGTCATGATCAAGCATGTGGAGGCCACTTTAGTGCAAAGAAAACTGCTGCAAAGATCTTGCAGAGTGGTTTTTACTGGCCAACATTGTTTAAGGATAGCCATGAATTATGTATTTCTTGTGACCGGTGCCAGAAATTGGGAAGTATATCAAAACGAAACATGATGCCCTTACAACCCATTTTGATTGTTGAGCTATTTGATGTATGGGGCATTGATTTCATGGGTCCATTTCCTAGATCTGAAGGAAAGTTGTACATTCTTGTTGTTGTTGACTATGTTTCTAAGTGGGTAGAAGCAATTGCAACCAAAACTAATGACCACAAGGTGGTACTTTCGTTCTTAAAGGAAAACATATTTTCTCGATTTGGCACCCCTAGAGCTATAATCAGTGACGGTGGTTCACATTTATGCAATAGGCCTTTTGAGTCCTTAGTCCGTAAGTATGGAATAACTCATAAAGTTGCAACCCCATATCATCCACAGACCAGTGGCCAGGTAGAGGTTTCAAATAGGGAGATTAAGCACATTCTAGAAAAGACGGTTAACCCGTCTAGAAAAGATTGGTCTTTAAGATTTAATGATGCTTTATGGGCATATAGAACTGCATACAAGACCCCCATTGGTATGTCCCCTTACAGACTTGTGTACGGTAAAGCTTGTCATCTCCCTGTAGAGTTAGAACATCGTGCATATTGGGCTGTAAAGAAACTGAACTTTGATCTAGATAAAGCTAGCACCCAAAGGAAGCTTCAACTCAATGAGTTGGAAGAGTTAAGAAATGATGCTTATGACAGTGCAAAGTTGTACAAATATAGAATGAAGGTGTTCCATGACAAGCGCATTTTGCGCAAGTCATTCACTCCAGGCCAGAAAGTTTTATTGTACAACTCACGTTTGCACCTTTTTCCAGGTAAATTACGTTCTAAATGGACAGGCCCATTCTTGGTGCGAACAATTTTCCCCCACGGGGCTGTAGAACTAGAAGATATCACAACCAAGAATGTCTTCAAGGTCAATGGGCAGAGACTGAAGCCATTCCTTGAACCAATTCCACCTGAAATTGAAACAACTGATCTTGATGATCCGATCTATGTGGACTGAAAAGTTCCCCCTGTACATACCACAAGATATCTTCCTCATTGGTTGCTTTGGACATACCCTACTGTCTCTGGTTTGGCATATGGTAATCTATTTTCTTTGAATCTGTTTTGTTCTCATGTTTTGTTGTTGTTTCTGTTATCTTTTGAAACATTGAGGACAATGTTAGATTTAGGTTTGGGGGAGTATTTGCATAATGACCAGTGTGGATGGGTCTTTTGTAGGATCCTTTGTAGTCTTTTGCATTTTTTTATGACCAGCTATGGAGCGGGTCTTTTGTAGGATCCTTTGTAGTCTTTTGCATTTTTTTATGACCAGCTGTGGAGCGGGTCTTTTGTAGGATCTTTTGTAGTCTTTTGCATTTTTTGTAGTGTGTTTTCTATGACCAGCTGTGTAGCGGGTCTTGCAGTCTTTTGTTTCTATGACCATCTGTGTAGCGGGTCTTCTGTTGTCTTCTAAGACCAGCTGTGTAGCGGGTTTCCAAAAAAAAAAAAAATATCGGATCTTTTGGTTGGTATCTGATGACCAGCTGTGTAGCGGGTCACTAAAAAAAATGATGACCAGCTGTATAGCGGGTCTTAAAAAAAAAAAAAAAAAATTTGGTTACAAATTTTCATGGTTCTACGAAATTCCGAAGTTCATCATCTACAGTTGAAGACCGAAGACGAAGACATTTCTATGGATGCTCTGAAATTGGAGAAGGTTTTGTGGGTACATCTTTGGTAGGCCCTCACGAGACTACAACTCGTCCACTAGGGACACCTAGGGGTTTAAAGGCTTAGTGCATACGCTAAATGCATTCGAGAGACCAGCGACAGTGGTATAGTTAGGATTTTGGATTTCTGTTTCACTTGAGGACAAGTAAAATTCAGGTTTGGGGTATTTGATGAGTGCCAAATATTGCATGTTCATACACCTTTTCATTGGCACTTAACTCATCTTTCACGCTTCAAAGTCATATATTATCCCAAATTCGTGATTTTTACCATTTTCAAGAATAAATATTTGTATTAATTAATTTTGTGTTTTTAAGTACTAAATAAAGATTGGAAGAATTGAGAAGACAAAAGAGAAGAAAGTTGGAAGCGTTGCACCCGCTCGCGCATCAGTGGCAACCTGTTTACAAATTCATGGGATTAAACAACCCATGATCCAAAACCCAAGACCCAAATCCATTTCCACCTCACCCCCATTGGATTCTTTCCAAAACATCCACCTCACCCCCATTGGATTCTTTCCAAACATCCACCTCACCCCCATTGTATTCCATTTCATCCATCAATTAAAGAAAACATCCCCATTCTCTCACTCAATCACTCCCAATTTGTTTCCCACAACCAAATATATTCCATTCAATCCATCAATTAAGAAAACATGTTTTGTTGAGTGGATGCTTTCCAAATTTGAATCCAAGTGCTTGAGGAATTTTGTGTATAAATAGAGAGGGTTTTTGTGTTGAAAAACCATCCAAGAATAGCTTGTTCATGTTAGTTTATCAAATTTCAATTTTGTTGTAATGTTCTTCATGTTCTAATTTCATTTACTAGGGTTTAGATGAAGCCCTAATCTCATTGGTATGTATTCATATCTTGTATCTTGTTCTTGAAAGTTTAGAATTGTTTAAATATATAATTTAATCCAAGTTTTTCAACATCTTTCTCTCACAATGTATGCCATGTATCCATTGTAGTTAGAATATCTCTATGTTGATTATGCTACAACTCATGCTTAACCAAATATTGATCTTTAGATTAGTTGTGCTTAATTAGACAATTAATGCTTTGGAGAAATACTTTAGTTGTGATTAAATTATCCATTGGAGAAATACCTTAGTTATACGGTAGACTTGAATCTACTATAAGGACAAGAATAATATTACAAGTTGAATGCATATCATAGGTTATTGGTGGATTTGAATACCCTAGTATCCATATTATCATTGTTTACATATCTTGTTATTTGCATCTTTTACTTTTATTATTTCAGTCACTTGAAAATCATATCGTCGTATCGACAAAATCAAACCCCTTTTGGTTACTCTCTGAATCAGGATTTAGAATCAACTTCTACACTCTCCAAGTCTCTGTGGTTCTACCTGTGCTTGCCCTGTGTTGCTTGTCGACACTGTGCACTTGCAGTATACACAATAGTAGGTATCTTTCCGAGCCTACCAGTTGTGAATTGAAATACAACAATACAGGGAGAAGACGTGAAAATGGAGAGGTGCTGCAATGGAGTTGCAGGGGTGTTGGCGCAGCTACAGTTACATATGAGGCAATTTCAGGATGAGCAAGGGATTGTAGGTGCTTTAATTGTGGCTTGATGCTGCTGTTGGTATGAGGAGGTGGTGTTAGTGAAAATAGCAGCAATTAGGAAATGGTAGTGCAAGACTCAGGAATTGGCATTGCAGGTGGAGCTATTATTGGAATGCAGTAGGATATGGCTGTGATGAAGGAGTATGTGGCTCTGTTGGTAGGCAGTGCCAATGGTGTTGTGCTTGGAAGAAAGGGAGAAGCTGTGTGTGATTTGAAGCTGCATCGAGATTGGCGTTACTGCAATGAATAGAAAGAAATGGAACAGTAACGGAGGAGCTACAGAATGGTTGCAAATGAGCTGTGAGTAATACAGCTGGAACTGAAATGAGTACAGCTGAAATTCGAGCACTGGTGGTTTTACAGGAAAGCTGATATTGCAGTTGCAGTCGATGTAGCTGTTGAATGAAGGGTACCATGGGATGGTACAATTGCAGTCTCAGCTGGTGGAGTTTGAACTGGTGTTTCCATGAAGAGTGGTGGCTAATGCAGGTGCAAATTAGCTGCATTTTAGTGAAATGGAAGAGTGAACTCAAGGAATGGTGTGGTCTTGGAAAAATGCGATGATGGAGAAGCTATTGCAGGTGCATTGAAGTGTTGCAGCTAGGTATTGCAGTTAGAAATTGAATTCAGGGAATTGGTGGAATAGGTATTATGGAGCTGTGACAGTGCGAAAAGTGGGCGAAATTGGCGAGCTGGTGGTACTAGCTCCGATAGTGGGATTTTGGAACCGAAAGTGGGGATTGTCAAGATTCAGTGAATCATGAGGCGGGTATGAGTCGAATGAAAGAGTTGGCGGCCGGACATATGAGCTACGCGTCGCGCTTTTGGGTACGTTTTCGCAAGAAACAAGGAATTGGCTAAAATGGTTTTTGTGAATGTGTGGATTGCAGAGAAGCAAAGTTGAGCTACTGGAAGTGCAGAATTAATTGGTGATAGTTTCAGATGGCAAAAGTGATCGGAGAAAGTTTTCCGGCGACCGGATTCCGGCGATGACGTCAGCACTCCGGCGACCAGTTTTGGACCCAAAATTTCCAGAGACATATTTTTCACACCTGGGCTTGGTGGACTAGTAGATGGACGTGGACTTGAAGATTTTGAAGATTTTGACCTATTTTTGGAAAGCAAAGGGCTATAAAAAGAGAGTTTCTACAACAAAGAAAGAAGAACTATTTATTATATTCTTGGAGCTTTTGCAGAGAACTACTTCTAGGGTTTGCTTTCTTTTATGTTTCATAGTTCTTCCTTTGAATATTTTGATGATGAACTCCATGAATATGAGTAGCTAAATACATTAATTGGTTATGGGATAAAAGTTGATTTCTTCAACCATGTTATTTGATTCTATGATTTAGTTTTGTCTCAATTTTATCGTTTATGATTCATCGTTTATATTATCATATGATTTGAATGCTAGTTTGGTTGAGTCCGGAATCAATTGGATTTGTTTTCATCTCTAAAGCTATATTAGGGTTTTCAATACGTAAAAGTTGTTATCTCTGATTTTTAGTAGCATCTTGTGGTTAATACTTGTAGTGATACATCTTTTTAATCGCATATGAATCATAACCTTTGTTAAAACGAATTAGTGCTTTTACGTTTGTTTGCATCGATTAGTCTTATTTCATAGAACTTATTGCTCTTAGGGAGTTAAATCTAATTGTGCTTTTACACTTTAGGTTGCTTTTTAAGAAGATTTCACGATAGCATCTTTTAATGTTGTTTGTGATAAAATCAGGAAATAAACGGTATACTCTTGCGATCAAGATATCCTAGGACTTTTGATAATTGAGAGATTAAATACAAATTCTAATCATAGATGAAAAATACATGTTTGTGAATGATACTATCCCTTAACCAATATCTTCTCCTTATTGATTATTCCAACTATTTACTTTTCTTTATTTAGTATTATTACTTTGATAAATACAAAAACACAACTTGGGTTATTTGGTTACTTAAGAATCTGAAAATTGCATAACAACAATCGCCTCTCTGTGGATACGAACTCTTTCTTATCGAATACTATATTCATATTAGTTAAGTGAGGAAGTTGATTTAAGATTTTTCTCAATGTTTTCGTTGTAGTAATTGAGATTCGTTCTCTCGGAAGTTGTTAAGATTAAATTAAAAGGTTTAAATAAAAATAATAAAAAGAAGAGAGATTCATTGGGCCTAGGATTCCACCGAATTCATATCAATAGGTTCAAGTATTTATTTTTCAACAATTATAGCTCAATATAAACAAGGACTCTTATTTTTTTGCCAAGGTAGATTCTCAAAAGATTGATTGTATCCCTAAGCATAGATTATCTAAACAAAGCATAACCTATCTAATGAATGACAACCAATTTAATCAAATCATAATTCTATTTTAATCAATGCAAAAGTCATATAGAAAAATTAAATAAAATTCACCCATGCGTAAAGTTCGGCTTCCTCCGTCAACCCAGTGTAGGGGTTTATCTATTCATGATGTAGACACTCTCAAAATATTTTTTTATTAGCTCAAATGGTGTTTACAATGAAGAAAAGGAGAAAAATAACACAAACCGAATTTGCAATGCTTAATAGGCGTTACAAACTCGCCGTTACAATCCGCTTTATTGAATATTAGGAAAGCGTATCGTAGAAAAAGCGTCGTTCATGAAATGAACAATGACGATTCTAAAACGACAGGTCCTATTGAGTCGTCTGTTATTCTTCTTCTTCTCTGCAGCAGCAGAGAAGTTGCTCTGCAACCTCAGTTTTGTCCTCCAATCACTCGATCTCTGGTTATGTGACCCATACAATCCTTTTTATACCCGACAAACATCAAATCTCCACATTAAGCGCCCAAAAATCTTCACAGATAACTCAATATTATTTGAGAATATTTTCTTTACTTTCTTTCCAGATACGGGAAATATCTTCCCTTTATTTCTTAATCACGCATCTTTTGCATCTCAGCACGTTTCTACACATCCCTTGGTTGAGTCAAACTCTTGCCAGGCTGAAATTTCTACGTCACTTCAGCAAATCAACCTACGAATAACTCGTGTTCTTCTCACCTCCCTGTTTTACCAAAACTTAGTGGATAACTCAACTTCTTGAATCAACGTCCATTACCAAGCCTGTTTCATCAAACAGCCAGAAACCATTACTAATATGTCATTGAGTCGCACCCAAAACTCCCCAAAACTCTTCGAGGAAAATATCGAGGCAACTCCGAGACTTCTCAACTGTGTTGCTTCAACTCTACGATCCACCAAATTTAATCGATTCCAAGGACCTTACCAGACTTTTTTCACTCCATTAAGCTCATTCCAACCAAATTCAGTGATTGAATCTCACTGAAATTCTTCAAGAGTCGAACCCTAATTTTCCCGAAATGGTTTACTTTAAATCCATCACTCTAGACAATTCCAATCGAAACGGAAGCCATTACCACTCTGTTAGATCAATTAGAACAAACCCATTTAATTTCAGCTCTTGAATCTCAATAAAACTCATCCAAATATCGAACCCTAATTCTGGTGCTTCAATACCCATTTTCCCAAAACGTATTTCAAAAGGTTGAAGATGAGGTGCCCCATATCCTGAACTGGAGTCCCTTTAGTAATTTGGGTATAAAAGCGACAAATCCTGGGGTGCGAATAACCACAGGTTCCAAATAACAAAGAAGGTGCCCCTTAGCAACCTGGGTGACCCTTAGTAATTGAGGTACCCCTTAGCCAACAATGAGAGTCCGTATAGCAAATGTCCTCGAGAGGTGCCTTTATGTTTTTGAGCCGATTCTTCTAAAAACATTTATTTCTTAAAAATACCTACAAAGAAGTTTATTAGTGATAAAATTGAGACCTAGCTAATATAAATATGGGTATAAAATGGTGCACTTACATGCTCATCAACACCCCCACACTTATATTTTGCTAGTCCCGAGCAAAACAAGAAAATTGACCCGCTACACAGCTAGTCATGGAGACGTCGCAAAACAACTAGACGGAACCACTAAACAGTGGTCTAGAGATGTCTGCTACAGCTAGACCGATCTGTTAAACAACGAGATCGAGACATGTCTTCTAAATAATGAGACGAATCACTAAGTGGTGGATAGAGATGTCGCTAAACACTAAACAGAAAAGACCCGCTAAGAAACTGGTCATATGATGCAAAAATAAAATAAAAATTAGACCCGCTCAGCAATTTGGTCATATCATGTAAAAAATTATTATTATTATTTTTTTTTTTTTTTTTTTTTTGAGACCCGCTCCCATGACTGGTCATGATAAGCAAGAAAATTCTAAAGCGAGAAAAAATAAAGCGTTAACCACTCCCCCCACACTTAAATATTACATTGTCCTCAATGAAATTGGAGTCATCCAACGTAAAAATTAAGATGGGAAATAAAAATAAAATTAAACAAAAATAAATAATTATACCTCTTGGAATGTACAAAAACAGATCCCCATAAATTAATAACTCGAAAACTTGGGGATCGACCCAAAATATAATATTTACAAATGACAAACTTCACAATTATTTTATGGAAAAAATGGGACATTGAAACGTGAAAACAAAATTTACCCCTAAACCAAGTTTTTCTTGCGCATGGAAGTGCGTAAAGAACAAAGTATGGGGATTCTATTGAAATCGGGAAATATTAATTGATTCATGCACGATATCAGGAATAGGCAAGTCCTCGGGTATTTAGATGAAAAGTATTCCAATAAAATTTTAGAAGCACACAATTCTAACCCTAAATTAGGCAACTTTTGGAAGTCTAGGGGTCTAGAAACAACCGCTAAGTCGGGTGAATGATCTTGTGAGGTAGATTCATCTATGGAACTAGGCGAATCCTCCACACAATCATCCACAGGGTCGTATATATGTTCAGTCTGGGACAAAGAGTCACTATCAGATTCATCATCGTCATCATTAAATAATTTTTGGCATTCCAATATTCTCAGTCTTTGTTCCAAACTAAGTGGTGTGTGTTTATAATACTTCTCATAAATCTCTAACGGAGATTCTTCACGTACCTCATGTGGAGCAAAAACTCCATACCGTTGCCTATGCATATATTCACCAAGCGTCATCTCTGATGAAGTTGCCCGATGATTTGAATTTTACAAGCATATATTCACAGCGTCATCGTAGGTGACGTCTCCTCAAAAGAAGTCATCATCCTGAAAAGAAATAGAAAAATAAACGCATAAAAAAGGAAAAAAAAAATAACTAAAATTAAAAGAAAACACTGTACAAAATAAAAATAAACCTAAAAATTAATAATCTAAAAACAATTCCGCGTATAGCAGCGCCAAAATGATTTAAGATTTTTCTCAATGTTTTCGTTGTAGTAATTGAGATTCGTTCTCTCGGAAGTTGTTAAGATTAAATTAAAAGGTTTAAATAAAAATAATAAAAAGAAGAGATTCATTGGGCCTAGGATTCCACCGAATTCATATCAATAGGTTCAAGTATTTATTTTTCAACAATTATAGCTCAATATAAACAAGGACTCTTATTTTTTGCCAAGGTAGATTCTCAAAAGATTGATTGTATCCCTAAGCATAGATTATCTAAACAAAGCATAACCTATCTAATGAATGACAACCAATTTAATCAAATCATAATTCTATTTTAATCAATGCAAAAGTCATATAGAAAAATTAAATAAAAATTCACCCATGCGTAAAGTTAAGCTTTCCTCCGTCAACCCGGTGTAGGGGTTTATCTATTCATGATGTAGACACTCTCAAAATATTTTTTTATTAGCTCAAATGGTGTTTACAATGAAGAAAAGGAGAAAAATAACACAAACCGGGAATTTGCAATGCTTAATAGGCGTTACAAACTCGCCAGAATTTACAATGACCTTTGATTACGAATATTAGGAAGCGTCGTAGAAAAAACTGTCGTTCATGAAATGAACAGCGACAGTTCTAAAACGACAGTCCTATTGAGTCGTCTGTTATTCTTCTTCTTTCTGCAGTAAGCAGAGAAGTTGCTCTGCAACCTCGGTTTTGTCCTCAATCACTCGATCTCTGGTTATGTGACCCATACAATCCTTTTTATACCCGATAAACATCAAATCTCCACATTAAGCGCAAAAATCTTCACGATAACTCAATATTATTTGAGAATATTTTCTTTACTTTCTTTTCAGATCGGGAAATATCTTCCCTTTATTTCTTAATCACGCATCTTTTGCATCTCAGCACGTTCTACACATCCCTTGGTTGAGTCAAACTCTTGCAGTGAAATTTCTAAATCACTTGACAAATCAACCTACGAATAACTCGTGTTCTTCTCACCTCCCTGTTTTTACCAAAACTTAGTGGATAACTCAACTTCTTCGAATCAACGTCCATTACCAAGCCTGTTTCATCGAACAGGCCGAAACCATTACTAATATGTCATTGAGTCGCACCCAAAACTCCCCAAAACTCTTCGAGGAAAATATCGAGGCAACTCGAGACTTCTCACTGTGTTGCTTCAACTCTACGATCCCGACCAAATTTAATCGATTCCAAGGACCTTACCAGACTTTTTCACTCCATTAAGCTCATTCCAACCAAATTCAGTGATTGAATCTCGAAATTCTTCAAAGTCGAACCTAATTTTCCGAAATGGTTTTTACTTTAAATCCATCACTCTAGACAATTCCAATCAAGCGGAAGCCATTACCACTCTGTTAGATCAATTAGAACAAACCCATTTAATTTCAGCTCTTGAATCTCAATAAAACTCATCCAAATATCGAACCCTAATTCTGGTGCTTCAATACCCATTTTCCCCCAAAACGTATTTCAAAAGGTTGAAGATGAGGTGCCCCATATCTGAACTGGAGTCCCTTTAGTAATTTGGGTATAAACAGCAAATCCTGGTGCGAATAACCACAGGTTCCAAATAACAAAGAAGGTGCCCCTTAGCAACTGGGTGACCCTTAGTAATTGAGGTACCCCTTAGCCAACAATGAGAGTCCATTATAGCAAATGTCCTCCCGTAGGTGCCTTTAACAGTTTTCCGAGCCGATTCTTCTAAAAACATTTATTTCTTAAAAATACCTACAAAGAAGTTTATTAGTGATAAAATTGAGACCTAGCTAATATAAATATGGGTATAAAATGGTGCACTTACATGCTCATCAGAAGTGAATTATATTTGTGTCGTCTGACAAGAGATCACAAGGCAACATCAAACACAATTGTCATCTCCATTTCCAAGTTAAAAAACCAAAGAAGGGTACCAAGAGGTCGAAGGAAAAGGATGAGCGCATTAGTAAATTAACCGTGGAAGAACAACAGGAAGAGAAGAGGTTATTTGATGAAAAATGGAAGGAGGATGGAATGAATTGGAAAATGTTCATGAAATCATAGGATAAGATCGTTTGGTCAAAGACCGAGGAAATTTACGAACGAAACTTGAAGAAATTTGAGGATGAATATGGCAAGGACTACCCAAATCGGTTGAGTATTGTAAAACACAATGGTTAACGATCAAGGAGAGGTTTGTGTTTTCATGGACATATGAATGTCGTAATTTCAAGAATAAGGCGACTAGCATAGCGGAGGGGTCTCATGTCCGGTTAAAGAAAATACTTCTAGGTAGTCAAAATGGAGTTGTGTCATCCCAATAAGCAATTAATGAATTCACCAATCGTTATCTCGTTAAGATTAAGGGTTCTATGCAATTTAGTGTACATAAATTCCTGACGGAACATGAAAAGGAAAGATTGCTTCTAAGGGGCATTGTTCATAAAGTTTCAAGATGGGAAATAAATCACATGATGAAACAATTGAAGTTATATAAAGATTACGATGACGATAGTACCGTGTGTGTTTGCAAAGATATGATAGGTATTGGTCTCCTATGTCATCATAAAATGGGTAGGTACGTCGATGTGATTGACATCAATGATATTCATCAATTTTGGAAGCAATTAAATTTCACTCCAAGCACCCCCGTAGTTGATGGTCCGTCGTTCTTGGAGTCGGAATTGTGTGAAAGAATAACCGAGTGTTATGATACAACAAATGGCGCCAAGAAGAAAGTATTGATGCATGATTTGGAGCAAGCTCTTCACCCTAGTCTAAGGGAGGTTGATGAACCTATTAAGCAAAAGTGGGCAGGTAGGCCCACCGAAGTGTCTTGGTCCATGGGAAGAAAAGAATTGAAAGAGTATTTGTCTAATAAAAGAATATTGTGTAGGCATGAGCGTTCGGAAGCCGAATTTGAGGATAAGCTGCAACCCAAGAAAAGAGGTCGTCCAAGAAAAGATCAAAGTGGACCAACCGGCCGACAAGTGGGGACAAAGGTCTCTACGAAGCCTTCTCAAGTAAGTCAAGCCGAGGCGGCGGAAGAAGTTGTGTTAGTGGAGACCCAAACTACCTCCGTAATTATAGATCAAATGAGCAACTCCCAAGAAACACCATCAACGGAAATGGTGACTATAATAGATAAGTATGGTACTTTTCGTTGTCCTAGGGATTTTCATGGAAGACCCACGCGATCAAGGTACACAATTATAGAAGAATATATGAAACAACTCCCTCCCCTCATTGTTCCATTTGTTTTGTCCACCGACGAGGTGGATGGGGATGGTAATTGTGGGTTTCACGTCGCTACGGAACAAATTGGTAACTTTGGAGAGGTCGTGGATGAAGATGTCACCGAATGGCAATATTTTAATAACTAAGATGGCGGTACAACTAATAAAGGACAAGGATTTCTATATGGGGATGATGAAGCAAGGAGATAGACACGACAAAGAGCTAGAGTTCAAAAACTTAGTTGCGCACAAAAAAGTGCGAAAGGATTGAAGACTATCGGATCCAAGTATTGGATGATAATTCCTTCATGTGGATATCTCTTAGTGGATGTTTTGAATTGCGTGGTACATTTCTTTGTTCCTCCTAAGTATGGACATTCCTTTACGTTTGCACCTACAAGGACGGTTTGCGATGATTCGGTTAAAGATAGAAGAATTGTGATGGCATTTGTGAATGAGATGCATTTTATCGGTTTAAGAGTAAAGAGAGATTGCCCATTACATTCGTTTTGTAGGGCGACGGATTACTTCCCAATGAATCATTGTAAGGATTGGTTGAAACAATATGAGACCAACATGTTGGATTGGGATCGCGTCATGAAAATCAACTTTCCGGCAGGCATACTCGAATTGGTTCCCTCGGATGATGAAGATGAATGATCGTTACTTTCGAAAGATGTATTTTTTGGAATTATCTGTGAAGTACAAAGCCATTATCGGTAGTTATATTATAAATATATCAACCGATTATACATGATTTTGTAAACAGAATCAATCAACATTATAATCGGTTATTAAAATTTCTAATTTACCGTCCAATTGCAAGTCTAACAAAATTACTGAAATTTATTCCCCAGAATCGGTAGATAACATCTTACATTAACATCCGATTGTCACCAAACTCGGAAAAAAAAAAGTAAAAAATTTCCCATAATCGGTAGACAACGTAGAGCATATACTTCCGATTATTACCAAACTCTGACATAAAAAGGTAAAAATCTCCCTAGAATCGGTAGACAATATAAAACAATAACTTTCGATTGTGACAATCAATCAATATTTATATTGTGGTCACGGACTTCAGGAATTCATAACTCCCATCATAAGTGAATTCTTCACCCTTTTCCACCAAGTACTGTCTTTTTGCGAGTGCCTCCTACATAAACAAACACAAAATAATGCCAAAATCGTTTTAGTAAGAAAGATTAGACACCCGGTGTTAAAAATAAAGAATTTAGTACTTACAAATTGTTGGATTGACAAGCTTAAGTGGCTAGTGTTAAACATCCTCTTTTGTATCGTTATGTAATCATTTACCCCTTTTTAGACAAGTCGGAAACGATCATGAACTTGTTGGAGTGATCTTTGCTTTGGATTTCCATACTCTCGCACAAATTGGATATATACCATCGCCTAAAAGACTTCGACTATTAACCTTCCCGCTATGACATATTAAGGTCTTGTTTCATGATACCAGGTTTTCAGAATGACCAAATCTTCAGCTGCGTCAAACATTGCCATGCTAGTAAGTTGAGATATAGAATTAATTAACAAGAGTAAACGATCGAAAATCTATTTGTAGAATACACGATGTTATATATGTGTTGTTTTCTGCATAAATAAGAAGAGTTTACCCTCCTTATATAGATGAGAGTCCCGACGTCTCTTTTTTTTAAAAAAATGACCGTTGATGCGTACTTTACAAGACTGTACTGAAGTTGCGTACAATTATTACATATAATCGGTAGTAAATTCTTTAACCTAAGCTACCTATTATGTATACTCAGAATCTTAGGGTACTTGTGTACCTACCGATTATAGCCTGTTTTGTCAACATGGTACAAAGTTTCATTAGAGTGGGATAGTCGGAGGTTTGTCAATATGTATTAGCTACCGATTTTGTGTGGTTTTCGAGGCACGACTAGTTTCTTTTGAACGAAATAGCCGTTGGAGTATAATCGGTAGTTACATAAATAACAAAAACTTCCGATTGTAAAAAAAAATTAGAAATTCATTACAGTACCACATCAACATCATCATAATTTTACGTTGAACTTCCACAAATTCTATTACAATGTATTGTGATTAGCGTCGTGGACGTGTTGGACGAGTCCTAAACGGATTAAATCTTTCCATCGCCATAAGGATTCTAAAATGAGCTTCATAACGGAAGCTTGATCTTTTCCATCTCCGCCATTCCCTGAGAGATTGTTCTATAACCTCATCATTGGTTTCACCCCTCAATCGATATTGATTCACAAGATAAGTTAAATCGACAAATTCTCCAACGCGTCCGTTTGTTGAACTAATTCGGCAGAAAAGATCAGAGAGTGACGGTTGTTTGGGTTACCGGTGTCGGCGCAGAATTTTTCGTGAATTCTCCCCAAATAAATCATACTCATTATGCCTCCGTTTTGCTCCCCGTCTCGGATATAATTGAACGTAGCGCATACATAAAGATAAATCTTCTTCAATCGTGAACTCTGTTGGATTAATGAATGGTTGGGCCATTATGTTGAAGATGAAGTTGGAGAGAGTTAAAAGGTATTTGTGTTCCATAAAGGGTACAAGGATACAATCCTTATATAGGGTTTAGAGTTCCAACGACTCTTTTTTGTTGGGGCAACAATATAATCGGTATCCAAATGAGGTAATTATCAACCGATTATACAGTTGCCCCAAATTTTGGTTTGAGAAAATTCTCAAATTTTATGAATTTGAGAACTATAATAATCGGTAGTTAATACGACTACCGATTATAAAGTTTCCCCAAATCTCTTCTTTGGGAGATACTATAATCGGTAGAATAGTGAGGTTATTATTACTACCGATTGTTATCGGACCAAGATTCGCATTTGGCACAAATTCTATATTAATCGGTAGTCAAATAGCGTTACTAACCTTCCGATTAGTTTTCCACAATCGGACACAAATTTTCTTCCGATTATATAAGGGAATTAACGTAATCTCCACGTTTTTGGACATCCCTTAACGTTGCCTCTGGGTTGGGAATAAAAAAGTCGCCCCTAATTCTGTTTGAGTCGCCCCTAAAAATGCCAGGTTTAATTATACCCAAATATTCGTTCTCTTCTTTAGATAAACAACTTAACTGCATAGGATTCTCCACAGAGAAGCGCGAAGGAACATCATTTGCAATGATATCCTCACGAACCTCCCTAACTCTGTTCTGATGCAGCCTAGCAGCCTAGCGTTATGTTCATCTATCTCTTTCCTACTAGCAACTGGAGATCTTCCATACTTTTTTTTTTATTCTTAGCATTTTTGATCTCTTTATTTCTATCAGACCCACCATCCTTTTGGATCAACTGTCCTACTTTTTGACTTTTTGATTGTCCGAAGTAGTCAAAAAAAGATTGATATTATTTCCATTTTTATGAAGTTTAAATATATTTTAGGCTTAATGTTTCTAAACAAGCCGGCTAAAATTTCCATCCCATTCCCATCCTTTGTCTATATAAGACGTGAGCTGAAACCCTATTTTCCTCGGACCTCGGCTCAGTCTTTCACTTTCTCGACGCGGGTTTCCATTAACGAGGTAATATTTTCTCTTCTCGTGACTGTGATTTGTCTCCCTTTTTCTATTAAATCTTTTATACCATGCCTGTGATTTTGACTCCATTTCTCCATTGAATCTTTCATATAATATTTAGTTGTAATAATTCTCAACTACTCAAAATGATTAATCAACCTAACAGACAACACACTGAGAGTGTGTATTTATACAGACACAAAGGACGGTTGGACTTACAGGCTGGCAACAGCTGACAAAGAAAACACATGTGCCAAAGCAACGTGCTGACGATAAAAAATATAAAACAGCACACACTTCAATTACCCCCCCTCAATTTGTAGGCACCTGCCGAAGTGACTTTAAGCTTGTGTCTAAGAACATCAAATCGAGGACCAGCCATGCCCTTGGTAAAGATATCCGCAATTTGATCCGGTGGAAAACATGACCTTTAAACTCTTGTTACTGAACAAGCTCTCGACAAAGTGAAAGTCAATAGCTAGATGCTTCATTTCTTTGAAAAACCGGTTGGAAGATAAAGAAGATCTGCAGACTCGATTATCACAGGAAATAAGTGGTGGTGTAGGGAGAAAAAGATGAAGATCCTTAAGTAGTTTGCATACCCAAACCACCTCAGCTGCAGATATTAGCTAGAAACGGTATTCAACCTCGAGTGGAACTCCTGGCAACCCCATTTTGGCGTTTGCTAGACCATGAAATCGGATTTGAGCCAAAAAAGATGCAATATCCACCGATGAGAGCGCCTAGTATCAACTGAACTGCCCAATCAGCATCACTAAACCCATGAATTGCTAATAAGCCTTTTGAAAAAAGTATACCATAATCAAGAGTGTGCTTTATATAGCGTAGAATTCTCTTGGCAGCTACAAAGTGAACATCAGTTGGAGCTTGCATATGCAAGCGAGACTTGATTTCTCTTACTGCCAAAACCAATCTCGGGTCTTGTCCATGTTAAATCTGCAAAGCCCCTACTAATGATCTGAAAGTGATTGATCAGATAATGGAATGCGGTGAAGAAGTGATAATTGTTGCCGGGAGTGATGGGTGTAGTACATGGTTTAGCCCTGTCATGTTAAACCTTTCAAGTAAATCCAGAGCATACTTAGTCGACTCAAGAACAAATGTTGAGAGTTTCGTTTAACTTGAAGACCAAGAAAAATAATGCAAAGCACCTAGGTCTTTGATAGGAAAATCTGCTTGAAATTTGAGAGATAAAAAAGTGTATATACTCTTGAGAGTTCCCTGTAATAAGAATGTCATCCATAAACTAAGATGATAGTTAGCTGGAACCAATTTTCGAACAAATAGGGAAGAATCAGCAGAGAGGAAGGTGTGAATCCATGAGATACTAAAGCAGTGACCAACTTCTCATACCAGGCTCTAGGTGCTGTTTGAGGCCATATAAAGATTTGTGCAACTTGCACACATGATGAAACAGAAGGATCAACAAAGCCTGGAGGTTCTTGCATATAAACATCTTCATCTAGATCACCATGTGAAAGGCATTGCTCACATCCAATTGGTTAATGATCCATGAGAAATTAGCGCCAAGAGAAAGAATGAGTCTTATAGTAGTAGGCTTTGCTCTTGGACTAAAAGTTTCCGTGTAATCAACCCCTTCTGCTGATGAAAACCCTTAGCCACAAGTCCGAGACTTGAATCTCTGAATAGTACCATCAGCATTATGTTTTAGTCTTGTATACCCATTTGCAGCCCTGACATTATAAGAAGGATGTGGAGGGACCAAAGTGTATGTACCAGCATCTTTGAAGCCGGTGTGTTCTTGACCATAGAAGTTTTCCCTTTGTGGAATTTTGATGGCTTTGGAGAAGCATGAAGGTGTAGGAGGTGGTATAGCAGATATCATGTTGGCAGATAAGATATACTTAGTATTGAAAACCTTTGGTTTAAAAATACCTCGTTTAGCCCCTTGTAAGCATCGATGTGTATTAGAAGTAGTTGGCACAATCTGAGAGCTTGACAGCAGGAGCTGTTGGTGAATCAGGAGCTGATGCAGAAGTAGGAGTTGTTGAATGAGAACAAGACACTGGATCAATACTACTGAGATCTGGTTCTGCCAAAACACCAGGCTGAGGTAGCAACGATTATGCAGGATCTTTGAGATTTGGTTACGCAAAACACCAGGCGAGGTAGCAGCAGTATTTGATGGTTGTGAGAAGGAAGTTGCACTAATGTCTGAGATGAAAGCATGTGGCACAACAGCAGTAGAGCAAGAGGAAAGTTGGTTTCATTGAAAACAACATGTCTTGAAACATAGATTCTCTGTTTTAGGATCCAAGCATCTGTATCCTTTGTGCATGGAGCTATAGCCAAGAAAAACACAATGAATACTCCTAGGTTGCAGCTTGTGAGAAGTGTATGGTCTCAACCATGGAAAACAAGAACAACCAAAAGATTTAAGGAATGAATAATCTGAACCTGTCCAAATAGTTTCTCAAATGGAGAAATGTAGCCAATGCTTCCAACTGGTAGTCTGTTAATTACATAGTTAGCTATCTGAAAAGAATCAACCCAATAATGATCTGATAAACCAGACTGAATAAGGAATGTTCTACCTGTATCCACAAGATGTCTATGTTTGGACTCAGCAACCCCATTTTTGTTCCTGGAGTCTTAGGACAAGAAACCTCATGAGTGATTCCATGTAAGCATAAGAAAGACTTCAACTCATTGTTCAAAAATTCACCTCCACCATCTGTTCTTATTCTTATAATAGCAGTATTTAGCAGTTCTCAATCATAGTCTTGAAATATAAGAAAATTGTCTTGAATTGATTTGTCATAAAGAGGATAAATCCAACAATATTTGGAAAAATCATCTACAATGTTAACATAGTATTTGAAACCACTTGAAGAGATTACAGGACTAGGACCCCATAGATCCATATGAAGAAGTGCAAGAGGTTTAAACACTTGATGAGTAGACAAAGTAAATGGTAATTTGTGGGATTTACCTAGTTGACAGTCATTACAAAACAAAGGGGATTTTACAAGGTTAGGTAAATGCATTGTTTTGCAGACTTTTTTGAAGAACTTGAAAAAGATGGATGAGCTAGTCTTCTGTGCCAAGTAGTTCTTTGAAGTAATCTTTGGATAAAGCCTTGTTGGTGCTGGAATGCTTAGAGAAATGCATTGGATATAATCCATCTTCATGTGGCCCTTGAAAAATGATCTTCCCAGAGGAGAGATCCTTGACAGTGAAACAGAAGAATCAAAAGATATTGAGCAATTGTTATCACTTGTAAATTTATGAAACAGAAAAGAAGATTTTGGGAAGATTTAGGTACTATCATAACATTATTAGGATGAAAAGCAGAAGAATCGGTGAGTTTGGTGACAGAACCAATATGTGTAACTGGCATACCTTGACCATTTTTGCTTGGATTTCCTCTACTCCTTCAAATGGTGTTGATTGATGAAGCTCGAAGTATCATTAGTAATATGGTTGTTTGCACCAGAATCAACATACCAAGGATTATCAAAATGCATTTGAGAAGTTGCAAGCATAGCATGATATGTTGAGGAATGAAATTACTTTGATAGGCAAAATTGAACCTGTGCCTACATTCTGGTGCTAAGTGACCATCCTTCTTGCATAGTTGACAAGCTTTGTCGAAGTAGATGCAGAAGTATGTGATGATGAGGCTCCATGAGTATTAGGTGGTGATGGAGTGGATGTAAAATTTGGAGCTGGATGATCTTGATAGGAGAAGAACCTCTAGGATAGAAAGAATTAGGTTGTCTTACAGAATATGGTGCTGAGAAGTGAGGATACTGTGGAAAAGAGGATTGAGATAAATGAGTGGATGGAGGATAATGAGAGTATCCTCTACCTCTACCTCTACCAAACTGAGGACTAGATCTAGAATTAGCGACAAAGGCTCTAGCATTAGCCTCGGACAACAAATCTTTTGTTTAGTTGTAACAACAACTTCCTCACTCAAAAGTAAATTGTGTAGTTCTTTAGAAGTGACTGGAGGATTTCTAACTCGAATTGATGTGGCAAAAGAACTATATTCTGGTCCTAAGCCATTGAGAATAGTAATGACTAACTCCTCATCTGAAATTCTAGTACCAGCAGCAAAAAGTTCATCTGAATTTTCTTGATGTCACTTAGAAAAAGCAGAAATAGTACCTGATCCAAGACGTAAGGATTGAAGTTTTAAACGAAGTTGAATGGAATGTTGAGAGGAGCTTCTACCAAACCTTGCTTCAATAGCTTCCCAAAGATCTTTTGATGTATCAGCACCAGTAACATATGGGATGACAGAGTCAGAAATTGACATTTGTATCCATAGAATAAGAGTAGCATCATCCTCATGCCAAGCTGTATAACAAGGATTTACAGCGTTATCGAACAGATAAGGAGGACACGGAATGGATCCATCAAGGAATCCATGAACACTATATCGCTTCAGTAGAGGAAGCAACAAAGCTTTCCAAGTTAGAAAATTGTCCTCCTTGAGTTTGTAAGACAAAATACTGGAGATTTGATTTAAAGGTACAGTAGAAATTCTTGATTCGTAATTTGCCATGAAATCAAGAATTGAAAAAGGAAAAGAAAACAAAGAAAAAAAAATTGTTGTTGCAGTAAGTTGATGAATCAAAGAGTTTGTGAGACAGTCAAGAAGAATGATCCGAAACAAATGAAGAAAAGAATCAGAAGAGAACAATTTCAGATCTTGAAAAAAAAAAAAAAATGTTAATGGCGGTGCGGAAGAAAAGCAACTGATACCATAGTTGTAATAATTCTCAACTACTCAAAATGATTAATCAACCTAACAGACAACACAACTGAGAGTGTGTATTTATCTGAACACAAAGGACGGTTGGACTTACGAGTGAGCAACGGTGACAAAGAAAACACATGTGCCAAAGCACTGTGCGACAGTAAAAAATATAAAACAGCACACACTTCCAATTAATATTGAATCGCTTGAAAAAATCATATCACTCTTATATATACTTGATTAAACATGATTTTTTTTATTTGGTTGATTTTTACAACAGATTTGGGATTCTGGATTACCACTCTGAGAGATTGTTCCATTAGCAAATAACATAGTATGGGTGATGATTTCTTAGTTAACATGGTCAGTATATCTCTCTTCTATGATTATGATGAGTTCTTGGTTATTTTGATTTTTTATCAAATTTTGAGCTTCAGGTGTTTCTTGATTTTTAGTTTAGACTATCGAAAGAGCCGGGTCAATAAAACTTAACATTTTACCCGACTATATTTTCTTGATTTTATTTTGTATACTTCCTCGCAGTGAAGAAACGAGTTTATGGGATTTCTAATGTTCTTAACATGTATATATTTCATGTGGTATCAATTTTCAACCTCCGATTGCACGTCATTGATTTCGTTGGATCACAAGGTCCTAATTGACTCCGGGTTCTTGGTTCTCTTACCAAGCTTATGAGAAATATGAGTGCTTCAGGTACAACTTACCTGCTCTTTGATTTAATAGTCACGTAGTTTTGCCGAATTAGGGCCTTGGTTATTGGTTTAGGTATTAATGAGTTTGATTTTCTATGTTTCAGGGTATCGGCCATGGTATGTCTACTGATACCAATGGAAATATGATCAACATGCCATGGGCAAGTGATGGCCAGGTAAATTGTTGTGATTCACTTTCATCTTGGTGGCCGTACTGATTTTATATATGTATTTTCCCAATGGAGTTGTAGTTTTCATGCATGGTGTATCTCTTAGGTGTTAAATGATTTAATTAGTTGACACTTTTAGAATGGTGTTTCTATGAGTTTTTGTATTTTTGGTGATTGTGGTGATGGGTGACTTGGTTTGCTTTTTTGCTTTCGTTTATCGAAGCTATGAATCGTTCATAGCTATTGCAATATGAACCGATATGAGGAGCTGATATTCGGTTCAAATCAGAAAATTTGGAAACAGACACACTTTAGTAATTATAAATGGGGGAATATATGGCTAGCCCAATTTTGGAATTTTTTATATTAGTAGCCCACCATTAAGATACCCTATATTAGAAACCCAAAATTAGTTTTAGAACTACTAGTTTTACTATAATAACCTTTTATTATAGTAATTATCTTATTTTAATATTAGTAATTATCCAGTTTTAGTCTACGTTGAGAAAAGTCAAAAACCAAGGATTTAGGAAAATCCCAAAAATCAAGCTAATCTAGTTGTTATCGTCCCGCCATATTCTCAAAGCGCCCGTATTATTCTCTACCTTTTCTTCTTCTTGTTGCTTCTTCTTTCTTATTTCACTCTTCTTTCTTTAAGCTAAAAAAAAAAAAGTAAGCAGAGCTGTTGGTTTTCGCGACAACCCATGCGTGAACTTGAACTATCTTAATTATCAAGGTATGATCTCTTCCGTGAACTTGAAAGTTATCACCATTACGATTGCTAGTTAACCCATGCATGTTGTGAAAGTGTGAAATTTTTTGATTTGAGAATTTTTTGTTTTGCAATCAAACAAAATGGGTTTTAGTTAGTGTTTTGAAAATGTGAATTTTTTTGATGTTATAGTTTTTTTATTTGCAATCAAACTATTTAGTTTTTAGTTAGTCCGTGAGAATCAATCCAACTTGTTGGGTTTTTTTCATTTTTCTGACTCCAGTTCCTTCAATGATGTCAGTAAACACTATTTTCATGGTCATGACCATGTGTTTTTTTTTTTTTTGAAAGGAATAAGTTAGAGATGACGAAACATCGTGCTAAAGATGTTCGTTGTAATGATTCAAGTGCCGACGATGATTTCGTGAAGCCGAAGAAGAAAAAGAAAACTGTAGACTCAAGTAAAGATGGTGATAAAGGAGTCCCAAGTAAGGACACTAAATCAGGTAAAATCAGAGATTTTATGCGGATTGTGATTGTATAATTAGGTTGAAAATCTTCAATTTACAAATAATTTGTGATAAATTCACATATCCCTGATTTTGGTGGTGATAATTGATGTTTTTTTGGTTGTGATAATTGATGTTTTTAATGAAGTAAGAATGTGATAGTTGTGATTTTATCTTCACATGCAATTGATTGGTAGTGATAATTGATTTTTTTAATGTAGTAAGAATGTGATAGATTTCATTATCATCCCATAGAATTGTGATGGATGAACATTATGATGTGTGAAATGGTGTTTTCCATAACTAAAAATGGGATAGTTGACGTTATCATCTAACGTATATTCAGATATAATACCAATTGTATATTCAGATATAATGCCTATTAATGAATGTTTTTTCTTACCCATTTACAGAATCAACAAAGCTTTTTAGAGCAAATTTTGGGCCTTTGCATGATCTCTTCCATGACCTTGACAACAAAGGTCTAATGGCAAGAGAGGACCTGATAACAGCTCTTGAGAAAACACCATTTCGTGATATGCTTAGAGTGTTCATACACAACAAGATTAGTAAAGAAGAGTTATCTAAGAGTAGCCATGGTCTAGAAATGCTAGTAAAAACATTTACAAAAACCAATGATGGACATTATGGTTTCAGACTTGTAGAAGGATCTGATGTGTTTCTCCCAACACCAGAAGACATGGACGTTGATTGGGGTTTGCAGTTAATTGAAAATGGTATCGAAACCAAGTTATTAAATGAAAGTAAAGTCACCCCGAGAACAAATGATTTGTGAAAAAGATACAACTTTGGAGAATCATCACCACCAGTAGTTAAGAGTATTGATGTTCAAGTAGCTATATCAGACGCAATCAAGAACGGTAGAGTTGAAGATTTTGTGAGGCTTGTTATCTTCTACATGTGCCAAACAATTTTTTTCACTAAAACGGGTAATTTTAGTCTTCCATGCAATTACTTGGTTTATGTGAAAAGTCTGGATGTAATCAACAGAATCAGTTGGCCTCATCTTATTCATAATTCCATGATGGAAAGTATTGAATCCAGTAACGGGGATGTTAGACGTATCACCGGATGCACTTTCTATCTGTTGGTAAATTTAATTCCCTTATTCTTTTGATTCTTTTTTTTATTTCAGAAAACAAACTAGAACTGAATTATTATGTGTGGTTTGTACAGTATTGGTTGGCAGAACATTCTTCGTTGGTTTCAAGAAGGGGAGGCGCTGAAACAATGTTTCCCAGATTTGCAAGATGGGATGCTTGGAATATCTCCAAAGCTATTTCGGTACTTGAAAAGTTCCCTTGTAATATGACACAGGTAAAACAAATAATAATCCAAATTTTCACTAGAAAAAGATTTCATGTAAAAATAATGTCTTGATTTGTTTTGAGAGTTGGTTGCTACAAAATCACTTCTTTGTTGGTTGCAGTCTGACATTTTCAAATTTGGTCATGATTTTACAACTCTATTGGATGATGCCGAAAGGGAGTTGATAAATCCTAAAAAGAAACAATCAAGGTTGGAAGCAATGCAAGAGAGAGCTATAAATCTAGAAAAGGAGAATGTTGCTTTGATCATAGAAAAGGATGATTGGATAAACACTCTCCGTATAACTCATGGGAGGTTTCGTAGTGAAAAGAACAGGTTGATAGCAAAGGGTAAACGACTGAAAGTTGATGTTACGCCTGAAATATTTCAAGCCATGGCCACAACTCTGGAAGAAATTTTCAAAAGCTTGGCTGGAAGATCAAATGATGGTGTACAAGTTGAAGAGAACGATAAGCCAGGGAAAGTGATGGAAGCGACAAAAGAGGAGTATGATATAGGACCTGATGAGTACGAGAGGAAGACACCGGACACAAAATCACCGCTACTGCGTAACGATACTGGTGAAATTCCCTTTGTTTCTTACTCTTTTGTAAATTTTTTTACTCTTTTATATATTTTTCACATCTAATATTGCTTGTGAAATTTTCTATTTTCAAACTTTTTGAAAGTGATATTTTGGATTTTCAATACAATTCAAACATGTAGACACAGTAGATGATGGGAGTGGATTCTTTTCTCTTGGACTCTTGACTTTTCAAAGAAGTGAACGACGTTGTTATCCCTGATGCGACACAACAAGGTAACAGATTCCACAATTAAACCCCTGAGAACAATTTGTGTTTATGATATTAAAGTCATTCGTAGAATATAATGTTTAAATTCATGACAAGATTACTACACAGTTGTGCCCAAAATTGAGAAAGTGAGAAAAAATCCAAGGATGAAAAAAAAATACGAAGAAAATGTCATCTCATTAGTTAGGGGAGTGAAAACCAGAACAAAAAGGGCAGAGAAAGGTGTTGGTGTAGATTTTACCCCAGATGGGCTGAGAAAGAGAAATGGAGAAAAACATGTAGTTAGCAACAACAGAGAACAATTCAAGCAATTTGAATCCTTGAAACTGTACAAGCACATGGAGCAGGATGAACAAGACCATTTAAAGTCGTACTTTGTGAGGACAACCCCTTCGTAAGTTTGTACAAATGTGGTGAGCGTCGTTTACTCAAAAAAATAAAAATATATTTCCCACTAATTAAATATAATATAGCGGTAGTAAGAGATCGTTCCCACGAAGAGTAATGCAATTGTTATGTTATCTAAATTGGCGAAAATATAAAAGAAGGATAAAAAGAAAAAGATATTGAAGAAATCCTTCGCAGTTACTAACCGTTAACTCAACATTGTACCCGTTTATCTCTTGTTAGAAACAATTGTCACCAACCGTAGGAAAGCAGTGCGCTTAGCAATCCCCAAAACTCCTTGTATCACCGGATATGGAAGCGCTCGACTATGGGATTCTATTCAAAAGAATCACCTTGACACGGAAGCGCTCGACTACAAGATGTAATTCCTAGAACGCATTAAGATTTGTGAATTTAGGTTTGATCCCAGCAGTAAAACTCGGTACGCTCGGTCCCCTAACTGGTGTTGCCTTTACTCGCAATTGCTCCACAGAATCCCTCCATAAGGTCTTGCGATTTCTACTTGTGTAGGAGATGAGAGAAAATTACGGGTCGACTCAACTCTCTACTAGCATTAGAATGATTAATAAACTAATCTGGTTGCACACCCAAACCAATCTAAGAACCAATCATAAACCTTCGATATGGTAAAAACAATCCACAATGAATCAATTTAAAACTTGAAACAAACTTGCAAAATAATTTAGCTTCACATTAGAACTTTGAATTCATCCTTACAATATAAAAGAATAAAAAAAGAGATAGTTCTCCCCCCTAAGGGGGAGAAAAACGGTGAAAAGAAGATATGTGTAAAGAAGATATAAAATTGTCTCTAGGGTTCCCTATATATAGAGTTTTGTAACCTCTTCTTTAAGAAAACTAGGAAACCTAGTAAAAATATGGAAATGCACCTCCTTAAAATTATATCCCGTGCATCAAACCCTGTGCAAAGAATTTCCAAAATCTGACCAAAAAACTCACGGCCAAATCCTGAAGTCGTGAATAGACTGAACCAGCAACTGGGCTCACGTTTAATTCCAGCCCAATTTCACTGGCCGCTCATAGAATGGCTAACAGCCAAGTGGGCTTGCGAGGAAGCCCAGCCCATTAAATCTCCATTTCTTTCCAGCCATCTCGAGCTCTTCCATGCGTCCATACTTATTACCACTCTCTCCATTGCTGCCAACCAGGTGCAGCATTAAATCATCCAGCACGTCCACTCTTTACTCCCTTGAACATCCCTTGGCAGCAGCCTCAAACGCCATCGACATTCACTGTTTCTCATACATCCAACAATATCACTGCTCATGTACTCACGATCTCAGCTCCACAAACCACCAACTCCATAAGCAACGTCGTACCAAACTCCACCGAGTACAATAGCAGCAACACAACCATCTGTTCCATTTGCAGTTGCACTATCTTCCTTGAGCCACATCAGCACCATTATAACTGCTCGTCTTCCCAGCTCGAGCTCTTACCCTCACTGCCTGCTCCCACTGATCCAGACTCAATCGAACTACCACCATCTATATCCGGTACTAACTGCAACCTTCATTCCATCAAACCCATTATCACCTGCAATAATCCCAGCTCAACCGTATCGTGCTCTTCTTCATCTCCGCATCATCTTAGTCAACTGCCATCCGTAACAACAGAAGCCATAGTCTCTCCAGTTCCATTACAGAAACGAGCATCTTCTCTCAGTCTGGTGCAGCCATACATCTCTCCTCAAGCATCGTCACTGCAACCACAGCAGCTGTTCTCCTTCTCGTCTTTGCCAGCAAAGTTCACAACATTACTGCCATGCACGTCCCTGTCCTTCTCGTGGTCACTTCCATCAATTATTCTTTATCGTTACTGGCTAGTTATACTCACGAGTATCACCATCAGCTTCTTCCTGCAATCACTACTCAAGGGCGGCAACATTTCATCTTCTTTCTCTCGGTGCATCAGCCAACAGTTCCTCGACCAACAACACGTTCTCTGGCAATAACATACACAGTCTCCCAGCTGCGGACTGGAAACAGCGTCAATCCCTGTGCTTCACAGCCTCCAACTTGTCATGCCAACAGTTCACAACCACTGTTCAGCATCTCAAGCTCTCACGAGACAGAGTGATGGCTGAGTTTAGGGCCCAGCAAGAGTACATCAACATAGGCCATGTAAGCCCATTACTCTCTAAGCTTGAACTCCATCAACTACCATTCGTAAGCCCATAACTAAATCTTCATAAGTAAAGCTCAAAAACCACCTAGCTTGTGGTTGTGCTACCCTGAACTCCGGTGCGGCTATGATATGGTTTCCCATGCAATGATAATTCCGCCTCTCTTTTGGCAAATTGAACGATTTTTGTTCTTTTCGGGAATAAGCTCCAAAATTCCCATAAAATATAAAAAGAAAGATAATAATACAATTTCACACGAAAACTAGCTAAGAAAGCAACACCAATCGATACTTAGAAAGGTGTTTTTAAGCACCTATCAAAATGCCTTGAACAAAATATTCATATGCACTGTGTTTAGCTTTTCACATTTTTTTTTCACTGATTTAAACAACCTTTTTATAGGGATTTTGCATGGAGATTGTTTGACAATGATGGGGGGGGGGTACTATTATCCGTATTGGGAATGCATGTTGAAGATGTACAGGCTTGATTTCAAGCAAAAAGAAGCAGAATCTCAAATCCAGGATAGCCAAGAACCAAAAAAATATTCAAAGTCTGCTTTCATGAAGCCGGGAGCACTAGTAAGTAGTTCTAATTATTTGTTATTTTTAATGGATACTCAAAATGAAGGTGTTTATCACAATGATTGGCCTATTATTTTTACGTGATAATTGCCAAGAATTTTTATACATGAACCTGAATTTTTTATGCCATCTGTAGTGATAAGATCGTCGTGAAAATAGTTTAATATAAGTGTTTCTTATGTATGTAATAATACTTTTCAATCATTATAATAGGATCTACTGCAATCAAGTGAGGAATCTGGTGTTGATACGTATATACGTGACTTCATCCTGGGTATCCCAGATGGTGTGGCAGAATTGTTCATTCCAATATTTACTAAATCAGTCTCGCACTGGACGCTTCTCCATTTCAAATTCTTTGATCACCAGTGGAAGCACTACAACTCCTTGTCAAATGATAACACTTGTAATGCATGCAGGGATTCTGCGTTACTGATGATGGATGCTTGTGATTTTCCAATTAGGAAAATAAATATGAATCATCGAGAAAGCATCTCGTTAATGATCAACGAAATCGTGGACACACCATTTTTGGAACCTGTTTGTACTCAACAAAAGAAGTCTGATTGTCTACTTTTCGTATGTTATTTTATGAAACGTATCATGAGAGGACAAGATAAACCCCCCGCAGAAAGAAGAGTAGTGCTTAAGAAGATTAAAAGAAAGAGGATCAAGATGGCAGTTAAATTGGTGACTGATCAGGATCATAGCAATGTTATTTAGGATTGTGGTTTCCGTTGTTCCTTTAATAATTGAGATACTGAAAGATCAGTTCGAAAGAAGTTTCTTTTTTTTGGTTTAATACTTGAGATACTTTAACGAACCTTAAATTTTTATGAAGTTTATATTACTCCTTTTGATTCAATAGGATGCTCTATTTGCAGGTTAGATACAGAAATATTGATTGTTGGAACTGTCACATATTAGCAAACTGACTAAAAGTATAAAATGGAAGTGATTATTGATGTTTATGATGCATTTTAAAATGTGATAGTTGTAATTATCTTTCCATATAACCGTGATAGTTGTAGTTGTCCCTGGTTTATGATGTGATAAATTGTGTTTCCCTATTCTAAAGTTTGGATAGTTGACGTGATAAAATGCAACAAATCTAGAACTTACTGTCACATATTAGCTAAATGACTAAAAGTATAGAATGGAATTGTGATAATTGATGTTTATGATGCATTTAAAAATGTGATAGTTGTAATTATCTTTCCATTTAACCGTGATAGTTGTAGTTGTCCCTGGTTTATGATGTGATAAATGGTGTTTACCTATTCTAAAGTTTGGATAGTTGACGTGATAAAATGCAACAAATCTAGAACTTACTGTCACATATTAGCTAAATGACTAAAAGTATAGAATGTAATTGTGATAATTGATATTTATGATGCATGTAAAAATGTGATAGTTGTAATTATCTTCCCTGGTTCCCCTATTCTAAAGTTTGGATAGTTGACGTGATAATATGCAACAAATCATGAACTTACTGCAAGGGGAAAGCTGCAACTTTCCTTATTGGCATTTTATCCCATCTTCCTAGATTTTTCACAAATATTAGTAAAGCCATAACGGATATAATGTAAACAAAGATGATAAATTGATTTCATAAAAAAAGATCTTGAAGTAGTCTAAACATAAATGAAGAATCAAAAGAGAAATAAAGAACTAAAAAATCCAACTAACATCTGAAAAAATAATAGGCCAAATCTAAATCTAGGAAATGAGCAAACATATCATATCTCAAGCAAAATCATGAACTTCCGAAAATGGGCAGGTTCGACTGTTGTGATTCGATAGCCTTCTGCAGTTGCCGCATCTTATCTTTCTCTTTTCATTCTTCATCTTCACGGACTTTGGCAGTGAACGCTCAGTCTTTGGATGCCCTGGATTCTTCTTAACGGGCGGAGGTATAACTCGCACATCATTAGATGACTCATTCTCTTTCTCGGCATCTGGAACAGGTTGGATGGCCAACAAATATAGGGTTTTGTACCAGCTAGATGTGAAATACGGCTGAACAAAGTCATAAACCTGTTTACCGGACAACAATATACATTAAATAGCATGGATGCAAGGAAATCCATAAACCTTCCACCTATTGCAAGAACAGTGCAATGTCTCCAAATTGACTGCATAACGATGATCTGCAAAGACTTCAAATAAAGTATCCCCGACAGGTGTAACAATCCAGGAGTTTCCTTCATCGGTTAGTTCTTTCAACTTTTTCTCATATTGTGGAGTCAAGCGACTTGTCATACTTTCGGAAATCTTATGACGTTTAGCGGTCATTTCCATCATTTTCACCCTAATAATATTAACGAGTGCTGATACCGGAAATCTCTTCTCGTCTTTTACCCAGCTGTTCAGTGATTCTGTAATACTTGATGCAACTTCATTGTACCTACAACCTTCGAAATATGCATTGGACCAATGTTCAGGTCCTTGCTTCTCCATCCATCTCACAACGTGACCACAATCCAAATCAAGGAGATCTTTCACAGCTTTATTATACCCACCTAAAACCAAAATGGAATATAATAAAACACAAATTGGTCGCAATGTGATAAACTGATTGTTTATAAGAAATATAAAAAATCACGTTAATAAAGACATACCTTCAGTCAAGGCATACACTGCATGCCTCCAGTAATCAAGCACATGAGGATACAATTGATCATCTCCGTGGACCGGTAATTTTTGTTTCATGTGATAATAGCAATATGAATGGAATGCGTCGGGAAAAACTTTAGGAACAACCGAAAACAACCCTGTTCCTTGATCGAAAAGAAAAACAATCTGCCTCCCTTTGACAACCTTTTTCAGATTTTCCAAAAACCAAACCCAATTCGTACCATCTTCATGAGAGACGATACCATATGCAATGGGATAAAACTCTACGAGTGTGAAATAGACACCCATTAGACAAACAATATGTAACTATAGCATGAATCTGTAGTCAAAAGGGTTGTGATAATCCAATTTAATTCGACAAAAATATGTATAAAGGTTGTGATAATTATTACGTAAAGTGATAAGTAAAACTATCACTATATATTTAAATTAATCAAGTATCATAGGTATATGTAATCAAGTTAGAAAACCGTACCTTGATTGCCATTCTTCGCAGTGGCGGCCATTAAACAACCTTTAAACCTACCGGTAAGGAATGTGGCATCTAAGTACAACATTGGACGACAATATTCGGACCCCTTTACTACTGCACCATATGCAAGAAACAATCTTTTAAACTCTTTGGATTTTCCGTTGTACTGAAAGTCGACAACAAAACCATCATTGGTTTCCTCGACTTTATTAACGTACCAAATCAAGTCTGTGTAAGCTTTCACATCATCACCATACATATCCTTATGAACCAATTTAATCCCATGATAAGCTTGCTGATAATTTAGATTTATTTGGTATTCAACCAGAAAATCCTTCATAATTTTTATCGGTGATATCGTTGGGTTGTTTTTAACTTGATCAGCAATAACGTGTTGCACGAACTTGGCCGGAACACGTACATTTATTTCCCTATATCCAGCGCCACAAGTATGATCCTTAACATATCTCATCACCTGTCCAGGGATGAAACACTTCACATTATCAGATAAAACAAAACCTTCATAACCAATAAAACAGGGGAAAAAAGCGTAGTAAAAAACAAACAATTAATGAGAAAATTACCTCAAAATTTTTATTATCACTAGTGATCGATTTGGCATGGAACTCCCATAAACATCCAGCTGTTTTCCAGTTTTTGCAACGAACTGTATACCGAGAAGGTTCACTTTTTCTTTTCTTGTTATCAGGCTCATGACCGTTCTCAAAACAAACCATAGCAACATCATTCTTAACCTATTGCACACCATGATAAAAGATTTGTTCGACGCCGGTTATTGCTTGTTCCCACAACTTATTTTTTCTGAGCTTCACCACAGTTTCAGAACCCCCTTCGAAAAACTTTTTGGCTCTTGCATCCTTCGAAATTGGAGAAACTATGCGAGACCCTTTCGGCAGCGATGTGGTGGGGTTTTTAGTTGGACAAGAAGATGGAATAGGATCTGGGCATGGTGATGGTGATACTTGGGAAGGGGAGCAAGTCAATCTCTCACAAAGAAGGCTAAAAGTAGTTACACCTCTCATAAAAAATCTTTCAAACACTGATAGGAGCACAAAATCGGTGTCAATATACAGTTGATTGCATTGACCCTGCAATACAAGACGTATTAACCAAGGATTTAGAACAGACCATCGACCACATACAATATTCTTCAAAGATTCAACGGTATTTTTTTTCGTCTCTTGGCAAGATAACGAATCTTCTTCAAAGCGAATAATGACTTCAACACTCGCCTCCATTACCTGGTTTAAAAAAACATGAAAACTATCAGCTAAACCGTAAGAAACTTCAACTGGGAAATTATAGATTGGTGAAAATATGATTATCCTTAACATGTGATAACTACAAAAGTAACATATAATCACAAATAATAGTTTACATGATTATCAAAAAGTAGTGACCAAAATCATAAAATCATGGAAAAATATTCTACCTGATTGGTCGTCGTAACCTCAAACACGTTGTCAAATTTCCAAATCCAAACCCTAGACTAAAACGTCGTAAAGTTAGACGAAAAAAGAAAAAAAAAGTCAATCAAATAACTTGAAAAGGGAGAAAAAATGGAGAATATGCAAAAGAAAACCAGTCGAACTACTGTCTAACTGAGCGATGAGAAAGTTTAACCTATTTTTACGGTTGTGATAAAAGTTTCATAAATAAAAGATAAGAGGAAAAACTGCCGCCCACAAAAAACGCCCACAAATAAGCCATGACCCCTCCCATGGCTACTTAGTTGACCGGATTATAAGTGAAATTAGTTGAACTATCTTTTTTTAATAAGCCGTAAATTGAAAAGGTTAATTTAGTCTCAAGTAAATTATGGAAACCTAAAATTAGTAATCTCGACCATACATCTTTTATTTTGGGCTACAGATATAAACTAACTTATTGATGGGTTTCTAAAAGAGAGAGGAACCAAACATGGGTTCCTCAGAAATTTACACATATTCTTTTCTATTTGGTATCCGTCACCGTCACTATCAAGTTGTGTCCTTACGATTCGATGCAACATAGATACGATCTATATGGGCAGATGCGTATCCAATAATACTCAGAAATACAGATAAATTGAGAATCGTGGATATTAATTAATACAATACAAAATATAAATACGAAAAAGCAGATACGGGGTGTATTGGCAAATACGTCAAACGACGCCCCCAAAATTTCCCAATAAATCTCCCGAGTTTTGACATTTCATCAAATCTCCTCAACTCTCTCTCTCATGAGTGCCTGCTCCTTGGTAAAGTCACTCAGTTGGCAGTTGCATGCCACCTTCACGGAGGTTTCCACGGAGGTTTCAGAGAGGCTTCCACTTTACAGACATTTTTTTTTTTATGATATTAAAACTCCAAACACCAACAACAAGAAAGGGTCCAAGAGAGAAAGAATAGCAGCTTTCGGTAAAATATTGGCTGGCCGATAGAAAAACAACTCTTTTAAGGCTACGTTCAGCATGGATGGAGTTTGAGTTCTAGGGAATCCCAACTACCTGGAATTCAAACTTCATTGAAATTGATTTCCATCCTTCAAAATTGATTTGTTTGTCATGATTATTGATGAAATTGATAATTGCATCATTCTTCTTTTTCAAATATTTATTTTTTCAACATATTTATTTATTAATATATTATATACTGATAAATTTATTTATGAATCACTGAATTTCTTTAAAAAATATTTTTAATTAACTTTTAATTTAATTATATGTAATAATGTATATTTTAATAAATAACTACATAAAATACTAGTAAATTAATAAATGAGATATTAGTAATGAAAAAAAAATATATTAATTAAATATAACATAAATATAATATAATATTAATTAAATATAACATAAATATTAATTAATATTAATTAAATATATTATAATATTAATATAATATAGTATAATATTAATATATATTAATGTAATATTACTATAATATAATATTAATGTAGTATAATATAATGTAATATTAATATTAATTTTAAATATAATATAATATATATATATATGTGATCTTTGAAGTGAAAATAATTTAAATTATTATTTTAAGTAAATATAATATTAATAATAATTATCCTTAGAATTTTTTAAATAAAACTACTGTTTTTTAAAGAAAGAAATAATTTATCAACAATAATAATTTTTTTTTTAAATTAACACGTAATTAATTTTTATGTAAATATAATTTTAGTGGAAATAATTTTATATTTGGATTGAAAAATTATTTAAATTATTAATTTCAATAAATATAATATTAAATAATAGTGTTTTGTTATTTTAAATAAAACTATTATTTTAAATTAAATAATTTATCAACAGAACTAATATATTTAAATAATAATAATAAATTTCTTCCATTTTTGAATGTGAGAAAAAACAAAATATTATTAAAGTATTAAAAAATACTAATTAAAATATATTATAAATTCTAAAATAAATAAAATATAATTATATTTTAATTACCAAAGTAAATTTATAAGTATAGAAAATTAATTATTGTTTAAAGATTAAAAGAAAGGAAAATAAGTTGAAATGTCAAAATGGTCAATGGGTGGAGTTGGAAGGATGGAGTTCTAACTTCCATGGGGAGGTGTGATTTCAATTTCCATTGAATAAAGTAGTTTCAACTACCTTGAACTCTAATTCCATCCATGCCAAACACACTAGGATTTGAATTTCATCCTTGACTCCTCCCGTTGAATTTCATCTTTGACTCCTCCCGTTAATTTAAATCAGGGTTCAGGGAACTCCACACTCAACTACCTCCGTGACAAACGCACCCTAAGTTCTTCAAATGCCATATTGTAATCAAACTATCTCCATTTTTTTTTTTTTTTGGGTTCTCAGAAAATCTGTTGTGTGGTAAAGTTTGATTGATTATCACTGAGATCTAGCATTGAAATTAGCGTATTTTGCTTGAAGATTCCAAGTTATTTCTTACTTCAAGAAGTGGGTTTTACTGATTTTTGCAGAAGATAACTCCATTTCTGCACAAAAAAAACTAAAAAAAAAACTACCATTTCTTCTATTCTTTAGCTTCTTCAACTTCTATGCCTGGGTATCGCGGAGAAGATTCAAGTTCACTCTCTGTAACATTTTGCATTAAGTGGATAATTTCTTAGCCGAAAATCCATATAAAAGTAAGTGGAATTCTTCTCATTTTAAAACATTTCACCATATTTACATCTTTGAAATCTGTTATCAAAAAAGATTATGCAACCTTAGTGGAAAACCAAGAGAGAACAATTTGGATTAACCCAAGAAAAACTGTTCCTTTGAAAAACCATGCCTTCAAAACCCAAGAGAAAAATTACCAAACAAACTTTCACCCCTCCATTCCAATCTTGAAACCCTCAAACACCAAACAGAGAGACAAACATTACACTGGGAATCCAAATTTAGAAAATCCCGATTTATCTTTTTTGCTTTTCTCTGGCGCCGAAAATCTATCTCATACAGTCTCGTCTCCAAACCCCCTTTAATTTGTTCAATTTTCCCAAAATAGCTTCAAACAAGTGACGTTAACATTCTTCTTCTTCTTCCATGGCTATGGGTTTCAATAAAATGCTCAGATTCCTGTCTTTGAAACACCTACTCATGTTATCAATGGCATTGAATCTAAGCTTATTGTTAAGTAGATTGATTGCTGAGAGTGAGAGTTTAAGATTCAAGATACAAGAAGATGAAAAATCACAAGAAGATGATCATTATTGTCTTGTTTGGGGTACTAGAGATAATACATGTGATACTAGCACCTCAGACCAGTCTACTGCGCATGTTAGCAAAAATACATCTCCTGCTGCACTGGCTGAGGATGTTGAAGTCGAGAAGGTGATCCAACCAGATTCTGTCATCATTAATCTTGATCAGTAAGTTGATTATTAACAAAATTTAAAATCTTATACTTTCCCTTTCTCTCTGGATTTTGTTATCTTTTTTCCCCCACTTTATTGTCTTTCTTCTTGTTGTTGTTCTAATGTGCGCCTGATAGTCCAATAACCAAAAGATACTGGACTTGCCCATGAGGTGGGTCCAATCCCATAATGCTTAAATCAACAGTATTAGTAGTAATAAGGCCATCAGGGTAAGTGCGGGACACTAAAATGAGCCACGAGGTTATAGCTTGCAAACCAGCACTTGGTGTAACTTGCACGACTGATGCTGTGGTGGTCAATTTAGGTACCTAAGACATCTAAAAACATATTTTTCTTAGATGTAGGTTCCGCCAGAAATATCGAATGTGTTGGATTTCGAGATTACGTTGCTGTAGTGTGGATAATCATGATTTTGGTATGTATAATTAGACAAAAGAAAAGTAGAAAACAACTTTTTTTTAGGTAGAAGAAAGAAAACGTATAATATGAGTCATTTCAGTTTCATTATGGCATGCTTGGGAATTATCTTCATGGGGTTCATAGCCATTTGATGTTCCCGTGCACAGAGCACCACATTGTGCACGAATATCCAACGGCTAGACCACAAACTAAGGTATATTCCCTTCTAGTATATGTGCAGCGAATGACATAAAATATAAACGATTAATGCTACACCCTGGAGACCACTTTTATCGCTTCTATGGCTGAGATCTTACTTCAAGTAAACAACAATACAATCATGATCCGTGCTGTGAAAATCCTGTATTTTATACTAAAATATTGATTCCTGGCTTGATAGTTTGGGAAAAAGATTTTGCTGGCTTGTTCTCTTTTTTGTTGGCTTTTCTTTCTGGCTTCACATGAGACAGGGAAAACAAAGCAAGAAACATAGGCGAGGAAACCCGGAAATGTTGCGAATAAAAAATGAGTTAGCACTTAGCAGATATTTGTTTGTAAAATATAACTTCACGTTACGCCCATCAATGTGAGATTCCATAGAGAATCCCTTCTAATATTTACTTCACAATTGGTTAAATCTTGTTTTATCTTTCAACCCAAACTAGTTAAGAAAGTGTCCACGAACATATTTCGTAACTGCATTTATATGGCTAAGTATGTACATTTGTGATTTGCTTACAGTAACGTGATTTCTCTTTCAAATGCAGTGGTGATCCAACTATGTACGAGCAGTTTTGGAAAAAAACAGGAGAGAAAGCAACAATCGTCATACCGGGATGGCAATCATTGAGCTATTTCTCCGACATAAGCAATGTATGCTGGTTCCTGGAGCCAGAATTTGCTGGTGAGGTCCGAAGACTACACAAATTGGTAGGCAATGCCAATACAGATGACCGACACATTGTCGTAGGGACAGGATCTACTCAGCTCTATATGGCCGCTCTCTATGCTCTTGCACCTACCGATACATCAAAACAACCCATCAGTGTGGTTTCTGCTGCTCCATTCTACTCCGTAAGTTTCCTTAAGTCTGTCATTTGATTTCACTGTACATACCAACAAACAACTCTCTGGTTAATGAACCAAAATGACGATGATCGTTTCACTTATCTTTTCAGGCTCCCATCATGCTTAGAAACCTCTGATGTTGTTTACCTTGCTTCTTGCAGTCATATCCCCTTATGACAGATTTTTTGAAGTCAGGGTTGTATAAATGGGGAGGTGATGCTTATACTTTTCACAGAGAGGAACCTTATATTGAACTCATCACTTCCCCAAACAACCCTGATGGTTTCACCCGAAAACCGGTCGTGAATGGAACTGGTGGTATTTTGGTTCATGATCTCGCATATTATTGGCCACAATATACTCCTATTACATCTCAGTTAGACCACGAGCTACTGTTGTTTACCGTCTCCAAAAGCACTGGGCATGCAGGGACACGTATTGGGTAAGCTCATACACGTTCTCTAGTTTCAGTCGGCCCACTTTAAAGATCAATGTCTGAACAAAACTCTTAGGTGGAGTTGACGAGATTTGCATTTGTTTTCTAATTCAAGATATTTCCCGTTTATTTTTCCTAAATGTTTTATAGGTGGGCATTAGTGAAGGACAAAGACATCGCTCAAAAGATGACCAAATTCATAGAGCTGAATACAATTGGAGTCTCGAAGGATTCACAGCTTCGAGCTGCAAAAATCCTCCGAGCTGTATCTGATAGTTGCACAGACTCTGCAGACTCTGAGAGCTTCTTTGAATTTGGCCGTCGTCTCATGACCCAAAGATGGAAGCAACTGAGAGATGCTGTCAGAACTAGCGGGCTGTTTAGCCTTCCAGAGTTCACGTCTGATTTTTGCAATTATTATGAAAAATATTCTGAACTGCATCCTGGTAATGGCATCTTAAACAATTTATATTCTTCGAATACGTCAGTAGTTAGCACACGAAAGTGCTTTATGTACTAAAGATTTTTTTTAATTTGTTTTTCTTTTTATGCAGCTTTTGCTTGGTTAAGATGTGAAGGGGATATAGAGGACTGCGAAAAATTCCTAAGAGATCATAAGATCATCACAAGAAGTGGAAAGCATTTTGGCAGGGATATCAAGTTTGTAAGGGTGAGCATGTTGGATAGAGACAAGAATTTTGGCCTCTTTGTGGAGAGGTTGTCAAATATCACATCTGAAACTAAATTTCCTTGATAAGAAATAAATTTTCATTCAAATGTGAGTATTGTGTTTATATTGATATAACAACAATTTTAAAGGTAGAAGTAAAAGTACTGCTAACCAGCCCTGGACACTGGGTGCATAGAAAAATTATACATAATCACTTCTTAAGACTGCAATCCCAATGGTCTGGCTCCGGAAAATTTTCTTTTACGCCAAACCATTTGGCGCTTTAAACCTCAGCCATCAGATTTTGTGTTAGATATTAAAATCTAACGGTTATATTTTTGATTCAAGTGGACGTGTCGAGCGTTGAAAATTGAATCTTGTGTGTCCACGATACTAAGGTGGTCTGAGTTAGCAAAAGGAAAGCACAGCATAACAAGTCATGTCCCCAGGTCTCGGTGTTTATTATTTGAAACTAGTATAACACGCACGCGCGATGCCCTGCCGCTTGAACCAACGACTGGACATCAAACTTGATGCACGCATAGTCTTATAACCGATGATCTTTTTGAAATGGACCTGTTTTACGTTTCACAGTGCTTGTACATGTTGTTGTCCATAACTTCATTGCTCTGGTTTCTAATTACTACTCTCTGCTATCACCCTATTAAAATAGATATTCAACTGTGATTTAACCTGTGAAAACGATGCCTTTTACAATCCTTGACTCAGTTTTTTTGAAATGAGCTCTATCAACTGCCAAAGTCGAATCAAAAGTCAAATTCGTTAGCTGAGATATTATAGTTTAGTTTGATTTAAGAAGAGATATACCCCAAGTACAACACCCAAATTTGTCTAAATACATTAGAACCAAATATTATCAATTTGGCATTGCAGCAAACAGTTACAACTCATAAATCTTACAATTGAGCATTTTAGTCCATAAACTTATGAAGATGTAGGCATATAGCAGGTTTTTACCATTTTGAGAGAGACCAATCTTCAGTTAGCACCATGTGAGTAGAATTCATCAATCTTTTGTTCATATACCAAAATAATGATAGAAGTTTGAAGCTGAAACAAATTCGTTAGCAACTGGAGTTGTTGTTTGAATATCCATTTGACAATGTAGTACGCCTCGTGACTCGGCCCCGGCTCAGCTGAGGACCGATCCCCGAGTATTTCAAAAACTCGGCTGAGGCGTACCGAGTAACTCGGTTACTCATATTCCTGTACATAATTCTACCAAATATGCAACTGTGTGACATAATGTATGACAATATATATGAAATCAACATTTTAAAACCTGATTCAGTTATATTAAACCTGAAAACTACTTAAATAAGCATAAACCAAGCATAAAAGTTCTGCCAACAAACAAAATAAACTGCAACTAGGAAATAGACATGAACTACACTCAGAACCATTTAGCATACTTCAGTTGTTACCTAAACCACCTTCCAAACATCTAATGAAACTCTATAGACCCTACACCACCTTCCAAACATCTAACGAAACTCTACAGACCCTACAACACCTTCCAAACATCTAATGAAACTCTACAGACCCTACAATAACTAGAAGATTTCAGTTGTAACCCAAATCAACTTCCAAACAACTAACCAAGCTCTAGGCTAATGTTCAATTCTATCATCTCCCTCCTCATCGCCACCTTAGTCTCTATCAGCACGATTTCTCTTATTATCTTGAATACGTTTATCAAAATCCATTTCAAATTGAAAGCTTGTATCATCACTATCTTCACTGTCATCATCATATGGGGGGAGAGTTTCATCATCAGGTTCTTCAGAGAGAAGACTGAATGTAGGATGAGTATTCTATCTTTCCTTTCTTCTTGACCTTGTGCTTGGTCCAACATCCATAGCTCCACTGGCTGCATTAGCCTGTTCCCAAGTAAGATCTTCACCTTCCCTGACTAACCCTCCACCTTCCAGTATGAGCCAATCATCGTCTTCATCAAATGCTTCTAAGAAAATAGGACGATATACATCTTGATCGCCGCAATACTTGTTTTCTTCTTCGTATCGACACTGTAGCTTTTTATTGAACTGGATGAAGAAAGACTCACTCAACTTCTGTTGTAAGAACTTGTTTCTTTTCTTGGAATACAACTGAAATTTGGTTGGACAATAGAAAGTTAGTTACACACTTTGAATAAACAAGAAATAAAAACTAGACTTGACGAAAGACAAGACATTGCAGTAAGAATGGACTTACATTCTCAAATGTACTCCAATTACGCTTACAGGGAGAAGCACTGACAGTTAAACTTAACACTCGAAGGGCAAATTTTTGAAAGCAAGACACGCCAACCCCATAAAGTATCCACCAATCATCTGATCAAGAGAAAAAACATGGAAAAAAAATATAAAGTCTTGGTGAAGTTTTTTGTCCATAAGTATGAATAACATGAGAATATGCAGACATATATATATATATAAAGTTTTGTTGAAACTTACGTGGCCTCATCGAATCTCTTGTCCTAATAGCTGAAGCGCTTCCTAGTGAACGTGTCGCATCTGTGTAAATCCTTAAGTCAAACATTGCATGATCATAATCTTTAGGATCAGGTATAAGTCGCTCCATAGCCTTGTAAAGTCCTTCCTTCACAACTCGGTACGCTTCATCACTGTCAATCTTCTCAGCTGGGATTTTATAGAAAAGCTTTGGGTTTAGATAGAAACCAGCATAATGCAAGGGATGACAAATCTTCTTTTCCCATCTTTTCCTAAAGATTTCAAAAAAATTCTTGTATGTTTGATCGCTGCATTTAACTCCCTTTAAGTTCTCTTTCATTCTTCCTTTACATCTAGACATAGCTTCATAAATATAGCCCATAAAAGGTTTTCTTTCAGTATCAACCATTCTCACAACCTCTACTAGTGGACCCAATACTTGACAAGAAAAAGTAACATTCTCCCAAAATTCATTACTTGAAACTGTTGCCATCATTCTTTGGCCATCAGATGTCCTTGCATATTTAGACTTCATCCATTTTTCTTGAACAAAAAACACTTTCAAGTCATGTCTATACTCCAAAAGACTGCTCAATATATAATACTGTGTAGCAAACCGAGTGTCAGTAGATCTATGCAATTCACTGTTGTTCGTCAACTTTCTAAACATTTTCAATACCGAGCCATGGTTGTAGATGTAAGAAACAAGTGTCTTGGCCCTGCCAAGAGCTTTAATTATCTATTGAATCTATTCGCTAAGGTCCTTCATGACTAGATTGATACAGTGAGCAGCACCGTCCAAAATATCATAGGGTATTCTTTCATTAAAAGCTTTTCCAGTAGCTTTAAAATTTGAACCGTTATCGGATACGAACTATGATGACATAAAACAATAACTCATTAGCTACTAACTAATAGTAAAGGATGTAATCAACTTATAAATGAATCAAGAATTTATGAAATAAATTGTTAACTTACTTGAATGATATTTCCGATTCCTACTTTGGTAATCACTTTATTGCATAATTTCCGTATGTATTCGGCATCCTTGGTTATCCCTGAAGTATCAATAGACTTCAAGAAAACAGTTCCTTTGGGATAGTTAACTAAGAAGTTCACAATTTCTCTTTCTTTTTGATCCTTCTAGCCATCAGACATTATGGTGCACCCAAATCTCTTCCAATGTTCCTTAAATGATTCAACAAACTTCTTTCTTCCATTCAACTGATTATAAAAGATATTGGTTCTTAGCTGACGATACGATGGTGTCGGCATTGCTCTTCCATATTCTCCAATTTTATAGATCATTTATTTAAACGATGGGTGCCGGAATGCATTGAATGGTATCCCTGCTTCAGTTTTCCATGCTCCAATTGCATCCCAAGCTTCTAATTTCAGTTTTTCTTTAGCTGGCTGGAATTCTTTGATTGATTTTTGCTTCGCCTTTTGAGGATCTAATTTAAGCAGCAAATCAAGAGCACCTCTAACATCACTCATTTTCAGTTTCTTCTTTTTTGTCTCCTTAGACTCCACTGCCACCACTTCATCATCACTTTCTTCCAAAATTGTTAAGTTATCCTCATTACGTAGTCTATCAATTCTCTCCCTGTGAGCTTCTTTCTCATTCTTTTCTTTCTTCTTGTCATTAATCTTCTTCATCATTTCAGGTGTAGCCTTAGGACAACTTCTCACATCCCCTTTTATCTGTAAAATATGATTCTTAAATCGATTTATCCCACCACTCATAATATGACAGCACAACTTACATTTGACGCGCCTTAACTGACGATCATCATATTCAGCCCATTCCCAAGCTATATCACGACCTTCAGGGACATCAGTAGATGAGATTGGAGCTTCATTCACCTGTTAAATGATACATTATATACATCCAATCACTCATATAAAATTGAGGCTAGAAGATATTAAATAGCTTATGTAGTACAAGCGTACAACTGAGTTAAACTAATTAGTATATCTAGCAAACAGATTCAGAAAACATTAATGACAGCAGGAAAAAAAATAGAAAACAAAGAAAAAATTGCAAGTATGAATGCTAAAATAAGAAGAATTCAATATACCTTAGCTTTCTTGGTAGCTTGCTTGGTCATATTCTACTGAAAAGATAAAGAAATTGTAGAAGGATTAGATAGATCTGCAGATCTGGAAGAAGATTTAGAATAAAAATGGTAGAAAATTGATCAAAGAGAAAACAAACCTGAGCTTCTTTCCTTGCGCCTCCAATGCTCCTCTTTTTTTTTAGGGTTTTTTCAGCTTAAAAAGAAGTTTGGAAACTGACTTTACTCATTTGACCCTGTCCTGCCGAGTTACTCGGTAACTCGGTAAAACTCTTGACTCAGCCGAGTTATTGCGTACTCGGCGAGTAAATGTAAAATACCCTGCTCGGCCGAGTTTTCAGGGATCGTAGCGGCCAAAGGCCGATACCCAAGTTACTCGCGAGTAACTCGGACGAGGCGTACTACATTGCCATTTGAATAAAATGAAAAGAAATCCTTCATTCTAAAAAATAAGTAGAAGTAAAATCTCATTCAGTTATCGATTAACCATAATTAGTAAGTACAATAATCCATTTCTTCTAATACATTACGCATTTCGATTACATCTTCCACAGAAATTAGGTAGGTTCTCAACATATCATCATCATCAGCAACTTTTCTTCTTGTTTTACACTTAATTCATCAAATTCACATCTTCATCTCCTTTTTTGTCTTCCGTAATCGTAAACAACCCAAGCAATTTGATTCAATAAATTAGAATCAGGAGTCACAGATCTGTAAACGACTTAAGTAAAAGAAGAATTTTATGATTTTGAAATTATGGGAGGATATTGATTTGTAATTTGAATTCGATGGGTTTTTAGAAAACGCGAAGAAACATAATGCTGGGTCTAATCGTCACCCAACATTCAATCTGAATGTTGGATCCACGTCACCAAAATGCATCGACCGGGCGCAGTGGGGATCCAATATTCTATCTCGATACGCAGTTTGAAGGTTCGTAGCACGCAGATTGAAACTGCATATTATGGGAAAACTCAAAAGCGCAGTTGCTAACTGTGTATTGACCTTGTTGACTGGTCCACGCACAGATTAAAACTGCGTGTGCTAGAAAACTCTAAAACCAACAGAAGCCGCATCTCTTCTTCTTCTTCTTTCTTTCTTTCACTCTTCTTCCTCAAACTAAACTCATAGAACTTCACTCAATTAACTGATTCGAGATGTTTTTGTGTTGAATGAGCTACAATCTTCGAAGGGTTTGTTACATCAAACGTGGGGAATCTATTGATTTTATTTTTTGGAGATTTCATCAACAAAGCAACCCAAGGTGTGAAATGTTAGTTTTGATTGATTCAGATGAATTTTTGATTTCTTTTTTAGTTATGTTGGTTTGATTTCGTCCATATTTTATCAATCATCTTGATTAGTTTGATTAAGCAGCAGGAAATTATTTGATTTTCTTAAATTTTTTTTGAAATGTGATTGCATAGGGTTTATGGTATTTGGGGTTAATTTGGGTGAAACATAATCAAGATGTTGTGGTATATTATTGAGTTATTGATTTCATTGTGTTTATGGTTTGTAGAATGTATTTGAAGTTTGTAAAACTACAAAGCATGTCAAAATAATTATATGGAGCATTTTATCAATGAGTTTTTAGCATTAAGTAACTCATATGTGGTTTTGAGTTGATGTTGAGATGATTATACAGTTGAAATTTATGTTTCCAATATGCTTTTTTTAGATGTTTTGATTAGAAAATTTTGCAATGAGTATGAGGATTAGCTCAATTATAAATTTGAGTTTATGTTTAGATTATTGTAGAGGTGGAATTGATGTTGTTAATATCATTGTGATTGAGAGACACAAGATGAGCAATGTGCATACCTCAATGTGATGTGAATGTGAACGTTGGAATTCATATGTTGATTGTGCATAGATTAATATATGCGTTTGATTTTTGTTATTCACATGTTGATTGTGCTTCCCTTGGTCTTTGCATTTTTATATAATGGAGGATGTTGATTGTAGTATCATTACACAAAGAATAGAAAACACAAAATGATTATTACATTCATTACAGAAGTTACAGGACATACATACTCAGCTTTATATAGAATACGTGTGCATCATTGACAGGCTATACACAGCTCATAAATTAACCAATGAGAAGCAAGACACACACAACTGTAGTGCACGTGCAGGGAGTATACTCAGTTATGTCACACAATTCTATTACCCCCCTCAAGATGAAGAGTGCTACCAGAAACAATCTTCAGCTTGTCTCTGAGATAATCAAATCTTGGGCCAGCCAACCCCTTTGTAAAAATATCAGCAATTTGATGCCAAGTTGAAAGATAAGTAATCTGCACATTCTTGTTTTGAACCAGTTCTCTAATAAAGTGATAATCAATGGCTAAGTGCTTCATTTTGCTATGCAATACTGGGTTTGAAGAGAGAGAGAGAGAGATAGCACTTTGATTATCACAAGATATTAAAGGAGGGGAAGGAAGTAAAAGATGTAAATCTCTGAGTAGATGACATACCCAAACAATTTCAGCTGTTGTGTTGGCTAGAGACATGTATTCTGCCTCAGTGGAGCTCCTAGAGACACTGCCTTGTCTTTTACTTGACCATGATATAGGATTTGGACCAAAGAAAAGACAGAAACCCCCTGTAGATCTTCTAGTATCAAGAGATCCAGCCCAGTCAGCATCACTAAAACCATGAAGTGTAAGAAGACCCTGAGAAAACAAGACTCCGTAGTCCAGAGTACTTTTGATGTATCTTAAAACTCTCTTTGCTGCAATGAGGTGTTGATCAGTTGGTGCTTGCATGTATAGACATACTTGATTGACAGCAAAACCAATTTCAGGTCTTGTCCAGGTAAGATACTTTAGTGCACCTACTAAAGATCTGTACTCACTTGGATCAGATAAAGGAACACCAGTTGTGGCAGTGAGAGGAGTGTAAAGGGAGACTGGTGTATTACAAGGTTTAGCACCAGTCATATTAAACTTCTCTAATAAGTCCAAAGCATATTTGGTTTGACTAGGAAATAGATGCTTAGAGTTTCTTTTTACCTGAAGTCCAAGAAAGTAATGAAGTGGCCCCAAATCCTTAATTGGAAAGTATGACTGCAGTTGTGTGATGAATTGAGAGAGATACTCAGGTGAATTCCCATTAATGATGATATCATCTACATATACCAAGATAAAGGCAAACGTAGGGCCTGTGCGATTTCAAACTACCCAGCTATATGAAAAATCTAAAGAAGTCCGTAAATTATCTAAAGAAGAGACTGAAATTTTGAGCAAACTTAGCGTTCCTCAGACCCAGGAAAAATTTATAAATGACAGACTCTACCGTTTAGAGTTTATCAAACAATGGGGGGGAACAACCTGATTTTTGGGCTCCCTCTGCTTCTTGGAGTGTGTTTCCTTGTGCTTTCGTTTTTTGGAGTTCTTTGCTTGTGTTTTCCTTTTTTCCTTCTCTGTTGTCTTTTGGAGGTCAGGCCTAGCCCCCCTCCTTCTTTTTTCTTGGTTTTAATAAATAGGTCTTCTGTCTAAAAAAAAAATATACCAAGATAATAGTAATTCTGGTTCCAAATTTCTGAACAAACAGAGAAGCATCTGCCAATGATGGCTTGAATTCATGGGAAATAAGAACTTGAAGCAGCTTGTCATACCATGCTCTAGGTGCTTGCTTAAGACCATAGATGGATTTGTGAAGTTTACAAACATGATTAGGTTTAGAAGGATCTACAAACCCTGGAGGTTGTTGCATATAGACATCTTCTGCTAAATCACCATGAAGAAAAGCATTACTCATATCTAATTGTTTCAGCTCCCAGTGAAAATGTACTGCCAAAGAGAGAATTAATCTGATTGTAGTTGGTTTAGCTACAGGACTGAATGTTTCAGTATAGTTCACCCCTTCCTGCTGATGAAAACCTTTTGCTACTAATCTTGATTTAAACTTGTCTATAGACCCATCAACATGATATTTGATTCTAAACACCCACTTATAGCTGACAACATTATATGATGGGTCTGGATCCACAAGAGTCCAAGTACCTGCATCCTTAAGAGCAGTATGTTCATCCACCATAGAGTTTTCCATTGTGGAATTTTGATGGCCTTAAAGAAACAAGTAGGTGTAGGAGGAGGTATAACAGAAGTGAGATTAGCAGAAAGAACATATTTTGTGTTATAAACCTTAGGTTTGAAAATACCACTTTTCCCTCTGGTGATCATTGAATGAGAATTAGCTGGAATTGTTGAAGTAGCTGATGAAGTATCATAAAACTGAATGATGTCAGGTTTAGTAGTTGGAGTTGGTGGAACTAATTCAGCTGTAGCAGGTGAATAAGTAGGAATATGCACTGATGTTGATGAGGATGAGCAGTTTGTAGCAGGTGAAATAGCAGAAGGATAAGATGATGCCACTGGTAGTAAACTGGCTGGAGCAGATGAAGAAGTAGTTGGTGAAGCAAGACCTGGCAGTAAATTAGCAACTGGTTTCAAGGGAAAATAAGTTTCATTAAAGACCACATGCCTTGAGATATACACTTTCCCTGTTTGAATATCCAAACACCTGTAACCTTTGTGCATAGAGCTGTAACCAACAAATATACAGTGTGCACTTCTAGGATGTAGCTTATGAGTAGTATAAGGCCTAGTCCAAGGAAAACAAGAGGAACCAAAAGATCTGAAGAAGGAATAATTTGTCTTCTGTGCATATAGCTTCTCAAAAGGAGATATAAAATTCAAACTTCTAGCTGGCAGTCTATTAATAACATAGTTGGCTGTATGAAAAGCATCAACCCAAAATTTATCTGATAAGCCTGACTAAATTAAAAAAAGTTCTCCCTGTATCCACAAGATGTCTATGTTTAGACTCAGCCACTCCATTTTTTTCTTGAGTATGTGGACAAGATACTTCATGTATGATTCCATGAATACTTAAGAATCCTTTTAGTTCATTGTTTAAGAATTCTCCTCCTCCATCAGTTCTTATCTTAACAATAGAAGTATGTAAAGAATTTTCAGTCATTGCTTTAAAATGTTGAAATATTTCCTTGAATTCAGATTTTTCATACAATGGGAAAATCCAACAAAACCTTGAATAGTCATCTACAATATTGACATAATATTTGAAATCACTAGAAGAAATTATAGGACTTGGACCCCACAGATCCATATGTAGTAGTTCTAGTGGAGACTTAGCTCTATGTGATAACAAAGAAAAAGGCAATTTATGACTTTTCCCTAGCTGACAATCATTACAGAAAATAGGTGTTTTAACTATGCTAGACAAATCCATATCTTTGCAGACTTTTTGAAGCACTTGAAATGAAGTATGGGCCAACCTTTGATGCCAAACTGAAGTTGATGTAGTGTTGGTAAAGAAAGCTGTACTTTTAGATTTGAGAAAATTGATTGGATATAGTCCTCCTTTATGTGGCCCTTGTAAAATGATCTTCCCAGTTAAGCAATCCTTAACAGCAAAACCAACAGAATCAAAAGTGATAGAGCAGTTATTGTCACTAGTGAATTTATGCACTTACAATAGATTTTGTGATGACTTTGGAACAAGAAGCACATTATTTAGATTAAAAGAATAAGAGGAGGTATTCTTAGACACATTACCAATATGAGTAATTGGCATACCTTCCCCATTAGCTGCTTGAATCTCATCAACTCCTTCAAAAGTTGTTGCTTATGGCAGTTCAGTTTCATCATTAGTAATATGAGTATTTTCTCCTGAGTCAGCATACCAAGTATTTTCTCCCATGATGTTAGAAGTAGCAAGCATGGCACTTAGATTGTGAGGAGTATAAGTATTCTGATAAGCAAAATTCAATCTGTATCTGCATTCCAAAGCAAGATGACCAGTTCTGTTGCAAATCTGAAAAATTTTGTCAGTAGTAGGTGGTGGAACTAAAGAAGATGATGCACCAGAAGGATGTATTGGATTGTAAGGTGGTGGTGGTGGAACATAGGACATCTGAAATTGAGAGTAACCTCTTGGATGAAAGAGTGGTGGTGATCTATTATAGCCTGAGTAAGGTACTGATGATCTTGGTGCTGGATTATAGCCTCTACCAGTACCTCTAAACATTGGAACATAAGGTCTTGTGGTACCAAAGGCCTTGGAATTATCCTCAGCAAGCAAAGTCTTCTGCTTATTAGTAACCACTATTTCTTCACTGAGAAGTAGATTATGAAGTTCCTTTGAGGAGATTGGTGGATTACGAATACGGATAGAAGTACAAAAAGAATTATAATCTGGTCCTAAACCATTGAGTATAGTGACAACTAATTAATCATCATTAATTCTTGATCCAGCAGCAAAAAGTTCATCAGTTATCTTCTTAATTTCACTTAAAAAAGTAGAGACAGTACCTGAGCCGAGCCTTGTAGATTGAAGTTTGAGACGAAGTTGAATTGAATGGGTAGAAGAGCTTCTTGCATACCTTGATTCAATGTTGTCCCATAAGTATTTGGACAAATTAACACCAACAACATAAGGAATGACGGTTTCTGAAATTGACATTTGAATCCAGAGAATGAGCGTAGTGTCATCATCATGCCAAGCAATATACTCAGGATTGACAACATTGTCAAGAAGATAAGGAGGACAATGTAAAGATCCATCAAGAAATCCATCCACTTTGTATCTTCGAAGAAGTGGTAGTAGAAGAGATTTCCAGGTCAGAAAGTTGTCATCCTTGAGTTTGTATGATAGTATTTGTGAGATTTGATTGAGAGGAACTTGAGAAATTCTTGATTCATAAGCTGCCATTATAAAGAAATTGAAGAAACTGAAATTGATTCTTGAGAGAGAATAAAAGACGAGTAAAGATTGTGTAGAATTAGAAAACTAGATGTTGAATATTTGAGAATCCATTAATGGCGGTGGAGGAAGCAAATTTATTCTGATACCATAGTATCATTACACAAAGAATAGAAAACACAAAATGATTATTACATTCATTACAGAAGTTACAGGACAGACATACTCAACTTTATATAGAATACGTGTGCATCATTGACAGGTTGTACATAGCTTATACATTAACCAATGAGAAGCAAGACACACACAACTGTAGTGCACGTGCAGGGAGTATACTCAGTTATGCCACACAATGCTATTAGATTGGTCTAGGTATGAGAAGTTATCCCAACTATCTCTAGGTGTCGGACAGTTACAACATAAGGACGATAACTTAGTTGATAAGCAAGACGTAACATTTAGGAGTAGTTGGACCAACTTACATAAATTTGACAAGATAGTGGTGAAAAACAACCCCCGTGCAATTATAATTCTTGAATACTATGGTTTACAGTCCATATTCGATTTTAATTTTAAATATGTGGATAAGGGATTAACTGAAGCTTTATGTGAGAGGTGGTGGAAGAAGACTAGAACTTTTCACTTCAAAGAATTTGAGATAGGTTTGACCCCTCTTGATTTCTATCGGTTGACTGGTATTACAATTGGAGGAGGTAAGACAATCCCCGAATTACCAAAGAAAACAATGACGGCGCAAGAACTAGAAGCTATGGATGATAGGTATTTCTGGGGTGTGTTAGATGTTATTGCAAATAGAAAACTACGGATATAAAAACTGGAGATTATGATTCCAAGGCATGCACGATGCGAGTTTCTCACTTGGATCATTTCATTTATGTAGGAAAAAAGTTGACAACTGCGGCATTGCTGAAGAATTGACAAGAATGTTCTTGCTTTGGTGTATTGGTTCTTTTTTGTTTGCAGACTGTAGTGTTAGAGTAGATAAACGATGGTGTGTAATGTTGGATAATTTGGATGTTGTTGGGTCTTATGATTGGGGTACTCCAACTTTGGGCGTTTTGTATAAACACCTGGATGACTGGAGTTCGTGCAAACAGAAGGATATGGGTGGCATGTCGATGATCTTATAATTCTAGTATTATTTTTATTTCCGTAATTGTCAACCTGTTTTGAAGGAAAACCTGAGAGATGATCAACTTAATCCACACCCGGCTATTAGTCTATTTAATGCGTTGAACCTTAGGAACAAGGGACGAAAAGATCTTCACAAACACTCTCTGTCAGATGCACACGCTCAGATAGATATTAGGATGGGTCATGTGATTATTTGGGACCCCTGGTTTGGGGACAGTGAACACCAACACACTGATGCATTCCAAACAACACTTGAGATGTCTAAGAGGAGATGTGCCTTTAAGGACAAGGACGGTGCAAGAGCTTCAGTTTATCTCGCTGAGAGGTGTATGAGGAAGGTGTTAGGTGCGATAGTTATCCCATGCGACCCACCTAGATTGGAGCAAGTAGTAGATGGTATGGAGCTTGAGGTTAGTGATCACTTCCTTCATGTCCCTGATGAAGTGTATTCCCATTTTTGTAAAACTCATAGCGTGGGAGCTCTTAGGACAGAAACAACTCACATAGACATACGGATACGACCCCCATGATGATATTGGAGTTGGTCATGACGGTATACCCCATAGTTTGATGCCCCAACACCCACCCCTACCATGTCATCCCATACATACGGATACGACCAAGCAGGACAGTCCATGATGCAACTCCCAAACCTACAATGGGACATGCCTTTCTACAAAGATTCGTTTGAAGAGCTAGTTCCAGTCCCCATGGAAGGAGAGAACCCATACAATTTTTCTGAAATCAACGTCCCCCAGGTTAGTCATTTTATATCTCATTTTCATTTTCATTTGGGGTTTCTTCACTGTTTAACATAAATGTGTAAAAACCTTTTATTTTGTTTTTTAGGAAGAGCTAAATAAGTTTGTGGGGGAGGCATACTGGATGATTCAGAGTAGCATACAGTTGGTATATGAAGAGACTCGTTGTCGAGTGATGTATAGCACCCCCACAACCCATTGTAATTCTGGAACATCTGAAGGCCTATTCAATTCAAGTCAGGAAGAACACACATTTCCCAGCACATATTGCGATGGAGTATCCTTGCTGGAAACCCAACACCGTTTCGCAAGCGTCCGGATGCAGAATCTTCCGCATTGAATACTTATTATGTCTCTCAGCCTGTTGATAGTAACCTCCCTGTAGATTATAACCCGTTATTGGAGCATGCCTCCCAAGCGATTAGTGACTTACCCACCTCTAGTGATTTTTTAGGTCTTAGATTGGGTGGTAGTTGGCATGGTAGTGTGCAGGGTAGTGGTCTGAGAGGTGATGTTGGAGCTGATATGGATGTTGTGCTAGATAGTCAGTTTTTTGGGTAACTCCAGTAAAACTAGTTAAAATTGTGTTTATTAGCTAGGGCGTAGTAGATGTTTGATATTTAGTTCTTGTATGATATATTTAGTTTTTCCTCATGTATTTTGGACCTCGTATTATCCCTATTTTATGTTCTTCATATTCCATGTTTAAGTGCATTATATTTTATTTTCTTATTTCCGTTCACAAAACAAAACACCATTTTAAATTTAATGGTATGATGATATAATTTTATTTTAGCTGAAAAATGGAGGCGGCTATCGTTAGATATATGCGATGACGGAGAGAGGCGACATACCCCAAACGGTACCATGATGATAGCCATGGAGATTTCGTCATCATGTATCAGCAAATTTTGTAGGAGGCGCATGATTTGCACCAACCCGAACCGGTCCAGGTCTTGACTAGAAGAACCGTTAACAAATGTCGTGTGGAGGCAGATGCCAGGATGATGCAGGACTACTTTAACCCCGGTTGCAGATTCGGACCTTAGCGTTTTAAGGGACGTCACGGTTTTCCCCGAGAACTTTTTCTTAGAATATTGCCTCAAATTTGCGCTAGAGATCCCGGTTTTTTGCAGCGAAGAGATGCGTGTAACATCCCGGGTCACTCTCCCCATATGAAAATGCTCGCCGTCATGAAACACCTAGAAAAGGGGGTGGCTGCGGATATCTTGGATGATTACACTAGGATGTCTTCATCAACAATATACATGTATGCTAAGAAGTTTATGGATGCACTACTTTGGGAATTTAATGACCGTTACATGAGGCTGCCAACAACCGAAGATACTAAGAGGTTATTGGCTCAAAACGCAGCTCGTGGTTTTCCGGGAATGCTAGGAAGCCTCGATTGCACCCATTGGGAGTGGAGGTTATGTCCTACTGAAGAAGCAGGGCGACACGTGGGACACCATAAAAAACTAAACCTTGTTCTACATGAAGTGGCATCGTACGATCGATCGTTCTGCCACTGTTTTTTCGGCGAGCCCGGGTCTGACAACGACTTGAATATGTTGGCGCAGTCGGGATTATTTGATATAGACAATGACGCGTTAGCCCCTACTTGTAATTTTCGTATCATGGGCAACAAGTACAAACATGGATACTATTTGGTGGATGGCATCTAAAACGAAATGCTCGGGATGGTCCATAGTTATAAGAAACGAGCAGTTATGCCACCGGTCCAGAAGAAATTTAATGAATACCACCACGCAAAGAGGAAGGACGTGGAGCGTGCTTTTGGTGGTCTAAAGTCCAAATGGGCTATAATTAGGAATCCTTGTCGTTACTGATCTCATCGTGACATACACACAATTATGAGAGCGTGTTTAATTATGCATAACATGTGTGTGGAACATGAGTACCGTGATACGGAATGGGCGACTTTCGATGAACGAGAAGATACTCCTCTGGTACAAGGTAACGTGGTGGAAGCATGCGCGTATTATCTGAGCCATGCCCGCTGGATATTCTTGCAAACAGATATCACGGAGCACATTTGGCAGCGTCACCTCCTAGGATTGCGAGACAGTGAATTGGGCCCCGGTGAGGAGGATGATGGCATCCTCACTTCCTATGTGGGTACTACCTATGTGGATGAAAACGTTGATGTTTACCCATTGGGTGATGATAACTTTTATGAGAACGGAGAGTAAGATGCACGGGCTTTTACTTTCGTAAGTGAGGATGCCGCAATTGTTTCCTTTTATAAGACTACTACTGCACTTGTTTCTTAAGACTTGTTGTGTTTTTTTAATTTTAAGTATTAGTTATGACATTTTAAGATTTAATTTTTCGTAAGAAAATTCGCTTTCATATTTCTCCTAGTAATATTCATTTTAGATTACGTTAGTATTTTTTCGATAAATGCTAGGTATCATTCGCCTAATCCTACTGTGATGATTGAGCCTATGTACAGCTAGTAATCGACATACACTTAAACGGCAAATGACCTAAACTTTTTGGAAAGAGCATTTTCACTATTTATAAACGTCATTTGATGTTCACAAGATTACCTTTTCCATCAGACTACCACTATAAAATCGTTGATAAGGATGCCTTTCAATATCACTCCACCAAAGTATCTTTAACCTCGTTAAAAAAATATATAGTTTGAAACACGATCCTCTGGAATGAGTTATATTCGCAAGTGAAAAAAAAATTGTTTCCAAAGTTTAATATCTTGCAGATAAACCAGTCCACCCACCTAACGTGTCAGATATTGTGTTACATAATTTTAATTACTTATGCAATGCGCTTCTCCAGTGATGAAGATTTAGGAGTAGTGGGAGCATGGATTGCGATAACAAATCAAGGAACAACGCGGGGGGTTGACGAAGATCCGAAAGTTTTCTGGAACCGTGTTTTTCAAAACTTTGAAGATCTAACCGGAAACGACAACAACAAAACTAAAGCCTCGGTAAAAAAAAAGATTTGGTCTAATAACCACGGATGTTGATGCTTTTGTTGCATGTCAGCTTCATGTAAACATAAGCCATCCTACGCTAACATACGAAGCTCGGGTTAGTAAGCATATCCTTCAATAAATACCGAGTGTTACCACTATTATTATATATACGAACACATAATTAAATTATTATTTTCTACTAACTTTTACAGAAAACAAGAGCCAGGATCGATTTCCGTGCGGATTCAGATAAGCCTTCATGTATGATCATCTATACGAGCTACTAAAGGACGTTATGCCCGCATACAATGTGGAATGATTATATACTTCAGATGTATTCCTAATAATAATATGTAGTAATGTTTCAACTAAGTTTAAAGTGGTTTTATTCGAATCGAAAAGTCTAAATAACATTAAGAGGTACAACATATAAAGTAACTGCTACATTGGAAATTAAATACCACAACGATGGGGGAATTAATAACAAAAAGGATGTAAAAAAAACTAAATTACATAATGCGACACGATTAAGTAAATACTTAAATTCCAGATAATAGTTAAATGCAACCAACTGCTCCACATTAGGCATAACGACGACCTGACCCCTGACGAATCATAATCTCATTTTTGAGATTGGCGAAATACTCCCTTTCACTCTCGTCGGTTATTTGACGCAGATCAATTCTCATTATCCCCATGTCAATATCACGTTGTTTGTTCCTTGCTAACAACTCGGTGCTCGCCGCCAAATTTCTAATAGACGGACCACCGTTGTCTGTTCGTGGAAAATTCATCCTATCCTCAACCTCGTTTTGGTCCCATTCAAACCTTTGTCCATCCCTTTGTTGGAAATATACTAATATTTGGTTCAGTCCTTCAGTTACTCTTCTCTCTTCCGCTCTAGCTCGTTTATCCGGTTCCCTACTAGGTGGACGTCGGGGACCTTCATCCCGATAAAATGCATTTCTTCGTCCTTGGTCTGAGGATTCACCGTTTTTGGTTTTTGAATCGTTAAGCGTTTCATCATTGGTTTCCGTACCGCTCATAGGTTGGCTCTGTTGGGAGGTTTGGCTACAATTTTGAGGAACTAAGATGGAAGGATCATATTCCTTGGGAAAGTACATCTTCAAAATTTCGAAAACCTTTTGATGTCTCCAATGTTTTGGATCTTTGGGATCTTCCTCATAGAGTACCTCTCCATCCCGATACTGCAATTAAATTTCATAATAGGGTATTAGTGATAAGTCCTTTTAAAATTAATAAATACTGCATGAATTAATGTTTTCAAACTCACCATAGATTGCGGGTCGTTTCCGCTTTGGTTAGCCCTGAAAATCTCTCTAACATGACCAACATATATTTTGACCTCCTTTTTCAAAGTGGCTACTCTCGTTTGGAGCGACTTGAGAGATCTGAATGTTTCGCCCCGCCATCGTGCGTTGTATTCCTCAACAATACGAGACCAGGACTCTCTAGACTATTGTTACCTGCCTGTAATCGGGTCACTAGTTATCGCACACCGGGAACCTATTACTGCTACATCTTCCATTCTAGTGAATTTTGTCATGACTGTTAATGTTGAAGGATGGGTGAAGCGAGAGATGTAGATATGGAAGGTATGATGGAAAATACAATTGTATTTGGTGTGTTTGGTTTGGGTGCAACCAAACTGAATTTATAGGCCATGCAGAATCCGGACGTTGGGTTAAATTAACGGGACGCTGCTACCAACCATCGGATCAATCGATCCATTGGTGATCTAACGTCTAAGAAATGATACGCGTTTTCAAACTGCGTGGCACGCAGGTTGAAACTGCGTAGCACGTAATTTAAAATTACGTGCGGTATTTGACTGTTAGATCACCCACGGTTGGAAGAATCCGATGGATGATGTTGGTAGATGGTATTTGAATTCTGGTGTGTGACTTCAACAGTTATATGAATAGATGAAGCAATTTATACAAACTCTATAAATTGAGTATGACACCGTAGTACTGGAGACACATAAAATTATATTTCCTGGTTGTGGTTTCGTGATGGACTGGCCGCATTCCAAAAAATTTGATAGGCGCCAGGATGTCTATCTTATGAGTGCTTATTGTTCGGTTATAAGTGATCCTCTCATGCCAAAGTATGAGGAGATGGGGATATTGTGGGAGAGAATACTTGCGGAACATACTGCGACAATGAGAGATTATCCGAGATGGCGTCCGGAAAGATCTGCGATGTTGTTGAAGACCAGAGTTACTTTTTTGAAAAAAAAGGTTAAAAAATACGTTTCACATGTTAGGCCATACTGCATGGGTATGTTAGAGGGAGGATACAACTTGGAAACAACGGTTATTATTTTTACGATTATAAATGTTTTCAATTTAATTAATAATATCAAACCGGTAATATATTTTATTTTATTTTTTTTAAATTAAGCACCGAGAAGGTCATGCTAGATATGAAGAAAACGGAGTTTTTAGGAAGTTGTGGAGACATGAAGAGGTCTATCATGTTTTGAAGATGCATTTTCCAGAGGAATTTGTTCCAGTGTTCATGGAACATGAAAATGTTAATCCCCCTGGGAGTGACGCCGAACCTTAGTGTGGTTGTATGTTTTATTTCAAACGAAGTACTTTTTAGAGTGATTGTATGTTTAATTGGGGTAATATCGCATTGACATGAATTTCTAGTACAACTAATTAAAATGATGCTTAAATAAGTCCATTTTATTCAGATACTTAAACAACGTAGTACAATCATAACACCAAACTTGAAATTAAAACGGATTTAGTTTCTATCATCGTTATCTCAAACTTGTCGACGACACATCTCACCAATTGGGATTCCGAAGGGATGACCTGTAGTACATAAATGAAGTTAATAATTTTATTTCAAAAAGGTTCATGAAATAACACCTGATAGGAGTATTTTTTTGAACATACCTCTTCTATATTGGGGAGGGTTATGTTAATCCAATGGTTTTTCTTCGTTGGATAAAAAATTACCACTTTCTTCAAAACTAATACCTCTCCCACCCTAATATGCTTCCCATAGTCTGGTTGTTCCACAACCTTGCGATGGACGTTTGCTGCCATCTTACCACTTGGATACTGCAATATTATTAGAAACCCAACAATGAGTAATCGATTCCAACAATTCATCACGAAATTAAAAAAGATTAACTAAATGGACAAATCACCTTCACTTTCAAAGCAAAGTCACCAAGATGTTGTCGTTGCTCCTCGACCAGTATAACCAACCTTTCGATTCTTTGGTTTATTGGTTTAATAGATCCCAGCGCGGTTCTCCCCTTTGAGTAATATTGTTGTGCAAAGAACCAAGGTTTAGTCTGAAAATGAAGATCGTTAACACCTTAAGTTTCATCCCTAACTAATCTTTGGAGGACTTATGTAGATACATCAGCCTCTCCCGTTACTATCCTTCGATGTCTGTGATATTGTAACTTTTGAATCTCTCCCGCTGGTTCCGGGATGATTTTTCTGATACTAGATGCACAACGATAGTTATGGATTAAACGGTCAGATTTTTTCACTACTGTACATGGGGTGAGATCAACGACAACCGATTTATTACGGTTATCATATGGGTTTGATATGTTATGCACATCTGGTGTGTTTGTTGAGTTCTCCATGGAACTGTGTTGTGTGGAATCCGAATAACTATCTAACACCGCTGCAAGCTCGTCTTCATCAAAACCTTCCCATGGGTCGGCGTCAGCCATTTGTGGATGATTAGTATGTTTGGAAAGATGGATACTAATTTAGTTAGCTATTGGTTGTCTGAAGTAATTGTGAAGGACATTATGTCGACTAGTGTTGGTTTATATAAGCAAATAAAAGTGAAGTATATAACAATCCACTTGCGTGTGGTGATATTTTAACATCCACTTGTGTTGGACAATGACATCCGAGAGAAAATTTAAAGCTTCCAAAGTACATCATTAGGCGTCGTCCCCTACGCTTCTGACATGTTCCCCGATATTTTTATTACTTATGGGAATCCTCTTTATCCCTTTTTCAACGAATCAATTTGATTTTCCTGTAATTATAACATATTTAAACTTGGTCCCAGTTACCGACATATCAAATAAACAATTACTATATATACCAGACCACCATATGTAAATCTCAAAGCAAAAAAAAAACTTCTTTTTAACAAATTTTTCCTACCTTAATAAACAGGGAGAACTGCTAGATTTTCAATGGAAGAAGATAACCCTGGTAGTAAGTTATTGTAGGGTATATGATTTGAATCAAATTCTAGAAAACCACGAAATGGGAAGACATTTTTGATCTCAGATTGTTGCAGATTTTAGTATCCAAATAAGCAGCGGTAACAAGGTGTATTCAAGTAAGAGTATCCAACAACGCATAACCACCATTAAGAGTTAATGTATTCATTTTTGGTAGTACCTTATTCTTGCAAGCGGTAATCATGCAACGACAATTGCAATGTATGAAGCGGAACAACAACATCCTTTTAGACATTTAGTTGAGGAAGGATTATTCGGTCCTCGCATATAATATCCAAGATCCATGTTGTATTATTGTTTATTTTCTTAACTTTTCCAGTGTGTTAGTATAATAAAATATTTTGTGGGTGTACCTCTATGTAAGCCCTCCCGAGACTAAACTCGTCCGTTAGGATCACCTACGGGTGAAAAAGGCTTGTTGCACGTGCTAAGTGTAACCGTGATTCCTACGAAAGTGAGTTAGGTTATTAATTTAATATGTATGATATCCTAAGATGTTAATAATAAATCGGGTGATTATTAAAATTCTGGTTACCATCAAAAGGGACGTTTATGAACAGGGATGACCTTTGAGAATAAGTTTAGGATTTTTTTCCCTACTGGGGGTCATTTGTAAACAACGATAATACTCTCTCATAAAAGTAAAGGTCTCTTACTGTTGACTTTTTTTTTCATTATTAGTTGTAAGTATGGTACATTGTCACCAGTGGGGACTATCAACTATTGAATACATTAATAGGGGTTTTGACAGTTGCTGGATGCGTCAAATTTAGACTATAAAAACACTCCCTTAGAACCAGTGTAAACAATTGCCACTACAAACTATATATTTTCTTTGGGGTTTAACGTTGATACTAGTATCAACCAAGAAATGGCAACCAAATGCACACCACAGGAACATGAAGCTCTAACTAGGGCTTACTGTAATGTTTCTAATGATCCAGACGTATTAACTGATGAGAAATCAAACGAGTTTTGGATGTCTGTTGTGCATGAGTTTACCGATATAATTGGAAATTACAACCTTCGTACTTGCAAATCCTTACAATCACGTCTCTTAACAAAAAAGAACGAGGTGATTTTTTTCATTTCAATCCAGATACCACTGTATCGCAGTGTTCCCGAAGGGTGGTCCGCAGATAAGATTGTAGGTTTCCCTGTGTTATTGCAAACATGTGTTTGAATTTATTAGTTTCCTTAAATAACACTTATCATAACTATATATTCTAATGAACTGCAAGAGACGGATGCGCGACAGTTGTACCTACAAAGGAAGGGAAAGAGATTTATGTATTACAATTGCTACCTCAGCATGAACTATCACTTTTCTTATATGAACCCCCAAGTTTTAGCCAGTCGTAAAGCGTGACGACGTCATAAACCAGAATGTAAACCCTCACGAGACTAAACTCGTCCAGTAGGGCTGCCTAGTAGTTTAAAGGCTTGTTACACGGGCTAAGTGTAACCGCGTGTCACACGACAATGACATCTATTTATAATGTTTTAGTATTTTCCTCCATTATATTGGTCCCGGTCTTTGTTTTTAATTTAAGAACGCATGTTGTAATAGTGACTAACTTTTTTGGTTGGTTAATAAATGTTGATGTGTAATGTGAGAAGGACATATTATAATTGTATTTTTCCATGCATTATTAACAATTTTCGGATTTGTCTTTTCTTTTTTGTCCAAAGATGGTTATTTTAATAGTAGAACCCACACATCTTCATACGAATCTTCATATTTTTGGAGATCTATTTTTTTTCTTTTTTTCATATCCCTACCCACGTGATTCAATCAACCACCTTATTTGAGTATTGTCCCTATATATATTGTGTGCAAAACAATAATCATCCCTTGAGAAATGTTGGGTTTTTTTTTTTTTACTAGTGCTTGTCTTTTGGATTAATGAAGGGTTTCTTTGGCCCTAGTGCTTGAGATAAATGATAGTCACCAAACACATATTAGAACTTCTATAAGTATTTTGTGTTTCATGTCTATCAGAAACACCCTAAACTACTCCTACTTTCGTTATCTCCTTTTCTATTATAACATACCAAGTTTTTAAGTTTTTCCATACAAAAATATGGCCGGATATTCAAACGAAGAGGATGTCGCGTTTATTGTCGCGTTTCCAGTGATCCTATTATTGGGAGAGACATGGATACTATTAGTTTTTGGGAGCGAATCCTTGGAGAATATAGATCGGTGATTCACAACGACAATGCAGGATCCACAAAGTCAATACAGTGTCGAGTCTCAATGTTGAAAAAACATGTTAAGAGATACATCGATTTTGTGAGAGAGCGTGTAAAGGGAATGGATGATGGGGGTTATGACGTAGGAACGGCTGTAAGTTTTATTAAAAGTTTTCATTTACGTTATTTTTGGACACATTATCCGTAAACTAACACCATAAATGAATTTCACGCAGTACCGACAGGGACAAACTGCATATGAGGCGCATGGAAGATTATGGACACACGAAACGGGTTTTCAAATACTTAAGGATACATTTGGTGAGGTCTTTGATCCTGAGTTCTTTCCTCCTCCGTTTCAAGTAAATCTATGTAGCGCCCCCTAAGCTAACATCTGACTAATCTAATAAATTAAATAAATAAAGAGGCACTAAAATCTAAAACATACACTTAGCATTCAATTAAGAAATGCAATATAGAACTTAACCCAAAGCTAACCCCGCTCAGATATATATATATACAAGATCTTCTCTCAATGATACATATATAATAGTCATTTGGTTTTTAAATAAATATACAACATAATAAATATAACAGAAGTTAATCAACTAGCGAACTCAACCCTTGAAGCTTTCGCTGCGCAACTCTGATCTGTCACAGAAACTGAAGTGGGAATAATTAACATTTAACCTTCTAAGTAATCAATATGCAAGATTTGGAAAACAATACATGTTTTTCCGAAAACAATAAACAGTGACTAAGTCACTGAAATAATCATACATGTATATGGACAAATTCCTTCTTCAAACAATGTATAATATGGTTGTAAATCCCTGCCCGGCAATTCACACCTATTTAGATATGGATGCCACCAAGACCATGGTGACCAATAACGATTTATATTGACAACAAAACAATACAAGTCCTTTCCACATCGTGGAAAGATTCACAGAAATAACAGGATTATCAGAATGCATTTTAAACAAAACATGGAATGCAGAAACAGACAATGCATGAGTTTGTTAAGCATAAACTTTTATAAAAGCAACAATAATGAATACAAAGAGTTAAATGCATTCCCACACCTTTTTGATGACAATCCACGCCTACCTCGCGATCCACGATCCACTGGTTCATCCTTTGAATCGATCGTTGTTAATAATTAACTTTTAATCATACAAGAATTCTAAGATTCTAACCAAAATGGCCCACCCAAGAATTATACAAATCTATCTAATGATTCTAGGCCCATCTAAGGTTCTACACCTTTTATTTAACTATCTTTAGCAAATCTAAGGTTTATTAATTCAATTAGATTAGTTTTATAGTCCGTTAACTAAGTCTTAAGAATATCTACAACTTTGTAGAAGAAGTCAATGGCTAAGTCAGACCATAAGGGTCCAATACATCAAAGTATGAAAACTAAACCTAGGCCCAAGCCCACTAAACAAGCCCACTACACAAGTGCTGACCCAACTGGGTCAACTAACGGTCAATGATGGTCAAATGGTCCAACTAACAGTCAATGTTCAGTCAAAGGTCAAAGTCCAGGGTCAATGGCCAATGAGTTAACTCAGTCAACTGAGTCAAACATGAACCGATCCGGGTCAACTCATCAATAAGACTGATTCTGTAATTTAAGTTTCTAAGTGACTCGATCAGATACACATTGAGTCAGCTAAACAGATTGAGTTAGCTAATCTGACTGGGATGACTAACAAGTTCAATACTCAAGAACAGATGTTTATACCAAAACTAAACATTTCATTCATTCAAATCAAATTCAATAATTCAACACAACTGAATTTAACCCCACCTGCAATTGCAGCTTTACAAGCTTTCACAACAACACTCATTCTACAATCATACTTTTTTTATATCTCCACCATACTAAACTCAGATCAACAACAGCTTCATTCCTAAAGCCATGTCACTCATAAACCATCACTACTTGAATTTCAATACAATTATATACAACTGCAAATCCACTTCAAATGTTACTACAATCACGTATTCAAGTTATGTAAGCTTCATAACTAATTTATAACCATAACTCGGCTTACCTGCAATAGCAAAGGCAAGTCCTAATTGAACCATTAGCAAATCCCATCACCCCATTCATCTCATATTCCATTCTCCTTGTACCTAAAACAGTTCATACACCCATTCACCACAATCATTGTCATCTCATTTAACTAGCCATGACATCAACACCTGCAATTCCAGTTCCATTGGCATCTCAACTCTAAAATTCTCAATTACATCCACAATTGTATCTCAATCACTTAACAACACCAACAGCTTCAAGCCTGCAATTCATTTGGAACCAACACCATCAACAACTCTATGTTCTTCAAATTCAATATCCTCAATTCCACCATTAACATTCAGTTCATTACAGCCCAATACATCTCCCTCAATTTAACTATAATTGTAATCCAGTTTAACATAACTTAATCTCAAATCAACACCACCATCGGAAACAACTCCATTCCATTTCTCTTTTATTGTACTTACCAAAACCAACACCCAAAACAACTCACCCATCACATGTAACAATTACAACAAACACAAATCCAATCAAAGATAACATAACAATCTCATCAAAGTCACACAGATATCAACAACCTCAAAACTTTACTACACATAACAGAGCTGGATTAAGGGAAGAATGATTACCTCAAACATGAATCTAAATCCCAAATCGAACTTCCACAATTACCATAATCGATCCACTGAAGCAATTCCCCATCATCTTCATAGAAGAATAACCAAACCCTAGTTCATATCAAAACCTCCATTAATCACTCCTCAAGACTCCTAATTTCATCTTCTCTTTATTAATCTCAGTTCAATCAACACCCATATCAATTCCCCTTCTTAAAATATCAATTTCATCTTCCAATTCTTCTTCGAATTCTTCTTATGAAACCCCATGTCTCTGTTTTATCAAGAACCCCAACCCATGAAGTTTAAATCTAATAAAACTCATCCAACGATTCTATCTAATTCTTCTTAATCCACCACTCGAATTGAAACTTCCATTCAATAAACATAAACCCTAATTTCTGATTTGGAGAAGAATGGAACATAAATTCTAATTCCTTTGAATCACAATTAAACTTCATATAATCTTCAATACCAACAACCCATCCTTGCTCTTCCTTCTCTTGTTTCGATTTCATCTTTAATTTTACATAAACTCAAAACCAACTCCATAAACATAATCTTTCACGGAAACACTTCTCTTCAACTCAATCATGGATTCTAACCAAACCCAAGCTATGAACATATCAACACCACACTCGACTGATTGATTTCACTAATTTTTTTGTTAGGTTTTCTCAACAGAGATTTCATCTCTGAAACGCCGAAGAAAGAAGGAAGAGAAGGAAGAGAAGAAAGGAAAGAGAAAGAGAATAAGGAAATAAACTTCCCTTCGATCCAGTTCTGGGAGATAAGAGCAATGAAACTGATTAAGGCACCCTGAAGTTGGATAAGGGCTACCAAGTCGGCTAAATTGCAAACCCTTCTTACGATTCCGATGATATATTCTTCGTCCGGTATTCAAATGACGTGTTCGAGTAGTCTATTCCGCACAACATTTCGAGAGCAATTCGATGATACTAATTTCGAACCTAGATCGTTGTTAGATTAATTTCTATTAATTAATGTTCGTGTTAAACTAATCGAGTTATTATCGGCTAAATCGACACTTGACCGGTCTAATAGCGTTGACGAGCTAAAGGGTCGTCACAATCTCCCCACCTTATATCATTTTCGTCCTCGAAAATCGAATCATCTTTCTGGTCTTCAAAAACTCCCCACCTTATAGAATAATCCTGTCTCTTGTCTAAGCGCACAACAACAAGAAATAAAGCACAAGTTTATATGGCTTCTACAACTAAAATTTAAAATTTGTATCTCTAGGTTCAATTACAATGATTTAGATTCTATCAAATAGGGAAGTCTTAAGCTTCTTACATGAAAATTTTCTACACTAATTTCGAAGTCAATAACTTACTGATTCTAAGTACTTTTAGAAGATATTCAGCAATAAAGTTTCTCATTAAAATTTGGGATCTATCGGTTCACTAATAGAAGTAAGTCTCCCTTCTATGCCTAGTGATACAAGAATGCAGTTGCCCTGTCTAGGTTCATGACGCCTGACAATGCCTACTACGTAACAAGTATCACCTGAACACACAAGAATTACCAACCTCACTATTCTCCAGTGCTAGATTAACTAAGCATTAATTTATTAAGATTAATTATTGGTCTTTAAACTTTTATCTTATTTGGTATAATTCTGATAAATTTGTTTCGTAAAATATATAAATAGTTCATATCATCTTAAGCAATTTAGTCGTCTGAAATTTAGTCACCATTATGAGTAAACCCAATTCGATTATTTCAAGTGCTAACTTACTATGGCTGTTTAAATTTCTAAATTCTATTGTAATTGCTTTAACTTGAAGATTTTTACTTTATAAACTATGTACATAATTCACAACATTTTAAACAATTTAAACATCAAAATTTATTTTATCTTATTTATTTACATGAAATTAAATTTTAATTTCAAATGAAACTATAATATTTTAACTAAATAATTATTTAAAATTCATGTACTATTTTAAAATAACTGAATGTTATAACTATTATCTAAATGTTACTATTATTATTTCCAATGTGTATTTGTTTAGTTCATTATACAACTTGTTAAAAGTAAATAACCACCTTAAATTATTCATGTCGTTTAGTATTAATATTTAATTATTGTTATTACATACATTTCTTAATTCTTAGACTGATATAAATTATTCATAATTAATCATAATGCGAAGTTTAACTTTATTATTAATACTAGATTTGATTTGATCTTACTTTATTCCCTTAAGTTTATATTATTGTTAAGTAATCCTTAAGTTGTATTATTAATAAAATTTACATTCTGCTATTACTATCCAATAATATTATCCAAATGATATTTACAATAACTCTAAATTTTATAATAATTAATATTAGACAGTATTATAATTTGCTTATTTTATCGAAAATTATTGTCTTAATTATACTATCACTTTCATTATTGTTTTATCAAATTTTCTTATTTGATTACTAGCGTAACTAACATAAAATCAAATAATTATTTAGTAATGATACTTAGTTTAATTTTATTAAACCCTGATCTCGCAAATATAATTTTACTTTCACGAAAAGATTTATATAACAGTTTTTATTTATTCAGATTGAATTGGTAATATAGTATATTTTATTACATATTGGTGTTAGTAATTTAATATAATTTTAAACTTTGAGTCTGCATAAAGATTTAATATGTCTTAATAGTCTTTAGATTTTGGGTATTAATAATAAATATCTATTTCACATGCAATTTTTATTCTCCTTTAAGTTTAATTTTGTTCTACGTATTCAAATATTATAATTATCACTTCATGTGTATAATTTAGTAATTTAGTGAATCATTTATTGGACTAAAGATAATATAGGTATAAGAACGCTAACAAGTTTAGTCTTTATTTGTGCCTTATATAACCTCACGTTATTTTATTCCTACTAATAAGTCTTATTTATCTATCTGGTTTAAACGCAAAACACATAATTCTAATTTGTTATTAGTTAACTTCGCAAACTTAATTGTAGATAAGCACTAATGATTTTCCTTTGTTATTTAATCATAATCATTAGTTTATCAATATATATTTGTAAATGGAATTTTAATTTAAATGATACTCAATATAGTACTAATTTAAACTCTAACAATTTAAGTTTACCATACTAATTTTAAAAGATGATTAAATTTATTTACGAAGAAGGATCTTATAAATATACAAATTTATTTTCTTTTAATTCTAATATTACACTAAGCATCATGATACTAATATTACTACTTCATGTATGTTTGTTTCATTTTAAAGATTTATTTAATCATTTGTTAAACTAAAGATAATTTCCGTACAAAATTTCTAATAAATTGAGTCTTTTCATTTTATACATTATTATATCCTCGTTTTCTTAAGTCTAACGCCTAATAAGTCTTACATTAGTTATCTAGTTTAGAAGTAAACTTATATCTCTAATTTGTAATTAGTTTAATTTACAAGACTTAACCGTAAACAAGTGTTATTAAATTTTCTATAACTATTTAATTAATCATAATTATTATTTTTATCGTTATATATATCTTTAATGAATTTTAGTTAAGTTAAGTGAAACATGACATTAATTGATAGATGCTAACAAAAATTTATTAAAATTTTATTTACTTTTATTATCATTTATAATTACTGTTATAATAATATTTTATTGTTAACATTGATAGTTGAAATATTATTCTAACTACTCTTACAAATATTATTAAATCCAAAGATTTTATTTACAATTATGTGATTATAAATTGACCCTACGTAGAAGGCAAGATACTTAATAAATTTCTACGTGACTTTCAAGATTTATCAATAAACTTGTTCTCTACATTTTATATAGCATTAGATTGTGTATGTGTACATACTTTTTAAATTAATTATTCACTATCCTTATTAGCTAAAGTTATTGGTGTACCCTACAATTTTTATTCCATTACACAGACAAACAATCAAACAAAACAATTCAATCAATCAAATAAATATTTTATTTATTGATAGCTTTTAGTGATTAAGATTTATCTCACAAACCCAACCCAGTTCTAAACTAATATAGTTCAATAACTGGCACTGGATATTCCTATTGTCTACCATATAAGATCTAATAGTGAGATCTGATACCAACTTTGTAGCGCCCCCTAAGCTAACAACTGACTAATCTAATAAATTAACTAAATAAAGAGGCACTAAAATCTAAAACATGCACTTAGCATTCAATTAAGAAATGCAATACAGACCTTAACCCAAAGCTAACCCCGCTCAGACATATATATACAAGATCTTCTCTCAATGATACATATATAATAGTCATTTGGTTTTTAAATAAATATACAACATAATAAATATAACAGAAGTTAATCAACTAGCGAACTCAACCCTTGAAGCTTTCGCTGCGCAACTCTGATCTGTCATTAAACTGAAGTGGGAATAATTAACATTTAACCTTCTAAGTAATCAATAGGCAAGATTTGGAAAACAATACATGTTTTTAGAAAACAAATAAATGATGACTAAGTCATGAAATAATCATACATGTATATGGACAAACTCCTACTTCAAACAATGTATAATATGGTTGTAAATCCCTACCCGACAATTCACACCTATTTAGATATGGATGCCACCAAGACCATGGTGACCAATACTCTAAACAATAAAAGCTGAATTAAAGTGGTATAAATGTGAAGGAGCGTATCCTATATACCACAAGTGGAAATTCGCATTTCCCATAACGATTTATATTGACAACAAAACAATACAAGTCCTTTCCACATCGTGGAAAGATTCACAGAAATAACAGGATTATCAGAATGCATTTTAAACAAAACATGGAATGCAGAAACAGACAATGCATGAGTTTGTTAAGCATAAATGCATTCCCACACCTTTTTGATGACAATCCACGCCTACCTCGCGATCCACGATCCACTGGTTCATCCTTTGAATTGATCGTTGTTAATAATTAACTGTTAATCATACAAGAATTCTAAGATTCTAACCAAAATGGCCCACCCAAGAATTATACAAATCTATCTAATGATTCTAGGCCCATCTAAGGTTCTACACCTTTTATTTAACTATCTTTATCAAATCTAAGGTTTATTAATTCAATTAGATTAGTTTTATAGTTCGTTAACTAAGTCTTAAGAATATCTACAACTTTGTAGAAGAAGTCAATGGCTAAATCAGACCATAAGGGTCCAATACATCAAAGTATGAAAACTAAACCTAGGCCCAAGCCCACTACACAAGTGCTGACCCAACTGGGTCAACTAACGGTCAATGATGGTCAAATGGTCCAACTAACAGTCAATGTTCAGTCAAAGGTCAAAGTCCAGGGTCAATGGTCAACGAGTTAACTCAGTCAACTGAGTCAAACATGAACCGATCCGGGTCAACTCAGTCAATAAGACTGATTCAGGTAATTTAAGTTTCTAAGTGACTCAGTCAGATACACTGAGTCAGCTAAACAGATTGAGTTAGCTAATCTGACTGGGATGACTAACAAGTCCAATACTCAAGAACAGATGTTTATACCAAAACTAAACATTTCATTCATTCAAATCAAATTCAATAATTCAACACAACTGAATTTAAGCCCACCTGCAATTGCAGCTTTACAAGCTTTCACAGCAACACTCATTCTACAATCATACTTTTTTTATATCTCCACCATACTAAACTCAGATCAACAACAGCTCCATTCCTAAAGCCATGTCACTCATAAACCATCACTACTTGAATTTCAATACAATTATATACAACTGCAAATCCACTTCAAATGTTACTACAATCACGTATTCAAGTTATGTAAGCTTCATAACTAATTTATAACCATAACTCGGCTTACCTGCAATAGCAAAGGAAAGCCCCAACTGAACCATTAGCAAATGCCATCACCACATTCATCTCATATTCCATTCTCCTTGCACCTACAACAGTTCATACACCCATTCACCACAATCATTGTCATCTCATTTAACTAGCCATGACATCAACACCTGCAATTCCAGTTCCATTGCCATCTCAACTCTAAAATTCTCAATTACATCCACAATTGTATCTCAATCACTTAACAACACCAACAACTTCAAGCCTGCAATTCATTTGGAACCAACACCATCAACAACTCTATGTTCTTAAAATTCAATATCCTCAATTCCACCAGTAACATTCAGTTCATTACAGCCCAATACATCTCCCTCAATTTAACTATAACTGCAATCCAGTTTAACATAACTTAATCTCAAATCAACACCACCATCGGAAACAACTCCATTCCATTTCTCTTTTATTTTACTTACCAAAACCAACACCCAAAACAACTCACCCATCACCTGTAACAATTACAGCAAACACAAATCCAATCAAAGATAACATAACAATCTCATCAAAGTCACACAGATATCAACAACCTCAAAACTTTACTACACATAACAGAGCTTGATTAAGGAAAGAATGATTACATCAAACATGAATCTAAATCCCAAATCGAACTTCCATAATTACCATAATCGATCCACTGAAGCAATTCCCCATCATCTTCATAGAAGAAGAACCAAACCCTAGTTCATATCAAAACCGCCATTAATCACTCCTCAAGACTCCTAATTTCATCTTCTCTTTATTAATCTCAGTTTAATCAACACCCATATCAATTCCCCTTCTTAAAATATCAATTTCATCTTCCAATTCTTCTTCGAATTCTTCTTATGAAACCCCATGTCTCTGTTTTATCAAGAACCCCAACCCATGAAGTTTAAATCTAATAAAACTCATCCAACGATTCTATCTAATTCTTCTTAATCCACCACTCGAATCGAAACTTCCATTCAATAAACAGAAACCCTAATTTCTGATTTGGAGAATAACGGAACATAAATTCTAATTCCTTTGAATCACAATTAAACTTCGTATAATCTTCAATACCAACAACCCATCCTTGCTCTTCCTTCTCTTGTTTCGATTTCATCTTTAATTTTACATAAACTCAAAACCAACTCCATAAACATAATCTTTCACGGAAACACTTCTCTTCAACTCAATCATGGATTCTAACCAAACCCAAGCTATGAACATATCAACACCACACTCGACTGATTGATTTCACTAATTTTTTTGTAAGGTTTTCTCAACAGATATTTCATCTCTGAAACGCCGAAGAAAGAAGGAGGAGAAGGAAGAGAAGAAAGGAAAGAGAAAGACAATAAGGAAATAAACTTCCCTTCGATCCAGTTCTGGGGGATAAGAGCAATGAAACTGATTAAGGCACCCTGAAGTTGGATAAGGGCTACCAAGTCGGCTAAATTGCAAACCCTTCTTACGATTCCGATGATATATTCTTCGTCCGGTATTCGAATGACGTGTTCGAGTAGTCTATTCCGCACAACATTTCGAGAGCAATTCGATGATACTAATTTCGAACCTAGATCTTTGTTAGATTAATTTCTATTAATTAATGTTCGTGTTAAACTAATCGAGTTATTATCGGCTAAATCGACACTTGACCGGTCTAATAGCGTTGACGAACTAAAGGGTCGTCACAATCTATATGGAGAATAAGCTTAAGACACGGCAAAAAAAAACGTCTAAAGGTTTTGTGGGTAAAACCTTTTGTAAACCCTCACGAGACAAAACTCGTCCAGTACGGCCGCTTAGTGGTTGAAAGTCTTGTTACACGGGCTAAGTGTAATCGCGTGTCACTCAACAATGACATACGTTTAGATTTTATCATGTACCTCATATAATTATTTAATAATAAATTAGTGGGGTTTCCAACCAAATTTGTTGGTTATTTAGTAATGTGATGGATATATATATATATATATTTATTTATTCATTTATTAGTGATGGCGACCTGTCATAATTAGTATCACTTTATTTTCTTTAATACTTTCTAAAGGGAATACGTATGTGGACTATATTGGTTTTGAAAATAATTGAATATAGGCATCCCCTAAGTGACCACCTAGGCATCCCCTACGTTACCCTCATTTCCCACCCAGGTCATATATTGAGAACTCTATAAATATAGTATCATTCATCTAAAATAAAACGCAGAAACAAACCTTCTTATTTATCTCATTCTTCTGTATATCATGTTCCTATTATCTTTTTTTCAAGAGTTTTAAAATAATGGTTAGATTTTCTCGCAACGAGGACGTCGCTCTAATTGGTGCATGGTGTGCTGTTAGATTAGATCCCGAAATTGGCCATGACCAAGAAAGCGTTGAATTTTGGTCCCGAGTTATAGTGCGATACTTAACCTCATGGGATAGTGGGACGGTAATAAGGACCAACCACATATTGCGGAACAGGGTTAGGGTCTTGGTTAGGGAAGTTAGAAGATATGTTATATGTGTTCGGCGTTGTTTGATGAACGTACCTTATGGATGGAACAATGCACGATGTGTGAGTAATATTTAAAATCATTATAAATTTTTTCCTTTTAATGAATCCCTGGTATTAATAAATCTTATAATTTTATATCCAGTATGAGGAAGGTAAAAGGGCTTACGAAGAAGATGGACCATTCTCCCAGAGATGGAGACATGAGGCAGTCTATGAAGTGATGAAATTACACTTTTCGCTGGTGTATGATCTTGAGATATATGTACAACCATCTCCTATTCCTCCTCCTCAGGATGGAGCCGATAATTAAGAAAACAATACATTATAAAAATATTTTATGGGTAAAACCTATATGTAAACCCTCACGAGACAAAACTCGTCCAGTAGGGACACCTAGTGATTGAAAGGCTTGTTACACAGGCTAAGTGTAATCGCGTGTCACACGACAATGACATCCGTCTAGATTTTATCATGTATCTCATATAATTATTTAATAATAAATTGGTGGGGTCTCCAACCAAATTTGTGGGTTATTTGGTAATGTGGTGGATATGTATATATTTATTTTTTCATTTATGAGTGATGGCGACCTGTCATAATTAGTATCACTTTATTTTGTTTAATACTTTCTAAAAGGAATACGTATGTGGACTATATTAGTTTTGAAAATAATTGAATATATGCGTCCCGTAAGTGAACACCTAGGCGTCCCCTATGTTACCCTTTTTTCCCACCTAGACCATATATTTAGAACTCTATAAATAGATTATCATTCATCCAAAATAAAACGTAGAAACAAACCTTCTTCTTTATCTCATCCTTCTGTATATTGTGTTCCTATTATCAATTCTTCTAGAGTTTTAAAAGAATAGCTAGATTTTCTCGCAACGAGGAAGTCGCTCTAATTGGTGCATGTTGTGCTATTAGATTAGATCCAGAAATTTGCCACGACCAAGAAAGCGTTGAGTTTTGGTCCCGTGTTAGAGTGGGATACTTAACCTCATGGGATATTGGTCCGGTAATAAGGAACAACTACATGTTGCGGAACAGGGTTATGGTGTTGGTTAGGGAAGTTAGACGATATGTTATTTGTGTTCGGCGTTATTTGATGAACGTACCTTATGGATGGAACAATGGACGATGTGTGAGTAAAATTTAAAATCATTTTATATTTTTTCCTTTTAATGAATCCCTGTTATTAATAAATCTTATATCCAGTATGAGGAAGGTAAAAGGGATTACGAAGAAGATGGACCATTCTCCCAGAGATGGAGACATGAGGCAGTCTATGAAGTAATGAAATTACACTTTCCGTTGGTGTATGATCCTGAGATGTATGTACAACCAGCTCCTATTCCTCCTCCTCAGGATGGAGCCGATGATTAAGAAAACAACACCTTATAAAAAGGTTTTGTGGGTAAAACCTGTATGTAAACCCTCACGAGACAAAACTCATCTAGTAGGGCCGCCTAGTGGTTGAAAGGCTTGTTACACGGGCTAAGTGTAATCGCGTGTCACACGACAATGACATCTATTTATAATGTTTCTGTAATTTTGGTATTTGTTGTAACTGTAGCGTGTATTTGTATCTGGGGTCAATTGAATTCATTCTAGTTATAAAGTGTGGTCCACATCTTATAAATAAAAATTTAATTTCATATGGACATTGAGTTCTTAACATTTAAGGCAAAATACTGGTCAATGACACTAATTTAGTGGGGAGACATGTAGCACATTTTGTTCAACACCATCATTGAATGAGATTGCATGCCCGTGATGAGTGTCTCGCAGGACTACTATAGTGTGAATTTTCCCTATAAATAGATGCAGTTGAACCAAGATGGAATACACAATCTTTAACATCTAATTAGAATTTTTTTCTAGTATTTCATACTATTCTTTCTAGATGGATGCCGAATTCACCGTTGAGGAAGATGTTGCAGTTTTTTCTGCATGGATTGCTGTAATAACAACGCCGGTTGTTGAAGGTGTGGATAGACCCACCCAGAGCATATGGCATCAGAACCATACCAAGTTTGTCAAAATATTTGCAAATCCAAACCGTAGATCGAGCCAAGCACTAAGATACAAGATTGGGAGTATAAAAAGAGATATAAAATTGTATGTTGGCCTGCAAGGTAGACTAATGATATGCATTCCACCGACACTCATTACGGAGGATATGGATATTGTAAGTAGTTTTTGTTATAAATACCCAATTTTAACAAACATAATATAACATATGATTATTTGTATGCTTCATGCAGGAAACGATGACCAAAGCATATTTCCTTGAAAGAAACCGACGTCCTTTCAGATATTACGAATGCTACTTACTTATGAAGGACGACTTGTACGAGTACAATCCGACGAGGTTATATAGGCTTGCACCATAATAGATCTCGCAATCGCAACAGTTAAACGAAGCTGAAGTTGCAAATGTCTCATTGGGTTTACGCGTTTTATCGTTTGTTTTAGTTTGGTTAACAGATGTCTGTGATGTTAACCATGGTCTTACTTATTGTGTGTTTCATCTTTCTTGCAATGAGGTCAAGAACCCCATTAATAATGACGAGTTTTATTATAAACATCCTTATTGCCAAATATTTGGTGAAATCAAATTCAGTCATTATAACTTATGATCTGGTAGGGTAAAGGAAACCAATCCATTATTAGGTTCCACCATATTGGATGGCCTGAGGTAAAAATTCTAAACCCGTCCCTTATTGTTCATACACACCCTATACTGTTTGTAACACCCCTTGGATGATGGGGAAATACCTGTCACCGACAAACCCTAGTAGAGAGCCTTATCACGTAAATGTCGGAAATTTTGAAACATGTGTCTATGACAGTGTCATACTGTACTCTTAACACTCTTTTTTTTTGAGTGTGTCGAAGGGAGGACTCATCCATTAATATCCTATAAAAGAAGTCCTTTGTATAGATAATTACTCACCACAACTCCCAACATCTTATTTAATCTCTACATCCAATCTTTAAATTCTATTCAACAATATGGATTATACATCAACCATCGAGGATAGAAATTCATTCATAACGTCATGGATCGTAGTAAGGTCTGTTCCAGTTATAGAAGGAGTTAAAAAGGATGAACATAACTTTTGGCCACGGGTACATGCCCATTTTGTTGCAAACTTTTTGAATCCAAAGCAAAGAACAATTTTTGATGTAAGATATCAAGTCAAAAAAATAATGAGGCATGTTAGGATGTATGTTATCATCCAAGCCAAGGTGCTTAGAAGGATGACACCTGGTTCCGGTAAAAATAATATAGTAAGTTGTATTCTGATTTCATTCCATATTTGTAAAACATTAATTTTGAGGAGGTAATTAATGTTTTTATTGTTGGCCGCATGTAGGAATGGATGATGAAAGTACGCTTCCGAAAAGAAAACGATATTAAATTTGAGTATTATGTATGCTACCTTATTTTGAAGGACGCCGTGGAGGAATTCAACCCATCGTGGATAGCAAGGCGCATGGGTTAATGTAACATCACTATTCCTCCTAGTTTTGTGGGTATACCTCTTGTAAACCCTCCCGGCAGCATACTAGGCCTTTAGGGTGACCGACCAGTTTGAATGCTCGTAGGGCGTTTATTATCGTTGTATTTTTTTTATCGTTTCGCCGTTCATGTACTAGTTTTAAATTAATGAAGTAAATTCATTTTTGTTTCTAAGAGATTTAATTCTTACCAGTCATTGTATCCAAAATATATATTTTGGGAATACACTGAAGTTTCATCATTTTAAATATTACTATTATTTTACCATGAATTAAGGGTAAATAACTAAAGTGTCTGACAGTTGGGTGTCTTTTTCATCGCTACATGAAAGGACTGTTACACCAGGTCCTCTATAAAATCACTTTTGCGGCAACCAAAATTAGGGTGCAAAACATAAGATATTCAAATCCATCCAGTTACATCTTCTCCTGTAATATTGTTTCATCTCGTCACTTTTATCCAAAACCTACAACAATCTTATAATGGCTAGGTATACCATCGAAGAGGATGTTGCAATAACAAATGCGTGGGAAAGTGTTGTTACCCTTCCCGAGGTGGTCCATCACAGGGTTACGGCTAATAAGGTTTGGAACATCGTATTTGAAAATTACACACAACAAAGAACAGCAGTTGCTGTAATGGCTAGGCTCGGAGTAATAAAAAAGGGGGTGAGGGTTTACGTGCGATACCATAAAGAAATTTACACTGCACATAACCAATCTCCTTTATGGACAGTTGAGAGGCTGGTAAGAATTTTATATTTTTACTCAGACAACTTTGTTTTATTCTTCAACAAGAACACTAAATGAGTTTTGAACCATTTATCTATAGGAGTGATATGCAAATTGGAAATACGCTCGGGATATAGGCCAAGATTTCATGTTTTACCAATGCTACTTAATCATGAAGGATAACATCCCCCAACTGAACACGATACAACCGCCACCGAATCCTCCGCAACATGGGGACGAAGATTAACAAAACAACATCATGATATTAATTTAATGGTTTTGTGGGCATACCTCTTTGTAAATCCTCATGAGAAAAAACTCGTTAGTTATGGACACGTAACGGTTTAAATGCTTGACGCGGGCACTAGGTGTTGCCTTGCTTTTGGTGACAGTTATCTAAGTTTAGTTTTGAAAAATTGTTTAACGATCTGTAATCATTCCATCAATGTATCCCTAAGGTTAACATCAATTTATTCATAATGGTATATGTTTAACCAACGCTCACTCTCGGTTTAAATTTAATTGTCAGATTATTTACCGTTAAATAACCAAGTTTTATTAAAAATTAATAACATCGCATAACTATTTACTACTATCGATATCTTTGGTAAAAAATATTATGATGGGTCCCCCTGTGTTTGGTTTCACTAGACAAAAATCTTTTGGGTCAGATATTTGATATTTTGGGAAGACACGTAAATGTGTCAATGCAATGTAGGGGTTATTGATAAATAATAATGGTCGCTATATAAACAATAAGTGTCCCTTGGTAACAATAAATGACTTTTGGATAAAGATTCATGGGTGGTTAATAATTTGAGTATTGTCTATATTATTATCCCTGGATTTATTTCCACCATGAATTGTCATAGATTTTGATGCATTATTTTGAGTGATCAAATCATCATTCAGAGTTTTCTTGTGTTTCCATCCCTGATTTCTGACAACATATATACAAGTTGATTTAACCCAAACAAGGGTCATTCTGCCATCTCTTCTTGCCCGAGATAGGTCTTTCCTTGTCATCCAAGAGGTGTTTTAAACAGTAAAGGGCATTTATGAACATGATAAGTATTTTTTAAATTGGGAAGGGTTGTCGGTGAAAAGTGACAAGGGTGTGTAAACAGTATTTCTTTTACAAGTGAATTGGATGTATTTTAACATTTTCCACGCAGATTATTAATTTGGACCCTATAAATATCCAGATTTACCCAAAGGGACTTCTCACACACTGAGTACTTGGAAATCGTATTATATACCTCCAAACAACATACACCCTGCAAAACTTGTCACATATTTCTACCCCTCAATTAACTATTTGTACCTATACAACAATGGAATCATTTGATTCGATTGAAGATTTGCAAATCACAAAAACATGGTACAAAGAATCTCGAGTAGCAGACCGCTCTCCGGTAATGCCGGAGCCCGAAATCTTTTGGGCGAAAATATACAACCAATATATACGAGATTATGGGAATCCAAATAGAAGAAGACTTCAACAAATTCATGATAGGTACCAGATTATACAAAAAGCCATTTGCGATTTTATAGTTATTCAACAACGACTCACCAGGCACGGCTGTATAAGAATGTCATCCCAACAATTTGTAAGTATTGTATAATTTTTTTCATCCATTAGTTAACTGATTGATTCTAAATTTATCGAGTATATTTTTTGCTGTGTTTTTGTAGCACAAACTGATTAAAACGGGGTACTTAGAGGAAAAAGGTGAGGCATTCACATTCGATGAAAGCTATAATTTCATGGTATCCAAAATCCCAGAGTATGGATCACCGGGCAATTCATCGACTTCATCGAGTGAAGTCTGAAACTCGAATTTATGTTTGTGTACAGTTTGTGGGTTAGTCTGTTATCAACCCTTACGAGATTAAACTCATCTGTTAGGTTCACCTAAGGGTTTAAAGGCTTGTTTCATGTGCTAAGTGTAACCGTGGTTCCTACGAAAGTGAATTAGGTTATTAATTACGTTGTTTTAATGTACTACGATGTTAAACATGAAAGTCATTATTTTAAAAGTTGTCTGTTACGTCATTGCAATAAGTAAGAAAACACATTACATCATAAACATCCGACGATTTCGAACTAACAGTATTAACCACTCATAAACATCTCACGAGAACAAGATTCAATTTTATATGCGAGTACCAAAAAAATAATTGGCCACAAAATGTTTGAAAGGCTTCCATAGTTCCGCTTCATACATTGCCATCGCCTGACCACAATTACCATTTGCAAGAACGCAATACTGCCTAAAACGACCACAAATCCTTTTCAGCATGCTAACGCGGTGTTGGATACGTGTGGCGGAATACCAAACACTACCATTCCCAATTTGAATCAAAAAGTCTTCCCTCACTCGAAACCAAAACTCCATACCCGCTTGAGGATTTTCTGTATCATGAACCATATCTGCAACCTTACAATAACTTATGACTAGAGCGTTATCTTCATGCATCGAAAAAAGTGGCATCGTGATTGATTATTGTGGTGGAAATAAAATATGTAACTTTGATAATTTGGGATTGAAAAACTTTATCTTTTGGTTGAGTTTACAGAGCATTACACATTCAGAGATAATTGAATTGTGAGGCGTTTTTCATAAATTTATACTAAAATTCTCAGATGGGTTTAAATATAATTATGAAATTCTACAAAGGAATAAATTATAAATATTGGCAACTTGGCAGCATGAGTGGTCATCATTTGTTGGGCATTATTTTGCATGTCATCTTTTGTAGCGTGATTTAGTTTTGTAATCTGAGTAATGGTTAAATAGAAAATGACCTTTGAAAGAGGAGGCAACTAAAGATTGTGGTACAGTACTACGGATTAGATGTGTAATCGTAGTCTCTGACATCTACGATTCTTACCCGTCACAATGTGTTTTCAGAACACGCCCCAGTGAGTTGTCAACCACTTGTGTGTCAGACAAAAGTTTATAGATAAACATTGAATTATGCAGTTTTCCCTTTTGATTTATTATCATACACATGGAATGGAATAATGGGGTTTGGGATCTGGTGGTTGGGGAGTTTATCGACTTAGAAGGAGGTCCTAAAGTACGCAAACATAAACAAACCCAAATAAACGTTAACATACATAAACAACATAAAAAGTACACAATACATAAAACATAAACATTATATCAGACCGGGCGTCATTGACCAGAATAAAACACAGGATTAAACATTACATCATAAACACAAAACATAACACTAGAAATTAAAGAGCAACATAAAATATAATTACTCGTTCCATTCCACCAACTTACACCCAGGACATTGCCAGAAATGTGCACCATAGGTGTTCTTATCTTTAGAACGATGTAGTTTCATAAAAAACCTACATCCAGGGACCGGGCATGACGCTCCCTTTTCATGTTCAACCTTAATCATACTTTTCTATTTAAAGTTTTTGCAGATTTCGTTAATGTTTTTATCATCTTTGGACTTCATTGCATCTTCTAACCACTGAGCTTCTTCACGATAATTATCGAACTGGCAACGAAGCTACCTCCTTTTTCCAGGTTCCGCTTCTAATAACAATTTGATTCCCATACAACTTCTCTGCGGGCATTTGGAATACATCCAAGGGCATTGCATGGCTGAATGGTCATCAAGGAAACAGAGCGGACATATTTGGTTTGCTTCTACACACACAATTTGTTTTCCCTTGCGATTAGAATTCATTTTTGACCGGCTAAATTCGAAGGATCGTTTTATGTTTGATGGTGTGTTTCTTTGGGTGGTTGATGGAGTGTATTTATAGGAAAAAATTATTATTATTTATAAATGAAATCCCCTTTAAAAAATCTTGGCGTTACGGTGTGTTGATAAGGATAACGAGATTTCTATCAGAAGTTGTTGTCAAAAACAGTGTGTAGATGACTTAGTGGAAACTTCCTAAGTTGAGTCGTATGAGTGTTTGCAACTACAGAACTTGGCTATGTTTAACCAGAGCTCAATTTGAGAAAGTATACGAAAAATACCCGGCGTTTAACATTACAGTGTAAACCGAGTGTAGAAAAAAAAAGGTCAAACAAATATAAAACAGCCACGCTGTTTGTAACCGCGTATAAAGAATACGCAGTTTCTAGATGCGTGCAGAAGAATATTCCGTAGATTATTCTTTGATACGCGGTTAGAAACTGCGTGTTGTGCTTTTTCCATACGCAGTTTGAAACTGCGTACCTAGGGTACTTCCAACTTGGATCCAAGCTCAACGCAACACTCATTCTGGATCATGCTAACTATTCACCAATAAACGACGGTTCTACAGGGAAAAATGTTGGATGTTGGACTCCTCCATAAGAGCCAGCCTAACAAACTCCCCTTCATTCACCGAAATCTCGTGAAGAACCAACATAAAAATGAAACACATGAAGGGGAACTTTAGATCTTTCCTGTTGGACGGTTGAAAAATCCATGTTTTCTTTATATTAGTTCTAGTAAGGACACATGTGCGATGCATATGTTTGAATTTTTACTCATCCAACAATACTAAATTTGAAAGCCATGAAATTTTCTTCCTAAAACAAAAATTTATCATTTTTGTTTGTACTCGTTACGTAGATAATTGAAAGAGCTTTTCAAATATATAAATTTAAAAAAATCCGGGGTATATTTTGAAAGATATTAAGTTTTTAAAATTTCGATCTATTTTTAAAACAATGGTAATTATGTAAATATATAAAAAAATAGGGACAACTAAGTAATTTAGGGGGTCTACTACCAAATTTTTATTTATTTATTTATATTAGTAAGATTAATATTAATGGCACGGGGACGGAAAGATACTGGTTCTATGGCTAATGCCATCGTAGGTGTATCAGATCAATATTTATAATGAATATTTTTGCCACGGCGAGTCGGCGAGATATTCACGGCGGTGGTGCTGGGAAGGGCATGGTGATGATTTTGCAAGTGTTGGCGGTGGTTTTCCTTGTGGTGCTTGGTGAGAAAGCTAGCTTTAACTTGTTAAAAAAATGACCTATTTAGGCCTCTTCCTATGCACATACCAAAACATGATATTTGGCATATATGCACCCACTATGTGTAAGCCAAACTGCCAAACTTATATGCCAATATGTTATTTCTGGCATATAGGCATATAGGACAGAGTTTCCAGCGAGCGATAGAGTCTTGGTCGCTCGATGGTCAGAAAACCGCTCGATTGTCTTCCAATCGCCAGCGATAGTCAAGATATCGCTCGCTAGTATGATAATCGCTCACCAGATCATCATCTAACGGCTACAATTTCTCCCCTCTATAAATACCTGATTTCAAACTCATATCAACTCACACTAGAAATTCTAAATCTCTCTAGAATTTCTTAATTTCTCAATCTTTTTCAAATCTAAAACTATCACAGCTCCTCTACAATTATATTTTCTTGTAAAATGGATTCACAAGCAGAAACTCAAGACAAAGGTAAGAAGAACCGAGTCCATGGTGCAAAATACAGCATGATAGAAGATGAATGTTATTGTCGTAATTATGTTTTTTTTACCCAAGATTGTATCGGTGGTGCACAACAACATGGTAACACCATGTGGGATAATATATTTCAAAAATATGAAGAACAACCCATGAACATCAATAGTCGTGATGCAAAGGATTGTCATAACACTTCATTGTAATCAACCGGGAAGTATCCGCTTATGTTGCATTGATAATGTAAGCCAAGAGAAAAGGCAAGGACAATGGTCAGTCTGATGTTGATTTTGAAAGAGAGGTTCGTACAAATTGGCAACGAAAACATGGTAAACAGTTCGCTTTCGAAAGTTGTTATCATATTTTGAAGTATTTGCACAAATATAATCCAGATTACTTAGCAAATAATCAAATAGTACCTGAAAAGTCACCATATAATTCTTCTCCCTCAACACCAAATTCTTCACTATTTTCACAAGGTCCATCAAATTCTTCACCATTTTCACAAGGTCCATCAAATTCTTCACCGAAAACCCCTACAAGCTCAAATTCCAACGTAGTTTTCAATAATTATGTTGATGGTAATAATAAGGGAAAACTTCCAGGGAGGAATCAGGTAAAACTGGCTAGAAAATTAGCTCAAGAAGGAGGGAGTTCCGTAGGGTTTAACATGGAGGAGTTTATGGATCATCAAAAGACCGTTGCGAAGGAAAGATCCATTCAAAGGAAAATTCAAAACAGGAAGAGTAAGAAAAGTCATCTTTCTCAAGAAAAATTCCAGTTTGACTATGACGAGCATAACATTCTTCAAGCTAACACCTCAATTATGAACGCCCAACAAAAACATCTGTGGCAAATCGAATTCGATAGGATTTAAGCAGAGATTGAAAAGAAAGCTGGATTTACTAGAAACCGTGATGAAGATGATGATGAGGATGGAACTGATGATGAGTTTGATGAAATAATTCCTCTACATGATTAATGTACTAGTTTAATGTAGCAGAAGCAGTTTAAGTTTTAATTTAATATGTTTATGCATGACTTTGAAATAAAATGTCGAAGTTTATTATAACATTCCAATTTTTTTTAGTAGTAAAATTTTAGATTTTATTCTATAAAGAAATTACACAGAGCTTTTGGTTGGCAGCCTAGCGACAAGCTGAGCTCCAACTCCTCTTTGAATAGCGATACCTAAACGATAGAAAATAAAACTACCTAGTCCACTACTAGCGTCGTTGCTGACCAAACAATTCTTTAGACGCTTGAAAAAAACTATAGTGTCTTCCCCAAGCTCTCCTAGGGTAGAAAAGGGCAGAACTCCCAAACCATAGCCATGTGCAGCACACTTGTCAGTGTATTTGGCACGTTTTGTGGCGAAACTGCAACAGCAGAAATAGCCTTACATGGGGCAAAAGAGCGCACACCATCACCAGTGAATGGAGATACTCTTGTAACATCCATACAAACGTCTTGCCCATTCTCCAATTTAAGAACAAGAATATCAGCAGGTTTTAGATCTTTTCCATCGTCCGACTGAAGACCAAGGGAAACCTCGCGCAGGTACATTAGACTTGTAACAAATGTCTGCAACAATGTCACGAACCAAATCATGTCGGAACTTGTACCCAATATTTTAAGCGCATGGTCCCCAAAGACATTCGCTTTAAATAGAAAAATAATATTACATAACTTAGACTTAAGCTAAAACATTAAAATAAATAACATAACTTAAACTGAAGAAAAATACATAAAATCATCTTCCATGCTCGGCCCAAAGATTCAATCTCAAATCATCTCTTAACTGGTCATACAAATTACAGTTCTGGATGTAGTTAGTCATTTGACCATAATTCCAACCCAGGAGGCCTCTTTCGATATGGGCCTCAAATCTTCATCATCATAGTTAATCCCTCTTCGATTCACGTCGGGTTTCCTGAATTACCATATTATGAAGAATTATGCAAGTGAGCATAGTCTTATGCATTTCACGAGGACTCAACCCACGATATGGGCCACAAATGATAGCGAACTTCCTCTTCAAAATTCCAAAAGCGCGTTCCACATCCTTCCTCAGTGCCATTTGGGCATCGTTAAAATATCGGTATGAAAGGCCCAATGCACCAGCAGGAGGCTGACGGTAGCATTGAACCAAGGTGGACCATTTTGGGTAGATACCGTCCGCAAGATAATAGCCATGAGTGTACTGATGGCCATTGATCATGAAACGGACAGATGGATAAATTCCATACTTCAAATCTTCAAATAGAGGCGACTTGTGCAAAACATTAATATCATTTTGTGAACCTGAAAGACCAAAAAAAGCGTGCCATATCCTACAATCGTAATAAGCAGCAGCTTCTAGGATAACTGTTGGTTTTGGATAATGACCTTTATATTGACCAGGCCAATAAACAGGGCATCCATGCCATACCCAATGCATACAATCGAGACTACCTAGCATTCCTGGGAATCCCCTTTCCTCATTCTCCCTTAATATTTGTCTAACATCTTCGTCGGTTGGTTTTCGTAAATATGTTGGACCAAAATGATTAATCATTACTTCACAGAACAATGAAAGGTAAGTGTAAGAAATTGTTTTACCCATACGAAGGTACTCATCATTCGCATCCGCTGGAGTGCCATAACCTAGAATCCTTAAAGCCGAAGTAACTTTTTGTTCGGGACTATGACCTCTAATATTCAGTGCATCAAACTGATAATTGAATTGAGATTCCACTCGACAAAGATCTTTAATAATCTTTTTCACCAGATGAAGAGGCATGCGGAATCGACCTTGAAAATCTCGATCAGAGTACACACAATTGGGAAGAAAATAATCGTGCATTAGCTTTTGGTGGTAAAATTCCCTTCCTCGATACGTATATCTTCTTGATAATACTTCTTTGGGCTCCGGAACTCTTGGTATTTGACCCATATGTACAAGCATCAAAATTTTGATTAGTTTATGATCTTCAGCTTCCTCTTCGTCAATTTCTTGCAATCTCATACGATAACTTTCTTGCTGTAACCTGAACCTATTCATAATATTATCCCTTTCTTCATTGGATCTCGACATTGTAAATGAAGCTTAAAATTGAGAATAAAGGAGTAATATCTTTAGAAGCAGGTGTGAGTTTTCTGTCGAGGTAAAATGGCGTATATATAGGAACCATAGGGATAACTATCCGTTGCAGAATAACTACTTGGCGATAACCATTGTATCGCCAACGTTATTATTTTAAACGAGCAATATTCACAATAACGACAGCGATAAAGACTTTATCATTGTCAATATTTTGAATATCGCTCGATAAAATATCGATCGCTCAGCGGTTTTCCCATAGTGGCACAAATAGTTTGGCATGCCACCTGGCATGCCAAATACCATTTTTTTTGCTTATGGAGTTCATCAACTGAGATTTTCAAGGGATTCTCGATGAGCCAAATCATTCAACACTGGGAAAATATAGTTATTCTGTAATTAGCTAGATTTTTTTTTTCACTTTTGGGAGTCTTTTGATTCATCAATCTGTACATATTTTTTTTCTCCCCCTTTTAATATATCATTTTCTAAAAAAAAAAGAAAAGAAAAAAGTAATCAACAATCGGAATTTTTCATGGATTAATCATTAATCATCCCATCCATACGATACAGAGCAGTAGGTCCAATGGTTTTGTAGTTAGCTTCATAGGTGGCACTATGGGAAGACATCCTTTATCTTATATGGCAATCGATTTTCCTAGATACAAGGAGGGAAAAAAATCTTTTCTCCAACCCACCTATTATTAACTTCTTTCCTGGCCAGTTGTCTTCCGGTTAATGATTTTATTTGATTTGGTTTTATCAAAAAATATAACAATCTCCATTATTTTGAGGCCAGTTGATACATACACAGTCTTTGCTGAACTCCAATGTTGTGTGGCAGTAAACCATGATTACAATTGTATGGCCATCATATTATTCTTTGATGGTTGTGTTAATTCTTTTCGTGGAAACATTGAAAGATGCCGGCTTGACTTATGTATATGAATAAGCACATCAATCACATGCATATGAAAGGAAAACCAAAATTGGTTGTATTAATTCCTTCAGAATTTGTAAGCCTAATTATCTTCGCCTTGCGAACACTTGATTGCGTCACCTGCTGATGTGTATATGTGAAAAATTTCCAAAGCCTGATCAACAAATAAAAATTATGTTACCGTATCACTTTTCTATCATTTTCTCTTTGTTTAGAGCTTAAAAAGTTTGCTATTAAAGTTACTGATTTCCGTAGTATTAATGGAGAGAAAGCAAATGGGGAAGAAAGGATGAGAAGAATAAAAAAAATCATGGAAATAATGGATATTAGTTTCGAAATAATTATTTTATTAATGGAATTTTAATTAAAAAATGATGATTAGGATGGATAGACATCCTCTTGGTGAACCTCTGAAACAAGAGGTTGAGCAAGAGGATGTCTACATAAAAACATGCCATGTCATCTACATGTTAGTTAAAGAGGTTAGGGTTCGAGAAACATTTTAGGAGAAATAAAAGTGTATCCTACGTGGATGAAGACATTTTCTCTCACATACATTCCATTAGAGAAGCTCTAAGGCATATGATGAACGTGTGTTATGTTTCAAACTAATGCGTAACTTCTAGAGCCACGTTAGAAACTTCTCTATATGCACTGAAGTTAGTGAGTAGTACTCTCCCTCGGCTCCTTCTATCAGATCTACACCAGTTAAACACTTCTGGGTTATTTTTCTCTGAGTCTGACGTTTCTCTAAAAAAAAAATCGGCGTTTTTCATGGATGTTAATTCATGTCCCCCTCATTTATTTTCGGTTTTCTTTAGAAAAATTCCTAACTTTTGTTGAGTTGAGAAGAAACGCGATCAAAATCAAATGGAGAGCTCACATTTTTCACGAATTTTCATAAACATTAGAATGAAGACCTTATCAAATACGGCTACTCGGAAGACCTCTGGTCAAAATTTGTACTTTTTTCTGTTTTCCCCCAATTTAGTAACCTGTGTTTAGGTTTAATTTGGGGAAAATCGAAAGTATAGTTGAAATTCGAAATTGGAGAAATCTTATGTACCGGAAAATTGAGTAGGATTTTGTAAGAATGTGGTGGTGGTATAAAATTGAATTTGGTGGTGATGGTGTCTCTGGATAATTAGAATTAAAATTAAATCGATATTGTTCGATAATCTGTGTAATGGGAGTCCAACTTTGTGCACCCCACAAAACCGGGGTGCACGTTCCGGCGTCTCTCATTTGTGGAGAGAAAATTGCAAAACCACTTTTTTTTTAAAAAAAATTATTTTGCTTAACACCAAAACTAATTAAAAAAATCTTACAAAGTTAAAAATTACATACTAGGCAAGCGAGCGACAAGCTGTGCCGCTAGCCCTTTTTGAATAGCAAAACCTATCCTATTAAAAATAAAATCTCGTGAGCCAGGGGTCATTACATTGCTGCGCATGACTTTCTGGACCCTCTTGAGTAGTCCAACTGCTTCTAGAGCCAAATAGCCAAAAGTATCAAAAGCAAAGGGGACGAAAGCATGCCCATTGTCAACACATGCTTCGATATCTTACCTGAGGCAGCCTTTAGCGCTGCTCGCCCGACTGTAAAGGTGCCATGTCCAATGCCTACCAAAGGAGATACCCCGGTGAGGTCAACACATGTGTGTTTCCCATTATCCCATCCAAAAATAAGAACATCAGCTGGTATTAGTGTCGATCTCCCTTCAAGTGGGTCTGTCAGGAAATGCATGAGTGCTTCTTTCTTTGCCGAAATGCCGAGACCTCCACAAGACATCATACAAGATATCCCTCACATGATCATGTCTATATTTATAACCAGGGTCTACTTTACAATGAACTGCATGTTCACCATATGAATCCAAGCAACTTGTGATGCAAGCAGGGCAGCGAGAGTCAGAGGGATAAAGCGGGATCATTAACCTGTATTTGAGGATAGACCGGTACTCCAAAGGAGACATCTTACGCCCCAACCCTCAATCGGAATATCCAAGAAAATCTTGGGCATGTGCTTCTTGTAAACAACCAAAAACCGCTTTCTGTCTCTCCGTTAGCATGTAAACTCTATCAATGTCCTTAACCACTTTACCAAAAAGAGCACTCGCCAGGATGCTTTGTGCTTTAGGGGGGGCGTTGTCTTTATTGGTGAAGTTGTTAAGATCAAAATCGGAAGAGTCACTTGTAACGTTTCCAAAGCCTTATTAAAATTATCATCCATACCGTCCACACCACTACTCCTCAATATGTGATCCTGTAATCCCCAAGATTGCACACGTGAAGCCACAAAAACATACTCGGACGCCTCCCTAGCAAGTGTAAAGTCCAAGACCTCCATATCGATAGGTAGAGTAGATAGTCTCCTTTGTAGCTCTCCAAAGAACGGTCCCCCACACACCACGATGCCTTCCACCACTTCTCGCAAGCCTCTATCAAATATATCTACCGCCTCCATAATATAGTCCGGGTGACAAATACGAAGGCCAAAAAGCATCTTGGAGATACCCATACACGTTCGTAAAGAAGCAATTCACTTTGAGGATCATGGAGCTTGGATAAAATCTGCATCAAATCCTTCGCTTTTTCGACCCTCTTAATGGAAAGGCCCTTCACAAAACCATCGTCGAGGCTAATCGCACCACCTAATAGTTTGACTCCTTATCTCGGTCTTGAGATTTCGACAAGAAACATCCCATCACTTATCCTTCGTCCATCACAAGAGGGCCAAAATATTTCGATTTTCTTAATATTAAAGTATAAGCCCCAGTACAGCCCTTCTGTTTTGATAATAGTGAGTGCTTTTGCCACTTCTTCGGTGTCGCCAATAACGGTGCCATCATCAAGATACCAGGCATGTAGGGATAATATGCGGTGCTCATTTATCTTATCTATAAGCCGATGAAGTACCAGAGCAAATAACAAAGGCCCTAAAGGGTCACCTTGTTGTACTCCTGTGGATGAGTAGATAAAGGAGTCCCCCACATAGAGCCGTGCAGGTTGACCATACAAGTATTCTACCCAAGGCGATATAGATGGACAAAGCTTACATACCTCAGAAAGCATAGCCGTTCGGTCGACTAGGTTAAAAGCATTGGTAAAGTCAACCATTAGCATAGAGAGGCTAGCGTCTACATGATGTTTACTGACAAACCTATTCACATCATGTAGGATTGCCTCAAAGCACCACCGAAACACCTACACCAAACCGGAAATCCTGAGATACGCTTTGCCATGTCCTTACCAACCCCTTTCATCGCCTCTTTGGACACCGATCGACGCCAAATTGTCCCAACAGCAATGGGACGAATGCTCTTATCCGGTTTAAGGAGGGGTGTTAGGGGAGCCGATGCAATGAACTCCGCTAGGTTAAGAGGGCATCTCCCGCCAAGCCAAAGATTAACAACCCTAGTTATGGCCGTGACCATATCAGCAGCCACAGTTGAGCCTTCCCCACAGAAAGCATCCAACAAATGTTGTGCCCGAAGGCCATCCCTTCCACACGAAGTTCCCTTAGGGAAAGATTTAATTCCCTTAGGTAAAGTGATTTAATACAACTAAACCACTTTACCTTTTTCCTTTCATTTTTACTTTATTTGACTTTTTTTTCTGTATTTTTTGTTTTTCTTTATATTACACTAGTAAGGACACATGTGCGATGCACATGTTTGAATTTTTATTGATCCAAGTAATAAATTTGAGAGATTTTTCCTAAAACAAAAATTTACTATTCTTATTTGTACTCGTTACGTAGATGATTGAAAGAGTTTTTCAAATATATATAAATTTTAAAAAAATCCGGTGTATATTTTTAAAAATATTAAAATTTTAAATATTTTGATCTATTTTTAGAACAATGGTATTTATGTAAATATATAAAAAATATGGACAACTAATTAATTTAGGGGTCTCTTACCAAAAAGAACTCTTTTATTTATATTAGTATAAGATTCATACTGTCTCTTCCAAACTTTAATTTAATTCTGCAGCTGTGCAGCATATTAATCATCGACAAATTGATTCACCTACCAACGGAAATAGTTCAATGGGAAACAAGTTGATCTTTAGTATCATGATCATCACCATAAAAATCACGATCACCATCAGAAGCTTTGTAAGATGATTTCATTAACAGTAGAAGCATACTTAAGACAACTCCAATTGTTTGTTGTGCCTCTCTACCCCTCTTCTATTCGGATTAGTGGTACACCGTAACTATTAATGGTGGAGAAGTACCATTTCTTCTTAATAAGAGAAACTAGTAATTTGATTCATTATGCATCACTCTGTTTACAAATTATTTTGTAGATTCAATCAAAATCCAAAAAGATTCAATTGAAAATCAAAACTTAAATTTTAATTTAAAACAGCAAGAAAGGCAGATTGATTCATGGGATTTTATTTCTTTGAGCAATGAATGTTTCCTTTGCATAATAATTCATGAATCAAGATTTTTGATTTGATCAAAATGTTTCTGAAATTCTAGAGAGTGGGTCTGTAATTCATTCATCGTTTGGTTGGATTATGATTAGTCAAACATAACCGATCAAAATGTTTCCGAAATTCCAAACCATCAGTAGTGGTCAAACATAACCGATTGTCTTCAATTGATTATGATTAGTCATTTTATTTTCTTTAATTTCAGAAAATATTATCTTCCAACTGATCTGATCCAACCTTTGCTCGTTTGTTTTCAAAAACAAAATATTTTCCTGATTAATAAAACTACCAAACCTAATTCTATCTGAGCGGATCTAAACTTCTCATATTTTATTGTTATAGGTTGAAACTCGAAGGAATTTTTTTCTCGAACTCTAATCAATTCAAGTTTGGGAGAATAAAAATGCCAAGAAAATATAGAAGGAGTTTGATTTTAATCAAAATATGGAGCAGAGAAAAGACGATGCTGACGTATTTGAGTGTGACGTATTTGAGTGTTTGGAAGGATGAATGAAAAGTGAAGAGATATGCGCATGTTCTAATAATAAAGTAAAAAAAGAGGATGAGTGGTTTTCCATGAGCGGTTTTTGAAATTTTACGGACTAATAAGGGCAATTCTTGTAGAATGAACAAACCTAGTTTGTTCATTTTGATCCCACTATAGGATGAACAAATCGAGAAAATGGATGTTCAAGTGAACGGATTAGTTCATTTGAACAGCGAGACACTCTAACAGGCGTGCGTCTGTTGAAATGGCGCGCACCATGACGAATAACTTTGGCGACAACATACGTGACGCCCGCGTTTTCCACTAAAACGCGCGTTTTAGACGCTAGCGACTTCTGCTGAGACTCCAATGTCTGAATCGATGGCGCCAACGGCTCCATCTGAAAGGCTGGAAAACCTGTTGATCCAACGACTACAATTTTTGAATTCTATAAATACTCCTACTAGAAATTTTATTCTCTGATTTGTGAGATTTTAAGAGAGAAAAGAAGAATCATGGCTGCTGTTGAAGAAGGACAAGTTGTTGGTTACCATACTCTGGAGCATTGGACTGACAACCTTGACAAAGGCAAAGAACAGAACAAATTGGTCATGAGCCATTGGAGGTGAGGTCTTAGATTCATCGTTCATCATCATGAGATTATTTAAGTACCAGTGATTAAAGGGTTGTCAGAATTGGCAGTGAAGGGAATTGGCTCAAGGATTCAGTTTTCTCAACCTCTCTGGTTCTATTTCTTGCTAGTTTGCGTCTGTTTCTTTAAGATTCTTGATTAGACGGTTCAGTTGAAGATTCTACTGTTATTTTTGAGATCCTACTGAGTGTAGGGATTTGATGCTTATTTGAAAAGGAAATAATATTTTATATTTCCTTTTGAGGGTTTGGGGGTTTTAATCTATTTTGGATTTATCTTTAGCCTTGTTTTAGCAGATCAGTATTAAGTTTAGAGAAAGGGTGAAGTGTATATCTATCCAGAAGATGATTCAATTTCATTAAAAGCTGTGTTTTGAATTTTTAATCGATATTTTATTGATCACTAGTGGGAATCTTTTATAATTTTTTGTTAGTAAGAGATTTTACTCTGCATTTGAATTTGTTCTTGTTAGAATATCTATTCTCATCTGAGTGTATGTGTGTGTGAGCACTTGTCTTGTGTGTGTGTGAAATGTGTGTGTGTGAGGTAACTTGATAGTGGCAGTCAGTGTACGTTGATGACCGGCTATTCCAGTGGCAGTTTTGAATTCTCTTTAAAAAGCATCTCAGTTCCTTCTGAGAGAAGTGTAATGAAAATATCAAAATACTGAAAAATCAAATGAAGATTGTCTAGCGACTTCTTCTTCTCAACATGGTATCAGATACCGAATTTCAAACCTAATTTCAAATTCAATAAAACCTACAAAATTATTTTTCCATGACAACATCTGATAAACACATCTCATTAACCTTCGAACCTCCATCAAAATTATCTGCAACAAATTACTCTCTATGGAAATCACAGATAGCTCCGCTCCTACGCAGCTACAATCTTCTTCGATTTGTCAATGGATCACTTCATTGTCCTGCCAAGTATGTTCGAAAATCTTCTCCTGCGGGTATTGCTATTGTAAGTGCTTCTGGTTTTGTTGATAATGATACTGAGAATGAATTCGTCTTTAATCCTACATATGAATATTGGGAAAATCAAGATTCTGCTGTTTTATCATGGCTATTCTCTGCTTGTACTGAAGAAATACATTCTCAGGTTCTAGATTGTACTTATTCTCATGAGATCTGGACTCGTTTAGAACAAAATTATAACTCTACCACTAAATCTCGCCTCTTATAACTTAAAAATGACCTAATTGGATTGAAGAAAAGTTCGGATTCAATGCTAGTTTACTTTAATAGAGCTCGTTCTATCTCTACTCAGTTAGCTCAAATTGATAGACCAATCTCTGATGAGGATTTAGTGATTCATATTCTACATGGTTTACCTCCTGAGTTCAATGCATTTAAAACCTCAATATGTACTCAACAATTGAAAAATGAGAACCTCATCACTTCATCTGAGCTCTTAGGTTTACTTTTGTCAGAAGAAGCTAGAGTTATTGCAGAATCACATCTAGATCTCAACACTAATTCTGCTAATATCACTCAACAACAACAGAAGTTTACCTCAGCACCTAATTCTTTTGATCCACCACATGCTAAATCTAATGTGTACTCACACAATGCATCTCCACACAATGATTACTCATACTATCCTCATCCTTCTTATACTGGTAATTCAAATTGGTCCAATTCTCCAAATAGTGGTACCTTTGGAAGAGGTCATAATTCTGGTTTTAGAGGCAACAGAAATAGTGGTAACTTCAGAGGAAATTTTAGGGGTGGCAGACAGGATACTTCAAATTTCTATCCTCCAAGATATAACTACTATGTTAAATGTCAGCTCTGCAAGAAACCTGGTCACTTAGCTCCTGAATGCAGATATCGATATGTACATAATCATCCTTCTGTGCAAGCTTACTATACTTCCAATGACTATTATGGTGATGATTATGATGACTATTGGTGTCATGAACCAGAAGCTTTTGCAGCATACAATGGTGACTTTACTTCATCTTCTTCTTCTAGTTGGATACCTAACTCAGGGGCTACTCATCATATCACTTCTGACTTGTCTAACTTGAACTTACATTCTGAATATCAAGGCACAGATCAAGTCAGAGTTGGCAATGGATCAGGTTTGCACATTACTCATACTGGTTCCTCTACTTTACACAATGATTATGTTCAGTTCACTATTTCAAATGTTCTTCATGTTCCATCTATTACCAAGAATTTGATATCAGTTCTTCAATTTACAAAGGAGAATAATTGCTATTTTGAATTTTACTATGATAAATTTCTTATCAAGGATCTGGTTACACACAAAGTTCCGCTTCATGGTCCTGTTAGAGATGGTTTATATCACATGGAGTTCACCACCACACAACTAAATCAAGCTCTCTCATCTGGAGTTTCTCCTTCAACACAATGGCATAATAAGCTTGGTCATCCAGCCTATCAGACACTAAAGCATGTTCTCTCCTCAGTTCATGAAGTTATTGATTCTCATTTGCAATCCACAATTTTCTCCTCCTGTCAGACAGCTAAAATTCATGCCCTGCCTTATCCTACTGGTACAAGTTCTAATAATGTCTATGGTCCTTTAGATGTAGTCTACTCTGATGTGTGGGTTTCACCACTGTGTTCCATTAATAGTTATAAATACTATGTTTCTTTCATAGATTCATTTAGTAGGTTCACATGGTTGTATCCTTTGGCTTATAAATCTGAAGTTCTTGACACTTTTATTAAATTTAAAAATCTTGTTGAAAATCAACTTAATAGAAAGATCAAGTTCATTCAATCTGATTGGGGTGGTGAATACAGAAATGTGTCTACATTTTTAACTTCTTGTGGGATAGGACATAGGGTCTCTTGTCCTCATGCTCATGCTCAAAATGGCACAGCAGAGAGAAAACACAGACATATTGTAGAAACTATCTTGGCACTGTTACATCATGCTTCCTTGCATATATCCTTTTGGTATTATGCTTTTGAAACTTCTAATTACCTCATTAACAGATTGCCAACACCAAATTTAGATCAATTATCACCTCTGGAATGTTTATTCAATGTTAAACCTGATTATCTATTCTTACACACATTTGGTTCTGCCTGCTATCCCTGCTCAAGAAAGTTCAATCATCACAAACTAAAACCAAGATCAGTTCAGTGCATTTTTCTTGGTTATAGTCTTATGCATAAAGGCTACATGTGTTTCAACCCAACTAAAAACAAGATTATTATTTCCAGAGATGTAACATTTGATGATACTACATTTCCATATGCAACATTGTTTTCTTCTAGTACTTATGCAGCAGCATCTGTCACACCATCTGTTATCCCTGTAAGTACTACTTCTGCTCCACCAACCATTATTTCAAATGAAGTTGATGTTTCTTCATCCACCACTGCACCTATACCTTCTTCTCCTCCTCCACCATATACTACTGAACCATCATCAGCTCCCAATAATCATCTAATGCAAACTAGGAGCAAAATGGGTATCTACAAACCTAAACCAAGAATATTTGCTTCTGAAGTTCAAAGTGTGTGTGAGGATATCATTGTACCTACTTGCTATTCTGAAGCTTGTAAGGACCCAAAATGGAGAGCTGCAATGGATGAAGAAATTACAGCATTGATTCAGAATGGTACTTGGAGGTTAGTTCTTGCATCAGATACTCAAAATGTTATAGGCTGCAAATGGATTTTCAGAATTAAAAGAAGAGGAGATGGTACAATAGAGAGATATAAAGCCAGATTAGTGGCTAAGGGCTACAACCAGGTTGAAGGCATTGACTATCAGGACACCTTTAGTCCTGTAGTTAAACCAACTACTGTGAGGATAATTCTTTCTATTTCTCTCTATAAAAACTGGCAGGTAAGGCAACTGGATGTAAAGAATGCATTTTTACATGGACATCTGAATGAAGAGGTATTTATGGTTCAACCACCTGGTTATAAAGACAAACTTCTGCCCAATCATGTGTGTAAGATTCAGAAGTCTTTATATGGTTTAAAACAAGCTCCTAGAGCTTGGTTTGAGAGATTGAGTAAGTTCCTGTGTTCTCATGGCTTTTTACCTTCAAAGATAGATACCTCTCTCTTTTACAGGGTCACCAACAACTCTGCACTTTACATTCTTATCTATGTGGATGATATTTTGGTGACTCGGAGTTCTTCCAAGGATATTGACACTCTTATTCATGCTTTGAGTCAAGGCTTTGCTATTAAAGACTTGGGCTTACTTCATTTCTTCTTGGGTATTCAAGCAATTCACAACTCAGCAGGTATCTTACTTTCTCAAGAGAAATATATTACAAATTTGCTTATCAAGACCAAAATGAATGTTGCAAAATCTACATCAACTCCAATTTTGTACTCTAAATCTGATGGTGATACTACTCCTTTTGAGGATCCAGTTATCTATAGAAGTACAGTAGGAGCCTTACAATATGCCACAATCACTAGAGCTGACATTACATTTGCAGTAAATAGAACCTGTCAACATATGCAGAATCCCACTAATGAACATTGGTCAACTGTCAAGAGGATTTTAAGGTACTTAAATGGGACTTTTTCCTTTGGTCTGCAATTTAAGAGAGCTTCAGCATTGCAACTACATGCTTATTCTGATGTTGACTGGGCTGGGGATATGCATGATAGAAGATCTACTGGTGGTATGGCTCTTTTTCTTGGCCCTAACTTGATTTCTTGGTGCTTTAGAAAACAGAAAACTGTGTCCATATCAAGCACATAGGCTGAGTATCGTGCCTTAGCTGATGCAACTTCAGAGATTGTATGGGTTCAATCTCTTCTTACTGAACTGCACTTCTCTTTGCCAAGAGTCCCTGTCTTGTGGTGTGATAACATGGGAGCTGCCTACTTAACTGCGAATCATATCTTTCACAATAGGATGAAACACATTGAAATTGCTTTTCATTATGTGCGTGATCTTGTTTCTGTCAAAGCCTTAGATGTTAGATTTATTTACACACAGGAGCAGACAACATATATCTTTACCAAGGAACTACCTACTACTCGCTTCTCTGCTTTGCGGCTCAAGCTCAGTGTTCTTGGCTTCACCAGACCATGATCTTGCGGGGGGGTGTTATAATATCTATTCTCATCTGAGTATATGTGTGTGAAATGTGTGTGTGAGCACTTGTCTTGTGTGTGTGTGAGGTAACTGGATAGTGGCAGTCAGTGTACGTTGATGACCGGCTATTCCAGTGGAAGTTTTGAATTCTCTTTATAAAGCATCTCAGTTCCTTCTGAGAGAAGTGTAATGAAAATATCAAAATACTGAAAAATCAAATGAAGATTGCCTAGCGACTTCTTCTTCTCAACAGTTCTATAGGGTGGCTACTCAAAAGCAATTCAACACTTGGCAATTCCTTCTCTTAAATCTGATTCAATTGATTTTCTGTGCATGAAGATAGAAAATTTTATTCAGCTTGTGCTCTGACATTTACTGCTTATTCATCAAAAAATATGTTGTCATTCTTTTACTGCAGGCAGTTTAATCTGTTTCTCTCAGTTCTCAATTAGTTTTCAGGGAGATTTGATGGGTTTTTTGAGCTGTCTTTCTCTCTGTCTCTTAATAGCCCTGTCCGAGGATTTACTGTTTTGTTGCATGCTCAAGCATCTTTTCTTTTGCCTGTTTATTCTGTTTAAATTCTATTTATACCTCATTTATGATCTTATTCTGTATCATTCTTCTATCCTCTATCATCCTGCAAGTTGTTTAGAAGCTAGATAAAAATTTGAAGTAAGTGTTTCAGTTATGGCTTTTCCAGTTGATCAAGTGAGAATTATTGAGTGTGATGAGGATGTTGAGGAATTCCCCTTTAGATTTGCTGCTTTGTTGTGTGATGATTCTCGTAGTTACCTCAAAAATTCCGTCAAGCATCATCTAAATAGGGCTTGGACAATTGAATCCAATGATTTTCAACTGGCCAAGGCTTATGTTCAAGGCATGGAAATGAGAAATCTATTTGTGGTGTTGTTCAGAAAGGGACATGATAGAGACATAGCTTCCAATGCAAGGCCAACTTTGTTGTTTGGACAGCTTTTTGCAGTTCAACCTCTTGGTGATTTGGATTCGATTTTTGATCTTACTTGGGATGTTACTCTTATGCATGTGCAGATTTCTATCCACTCTGATATGGTCAATGCTGGGAAGGTTAGAGAAGTCTTTGATCATCTTGGTAAGTTTGTGGAAGCAGTCTCTCCTGCTGGAAATTAGTTTGAGGCTAAGATGATGGTTCCTTTGAGAGCTCCCCTCACAAGGAAGGTGGTTTTTAACACCAAAAAAAGACCCTATTATATGTCATCCTTTTACCCTAAACTGCCTTTTCGAGCTTGCAAAAAATGCTTTGTGTTGTATCATAGTGAGGAGAAATACAGGGAATCCCAGTCAAGAATCTTTGTTATAGCTTTGACTTCGCCCTCTCGTCGTGCCTCTCATGTTGCAGTCACCAATGTAAGATCTCATTCTGAGAAAGGTGAAGGATCAAATGCTGGTGATTCATCTACCAACTCCCCTCCCATGGATCACTCAAAACCGTCTGCATTATCGATTTGTATTCAACCTTTGGGAAGCATTGGTAACAAAGCTTCCTCTTTTGCCCCTCTTGCTACTTCAAGTACTTTGCCTGCTGTTTCTACCCTGATTATTAGAGATTTTTCATCTACTCAATCCTGTACTGATAACCCTTTGACTTCTTCGGGTCCTCCTATGCCGTCCAAGTCTACCCCGTCTTTTATCTCCCATTTTGACAACTTCTCACTTGGAAATAATGAAAATGTGATTGATAGAAAAGGAAAGAGACCTAGGAATGTGTTTGAGTCTATTTACTTAGATGCTAGTAATTACTCTTCATCATCAGTTGGTGCTCAGTCCCCAATCTGTCCATCCCTCTCTTCAGTTCCGCCATTTTCACCTCTAGAGTCTTTTGTTTTTAACTTGGAAAATGTTGGTTTTTCTGCTAATCTTAACTCTTCGGTGAGCAATGTTTATTGGGCCTCGAACTGTTCCTTCTTTTCTCATTATGTGGTAACTACTTCGAGATTCGCATGTACCTCGGTTGCTGGAGTAAATTTTGCGAATGGAGGTTCCTTGTTTCATCCATTTGATCAGGAGCTTAATGGCCCCCCCTCGTTTTGGATAAAACAAAGATGGATTAATTTTGGAACCAACACCTCTTGCAACTCTGCCTCTGTAACTGACTATCGCTGACAAATAATTCGAGAATGGAGTGGACCTAATGATGATGGATGATGTTTCTTTGGCCGAAAATCCCTCCTTGCCTCATGACCAAGTAAGTCTTTCTTTCATAACTTAAGATTTAATACCTGTTTTAAATGTTTGTTCTTTTTATTGTTCTGGTTGTTCTTTGTCTGGCTTGTGGTTGTTGCTGTCTCTTGGTTGGTTCTTGTTTTGATTCTAGTATTTTTAGTTTGAGTGTTAAAGATGAAGTTCTTATGTTGGAACATGAATGGCTGTTGCTCTAATAAAAAATGGAGACACTTGCTGATTATAGTTAGGAAGTATAAACTAAACGCTATTTCTTTGCTTGAAACCATGGTTGATTCGGACACTGTAAAAAAATTTACTCATCATCTGCCCTTTGATGCTTGGTCTATTATTCCGTCAGTTGGTAAATCGGGTGGTCTTGCGTTAGGTTATTTCGCTAAATCGAATATTGAAGTGCTTGGTTCCTCTCTTAATATGATTCATATTCTGTGTGACATTTCTCCAACTATCAAAAATTGTGTTGTTTCCTTTATTTACGGGTCTTTATCGGTGTGTGGCAAGAGGAAACAGTGGAATTTTTTAAATGATATGCTAGTTAATAACAACAACCCTTGGTTACTAGTTGGTGACTTTAACTTCATTTTACATAGATCTGAAAAACAAGGTGGTAATGCTGATGGTTCTTTTCCTATAAATTTTGTTAGAGAAAGTTTAATTAAAATGTATATGAATGAAGTTTTTTCATATGGCAATCCTTTTACTTGGTGTAATAGGAGATTCAAAAATCCCTCTGAGTTAATTTTTGAAAATTTGGACAGTAGTTTTATGAATGATAAATGGATTTCACTTCTTCCTCACACTAGGGCTACTATTCTGGGTAGAATTTATTCGGATCACAGTCCCATTCTGGTGAAATGTTTCCATTTTGAAAGGAAAGTTAATATTCCTTATAATTTTTTCAAATGTTGGCCACTGAACCCTGACTTTAAAGAAGTTCTTTCTGATTCTTGGTCTCATAATGTCATTGGTTCTCCTTCTTTTGTTGTTGTCAATAGGATGCTTCATGTGAAAAATGATTTAACCAAGTGGAATGTTAACTCCTTTGGTCACATTAAGACCACAATAGGTAGATTAAATGCTGAGATTGAAAAACTTCAAGCCTTGCCCTATTCTCCTCAAATTGGTGGTTTTATCTTGAACTATTCAAATCAGCTTGATTATTGGTATGAAATTGAGCATTGTTTTTATAAGAAAAAGTCCAGAATAAATTATTTTATGCATTATGATAAGAATATTAGTTTTTTCCATAACACTGTGAGGCTAAGGATTATGTACAATACCATTCACACTATTAGAGATGATCAGGGAAACTAGATTAATGATAAAGAACAAGTAGCCGACTTGATTACTAGGTATTTAAAAAAAAAATTATTCTTCTTCCAATCCTTGTGTTCAGGATATACAAAATTCCTTGGAGTTTGTGAATCCAATTATTAATGAGGATATTAATAGTTCCTTGACTGCCATTCCTCCGGCTCAAGAAATCAGGGATACTGTTAACATGTTGGCTCCTTGGAGTTCTCCAGGCCCGGATGGTTTCCCTCCTGGATTCTTCAAGGATAACTGGGAAATTGTTGGCGAGGAGGTGGTCACTCATGTGCAAAGTTTTTTTAGAAATAAATTTCTTCTCAAGAAATTGAATTTCTCCTTTATAACTTTGATCCCTAAGTTTAAAAACTCGGCTTCTCCTCATGATTTCAGACCTATTAGTCTAGCAAACTGTGTGTACAAAATTATCTCTAAGATTCTTACAAACAGGTTGAAGCCTCATTTAGATACTCTCATCTCTCTTTACTAATCTGCATTTGTTGCTAATCTTCAGATACATGATAACATTGTTATCACTCATGAAATTTTGCACTCTTTTAAATCTAAAAAGATGAAATCGAAAAATAATTACATGGCCATTAAACTTGACCTCTCGAAGGATTTTGATAGACTTGAGTGGTCTTTCATTATTGTTATTTTTAAAAAATTGGGTTTCTCAGATGTTTGGTGTCAATTAATCTTGCAGTGTATTAGCACTGTGTCTTACTCGGTTCTGGTTAATGGATCCCCAACTGAATCTTTTTTTCCTTCTCGGGGAATTCGGCAGGGAGATTGTCTTTCGCCGTATATCTTCATTCTTTGTATGGAAGTTTTATCTCAGCTCCTTAGACAAAATGGTCCTTCCATTTCTCACCTTTTTTTTTGCAGATGATTGCATACTCTTCTGTAAAGCTTCCGTCACTTATGCAGAATATCATTAAAGTTATTAATATATTTGCAAAGGCGTCAAGTCAGGCTATTAATTTTGAAAAATCTGGTTTTATTACTAGTGGGAAGATACATCATATGCATATCAAGATTCTTTCTAAGTCCCTTAATATGAAGTTTCTTAGTAGCTCTGAGAAGTATCTAGGTACTCCCTTATTTATAGGCAAGGAAAAAACCAAGTCATTCTCCTTTCTTATTGATAACTTCTATGCTAGGCTTGACTCTTCAAAAAGCGAACCTAAACATTGATGGCAGAACAGTGGTTACAAAGCATGTTCTTTTTAGTTTGTATGTTTATCATATGGCTTGCTTTTCTCTGCCTAAAACTGTCACTAGTAAAATTGATTCGATACAAAGAACTTTTTGGTGGGCCAAAAAGAATCCTAAGCATGCTGCCTATTTTCGATCCTGGGGTGATATTGGAAAATCTAAACTTAGTGGGGGTCTGGGTATTAGGAATACATATGTTACTAGTAGGGTTTTCATTTGCAAACTGGGGTGGAGAATTATGCATAACAAGAACAGTTTACTTTCTAGATTACTTAAGGACAAATATTTTCATAATCAGAACCTTCTTGAAATCGATAAGGCAGCTGATTCGGAATCTTGGTTGTGGAAAGGCATTATAAAGGGGCTAAAGTTTATTAAGTCTAATACAGAGGTTAAAATAAACAATGGGGCCTTAACACCCATATGGGGCGCTTCTTGGATTCCAGGTCTTGCTCTACCTCCTTCTCCCGTGAAGCCTAATAGCAATAACTTTACTTTCGTATCTGAACTTATTGACTATCAGAATAATTGTTGGAATGTTTCTCTGCTAAATCTTTTATTCTCCCCTGAGGAAGTTACTAGGATTTTGACTATTAGATTAAATGTGTTGAACTCATACTCTCTGATGTGGGCACATACTAGGAATGGTATGTTCACTATCAAGTATGTGTATAGAGCATATATGAATGATATTCCATCGTCGGAAGACTCCAATTTTTGGAGGAAAGTCTGGGATATTGAATGCCTGCCGAAAATTAAGTTTTTTATATGGAAAATTTTTGCTCAAATGTTGCCTATTAACTCCCTGTTGCATCTTTACAACCCTCATGTGAATGCTCTCTGCTCCTTATGTAATGCACATGAAGAATCTGTGATTCACCTTTTTATCAAATGTCTTAAAGCTTTGATATTTGGTTTAGTCTTTCCCTTCATCATATGGTTTCTGCTGATTTTGACTGGATTGATGATGTTTTCTTATATTGGCATCAGTCTAGTCTGGGGGTGTCGCCTTATTTTGTTGGTTGGCCTAGTGTGTGTGCAATCGTAATGTGAAGTATCTGGAAATTGAGGTGTGATGTGATTTTCAGGAGTGCTTCTTTAGATATGAACATGATAGTTATTGATATTAAGAGAATGCTTAACTCCTACAATGCCCCTCAGAGTAGGGTTGTGAATTGCATTTCTACTGTCAAAATTCCTCAGTCTGAAGTTGAAAACTTTATATTTGTATATGGTTCTTTCAAGGACTTTAATCTTGGTATTGGTGCTATTTAGTGTGATTCAGCAAGGAATGTAATAAAAGCGCGTTCGGACTTTGGGTTGATTCATAATGCAGTGGAGGCTGAAGCAGCTGCACTCAGTTTGGTCATCTCTTGGGCAAAGGAGATAAATCTTCTCAAAGTAGTGTTTCTTAGTGATTGTCTTCAATTGGTGGATTTTGTTAACGGCTGCAACTCTTCTGTCGATTGGAGAAGCCTAGACCTTTTGGAGCAATGTCAAAGTTTATTTTCTAGTTCTCCTTCTTTTAAAGTTTTGTATATAAAGCAGTTGAATAACCTCTTAGCAGACCGTCTTGCGAAATGGGCTAGGAAAAACAAACTAAAGGGTTTATGGTTTTCTCTTCCAAATTTTCTTGATGAACAGTTCAGGAAGATAAAAATGGATTTAATATGTAGCTCTCTCTTAATTAATGAATGGTTGTGTTGTTTAGCAAAAAAAATAAAAAATACTCCTACTTTCAACTCTAAATTCACACATTCTACACTTTCTTCACTCTCAAAAATGCCTCCTAGAGTTCGTGTTAGATTCTCACAACAAGAGGATTTAGATATTTATAGAGCCTTTGTTTTTCACAAACAGGAAGATGTAATGTGTAATGTACCCGATTCGATGTTCACTTTCTGGGACAAATTTTACAGAATGTTCATCACTGAAACTGGGAACATCCGTGGGCGTGATTCTCACGGATTTCATCATCGTTTTAGTGTAATTAAAACGAATGTATTGGAGTTTGTCGCCCAACTAATGTTGAATCACTAAAATAAGCTGAACGGTGAAGCCGAACATGAAGTGTTGCCCAGAACTCTAGCGATGTGGCCAGCATCTCACCGCGGTGGTCCTTTTGCATTCCATGCTTGTTTCAGGTGCTCAACAAATACGATCCCTACATCAACCTAGGAATTCCACCACCCGCTGAGAATTGACGCATATGTAGTAGTTGTTTTAATTTAAGGCTCCACCTAATTGCCACCCTCACTTTTCCTATTTACCACTCTCATTAATTGCCACCCCTATTTCTCCTATTTGCCACCCCATTGCTTTTTCATTTATGCTAAATATTATCTCTTTGACTTTTTGTTTACACCTCACAGACAAACACCTCAACAATAAAATCTAAAAAAAACCTAAATTATATTCAATTCAGACAGATCATCTCTCCCACGGATCATCATTTCAAATTGATAAAATCGATCAAATGATGTGTTGATGGGTACTACCTTTATTAGTGTTTAACTGTGCCATCACTCTACTTGTAGTACATACCTTATCACTTACATCCCACGTTAATTTGTAAATTGTGATTTTTCAGGATGGCAAGCCAACCTGCTATGAACAGAACTAAACCTCCAATCGTTCAGATCCGAGGACAACCCGTGACTCAGAATAGTGGTTGTTGCTCCTATTGTTAAGGATGATATAAAGATGTCTTTAGCTCGGATTTTTTATCTTTATAATCTTTGTCCCTCCATCCTTGTAAAGATGAAAAAATTACGAGTTCAAATATATTCAAATCATCCATTCACCTACCCATCGATCACCAACCACCATAAATTAAGCACAAAACTCCATGATTCTATCGTTTGATTCTTATCAAATGCTTATATTGTTTCCGTTATTAGATATCCATCTTAATGTGGGTTCTTTTAAGCCCTTCATTTATGAGATCATTTTTACCTCTGAAATCATAAGAAGTGAAAAAAAAAACGGAAGGGGGGGAGGAAGTGGTGTGGACGACTGGGCGTGTAGAAGAGAGAAAAAATCTTTTTAAACTTTAGATTTATGAGTATTTACACTTTCATGGATGGGATCGAAGATAAATTAGAAGTGGTGATAGTTATAGTCAAATTGAATTTGACTTGTGTAGGTGGTAAATAGGAAAAAGTAGAATTGAAAGTAGAATTACTTTTGAAATTCTAATGAGAGTGGCAAATAGGAAAAATGGGGGTGGCAAATAGGTGGAGCCTAATTTAATGTATTTCTTTTATTCTCATGTATGGTGTGGTTGTTCAATGCAGTATGTTTTTATTTATGAAATTGATGGTGCAATGTTTAATCGAAGTGAAATTTAAATTACTTGATATTGATGGTTTTAGATAATCATAATAACACCTAATAAACAACTTCAATCATCCCACTCCACCAAAAAACACATGGGACATTCCCAAAAATGCCTTTCATATGTGTCTTCTTCAGAAGAAGTCCGCAAATGCATAAAAGTCCTACAACCGGGCTTTGAGCATGAACTGATTCTCTGTGGACAATGTTTGTATTCGTGATTTCCATATCCACAATGATTGTGGATGGTTCATTGTAGCAATTCTGGATTATCCAATGAAGAACTGAAAACCATTGCTCTGACCAAGTTTACCGAAGAAAGCGGGAGGGAGTTTAGGCATTTTGAATGCTATGAACTTTACAAAGAGAACGTGGATGGATTTGATGTAGTTTGATGTTTTTGTTGTGGTTTATTAAAATGTAGTTTGATGTTATTTGCAAGTTTAAATAAATGGTAATAAATTTCACGTAATCTGAAGTGGAAATCAATTTTAAAATATAAACATTTTCATTCATTGATATTACTGCCAAATTTACAAGATATAAACTTCGACAATAATAAAAACTTTAATAAAAATCAAGTACAAGTTTCGGCCTCTTGTTTATCTTCATTTGACGTATTTTCCATTCAACACGTTCTTTGACAGTTTCACCTTTGTTTTTGAATTTTCTGTTGTTAAGTTTCAAAACAAGAGCTTTTCTTTGCCTTTTAGCGGAACATTTTCTTGGAGCAACTTCTAAAACTTGCACTTCCCTTTTACAATTTTCAATCTTTTTAAAACTCCCACATATCTTAGAAACAACATCTTTAAGTTTTGCATCGAAGAAAAGTGTGATCCCTTTTTCAGCAATTTTTATAAGAGAAAATTCAAGTGAATTTTGGTGTGACTGAATTGTTCGAAGATTATGGCAATTTATAGAGGGAAAAAGTGAAATTCGATAATTTAAAAACTATTGGTTGGCGTCACCAGGAAAACCGCCGGCGATACAATCCGTGACGCGGTGTCAGCCTTCCTGTCGCCAGAGTTCTTCTGTTGAGCGCCACCATTTTTTTTAATGACGCGCGTCTACTACTCTAACGCCCAGTGCTTTCCCATAGTGGAAAACCTAGTATGTCCATCCACCTGGATGAACAGATTTTTGTGTTTGGCCATTTCCATAGGAATTCCTATAAGGGAAGCCGGAAAGTGCACCCCGGTTTTGAGGGGGTGCACAAAGTTGCACTGATGTAATGGACTGTTTTTGGAACGAAGAAGAAGGTGAATGTTTCATCTCTAGAGATTGAATTATTATTTACCCGTGTTTTGTCTGAAATTTACGAAACAATATACAAAAATAAAAAAAACACGGAGGGATACTTTAGACTTTTCATGTGCGACGGTGGAATGGGAGAATTTTCGTTTTCGCTTACATTATAGATTAGTACTAGGGTATCCCCCAGGCCTTCTACCTATGCTCAACCTCTCGTGCGCCTTCGGCGCGTTGGTAATCTATATTTAGTCGTGTTTTCAACATATCGGTATCGGTTTTTTAACTTCTCGTACACCTTAGGCCCAATAGACTTCATTATTTTGTCGTGTATTCGGCATATCCATATCCTTTCTTCTCGTGGAATTTTCTAGAAATTGTTAAAAATCTTTGTACTATTACGTGATGTGAACTGGTGGTATCGACTAAAATAACAACACAAAAAACTCTCCATGAAATGCAAAATGGAAATATTTCACTAACAAAAGAAATACATGATGAACTATTGTTCGTGGGATATCAATATCAATAAACTATCGTGGATCTTGGTGGCGATGTAAAGTAACATAGAGTTTTGATGCATCCCCGGTGTGCTTATTATCATTACATGCCCCACTCTGGGATGAGCTCAACATCGTCAATTGCACAAAAACTTACATTACTGAAAATAACACTGGAAGCTATAAAATTGAGTAATAAAAGGTGTTAAGAATAAGAATACCCACGACCGTTATTATTGGTCAGGTCTTATCAAAAGATTATGCAAAAAGAAAAGAGATAAACCAAAATCTATTACATGACCATGAAAAATGAGTTTCGGAAGAGTAAAACATAAAATAAGAAACGCAAAAATTCCAAAAAAATGTTGGAACCTCATAAATTCAAATTAGAGAACTTCCTTTGCAAATTTGTTGAACACAATTAAGGATCCTCTTTAATGGGAAGCTGATTTCTTTCGAAATTAACTAGTCAATTTGGTATATTATAAGACATTGTCATCCTTGGGATGCATACGTGGATTTCTCTTAGCCTGATACGATCTCAGATTGAATAACTGTTTGGCCTAAATGAGTTACATTTAGACGTGTTCCTTTGCAAAGGCCAATCTGTTGATTTAAATTTCTAAGGAGTGTAATAGTACTCCCAGTTCTCAGTTGTAATTCATGGTTCAGTATTCCTTCTAATTGTAGTATGTTGTTGAAGGCCGTAAGATACATATCTTTTTGATCATGGATGGATCTTCCTGTTTGGATAACCCTATCACAACTCAAGAATATTTTATTTTGTGCCATAACTAAGCCAAAGAAAGATGATGTAATGAATTAAGAATAAAATGGTATTGTAGACTTGTAGTTCATAAAATAAGGAACAATCTAAACGGACAAATTCTTTTTATTAGTTATAAATAAATGTGGGTTTTGATCTTTAAAACCGTTTTAGTATGTCATTGTTTTCAAACACAATTTCAATTCAATTTGTTGGTCGAATAGCTAGAATATAATAAGCAGAAGACACCGGGTATTTGGGAACTGCCAGGGAATATGAGTCTTCGAAATGGTTTTGCCAAATCAAATGTTTCCATATCGCAAGTTTACAAAATTATAGATAGCAGCTGTTATAGTAAATAGTTTTTGTATCACTTAAGTGGTTATTAAGACCCTGGATTCGTTGCAGCCTTTGAATAATACCCATCCTTGTTCCAAAAATGAAACCAAGATCAAAAGTTCCCGAAACTTCCACTTTGATCAGGTAAGATTCAACTCCTTTGTCTTGCTAATCCTTAACTCATCTTAGTTGCCTATCGATCCCTTTCTCAACATGTGGTTTTTCTTTCCAATAGCAACGTTTTATATTCCCAATTCTTTGCAACTGATAATGGAACACCCAAGAACAATCAATAATAAAGCACATAAACTAAATGGCAAAAGGTGAAAAGAAAAATAAAAATTAAAAATTAAAGAATTTGAATATGATAGACCTAAGAAACATCTGAATTGATCAAACATCGGGATTTTCAGGATTTAATCACATTATTAAGCACTTACAAAGTGACGGAGATGTTGACACACTCTGTAAAACCATAAGTTTAAAAATTAGATCAAGTACGTAATACATTAATTAGATAGATATCATAAGCATATTAATCAATTTCATTTAAGCGCATAAAGCACAGAGAAACTAAGCTGAAAATTTTCAGTTACAAAAACTTACTTAGTGTTAGGACACCTTGATAAACATAGAAATCGTTTAGAGAAGAGGTTTTCATTGATTACATCGATCAATCATATAACTAACCGTGCTTATATTTCACTGCCAGAAATTTTTAGGCGTTTATGGCTTTTGTAGATGTAACAGTGAATATATTTCATTGCCACAAATTCATTGCGTTTATTGACGGACAAATTGTTCAGCACCATCTCTGTATGCCCATGTCCTCGGTAGATGTAGTTGTGCATATATTTTACTGCAGAAAAATCCATAATTGCGTCCTGACTAAAAACGAAAACATGGTTAAGAAATCTTAAAAAACAAAGTTGAAAGAAAAAACAACAAAGTTGAAACAACTAATCATTAGCTCTTCTTATCTCTTGCTTTTCTCTATATCTGTCACTTCTGGTGACTTCCATTTTAATATAATTTGTCCTTTTATTTGTCAAAAATAATAATAATAAACTATTGTTTCAAAGCACTGATTTAGTAGATCCGAAAATTTGACTGTGGGATTTACAATAATCAAGGAAAAAAGTAGATTTTAGGCGTCGACAGAGAGTATCAGAAGATCAAATGTCTTCAACCTAAAAACACAATAGATTTTGTTATAACTTGATCAATATTTTGGTTAGTTGTCAATTAAATCGAGCCCTTGTACATCATCCACTGAAGGTAAACATCCAAAAACTTTTCGTTGGTCAGTTCCTTAATGACGATATTGCTAAACATTTCCATGGCAAAATATTCATCTACCACAGCAAACCATTGCAACCTTACTACAAACACAGAAAACTTAAAAGTAACATACAACAAAAACAGAAAAAGAGATACAATTCTTCAAAGAAAGATCAATTCAATAGAATTTCATTCCAAATAAGCTGAAGCAAGGGAATGAACCCAAAAAAAGTACAAACAGTATAAATAAATATCTCTCCCGGCACACACTCATGAATCACAGTAAACCATTGACAGAAGATCTTTTGAAGTCCGTCTATTAAAAAATTAAAAAAAACAATCAACAAAGAAACAAACCTTGATAAGGTCTTTATTTTTTCCCTTCTTAACATCCGATGTGAACAAAACAATGTTTTAGGAGAAATTTTCGGCTTCAATGGATACTCCTAGTTAGCTAATAATCTTTCATATCAGGTTGGTGCTTAAGACGGGTAGCGAGAAAGTTTATATATTCTTTTCGTGAAACCGACTAATTACGGTTCCTATTAGCATGAGTAACTGATCCTAACACGATTGGTTTTGAAACAAATTCAAACTTAAAAGGGAAACTGAATCTAGACTCAAACGTGAGATTTCATCTTTACCATTGTTTGTTTGCTTGGAAAATTCATACCGACCCTCTTTTCTCTGTTGGAAACAAATGACGGTGGATACGTGTCTATCTCCGGAAATGAACGGTGTAAATCTTCTCCCATTGTGCTATAAAAATTGAATAGTGAGATTAGTAAGGCATATAAGTACTCCATGTATACATCCAAAATTGAATTGTGGGACCTCGGTTAGACACGGTTTGGAAGAAGAAAAAAAACTATGTTTTGAACCACCCACTACAATAAAGTAGAAGAGATACACATTTAGTTGTGAAGATAGGTGAATTAGTTGTGAAGATAGGTGAATAAAACTATGACTAGATCTGTCCTAAGGACAACTGACGGTGGATGGTGGAAAAAGCAACTGTTCCAAAGATCTGTCACTAATCTATAACACAGTTGCTTTTTCCACCATCCACCGTCAGTTGTCCTTTGGACAGATCTAGCCATAGTTTTATTCACCTATCTTCACAACTAATTCACCTATCTTTACAACTAAATGTGTATCTCTTCTACTTTATTTTAGTGGGTGGTTCAAAACATAGTTTTTTTTCTTCCAAAACGTGTCTAACCGAGGTCCCACAATTCAGTTTTTGATGTATACATGGAGTACTTATATGCCTTACTAATCCCACTGTGATGTATACATGGAGTACTTATATGCCTTACTAATCCCACTGTTCGATTTTTATAGCACAATGGGAGAAGATTTACACCGTTCATTTCCGGAGATAGACACTTATCCACTGTCATTTGTCTCCAACAGAGAAAAGAGGATCGGTATGAATTTTCCAAGCAAACAAACAATGGTAAAGATGACATCTCACGTTTGAGTCTAGATTCAGTTTACCTTTTAAGTTTGAATTTGTTTCAAAACCAATCATGTTAGGATCAGTTACTCATGCTAATAGGAACCGTAATTAGTCGGTTTCACGAAAAGAATATATAAACTTTCTCGCTACCCATCTTAAGCACCAACCTGATATGAAAGATTATTAGCAAACTGGCAGTATCCATTGAAGCCGAAAATTTCTCCTAAAACATTGTTTTGTTCACATCGGATGTTAAGAAGGGAAAAAATAAGGACCTTATCAAGGTTTGTTTCTTTGTTTCTTTGTTGATTGTTTTTTTAATTTTTTAATAGACGGACTTCAAAGATCTTCTGTCAAGGGTTTACTATGATTCATGAGTGTGTGCAGGGAGAGATATTTGGGCCGACCGAGCGAAGCGAGGGAGGACCTTATATGGTCATTTTTTTGTAAAATCTAAGTTTTCAAATTGAAATAAAAAGATTGGAAATGGTTAGGGCTGAAAAACTAATAATGCCCCTCTAATAGCCGGAATTTTTGTCATATTGACACAAAGGTCGTGGGATCGAACCACCTCATTTTCTTTTCCTTTTTCTTTTTCCTTCCTCTTCCTTCTACTTCATTGTTTTTTCTCCTTCGTCCCCAAACTCACAGAGAAACTCTCGTCCTCAAACTCCAACAGACATACTCCAACAGAGAAATGTCACCTCCACCTCCCCGCACCACTACCACCATCACTATCGCCGCAACCAGATCTATTTACTCTTTCAAGTTAATTCCCCTCTTAAGATTGAAATTGGGAAATTTCAGTGACCTAATTTGAGGTTCTATTGATGAAGATGGTAGTACAATTGATGATAAATTAGTTTGGTTTTCATCTTCTTCATTAGGGTTTCAATTGAGATGCTTAAAACTATAAAGAATTGAGTCGAGAAGGGTTACTGTGTGTTTGCTGATTTAGACTCGTGGAAGAAGAGATTGACATCTAGGTTTTGAAGCTGATGTTGATAGAAGATTGAATTGGTGAATCAATGTGGAAATCAGTTCAGCTGGGTTTCATTCTTGAAACCAAGAAATCGAATGAGAACTCAATTCACAAGTTAAGAAGAAGATGATGATGGTTAGGGTTAGGGTTAGTTGCTGGTGCCAATTTCAATATAGCTCAATTAATCTTATTCATTTTGGATGATGAAGGTATGTGTTAGATTTCCCAATCTTTTATAATACAGCAAAAACTAGGCAATTTCACAATTTCAATCTTCTATAATACAACAAATTCCCTATAATATGATTCCAATCTTTTATAATACGATTTGGGACTTCAATTGTGATTTTGATGCTGCTAACTGGGGTTTTGCTAGATAAATTTGGATGGATATTTCTTTTGACAAAGTTTTTGTTTTATTGGATAAATGGTTCTCCCTATTGCAGTTGAGGATGTTATAAACGAGAGGTCAAGATATTGCAAGCTCTTACAGGTAATGAAAACGTGGTTCAATTTCATAATGCATCTGAGGATGATTCGTATGTGTATATAGCAATAGAGTAAGTCTTCACTTAGAGCTACTTCACAGTTAAAAATGTATTATTGCAGTTTGTTCACTTTCTGATCCTGTGTTGGATGATTAAACTTTAAAGCGTAATTGTTATAGTGCACTTCGTATCTGGTGAAAATTGGCATGACGCAGATAAAATGATGTAGTTATGTTGGGAGATGCTATATTCGGTTGTATTTCGTGTTGAGCCTTTATAGTGCACTGAAATCGTCTTTGCTGATGCTGCCCAAAAGTATGTATGCCTTGAACTTCTGTGTTGATTATAGTTGTTTTCCAATATCTTATGAGTCAGTTGCTTGAGAAATTTAATTTGTAGTGTATCGTGATGGATTTGGGTGGCATCAAATTTTCTTTTGATGCAAAATAAGAAATTTATTGGATTCACCAGAGATCTCAAATTTTTGTAATGTGATTTTGCGTGACAAACTAGCTGTTTAACGCTGCAGGAAGAGTGTATGAGTGCGTGTCGTCTTCAAGTGGAGTATGCTGAGATTGCAGCTTGTGCTGTCATGAAAGATATCTTGCAGACACCTCCTATTGAAACGAAAACAAAATTCACTTTCATGTTCTCGACTCCAGATTACCTTTTGAAAAGATATGGGACAAGTCCTTCGATGTAAGTTTCATGATAATTAGCCTCTTGATGTAATTTGTTTTTTGTTTTTTGTTGACCATTCTTGGGTCCAATGCCTTTGTTTTGCATGACTTCCTTGACCCTGGTAGGGGTAAGAAAATTTTGTGCATTTAATTTAAATATGCATAGTGATTATTAACTTCAGTCAAAATTTCTGCAGGAAGAGTGGATGAATGGGTATTATCTTCAGCAGGAGCATTCACTTCTCATTCCCAAACTGGAACCCTATGCTGGAGTCATTTGGAAGTATGTATACTCTACCTTGAACTTATCAATTACTTACTTCCTTGGTTTTTCATGTTATCCCCTTGGTATTCCCTGTTTACGAATTTTGTATTCTAAAGCTAGTTTGCTACGCTTGAAATCATGAATCCATAAATTAAATGCCTGTTCATTCTATGTAGGGCTCAAAGGTTTGCTCGAAAAGACGATTTCCAGGGGTCCATGCATGGTTGATAAATATGGTACGGGTAATGGACTATCTTTGCGTTATGGTTTAGGAAAAAAAATTGCTCAGAACTTGGAAGGAAGCCTCTTTAAAGCTTCTGAAAAGCTTTTTATTGTTTGCGAGTCTTGCAGCAATCCTGATTGTTTATATTCACATGATGTTGGCACAAAAGAAGACAGTTTTAGCAAAGATGAGATAAATTTGGTGTATACATGGTACTGCAAATAATCTATGAACTCAAGTGCTCTTATTCTCCCTTTTTAAGTTCATGTCTTGCAATAAGTTTCGCTGTTATTGGCTGTGGAATAGAATTTATTAATTAATTAACACCTATTGTGTCACATCTTGGCGAAGTATAATTGTACTAAGCTTGCTATGAATATTATGCTACTGAAGGATGTAGGATATTTTGGTAAGTGTGATTGATTGGTCCCAATGGTCCAAAGTTGTAGGCAAGAAATGAATCTAACAACTCCATTCATTTTGCTTACTGTTAGCGTTGGGTGAGCAGGTTTTTGTTGACTATTTTTTTCGTTTAATGAATGATTCCAGAATCAAAGTGAGGCTAAAAATGCCCTCAGCAAGAGTGGGAAGCCAATTAACAGTAATTTCCACAATGGACGAGATCTAAAGTCTTATGGTGCAGAAGACCGGATCAGACTAGCCTCCCGTGAGCATATCAGTCTCCTCCACCGATCCGAAGGTGAATTTTTCGTTTTAGCTGAAATAGGGAATGTCCACAATGTCACATTATCCACAACCCCATGTTGCAGGTGCAACCTTCCTGACAGTACAATCCCATGCAAACACAAACTCTATGTGTTTCTTCGTGTTCTCGGGATCTCTCAAAATGATTGTCGCATTTGGAGAAAGGGTCTTAAGCCATCTCAACTCGCAGACCTACTCAATATGCTGCGTCAGCTCAGACCCTAGCTGGTGCTCGTGCTCGCGAAGAATTTCTTCTTCTATTTTCAATGTCGGAGGTGAACGTTGGTCCTCCACCAAAAATCTCAGATGAAGATGTGATTGATGTCTGTTGGCCTGTTTGTCATGATGACATGTGCTGGGGCGAGGAAGTGGTGGAACATGGATCATGTGTGGATGTGGGGCATAAGAGTTGTCATTAGTTTGGAGGAAGAGGAAAGAAGGGAAGGTACATGTATGCACCAGGTTTAGAGAAGAGTGGATGAGTGCAGAACAAAATTGGTATACAGACCTGGCAGACTACATGGACTAAATACCAACTAGATGAGGTCAAGAGTTGGTATTTACCTGGCGAATTACGTGGAGGTCAATTCTGGGGATTAATCATGGTTTGCTGCCAAAGAGGTGTAGATGTCCATTTTGTTTCACGGTAGTGGTCTGCTTTTGCTTTGTATATTTCTGGGCAAAGGTCTGCCTTTGGTTTACACATGTTTTTGGACCGAGCCATGCGAGGGAGGGATGACCTTTTATATGGTCACTTTTTTATAATATGTAAGTGATCAATTGACACAAAAAGACTGGAAATAGTCAGGGCCGAAAAACCAAAATTGCCCCTTTGAATCAAATTTTTCTTTTTCTTTTAGACATTTTTGTAAATAAATGGAGGAAAGGCAAATAGGTATAGACATTTTCATAAATAAACCAAAGAAGAAGGATAAATAGGTATACGAGGCAAATTGTTTAAAACAGTTAGCAATTGCGATTCAAGAATCTCTAAAGATTTGAATAGAAGAGGTTTTTTTATATTATCAACATAATATTTTTACAAATTAGAATTTTGATAAAAAATTTCTGAGTATCTCTTTTATAATTTTTATTTCCTTTACAAATCTGAATCCATGCAATCACGTAGCAGTGTCGTTTCGTCAAGTTCTTCGATCGGCCCTCCTACCGTGGCAACGGTTGCACTAGTTATTTATACTGTTTGTACTTATCTTTGGGTTTATTCCCTTGCTTCAGCTTATTTGGTATGAATTTCTATTGAATTGATTTTTCTTTGAAGAATTGTATCTCTTTTTATGTTTTTGTTGTATGTTACTTTTAAGTTTTCTGTGTTTGTAGTAAGGTTGCAATGGTTTGCTGTGGTAGATGAATATTTTGGCATGGAAATGTTTAGCAATATCGTCATTAAGGAACTGACCAACGAAAAGTTTTTGGATGTTTACCTTCAGTGGATGATGTACAAGGGCTCGATTTAATTGACAACTAACCAAAATATTGATCAAGTTATAACAAAATCTATTGTGTTTTTAGGTTGAAGATATTTGATCTTCTGATACTTTCTGTCGACGCCTAAAATCTACTTTTTCCTTGATTATTGTAAATCCCACAGTCAAATTTTCGGATCTACTAAATCAGTGCTTTGAAACAACATTTTATTGTTTTTTTTTTTTGACAAAGAAAAGGACAAATTATATTAACATGGAAGTCACCAGGAGTGACAGATATAGAGAAAAGCAAGAGATAAGAAGAGCTAATGATTAGTTGTTTCAACTTTGTTTTTTCGGATTTCTTAACCATGTTTTCTTTTTTTTTGAGTCAGGACGCAATTATGGATTTTGCTGCCGTAAAATATATGCACAACTATATCTACCGAGGACATGTGCGCACAGAGATGGTGTTGAACAATTTGTCCGTCAATAAACACAATGAATTTGTGGCAATGAAATATATTCACCGTTACATCTACAAAATCCATAAACGCCTTAAACTTTCTGGCAGTGAAATATAAGCACGGTTAGCTATATGATTGATCGATGTAATCAATGGAAACCTCTTCTCTAAACGATTTCTATGTTTATCAAGGTGTCCTAACACTAAGTAAGTTTTTGTAACTGAAAATTTTCAGCTTAGTTTCTCTGTGCTTTATGCGCTTAAATGAAATTGATTAATGTGCTTATGATATCTATCTAATTAATGTATTACGTACTTGATCTAATTTTTAAACTTATGGTTTTACAGAGTGTGTCAACATCTCCGTCACTTTGTAAGTGCTTAATAATGTGATTAAATCCTGGAAAATCCCGATGTTTGATCAATTCAGATGTTTCTTAGGTCTATCATATTCAAATTCTTTAATTTTTCTTTTTTATTTTTTTTTTAATCTTTTGCCATTTAGTTTATGTGCTTTATTATTGATTGTTCTTGGGTGTTCCATTATCAGTTGCAAAGAATTGGGAATATAAAACGTTGCTATTGGAAAGAAAAACCACATGTTGAGAAAGGGATCGATAGGCAACTAAGATGAGTTAAGGATTAGCAAGACAAAGGAGTTGAATCTTACCTGATCAAAGTGGAAGTTTCGGGAACTTTTGATCTTGGTTTCATTTTTGGAACAAGGATGGGTATTATTCAAAGGCTGCAACGAATCCAGGGTCTTAATAACCACTTAAGTGATACAAAAACTATTTACTATAACAGCTGCTATCTATAATTTTGTAAACTTGCGATATGGAAACATTTGATTTGGCAAAACCATTTCGAAGACTCATATTCCCTGGCAGTTCCCAAATACCCGGTGTCTTCTGCTTATTATATTCTAGCTATTCGACCAACAAATTGAATTGAAATTGTGTTTGAAAACAATGACATACTAAAACGGTTTTAAAGATCAAAACCCACATTTATTTATAACTAATAAAAAGAATTTGTCCGTTTAGATTGTACCTTATTTTATGAACTACAAATCTACAATACAATTTTTTTCTTAATTCATTACATCATCTTTATTTGACTTAGTTATGACACAAAATAAAATATTCTTGAGTTGTGATAGGGTTATCCAAACAGGAAGATCCATCCATGATCAAAAATATGTGTACCTTACGGCCTTCAACAACATACTACAATTAGAAGGAATACTGAACCATGAATTACAACTGAGAATTGGGAGTACTATTACACTCCTTAGAAATTTAAATCAACAGATTGGCCTTTGCAAAGGAACACGGCTAAATGTAACTCATTTAGGCCAAACAGTTATTCAATCTGAGATCGTATCAGGCTAAGAGAAATCCACGTATGCATCCCAAGGATGACAATGTCTTATAATATACCAAATTGACTAGTTAATTTCGAAAGAAATCAGCTTCCCATTAAAGAGGATCCTTAATTGTGTTCAACAAATTTGCAAAGGAAGTTTTTAATTTGAATTTATGAGGTTCCAACATTTTTTGGAATTTTTGCGTTTCTTATTTTATGTTTTACTCTTCAGAAACTCATTTTTCATGGTCATGTAATAAATTTTGGTTCTATCTCTTTTCTTTTTGCATAATCTTTTGATAAGACTTGACCAATAATAATGGTCGTGGGTATTCTTATTCTTAACACCTTTTATTACTCAATTTTATAGCTTCCAGTGTTATTTTCAGTAATGTAAGTTTTTGTGCAATTGAAGATGTTGGGCTCATCCCATAGTGGGGCATGTAATGATAATAAGCACACCAGGGATGCATCAAAACTCTATGTTACTTTACATCGCCACCAAGATCCACGATAGTTTATTGATATTGATATCCCATGAACAATAGTTCATCATGTATTTCTTTTGTTAGTGAAATATTTCCATTTTGCATTTCATGGGGAGTTTTTTGTGTTGTTATTTTAGTCGATACCACCAGTTCACATCACGTAATAGTACAAAGCTTTTTAACAATTTCTAGAAAATTCCACAAGCAGAAAGGATATGGATATGCCGAATACACGACAAAATAATGAAGTCTATTGGGCCTAAGGTGTACGAGAGGTTAAAAAACCGTTACCGATATGCTGAAAACACGACTAAATGTAGATCAAGGTATTAAAAACGGGTCACGGCTCAGGTCACGGACACTAGGTGTGACCGTTATAATGAGTTTTCACAGGTGTAAGCACGTTTTGGGCAAAAAAACGCGTTATATAGTAAAAAAAAACGCGTTTTTTGGATGTTTTTTTGAAAAAAAAACGGGCGTTGTAACGGTTAGATAGAAAAAAAATATATTATGAAATGAAATTCCTATGTAACGGTTATAACGTACGTGAAAACATTTTAACGACTCTAAAAAACGTTGTTACTAGGTATTTTTATTTTTTAATACTCCCTACGTCCCTAAATAGATGACCTATTAATTTTTAAATGTTGTCCAACTAATAGATGAAACACCGGTTTTACCTCAAGAAGAACAGTGGTTAAATATGCTGGAAGAGGATACCGTTAATAATCCAGAGCATGTCCCTCTACCATACAACTGGCATGATCCGGAAGTTCAAATCCCATACGAAAGGTTACCGGTGAGTGAATTTGTTTATGACTTTGGTAATCTTTCATTTGGAGATAATACACAATATTATGAGAATGTGAATCCAACATTCTCGTTACACTTCCGATCGCTCTGACCATGGTGTTCAACATATGAACGAAGGATATAATTCTAATATTGATAATAATAAGGAAGTAGGTAACAATAATGATGATACTGAAGGAGGTTATGATAACGATAATGATGGTTATTATGATGATGATACTTATTAAAACGAAGATAGCCAGTACCCCGACAACGATGACTATGATGTGGAAAGGAACCGTCGAGAAAATAAAAAATACTTGAAAAAAGGTGGTGCTCGTAGTTGGTCCGCGTAGCTTTTTAAATGATGAATACTAGTTTAACAATCCTATGTTTTTTAAATTTGAAGTTTTTAATCCTATAGTTAGTTTCCTTGTATCATTTAAAAAAAATTAATTCGAAGTTTTCCGCTTTCAATCCAGAGAAAAAAAAATCAAAAGAAATGGCAAGGAAGTTATTTACACGGTTATAACGTGCGTGATAACGGGAATACAGTTCTAAAAAACGAACGTTAAAATGTTATTTAGAAGAAAAAAACATTCAAACTAATTTTAGAAAAACGGTTATAACGTGTATGAAAACAGAAAAACGGTACTATAAAACTGCCGTTTTTTCCTATTTATCGGCCTAATAAAGAAGAATTAATTGGGGGATATGGGAATTAATTGGGGGATATAGCTACGGGACAAAATAGGTGTCCCAATAGCAATTCTGGGTGACCCCCTATGTAATTTTTTTTAATTCCTAATCTAGCCCCCACTAATTAGGATTAGTGATTAAGTATAATTAGTAAAATGTTAAGTATTTGGGGGATAAATTAGTGTGTATTTTTATTTGTGTTTGGGTGAGAGTAGAAGGAGGGAAAAAAATATTTGAGAGGAATTTCTTTTTTTGAAAATGGGAAGATGATTGTGATGAGAGAATTACTGATAATAAGAGGTTGAAAAATTGATTTTTTTTCTTTGAATCCACCATTGTTGCAGCTGAAAAAGCTTGGTGCCAGCATGGTATTCAACCAAAAACTCATGCGGGCAATTGTTGGAAATGTTCATAAATTGTTTGCCACGATTTTTTTCCTGGTTTTGATCTTCCGAATGTTGATTTTTTTCTGGTTTTGAACAGGTACCGGCATGGTAATAGTTTTTTTGAGTTTCAGACTGTTCCGGCAAGATAGTATTTTTCTTAAATACATACCTGTTCCGACATAGTATTTTGCTTAAATGAAAAGTAATGAAAAGTATCCGTAATGTTGATATTTTTTTTCACTTGACTACCGGCATTGATAGGAAATTATCGGGCATCGTTATCAGTGTTCAAGATATGGTCTTCATCAATTCCGGCATGGTATTCCTCACTTCCATTTTGAATTTTCCTGGCTTTAAAAAGCTTGGTGCCGGCATGGTCAGTTGATATGAAGACCATGCCGGTATTGTTTTTCTGCATAGGAAATAAATATGAAAACTATGCCGGAAAAAATACCGGCATGGTCTTCATATCAACCGACCATGCCGGTACCAAGTTTTTTAAAGCCAAGAAAAATTCAAAATGGAAGTGACGAAGACCATGCCGGAATTGATAAAGACCATATGTGGGAACCCGATGACGGCATGGTCTTCATCAATTCCGGCATGGTCATCATCACTTTCAAAGATGATCTTCATCACTTCCGAATAAAAAAAATTTCGTTTCCAAAGTGAGGTGAAGAGAATTTGATATAGAGTGGGGAGAGTTTAGAATTTGAAAGGGAATGGAGAATATTTGGGTTTCAAAACACTACCCCTAAATAAGATTAATAAGAAGTGGAGATGGAAATGAGGGATATGATATAGATTTTTGATTTTAAGTTTTTAATTTTTATTTTGAGGGAAGAAGTGGAGATGGAAATGGGGGATATGATTTTGTTTTTTGATTTTAAGTTTTTTTTTTATTTTGAGGGAAGGGTATTTTAGTATATTCATAACCAAAAGTCACCCCTTAACACACACCATGGGTTGGGGGAAGTAATTCATATCCCCCAATTAATTCCCATATCCCCCAATTAATTCTTCCTAATAAAGGCACGGGGTTCGGGGACCCTCACGGCCACGGTATATGGGTGTGACCGTTTTAATGGACGTATTTAAAACCTTGATGTAGATCACACCAACGCGCCGAAGGCGCACGAGAGGTTGATCCCAGGCCGAAGGCCTAGGTGATACCCTAGTATATATATATATATATATATATATATATATATATATATTAGTACTAGTAAGGACACATGTGCTTGAATTTTTACTCATCCAACAATGCTAAATTTGAAAATCGTGGATTTTTTTTTCTAAAACAAAAAATTACTATTTTTGTTTGTACTCATTACGTAGATAATTGAAAGAGCTTTTCAAATATATAAATTTAAAAAAAAATCCTGATTTTGATCTTAACAACTTCACCAATAAAGACAACGCCCCCCCTAAAGCACAAAGCATCCTGGCGAGTGCTCTTTTTGGTAAAGTGGTTAAGGACATTGATAGAGTTTACATGCTAATGGAGAGACAGAAAGCGGTTTTTGGTTGTTTGCAAGCAGCACATGCCCAAGATTTTCTTCTGGCTATTCCGATTGAGGGGTGGGGCGTAAGATGTCTCCTTTGGAGTACCTGGTCTATCCTCAAATACAGTTAATGATCCCGCTTTATCCCTCGACTCTCGCTGCCCCGCTTGCATCACAAAGTTGCTTGGATTCATATGGTGAACATGCGTTCATTGTAAAGTAGACCCTGGTTATAAATATAGACATGATCATGTGAGGGATATCTTGTATGATGTACTTGTGGAGGTCCGGCATTTCGGCAAAGAAAGAAGCACCTGTGCATTTCCGCTGACCCACTTGAAGGGAGATCGACACTAAGACCAGCTGATGTTCTTATTTTTGGATGGGCTAATGGGAAACACACATGTGTTGACCTCACCGGGGTATCTCCTTTGGTAGGCATTGGACATGGCACCTTTACAATCGGGCGAGCAGCGCTAAAGGCTGCCTCAGGTAAGATATCGAAGCATGAGAAAGCATGTGTTAACAATGGGCATGCTTTCGTCCCCTTTGCTTTTTATACTTTTGGCTTTTTGGCTCCAGAAGCAGTTGGACTACTCAAGAGGGTCCAGAAAGTCATGCGCAGCAATGTAATGACCCCTGGCTCACGAGATTTTATTTTTAATAGGATAGGTTTTGCTATTCAAAAAGGGCTAGCGGCACAGCTTGTCGCTCGCTTGCCTAGTATGTAATTTTTAACTTTGTAAGATTTTGTTTTATCTTAGGGGATGTAAAGATCAAATTTTAAAACTTTTTGATATATTTTTAAAACAATGGTATTTATGTAAATATGTCAAATATGAGGACAATAAGTAATATAGGGGGTCTCCTAACAAAAAGAGCTATTTTCTTTATATTAGTAAGTAAATAAGATAAGATATTAGGGCATCCTCGGGAAAAATGAAAATGGCAATGGAAGACTTGTAATAAGAGTAAGAAATGAAGCGCTTTCCTACATTGTCTGCTCCAAACGCCCTCAGCTTCACTAATCACAACTCCATTTGCATGTGTTACGAATGAATTAGAGATCATATGCTAAATATATATCTTTTCATTACCATCTATTCCTATTGAAAGATGCTCATCTTCGTCCTCAACTGATGAGCAGTAGCGATGCACATCCTGAAATTTCAAAAGCATGGGAGTTCAAATCGATTGGCTACGTTCAATTGGTTTACCCATGGTAAATATCGATGTTGTGGTTTTTGAAATTAAGGGAAGTTATAGTGGGGACAATCAGAGCATCTCCAGCAGCAGGTGTTAAAAATCCTACGTGGATTTTTTTTTGAGACCATTATTTAAAAGAATTTGTACATATAGTAAATATAGGACCCCATGACTAGAAAATCATCTCCAACAGTATAGATGTTTGACCCTTAGAAAACCTTGTGTGATGAAATCTTAACCGTTTAATTGTTTTTTAATTAATTATTAAAACTAAAAAATATGACATGGAGGTCATTCCGGAGGTCAACATAAGACTTTCTTCAAAACCTTCAAAATTAGTATTTCATCCCTCATGTTTTATAGGACCTACCGTTGGAGATAAATTTAGTTAAAATGAAGGTTTAAAATCCTATGTGTCACTAAAAAATAAATCTTCCACGTTCTCTTGGAGATGCTCTTAGAAACCTTGTTGCGGTTTTGGAATGGGAAGTTATCATAGGATTATTATTTTTTTGTTAAGTCCAAAATTTTATTAAATAGCAAAAGTTACAGCAAGTTTGTAAGAGAAATTACAAACTAGACAGAACGAAAGAGAAAATACATTCGAGAGCTAAGCAAAAGAGCATATTTCTACTTTGTAGTCTTCATTCTTTTTGTTTGATCTTGAGTTTGCTTAACATACTCCATTCGAAAAAATAAATCATTCAAAAACTTTAGTTGGGTATCAAATTTTGTAATTGTACCAAATATTTCATTCTCTTCTTTGGTTAACTTAGGTTTTTTACCCTCTTTGGGCTTTGCTTCTCTATCCATATTTTCACCGTTGTCCTCCACTTGCAAGCCCAAAGGAAGTTATCATAGGAACAATTGAAAACCTTGGTTTGGAAGCTCAGAGCTAAGATAGGCTTCCTAAACCATACTATGTTGGCAACCTATAATTTCCTTATACCTTGGTTGAATTCATACCTTCTAAGTTATATTTTAGATCCCTTGATGATGTTTGTAAAGTTCATTTAATTCTGTACGAGGTCATAGTTCAACAATGGTATTTGCATCAATCTAATAGAATAGGAATTAGAGGCTTCGGTTTTTGAAGGCATGTTCCTCCACACTAATAGTTTTTGATCAATACAAGTTGGGGGTTGGTAAACCAATTTAAAACATAATTTAAAGGTCTAAGGCCTATTCCTATGCATATGGCAAACATCATATTTTTCCATATATGCACCCACTGTATGCCAAACTGCCAAACTCATATGCCTATATGTCAGGAATAACATATAGACATACACGATGGAGTTTCCAGCGAGCGATAGATAGTCCATCGCTTGATGGTCTTTAATGCGCCAGCGCTAGTCAAGCTATCGCTTGCTGTTTTGACCATCGCTTATCAGATCTTCATCCAACGGATACCAATTTCCCCCTATAAATACCTAATTTCAGCTCATTCCAACCCAACTTCAAATTTATTTCAACATGCCCAATGCTCTCATAACCGAAGTGGATTTTACTCTAGAGGAAGATGTTTCTATAATTCGATGTTGGGTTTCAGTTGCAAGCAAGGTAGTCAATATCGGTTGTACAGGCCGATATTATAGGTTTTTATCGGGTATCGGAAAATACCTATACGATATCAAAAATATCGGCGATACAAAGATGGAACGATAAAAACGTTCGTACAGGCCGATACAGGCCAATATATCGGTTTTTCCTACACACAGATAATATCGGTTCCAATATCATCTTTGGTTAAGATGAAACCTAAGAAGGGAAAATTAGGCATTCCAGTATCATTTGTGGTAAAGATGAATTATATAAAGGGAAAACTAGGCACCATCAAGTATAATCAATTATCAAAATCACTACCAAATAAAGTGAATAAGTTTTTCGAGCAACATGCATCTAGTCTTTACATACAAGTACAACGTCAATTAGAGAATGTAAAAAACCATAATATATTTAAGATATAAAATCAACGACTATACACGTAGGATATAAGATGGACACCATATATACTCGAGAAGGAATTTGAATGGATTTGGGTTTTGCTGTGACGGTAGAATATAGTGGAGAATTTGAGCGGTTGTTATTGACTACGTAGTTGTATTTGTGATTGTTTCGATCATAAAACAAGGATAATAAGAATTGGACAACAGTCACAACGCGTAAGATTTTGCCACCTTATGATTTTTAAATTTGAGATAGGTGTATGATTCTTATTATTTTTTCTAAGGTCTTATAAATATTTGAAATTCTGATTTTAATGATGTATCACCGATAAAAACCGGTAATATCTTTTGTATAGGTGTATCAGACCCGACCGATATGAGACCGATACGCGATATTAACTACCTTGGTTGCAAGCGATAGAGATTTCAATTTAGAGACTTTTAACTTATGGGACATTGTGTTTCAAAGGTTTACGATGTTAAGTCACGTAAATCCAAGAAGAACAAATGAATGTCTTCAAAATCGTTATTGTTTCCTCAATAACAATGTTAGAAAGTATCAGCAAATTATGTGGTTGATAAAAGGGGATAATCCTAGGTAGTCAAATGAAGAACTAAAAATTAGAGCTCGTACCAAATTCGCCGAAGACAATGGAAGATGGTTTAGTCATGACGAATGTTATGAACTCTAGAATGTTCATGTGCAGGGATTCAAATTTTAAGTATTGTGTTATGCAATCAAGGTTAATTTGTAATGAAATGTAAAACTAGTTTCTATTTGAATATTAATCTAAAAAAAAGTTTCCATATTTTTTTAAAGATTACATTTCAACTAAATTGCTTACATAATTAAATTACTTACATTTAAATTACTCATTACCCTGTCCATTTCCCTCCTGACCAAAGATCCAATTGCCCGCGTTTTCTGGATCAAGAGTGTTGTTCAACATATCAGTTAGCGAGCCGGTTTAAGACTCACTTGGTGATTGAGTCTCATCAGAATCACCATAAACTTGATAAGAAATGGGTACAGGTGCCATGGGAACACGATACAAATCTTAAAATACATGTGATTGATATTCTTGAGGAGTTTTCTGCAATGGTTGAAATGATGATGAGCTCGAGGCAATTGGGGAGTGGAGGAAATTTGGGTATACAGAGTCGATTGCCTAATTACTTCCATGTTCACACCACCACCCGGAGTCATTATGTCAGTTGGAAAATGACTAAACATACGTACATGAGTTGTTTCCAAGCCAATGTTTTCTTCACTACCACGTACTACTTGACTATCTAACATTAGGTTTGGAGTAGAACTTTCTGGTATCTCCTGCACAAAATGACGTCTCATACTTCTTTCACTTCCATGACTTTGCTGACTTCGAGTGGGACTCAAATGAGTCATTCCTCTACCATTGAGACTCAAATGAGTCATTCCTCTACCATCTCTACCACTAGGACTCATTCCTCTACCACTGGGACTCATTACTCTAACATTGGGACTCATTCCTCTACTACAACCTGAACCATCATTACCATCAAATCCTTGACTCATGTCAAACATCATGCTTTCCCTAAGATTTTGATTGGGGCTCTGAAGATAGCGAAACCTGTCAAGGTTCGTTATTGGGGCTCTAAAGATAGCGACTCTATTTCAGAGTCAGATTTTGAAGGAGATAACCTAGCTAAGCGTGCAAGAAGTGGAACTTCACCTTATATAGGGGCTGCTAATGTCAACACGGATTCTGGCTAGACTGGAGTCAAGGTATCAACTTCAAAAACAACCTCTCAACAATGCGTATTATTTTTTGGAATGTAAATGGGATTGTTAGAGAAGAAGCTAGGTGTAAACTTAATGAGTTAGTTAATAATTTTAAGCCTTTAATCATTTGTTTGGCAGAGCCAAGAGTGGCTACTACCTCCGGATCAATGAACATGTTTTTTTTAAAAGGTTACAACAGGTCTGTAATTCATAATTCGGCTGATAGAAAAATTGGTAATCTTTGGGTGATGTGGGCTACGGAGATCCAAGAGCCAGTAGTGGTTAACAGAACGCGCCAGGCGATTACGGTAGAAGTGGAAGGTACATATATTTCTTTCGTTCATGCTAGCTCCATTCAGGTCACTAGGAGGAGATTGTGACAATAACTGAATTTGGGTAATAATCAGGTTCCGGGGTTAGTAATTGGTGACTTCAACTGTGTTCTTCGTAATAAGGAAAAAAAGGGGGGGGGTGCACTCCTAGAACTTCAGTCATTAATGATTTTAGTGATTAGATGGATGACAATAGTTTGTTCGAAGCGGAATATTTGGGGAGTACTTTCACCTGGTCTAATAGGCAATCAGGAGCGAGAAGAATCCTGAGCAAACTAGACCGTGCTTTAATCAATGAACTGTGGCTCAATAAATATGAGAATTGGCGGTGTAAAGCTCTTACAAGGGAAGTCTCAGATCATTCTCCTCTTTTTGGATATGCTTTTGACAATCCAAGACCTCGTCGTGCTCCTTTTCGAGTGCAAAAGATGTGGTTTAGCCATCCTGATTTTATGACAATGGTTCGTGAGAGTTGGCAACAACCTATTAATGGTTCTTTGGATTTCATTTTCCCTGCTAAACTAAAGCGTCTTAGGACAATAATGAAGGAGTGGAACTTGAATGTCTTTGGCAACGTTCATGCAAGGCTCAAATAAGCTCAGTTACGAGTGGAGTCTACCATTATAGTTTCAGATGAGGATCCCAGGGATATGGTTAAGTTTAATGTGATGAAGCAAGCTAACGTGGAGCTTCAGGAGGTGAGACTTCAGTTAAACACAATGTTAAAACAGGAGGCGCATCATAATTGGTTGGTGGATGGCTCTAGTAACACCAGCTTTTTCCATAATAGTATTCGTATTCGTAGGAATACAAACACTATCTCTGAGTTAGTGGATGACGCAGGTGGGGTGATTTCAGACTTGGACCAAATGAGAAACCATGTTGTTAATTACTATGAAGAAAAATTCAATGGGGATTCTTCTACTCATGTTAGTACTCTTTTTGATGTTGATCATGAGGTCATTACTCCAGATGAGAGTAATATCATGGATGCCATGCATACAAAGGAGGAGATTAGGCGAGCTGTTTTTGATCTTGGAGCTGACAGTGCTCTTGGACCGGACGGTTTTGCGGGTTTCTTTTATCGTCACTGTTGGGACATTGTGCGGGAGGATTTGACAAAGGCAATTTTGTTCTGCTGGCAAAAGGGTTTTATTCCGCAAGGGGTAAACTCAAGTCTTCTTTTGCTTCTTCCAAAGGTAAGAGGGGATAATTCCTTGAATAGTTTTAGACCGATTTGTCTAAGTAATTTTTTCTTCAAAATTTTCACAAAGATCTTAGCTTCCAGGCTTGGGACTGTTTTGGACAAGTTAATTTCTGAAGAGCAGGTGGCTTTCATGAAAGGCAGAAACATTCATGAAAACATATGTCTTGCTTCCGAAATGGTGAATGTGCTGGACTTAAGAAGAAATAACGGTAATGTTGGGCTTAAGCTTGACATAACTCAGGATTTTGATACGGTGAGCTGGAATTTTATTTTGGAGGTTTTTCGGAACTATGGGTTCTCGGAGAATTGGTGCACTTGGATACATAACATTTTAAAGTCAGCTAGGATTTCGGTTCTGGTAAATGGTAGCCCGGAAGGTTTTTTCAAAGTAGAGAGGGGTCTTCGTCAGAGAGATCTTCTATGTCCACTGATCTTTGTTCTCATTGAGGACATTTTAAGCCGCAACATTACCAAAATATTTAAGGAAAAGAAGATCTCTCATATGGTCTCTAGAAAGGGGGTGACTCCATCTCATTTATTCTTCGCGGATGACATCATGATTTTTTGCAAAGAAAACATGAAGAGTTTGAGAAACCTGGTGGAGTTACTGGGATTATATCAAAGGGCTTCGGGTCAAACAGTTAGCCGTCAAAAGAGCAAACTTTATTATGGAGGGGGTTCGTTGAGCAGGCGTCGAACTATCTCAAATTTTCTGGGTATGAATGTGGCAACTTTTCCGGATCGTTATTTGGGGGTTAAAGTTATGAAGGGTACTATGAGGTATAATCATATTAGAAATGTGGTGGAGCAAATCAAAAATCAGCTAGCGGGTTGGAAAGGTAAGTTGTTATCTTTTCAAGACCGAGTCGTTTTGGTTAAGGCTGTGATTGGTAGTTTTTCAATTCATAACATGGCAGTGTACAAGTGGCCGCGTAAATTTACTCACCAATGCGAGGTTGCTATCCGTAATTTCCTTTGGTCTGGAGATTCTGGAATTAGTAGGTTCTTCACAGTGTCATATGATAAAATTTGTGCACCGTATGAGGAAGGTGGCCTTGGTCTTTCTCAAATGAAGATCACCAATCAAGCACTTCTTATGAAGTTGTGGTAGAAAATTAGGAATTCTAGTAAGGTTTGGGCTAGATATCTTCGTGTTAAATTCTTTAAAAGAAATGGGCAGTTGGTGGGGTATATTAAATCCTCTATTCTTCCAGGGATTAAATGGGTTTATAATGTGGTGGAGGAGAACACCAAGGTGCTTGTTGGGGATGGAAGATTAACCTCATTGTTCTATGATGACTGGCTGGGAGAGGATTCAGTGGAAGATATCCTGGAAGACTACACTCTTGATAGAAATTTCAGGGTTAGTGACTGTATTGTTAATGGTGTATGGCTGTTAACTACTGAATGCCGGGACATTTTATTAGCTGCAGGTTATGAAGAAGCTGATCTTCCTCTTCCCTTGGGAGGGTATGATATTCATGTTTGGAAGCCAACCTTGGATGGCAAGTTCACGGTTAAGTCGGATAAAGATCTAACTCGTAAGAAATTCGCAAGGTTCGAGGGTGCATAACTTCTTTGGAGATCTGAAATTCACCCTTGGCTTGCTGCGCGAAACTGGAAAATCATGAGACGCTTCTGCACAACTCTTGACAAAGTTAAATCCAGGTTCAAAATTCAAATTGCTAATAAATGTTGTTTGTGTAATGTTGCTGAAGAATCCTTAGATCACTTAATGTGGCACTACTCGTTTGCTCATAAAGCTTGGTCCTGGATTGCGATCATCTTTGATCTTCAGCCACAACTCTCTCTTACTTCTTCTTACGCTGTTGCCAAAGAGTCAAGCCGTATGGTGAAGGATTTATGGCTCATTGCTCTGCTGGTATTACGTTCAGAAATTTGGATGGCGAGAAATAATTTTGTTTATGACAGTAAACAAGTAAGCTGACCTTTTTTCCAAAAAAAAAGATCTTTAATCAGGTCCATGATTATTCAAGAAGACTAAAGGGCTTCATGCACAATTCAGTTAGAGACCTACATGTCCTATATTTCTTTAAAGTAGCTAATAGAAGAGTTAAGGGTTTTATGCCAATTGAATGTTACTGGAACCTCCCAGCTGAAAATGAACTACTACTTTGCTGCGATGGAGCGTCTCGCGGTAATCCGGGAAGAGCATGTGCTGGGGTGGTGGCTCGAGACAATGAAGCAAATGTTATGGGGGCTTTAAGTATTGGGTTAGGATGCACAACCAATTTTCTGGCGGAGGTATATGGGATAATTGTTGGTTTGGAATGGGAAGTAAAATGGGAGATGCTCAACGTCTGTGTGAGGTCGGATTTTGTTCATGTTTCATACAAGATTCTTTACCTTGGTTTGCGAGGCAAATATGGAGGAGCATTCGTACAAGGTACAAGAATATAAGATTTGAGCACATTTTTCGTGAAATTAATTTCGCAGCTGACAACATGGCTAAGCGGGGTTGTCATCTTCAGGAGGAGCATGGTATAAGTTATGAAGGAAGACCTTTTTTCTTAAATTCTATAGAAGTACCTTATATCTCTTACTATCGCTTTAAATAGTCTGTAAGGTTTTGGGGTCCTTTGTTTCCTTTTTGCTACAATCTTTGGATTTTTATCTTTGTATTTTATAATACAATTTGGATTTAACAAAAAAAATTCCCTCAGTTTTCGCAACTCATTCAAGTGGAATATCAGAAATCCATGTAATAGAGCATCCCCCCCCCCAAGATGGATAAGTACTATAAGGTACACTGGAAGCAATTGGATAAGTAACATTCTGTCCAGATGTGGTGGATATAGTCTGTACATCCCAAGAAAATGGTGGCATGGTTGACGATGAACTTTGAGAGGAATATGCAAATGCGTCACCCGTCTCTGGTGGAGATTAGGAAGGAAGAAATTCATTGGAAAGTGGCATCCTACCTAAAGCTGGGAAATCCATCCGACCCAAAATTTGTGGTTGCATAAAAATATTGGGCCTGGAAATAGTGTTATACCAAGATAGGTAGTCATTTCTTTTCATTGGCTCATGGATCAATTGATCAGCTTCTTGCCAATGATGACATTCCCTTATCAATTTGAAGTAATCGTCTTCGGAAACCTCTGAACTTGGATAAGGGTTGATGGCTATCACTGATCTTCTTTGCAACTGAAGAATTTGTCTTTCACCATAATATCAAACAACCTTTACATAAATAGGGTTGTATAACACCATCCTTATAAGGCTTAGTTGTTGTACCATTCTCTGAGCTTGTTCTTCTTCGAACTCGGGTATTGCTTCATACGGCTGGGAGATGAGGTTAAGGCTTGTTCTACACAACTGCTGAATATTATGAACAATAGCAGTATGTTGACCATCTTCAATCTGTATAGGTTTCCAATTCTCGGAATCGTACTTCCGTATGATCGAAAAAACATTGGTGTGATTCTTAAGAGAAGGTTCCGAAACACAGAAATATGTATACCACCAATACTGAAAATAATAACATTATTGGTTACTAAAATTTCCATGTGAAAATGACAAACAAATAGTGTGAAAAATATTGGTTCTTACCTCCAGAACTCCCCAAAAAGCATTAAAACTATATTTTCCACACGTCGAGAAATCACCGAGGGCCATGTAAATCTCTGATAAAATAGGAGATCCACAATCATATGTTGGTGCTTGCTCTAAATCTTCTAATGCTTCAAGAAAACCAATTAACACCACTGAGCTAGCATTTGGAAATAAACATTGGCCTAGTGTCCACAATACAAACAGACGTTCGAGCTCCTCATATTGGTCAGGGAACAAATATTGATTACCAACTACCCTGTTTTCATCCATTTTCCTAGCATAACGCTTAAAAAAACTTTTCAACCCAGCCACCTTTAACCCATGTGCTTTTATTTGTCTATATGTATATATCATTTCCTTCTAATTCATTTGAGTATAAAGGAAGTATTTGTTTTCATCTATCTTTTGATAACCAATTTAGTTTGTTAAATGGAAGTAAGTTTCCAGCACATGGAATTCCCGTTAACATGTACAAATCTATCGGTTTAACTCCTATTAACAACAATTATTCATAATTAGATTTAGTTGATTTTTATAAAACAAAATACATAATTTAAAAATTAAATTACTGCAAAAAACTAACTTAACACATTCACAGTCCTTGAAAAAGAACGCGTTTGTAGTCTTACACCATCGTTCTAATATAGCTTGAACTCCTTGAGTCATGTGGTTTCTAGGTTGTATTTGATATAGATGTCGCCAAGGATATCTTCCAACTCTCTCTTGAACAACAAGGGGAAGTAATTGAAAAATCGTATGTAACTCAGACCACCCACCTCTTAGATTTACTGAATTAACTCACTCCTCATGGTTAGGTAGGTGATTAGAGAACATACCTTCACCGGCTACTTGTCTAACATTATCAAACTCATAATTTGTATCCATAACAAAACTTATTCCACTGGCTGGGGTACTAGTACATCCTTTGGATTTTCTATTTCTTTTTCTTCTCTTCATATTTGTTTAAGAAGTAAAACAAAAGATAATTGTTTAGAACAGAAGAGAACAGAAGAGTTGAGAAGGGAAGTGTGAAGTATATCTAAACAAGGTGCGGTATTTATAGGCGTTAGAATGTCGTACGCTGGTGATATTGATTATAACGCCAGCGACCGAGTCAATAACGCTCGCTAGAAACTTGGTCTCTCTGTGGTTTTTCCATTGTAGCACAATTGGTTTGCCATGCCAGCTGGTATGCCAAACAACTTTTTTTTTTGCATGTGCATAGGAATATGCCTAACAAATTTTGTTAAAGCATCTGCCACCGTGTTTCCTGTCCTACGAACAAAAAAGAAGCCTAAAAACTCAGGAAAAGTTCTAGCTATTATATCTGCTTCCTCAATATATTCTTACTGCTCCAAGAGATCTCTGAATTTTTCCCGTTGAGATGTTTGAACAGACTTTCGCAATCGCCTTCGATACTGAAATTATTGATTCCTTTCTCCTTTGACCAAAAAGATGCTTGTAGGATACTCACTTCCTCTGCCTCTTGTGGATCTGCACTGGGTGTAGGACCTTCTCTACCTCCTTCGATTTCACCTATGTCATTCCTTAAGATTAGATCGTAGCTTGAGATTGAATTTTCAGCGTCTATGTTGATTTTCTTGCAATTAGGTGCACTCCATGGTATCTTATTTTTCTTATGAGAGTTCCTAGGATCCTTCTTTGATGAGGGTTTCTTAGACCAGTAAAGAAAATATTTCTGAATTTTGAAGGACAATTGCCTTACAGTTTTAGATTTAGCTTCAAACACTCTAGTACATCTTAATTTCTTTCCAAATATGCCACTTTTATTAAGAATAAGTTCAATATATATAACCTGATTCGTATTCCAAAACCCATTTTTACATAATTCTAACAAACTAGTCATTGGGTCAATCCGGATACTTATATGATTTGGCTCTGAATTCCATACAACTCGAGCATATCTACAATATAGGAGCAGATATTCTGTAGTTTCCAGTGCTTCACCACACATAGGGCAAGAGGGATCTATATTCTTAACTTTTCCAACTAATTTAGTATTGGTTTCCAGGGCGTTTTGAATGCATTTCCAGAGAAAACTTTAATTTTCTGCGAAATATTCAAATTCCATAGGGCCAAAAGGTTTCTGAAAGTGACAAACCATAAATCTCTGTACCTCTCTCATTAAGTTTATCATACATTGATTTGACAGTATAATTACCAGATTTAGTTAGTGTCCATCTAAGTTTATCTTTCTTTTGTTCATTTGATTTAGTGGTAATTGCATTTTTGTCCCTACTTTTGATGGTCTACACAAATATCCTTATCACATAATAATTTTGTCCCTCTTTATCTATAAGCCCATCAGGGGCCCATCAAAAATTTATAAACTTCCAAATATACCCCAACCTTTATAAAAGTATAGATTTCTTCTTATATTCTTTAATTTCAGATCTAATTTTTTTCTCCACCACCTCATCGTCTTCCTCTTCCACCGACAGCCACCACCTTCTTCGTCATCACCACCACCATGCCAGTAGCACCTCCACTTCCTCCATCATGTCTTACCACCATCGTTATCACCATCTCCTTCTTCTCCTTCAGCCATCGTCGTCGTTTCTCCACTTCCTAATCAATCGTATAGATCGATTTTCACCCAACTCAAGTTTCTGCCCCCTCGAGTAGCTGCTCACTATAGGGTTTTGCGGTGATGGAGCATTTCGGTCTTCTCCCAGTCGATATCTCACTACATATTTTCGGCATTTTACCGGTTGAATCGGTTTCAGATTTTGCATCGGTGAGCAAATCATGGAAGAATCTCATTCACAGTCCATCCTTCTACGAAATGCATACACTTCATCTTCTTCGTCTTGGTAAGTTTGGGGTTCTCTTTTTCCTTTTCCCATTATCATCTGAAAAAGTCAAATTGTTAATTTTCTTCTTCGAATTTTGATATAGCCAGGGAAGCCCATGCTGAGATTTTTCAGAAGCTCAAGGAATTTAGCGAATATTGTGCATTCGCTAAGCAATTTGCTCTGACTTGTGAGTCTGGGGAGCTAGTTCAACAATTTTGTAAGATCCATTACGAATACGTTGAAGAGAAGATGAACTCTGTGAGATTATCTGGTAGGAATCTCAAAATTTTGTCTGCTTTGTGGTGTTATTAATGTAATCGTATAGCTCCTAATTTGTTAACGAGATTTAACCAGCTGATACCCTGTAACAGGTTCAGCATATACCACATTTATGATTGTTTGTATAGATTCTTCTTAAACAGCGCCCAGTGCGTATAGTTTTGAGACTTTTGACAGAGAATTATCATCAACAGATGTTTTTTTTTCCCTCTTGCATATTTTCTTTCATCTATTAACTGCCATTTTCTAGGCTTGCTTCCCAGTTGTATAGATAAAGTCTTTATTCTTTACAGGCATGTAAAAGTTACACTGATAGATGCAGTCATCCAACAAGTCAAAACAATAAAATGCAAGGAAACATAGACAGAAAGTGAGCAATAAATAAAAAACTCCACAAACATATGGATAAACTCTTGATTTCATTTTGTATGTGTTATTGATTGTTGAGCTCATAATTTAGTGTAAAGAAATCATATGTCCAAGTATAATGTGAACTTGACAGGTTAGGAGTACAACTGCATATTTACGTATTCGGTGGTTATTTGGGTTTAAGCAGACAGTGATATTGGATCAACTATGGTTGTTGATCCATATTTTTTGGATCAACTATGGTTGTTGATCCAACAGCAATGGATAAACATCCACTGTTGATCCAACTGAAATGGATAAACATCCATTGTTGATTCAACGAGATTGGTTTTGAAGTCGGGTCTTGGAGTGTTGGTGTTTATGAAGCTACAAGTAATGAAATATGGTAGTTATATGGGTTGAAGCGAGGAAGTGATATTGGATCAACTATGGTTGTTGATCCATCTATATGGGATCAACTACTGTTGTTGATCCTTTGAACTCATGTTTTGTAGTTTAAATCATGTAAATTTGGTCTAATGTTGAACTTGTGGTGCAATGGTAGCATGAATGACTCCATGTCAGATGATGCGTGTTCGACTCACGCCAAGTTCACTCCATTTTACATGGATAAACTATCATTATTGATCAAATTATACATGGATCAACTTCCATTGTTGATCCACTAAAATTGGATCAACTTCTATTGTTGATCCTTTTTTCTTGGATAAACTAGATAAACTTCTGTTGTTGATGGTTTTGTTGGTGAATATGAAACTACTTGGTGATGAAGTGGTAGCATTTTTCCATCAAAGATGGATAAACATCCATTGTTGATCCAAGCGCAATGGATAAATTTCTCTTTGTTGATCCAATCGCAATGGATAAACATCCATTGTTTGATCCAACCGAAATGGATCAACTACTTTTCTCGTTGATACAAAAAAATTTGAACCAGTGATGGTGGCGGTGGTGGTGGTGACGGTGGTGGTGGTGGTGGTGGTGGTGGCGGTGACGGTGGTGGTGGCGGAGGCGACAAATTTGTGGTGGAGGAGGACTAGTGGTGGTGTAATGGTGGCGGTGAAGGAGTGGTGGTGGAATATTGGTGGTGGTGGCGGTTGGTAGGTGGTGGCTGTTGAACGGTGGTGGTGGTGGAATGGTAGTTGAATGTTGGTGGTGGTGGTGGTGAAGTGGTAGAGGAAGAAATTTGTTGTATTTTGAAATAAAGAAAATTATTATATGAGTGAGGGTATTAAGGTAATCTAATATTAAATGGATAAGGTTATAAAAAAGGAGGGACATAATTATTGTTGCATAAGGATATATTTGTAGGGAGTTAAAAGTAGGGACATATAATTAATATACCCTTTGATTTATTAGGGAATAAGTATATCCTGATGATTTTCTCTACTAGCCATGTCAGAATGAAAAGAATCATTGATAAGAGAGGAATTCCACTTTTTTGTGATATGATCTATAAGATCCACCACAAGTGTTAGAGAGTTGTTACTAGAATTTTTGTATCTAGAAAGAGTATTAGTGTATTAATTAAGCCTGGGACCCAAATGTCCTCCCATATACTTATACTAAGGCCATTTCCAACTTCCCAAATGCTTTTAGGCATCTCAAAATTGATCCTAGGCATGTCAAATTTAAACTTGGGCATATGAAATTGAATGATGGGCATGGGCATGAAAGCAAAACCCTACGATCTTGGGCATCTCAAAATTGATCCTCAGCATGTCAAATTTAAACTTGGGACTATCAAATTGAATGTTGGGCATAGGTATGAAATCACAACCCTACGGCCTTGGGCATCTCAAAATTGATCCTAGGCATGTCAAATTTAAAATTGGGCTTATCAAATTGAATGTTGGGCATAGGCATGAAAGCACAACCCTACGGTCTTGGGCTAGGCATGTCAAATTTAATATTGGGCATATCAAATTGAATGTTGGTCATGGGCATGAAAGCACAACCCTACGGTCTTGGGCATCTCAAAATGGATCCAAGGCATGTCAAATTTAAACTTGGGCATATCAAATTAAAAGTTGGGCATAAGCATGAAAGCACAACCCTACGGTCTTGGGAATCTCAAAATTGATCCTAGGGATGTCAAATTTAAACTTGGGCATATCAAATTGAATGTTGGGAATGGGCATCAAAGCAAAACACTACGGACTTGGGAATCTCAAAATTGATCCTAGGCATGTAAAATTTAAACTTGGGCATATCAAATTGAATGTTGGGCATGGGCATGAAAGCACAACCCTACGGTCTTGGGCATCAAAAAATTGTTCCTAAGCATGTCAAATTTAAACTTGGGCATATCAAATTGAATGCTGGGTATGGGCATGAAAGCACAACCCTACGGACTTAGGTATATAAAAATTGATCCTAGGCATGTCAAATTTAAACTTGGGCATATGAAATTGAATGTTGGGCTTGGGGATTAAAGCACAACCCTATGGTCTTCGACATCTCAAAATTGATCCCAGGCATGTCAAATTTATACTTGGGCATATCAAATTGAATGTTGGGCATGGGCATGAAAAAAAAAACCTACGGTCTTGGGGATCTCAAAATTGATCCTAAGCATGTCAAATTTTAACTTGGGCATATCAAATTGAATGTTGGGCATGTGCATGAAAACAGAACCCTACGGTCTTGGGCATCTTAAAATTGATCCTAGGCATGTAAAATTTAAACTTGGGCATGTCAAATTTAATCATGGTCATGGGCATGAAAGGACAAGGCTACGGTATTGTCCATCTCAAAATTGATCCTAGGCATGTCAAATTTAAATTTGCGCATATCAAATTGAATGTTGGGCATGGGAATGAAAGCACAACTCTACGGTCTTGGGCATCTCAAAATGGATCCTAGGCATGTCAAATTTAACCTTGGGCATATCAAATTGAATGTTGGGCATGGGAATCAAAGAACAACCCTATGGTCTTCGGCATCTCAAACTTGATCCTAGGCATGTCAAATTTAAACTTGGGAATATCCAATTGAATGTTGGGCATGGGCATGAAAGCACAACCCTACGGTCTTGGGCATATAAAAATTGATCACAGGCATGTCAAATTTAAACTTGGGCATATCAAATTGAATGTTGGGCATGAGCATGAAAGCACAAACCTATGGTCTTGGGAATCACAAAATTGATCCTAAGCATGTCAAATTTAAACTTGGGAATATCAAATTGAATGCTGGGTATGGGCATGAAAGCACAACCCTACGGACATAGGTATATAAAAATTCATCCTAGGCATGTCAAATTTAAACTTGGGCATATCAAATTGAATGTTGGGCATGGGCATAAAAAAAAAAACCCTACGGTCTCGGGGATCTCAAAATTGATCATAGGCATGTCAAATTTTAACTTGGGAATATCAAATTGAATGTTGGGCATGGGCATTAAAACAGAACCCTACGGTGTTGGGCATCTTAAAATTGATCCTAGGCATGTAAATTTTAAACTTGGGTATGTCAAATTTAATCATGGTCATGGGCATGAAAGTACAAGCCTACGGTATTGTCCATCTCAAAATTGATCTTAGGCATGTCAAATTTAAATTTGCGCATATCAAATTGAATATTGGGCATGGATATGAAATCACAACTCTACAGTCTTGGGCATCTCAAAATGGATCCTAGGCATGTCAAATTTAAATTTGCGTTTATCAAATTGAATGTTGGGCATGGGCATGAAAGCACAACTCTACAGTCTTGGGCATCTCAAAATGGATCCTAGGCATGTCAAATTTAACCTTGGGAATATCAAATTGAATGTTGGGCATGGGCATCAAAGAACAACCCTATGGTCTTCGGCATCTCAAACTTGATCCTAGGCATGTCAAATTTAAACTTGGGAATATCCAATTGAATGTTGGGCATGGGCATGAAAGCACAACCCTACGGTCTTGGGCATCTAAAAATTGATCATAGGCATGTCAAATTTAAACTTGGGCATATCAAATTGAATGTTGGGCATGAGCATGAAAGCACAACCCTACGGTCTTGGGAATCACAAAATTGATCCTAAGCATGTCAAATTTAAACCTTGGAATATCAAATTGAATGCTGGGTATGGGCATGAAAGCACAACCCTACGGACTTAGGTATATAAAAATTGATCCTAGGCATGTCAAATTTAAACTTGGGCATATCAAATTGAATGTTTGGCATGGGCATAAAAAAACAACCCTACGGTCTTGGGGATCTCAAAATTGATCATAGGCATGTCAAATTTTAACTTGGGAATATCAAATTGAATGTTGGGCATGGGCATTAAAACAGAACCCTACGGTCTTGGGCATCTTAAAATTGATCCTTGGCATGTAAATTTTAAACTTGGGCATGTCAAATTTAATCATGGTCATGGGCATGAAAGTACAAGCCTACGGTATTGTCCATCTCAAAATTGATCCTAGGCATGTCAAATTTAAATTTGCGCATATCAAATTGAATATTGGGCATGGATATGAAATCACAACTCTACAGTCTTGGGAATCTCAAAATGGATCCTAGGCATGTCAAATTTAACCTTGGGCATATCAAATTGAATGTTGGGCATAGGCATGAAAGAACAACCCTACGGTCTTCGGCATCTCAAACTTGATCCTAGGCATGTCAAATTTAAACTTGGGCATATCAAATTCAATGTTGGCCATGGGCATGAAAGCACAACCCTACGGTCTTAGGCATCTCAAAATTGATCCTAGGCATGTCAAATTTAAACTTGGGCATATCAAATTGAATGTTGGGCATGGGCATGAATGCATATCCCTACGGTCTTAGGCATCTCAAAATTGATCCTAGGTATGTCAAATTTAAACTTGGGCATATCAAATGGAATGTTGGGCATGGGCATGAAAGCACAACCCTACGGTCTTGGGCATCTCAAAATTGATCCTAGGCATGTCAAATTTAAACTTGGGCATATCAAATTGAATGTTGGGCATGGTTTTGAGAACACAATCCTACATTTTTTGGCATCTCAAAATTGATCCTAGGCATGTCAAATTTAAACTTGGGCATATCAAATTGAATGTTGGGCATGATTTTGAGAACACAATCCTACATTTTTTGGCATCTCATAATTGATCCTAGGCATGTCAAAATTAAACTTGGGCATATCAAATTGAATGTTGGGCATATTAAATTGATCCTAGACTGTAAGAGTGGGGGATCCTAGACTGTAAGAGTGGGGCATGTCAAATTTAAACTTGGGATATCAAATTGAATGTTGGGCATGGTCATGAAAACACAATCCTACAGTTTTAGGCATCTCATAATTGATGCTAGGCATGTCAAATTTAATCATGGGTATGTGCATGGGCATGAAAATACAAGCCTACGGTATTGTGCATCTCAAAATTGTTCTTAAGCATGTCAAATTTAAACTTGGGCATATCAAATTGAATGTTTGGCATTGGCATGAAAGAACAACCCTACGGTCTTCTGCATCTCAAAGTTAATCCTAAGCATGTAAAATTTAAACTTGGGAATATCAAATTGAATGTTGGGCATGGGCATGAAAGCACAACCCTACGGTCTTGGGAATCTAAAAATTGATCCTAGGCATGTCAAATTTAAACTTAGGCATATCAACTTGAATGTTGGGCATGGAGATGAATGCACAACCCTATGGTCTTGGGTATTTCAAAATAGATCCTAGGCATGTCAAATTTAAACTTCGGCATATCAATTTGAATGTTCGACATAGGCATGAAAGCAAAACCCTATGATCTTGGGCATCTCAAAATTGATTCTAGGCATGTCAAATTTAAACTTGGGCATATCAAATTGAATGTTGGGAATAGGCATGAAAGCACAACCCTACGGTCTTGGGCATCTCAAAATTGATCCTAGGTATGTCAAATTTAAACTTGGGTTTATTAAATTGAATGTTGGGCATATGCATGAAAGCACAACCCTACGGTCATGGGCATCTCAAAATTGATCCTAGGAATGTCAAATTTAAACTTGGGCGTATCAAATTGAATGTTGGGCGTGGACATGAAAGCACCACCCTACGGTCTTCTGCAACTCAAAGTTGATCCTAAGCATGTAAAATTTAAACTTGGGAATATCAAATTGAATGTTGGGCATGGGCATGAAATCACAACCCTACGGTCTTGGGCATCTAAAAATTGATCCTAGGCATGTCAAATTTAAACTTAGGCATATCAACTTGAATGTTCGTCATAGGCATGAAAGCAAAACCCTATGATAATGTGCATCTCAAAATTGATTCTAGGCATTTCAAATTTAAACTTGGGCATATCAAATTGAATGTTGGGCATATGCATGAAAGCACAACCATACGGTCTTGGGCATCTCAAAATTGATCCTAGGCATGTCATATTTAAACTTGGGTTTATTAAATTGAATATTGGGAATATGCATGAAAGAACAACCCTACGGTCATGGGCATCTCAAAATTGATCCTAGGCATGTCAAATTTAAACTTGGGCATATCAAATTGAATGTTGGGCATGGGCATGAAAGCACAACCCTACGGTGATGGGAATCTCAAAATGGATCTTAGGCATGTCAAATTCAAACTTGGTCATATCAAATTGAATGTTGGGAATGGGCATGAAAGCATAACCCTACGGTCTGCGGCAACTCAAAATTGATCCTAGGCATGTCAAATTTAAATTTGGGCATATCAAATTGAATGTTGGGCATGGGTATGAAAGCATAACCCTACGGTCTTGGGCATCTCAAATTTGATCATAGGCATGCCAAATTTAAACTTGGGCATATCAAATTGAATGTTGGGCATGGGCATGAAAGCACAACCCTACGGCCATAGGCATCTCAATTGATCCTAGGCATGTCAAATTTAAACTTGGGCATATCAAATTGAATTTTGGGTTTGGGCATGAAACCACAACCTGCGGTCTTGGGCATCTCAAAATTGATTCTAGTCGTGTCTAATTTAAACTTGGGCGTATCAAATTGAAAGCTGGGCATGGGCATGAAAGCAAAACCCTATGATCTTAGGCATCTCAAAATTGATCCTTGGCATGTCAAATTTAAACTTGGGCATATCAAATTGAATGTTGGGCATGGTCATGAAAACACAATCCTACAGTTTTAGGCATCTCATAATTGATCCTAGGCATGTCAAATATAAATTTTGGTATGTCAAATTTAATCATGGGCATGGGCATGAAAGTACAAGCCTACGGTATTGTGCATCTCAAAATTGTTCCTAAGATGTCGAATTTAAAATTGGGCATATCAAATTGAATGTTGGTGATAGGTGCTTAAAAACACCTCTTTAAGTATCAATTGATTATGCTTTCTTAGCTAGTTTTGTTGCGAAATTGTATCATTAGCTTTCTTTTATATTTTATGGGAATTTTGGAGCTTATTCCCGAAAAGAACAAGAAATCGTCAAATTTGCCAAAAGACAAGGGCATGAAGAAGCAACCAGCTGATATCCGTTATGAAGTACTAGAGGCGGCAAGAAAAAGCGCCGAAGTTGTATGCGTTATTGATGTCACAAGCCAAATGGAGTTAGTGCTGAGCTTGAGGCACTCATGGGCTTAACATCAGCCCAGTTTACAGATGTTGGGCTTGACGACGTGCGACTGATTTGGACCACAAAGTTTTGAAGTATTTCACACATGGGCGTGTGCTACGAATAGTAATACAAAGAAATGAAGTTGGGTTTCTTTTGAAACCTAATTCAATTCACAAGCACAGAAGTATGCCGTTGTCTTCAGCAGCTGTCGACCAAGTCTGCAGGATTTTCCGGTGCTGAAGCTACGGCTCGTGTGGCTGATCAGTTAAGGGAAAGAATAGAGTTTGTTGAGGATATGGGATTACGATGAGACGATGGAGAGTGCTGCAACTCGAGCAGATTAGGAAGATGCATGGGAAATTGCTATTTATGTTGTCGACAGATGGTTATCGAGTTTGAGAAGAAGATGAGATTGAGAGAAATGAAGGAATATAGGGAATGGTTGAGTTGATGTTGATAAGGGGTAGTGAATGGAGTATGTTTGTGAATGATTGGAGAATGGGTTTGTGTCACAATTGTGAAATCGCAGGGAAGGAGCTAGAAGAATGGCCTTCGAAATCCACATCAAGTTGATATTTGTATCATCAGCAAAATACACACAAGGTGTTCGTTTAAATGACTGAACCACTCCTGCCTTAGTTGTAAGTTGTTGGATCGAAGGAGTTGACTATTGTTGGTGCTGCTGCCGATATGATAGAAGCTCGATAGTCTTTGGCAGTAGATGAGAGAATAAAGAAGATGGAGGAAGGTTGTGGTCATCGATGATGAGGAAACGATGCTGCTACCGTTGACGATGAAGTTGAGAAATGCATGGTAGTGGTGACGAATATCGGTCGGAGGAGCTGCAGAGTGTGGGTGTTTGTCTGGGTCCAAGTTTGAGAAATGGAGTTGGTGGTTTGTGGTTTTCTGGCAGCGGATGTTGTTGCCGTTGATATCAGTTCAGATGGATAGTTGGAGGACTAATGTTATTATATGAAGTTGGTTGTTAACAGACGAGCTCGACAGTATAACAAGAGGAGGACAGGGAATGATGGAATCTGACAACGGTGCTGCTGCGGTTGATCGGAGATGATTGGTGATCAAGGATTAATAGAAGTTGGCAGTGATGATATATGATGGAAGTCGAGCTTCTGGATGTTAGTAACTAGAATAATGGGAAATAATGGTGACTGCCATTGACGAGTTAAGGCAGCAATGGACATGGAGCTGAGCTGCAAATAATGGACTAAGGCGCTGGTAGTGACACCTAAGCTACAATTTGGGATGAATCTTTGAATGCAAGCCCAATAGGCTATTGAGCCAAAATATCTTACACGACCAGATTAAGGGCGCATCTATTTCAGAAGTTTCGCCAGGATTTTGTCCGGAGTTTGATGCACGGGACACAATTCTTAAGGAGGTGCAATCTCCTATTTTAACTAGGTTTCCTAGTTTTCTTAAAGAAGAGGTTACAAAACTCTATATATAGGGAAGCTTGGATACAATTTGATATCTTATTTTCACCGTCCCCCCCCCCCCCCTCTATTCTTTTTATTGTAAGGATGAATTCAAAATTCTAATTGTGAAGCTCAATTATTTACAAGTTTGTTTCAAGTTTTAAATTGATTCATTGTGGATTGTTTTTACTATATCAAAGGTTTGTGATTGATTCTTAGATTGGTTTGGGTTCGCAACTAGATTAGTCTATTAATAATTTTAATGCTAGTAGAGAGTTGAGTCGATCCGTAATTGTCTCTCATCTCCTACACAAGTAGAAATCACAAGACCCTGCGGAGGGATTCTGTGTAGCAATTGCGAGTAAAGACAACACCAGTAAGTGGACCGAGCGTACCGAGTTTAACTGCTGGGATCAAACCTAAATTCACAAATCTTAATGCGTTCTGGGAATTACATCTTGTAAGCGTACCTTAAGGTGGTTCTTTTGAATAGAATCCGGTAGTCGAGCGCTTCCGTATCCGGTGATATAAGGAGTTTTGGGGATAGCTAAGTGTACCTGCTTTCCTACGGTTGGTGACAATTGATTCTAACAAGATATAAACGGGTATAATGTTGAGTTAACGGTTAGTAACTGCGAAGGGTTTCTTCAATATCTTTTTCTTATTATTCTTTTATATTTTCTCCGATTTATATAACATATCAATTGCATTACTCCTCGTGGGAATGATCCTTACTACCACTATATTATATTTAATTAGTGGGAAATATCTTTTTATTTTGTTGAGTAAACGACGCTCACCAGTTGGGAATGGGCATGAAAGCACAACCCTATGGTCTTCGTCATGTCAAAGTTGATCCTAGGCATGTCAAATTTAAACTTGGGAATATCAAATTGAATGTTGGGCATGGGAATGAAATCACAACCCTACGAATTGAACCTAGGCATGTCAAATTTAAACTTAGGCATATCAAATTAAATGTTGGGCATGGGCATGAATGCACAACCCTACGGTCTTGGGCATCTCAAAATTGATCTTAGGCATGTCAAATTTAAACTGGGGCATATCAAATTGAATGTTGGGCATGGGCATGAAAGCAAAACCATGCGATCTTGGGTATCTCAAAATTGATTCTAGGCATGTCAAATTTAAATTTGGGATTATCAAATTTAATGTTGGGCATAGGCATGAAAGCACAACCCTACGGTCTTGGGCATCTCAAAATTGATCCTAGGCATGTCAAATTTAAACGTAGGCTTATTAAATTAAATGTTGGGCATAAGCATGAATGCACAACCCAACGGTCTTGGGCATCTCAAAATTGATCATAGGCATGTCAAATTTAAACTTGGGCATATCAAATTGAATGTTGGGAATGGGAATGAAAGAAAAACCCAACGGTCTTGGGCATCTCAAAATGGATCCTAGGCATGTCAAATTCAAACTTGGGCATATCAAATTGAATGTTGGGCATCGGCATGAAAGCACAACCCTACGGTCTTGGGCATCTCAAAATTTATAATAGGCATGTAAAATTTAAACTTGGGCATATCAAATTGAATGTTGGGCATGGGCATGAAGGCACAACCATACGGTCTTAGGCATCTCAAAATTGATCCTAGGCATGCCAAATTTAAACTTGGGCATATCAAATTGAATGTTTGGCATGGGCATGAAAGCACAACCCTACGGTTTTGGGCATCTCAAAATTGATGCTAGGCATGTTAAATTTAAACTTGGGCATATCAAATTGAATGATGGGCATGGGCATGAATGCAAAACCCTACGGTCTTAGGCATATCAAAATTGATCTTAGGCATGTCAAATATAAACTTGGGCATATCAAATTGAATGTTGGGTATGAGCATGAAAGCAAAACCCTGCGATCTTGGGGATCTCAAAATTGATTATAGGCATGTCAAATTTAAACTTGGGCTTATCAAATTGAATGTTGGGCATAGGCATGAAAGCACAACCCTACGGTCTTGGGCATCTAAAAATTGATCCTAGGCATGTAAAATTTAAACTTAGGCTTATGAAATTGAATGTTGGGCATAGGCATGACATCACAACCCTACGGTCTTGGGCATCTCAAAATTGATCATAGGCATGTCAAATTTAAACTTGGGCATATCAAATTGAATGTTGGGCATAGGCATGAAAGCAAATCCCTACGGTCTTGGGCATCTCAAAATGGATCCTAGGCATGTCAAATTCAAACTTAGGTATATCAAATTGAATGTTGGGCATGGCCATGAAAGCGTAACCCTACGGTCTTTGGCATCTCAAAATTGATCATAGGCATGTCAAATTTAAACTTGGGCATATCAAATTGAATGTTGGGAATGGGCATGAAAACACAACCCTACGGTCTTGGGCATCTCAACATTTATAATAGGCATGTTAAATTTAAACTTGGGCATATCAAATTGAAAGTTGGGCATGGGCATGAAAGCAAAACCCTACGATCTTAGGCATCTCAAAATTGATCCTAGGCATGCCAAATTTAAACTTGGGCATATCAAATTGAATGTTGGGCATGGTCATGAAAACACAATCCTACAGTTTTAGACATCTCATAATTGATCCCAGGCATGTAAAATTTAAATTTGGGCATATCAAATTTAATCATGGGCATGGGCATGAAAGTACAAGCCTACGGTATTGTGCATCTCAAAATTGTTCCTATGGATGTCAAATTTAAACTTGGGCATATCAAATTGAATGTTGGGAATGCGCATGAAAGCACAACCCTATGGTATTCGTCATGTCAATGTTGATCCTAGGCATGTCAAATTTAAATTGGGAATATCAAATTGAATATTGGGCATCAGCATGAAATCACAACCCTACGGTCTTGGGAATCTAAAAATTGATCCTAGGCATGTCAAATTGAAACTTGGGTATATCAAATTGAATGTTGGGCATGGGCATGAAAGCATAACCCTACGGTCTTCGGCATCTCAAAATTGATCATAGGCATGTCAAATTTAAACTTGGGCATATCAAATTGAATATTTGGCATGGGCATGAAAGCACAACCCTACGGTCTTGGGCATCTCAAAACTTATAATAGGCATGTTAAATTTAAACTTGGGCACATCAAATTGAATGCTGGGCATGGGCATGAAGGCACAACCCTACGGTCTTATGTATCTGAAAATTGATCTTAGGCATGTCAAATTTAAACTTGGGCATATCAAATTGAATGTTGGGCTTGGGCATGAAAGAACAACCCTACGGTTTTGGGCATCTCAAAATTGATGCTAGGCATGTTAAATATAAACTTGGGCATATCAAATTGAATGTTGGGCATGGGCATAAAAGCACAACCCTACGGTCTTGGGAATCTCAAAATTGATCATAGGCATGTCAAAGTTAAACTTGGGCATATCAAATTGAATGTTGGGCATGGTCATGAAAGCACAACCCTACGGCCATAGGCATCTCAAAATTGGTCCTACGCATGTCAAATTGAAACTTGGGCATGGTCATGAAAACACAATCCTACAATTTTGGGCATCTCATAATTGATCCTAGACATGTCAAATTTATACTTGGGCATATAAATTGAATGTTGGGCATGGGCATTAAAGCACAACCCTACGGTCTTGGGAATCTCAAAATTGATCCTAGGCATGTCAAATTGAAACTTGGGCATATCAAATTGAATGTTGGGCATGATCATGAAAACACAATCCTACAATTTTATGCATCTCATAATTGATCCTAGGCATGTCAAATTTAATCAGGGGCATGGGCATGAAAGTACAAGACTAAGGTATTGTGCATCTCAAAATTGTTCCTAAGCATGTCAACTTTAAACTTGGGCATAACAAATTGAATGTTGGACATGGGCATGAAAGCACAACCCTACGGTTTTCGGCATCTCAAAATGGATCGTAGGCATGTCAAATTTAAACTTGGGCATATCAAAAATTGAAAGCTGGGCATGGGCATGAAAGCAAAACCCTACGATCTTATGCATCTCAAAATTGATCCTAGGCATGTCAAATTTAAACTTGGGCATATCAAATTGAATGTTGGGCATGGTCATGAAAACACAATCCTACAATTTTAGGCATCCCATAATTGATCCTAGGCATGTCAAATTTAAATTTGGGCATATCAAATTTAATCATGGGCATGGGCATGAAAGTACAAGCCTACGGTATTGTGCATCTCAAAATTGCTCCTATGGATGTCAAATTTAAATTTGGGCATATCAAATTTAATGTTGGGAATGCGCATGAAAGCACAACCCTATGGTCTTCGTCATGTCAAAGTTGATCCTAGGCATGTCAAATTTAAACTTGGGAATATCAAATTGAATATTGGGCATGAGCATGAAATCACAACCCTACGGTCTTGGAAATCTAAAAATTGATCCTTGGCATATCAAATTTAAACTTAGGCATATCAAATTGAATGTTGGGCATGGCCATGAATGCACAACCCTACGGTCTTGGGCATCTCAAAATTGATCATAGGCATGTCAAATTTAAACTTGGGAATATCAAATTGAATGTTGGGCATGGGCATGAAAGCAAAACCTTGCGATCTTGGGCATCTCAAAATTGATTCTAGGCATGTCAAATTTAAACTTGGGCTTATCAAATTGAATGTTGGGCATAGGCATGAAAGCACAACCCTACGGTCTTGGGCATCTCAAAATTGATCCTAGGCATGTCAAATTTAAACTTAGGCTTATTGAATTGAATGTTGCGCTTAGGCATGAAGTCACAACCCTACGGTCTTGGGCATCTCAAAATTGATCCTAGGCATGTCAAATTTAAACTTGGGCATATCAAATTGAATGTTGGGCATGTGCACGAAAGCAAAACCCCACGGTCTTGGGCATCTCAAAATGGATCCTAGGCATGTCAAATTTAAACTTGGGCATGTCAAATTTTAACTTGGGCATATCAAATTGAATGTTGGGATTGGGCATGAAAGCACAACCCTACGGTCTTCTGCATCTCCAAATTTATAATAGGCATGTCAAATTTAAATTTGGGCATATCAAATTGAATGATGGGCATGGGCATGAAAGCACAACCCTACGGTCTTTGGCATCTCAAAATTGATCCTAGGCAAGTCAAATTTAAACTTGGGCATATCAAATTGAATGTTGGAATTGGGCATGAAAGCACAACCATATGGCCATAGGCATCTCAAATTTAATCATAGGCATGTCAAATTGAAACTTGGGAATATCAAATTGAATGTTGGGCATGGGCATAAAAGCACAACCCTACGGCCATAGGCATCTCAAAATTGATCATAGGAATGTCAAACTGAAACTTGGGCTTATCAAATTGAATATTCGTCATGGTCATGAAAACACAATCCTACAGTTTTAGGCATCTCATAATTTATCCTAGGCATGTCAAATTTTAACTTAGGCTTATTAAATTGAATATTGGGCATAGGCATGAAAGCACAACCCTACGGTCATGGGCATCTCAAAATTGATCCTAGGCATGTCAAATTTAAACTTGGGCATATCAAATTAAATGTTGGGCATGGGCATGAAAGCAAAACCTTGCGATCTTGGGCATCTCAAAATTGATTCTAGGCATGTCAAATTTAAACTTGGGATTATCAAATTGAATGTTGGGCATAGGCATGAAAGCACAACCCTACGGTGTTGGGCATCTCAAAATTGATTCTAGGCATGTCAAATTTAAACTTAGGCATATCAAATTGAATGTTGGGCATGGCCATGAATGCACAACCCTACGATCTTGGGCATTTCAAAATTGATCCTAGGCATGCCAAATTTAAACTTTTGCATATCAAATTGAATGTTGGGCATGGGCATGAAAGAAAAACCTTGCGATCTTGGGCATCTCGAAATTGATTCTAGGCATGTCAAATTTAAACTTGGGATTATAAAATTAAATGTTGGGCATAGGCATGAAAGCACAACCCTACGGTCTTGGGCATCTCAAAATTGATCTTAGGCATGTTAAATTTAAACTTAGGCTTATTAAATTGAATATTGGGCATAGGCATGAAAGCACAACCCTACGGTCTTGTGCATCTCAAAATTGATCCTAGGCATGTCAAATTTAAACTTGGGCATATCAAATTGAATGTTGGGCATGGGCATGAAAGCAAAACCCCACGGTCTTGGGCATCTCAAAATGGATCCTAGGCATGTCAAATTCAAACGTGGGGATATCAAATTGAATATTGGGCATGGGCATGAAAGCAAAACCCCACGGTCTTGGGCATCTCAAAATGGATCCTAGGCATGTCAAATTCAAACTTGGGCATATCAAATTGATTGTTGGGAATGGGCATGAAAGCATAACCTTACGATCTTCGGCATCTCAAAATTGATCATAGGCATGTCAAATTTAAACTTGGGCATATCAAATTGAATGTTGGGATTGGGCATGAAAGCACAACCCTACGGTCTTCGGCATCTCAAAATTTATAATAGGCATGTCAAATTTAAATTTGGGCATATCAAATTGAATGCTAGGCATGGGCATGAAAGCACAACCCTACGGTCTTTGGCATCTCAAAATTGATCCTAGGTAAGTCAAATTTAAACTTGGGCATATCAAATTGAATGTTGGAATTGGGCATGAAAGCACAAACCTATGGCCATAGGCATCTCAAATTTGATCCTAGGCATGTCAAATTGAAACTTGGGCATATCAAATTGAGTGTTGGGCATGGTCATGAAAACACAATCCTACAGTTTTAGGCATCTCATAATTGATCCAAGGCATGTCAAATTTAAACTTGGGCATATCAAATTGAATGTTGGGCATGGGCATTAAAGCACAACCCTACGGTCTTGGGAATCTCAAAATTGATCCTGGGCATGTCAAATTGAAATTAGGGCATATCAAATTGAATGTTGGGCATGGTCATGAAAAAAAAATCCTACAATTTTAGGCATCTCATAATTGATCCTAGAAATGTCAAATTTAATAAGGGGCATGGGCATGAAAGTACAATCCTACGGTATTGTGCATCTCAAAATGTTCCTAATCATGTCAACTTTAAACTTGGGAATATCAAATTGAATGTTGGGAATGGGCATGAAAGCACAACCTTACGGTCTTCGGCATCTCAAAATGGATCCTAGGCATGTGAAATTCAAACTTGGGCATATCAAATTGAATGTTTGGCATGGGCATGAAAGCAAAACCCTAAGATCTTAGGCATCTCAAAATTGATTCTAGGCGTGTTAAATTTAAACTTGGGATTATCAAATGGAATGTTGGGTATAGGCATGAAAGCACAACCCTACGGTCTTGGGCATCTCAAAATTGATTCTAGGCATTTCAAATTTTAACTTAGGATTATCAAATTGAATGTTGGGTATAGGCATGAAATCACAACCCTACGGTCTTGGGCATCTCAAAATTGATCCTAGGCATGTCAAATTTAAACTTGGGCATATCAAATTGAATGTTGGGCATGGGCATGAAAGCACAACCCTACGGTCTTGGGCATATCAAAATGGATCCTAGGCAAGTCAAATTTAAACTTGGGCATATCAAATTGAATGTTGGAATTGGGCATGAAAGCACAACCCTGTGGCCATATGCATCTCAAATTTGATCCTAGGCATGTCAAATTGAAACTTGGGCATATCAAATTGAATGTTGGGCATGGTAATGAAAACACAATCCTACAGTTTTAGGCATCTCATAATTGATCCTAGGCATGTCAAATTTAAACTTGGGCATATCAAATTGAATGTTGGGCATGGGAATTAAAGCACAACCCTACGGTCTTGGGAATCTCAAAATTGATCCTAGGCATGTCAAATTGAAACTTGGGCGTATCAAATTGAATGTTGGGCATGGTCATGAAAACAAAATCCTACAGTTTTAGGCATCTCATAATTGATCCTAGGAATGTCAAATTTAATCAGGGGCATGGGCATGAAAGTACAAGCCTACGGTATTGTGCATCTCAAAATGTTCCTAATCATGTCAACTTTAAACTTGGGAATATCAAATTGAATGTTGGCAATGGGCATGAAAGCACAACCTTACGGTCTTCGGCATCTCAAAATGGATCCTAGGCATGTGAAATTCAAACTTGGGAATATCAAATTGAATGTTGGGCATGGGCATGAAAGCAAAACCCTACGATCTTAGGCATCTCAAAATTGATTCTAGGCGTGTTAAATTTAAACTTGGGATTATCAAATTGAATGTTGGGTATAGGCATGAAAGCACAACCCTATGGTCTTGGGCATCTCAAAATTGATCCTAGGCATGTCAAATTTTAACTTGGGCATATCAAATTGAATGTTGGGCATGGGCATGAAAGCACAACCCTACGGTCTTGGGCATCTCAAAATGGATCCTAGGCATGTCAAATTCAAACTTGGGCATATCAAATTGAATGTTGGGCATGGGAATGAAAGCATAACCCTACGGTCTTGGGCATCTCAAAATTGATCATAGGCATGTCAAATTTAAACTTGGGAATATCAAATTGAATGTTGGGCATGGGCATGAAAGCACAACCCTATGGTCTTAGGCATCTCAAAATTGATCATAGGCATGTAAAATTTAAACTTGGGCATATCAAATTGAATGTTGGGCATGGGCATGAAAGCACAACCCTACGGTCTTGGGAATCTCAAAATTGATCATATGCATGTCAAAGTTAAACTTGGGCATATCAAATTGAATGTTGGGCATGGACATGAAAGCACAACAGATCTGCCATAGGCATCTCAAAATTGATCCTAGGCATGTCAAATTTAAACTTGGGAATATCAAATTGAATGTTGGGCTTGGGCATGAAAGCACAACCCTACGATTTTGGGCAACTCAAAATTGATGCTAGGCATGTTAAATTTAAACTTGGGCATATCAAATTGAATGTTGGGCATGGGCATGAATAGAAAACCCTACGGTCTTAGGCATCTCAAAATTGATCCTAGGCATGTCAAATTTAAACTTGGGTATATCAAATTGAATGTTGGGCATGGGCATGAAAGCAAAACCATGCGATCTTGGGCATCTCAAAATTGATTCTAGGCATGTCAAATTTAAACTTGGGTTTATCAAATTGAATGTTGGGCATAGGCATGAAAGCACAACCCTACGGTCTTGGGCATCTCAAAATTGATCCTAGGCATGTCAAATTTAAACTTGAGCATATCAAATTGAATGTTGGGCATTGACATGAAAGCAAAACCCTACGGTCTTGGGCATCTCAAAATGGATCCTAGGCATGTCAAATTCAAACTTGGGCATATCAAATTGAATGTTGGCCATGGGCATGAAAGCATAACCCTACGATCTTCGGCATCTCAAAATTGATCATAGGCATGTCAAATTTAAACTTGGGCATATCAAATTGAATGTTGGGCATGGGGATGAAAGCACAACCCTACGGTCTTTGGCATCTCACAATTTATAATAGGCATGTTAAATTTAAACTTGGGCATGTCAAATTGAATGCGGGGAATGGGCATGGTGGGAATTATATAAATAGCTCTCTTATTCATGGGCTTCACAAATACCCTCCATCAACAATAATTATACCCCTAACTTCTAAAATGAAAATTAATTTAATTATCAATAACAACTTTACCCTTCACGTAATCTTGTTCTCACATAACGAAACCAATCATTTCATTTTTATTTTCAGATTCAGATCTTAGTTTTCTCTCTGCTCTTCCTCTTCCACCAACAGCCACCACTCCTACATCGTCACCACCACCATTCCATCACCACCTCCATTTCCACCACCACCTACCATCATCACCATGACCACCACCTCCTAAACAAACGATTCAGATCGACTTTCTATTGATTCAACTATAAATCTTAAATCTGGTGATTAATCATCGAGAAACGAATCTCAAAAACCTAATCTCGAACATCAAAAACGTTTGATTCATTTCGATTTTGACTGGTGCTATAAGAGCATCATGGAGAATCATATCATCTATTGAACAGAAAGAAGAGAGCCGTGGTAATAAAGATCATGTTAATATCATCAGAGATTATAGATCTAAGATTGAGACTGAATTAATTGGTATTTGTGATGGTATTTTTGAAATTTCTCGATTCTAGATTGATTCCATCTGCTTCTGCCGGTGATTTTAAGGTCGTTTATTTGAAGATGAAGGGTGATTATCATCGTTATCTTGCTGAGTTTAAAACTGGTCATGAACGCAAAGAAGCTGCTGAATCTACACTCTCTTCTTACAAATCTGCTCAGGTATATTTTTATTTTATTTATTTAATTAGTTTTTTTTTTGATGTTTTTGATTTGTGATTTGTTGAATCGTTGATGTCACTTTGATTTGATTTATTGATACAGGATATTGCCATGACTGAGTTGGCACCAACTCACCTGATCCGACTAGGACTTGCTATTAACTTCTCTTTCTTCTATTACGAGATCAAGAAGACGATGTTGTGTGTTTTGATGATTTTGTAGAGTTTTTGCATTACAAAGATGGAGCAGTGGTAATGAAGTTGCTTGGAAGTGGTGGATAGAGTTGAGCTGGGATATAGGTGCTGACGGCAACGTCAATATATGAAAACGGAGGTGAGTAGGTGTGTCTAGCGTTCGATTACTATTGGGTTGGCTTCGATTATCTTGTTAAAGGGCAGTACTTTCCTGTATACACCTTCACTATTACATTAGAAATTTGTTCTTGTACATTGGTTAAGTGTTCTTGGAGCATATTTAGGATTATCATTTCAATTGTTAAATCTTCACCATATAATAGTCAATCTTTGATGCAGGGGACTGGTGGTTCTTCTTCATGGCACAAATTGTTACTTCCGATCTTTTTGTACGACTAGTGGTTGGAGGGTTGGCAGGGATAACAGCTGCATCCATTACTTATCTGCTAGATCTTGTGAGGACACGGCTTGCGGCACAGGTATGGCATGAGTTGCAGGGGAATATATGTTACCTTTCCGCTATACATCTCCCGTTGTGTTAGAAATTCACTTGTGTGGCCATAGTTAAATTTTGTTCAAAACTCTATTGAGTAATCGATCTTAGTTTTGATTGATTCCCTTAATCTTGGATTTGTTGCTGCAGCAACACCTTAATGAAGACGATGCCAAAAATCAAGGATATCTCCACCACACGCCCTCTTCTTCTAAAGAGCCAACAAAGCTTACTACTGAAAGTAGTCATAAGATAACGATGATGACTCCTAAGCAAAATGAGGAAATACTAATTACTCCAGTGAGAGAGTTTAAAGATCTACCCAAGGTATAGCAAATCTCCAGTGGGAGGTTCTAAAGGGTTTCATTTTTTGATCAAATGTGGTGTCGGTGAATTTAATTAGTTACAAATTAATACATGAGATAAATTTTGTTATATGTCTAAATGTCTATCATCGTTTATAACATAAAATTTAGCGCTTAACTCTAAATGTGAATGAATTTCCATGTTTGTTTGGTCAGGTGCTTCCGTGGCATGTATTTTTACCATAAGAATGCGTTAATGGTTGCTTTTTAAATAATCTTGGTGGTTGAATCTTTAAGTTTTGCTTGTCTATTTTTTAATTTAGATTATACAGTTGCTTAGATTTCTTTCTTTCCATTGTTTTTAGCTTAACTTAGTGCTGATAGGGTGTTTCAAAACTGGCGTAAGGTAGTTCTAGTGCAAGTTAGTAGTCTTTAGTAACTTAAATATAAAATAAATTAACTTCTTGTTTGTAGCTGATTATAGGTCAAAACTTATTGTTTCTCTGTAATATACTATTTCAATTTCTGATTCGTAGTAATAAGATAATGTACTCGTGTCTTTCTTTTGTATATATTTTTGGGTACTGAAATATTTTCTTGAGCTTACCAGGTGGATCGGCAGTGGAGCTACGAGCCATAATTATGGATCGGCAGTGGAGCTACGAGCCATAATTATGCTGATAAGGATATGTTTTTTTCTTATCAAAGTGTTGATGATGAAACACTCTTTATAATAGTAAGTCCACTCCTCCACTCCTATTTACTTGTATACTAATAGTTACATTAGATGAACCTATGGTGTAATGGTATCACAACCGACTCTAGTCAGGAAATGTGTGTTCGATTCACGTTAGGTTCACTACTTTTAGTATATTTGTGTATCAACAATATAAATTGACCTGAGTTTAGGGAGTCAACAACCAATGTTAGTGTATCAACAATGGAAAAATGGAATCAATAACCAGTGTTTGTGTATCAACAATAGAAAAATGGTATCAACAACCAGTGTTTGTGTATCAACAATCGAAAAATGGTATCAACAATCAATATTTGTGTATCAACAATAGAATTTGATCTTAGTGTTAGGAGTCAACAACAAATGTTTGTGTATCAACAATAGAAATCGACCTTAGTTTAGGGAGTCAACAACCAAGGTTTGTGTATCAACAATAGAAAAATGGTATCAACAACCAAGGTTTGTGTATCAACAATAGAAAAATGGTATCAACAACCAATATTTGTGTATCAATAATAGAAATTGACCTTAGTGTTAGGAGTCAACAACAAATGTTTGTGTATCAGCAATAGAAATCGACCTTAGTTTAGGGAGTCAACAACCAGTGTATCTGTATCAACAATAGAAAAATGGTATCAACAACCAATATTTGTGTATCACCAATAGAATAATGGTATCAACAACCAAGGTTTGTGTATCAACAATAGAATAATGGTATCAACAACCAAGGTTTGTGTATCAACAATAGAAAAATGGTATCAACAACCAAATTTGACAAATATTTTTGAACTTTTGATTTTTTGGGTCAACAAATATTTTCAGTTGTTGATGCCTAATATTAATGGCGGTGGCGGCGGTGGTGGCGACCGAAACAACAATGGTGGCGGTGGTGGCGGCGGCAACAACAGTGGTGGTGGCGGAGTGACGGCGACAACAACAGTGGCGGCGGCGGCAGCACAAAATTGGTGGTGGTGGTGGCGGAGTGGTGTCATCGGCGGAGTGGTGGTGGCGGCGGCGCTGTTGGTGGTAGTGAAATGAAATAATAGAAAAATATATTTTTTAATGGATAAGATTTTTAAATGGAAAATAATATTTTAAATGAGGGTATTAAGATAATCTATATTTTAATGGATAAGGTATTTAAATGATAGGGGTATTTATATTGTTGTATAAGGGTATTTGTGTTGGGCCTCTATAATAGGGGCATTTAATTAATTTACCCATGGGCATGAAGGCACAACCCTACGGTCTTAGGCATCTCAAAATTGATCCTAGGCATGTCAAATTTAAACTTGGGCATATCAAATTGTATATTGGGCATGGGCATAAATGCATAACCCTCCGATCTTGCGCATCTCAAAATTGATCCTAGGCATGTCAAATTTAAACTTGGGCATATCAAATTAAATGTTGGGCATGGGCATGGGAATGAAAGCAAAACCCTTCGATCTTGGGCATCTCAAAATTGATTCTAGGCATGACAAATCTAAACTTGGACATATCAAATTGAATGTTGGGAATAGGCATGAAAGCACAATCCTATGGTCTTGGGCATCTCAAAATTGATCCTAGGCTTGTCAAATTTAAACTTGGGTTTATTAAATTGAATGTTGGGCATACGCATGAAAGCACAACCCTACGGTCTTGGGCATGTCAAATTTAAACTTGGGCGTATCAAATTGAATGTTGGGCATGGGCATGAAAGCACAACCCTACGGTGATAGACATCTCAAAATGGATCCTAGGCATGTCAAATTCAAACTTGGGTATATCAAATTGAATGTTGGGCATGGGCATGAAAGCATAACCCTACGGTATTCGGCATCTCATAATTGATCTTAGGCATGTCAAATTTAAACTTGGGCATATCAAATTGAATGTTGTGCATGGGCAAGAAAGCACAACCCTACGGTCTTGGGAATTTCAAAATTGATGCTAGGCATGCCAAATTTAAACTTGGGCATATCAAATTGAATGCTGGGAATGGGCATGAAAGAAAAACCTTACGGTCTTAGGCATCTCAAAATTTATCCTAGGCATGTAAAATTTAAACTTGGGTATGTCAAATTGAATTTTGGGCAAGGTCATGAAAACACAATCCTACAGTTTTAGGCATCTCATAATTGATCCTAGGCATGTCAAATTTAAACTTGGGCATATCAAATTGAATGTTGGGCATGGGCATTAAAGCACAACCCTACGGTCTTGGGAATCTCAAAATTGATCCTAGGCATGTCAAATTGAAACTTGGGCATATTAAATTGAATGTTGGGCATGGTCATGAAAACACAATCCTACAGTTTTAGGCATCTCATAATTGATCCTAGGCATGTCAAATTTAATCAGGGGCATGGGAATGAAAGTACAAGCCTACGGTATTGTGCATCTCAAAATTGTTCCTAAGCATGTCAACTTTAAACTTGGGCATATCAAATTGAATGTTGGGCATGGGCATGAAAGCACAATCCTACGGTATTTGACATCTCAAAATGGATCCTAGGCATGTCAAATTCAAACTTGGGCATATCAAATTGAATGTTAGGCATGATTTTTTTTTTTGTTCGTTCAAAAAAAGGTTTATTAAATGTAATTAAGAATGTTAGTCATGGGCATGAAAGCAAAACCCTACGATCTTGGGCATCTCAAAATTGATTCTAGGCATGTCAAATTTAAACTTGGGCTTATCAAATTGAATGTTGGGCATAGGCATGAAAGCACAACCCTACGGTCTTGGGCATCTCAAAATTATTCCTAGGCATGTCAAATTTAAACTTAGGCTTATTAAATTGAATGTTGGGCATAGGCATCAAAGCACAACCCTACGGTCTTGGGCATCTCAAAATTGATCCTAGGCATGTCTGATTTAAATTTGGGCATATCAAATTGAATGTTGGGCATGGGCGTGAAAGCACAACCCTACGGTTTTGGGAATCTCAAAATGGATCCTAGGCATGTCAAATTCAAAATTGGGCATATCAAATTGAATGTTGGGCATGGGCATGAAAGCATAACCCTACGGTCTTTGGCATCTCAAAATTGATCAAAGGCATGTAAAATTTAAACTTGGGCATATCAAATTGAATGTTGGGCATGGGCATGAAAGCACAACCCTACAGTCTTGGTCATCTCAAAATTGGTCATAGGCATGTCAAAGTTAAACTTGGGCATAAAAAATTGAATGCTAGGCATGGGCATGAAAGCACAACCCTACGGTCTTAGGCATCTCAAAATTGATCCTAGGAATTTAAAATTTAAACTTGGGCATATCAAATTGAATGTTGGGCATGGGCATGAATGCATAACCCTACGATCTTGGGCATCTCAAAATTGATCCTAGGCATGCCAAATTTAAACTTGGGCTTATCAAATTGAATGTTGGACATGTGCATTAAAGCAAAACCCTTCGATCTTGGGCATCTCAAAATTGATTCTAGGCATGACAAATATAAACTTGGACATATCAAATTGAATGTTGGGAATAGGCATGAAAGCACAATCCTATGGTCTTGGGCATCTCAAAATTGATCCTAGGCTTGTCAAATTTAATCTTGAGTTTATTAAATTGAATGTTGGGCATACACATGAAAGCACAACCATACGGTCTTGGGCATGTCAAATTTAAACTTGGGCGTATCAAATTGAATGTTGGGCATGGGCATGAAAGCACAACCCTACGGTGATGGACATCTCAAAATGGATCCTAGGCATGTCAAATTCAAACTTGAGCATATCAAATTGAATGTTGGGCATAGGCATGAAAGAATAACCCTACGGTATTCGGCATCTCATAATTGATCTTAGGCATGTCAAATTTATACTTGGGCATATCAAATTCAATGTTGGGAATGGACATGAAAGCACAACCCTACGGTCTTGGGCATATCAAAATTGATGCTAGGCATATCAAATTTAAACTTGGGCATATCAAATTGAATGTTGGGAATGGGCATGAAAGCAAAACCCTACGGTCTTAGGCATCTCAAAATTGATCCTAGGCATGTAAAATTTAAACTTGGGCATGTCAAATTGAATTTTGGGCATGGTCATGAAAACACAATCCTACAGTTTTAGGCATCTCATAATTGATCCTAGGCATGTTAAATTTAAACTTGGGAATAACAAATTGAATGCTAGGCATGGGCATGAAAGCATAACCCTACGGTCTTCGGCATCTCAAAATTGATCATAGGTATGTAAAATTTAAACTTGGGCATATCAAATTGAATGTTGGTCATGGGCATGAAAGCACAACCCTACGGTCTTGGGCATCTCAAAATTGATCATAGGCATGTCAAAGTTAAACTTGGGCATAACAAATTGAATGCTAGGCATGCATGAAAGCACAACCCTACGGTCTTAGGCATCTCAAAATTGATCCTAGGCATGTAAAGTTTAAACTTGGGCATATCAAATTGAATGTTGGGCATGGGCATGAATGCATAACCCTTCGATCTTGGGCATCTCAAAATTGATCCTAGGCATTTCAAATTTAAACTTGGGCATATCAAATTGAATGTTGGGCATGGGCATGGAAGCAAAACCCTTCGATCTAGGGCATCCCAAAATTGATTCTAGGCATGACAAATCTAAACTTGTACATATCAAATTGAATGTTGGGCATAGGCATGAAAGCACAACCCTATGGTCATGGGCATCTCAAAATTGATCCTAGGCTTGTCAAATTTAAACTTGGGTTTATTAAATTGAATGTTGGGCATACGCATGAAAGCACAACCCTACGGTCTTGGGCATGTCAAATTTAAACTTGGGCGTATCAAATTGAATGTTGGGCATGGGCATGAAAGCACAACCCTATGATAGGTGTAGAATACACCTAATTTACTATCTAAGAGTTTATGCTTTCTTTGCTATTTTTCTAGTAAATTATGTATTTTACGCGTGTTTTTGAGTTATTAGGTACTCTGGAGTCGCATGGAGGAAAAGAAGAAGAAATCACCAAATTTGGGCAAAAAGGGCAAAACTGTCATTTTCCAGGAAAACACTATCGGGAGACGAGCCACGGTTAAGGGAAACTCTCTTAGAGGAGTGCTAAATACAGGCCCGCTGAAGTTAAGGGGTAACTACATGTTAGGGGCTGACCACTGGGGTATCCCTTATCTAATGAGTGGGATGGTCCCTATCCTTGGGGTGTAACCATCCATCCCAACAACCCTAACACTAAATCGGGAGGAGTCTCTTAATCATTTAATCTTTTTTGTTTCACTGAAATAAAGAGGAAAAGCAGCGCAACTGCTGTAATAACTAAAATCTCAGATCGGAAATTTGAAGAATGGTGCTGAATCTCATGATCTGAGGTTGTATACAAGAGTCCGAGAAGAAGAGACGACGAATGGAGATGATCGTGAGGGTTGTTGTCTCTCTGAAGTTCGATGAGAAGGGTCTCTTGGCGATTAAAATGAGATGACGCTGTGAAAAATGGGTTTGGTGCTGTTATTGTGAAGAAAGAAGAAGGGATGAATTAGGGTTTGTTCAATCATTGAAGCTACTGTTGTTAATCGAAATTGGAAAACCCAAGTGAGTCTATTGATGATCTGATGAAGAATGAAGCTATTGAATGCTCGAATTGATAGATGTATGCTAGGAGTGATGCTGGAGAGGTTGAAATGGAGATGGATATGGTTCTGTCAAAAGAAGAGGAGTTGTGATGCTAATGAAGCTGCAGCTGTTAATGGGTCAGTGATAGCTGTTGAGCTGAACTGGTGCTACAAAATATTGGTGTTATTTGCAACCGAAATGGATAGTAGAGAAGTGAAGCTAAAGAAAGTCTTGGTGGTGTGGCCAATATGCAGGAGAGAAGAGTATGGCTTGAGATGGTTGGAGGAATCTAAGATAATAACCATGGTCGCTTGTAATGGGTTTGTAGAGTTAAAGGAGCGGTGGTTTCGGCCTGGTGCAAATGGTGGTGAGTTTTTGCAATGGAACAATGTAGGGAAGCTACAACCAGCCGTGAGACTGGTGGTATTACAAGGAATGGATGGTCTTTGGTGGGGTGTGTGCATGATGCAACACCAAATGAGAAGATAAATTAAACAGGGGAAAGGTGGTTGCAGAGAAGAGTAATGTTGGGGAAGGAACCACAACCATCATGGTGAACATGGAGTGCAATCTTTGGTGCAACAAGGCCATCATGGTGGCACACCACTCATGTTCGTGCAATGGCCAAAACCAGTCAATTGAGTTAGCTCCGACCTGGGTTCCGACTTAGTGATTCTCCTTGACCCGCTTGACTAACAGCAGTTGACTCCTTTGACCGTTAGTCTTAACGGTTGACCAACGGAATATACCTTGACCGGAGGAGAATTTTCAGTGGTGGCATAGCGACGACAACTTCCGGCCAAAAACACAGTTTTCTGGCGAGCAAAAATGCAGAATTTTGGATGGACTTCTCTCATGTGTGTGAAGACTTAGAAGGGGGAATTGGATGAAAACTTGGAAGTTTTGGAGAATTGGACTAGAAATTGGAATATGGCTCAAATTGGGAAAGTGGTGTTCTTTTGGAAGGAGGATTCTTTTCCAACAAAGATATGGAGAGTATTGAAGCCTATAAATAAGAGAGTTCTCTACAACGTTTTACACACATCTACTTTGGAGAAGGAGTCAAAGTGCACAGGGATTGGAGGAAGGAGTAAGCATCATCTTTGCAATAAGTTTTTCTTTCTTCCTTTATTATTATTATTGTGTGAACTCCAAATTATGAGTAGCTAATTTTCTTATTGATTGAGGATGAATTCCTAGTTCTTAACATCTGGTTTGAGTTTTGTTTCAATTCTACTTTGAAGTTTTTCATATGATTATCGATTGTTTTTACTAATATTAGTGTTTATGTTTGATTGATAGGTCGTTTGGGTGGCCAACTAAATTGATTTGTTAATTAATCTAAAGCTAGTGAAAGTTAGGGGATAATTAATCGTTTCTTGACTATTTACATTAGTAGAAAACACAAGACCTTAGGAGGGATTAGTGGAGCAATTGTGTAAAAACAACGTTAGCAAGTGAACCTTGATCTAAGAGTTTAACTACTAATATCAACCTAATAAATTCATGAATCTTAATGCGTTTAACTAAATTACATCTTGGGTGATCTACTACTAGGTGGTTTGGTGAATAGAATCCGGTAGGCGAGAACTTCTGTTATCCGGTGAAATAAGGGATTTTGGGGTTAGCACTGATCTATTTTGCTATACCTACGGTTGGTGATAATCTATGACTAATAACAAGTGGAAAAGAACATAACTTTAATCATTGTTTTGCAGCGAAGAAGGATTCCTTGATCTATTCTCTCTCATTGATTTCAACTTATACTTTTAATTACTTTGTTTATTTCTTTTGCTTTACAAATTTTACAACCAATACCCCACTTTTGTGACAATTTTACAACTAATAATCTCTTGCTCCTCGTGGGATCGACCTTGACTACCCTATATTACTCTTTAATTAGGTAGTAAAGTATTAATTAATTTGTTGTGGTTACGACACGCGTACACCCTACGGTGATGGACATCTCAAAATGGATCCTAGGCATGTCAAATTCAAACTTGGGCATATCAAATTGAATATTGGGCATGGGCATGAAAGCATAAACCTACGGTATTCAGGATCTCATAATTGATCTTAGGCATGTCAAATTTAAACTTGGGCATATCAAATTGAATGTTGGGCATGAGCATGAAAGCACAACCCTACGGTCTTGGGCATTTCAAAATTGATGTTTGGCATGTCAAATTTAAACTTGGGCATATCAAATTGAATGCTGGGAATGGGCATGAAAGAAAAACCTTACGGTCTTAGGCATCTCAAAATTGATCCTAGGCATGTAAAATTTAAACTTGGGCATATCAAATTGAATTTTGGGCATGGTCATGAAAACACAATCCTACAGTTTTAGGCATCTCATAATTGATCCTAGGCATGTCAAATTTAAACTTGGGCATATCAAATTGAATGTTGGGCATGGACATTAAAAGCACAACCATACGGTCTTCAGGAATCTCCAAATTGATCCTAGGCATGTCAAATTGAAACTTGGGCATATCAAATTGAATGTTGGGAATGGTCATGAAAACACAATCCTATGAGTTTTAGGCATCTCATAATTGATCCAGGCATGTCAATTTAATCGGGGCATGGGCATGAAAGTACAAGCCTACGGTATTGTGCATCTCAAAATTGTTCCTAAGCATGTCAACTTTAAACTTGGGCATATCAAATTGAATGTTGGGAATGGGCATTAAAGCACAACCCTACGGTCTTCGACATCTCAAAATGGATCCTAGGCATGTCAAATTCAAACTTGGGCATATCAAATTGAATGTTAGGCATGGTTTTTTTTTTTGTTCGTTCAAAAAAAAGGTTTATTAAATGTAATTAAGGTTTATTAAATGTAATTAAGAATGTTAGGCATGGGCATGAAAGCAAAGCCCTACGATCTTGGGCATCTCAAAATTGATTCTAGGCATGTCAAATTTAAACTTGGGCTTATCAAATTGAATGTTGGGCATAGGCATGAAAGCACAACCCTATGGTCTTGGGCATCTCAAAATTCATCCTAGGCTTGTCAAATTTAAACTTGGGTTTATTAAATTGAATCTTGGGCATACGCAAGAAAGCACAACCCTACGGTCTTGGGCATGTCAAATTTAAACTTGGGCGTATCAAATTGAATGTTGGGCATGGGCATGAAAGCACAACCCTACGGTGATGGACATCTTAAAATGGATCCTAGGCATGTCAAATTCAAACATGGGCATATAAAATTGAATGTTGGGCATGGGCATGAAAGCAAAACCCTACTTTTTTTTTTTTTGTTAAGTCAAAAATGTATTAATAAATAGCAAAAGTTACAAGAACAGTTATAACTGAGCCCTGGCAGAAAACCCCAAGAGCCTACAAATCATTACTTGAATCTATAATATGCCACATACGGCTTTTCCACAGTTTTTAAAAAAATTGGTCTTCCCTCGTAATGAATTCCCACCTCGTTTTGAAGTAAGCAAGCTTTTTCGCCATGTTATCCACGAGAAGTTAACTTCCACCGAATGTGTGAACGAAATTTATGTTTACATAATTTTGTTGGATTTCCAGCCACCTCGGTTTAGCAAACCGGGGTAAGTTGTTTTCTTTGAAAGAATGGACCACCGAAATTGAATGCGATCGATAGAAACTCTATTGTAACCCCATCTAGTAGCCCATTCCAAGCCCACCCCAGGATCTTATAGATTTCAGCTAAGTAGTTTGTTGTTGTGCCCAAGCCCACCCGGGCCCCAATAACCTCACCACTTTCAACTCTAGCAACTACTCCGGACTCCGCCACTCCTGGACTACCTCCGCCGCACCCGTCACAACTCATTTGAAGTTCATTAGTTTCCTGAGGGTAGAAGCATTCACCAGGATCAATCATTTTAACACGTCTATGCTTTACTCCAAATAATTCCAGTGAACATCGTCACTAGAATTGTACATGAAGCCTTTTAGGCGCACGAAATTCTTGAATAAGAATGAACACTACTCTGAAGAAATTCCGACACGGTTTTTTGTCATCGAAAAAAGCCATGTTTCCTACCCTCCACAGCTCACCCTAATAACCAAATTTGAAAGAAGCCACAAGTCACGAATCATTGCACTCCTCCCTTTAGCAACAAGAAGAGGTGTGATTTGCATCGGATTCAAATTAAGCAGAAAACCAATCAATTCACGCTCTTCATGTGAAAGAGCAATGAAAAGAACATGATCGGCCGACTCTTCCTCTATCCCACACATAGAGCAGTTGTTCGCCATCTGAATCTTGAATCTCTCCTTGATCGGGTCATTAGTTGACACGCCTTTCGAGAACTTCCGATTCCGAGCGACAGTAGGATGGATCTCTTTTCTCCAAATCAAGCGATCTCTAGGCTCCCATATCTCTGTCTAATCAAATTTTTTGCAGAACCCACGGAGAGAAATTTCCTTTGTATTAGGGCATCCAGATTCTTGTATCTTCCCCAAATCTAGGGTTTTGAAGTTGGTTTACATCTATCGATCATTCAGAAGATGTTGGAGTGCACCTCAGGGAAACTCAATGGTTATCCACCAAAGACATATCGCTCACCCTTATATTTCTTGTCTAGCGAATAGTCATGTAACATATCGACTAAACACGAATTACCCAACCACGCATCATAGTGCGGAGAAGTAGACCTACCAACTCCAAGTAACACTTTGGTGTTAAGAGTCCACCACCTTGTAAACCTTACGAATACCAAGGATGATAGAGGATTTAACACCGTATTTTTTAACGGCCATTTCTACCAAAGAACTTTGAACAAGTATGAAAGCAAAACCCTACGGTATTCGGCATCTCATAATTGATCTTAGGAATGTCAAATTTAAACTTGGGCATATCAAATTGAATGTTGGGCATGGGCATGAAAGCACAACCCTACGGTCTTGGGCATTTCAAAATTGATGCTAGGCATGTCAAATTTAAACTTGGGAATATCAAATTGAATGCTGGGAATGGGCATGAAAGCAAAACCTTACGGTCTTATGCATCTCAAAATTGATCCTAGGCATGTAAAATTTTAACTTGGGCATGTCAAATTGAATTTTGGGCATGGTCATGAAAACACAATCCTACAGTTTTAGGCATCTCATAATTGATCCTAGGCATGTCAAATTTAAACTTGGGCATACAAATTGAATGTTGGGAATGGGCATTAAAGCACAACCCTACGGTCTTGGGAATCTCCAAATTGATCCTAGGCATGTCAAATTGAAACTTGGGCATATCAAATTGAATGTTGGGCATGGTCATGAAAACACAATCCTACAGTTTTAGGCATCTCATAATTGATCCTAGGCATGTCAAATTTAATCAGGTGCATGGGCATGAAAGTACAAGCCTACGATATTATGCATCTCAAAATTGTTCCTAAGCATGTCAACTTTAAACTTGGGCATATCAAATTGGATGTTGGGCATGGACAATAAAGCACAACCCTACGGTCGTCGACATCTCAAAATGGATCCTAGGCATGTCAAATTCAAACTTGGGCATATCAAGTTGAATGTTAGGCATGGGTTTTTTTTTTCGGTCAAAAAAAGGTTTATTAAATGTGATTAAGGTTTATTAAATCTAATTAAGAATGTTAGGCATGGGCATGAAAGTAAAACCCTACGATCTTGGGCATCTCAAAATTGATTCTAGGCATGTCAAATTTAAACTAGGGCTTATCAAATTGAATGTTGGGCATAGGCATGAAAGCACAACTCTACGGTCTTGGGCATCTGAAAATTGTTCCTAGGCATGTCAAATTTAAACTTAGGCTTATTAAATTGAATATTGGGCATAGGCATCAAAGCACAACCCTACGGTCTTGGGCATCTCAAAATTGATCCTAGGCATGTCAAAGTTAAACTTGGGCATAACAAATTGAATCTTTCGGCATGGGCATGAAAGACAACCATAGGCATCTCAAAATTGATCCTAGGCATGTCAAATTTAAACTTGGGCATATCAAATTGAATGTTGGGCTTGGGCATGAAAGCACAACCCTACGGTTTTGGGAATCTCAAAATTGATGCTAGGCATGTTAAATTTAAACTTGGGAATATCAAATTGAATGCTGGGTATGGGCATGAAAGCAAAACCCTACGGTCATAGGCATCTCAAAATTGATCCTAGACATGTCAAATTTAAACTTGGGCATATCAAATTCAATGTTGGGCATGGTCATGAAAACACAATCCTACAGTTTTAGGCATCTCATAATTGATCCTTGGCATGTCAAATTTAAACTTGGGCATATCAAATTGAATGATGGGCATGGGCATGAGAGCACAACCCTACATCCCTAGGAATCTCAATATTCTTCCTTGGCATGTCAAATTTAAACTTGGGAATATCAAATTGAATATTGGGCTTGGGCATGAAAGAACAACCCTACGGTCTTGGGAATCTCAAAATTGATCCTAGGCATGTCAAATTTAAACTTGGGTATATCAAATTGAATGTTGGGCATAGGCATGAATGCATAACCCTACGGTCTTCGGCATCTCAAAATTGATCATAGGCATGTCAAATTTAAACTTGGGCATATCAAATTGAATGTTGGGCATGGGCATGGGCATGAAAGCACAACCCTACGGTCTTGGGCATCTCAAAATTGATCATAGGCATGTCAAAGTTATACTTGGGAATACAAATTGAATGCTAGGCATGGGCATGAAAGCACAACCCTACGGTCTTGGGCATATCAAAATTGATCATAGGCATGTCAAAGTTAAACTTGGGCATAACAAATTGAATGCTGGGAATGGGCTTGAAAGCACAACCCTACTGCCATAGGCATCTTAAAATTGATCCTAGGCATGTCAAATTTAAACTTGGGCATATCAAATTGAATGTTGGGCTTGGGCATGAAAGCACAACCCTACGGTTTTGGGCATCTCAAAATTGATGCTAGGCATGTTAAATTTAAACTTGGGCATATTAAATAGAATGTAGGGCATAGGCATGAAAGCACAACCCTATGGTCTTGGGCATTTCAAAATTGATCCTAAGCATGTCAAATGAAAACTTGGGCTTATTAAATTGAATGTTGGGCATAGGCATGAAAGCACAACCATACGGTCTTGGACATATCAAATTGAGTGTTGGGCATGGGCATGAAAGCATAACCCTATGGTCCTCGGCATCTCAAAATTGATCCTAGGCATGTCAAATTTAAACTTGGGAATATCCAATTGAATGTTGGGCTTGCGCATGAAAGCACAACCTTACGGTTTTGGGCATCGCAAAATTGATGCCAGGCATGTCAAATATAAACTTGGGCATATCAAATTGAATGCTAGGCATGGGCATGAAAGCACAACCCTACGGTCTTAGGCATCTCAAAATTGATCATAGGCATGTCAAATTTAAACTTGGGCATATCAAATTGAATGTTGGGCATGGGCATGAAAACACAATCCTACAGTTTTAGGCATCTCATAATTGATCTTAGGCATGTCAAATTTAAACTTGGGCATATCAAATTGAATGTTGGGCATGGGCATTAAAGCACAACCCTACGGTCTTGGGAATCCTAGGCATGTCAAATTTAAACTTGGAAATATCAAATTGAATGTTGGGCTTGGGCATGAAAGCACAACCCTACGGTTTTGGGCATCGCAAAATTCATGCTAGGCATGTCAAATTTAAACTAGGGCATGTCAAATTGAATGCTGGGCATGGGCATGAAAGCAAAACCCTACGGTCTTAGGCATCTCAAAATTGATCCTAGGCATGTCAAATTTAAATTTGGGCATATCAAATTGAATGTTGGGCATATACATGAAATTACAACCCTAAGGTCTTGGGCATCTAAAAATTGATCCTAGGCATGTCAAATTTAAACTTGGGCATATCAAATTGAATGTTGGGCATGGTCATGAAAACACAATCCTACAGTTTTAGGCATCTCATAATTGATCCTAGGCATGTCAAATTTAAACTTGGGCATATCAAATTGAATGTTGGGCATGGGCATGAAAGCATAACCCTATGGTCTTCGGCATCTCAAAATTGATCCTAGGCATGTCAAATTTAAACTTGGGAATATCAAATTGAATGTTGGGCTTGGGCATAAAGCACAACAACACGGTTAGGCATCAATAATTGCGTGCTAGGTATGTCAAATTTAAACATGGGCATATCAAATTGAATGCTGGGCATGGGCATGGAAGCAAAACCCTACGGTCTTAGGCATCTCATAATTGATCCTAGGCATGTCAAATTTAAACTTGGGCATATCAAATTGAATGTTTGGCATGGACATGAAAGCACAACCCTACGGTCTTAGGCATCCTAAAATTGATCCTAGGCATGTAAAATTGAAACTTGGGCATATCAAATTGAATTTTGGGCATGGTCATAAAAGTTCAATCCAACAGATTTTTAGACATCTCATAATTGATCATAGGCATGATAAATTTAAATTTGGGCATATCAAATTTAATCATGGGCATGGGCATAAAAGTTCAACCCTACGGTATTGTGCATATCAAAATTGTTCCTAGGCATGTCAAATTTAAACTTGGGAATATCAAATTGAATGTTGGGCTTGGGCATGAAAGCACAACCCTACGGTCTTAGGCATCTCAAAATTGATCCTAGGCATGTCAAATTTAAACTAGGGCATATCAAATTGAATGTTGGGTATGGGCAAGAATGCAAAACCCTACGGTCTTAGGCATCTCAAAATTGATCCTAGGCATGTCAATTTTATAATCAATTTTATACTTGGGCATATCAAATTGAATGTTGGGCATGGATATGAAAGCACAACCCTACGGTCTTGGGCATCTCAAAATTGATCCTAGGCATGTCAAATTGAAACTTGGGAATATCAAATTGAATGTTGGGCATGGTCATGAAAACACAATCCTACAGTTTTCGGCATCTCATAATTGATCCTAGGCATGTCAAATTTAAACTTGGGCATATCATATTGAATGTTGGGCATGGGCATGAAAGAATAACCATACGATCTTCGGCATCTCAAAGTTGATCTTAGGCATGTCAAATTTAAACATGGGGATATCAAATTGAATATTGGGCATGGGAATGAAATCACAACCCTACGGTCTTGGGCATCTAAAAATTGATCATAGGCATGTCAAAATTTAACTTAGGCAAATCAAATTGAATGTTGGGCATGGGCATGAATGCACAACCCTACGGTCTTGGGAATCTCAAAATTAATCCAAGGCATGTCAAATTTAAACTTAGGCATATCAAATTGAATGTTGGGCATGGGCATGAAAGCAAAACCCTACAATCTTGGGCATCTCAAAATTAATCCAAGGCATGTCAAATTTAAACTTGGGAATATCAAATTAAATATTGGGCATGGTCATGAAAACATAATCCTACGGTTTTAGGCATTTCAAAATTCATCATAGGCATGTCAAATTTAAACTTGGGCATATCAAATTGAATATTGGGCTTGGGCATGATAGCACAACCCCTACGGTTTTGGGCATCTCAAAATTGATGCTAGCCATGCCAAATTTAAACTTGGGCATATCAAATTGAATGTTGGGCTTGGGCATAAAATCACAACACTACGGTGCTGGGAATCTCAAAATTGATCCTAGGCATGTAAAATTGAAACTTGGGAATATCAAATTGAATGTTGGGCATGGGCATGAAATCACAACCCTACGGTCTTGGGAATCTAAAAATTGATCCTAGGCATGTCAAATTTAAACTTAGGCAAATCAAATTGAATGTTTGGCATGGGCATGAATGCACAACCCTACGGTCTTGGGCATCTAAAAATTGATCATAGGCATGTCAAATTTAAACTTGGGCATATCAAATTGAATGTCGGGCATTGGCATGAAAGCAAAACCCTACGATCTTGGGCATCTCAAAATTAATTCTAGGCATGTCAAATTTAAACTTGGGCTTATCAAGTTGAATGTCGGGCATAGGCATGAAAGAAAATCCCTACGGTCTTGGGCATCTCAAAATTGATCCTAGGAATGTCAAATGTAAACTTGGGCTTATTAAATTAAATGTTGGGCATAGGCATGAAAGCACAACCTATGGTCTTCGAATCTCAAATTAATCCTAGGCATGTCAAATGTTAACTTGGGCTTATTAAATTGAATGTTGGGCATAGGCACGAAAGCACAACCTACGGTCCTGGACATCTCAAAATTGATCCTAGGCATGTCAAATGTTAACTTGGGCTTATTAAATTGAATGTTGGGCATAGGCATGAAAGCACAACCTACGGTCCTGGACATCTCAGAATTGATCCCAGGCATGTCAAATTTGAACTTGGGCATATCAAATTGAATGTTGGGCATGGGAATGAAAGCACAACCCTACTGTCTTGGGCATCTCAAAATTGATCCCAGACATGTCAAATTTGAACTTGGGCTTATTAAATTGAATGTTGGACATAGGCATGAAAGCACAACCTACGGTCTTGGGCATCTCAAAATGGATCCTAGGCATGTCAAATTCAAACTTGGGGATATCAAATTGAATATTGGGCATGGGCATGAAATCATAACCCTATGGTCTTCGGCGTCTCAAAATTGATCTTAGGCATGCCAAATTTAAACTTGGGCATATCAAATTGAATATTGGGCATGGTCATGAAAAAACAATCCTACAGTTTTAGGCATCTCATAATTTATCCTAGGCATGTGAAATTTAAACTTGGGCATATCAAATTAAATGTTGGGAATGGGCATGAAAGCACAACCCTACGGTCTTTGGAATCTCAAAATTGATCCTAGGCATGTTAAATTTAAACTTGGGGATATCATATTGAATGCTGGGCATGGGCAGGAAATCAAATCCCTACGGTCTTAGGAATCTCAAAATTGATCCTAGGCATGGCAAATTTATACTTGGGAATACCAAATTGAATGTTGGGCATGGTCATGGAAACACAATCCTACGATTTTAGGCATCTCAAAATTGATCCTAGAAATGTCAAATTGAATGTTGGGCATGGGCATCAAAGCACAACCCTACGGCCATAGGCATCTCAAAATTAATCCTAGGCATGTCAAATTTATACCTGGGCATATCAAATTGAATGTTGGGCATGGTCATGGAAACACAATCCTACAGTTTTAGGCATCTCAAAATTGATCTTAGGCATGTCAAATTTAAACTTGGGCATATCAAATTGAATGTTGGGCATGGGCATGAAAGCATAACCCTACGGTCTTGGGCATCTCCAAATTGATCATAGGCATGTCAAAGTTAAACTTGGGCATATCAAATTGAATGCTAGGCATGGGCATGAAAGCACAACCCTGCGACCATAGGCATATTAAAATCGATCTTAGGCATGTCAAATTTATACTTGGGCATATCAAATTGAATGTTGGGATTGGGCATGAAAGCACAACGCTACGGTTTTTGGCATCTCAAAATTGGTCCTAGGCATGTAAAATTTAAACTTGGGCATGTAAAATTGAATGTTGGGCATGGTCATGAAAAAGGCAATCCTATGAGTTTTAGGCATCTCATAATTGATCTTAGACATGTCAAATTTAAACTTGGGCATATCAAATTGAATGTTGGGCATGGGCATTAAAGCACAACCCTACGGTCTTGGGAATCTCAAAATTGATCCTAGGCATGTTAAATTTAAACTTGGGGATATCATATTGAATGCAGGCATGCGGGAAGCAATCCCTACGGTCTTAGGCATCTCTCAAAATTGATCCTAGGCATGGCAAATTTATACTTGGGCATACCAAATTGAATGTTAGGCTTGGGCATGAAAGCACAACCCTACGGTTCGGGCATCTCAAAATTGGTCCCTGAAGCATGTAAAATTTAAACTTGGGCATGTCAAATTAAATGTTGGGGTCATGAAAAGGCAATCCTACGGTTTTTAGGCATCTCATAATTGATCCTAGGCATGTCAAATTTAAACTTGGGCATATCCAAATTGAATGTTGGTGATGGGCATTAAAGCACAACCCTACGGTCTTAGGAATCTCAAAAATTGATCTAGACATGTCAAATTGAGACTTGGGCATATCAAATTGAATTGGGCATGGTCAAAGAACAAAATCCTACGGTTTTGGGCATCTCAAAATTAATCCTAGACATGTCAAATTTAAACTTGGGCATGTCAAATTTAATGTTGGGCATGGGCATGGAAGCAAAAGCCTATGTCTTGACATCTCAAAATTGATCCTAGCCATGTCAAATTTAAACTTATATCAAATTGAATGTTGAGGCATGGGCATGAAAGCACAGCCCTACGGTCTTGGGCATCTCAAAATTGATCAGAAGAATGTCAAATTTAAACTTAGCATATCAAATTGAATGTTGGTCATGGTCATGAAATCAAAATCCTACGATTTTAGGCATATCAAATTGATCCTATGCATGTCAAATTTAAATTTGGGCATGTAAAATTTAATCATGGGGATGAAAGTACAAGCCTACGGTATTTTGCATCTCAAAATTGTTCCTAGGCATGTCAAATTTAAACTTGGGCATATCAAATTGAATGTTGGGCATGGGCATGAATGCACAAGCTTGACCGGTCTTGGACATCTCAAAATTGATCCTAGGCATGCCAAATTTAAACTTGGGAATATCAAATGGAATGTTAGGGCTAATAATGAAAGCACAACTCTATGGTCTAGGGCATCTAAAATTGATCCTAGGCATGTCAAATTTAAACTTGGGCATATCAAATTGAATGTGGGGTATTTCCATGAAAGCATAACCCTACGGTCTTCGACATCTCAAAATTGATCCATGGCATGTCAAATTTAAACTTGGGCATATCAAATTGAATGTTGGGCATGGGCATGAAAGCACAACCCTACGGTCTTGGGCATCTCAAAATTGATCTAGGAATGTCAAAGTTAAACTTGGGCATATCATATTGAATGTTGGGCGTGGGCATGACAAACCTACGGAACAGGCATCTCAATATTGATCCTAGACATGTCAAATTTAAACTTGGGCATATCAAATTGAATGTTGGGCATGGTCATGAAAAGAACAAGATAAATACGATTTTTAATCGTCATAATTGATCCTAGGCATGTCAAATGTAAACTTGGGCATATCAAATTGAATGTTGGGCATGGGCATGAAATTACAACCCTACGGTCTTAAGCATCTTAAAATTTATCCTAGGCATGTCAAATTGAAACTTGGGCATATCAAATTGAATGTTGGGCATGGTCATGAAATCACAATCCTACAGTTTTAGGCATATCATAATTGATCCTAGGCATGTCAAATTTAATCATGGGTATGAAAGCACAACCCTACGGTATTGTGCATCTCAAAATTGTTCCTAGGCATATCAAATTGAATGTTGGGCATGGGCATGAAAGCACAACCCTACGGTCTTCGGCATCTCAAAATTGATCCTAGGCATGCCAAATTTAAACTTGGGAATATCAAATGGAATGTTAGGCCTAGGAATGAAAGCACAACTCTATGGTCTTGGGCATCTAAGAATTGATCCTAGGCATGTCAAATTTAAACTTAGGCATATCAAATTGAATGTTGGGCATGGGCATGAATGCACAAACTATCTCTCCTAGGCGATTTTTTCCTCTCCAAAATTTAGAACGTCTAGAATTTGTTTTTGTTCATGTGTTTGATCATCTAAATCAATTTCATTTGGTTTATGATGATTGACTAATAGTTTTTCTTCAACACCGATGGATGGAAATTCGATTATCATATAGATCTGAAGTGGGGTTTTCATTTACAAACGTTTTCTCTTTTGTTTGATCATTTTTTGAATGGTCTACAATGGGAGAACAACAAGATCCGTTTAAGTCTAACACTCTTAAGATGAATACATCCTTTTAGACATGGTTAAAGGTAAACAAAATCTGAATCCTACTATAATTGACATTGTAGAGGTTGCCAAATCCTATTTTTAATGATGATAAACCCTCTGTGGAACTTCCATTGGATTTTTTTCAAGAAGGGTGTCTGCGGGAATTCAGTCTTATTGGAAGATTGGACTTTAGGGTTGCAAAGTTTAATGATGTTACAAGATCCCTGGAAAATCAATGGGGTTTCGGTCCAGAGATGGTAAAATTCACACCTATGAATAAGGGCTTTTTCATTATCAAGTTTTCTTCTGAAGAGAACAAGCTAAAAGTCCGTGAGAAAACTTGGAAAGTCAATCAACAAGAATTACATCTTCAGGATTGGTTTCCATGGTTTGATCCGGATAAAGAGAGTTCTTCTCATGCTGCTGTTTGGGTCAATTTTCCTGCTTTGTATGTAGAGCTATGGACGGAAAAAGTTCTGTTATCTCTTGGAAAAACTCTAGGCAATCCAGTTATGGTAGATAAGAAGACTTTGAATCATGAGTATGGGTGCTATGCAGCTGTTTTGGTTAATATTGATTTTGCGAAGAAAATTCCAGATGCAATTCATGTAACTGTGGGGGGGAGAAGTTTTGATCAGTTTGTAGAGCTACAAAAAATACCCAAGTTTTGTTCTTATTGCAAAATTGTTGGTCATGTTGATACTGATTGTAGAAAGAGGAATAAGAAAAGCTTTGTGAAGAATGTTGAAGTGGCTACCCAAAGTGCGATGGTGATACCGGCAATGCAAATCAAGGAAAAGATGATGAGGATGCGAAGAGTAATACTCTACGGAAGTTGGTACATCTGATGGGCAACATCAATCTGCTATTGGTGATGCTAAAAAGTTGAATTGAGCTTGAAAAATATTCAACTGAGTTTCGTGATGCTCGGATGGAAAGCTTATTAGGTGCAAAAACGCTATTCTTTGAAAAAGAGGCCATTGCTGTTGAAAGGGTGCTACAGACAAAAACTACTCCCGTGTCAAATACATGTTCCGTGATGGACCAAAACTCCAATTTAAATGGTCATTACGCTTAGAAAAATTCAGAATTTGAGGCTGCAACTTCCGTGTCTAAATTAAACACAAATTCCGTGATTTTGAATGAACAAAAAGGTAGAAAGAATTCAGAACAAGCTGGCACTTCTAAGACTACAAAGTCAAGTGAAAGGATTGATAAAGTATATGAGAAAGGTAAGCAAACTACTATTTTTTCTCAAACTCAACAGAATTTTGAAGAATCCAATGTTCAAAAAGCTAATACAAAGAAGGGTGATGTGGGGGTGGCTAATTCCAATGAGTGGAAGCATGCAAAGGGCAAGCCTTTTACTTTAACTCCTTTTGTGGAGGGTCCATCTGAATTAATTTGTAAGAATTCGTTTGATTCTCTAAACTCTGAATTGGGGCGTGGAGACAAAGATTTTTTAAAAGAGGGAATATTGGAAAGTGAAAATGCTTTATTGGATGCTCATGTTGAAACAGATGCGGGAGCTTGGCAGCTAATATGGCGGCGAAGTTAAGAATTCAAAAGAATGGGGTGCAATTTCGATGATAAACCGGATGCACATGTTGAAACAGAGATAAAAGAAAGCTTTCCTAGAGAGAATAGAAGAATTAAAAAAGAAAAGGGAGAGGTTGGATGATGTTGTTTTTGATATGAGGAATATTTTGTCCAGTGAGGAACTAGACGAGGCGAGCAATATTGAAAATGATCAGGTGCGGACTAATTTTATTAGAAATCAGAATTTAGAAAAGAATACTACAAGGAAAAAAGGAGTTCATGGTAAATAAGAAAAAACCCCAATCTCCTATCATGCTAATACCGGTGGTAATTATGCTTGAGAGGAAGAAGACGATGAATATGAAGATGAATATGAAGAATATTTTGATGATGATTACAACCTCCAAGTTCGGGGAGTTTGATTTGGCAAAAACAATTGCGAGCATTAAGAAGAGGAATTTTAGAGTTGGTCGAAAACGATATTAGTTTTTTGTTGTACTCTTTTGTTCCTTTTTGTGTTAGAAAGCTTTTTATAAGCTTCTTGTGTTTTGTGGTTTTCTAGTGTGCCCCTTTGGTTTATGGGGGTGGGGAGGCCTCGAGCCTCCCATTTTGTAATTCTTGTAATAACGTTTTTTTGGTTCTAATAAACTAAGACTTACCAAAAAAAAAAAAAAAATATTCTTACAAAGGCCACCACGATCAGTGATAATGGTTCTAAACCCTTTATATTGGTCTAAATCAGGATGATTTAGGAGGATATCAAAAAAAGAATAGACAGAAGTATAGTCAATTGCTTTGTTTTATAGAAATTTTATTATCTAACTGTGGAAGAGTTAAAAAATAAATATTCTTACAAAGGCCACCACGACTAGTGATAATGGTTCTAAACCTTTTATATTGATCTAAATCAGGATGATTTAGGAGGATATCCCAAAAGAATAGACAGAAGTATAGTAAATTGCTTTGTTTTTATAAAAATTTTATTATATAACTGTGGAAGAGTCAAAAAATAAATATTCTTACAAAGGCCACCACGACCAGTGATAATGGTTCTCAACCTTTTATATTGGTCTAAATTAGGCCGACTTAGGAGGATATCCCAAAAGAATAGACAGAAGTATAGTCAATTGCTTTGTTTTTATAGAAATTTTATTATATAACTTTGGAAGAGTCAAAAAATAAATATTCTTACGGAGGCCACCACGACCAGTGATAATGGTTCTAAACCTTTTATATTGGTCTAAATCAGGATGATTTAGGAGGATATCCCAAAAGAATAGACATAAGTATAGTCAATTGCTTTGTTTTTATAGAAATTTTATTATATAACTGTGGAAGAGTCAAAAAATAAATATTCTTACAGAGGCCACCACGACCGGTGATAATGGTTTTGAACCTTTTATATTGGTCTAAATCAGGATGATTTAGGAGGATATCCCAAAATAATAGACAGAAGTATAGTCAATTGCTTTGTTTTTATAGAAATTTTATTATATAACTGTGGAAGAGTTAAAAAATAAATATTCTTACAAAGGCCACCACGACCAGTGATAATGGTTCTAAACCTTTTATATTGATCTAAATCAGCAGATTTAGGAGGATATCCCAAAAGAATAGACAGAAGTATAGTCAATTGCTTTGTTTTTATAGAAATTTTATTATATAACTGTGGAAGAGTCAAAAAATAAATATTCTTACAAAGGCCACCACGACCAGTGATAATGGTTCTCAACCTTTTATATTGGTCTAAATTAGGACGACTTAGGAGGATATCCCAAAAGAATAGACAGAAGTATAGTCAATTGCTTTGTTTTTATAGAAATTTTATTATATAACTGTGGAAGAGTCAAAAAATAAATATTCTTACAGAGGCCACCACGATCAGTGATAATGGTTCTAAACCTTTTATATTGGTCTAAATTAGGATGATTTAGGAGGATATCCCAAAAGAAAGATAGAAGTATAGTCAATTGCTTTTTTTTATAGAAATTTTTATTATATAACTTGTGGAAGAGTCAAAAAATAAATATTCTTACAAAGGCCACCACGACCTGTGATAATGGTTCTGAACCTTTTATATTGGTCTAATTCAGGGTGATTTAGGAGAATATCACAAAAGAATAGACTGAAGTATAGTCAATTGCTTTATTTTTATAGTAATTTTATTATATAACTGTGGAAGAGTCAAAAATAAATATTCTTTCAGAGGCCACCACGACCAGTGATAATGGTTCTGAACCTTTTATATTGATCTAAATCAGGATGATTTAGGAGGACATCCCAAAATAATAGACAGAAGTATAGTCAATTGCTTTGTTTTTATAGAAATTTTATTTTATAACTGTGGAAGAGTCAAAAAAACAAATATTCTTACAAAGTCCACCACGACTAGTGATAATGGTTCTCAGCCTTTTATATTGGTCTAAATTAGGATGATTTAGGAGGATATCCCAAAATAATAGACATAAGTATAGTCAATTGCTTTGTTTTTATAGAAATTTTATTTTATAAGCTGTGGAAGAGTCAAAAAACAAATATTCTTACAGAGGCCACCACAACCAGTGATAATGGTTCTGAACCTTTTATATTTGTCTAAATCAGGCTGATTTAGGAGGATATGCCCAAGAATAGACAGAAGTATAGTCAATTGCTTTGTTTTTATAGAAATTTTATTATATAACTGTGGAAGTGTCAAAAAATAAATGTTCTTACAGATGCCACCACGACTGTGTTAATGGTTCTGAACCTTTTATATTGGTCTAAATCAGGCTGATTTAGGAGGACATCCCAAAAGAATAGACTGAAGTATAGTAAATTGCTTTGTTTTTATAAAATTTTTATTATATAACTGTGGAAGAGTCAAAAAATAAATATTCTTACAAAGGCCACCACGACCCGGTGATAATGGTTCTCAACCTTTTATATTGGTCTAAATTAAGCACGATTTGGAGGATATCCCAAAAGAATAGACAGAAGTATAGTCAATTGCTTTGTTTTTTATAGAAATTTTATTATATAAAGCGTGGAAGAGTCAAAAAATAAATATTCTTAAAAGGCCACCACGACCAGTGATAATGGTTCTGAACCTTTTATATTGGTCTAAATCGTAGGATGATTTAGGAGGATATCCCAAAAGAATGATTTAAGTATAGTCAATTGCTTTGTTTTTATAGAAATTTTATTATCTAATCATGGAAGAGTCAAAAAATAAATATTCTTACATAATCAACCACAACCAGTGATAATGGTTCAACCTTTTATATTGGTCTAAATCGATGATTTAGGAGGAATTCTTCTGAGGCCACCCACGACCGCTGAGTACTTGTTCTGAACCTTTTATATTTGTCTAAATCAGGATGATTTAAGAGGACATCCCAAAATAAAAGACAGAAGTATAGTCAATTGTAAGTACTGAATATCGCAAGATAATAGGTCACGAGTATCGTAATAAATAAAGGAGAAAAGAATTATAAAATGTTACGATGATAGAAGAAACGCGGAGAAATATGAAGTTTTGCGAGGATGGAGTA